>CM076993.1:98785642-100202364 GCA_039090855.1 Macrothele yani
ATATATATACAAACATATTTTCTTGTGAAATAAAAGTATGCAGTTCTGTCTTTTATGTACAAGTTCGTGACTTTAGTAATATCAATGAAAACATTTCGCTATGATATTCAAGCCCATATAATACAAGTGGATGAAGCTTCCTAGCGCACATCTTATTCCAACGTAGCGAATATCCTACATGAAGTGAAATGTTTACAATAAGACATGGGATATAAGTCACTATTTTAACATAACACAGAGATTCCAAACGTAAGACTGATTCGAACGCTATTTTGTGACTTCCGCTTCTCCTTTGGAAGAGCTTTTATTCGAACTTTCTGTAAAACTCTATCAAAGGTTACACCTACTGAGAGCTACTTCTTTGCGTACACAAAACCTGCATTACTTTCTCCAAGAAACACAGAAGGCCTGTCTCGTCATTCAACGGTGGTAATTTGCAATTTTGGCCACAAGGTTTGATTGCCATTCACAGCCGGTTCGGTCACCATCAGAGATGAACTTCGGAAAAGATTCATTTGTTCATGCTGCAGAAAAAGAAAAAAAAACCAAACGGAAATTACTACGCTCTGAAAAACAACAATTACCGACCTTGAAATTATTAAGAAGAGATTATATGTATTGAAAAGAGAAGAACATTTTGAAAATAGGAAAGACAGAGGAAGAAACACAAGTAATATGACTTTCAACTTACTTTAAACATGTTTTCAATTTTTAGCAAACATTACTCATAATTACGGAAGAAATGCTTGAGGTATGTTTTCAAAATTAAACTTCACGAACCTATATAAAGCCTCATAAATCAATAACTGGTGTAGTGACAAAGATGTTTAATTCGCCACGCTTTCGCCTACCAAAGAGAGGCTTTATGAGGAGAAATTGCATTAGTCGAACGTTGAAACCGTTTGGAGTTTAAAATTAAATTCCTTGGATTTTGGAGTTAGATTAATTTAAATTCCTTGGATTTTATTTTTAAATTCCAAAGGGGTTATATGCTTGTCTAATTTAATTTCCCTTGATAAAACCTCCCGTTGGCAGGCAAAAGCTCTGCGAATTAAAACATCTTTGTTACTACACTAGTTACGGTTTTTTGACGCTTTATTATCTTTTCAGTTATTAGATTGTTAATTATCTTTTGGACCCATCTTTAAGATCTTTTTTTATGAATCTTACCTTTCACAATGTACGCACTTCAAATGAAATTATAAACATTTTGTGTTGTACGCAACATATGACATGTTCTAGATGAAAACAAAGAATTTTGCAAATTATAAGAAATGTCTAAATGCAAATGTATGGATTATGTACAACGCAGAACCAATTTTGTGAGTGAAAACAGACATTTTGTGTTTACTTCCGAATGTCAACATGAATTTTCGTGTTGTACAAAGTGCATTTCTTATTGAAAACGAATTTATATTTAAGAAGCATATTTCTATTGAATACGCGATTTTCCATTGTACTGTGCATATACAGTATTTCAAATGAAAACACGAATTTTGTTTGTACGATACACATTTATCAACGAAAGATTGTTCTAGATTGTAAGGAGTACATTTTTGCTAAATGAACTGAAAATCACCAGAGCCATTGACCAAGAGATGGGTAATACATGATTTCATTTCAAAGGCAGTATATCAGTTTGAAAGACTTCAAGACAAGATCAGTTGGCAGCAGTCAATTCCTTGTGTTATCATCATTTTGAGCAAAATAATCAAACATGCGGTACGGCATGTACTTGTGATAAAGCCCTCCAATGCGCCCTAGGGTATTTGAAAAGACGCAACGTTTACCTGAACCCATGATTCAGCAGTATCCTGGACCGATCTAGCAGAAGCTTGCAAGCGTCGTCCAATATCGCAAAAAAAACCTTAAATATTTCATTTTCTCGCGTTTCTTTTATTGCCACTTTCTATCACAGCTACACTATCTACCAACAAGTAATTGGACACCCCTACAATAGACAATATCTGCGGCCCTGATACATGTTACGGCCGCCACCGTTAAATATCGTGTGGGGAAACAACAACGCAACCAGTCGCATGCAAGATGCCACGCAGTTCGGAGCTCTCTGATTTCGAGAAATTTGTAATCGTCGGATATCACAGAAATGGCCGATCCATACGTGACATATCCAGCGAGTTGAAGTACCCAAAATCAACAGTGGCCTACGTGATTGGCAAGTGGAAGATGAGAGGTGACTGTCGGAATGTGCCGCGACCCGGCAGACCCACAAAACTGGGAGTTGGAGACCGACGGGTGCTGGCCAGAGAAATTCGGAAGAACCGCACCAAATCGATGGGCCACATCCGCGAGGAGTTTCAACAGGCATCCGGGAGTGTTCTTTCGATGAATATCATCCGTAAGGAAACCCATCTGCTCGGTTATTATGGACATACTGCTGCCCACAAGTCTTTGATCACCAAGTCCAATAGCGCTGCTCGGCTAACGTGGTGCAAAGAACGTCGATAGTGGACCGTTGAACAGTGGAAACAGGTTCTCTGGAGCGACGAATCAAGGTTCACCCTCTACCGTTCGGATGGCAGGGTTTGGGTTTGGCGTCTGCCTGGTGAACGCCTCCTGCCGGAATGTATTGTGCCAACTGTGAAGTTCGGCGGCGGTGGAATTATGCTATAGAGGTGTTTCTCCTGGTATGGCACGGGACCCTTGGTCGCAATTCCTGGTAGACTCAACGCCGAGACCTACTGCACCATTTTGGATGACCATGCGCCTTGTACGTTGTGGCAATTTTACGCGATGGACCCATGTTACTTTCAGGATGACAATGCCACCTGCCATGTTGCGAGGTCCACCATGGCTCGGTATGGTGACAATGGGGTTAATCGAATGAACTGGCCTGCGCAGAGCCCGGACCTTAACCCTATCGAGCACCTCTGGGACGAGTCGGAGCGTCGACTTAAGGGGTGCCCTTACCGTCCGAAATCGGTGAAGGAACTGACCTGTCTTCTCCAAGCCGAGTGGAAGAAAATACCGCTAGCCGTCGTACAACGCCTGGTTGAGAGTATGCCCCGGAGGGTCGCAGCTGTAATCGCCGCTCGTGGAGGCTCCACCAACTATTGAAGGTGAATAAACTTCGTTTTCCTTTGCTATCACAGGTGACAATTACTTGTTGGTAGACCGTTTCAGGCTCCGGCTGAAGCCCCGAATGAGGTTGACATGGCGATAGCCCTGCCCCCTAATTTCGAGGATTTTTGGCTGATGACGTTCGTTAAACCACGAAACAAGAAAAATAAAGGAAAGTTTTATCTTGTCTTTTGTATAAACCTTGTTTACCTACTCAATGGACAAAATATTAGAAATATCTACCTAATAGCATGTTGGTTCTCCACTAGCACGAATAAACAGCTTGTACACGCTGAGGCCATGACTACTCCAGATACCGCAGGGTTTCCGGAGATAATTCCAGCCACGTCTCATGCAATATTGTCCGTACGAGACGTCGGTCCAGGATCCATGGATCTGGTGTTCCGCCTCACGGCATCCTAGAGAGCTTCCACGGGGTTTAAATTCGGGGACTCTGGAGGCTACTGGATGGTTCCAAATTTAGATAAGTGTTCCCCGAACCATGCCAGAATGGTTCAGGCCCTGCGGGGCGGCGCATTTTCCTGCTGAAATAGACCATCGGCCGTAGGATTCACGAAGGCCATGGGAGCGAGTAGGTGATCAGCCAACACATGCTGGTCACGCGCAGCGGTTAAGGACCTCTCCAGACACCTTAAGGGATCTAAAGTATCCCATAAGTCACCTCAGACCATCGGAGAGCCACCACCGCCTTGAAAAGAGCCGACGTCGCACGAACAGCCATGACCTCATGCTGCCAAACCTGACCCGCACCGTTCCGTCACCTCGGTACAGCTAAAAACGCGAATTCATCAGACAAAACAACTTGGCGCCACTTTTCAGAGATCCAGTTTGGATGTTCCACGTGGTACACGATTTGGGAGTCAGCTCTCGTAACCGAGGTTACGCAACGTGCACCATACCGTTTGTTAGCTGACGCTTCTTGAGCCTCCGACAGAGCTCGGTCTGGACGTGATTACCTGGAAGTGATTTGCATCTATATTGGCAAGAAGTCGGTCTGTACGAGCCTGCATTCTCTATGGTGTGTCGTCGGCTGGCGCTTGCTCTACCCGAGGGTTAAGCTCTGGTGTGTGGTCGGCCACCGCTTGCTATACCAGAGGGTTGAGCTGTGGTGTGTGGTCGGTCACCGCTTGCTCTACCCGAGGGTTCAGCTCTCGTTTGTCGTCGGCCACCGCTTGCTCTTCCAGAGGGTTGAGCTCTGCTGTGTCGTCGGCCACCGCTTGTTACACCAGAGGGTTGAGCTACGGTGTGTGGTCGGCCACCGCTTGCTCTAACAGAGGGTTGAGCTTTGGTGTGTGCTCGGCCACCGCTTGCTCTACCAGAGCTCAACCTTCTGGTAGAAAGCTCTACCCGAGGGTTGAACTCTGGTGTGTGGTCGACCACCGCTTGCTCTCCCAGAGGGTTGAGCTCTGGTGTGTCGTCGGCCATCGCTTGCTCTACGAGAGGGTTGAGCTCTGCTGTGTCGTCGGCCACCGCTTGTTACACCAGAGGGTTGATCTCTGGTGTGTGGTCGGCCACCGCTTGCTCTACGAGAGGGTTGAGCTCTACTGTGCGCTCGGCCACCGCTTGCTCTACCGGAGGGTTGAGCTCTGGCGTGTGGTCGGCCACCGCTTGCTCTACCAGAGCTCAACCCTCTGGTAGAAAGCTCTACCCGAGGGTTGAGCTCTGATAAAGCAAGCGGTGGCCGACCACACGTACCACACGCCAATGATGACCGGTGTCGACGTAGAAAATCCAGGCTCGTGCAGACCGACCTCTTGCCAACAGCGGCGCAAATCGCGTCCAGGTTAAATGTCGGAGGCTCAAGCAGCGTCAGCTAGCAAACAGTATGGTGCGCGTTTCATACCTCATCCTGCCAACATCACACCCACACCATTCTGTCACCTCGTACGAGAGCTGACGCCGAAATCGTGTGTCACTGTTTACTGCTCGTAAATGGACATTACGTCTCTCCCGGTGCCGGGAACATCGAAACTGGATATCTGCAAAGTCACGCTATGTCGTGTGGTCAGATGAATACCCGTTT
This sequence comes from Macrothele yani, assembly GCA_039090855.1. Lineage (NCBI taxonomy): Eukaryota > Metazoa > Arthropoda > Arachnida > Araneae > Macrothelidae > Macrothele > Macrothele yani. The sequence continues at coordinate 98,790,768 of CM076993.1, forward strand.
TCACGTACGAGGTGACGGAACGGTGCGGGTGTGGTGTTGGCAGCATGAGGTCATGTCCTCGTAGTGCGACCTCGGCTCTTTCCAAGGCAGTGGTGGCTCTCTGATGGTCTGAGGAGACTTATCATGAGACAATTTGGGTCCCTTAATGTGTTTGGAGAAGTATTTATCCGCCGCGCGCTACCAGCACATAATGGATAATCACCTACACGCTTTCATGGCTTTCGAGCATTCTGCGGTCGATGGTCTATTTTAGCAGGAAAATGCGCCTCCCCACACGGCCGGAACCATTCTGGCATGGTTCGGGGAACACTCATCTGAATTTAGAAATATCCAGTGGCCTCCAAAGTCCCCGGATTTAAGCCCCGTGGAAGCTCTCTGGGATACCGTGAGGCGGAACACCAGATCCATGGATCCTGGACCGATGTCTCGTACGGACACTACTGCAGTAGACTTTTTTGGAATTATCTCCGGAAACACTGCGGTATCTTATGAAGTCGATGCCTCGGCGTGGACAAGCTGTTTATTCGCGCTAGAGGAGAACCAACTTGCTATTAGGTAGAAATTTCTAATATTTTGTCCTTGAGTAGATAAACAAGTTTTATACAAAAGACAACATAAAACTTTCCTTTATTTTTCTTGTTTCGTGGTTTAACGAACTTCATGAGCCAAAAATTCTCGAAATTAGGAGGCAGGGCTATCTCCATGGGGGGCTCCAGCCGGAGCCTGAATCGGATGATTAGACATAAGCCCGGGTCTCCAACAACTCGGTCACTGGAACGATGGAAAAAGTTATATTTCAATTTAGAATTTCTCTCTTTATAGCTGTGATGGAGCCACTTGCGTCTCATAAAGTGACAATAAAAAAAACACGAGAAAATGAAAGATTTAAGTATTTTCGATTGGGAATCACTTAGTAGGTGAGTGCTACATTTATGACACTAAGCGAAGAAGTAGACTATTGCAAAAATTCTTGGTGCCGTTTTAGTTAAGTAATGAGAACGCAGCACTCGTACTTCTTCAACGAAGCCAAACTAAAAACTGGAGATATTTTCCCGAGAGACTACTAAGATTATGATCTCCTGTCCAATAGTTTGTGAGCGTTTTTCTCAAAGGTAACCACTTACACACGGCTTGGCGTCGACTCCACTAGACCGCAGGTGTCCCCAGGTATTCTGTACCAGATGAACAGAATGACGTCCCAGAGTTCGGTTATCTCTTGTATCCACTAGACCGCAAAAAGTGTCCTCAAGCATCCTGTACCAGCTGGATAGAATGACATTCCTGACTTACGTGACCTATTATATCTAGAGGGTATCGACTCTACTAGACCGAAGAAGATATCCTCAGGCATTCTGTACCAGACTGACAGAATGACGTTCCATAATTTTTCTGACATTCTGTACCAGCTGGACAAAATGACATTCCGGAGTACGCTTACCTTTTGTACCTGGTGTGGCATCGACTCCATTAAATCGCGAAAGGTATCCTCGGGTATTCTGCATCATCTGAATAAAATGACATTACAGAGTAGCTGACCTCTTGTATTCGAAGTGGCATGGACCCCACTTGACCGCAAAGAGTGCCCTCAGGCATTCTGTCTCAGCTGGACAGAATAGCGTTCCATAATTAAGTGACCTCCTGTATCCAGAGCGGCATTGACTCCACTAGACTGCAGAAGGTGTTCTCCGACACAACAGCCGGAATGTCATTTTGTCAGACTGTACCAGCTGGACAAAATGACATTCCAGAGTACGCTCTAACCTTTTATACCTGGAATGGCATCGACTCCATTAAATCGCGAAAGATATCCTCGGGTATTCCGCATCATCTGAATAAAATGACATTACAGAGTAGCTGACCTCTTGTATTCGAAGTGGCATGGACCCCACTTGACCGCAAAGAGTGCCCTCAGGCATTCTGTCTCAGCTGGACAGAATAGCGTTCCATAATTAAGTGACCTCCTGTATCCAGAGCGGCATCGACTCCACTAGACTGCAGAAGGTGTTCTCAGACACAACAGCCGGAATGTCATTTTGTCAGACTGTACCAGCTGGACAAAATGACATTCCAGAGTACGCTCTAACCTTTTATACCTAGAATGGCATCGACTCCATTAAATCGCGAAAGGTGTCCTCGGGTATTCTGTAAATCAGCTGGACAGAATGATGTTCCAGAGTTCGGTGACCTCTTGTATTCGAAGTAGCATCGACTCCACTAGACCGCAGACGGTGCCCTCAGACATTCTGCACCAACTGGACAAAATGACATTCCGGAGTAGGTTGAACTTTTGTATCTGGAGTGGCATCGACTCCAATAAATCGCGAAAGGTGTCCTCGGGTATTTCACATATCATCTGGACAGAATGACGTTCCGGAGTTCCAGACTTCTTGTATATGTAGTGGCATCGACTACACTAGACCAGAAAAGGTGTCTTCAGTCGGGTAAAAAAGTTGTACAGGTACTACTACTTTTACGTAGTCTCCTGTACATCTTTCTGTTACCATAACACATAATCACCAACGAACAATGAGTATGTACTGACTGAAGACAATGAATTTTGTTTACATAGTGGATAAACAAACTAGATACTGACCTTTACCAGAGTGCCAACGTGGAATTCTTGAAGCAATAATGAAGCGTGCTGACTATGACCAGACCCATAAAAAGCCACTGTAGCATCTCTGCCAGCGTGCTCCAGGATGACGTCCCTACCACCGGGATGCTGAAAAACGTAAAACACAAGTCAATAATGTGAAAATATTTTAATCCGAGAATACGTATGTTTTAAATAGACTTACGCGCTAGTACTATTATTATTAGTCACGTGACAATAAATATTCTGATGAATATGTTGGTTCTCACAGGCTTTTAATAAATGTTTGAAGTCCTTTATGAAAAACGGTTATTTTATGTTCATACTACTATACACTGAAGAGCAATTGAATTAGAGACAGCTGGCGTTATGCAAATGGGGCGCCGTGGGCATCCCTGTAAACGGAAACGACAATATAAGGAGTGATACGATGGGAATCAGTACGAGTCCGACGCAGTATGGGTAAGACGAAGGATCTAAGCACATTTGATCGTGGGCAATCTCGGAAGTCGTGCAGGCACTGGGATTTTCACAAGCCACTGTGTCACGGGTGCACCGTGAGTACATTGAATCCGGTAAAACCATCCCTGCAAGAGCCAACTGCCGTGGACAACAGCGTGTGGATGAACTGGGTCATCGTCCGCTATCTCGCATTGTAACAGCGGATAGACGGGCCACAGTGCAAGAAATCACTCGGCAATTTAACGCTGGTGCACAAAAACGTGTAAGCAGCCACACCATCCAGAACCATCTCCTCGCTATGGGGTACAGAAGCCATCGTCCCACGAGGGTACCGCTGCTGACCGCACATCACAGGATGCAAAGCATGGGCGCGGGAACATCGTTACTGGACCCTAGACATGTGGGAAAATGTTGCCTGGACTGATGAGTCGAGATTCACGTTGGTACATGCCGATACGAGTACGGTGCAAACCACATGAAGCGATGGATCCTTCTTGCCAGCAGGGTACTCTTCAAGCTGGTGGGGGTGGCATTCTCGTCTGGAGACTGTTTACGTGGACTGAAATGGGACCTCTGGTACGTGTGACGTCGTCCCTCACAGATCAACGTTACAGGATATCCTGGATGACCATTTGCTCCCGTTTGTGAGTCTTCAACATCCCACTGGGGACCTCATCCTGCAACAAGACAATGCACAGTGCCATCGCTCTCGAATTGTATCCGAAAGGTTGGATGAACACTCCACCGACGAGACCTTGCTTCCTTGGCCAGCTAGGTCACCTGACCTCCATCCCATCGAGCACATCTGAGATGCCATCGAGAGAGATGTTCGAGGCTCTGACCCTACCCCCCTCCATCAAATCTTCGTGAACTGTGGAAGCTTGTTCAGGGGTCGTGTATCCGTATGGCTTCCCAACGCTTCCGGTGTCTTGTCGAGTCCATGCCGAGACGAATCGCCGCCGTCATTACGACGAAAGGTGCTGCTACTCGTTACTAGACAGGTATCTCTAATTCAATTGCTCTGCAGTGTATTGTAAATTTTGTTTTGATCATGTATATACATTATTGCAGTTTATAGCACGAGCCTGTGATAAACATTTATATCCCATAATGTTCACCATTGACACATTCTGTGTTTTCTGACAATTTGGAAAATAGGGTTTTCCAACAGCCTATAACTGAAATGTATACCTTATTAAAACCCAAAGCGCTTCATTTGATTAATTGTAGAAGAGTGTGAAAGAGGTAAAATAAACGTGAAGTGACATTATGGGCACGTAAAGCAGTGTTCTAAATTTGAATATCGATAATAATTTCGGTATGAGACAAAGAATATGAATCCTTATATCACATGTGTCTGTTATATTCGTTTGGGTAGGAACTAAGCAGTTCAAAATGTCCAAACATATACGCGCGCACACACAGAGATTAGGGGGCGGGGGGAATTAAGACCTTTCTAAATCAAAATGAAAGAAATGAAAACATTGTGTTACAATAATACAGTACTGGCAACAGATATCTTTCAATATCCGGCACGGCTGCTGAGAGAATGACTGAACCTGTTATTAACATTCAGCTGGGTGAGACGAACACTCTTGAAGCCACTTCAGTTTTAGATGTAATTTCTTCAAACTTTGAGCTGTTAGTGGGAAAAACGGGACTGAGAAAAATTTAGCTTCAAGGAGGGTGTTAATATTCTCAATCTGACAGCTAGAGACGGCGAGAGCGGCTCAGAAATGCACGACATATTTTCATAACTATAGTTATCTCATGCGGAAAAAATTTATATTAAAGTTAGGAAGCTGTGGTGCGAATATACATGGGTGGACAACAAAACTGAAATACATGGATTTAGGACAGAACAATTTATTAGTACGGTGCAGGGCTTCCTTTGGAGGTCAATACAGCTGCAATTCGTCTTGGGAAGACCGATGCAAGTCGTGTATAGTGATCAGAGAGCCGCCCCGGTGGCGCAGTGGTCTAAGCGATGGCCTCTGATCATCGTCCGAACGGGGTCCGGGTTCGAATCCCGGTGAGGCATAGATGTTGTGTTTGTCTTACGGCACTGGCTCTCTCCCTTCCCTGGAACCAGTGACCCTAAATTAGGGACGGGCGACTGCTTATAGCCCATTGAGTTGCTCACGGTGGTCGTTAAACCTCCAATCAAAAAAAAAAAAATAGTGATCAGAGGGAGCAATTTCTCTTGCAGAAAAGTGTCTGGTTCACGACGTGATGCTGGTGGAGGAAAACGTTTCCTGACTAGCTCCTACAGAACACCCCAGAGTGGCTCATAAATGTTCAAGTCGGGTGACTGTGCAGGCCATGACAGATGTTCAACCTCACTTTCATGCTCAGTAAACTACTCTTCTACCAGTTTGGCTCTGTGTATCGGTGTGTTATCATCTTGATACACGACACCACCGTTAGGGTATAATATTTGAACCACTGGGTGCACCTGGTCCTCCAGAATTGCCTGATGGTCTTTGGCAGTGGGGTGTCCCCTCAAGAACAAACAGCGAGCCGACAGACTGGCACGATTTTGAGGCCCAAACTATCACCGGTCCACCTCTGTGCTTCACTGTGGCCTATAAACAGCCAGGATGTGAGGGGTGTTTCCACACTTAAACTCTCCCAGTCGTGAGAAAGACAGTGAAGGACGATTCATTTGGAGAACAATACACATTTCACGTTGTCCAACGCACACAGTTTGTGCAGCTGGCACCACGTTTGGCATTCACACTGGTGATCCAGCGTTTGGCGATAGCAACACGACTGTGAATGTTGACCCGATTAAGCTCCCGACGAACAGTTTTGATAGAAACAGGTGAGTCGCGGAGCGTATTCAAGTTGTGCAGCTGTGGTTTTATGTTTCTTGGATACCATTCGTGTTAGCACTCGGACGTCTGTCGTGTAAACAATCGGACGTCTCTGTCAGACAGCTTCCTCTTACCTCGACAGTTACTCCTGTTGGATGTGGTTCTTCCCTCTTGCTGGTATGCCAACTTGACCCTGGGTACGACACACCACAAAGACTTGCTGTCTTGGACACAGATGTACCGGCGAGACGCGCACCAACAATCTGTCCTCTTTGAAACTCGGATACGTCTCCCATTATGTTGTGCGGATCGCACTTTTTCACATCCGGCTGTGCTGCTGTTCTGCAACCTTCAACACTCAGCTATCGCTGATCGACTGCGAAAAAGATGCAGGCTGGACACCAGGTAACGCGTACAGCGGCGTGACACGTGGGATGCTGTTTGTGCAGGTGTTTCAGTTTTGTTGTCCGCCCTCTGTATTAATGCGAATTTCGATAACGTCACGGAAATGCGCATTTGTACCACATGGCGGCAGATATGTGCGTTGTGTAACAATAACAAGTTAGTAAAATCATGCAATGCATTGATTATGATACGCTTTCCAACATACCAGAAATCATTACTCAAGTTATGTGGATAATGGCTGGGGAACAAATCTCGCTCCTGTGTCCTGACCTTTGACCTCATTTCGATTATATTCAACAGAACCGGTTCACTATACCTCCGGAACAACATGATAAAGTTCTGTTGCAATAGAAGCAATTTTACACAAGTTATGAGAATAATGGCTGTAGAATAAATCTGGCTTTTGTGCAGTGATCTTTGACCCCATTTCGTTGATATTCAACAGAACTGGTTCACTATACCTCCGGAACAACGTGATAAAGTTTTGTCGCAATCCAATCATTTTAGGCAAGTTATGATGCACAAGGGCAATGGAATGGATCTCACTCCAGTGTCCTTACCTTTGACCCCATTTCGCCCATTTTCAATAGGGTTCGTCTTCAGTGGCTCCCTACCACATACTAAAATTTCATCGAAATCGAACCATTTTTACGCAAGTTATGACGCATAAGGGCAATGGAATATATCCCGCTCTTATGTCCTGCCTGACCTTTGACCCCATTCCGCCCATTTTCAATAGGGCTTGTGTCCAGGTGGTTCCCTATCACATACTAAGCCGCCCCGGTGGCACAGTGGGCTAAGCGATGGCCTCTGATCATTCGTCCGAATGGGATCCGGGTTCAAATCCCGGTGAGGCATGGATGTTGTTTTGTCTTACGGCACTGGCTCTCTCCCTTCCCTGGAACCAGTGACCCTAAAATTAGGGACGGGCGACTGCTTATAGCCCATTGAGTTGCTCACGGTGGTCGTTAAACCTCCAACCAAAACAAAAACAAAACAAAAACCACATACTAAATTTCATCGAAATCGAACCATTTTTACGCAAGTTATGACGCATAAGAGCAATGGAATGGATCCAACTCTTATGTCCTGACCTTTGACCCTATTTCACCCATTTTCAACAGGGTTTGTCCCCAGGTGGTTTCCTATCACATACTAGAATTTCATCGAAATCGAACCATTTTTACGCAAGTTATGACGCATAAAGGCAATGGAATGGATCCAGCTCCTATATCCTGATCTTTGACCCAATTTCCCCCATTTTCAATAGGGATCGTCCCCAGGTGGTTTCCTACCACATACTAAAATTTCATCGAAATCAAACAATGTTTACGCAAGTTATGACACATACGAGTAATGAAATGGATCCCGCTCCTATGTCCTGAACTTTGACCCCGCTTCGCCCATTTTCAATAGGGTTCGTCCTCAGGTGGTCCCCTACCACATACTAAAATTTCGTCGACATCGAACCATTTTCACGTGAGTTATCGGGCGGACGGACGGACGGACGGACGGACGGACAAAGCTGGAGCATATACGCTTCTTCTGCGGAATGTTTTTTTTAACGTAGTTTTATCTACCGAATGCAAAAATAATTTCCTCAATCGGGCGCCTTTTTTTATTTTTTGTTTGAGGGTTTAACGACCACCGTGAGCAACTAAACGAGCTATAAATAGTCGCCGGTCCATAATTTAAGGTCACTGGCTCCGCGAAAGGGAGGCAGCCAGTTACATAAGACAAATACAACATCCATGCCTCACCGGGAGTCGAACTCGTGCACAACTCGAACGAATGGTCTGAAGTTAGCGCTTAGAACACTGGGGTGGCTCCGCAGTTAGAATTGTACATATCGTTCAAAACACAAAAGTAGTTTATAACGAAGTAAATTTCTCCGTCATTTTTATCCGCGCCAGGATTCGAACCCGGGTCCACTCATTCCGGAATAAGTTGCTCTACCAGTTGAGCTACGCGGACATTTTATTCTGATTCCTATCTGCCTTTATGTCGTGTGCGTCCTTCTGGCAGGTACGTCACATCTCCTAGTACGTTACAAGTTTTACATTACCAAGCAGCAAAACCGCGCGTCATAGAATTTCGAAGGTGCATGAATCATAATATTCATGCAGTACGCTATTTGGTTCAGTAAAGATTCCTCAAATCCAGTTTACGGATGTGAAGCCAGGGTGTCTGCAAATGGACGGACGGAGCGATGAACGGAAAAAATCGTACCGCAAGCACTCGCTTTTTTTAGAAGACGCCCTGAAAAGCTATCGGATATATAACGTTGTACACTGTACCTTCAAGACTTGCTACATAACGAGTGTCTCAAAAAAGATTGAAACAAGCTTTTATCTCTTCAACGGTTGAATACAAATACATAAACCGATGAGCCATTATATTATGTCCATTCCCAGCCTAGAAAAATGAGAGCGCCTGGAGACCGAACGGTGGAGCAAGTGAAGTTCGCAGAGCAGTATATATACAACCCGAGGACCGGATTTCGTTTAGTAGATTGTTCGGAGTCAGAACGGGAAAAGCTGCCGATTTATCGGATAAAAGACAAATTGTGATGGCACGGAGCTTCGGAAACGGCCCGGCTTATAGGATGTTCACGTGCCGCTGTAGTGAGTACGTATCAAAAGTGGTGCACTGATGGCTAAACGACGAACCGTCGTCCAGCCGTATGTCCACCGCAGCTCATTGATGCCAGAGGAGATCGGAGACTGTCGCTCATTGTTCGCAACGACCACAGGACCACAGTGCGACAAATCCCCCGCAGCTGCAACAGTGGTGATCAGGGCAATGTGTCACAGCCCCACAGTTCATCGCAGCGTCTGCGTATGGGCCTGCGTGCCCGAAGACCCAGCCGGGTTCCCTTGCTCACCGCACGTCATTGTCAACAACACATGAAATGGGCTCAGGATCATCGAAATTGGACGGTGGGTGATTGGAAGAAAGTTTTCTGGTCTGACGAATTAAGATTCCTGGTGCATCACGTAGACGGCCGAGCGCGGATACGCCGATTACCAACGGAGGCTATGGCACCTGGATGCACTGTTGGGGGGAAACAGGCCGGCGGCGGCGGTGTTATGCTGTGGGCGATGCTTTCTTGGGACACTTTAAGCCCCATTATCCCAATAGCACAATCCCTGACAGCTGTCAGGTATCTGAACATCGTTGCTGACCAAGTTCACCCATTCATGGCAATTGCGTTCCCTGCTGGTGATAGCCATTACCAATAGAATAATGCGCCATGCCACACTGCCAAAATCGTCAAGGAGTGGTTCGAGGAACATACTGGTGACTTTCTGTTAACGCCCTGGCCTCCTATTTCACCTGACATGAATCCAATCGAACCTTTGTGGCTCGACTTGGAAAAGCGGGTTAGCGCTAAATCATCACCACCACCCCGAAATGTACAGAAGTGGATGACATGCTATTGACATTATGGTACCAAATACCCCAGGATACCTATCGCCACCTCATCGAATCGATGCCTCGCCGAATGTCGTTGTTCTGCGGGCTAAAGAAAGTCCTACAGCTTATTAGGTAGGTGGTATAATCAGTGGCGTACGCAGGAATTAATTTTTGAGGGTGCATATCGTCGCCGCAATGTCAAAACCACGAATGCAAAATTTTGTAGTTTGAATTATCGCTACAAATTTTGAGGATTACAATCCGATTTTTGGCTTAAATGTGACAAGGATGGTAAGTCAGATAATATCCGAAAACTTGAAAATTTTCATCGTCCTGGAGCGGGACTCGAACCCGCGACTCACAGAAAACGCCCGGGTATGCTAACCACTACACCACCCAGAACGACCAAGTTTCAAGTTTCCCATCAATTTGAATATAACCATAACAGGATTCGCTAGTCGAAGAAACCGGCATTCATGTTTAGCGAATCTGGAGGTTAAGATTTTCAAGTTCTCGGATATTATCTGACTTACCATCCATGTCACATTTACGCCAAAAATCGGATTGTCATCTTCAAAATTTGTATTATATGGCGTAATCCCGGATTTCTTTCATGATTGAATTATCGCTATTTGAAAATTAAATTAGATCAAAGAATCACTTTTGCAATTACATCAGTCTGTTCAAGCACACTATACATAACATTTAGATCAAGTCGCATCTGTATTATGCATTAGTGAATAAAATTTTATATGATATCAAGTATTCTCACATTTTTGGTTTTATCACTGCAACTACGATATCAGTCCTTCCTAAAGTGATGAAAAAAATGTGCATGACAACAGGCATTTTATTATTCTCAAACACTATTAATTACAAAGTAATGCTCATCCTACATTTTTGTTTTCCTGCTGTGAAAGGCGTACCTCCTCCCTCTCCCGGGCCCCAGTCCTTACCGTTCACTAGCCTGACGCCCTGACCACTGCAACACCAGTTTGCTCTCTTCTTTCTTTGGTGGCATACAAGTAGGAAATGCGCACGGGGAGGAGGGGGGGATAGGCATCAACAATAGGCATATGTGACCTGACCTTTTCAAATAAAGAAGTAACTAATGGCTATTTAAGGAAGATCAGAATGGCGACACTAGCAACATAACGCCGCCAACAATTTTTATTAATTTTTAAAACTAGACAAAATTATTTTGGGGGATGCATTTGGCCCTTTGCACCCCCTCTGGGCACGCCATTGGTCATAATGTAATGGTTCATCTGTGTACTTTCAATTAGGAAAATACTCAAAATGACGTAAACACGTACGACATGGCACATACACCCCTGTGGGTGGCGTTTGCATGAAAAAATTTTACGCCCTTCGCAGAAAAAAGTTCAATTAAAAACGTTGCGTAGTGTCTTACGCAGTCTAAAAAAGCAAACCCTGTTGTTCTACTTGTTAAACTTGCGGAGATATTTGCGATGAAAATTGTGAAAATGTATCGTCTGGAGCCCGTTTACGGGCAAATGTTTGTTTTGCTGCATAGCTTTGCACCACTCAAAGCGAGTAAGGGAAGAGCTCTCGTACGTGCAAGAAATTATCGCTCCAGACGATGCATTTTTACAATTTTCATAGCGAATATCTCCGCGAGTTTTGCAGGCAGAATGACAGGTTTTCTGCTAATACTGTAATTTTTTTTTTTATTTTAATACAAATGCCACCCACAGGGGCATTGTATTAAAATGAACTGTCGTAAGTCTTTACGTCGTTTTGAGTATTTTTCTAATTGAAAGTATGTATCTGTGATCAACCGTATGAAAGCTTGTTTCAATCTTTTTTGAGACACCCGCTATACAGCGAAACCTCGGTTATACGTTTTTTAGGGGATTGCCTAAAAAAACGTATGAATATAAAAAAAAAGCGTACAAAACCCCCTTCAAAATGGTAAATACTGATGTAAAAATTTGAATGCCTCCAAAAAAAAAAAAAAACAAAAAAAAAACGGAAGCATGCTATTTTCCATTACGCTAATTTACACTGGCATGCAAAAATTAAGGACGTGACGGTTTTTCGAATGTAACGTCGTGAAGAAGTGTTCCACATCGACCCAAATCATATCATACGATCCCCAAGACATAAGAATATGGGACAAGTGAGCAAAACCGTCCAAACAAGAAATCCAAAGGATACAAAGGCACTTTATTGAAAAGGTAGCTTCGAGCACAACTGGACAGAAGACAGAAGCGTCCATGTGACAGGCGGCTGCAAAGAAAAATCCAGTCTTTAGTAGGGGATATGATCACCCCTGACTGCGTTGCAGGATTTACAACGTCTGTCCATGCTGAGGACGAGGTTGTCAAGAAGCTGTTGAGGCATCGCGGCCCATTCCTCTCGCAGCGCCAATTACAGCTGCGGAATCGTTGTTGGTGGCTTGTGACGTGCTGCCAAGCCCGAGAAGGTCCCACACGTGTTCGATTGGATTTAGGTCCGGGGACTTTGCGAGCCAATCCATGCGTTGAATATCTTCACTCTCCAACAGCTCTGCGACAGCCCCTGTACGATGAGGTGTAGCGTTGTCGTCCATGAAGAGGAACTCAGGACCCACAGCACCTCTAAACAGACGCACGTGAGGCAGGAGAACCTCGGTACAATAGCGGACACCAGTGACTGAACCTCCTTGGAAGATGTGGAGGTCAGTACGGCTACCAAGCATGATACCGCCCCAAACGAGAACTCCGCTACCTCCAAACCGGTCCCTTTCGATGATGTTGGAGGTGTCATTGCGTGTTCCCTGCTATCACCAGATGTGTATACGCCCAGAATCGCTCGTCAAACTAAATTGGCTCTCATCCGTAAAGTGAACTCGACCCCATTGTTGATGTGTCCAGTTCTTGTGTTCCTGGCACCACAGAAACCGGCGTCTCCGATGAGCAGGCGTTAATGGCACACACCTTACTGGTCGTCGTGCAAATAGACCACCTTTGTGCAGCCGCCTGGCCACGGTAAAACGCGATAACGGACGTCCAGTTGTCTGTTGCATGTGCCTTGCGATTTCTCCCGCTGTCTGCCGTCTGTATCTTCTCGCTTGTAGGACAATATACCGGTCGTCCGCCGCCGTGGTTGCTCGTGGACGACCCCTTCTAAACTCTCGGACAGCTGTTCCTGTCGTTTGAAATGCTCTCCAAGCTCGTGAAATGATGCTGTGAGCGATCCCGAACTCCTCGACCACACTTGTCACACTTCGACCTTCTTCCAACTTCCCAATGACACGACCTCGGGTAAAGTCATCCAGATGTCGTCTACTGGATTGCCTGTTGGTCATATCACACGGTGGCAGCAACTCGACGTCGTTCAAACCGATGTACACCGTGCAAGAGCTTTCACCGAATTGCTGAGCGTACACCGCCCGTGTGCTTTATACCCTTCTGACACTCCACCCTTCCCCTACGTCATGCTGCATATATGCGCATGCCCTACCGTACCGGACCCTAGTCTATCTCCTGAGTGGTCTTTCGGTCCGTTCTGCTTGCTCGTTCCGCTGTTATTCTAATTTCTCCTCTTCGTCCTTAATTTTTGCACACCAGTGTATAATGTAAGGCATAAAAACATGAACTATTTTTTGCTGCTTTAATCTCATGCCTATTTTGAATTTTGTATTAAATTTTTTATCGTAATTTAATTGAAAAAAAAACCGCGGTTACGTAATTAATACAGACATTTGACATTGACTAGGAACATCAAACAAAGGTCTTCGCTCTTTCCACAGTTGGAAGTGAGTCACGGAAAAAATCTTATTGGCCGCCACCGGGAATCTAACCCAGGGTTTCCCACTCACGCGCCGGATACGCTTCCATTGCACCACAGCGACCTCGAATTCCTCCAGACTCACACACACTAACTGCCAATCCTTTTTGGTAGGTTGCTTCTTGGAGCCCCGCACAATGCTGGGGATTCACAAAAGATGGTAAGCAGCAACTGAAGAAATAATTAGAAGGCGAATGAATAATTAATACAGACATTTGACGTGGACCAGGAACATCAAGCAAAGGTCTTCGCTCTTTCCACGGTTATAATACTCACACACTAATTTACAAATTGGCTTGGCAGTTAGTATGTGTGAGTCTGGATGAATTCGAGACCGCTGTGGTGTAGCGGAAGCATATCAGGCGCTAAATAGGAAGACCCTGCGTTCTATTCTCAGTGGCGGCTAATGAGAATTTTTTCGTGACTCACTTATAACCGTGGATAGAGCGATGACCTCCGTTTGATGTTCTTGATTATGTAATTCTACATGATTTTATGTTTTCAACATATGAAAAAAATCTTTTACCAGACTTGGTAGCAAATCTGAATACGATTTTTTTTACAATCAGTACCCTATTGCACATTCTTTCCCAATAAGCATCGCTGTTTGTCCACTAGTTTATTTAGCATTAGTGCACAGCAAAATATTCACTAATCTTTGCTTGTTTCAAATTTCTTGTATTTTGTATTCATGTGTTTTACGGCTGGAAAAATAAAAAAAGAACTGACAGCTCAACCTCAAAGGAATCTAAATTTTCCCTAAAAGTTGGAGGCACATTTTACACCGAGCGTGAAATGCGAAACCAATTTTTCTTCCCAACCAAAATTAAACAACTCTGTTACTTCTGACGTACTCAAGAGCTTTGATGAGAATAGTCTGTTATTTCGTTTATCTGACACCTCGTCCCGGAGTGAGTTGCTCTAACCGACTAAGCTACACGGATGGAATGTGTCGCTACAGATTTGTTGTCTTGGCATGTGCTTCACCTCTGTAGCTCTCGGACTGGGTCATGAACTATTATTTGAAATCACTTTTTAATGAATTTCAAATAAATCGAGTTTCAAATAGGACATAATTAAATAGGTGAACTTCGTGTTATTTCATGCTGTAGAACTATATACACTCATCATCGAAAAAATAGTTGCAAACAGAAGGAAGCAACCGACAGGAATGAAACTTGGTGGGTAGGTTTGACATCGTGAGTCATGCAAATGATTCAAGTATCACGCTCGGCCGCGCATGTGATACCAGCAAGGAGGGGTCGCAGCGCTGTGCCTGACCGGTTATATGAAGTCGTCCCGTTGCGTGTGCTTGCCATTCTAACTCGTACTGTTGTGTTGGTTGCATCATTGCAAGGGAAGTACGCCTCGGAGAAAAGTTAGAAAAAAATTCTAGCAGTTGAAGAAGTCCGAGAGGGGCCGCATCGTAGGGCTCCGGGAAGCAGGATGGCCGTATTGCCGTATTACGCGCCATAATAGTCACCATATCACGCTATTGGCGGAAGTGGATAGAACAAGGCACGCAGAAGCAACAAGAAGGGTCTGGATGACCTAGACCAACCACGGAGAGAGGGACAGAGGACAGACGGGTTGCCCGACATGTGCGGAGTAACCCAACAGCCATGACTGCGGATAATCAGCGAGCAGTGGTGCTCTCCATGCATCGTCCGATTCGTGACAGTACCATTCGCAGACGGCTGCACGACGTAGGACTACACGCACGCAGACCGTTAAGACGACTGCCCTTAACACCATTGCATCGTCGCCAAAGACTGCAATGGTGTCATGCCAGATTGTCATGGAGCCACTCAGAATGACAGCGGGTGATCTTCAGTGACGAATCCCGCTTTTGTCTTGGAGGAGACGAGGAGGGACTGTGGTCAGTGCCAAGATGAAAGATTTGTTGTCGAGCGTCACACGTCCAGAAGGCCTGGTGTCATGGTGTGGGAAACAACTTCCTACGATGCCAGATCACCTTTGGTGTTCATTACAGGCACTTTAACAGCCCAACGTTAGGTTAATGAAGTCCTGCAACCAGTGGCCCTACCTTTTCTGAACGCTCACTCCAGTGCAATTTTCCAACAGGGCAACGCTCGTCCGCAAACTGCTGCTGTCTCGAGAGCTTGCCTTCACGGCACTGACACTTTTCCATGGCCAGCCGCATCGTCAGACCTATAGCGGATTGAAAATGTGTGGGATGATATTGGACGCGCTATCCACACTCCAACCCTACCGCACAATATGCCAGGAACTGCGTGAGAAGATTCAAGTTGCATGGAATGGCTCATCGCAGGACACCATTAGGAACCTGAACAACTCCACGCTGAGACGTCTGGTATGCTGTGTGGGCAAACATGGCGGCCCGACGCCATACTGAGAGACACTACTTATTGGCGTGTAGCTCACTAAATATTGCAGTCTCAATGTTCAATCATTTAACGTTCTTGGTAAGTTTTACCTTCCTCCCGAATAGCATTGCAATCCGACACGTCCTTCTGGGTGCAACTATTTTTTTGACGATGAGTGTATATGCTCCACGGGAAATATTTTCATCCGATCGGAACTCAACGTCAGAGGTAAATGTGCAAATGAATTGAAGGAGAGAGAAATACCACGTTGCCGAAAATAACCAGCAAAATCATTATTGGACAAAATGCTTAAATGAAAAAGTCTCAGGGAAATTTAGTCGTTTGAGCTTTAAGCGTGACGTTCTTTTGCATTCAAAATAAGAAGTCTGGAGGAACTGAAAGCATAGGATTAAAGGCGAAAAAATGAAGCTAAAAGTAAATAAAAAAAGACGGATGGTGGGAAAATGGGGGATTACAATCACCTTGTAAGATGCGCTGATGAGATTTGGAATGAGATTCGAGGGACTCTGTATTGAATGGAAAACTGCTGATGGATTGAGAATAGCTGACGGAGTAAAAATAAAACTCTAATCGATGAACAAAACACAGCATAAAGAACAGAAATTGAACAAACTTTGTTCGCCTAAAAGGGATTACGAAAAATATTCTCGATATAAAGAATTACTATTGCTGCTGTTCACACTGTGCTTTGTGTGCGCTGAGATATTTCAATATTTAATCCCATACACACTATTTGGTAAATTTATTAGGTGCACACTAATAATATAACGTATATCTTTGGGAAATAGGACGTATAACGTGGCATTTTGAATAACAGTTTCAGAATGTACTGAATTCAAGCCGAACCTCTCGGGATTCTGGAAAGAAAAACTAACATTTGTAAAGTCTAGTTAGACAGCGCAATATTTTAGTCTTTTACCGATCGAAAGTTGCGACCCTGATTACCTAGTTGTTTAAGCGCTTGCTTCTGACTACTACCATGGCAAAAATTATGGAATCACTGCCATATGAGGCGCATACTTTAGAGTGCGTAGGAATGACACAAAGGAAGCACGCGAAACGAAAACATATTGGGTATGTGCAAAAGTTCTGCCGATTTTTGTAATACACTGAAGAGCAATTGAATTAGAGACAGCTGGCTTTATGCAAATATAGTGCTGTGGGCGGCCCTGTAAACGGAAACGACATGACGTATGCAGCGATCCGACAATATAAGGAGTGATGCGACGGGTATCAGTAAGAGTCGGACGCAGTATGGGTATGACGAAGGATCTAAGCGCATTTGATCGTGGGCAAATTGTCAGGGCCCAACGAATGGGTCACTCCATCTCGGAAGTCGTGCAGGCACTGGGATTTTCACGAGCCACTGTGTCACGGGTGCACCATGAGTACATCAAGTATTCTCAAAAGGTTTTCCCATATAAGCGGTATCGGTCCAAGAAAAAAAAAATTAGTCGAGTTTTCAGGATCCCAGGTTTTGCTACAAATACATCAGACGCAGAAATTAACACTTATGCCCCCTGGTGGCCAAACCATTCTTTACCAAACAGTAGAAATTATGTGAAAAATATTTTCCATCAGGTCTTGCATGCGAAACAAGAAGAATTTTTCAAATCGGAGTTTTAGGAGCAGAAATAACGCAGAAAACGCAGTTTGCCTTTGTGCCCCCTAGCGGAAAGTCTGTGATCTACTTAAAAATTTTGAATGTTTAGGAAAAACATTTCGCATCGGAAACACTGTCCAACAAAGAAGGAATTTTCCAAATCGTAATCCTATAAATAGAGATATTGACAAAAATAAGATATACATCTACGCCCCTGGCGTAGAAACCACACATTATTTTAAGAAGAAAATGTTTCTAAATGGTTTGTCGACATGAGTACTATCGGTCTACAAACGACATTTTTTTCAGTCGAGATTTTAGAAGCCCATATTTTACAGCAAACTCATTAGAAGCGGAAATTAAGATTTACCCCCCCCCCCCCTGGTGGCCAAACCATTTTTTCACAAAATTTAGAAATTATGAGCAAACGATTTCTCATGAGGAGCTGTATCCGATGCAGAAAGAACTTTTCAAATCAGAGATTTAGAAGCAGAGATATAGGAGGGAAAGCAATTTACCTTTACGCCCCCTAGTGGAAAGTATGAATTATTTGAAAATTTTCAAAATATATGAAAAGCATTTCACACTGAAAACACTATCCAACAAAGAAGAAATTTTTCAAATCGGACTCCCAAAAGTAGAGATTTTGACAAAATAAGATATACATCTATGCCCCCTGGCGGAGAAACTGTGGCATATTTTAAGAAGAAAATATTCCGAAAAGGTTTATCGATGTGAGTGGCATCAGTCCACGAAAGAATTTTTTCAATCGATACCTTAAAAGCTCAGATTTTATGGTAAATATATCAGAAGCAAAAATTAACGCTTACGCCCCCTGGTGGCCAAAGTATTCTTTACCCAAAATTTTAAATTATATGCAAAAGTTTTCCATTAGGAGGTGTATCCGCTGAAGAATTTTGTTTTTTAAATCGGAGTTTTAGGAGAAGAGTTATCGGGGAAAATGCAATTTACTTTTACGCCCCCTAGCAGAAAATATATCCGCAATTTGAAAAAGTAACTATATCTAAAATGCTCTTCGACATAAATGGAATGGAAAAATAAGAGATTTTTTGCAATCGGATGTTTAGAAGATAATATGTGAATTAAAACGTATTTTTGAATTCGACATCATGTGCATTTACGCCCTCTAGCGGAGAAATTGTACATCGTAAAAAAAAAAAAAAAAAAAAAACGAAATAAAGGATCACCATTCGCATATTTCAAGCTTTCCAGTGCAAAAATAATTTTTCAAATTGGACCAATAGTTGCAGAGATATTGTGGGTACAGACGGACAAACCGATAACATAAGCACGATCTTTTTTTCAAAAGACGTGCTAAAAAAGGTAGATTTATTATCGCAAAAGAGCAGAAAAAGACTTACAAACTTGATTCCAAGAATCCAAAGAAAGTTTCAGTAAAGGATTCATGATTATTGCTTGTTTCTCGTACAATGGGAAATTGAAGTTACGAAAAGTTGAAAAGAATGGTAAAATTAGTTCTACATATTACCAAAATAATTCCTATATTTAAAGACGAAACACCATTCTTTTATCCACAGAGCCATCAAGGAGTAGAACTCCATCAGGATAAGGCTACCAGTCATACATCCAAATCTACCACTCCGTTTGTTGAAAAAATGAAAAAAAGAGACTGGTATCAAGTCGATACATTTTATCAATATTTCTCTGACGTGTCATTAATGGATTTATTGCGCATTCGGAGTGCTAAAATAAAATGGGCCTTTTTTAAACGCATACCTAGAACAATGATTGGACTATGAAAAGCAGTGGAAGAGAAGTGGAATAAAATACCACTACAAATTTTACGAAATGCCCTATTATCTTGGAAATCTCGATGTAAGTTAATAGTCCAGATAAAAGGCTATCAGATAGAATATGTAAGAAAGAAATAATTTTAGTTTTAACATTAATTCTATTGCTGGAAAATAGTTCTAAAAATGAGTGGACATCCTCTGTAAATGGAGCAAACAACGCTTTCTAATGCGCAGGTTCATAAGGGGAGCAAACAACGCTTTCTGATTTTCTGATACGCAGGTTCATAAGGGGAGCAAACAACGCTTTCTGATGCGCAGGTTCACTCCTTCGAACAGCATTTTGAGACCGCAAATACATTCATTAGATCTGATTCCAATCCATTATACAACTGCCGTTTTTTTTTTTTTTTTTTTTTATTGGAGGTTTCACGACCACCGTGAGCAACTCAATGGGCTATAAGCAGTCACCCGTCCCTAATTTAGGGTCATTGGTTCCAGGGAAGGGAGAAAATCAGTGCCGTAAGACAAACACAACATCCATGCCTCACCGGGATTCGAACCCGGACCCCTTTCGGACGAATGATCAGAGGCCATCGCTTATACCACTGCGCCACCGGGACGGCCAACTGCCGTTCCATAAAAACTGAGAATAAAACCACACAAAATGAAGAAATATAGGTACAGAAAAATATATGTTATTCTTTCTCAAACTATCTTCCCTCGGATGATATGCAACGGTCCCGTCGTTAAGTCCACTTTTCAAAACATGTGGCAAAGGCATTTTGTAGAAGCTTTCTCAGCGACCCCTGTACAAGTACAACAACGTCAGCATCTGTGTTGATTGTTGCGCCACGGAACTTCTTCATTGTTGGAAACAATAAGAAATCGCACGGGGCGAGATCAGGACTATAGGCAGGTTGTGGCATGATTTCAATACTGTATTTCGTAAACAAATGTTGAACACAAGTAGCCACATGTGGGCGAGCGTTATCATGGTGTGTAGGGTCCACTTTCCCACCAGTTCCGGTCGCTTAATCGATATGTGGCGTCGCAGACGCTTCAAGACTGAGATGCAATATTCAGCATTGACAGTAATTTGTGGAAACGGTAGACTGGTAGACTGCACCTTTATTATCAAAGAAAATCATCCCCACCTTCCCAGCTGATTTGGAGTGGCGGACTTTCTTCGGAGGAGGCCAGCCTGTTGCGCGCTTCGTGAGGGTGTTGAAATAGTGAACCCATGCTTCATCGGTAGTTATTACTGTGTTTAGAAAGTCCGGATCCTTTGCAATAAGTTGTTTCCACTCATGACACCCCTGAACTCTGGCTAACCGTTGCTCTCTCGTCAGGTGATGAGGTACCCATCTGGAACACACACGACGCAGCAGTAATTTGTTGCGTAGAATGTGGAATGCAGACGTTTTTGAAATATAAGTTGACGCCGATATGTCTTCACACGTCATTCGTCGATCTGCTTGCAGGATTGGTCCAGCAGTGTTAACAATATGCTCCGTAACAGCGGTTTCAGGTCGACCAGGGCTATTAGCGAGTTCTGCCGACAAACTCCCTTTTTTGAAATCATGGTACCTTTTAAAAATTGTTGACTCACCCAAACATTTATCTTTTTAAGTTTTTTTCATCAAATCAACTATTTCTGGAGCTGCTTTAGGGAAACGATAGCAAAATTTTATCGCACAAAGCATCTCACTTGTTAACTGTGAATCACTCATTTCTATAGCTGTATGGCGAAATGCAGACGTATCTTAAATAAATGCGCAATAACAAAACTAGAATAATCTTCCACGGCTAATAGCTGTTGCCATAGATACTTCCTTAATTCAATTAGTCGTCTGCGTGGTTATTTTCCTCCTTCGCACTGTTGCCAACTCAAAAAAATATTCTCAGTTTTTATCGAACGCCCTTTGTACTAACCGAGAATTAATTTGTTCCAGGTGGCTAAATGGTTAAGACTGCACCATTCAAACTTATCTTGCATTTAGTACTAACAGTTCTATGTGAAAAAAAAAAAAAAAGGAAAAAAAAAAAAATAAAAGCATGACTATGGTTTTACCCTCTGTTTGAATTTCATACATTCTTCGTTCTTCATGAGAAATACTTTTTGCACTGACATTTGCTCTCAGCCATTAGGACTGTATCATCAGCATGCAGCAGCAGTACACACGGGAATTTTCGAGGCATAAACTAGTACTATGCATTATGGCATCACGCATGGATGAATACGTACATGTACTGAATAACCATGGCGACATTACGTAACCTTGTCTGATTCTTGCACCAGCAGGAAACAAATTCGACATAACACCATTTACACGTCCATGGGATCTGCTGCCAGCATATATTGCTTTCCCACTCTGAAACAAATTTCCAATTGCTCCAAAATGTTTCGAGACTTTTTCCAAAAGCACGCTGTGTTATTCTACCATAAGCCTGCTAAATAGCAGGATATCATGCTAGTATCATTGGTATTTTATGTTGAGCAATGAAAATCATAAAAACATATCAATTGAGGAAGGGGGGGGGGAGTCATTCCTCAGACTATGATGTTCAAAGAGAATTCGCCGCCCCGGTGGCGCAGTGGTCTAAGCGATGACCTCTCATCATTCGTCTGAAAGGGGTCCGGGTTCGAATCGGGGGTGAGGCATGGATGTTGTGATTGTCTTACGTCACTGGCTCTCTCCCTTCCCTGGAACCAGTGACCCTAAATTAGGGACGGGCGACTGCTTATAGCCCATTGAGTTGCTCACGGTGGTCGTTAAACCCCAACCAAGAAAAAAAAAAAAAGAAAAAGAGAATTCAAAACGAAAAAAGAAAGAAAACTGTTGAAAGCAATGTAAAAATTGAATAAAGAAAACACACATTTCACCAACTAGGCTGATTCAGTGATTGTAATAACTCCAGATACAACAAAAATTGCGAATTTTTTGTGAGTTGCCACAGTATTTGCCATTTTCCTACAGGACTTCCGTCCACAGTGAGTAGAGTTTAGGTCCCAGCCACCTACAGCGAGATCGCCTTTTGGGCAGGGCACAGAAACGGAAGGAATGAGAGCAAGTCTAGCGATTTTGACAGAACAGTTTGTAGTGAGATTAGAGTACAGTAGATGGCGCCACCGTACGAGTACGATGTTGCACACAGAGGGGTGAGAGAATTTCAGGGGGGGGGGTCATAGGAAAGGATACCCATTTAACCAGTGGGTCAAGCCTGGGGGCCGTCACTTAACGTGCTCGTCTGATATTCAGCGATTGTTAGTAAATCACCCCATCTCTGAAAGATCAGCCCTGGTTCGAACCTGAGGACCTTGCATTGATAGTCTGACTCGCTAACCACTAAGCCGTCCGCGGCTGAATTTTTTGTGGGTATTTTTCATAGGACAGATATACACAGTATTCTCTTCAGAGAAGGCAGCAATGCTGAAACAGAGTAGCAGGGTAGAGACAAAGCGTGGTGTGTTCGATGAGAACTAGGAACATTTCTGCCGTTCAAATCCACTCATATGACTTCTGTCGAAGGCTCCGTGCTTCCGGAGGAGTATGTCACCTTGTGTCCACACCAGGGTTGCTAGAACAGGTCTTTTTAAGGCCTCTGAGGTGTGAAAATGAATAATTTTAACATTAGTTTAGGCAAAGATCTACCTCACATTTGATCCTTTTCAAAATTTAAGAAATTCTACCTAATGCTTTTTGGGGATCTTTGCTTTGCTGCTTGTGATAGTGCTCCAGTGCTGCGCCAAAACCGTGGATGTCGCTGTGCGATCGGTCACTTCCATGCGGCAGAGGTGGGTCATCCCATGCAGTCATGCGATTTTGCAGTCCATTTCCAGGATTTCTGGACGTCAGAGCCTGATATTTTCACTGACACCACGTTCTCATCACTGTTGTGGCGTTTTGTCCCGTAGCAATTTCGCGGCAGTAAAATCCGGCTTCTCTCATCCTTCCTCGCTCAAAGTCCGTCAGTTTCTCATAATGCGACTTCTTCGGTGACGGGGCATAGTGAGACACAATGAACCTCCTTTCGACTCAGTGTCTCTTCGCAGTTTGCAATATCTTGTTCGAGACAGTAATACCCAAGACCGTACAGTTCAGAGGGCGCTCCGGAACCGCATGCGCAGCCACATTGACATTTTAATCATTTGCATGTCCCAGCCTGTTATTGTACATATCCTGTAAGTTTCAAGCTAATACCAGCAGTCCTTCATGGTGTTGCAATTTTCACAAACAGTAGTTTATAGCGGCAGAGACGGTCTATTGCTTCTTTTTGAATTTCTATCCTCCTTTTTAACGCTTTCCAACCGTAGGTTCAAGAAGCGTATATGCTCCAGCTTTGTCCGTCTGTCTGTCCGCACGATAACTCGCATAAAAATTGGTCGATTTCGATGAAATTTTAGTATGTGGTAGGGGACGAAACCAATTGAAAATTGGCAAAATGGGGTCAAAGGTATAAATGGGGTCACATAGGAGAAAGATCCATTCCATTACCCTTATGCGTCATAACTTGCGTAAAAATGGCTCGATTTTGATGACATTTTAGTATGTGGTAGGGAACCACTGGGGACGAACCATAGGTGAAAATGGTCGAAATGGGGTCAAAGGTCAGAACATAGGAGAGGGATCCATTTCCATTCTATTACCCTCATGCTTCATAACTTTCGTAAAAATGGTTCGATTTCGATAAAATTTTAGTTTTGGGTAAAGAGCCACCTGGGGACGAACTGTGTTGAAAATGGGAAAAATGGGGTAAAAGGTCAGGACATAGGAGCGGGATCCATTCGATTGCCCTTATGCTTCATAACTTTCGTAAAAATGGTTCGATTTCGATGAAATTCTATTATGTGGTAGGGGACCACCTGGGGACGAACCATAGGTGAAAATGGTCGAAATTGGGTCAAAGGGCAGAACATAGGAGAGGGATCCATTTCATTCTATTACCCTTATGCTTCATAACTTTCGTAAAAATGGTTCGATTTCGATAGAATTTTAGTTTGTGGTAAAGAGCCACCTGGGGACGAACTCGTTTGAAAATGGGCAAAATGGGGTCAAAGGTCAGGACATAGGAGCGGGATCCATTCCATTGCCCTTATGGGTCATAACTTGACTAAAAATGCTTCCATTTGAAACAAAAATTTATCATGTTGTTCCGGAAGTATACTTAACCGGTTCCGTTGAACATCATCGAAATGGGTCCAAGGTTAGGACACAGGGGAGAGATTTATTCCACAGCCATTATCTTCATAACTTGAGTAATGAACTATGGTATGTTGGAAAGCGTATAATAATCAATGCATTGCATGTTTTTACTAACTTGTTCTAGGTTGACAAAAGAAAAATTAATCACACGAAACTGTAATCGGGCTTCGTTTTTTCCATTTATTGACCTTCATTTTTTCCACGCATTGACTTTCATTTTTTCTATGCATTGACCTTCAGACATTTCCTGTGGCCAATTACTGCATTCTACTACGGAAAAGAGATGCGATGTCATGGGAGTGGGTGAAACCAGCTGCTGGTTCACTTTGTTGTTTAGTGACCACAAAATTGTGCCGCAGTGTGACTTCTGCTAATCATGTAGAGACCGCACAAATTCAAAGAACAGATGAGAGTAAAGAATTCTATTCACTCTAGATGGGCGGTTCGGGCGGCCAAGGTCGTCTGCATGTAAGGGCGCTTTAGGTGGTATCGTCAATGGATTAAATTAAGGAAGAGTAGGTATAAAAGGGAAATCGCCAAAGGCACTTCCCTTGAACTACTAAAAGTTGCAAATAATTTTAAAACATTCCTTTTAATAATTTCAGCGGCCGAGTTGACTCTTCATCCTCCTAAATGACCACTTTGAATACCAA
Source organism: Macrothele yani (assembly GCA_039090855.1). NCBI lineage: Eukaryota > Metazoa > Arthropoda > Arachnida > Araneae > Macrothelidae > Macrothele > Macrothele yani. The sequence continues at coordinate 98,815,860 of CM076993.1, forward strand.
AACTAAGTAGAAAGCAACGTTTTCTGATTCTCAGTTTCACTCCTTCCAGTCGCGTTCGGCTCAATTCTTTGATAGCGAATACATTCTTTTGAGTTGATTCAGCACATTTTGCTAAACCAGAGTTAGTTCGTTCCTGTGGTTAAAGAGTCCAGGCATTTAACAGAACTAAAAATATTAGTAAATTGTTCGATGATATCGGTAACACCTATTTTGGAAAATATAAAAAAGTTGCAGATAACAGAAAACTTCAGAAATAAAAATGCGGTTTGAATTTCTAGGAAATAAAAAAGATAGGACATAAATGGAAAAGAGAACATGTTACCTTTTAAGTAGAGCTTTTAATTATTTAACGTTTATAATAACAAAAATTTACCATGTATTGCGCTTTTGGAATTCCTGAATGGTTCGCACAAGAGAAAATACATTTTACACTAGCAAAAGTGAAAAAAAAAAAAAAAACACGTAGAGATATTAAAATATTAAAAAATTATCTAGAATAAATAAAAGAATTTTTTTTTCTAAAAAGTTACGCCTTTTTTAATTCTAAATGGCCAACAAAAGAAAATTACAGTAAAGTAAATTTTTACGCTTATGAGGTGAACAAGCGATCGGAAAATTGCCAAGAATGTTCTTCAAGATACTCGAGTAAAAATAACGGAACGAGTCACTGCGGGAACATGTTCTTTTTTTAATTAATGAAGAAAGAAGGAACAGGAAAGCAAAAAAAAGGAGATCTTTTGGCTTGTTAAGACTACCATTGACAAAAGAAGCAGGTACTAGAAATTATCTTGTATACAGCACTTTAAAAACAGAAAATAGGACTTAGTGTTAAGCGACAGGGTATTTTACGGAGTCAGAGTATATAGGTGCGAGTGACTGAATGATTTCTTTATGCTCACCTCGTGAATGAACCGCGTCACGTCATAGACGTTGTCGTTGATAACGACCCAGCAATCGTCAAGTTCGCAGTGTTGTGAAACATCCGACAAGGAGTAGCTCCTTTCTTTCATGTCGTCTATCTCGGAGGCTCTGACTGCTGACCGAAGAAGATCGGCCGACAGTTTCCTGATAGGATCCGTGGCAGCCAGCCCTGCGATGTCTGAGCTTAGTTTTTATGAAAACAAGAGGGAGATTCTGGAGACCACAATCTGGAAAAAAAGAAAAAAAGAATATATAGATAAGATCACCTTTTCGAAATTTAATGATTACACTACCGTAATTTCGGCTTGTAAGTCGACTAGATGAAAACCCGTCAATAATGACGGAGAAAAATAAAATTTATGATACAGAAATTATTTACATTTATTTATTGAGTTTTTGAGTTCCACGTCAATAGATGGCGACGTTGGCTCACAGCGTACTGAAAATTTCCCGAGCAGTCGGTTATGGAATTTGATAAGACTGTTTGTTATGTGTTTTGTAAAACCTTTTGTCCCTATTTCGTCAACACTTCCTTGTACAGAACATTTTTCGTATACACTGACTGTGAACCCTGTATCAATTTTCCCTATTCTTTTCCGTGAGCTATTTTCATCTTGACGTCGTCAGATCGTCGTACTCTTGACGTTTTTCTTTTCTTTTTTTTTTTTTTTTTTTTTTGATTGCAGGTTTAACGACCACCGTGAGCAACTCAATGGGCTATAAGCAGTCGCCCGTCCCTAATTTAGGGTCACTGGTTCCAGGGAAGGGAGACAGCCAGTGCCGTAAGACAAACACAACATCCATGCCTCACCGGGATTCAAACCCGGACTCCGTTCGGACGAATGATCAGAGGCCATCGCTTAGACCACTGCGCCACCGGGGCGGCACTCGTGACGTTGCCACATACAGATGGCTAAACGCCGGTTCAGGTAGTGAACCAAAATTCTTGATGTAAAGTTTTTCGTAGCCGCTTCGGTGGATCAGTGCTCTAAGCGATGGCATCTGATCATTCGTCCGAAAGGTGTCCGGGCTCGAATCACGGTGAGACATGGATGTTGTGTTTGTCTTACGGCACTGGCTCTCTCCCTTACCTGGAACCAGTGACCCTAAATTAGGGACGGGCGACTGCTTATAGCCCACTGAGTTGCTCACGGTGGTCGTTAAACCTCCAATCGAAAAAGAAAAGTTTTCGTGTCTTTAGATTTGACCGTGTGAGGTAACTGGTCTCTGACGTCATGTGAGAAGGATTTGTATTAGATGACGATACACCAGCAGGTGTGTTATTTGTTGCTATGACAACAAAACAAAGTGGCGTACGCGTGGACTGTGCGCGCGTAGGTGATCACGTCACCTACGCGAAAAGCTAAGTGTGACGTCACAAACATTTGTTTCTTGTTGGCTGCTATGACGACTTAAAAAGTGGCACGGAGGAAGAAGAGGGCTCTAGCAAATTATATATTAGGATATGGGTTCCTTGAGTAGACGAGGCTGGAACCCGAGTTAGAAACTGGTCAAAGATTTTGGACCCGGACCCTGCCATCATATAATTGGACCAGACCCAGTGCTGACCCGGACAAATCTGCTTTGAGCTATGAACTGGAATATATCATCATCAATCATCATTGTCAATCCACTGCTGAGTGAAGATCTTCCCACGTTTTTTGCAAATCGGATAGTATTGGGCCAGTCTCCTCCATCTACCTGTCTCCTACGTGGTCTTCTTCTGGATATTTTCCTGTCTCTTGGAATCCAGTCTAAAATTTCGGTTGTTCATCGGTGGTCCGTTCTCTTGGCAATATGCCCAGCCCATTCTCCTTTCAGGGATTTCACTCTGATCGTGATGTCTTCCACTCTTGTTATTTTTCTTATCCACAAGTTGGTTTTTTTAATTTTCTTGGTTACACCAAACATACATCTCTATCCTTTTTCAGCTGTCTGCAGTCTTAGTATATCTTTTTTAGTTAAGGTCTACGTCTCTGTTGCGTAAGTAAGCACTGGAAGGATGCATTGATTAAGCACTTTTCTTTTAAGACATAATAGCATATTGCTCATAAAAATTGCACTGTTTCTTCCAAAAACTCTCCAACCACATTTTATACGCCGATTAATTTATTCATCAACGTAACCCTCGCTTGATATCCGCTGCTCAAGGTAAATGTAGGAATTGGTTATCTCCAGCTTTTCCCCCATCAATTGATAAATCTTCATTACTTGTAAAAAGCATTGTACATCACTTTTGCCTTCTGAAAGTTCATTTTTAATCCCCATTTCTTTATCCTTCTCAGCAAGTTCCTGGATCATACTCTGCAGCTCTGAAGCATTTATTTCAAAGATCTCTGAAGGGTTCTTTAATTTTTTTTTTATTCAAAACAAAAACAGAAATAAAACCGGGTCGAAATCGGGTCAGGAGCACCTTGACCAGACCCGTTTGACCCGGAAAAAATTGTCGACCCAGTGCCTAGTGTTTTGCAGTTAATGTTCCGAAATTCGGTAACTGTATTTTTAATGTTTCGGTAAATATTACAAGGAAGAGAAAAATGAGGTTGCTCCCTCATTTTTTTCGGCAAAAAAGTTGAATTTCGAAAGCTTTTTTTTGTTACGAACTGACGCCACCATATTCCTTCCCTTCGACCGTGCAGTCAGAAAAGCCACCGGGCAAAAGTGAAATATAAAATAAGTTCATGTAAGTTCATGTTTTTCTTATGAACTGACGCAGCCGTATTCCTTCCCTCTGACCGAACAGTCGGAGAAGCCACTGAGGAAAAGCAAAAGTGAAAAATATAATAAGTTCATGTAAGTTCATGTTTTTCTTACGAACTGCCGCCACCTTATTCCTTCCCTCTGACCGAACAGTCGGGGAAGCTACCACGCAAAGGTGAAAAAGAAAACCATAGTCACACAAGTGTGCTAAATCAGAGTGATGCCTGCAGTTCGACTTATGGTTCGCTGCTTTCACACACAGTTCGACTGAAATCAGAAACCAAAAGAGCTCTTGATTCTAATCGGAAACATGAAATAAATTAAGGTAAGGATAATAAAAGGAAGCAATAGTTAATTTTAATCCAGTTGAGGTATACAATTGACGGACTGACAGAGCGAGATAAAAAAAAAAAAAAAAAAAAAAAAAAGACAGCCTTCGCAAAAAGCTGGTAATCGCTATTCTTAAAACGCTTGCGCAGCCTGTGGTCGACACAAATGCCACCAGCCAATGAGCTGCGAGGTAGCGACGTGTTTCAGAGGTCTAATTATTGCAGGGTGGTAGCTCGGGGACCGCCAGGGGTGACTGAGCCCCCTCTGAAGAATTTTGAGCTTCCCCTCAGAAATACCAAAGAAACATAGTAATATTGGGTTGGTGCAAATGAAATGCCCGGCGCGAACGAGCAGTGGAGACAGCCCCCCCCCCCATCACAGCGGAATGGAACCACCCACAGGTGTTGAGGGTATTACGTCACAGAGTTACTATAAATAGCTAGCAAGTATGTGAAGAACAAAGTTCAGGCATGGTTTGTTTGGATGTAACGTGGCTTGCAAAGGAAACATGCAGACGCCGGATTTGAGAGTCATCTTCCTGTATGAATTTAAACTAGGCCATTCTGTAGGAATTGCCGCTCGAAACGTTAACAAAGCGTTTGGTGAGAATACAGCCAACGAACGAACCATTGGGAGATAGTTTGTGAAGTTTCGAAACGGAGATACGGACCTGCAAAACGAAGCCCGTGGTCACCAACCTGTTGCTGTTTCTGACGATGTTGTGTTACGTGTGGTTGAAGTAGACCCCGAAAAATGTGTCGTAAGATAACGGCAGAGGTTGGTGTCCACCAGACGATAGTTGTTCGGCGTCTTTCTGCGCTGGCTAAGGTCAGAAAGCTGGACATGTGGCTGCCGCATGAGTTGACAACTGCCAACAAAACAAGACTAGGCGTTTGGAAGTCTGCACGTCGTTGTTTGCCAGGAATAAACAGGAACCTCTGCTGCATCGAATCGTCACCTGCGACGAGAAGGGGGTCCTTTATGATAATCGGAAACGACTGGCACAATGGTTAAGCAAGGCACAGCCTGCTGGACTGCATCCTAAGCCACCCCTACACACCAAGAAAGCCACCCAGTGGCGCAGTGGTCTAAGCGATGGCTTATGACTATCCGGTTCCAGGGAAGGAATAGGCACTGGAGCTATCCCTTCCCTGGAACCAGTGGCCATAAACTAGGGACTGGTGGCTGCTTATAGCCCGTTGAGTTGCTCACGGTGGTCGTTAAACCTTCAATAAATAAAAATAACAACAAGAAGATGATGCCTCTTGTTTGGCGGTCAACAGCCGGGTTAATTCATCGGAGTTTCTTAGCAAGAGACCAAACCGTCACTACAGAAAGTCATTGTGCTGAATTACACCAGATTCACTGGAAATTGCTGCATAAACAACCGGCTTTGCTCCAGGACAACGTCCGCCCTCATGTCGCACAACGAACGATGCTGACACTAAGTGCCTTGGGCTATGAAGCACTCCCTCATCCTGCCTATTACCCGGACTTGTCTCCAAAAGATTATCATCTGTTTCGTCCTCAGGATCCCTTCCTGTCCAGGAAACAGTTCACGACAGACAACGAGGTTCAACGTGCAGTTGATAATTTCTTCGGGTTTCAGCTACAAGCCTTTTTTCGTTCCGGAATCATGGCCTTGCCGGACAGACGACAACTAAGTTTAGATGCCGAGGGGGATTATTTTGCCTAGGTAAGTTGTCCTACTTTTTCGTTCTCGCCGTCCACGTGTACCGGTCCTTAGCCGGACATTTAATTCGTACCAACCCAATATTTAGCGCACCCCAAATTTGAAAAAAATTTAACGAAAGAAAATTGAATTTCACACTTAAGGCTCTTCATATCGATTTGACTCTGAAGAAAATCTCGTACGCAGGTCGGCTGATTGATCAATAACCATGTCTGTGGAGCGATCAGCATGGAAATTGGTAGTTTAAAAACCCGGCAATACAGTTCGTAGATCAATTGACATTACATGAAGGATAATTTTGGCCAATTTCAGTCAAATCGACTATAAACATTTGTGACGTGCTTGCCCCGCAGGACGAACACGACATAAACGCAGATAGCAGCGACAACGAACTTCTGCGTAGCTCAGTTGGTAGAGCGACTTGTTCCGGAATAAGTGGACTCGAGTTCGATCCCCGGCGTGGACCAAAAAAATGACGGAGAAATTTACTTCGTTATAATGGCGCCCGAACTTCCCGGATGACCCGGTCGTTAAAGATCTCCCAATGGTGTGATGTTCTTTCCACACCGCGAAACAGGAAAAACCAGAGAATCCCTTCTTTAGCGCTTCGAAAAATAAATGTGTGTGATGTTGCATTCCACACACCACATTGACTGGGAGTTCTCTAGTGCACGTTCTTCAGCGGATGGCTGCCTGCAACGATACATGGTCACGGCTGACCCGTGGGCCATGCGCCCGGCACTCTTTCGGGGGAGGGGGAGATGTGACGTGCCTGCCCCGCAGAACGCACACGACATAAAGGCAGATAGCAGAGAGAACGGACGACTGCGTAGCTCAGTTGGTAGAGCGACTTGTTCCCGAATAAGTGGTCTCGGGTTCGATCCCCGGCGTGGACCAAAAATGACGGAGAAATTTACTTCGTTATACATTTTTTAACAAAGCTTGGAAATATAAAATTTTGTTTTAATCCATTAAACAGTTTCAGTTTCATTCGAGAGGAAAAAAAGGAAAACACATCACTAGGGTACATCCCCTTTTTAGCACCCGGAAAGTTTTGAAAAGCGCGTACAGAACAGTAACTATGAACTCCGAAAAATTAATTTCTAATTAACAGTTAATTGACTTTTGGCTGTATCAACCTATTCTCTGCTGATTTTCTATCAAACTCACAAGAACAAAATCTCTTCTGGAAGCCATTTTAAAATATGCACAGGAACCAAACAAAAAATAGAAATGCATTATGTATACATGATATTTAAACAGCGTTTCTGCGCTCACTAATTTAATAAATGACGCTATAAAAATTAATGTAACGAAGTAACTAAAATGCTTCAATCCTCCCCTACATTACTATTAGCTTCCTCTAGAATTCATTACTAGCTACGGCTTCGAATCATTGTGAGATAAGTGAGATGCACCCATTGTATCTCTAGCGGCTTTGCAAAATCAGAGATGAATGCTACCCATGTAGTCTTGGAAGGATCGCGAAGGTGATACCATTAACATACGATAGCTGGCGCTCCAAATCAGTTACGGCGATTGAAATGTTTGTATCCAACGGAAATATCAATTTCAACAGCTTATGACGAAATAAATTTCACCGTCATGTTTGGTCCACGCCGGGGATCGAACCCGAGTCCACTTATACCGGAACAAGTCGCTCTCCCAACTGAGCTACGCGGACGTTCGTTCTTGCTGCTGTCTGCCTTTATGTCGTGTGCGTCCTACGGGGCAGGCACGTCACATCTTCCCCGCCCCCGAAAGAGGGCCGGGGGCATGGCCCATGGGTCAGCCGTGACGATAAATCGTTGCAGGAAGCCATCCGCTGCAGAACGTGCACATAAGAACTCCCAGTCAATCTGGTGTGTGGAATGCAACGTCACACACATTTATTTTTCGAAGCGCTGCTCTTATTTTTCCTACCTCGCGGTGTGGAAAGAACATCACACCATTGCGAGATCTTGAACGGCCGGGAAGTTCGGGCGCCATCATAGCGAAGTAAATTTCTCCGTCATTTTTGGTATACGCCGGGGATCCAACCCGAGTCCACTTATTCCGGAACAAGTCGCTCTACCAACTGACCTACGCAGAAGATCGTTCTTGCTGCTATCTGCCTTTATGTCGTGTGCGTCCTGCGGGGCAGGTACGTCACAAGCATTTAAATAAGTTTTTTGAAGTTTTTAGTGAACGGAATATTACATTTCGTATGCTTTTGGAATGGTTTCTTAAGAACGCAATGCTACCTTTCAGAGTGCTCGGCTTGGATCACGAGAGAATTTAAGGCACACTATTGTTTTTTCTCAGTTGGAAATTTCAGTGACCAATCAATAGATAAGTCGATGTGGAAAATAAGTCGACGCCCAGACTTCTAAAGAAAGTATTGTCCTATACGCCAAGAAATACACAAATCTTTTTATTATTATTTTCTGTATTATTACAAATCAGATTTCCAAATTTAATGAAACTTTCCTGCGGGGAGTGAATTCACATCAGCTGAGCACTTTGTTTGCTCTAGCTCAACAAATGCAGTCGGTAGAAGTTAATTTTTGAACCTGAATCCCTGGTATTGTAAATACAAGTTGTCCGAATAATGACTGTAGACTGAATGTACGGATTGCAGTAAAGTAATAATAAAGAAATTTTGAATGGGATTACAGTAAAAGTGACCCACAACGTGGAATTGCTGTGTGTCTGGTAACCTTCAGTCCCGCACCCTGGGGCGCGCGCAGCTGTCATTCCGAGCCAAGGTCATTCCCGAGCGCTTGGTCGACGAAGTCAGACGTGTCGGTTGATCACTCGCCTCGTCAGAAGGACAAAGGTGTTGACGGTTCAGCAGAGAGTGCTTTTGGAGGATGATGCAGACGTCCTCCCACCGTAATGCGGTACGTCAGCTCATAGCGAAGCTTCGGGTCTCCTACGCGTATTATTACGCCTCCTTTCTTCAGGGAAACCATTAACTCAGAACGGTACCGTGCTCAGATTATCCAACCAGTCATATCCAAACTCACGAAACGGGAAACCAACGAAGGATGGTTCCAGCAAGACAGCAGTGCAACTGCTCACATTACTGGCACATCAATACAGGTTCTGGAGGAATTCTTCGGAAATCGCATCATTGCCTGGGGACTGTGGCCTACCCGGTCACCGGATCTGGTACCCCTTGACTTTTTTCTGTGGGGATCACTGAAAAGGAAAGTGTACGCAGGTAATCCGTATACACTTCAAGAGCTACAGGCTGCAATAACTACCCACATCTAACGAATCACACCACATACCATGAGAAAGGTCTTCACCAACCTGCAGAAGCGAATGCAGACATGTCTGGACGTCGGTGGGGCCCATTTCCAACACTTCCTGTAGGAACCAGTTAGACATGGTAAGTGTTACTTTCAGTGCAGAGTTATTTTTCAGTCACCCTGTATAACAAAATAGTTAAACCATTGTTTGTATTCAAGACCATTCTACACATACCTGCCACTGAATTAGAAACTAAAAATAAACTTAGTACCGGGTTGAACCCCTTTTACCCCGAATTACAGCACCTCGCGTAAATGTTCCCTCGCAGTAGTAAGTAGCATTTTCCTCCTCTCCACGTAAGTGCTCCCTCGCGGTAGTAAGTAGTATCCTCTCCACATAAGCACATAAGTGTTCCCTCGCGTAGCAAGTAGCATTCTCTCCATGTGCGTGCTACCTCACGGTAGTACGTAGTATCCTCTCCACGTAAGTGTTCCCTGGCGATAGTAAGTAGTATCTTCTCCACGTAAGTGTTCCCTCACTGTAATAAGTAGCATCCTCTCCACGTAAGTGTTCCATCGTTGTACTAAGTAGTATCCTCTTCACGTAAATGTTCCCCCGAGGTAGTAAGTAGCATCATCTCCATGTAACGGTTCCTTCGCGGTAGTAAGTAGTATCCTCTCCAAGTAAGTGTTCCCTCGTGGTAGTAAGTATTGTAGTATCCTCTCCCCGTAAATGTTCCCTCGCGATAGTAAGTAGTATCCTCACCACGTAAGTGTTCTCTCGCGATAGTAAGTAGTATCCCCTCCCCGTAAATGTTCCCACGCGGTAGTAAGTAGTATTGTCTCTACGAAAGTGTTCCCTTGCGGTAGTAAGAAGTATCGCATCCACGCAAGTGTTCCCTCGCGGTAGTTAGTAGTATCATTTCCACGTAAGTGTTCCCTCGCGATAGTAAGTAGTATCCTCTCCCCGTAAATGTTCCCTCGCAGTAGTAAGTAGTATCGTCTCCACGAAAGTGTTACCTCGCGATAGTAAGTAGTATCCTCTTTACGTAAGTGTTCCCTCGCGTTAGTAAGTAGTATCCTCTTCCGTAAATGTTCCCTCGCGGTAGTAAGTAGTATCTTCTCCACGAAAGTGTTCCCTCGCGGTAGTAAGTAATATCCTCTCCACGTAAGTGTCACCTCGCGGTAGTAAGTACAGTAGTATCCTCTCCACGTTTAAGTGTTCCCCCACGGTAGTAAGTACCTCCATTTCTATGATAACTTTGTTTGGCCATTGTGAGATGTTAAAATTTCGTCGTACACTGGACAAATGAATCTGATGACCAAACAGCAAGCATTTCTGTGTTCTTCCCAGGAAGCTAAGTGAGATGTTCAGTGGCTGTCGTTTGTTGTACTCCGCGTTAATACGTAGTTCCTAATTTCTTGCTGCTTTATGGAGCCTGAAATCAAAATATAAAATTTTCAGCTGACATTTATTAATTGTACATACTCTTGCAAAAGCTAAAAGTATTTGGAAGAAATTATTTTAAAAAAATGAAGGGACTGGCGTATGATTTTTCAAAAGTCAGTTAAAAGCATAAATAACGAAACAATTTTGAACCCAGCGTAAGAGTTCCAGAAACAATCTATCGGCAGTCTTACAGGAATAGTTGTCGCTAATATGTTAAGTAAGAAGGCTAATGGCGTTTCAAAGTAAGACCACGGTATTTTTTGCACCCCAAAAGAAAGCTATCCACTCCTTGCTTCACCTGCGGGACTTTAAACATGTCATTCCACCTTTGGGAGGGGGAGGTGCAACGAAATTTCCCGCGTTTTAACTGCAAGCGCGGGTATCAGTTCTTGCGCCCGCCCGCAGTGTGGTTGTTACGGAAGTGAAATGTCGTGATCTTTTAAAAAATACTACAACAGTAATGTCATGGATGATACAGAAGATGATTTGGTTTATGATTCAGATGAAGAAAACAGCTAGGACGACTTTGCCGACCACAATGCTTACATTGATGGCACAACTTTAACGGAAATGGACTTAAAAAAACCATTTGAAAATTCCGACAGCGTGTTGATTTTAAATGTTTTTTTTAAAGAAGATAATCTTAGAAATTCGCATATTTTATTTCCAATAATATTGTGGTTTCCGAAGTCCTTAAATTTAAGGTCCGTTTTCATGCGGGTCCTGGTTTCTGATAGTGTGGCGAGTATTTTTCATCTTGTTTCTAAATGTGACCTCCCGAAAACGTGCTTGAACGCAGCTTTTGGAACGCGGTTATGTGATCGAATAGTTTTTTTTTCTTTTTTTTAATGAGAGTGCAATTAGTTAGAGCATGTTCTCAGCTACAGGGCAGCGTGTAGTGTTTGATTACTGTTAAAACGTGTTTTTTTTTTTTGCTTTTTTTAACTGAACAAGTGCTCAGTATACACTATAGCTTGGAAGCATCACTTAAATTTTCTTGATAACTAAGCTTAAGATCAGAGATGGAAACGGGTCACGGGTCAACGGGTCGACAATTTTTGGCGGATCCAAGGGGTCGGGTCAAGGTTTTCCTGACCCGATTTTGACCCGGTTTTATTCCCGTTTTATTTTTGAAAAGAGAAAAACATATTCCAAAGACAAAATGCACGTTGTGCAATTCTGTAGTCGCTACTGGATATAATGATTTGCCATGCAAAAACATTGTCGTCTCTTTCTTAAGCAAAGAACATCGGTCAGACACAGCGACACCATATCGTAAAAAGATACTTCCTTTACGTTCTTTTACAGTGCGATTGTCCAGGGCAAGGTACAGGCAAGAAGTTCACTGTATGACTAAGAGTTACTTTTCACATCGCATCTTTTACATTGAGTATTCAGAGGTTTTCGATTGATGTGCTAACATCGCGTTCTTATGACATATCATGTCGAAATTAACCCCTTATTTGTTAATATGGATGGATTTAATATTAAGGAGGTTGAGAAAGGCGTCGAGGCCAACAAATACGTGCTCGTTCAAAACCACAAAGGGAAGAGTGAATGCTGGAAATTGTTTCGTCTTATTAAGGAACCGGTGAATAATTCTGTGTTGTTTGGTCTTGCTTTTTGTTCAAACTGTGGAAAGTGTATAATTACAAAGAAAGATGTCGACGGTGTAATAAAAGATTATGGAACCAAAAATCTAACGGATCATATGAAAGTATGCGCACCTCCATCAAAGCGTGGAAAAAGTGAACAAGCTAAATACATTTAAAACAAGAAATTTGACACCGAATTTTCGGGTGTAATAAGCACGTCTTTTGAATCCGTTCTGATGCAAATTAAATTTATCAAAGCTATTCAAAGTCAATGGAGCCGGCATGGAAAACAATAAGAAGTTTTTCAATCGGGTTTTTAATCCCTCAGATATTGCTGTAAACGGAATCGTGAGCTTACGCCCTCAGGTTGCAGACTTGTGTGTTAAGAAAAACATGAATTTATATGAGAAATATTTCGCACCGTAAACGCTCTCCAACACAGAAAGAATTTTTCAAATCAGACTTTTAGAAACAGAGATATCGACAAAAATAAGATGTGGCTTTACGTCCCCTGGTGGGAAAACCATGCATTATTTTAGGAAGAAAGTATTCTCAAAAGGATTTTCCATATGAGCGGTATCGGTTCAAGAAAAAAAAAATTTAGTCGAGTTTCCACGAGCCCAGATTTTGCTACAAATACATCAGAAGCAAAAATTAACTCTTATGCCCCCTGGTGGCCAAACCATTCTTTACCAAACATTAGAAATTACGTGAAAAATATTTTCCATCAGGTCTTGTATGCGATACAGGAAGAATTTTTCAAATCGGAGTTTTAGAAGCAGAAATAACGCATATAACGCAATTTGCCTTTGTGCCTCCTAGCGGAAAGTCTATGATTTACTTGAAAATTTTGAATTTTTAGGAAAGACATTTCGCATCGGAAACACCATTTAACAAAGAAGGAATTTTCCAAATCGGACTCCTAGAAGTAGAGATATTGACAAAAATAAGATATGCATCTACGCCCCCTGGCGTAGAAACCATGCACTATTTTAAGAAGAAAATGTTTCTAAACGGTTTGTTGACATGAGTACTATCGGTCTAAAAACGACGTTTTTTTCAATCGGATTTTAGGAGCTGATGTTTTGTAGCAAATACATCAGAAGCGGAAATTAAGATTTACGCCCCCTAGTAGCCAAACCCTTTTTTCACAAAAATTAGAAATTACGTTCAAACGATTTCCCATCAGCAGTTGTATCCGGGCAAAAGAATTTTTCAAATCGGAGATTTAGAAGCAGAGATACACGGGGAAACGCAATTTACCTCTACGCCCCCTAGCGGAAAATCTATAAATTACTTGAAAATTTTGAAATTATATGAAAAACATGTCACACTGAAAACACTATCCAACAAAGAAGAATTTTTCCAAATCGGACTTCTGGAAGTAGAGATATTGACGAAAATATGATATACCTGTACGCCCCTGGCGTAGAAACCATGCATTATTTTAAGAAGAAAATTTTTGAAACTGTTTGTCGACATTAGTACTATCGGTCTATAAACGACGTTTTTTTCAATCGGATTTTAGAAGCTCATATTTTGCTGCAATACATCAGAAGCGGAAATTAAGATTTACGCCCCCTGGTGGCCAAAGTATTCTTTACCAAAATTTAGAAATTATATGCAAAAGATTTTTCATCAGGAGGTGTATCCGCTAAAGAAAACATTTTTCAAATTGGAATTTTAAAAGAAGAGTTATCGGGAAAAATGTAATTTACTTTTACGCCCCCTAGCGGAAAATGTATGAATAATTTGAAAAAGTAACTATATCTAAAATACTCTTCGACATAAATAGAATCGAAATATAAAAGATGTTTTTCAATCGGATGTTTAGAAGCAAATATGTGGATTAAAACGTATTTTTGAATTCGAGATCATCTGCATTTACGCCCTCTAGCGGCGAAATTGTACATCTTAAAAAAAAAAACGAAATAAAGGATCATCATTCGCATATTTCAAGCTTAACAGTGCAAGAAAAAAATTTCAAATCGGACTAATAGTTGCAGAGATATAGTGGGTACAGACGGACGGACAAACCGATAACATAAGCACGATCTTTTTTTTGCAAAAGACGTGCTAAAAATACATTTGTGTAATCATAAATAATTATTCCCATTTGTAATACACTCCATGGTCACAGTCATAGTCAGCCATTACTTCTGGATTACGCAAAATAGTGGCACTAAAAATGGCACTAAAATTTAGCAAGTAACCAAATTTTATTATTAAAAAAGGATTTCAGTTATTAAATATCAAGCAGTTATTGTGATGAATATATATATTACGTTTATATGAACATACACTATCTACCAACAAGTAATTGGACACCCCTGCAATCGACTATATCTGCGGTCCTGATGCACGTCACGGCCGTCGCCGTTAAATATCGTGTGGGAAACAACAACGCAACCAGTCGCATGCAAGATGCCACGCAGTTCGGAGCTCTCTGATTTCGAGAAAGGTGTAATCGTCTGGTATCACAGAAATGGCCGATCCATACGTGTCATATCCAGCGCCCCGCACGGGGATACTGGTTTTCCAGTTATTTGGGGAGCGGCGCCCCCACGGCCCGAGCTAACCTTGTGACGGTTTCTCTTGCCTTTGCGGCTTTGACGATTACATAACCGAAGGGGCAGCTGTTCATCCAGCTGCTGGGGGATGGCGTCCCCACGGCCCGAGCCAACATGTACTATATGTGATGATTTTCACATTTTTTTATGTTTTTTCACTTAACATGAACCCGCCTCAGTTGTAGGTTGCTGAGGTTGGCATTATGCGCCAGCTCAGGATTTTAGTTTCTCGTTTTCTTTCCTGTCTTCTCCATTTCATGCTCCTTTTTTTGTTTTTCCGAGCTGGTTAGCTAGACCTGCCTGCACGTTTGCCGTGTGTGGTGACCCGTAAGGTGGAAAAGGGGATGCTGGAGGCTGAGGTTTCTGGAGGCCTGGGTGTTGTTGTCGCCAGTTGCCAACACTCCTCTTTGCCCCCTGCTTCACCCTAAACGGGTGGCTGGGAACTAACCCACTCCTAGTCAATGAGGTCTGTGGCCGAGTGGAGCCCAGACCTCTAACGGCTTGTCGTCTCGTACGACAGGGTGAGTCTGGATATAGGGTGGGCATGCCAAAGGGGTGTTCCCCAGGCATGGGAAAGTCTGGGTGCTCGCCGAGCGCATGTCTGCCCTATCAACTTGCTATATCCGCTTGCTATCCCTAGAGCCGTGTCCTGCGTCCACTTCGTCTTGCGGACCTCCGGTTCTCCCTTGTTGGGCTCGATTGTGGGTGGGGAAGTTGGCGGATGAATCCTTTAAATTTTTTCATGGCTCTCAATGAAATTTCCCATGAACCCAAAACTAAAAGAGGTATGGAGGAAGGTTCAGGTCCTTCCGTCAAAAAATTTGTCGCAGATGTTTCCAATGCTAGATTCTTTTTTGTGCACTCATTGGACCCTTCAAAGCCTTTGAGTGCCCAAAGTCCATTTTGGATCCACAAAGCACTGCAATCAATTGCAAGTTCTCCTAAGAGCGTCAAGAAGCTCCAGTCTGGAGATCTTCTTGTTGAGATGTCTACAGTGGCCTACAGTTCCACACTTATCAACACCAGCATGCTGCTCGAGACGCCTGTCAAAATAACACCACACGGTTACCTAAATTCATCTCGAGGTGTTGTCTCCTCTCGGGATCTTATTGATTGCTCTGAGGATGAACTTCTTGAAGAACTGAGGAGCCAACATGTTACGGGTGTGCGACGCATTTCTTTTAGGAGGAATGGGCA
The DNA here is from genome assembly GCA_039090855.1 of Macrothele yani. Classification (NCBI taxonomy): domain Eukaryota; kingdom Metazoa; phylum Arthropoda; class Arachnida; order Araneae; family Macrothelidae; genus Macrothele; species Macrothele yani. The sequence continues at coordinate 98,831,552 of CM076993.1, forward strand.
GTTTGTCCCATCCTGGAACATTATCTTGACTTTCAACTGCCCTTCCCTGCCTACATCCATCAAGGCAGGGTATCTCCACCTCGAGGTACGCCCGTACATTCCCAACCCGTTGAGATGTTTTAGGTGCCAGTCGTACGGCCACTCTCAGCAGTCATGTAGGAGTACTCCTAGGTGTGGACGCTGTGGTGCCACAGAGCATCTCCTCTCAGAATGTGTGGCCGAGGCTGAGTTTTGTGTGAACTGCAAGGGTTCACACCCAGCATCAGCCAAAGATTGTCCCAAGTGGAAGGAGGAGAAGGAAATCCAAAGGCTCAAAACGGTGGAAAATATTTCCTATCCTGAGGCCAGAAGAAGAGTGGTTCCTGTTACATCTGATCGGCGATCATACGCTTCAGTGGTGGTTGCCAAATCTACGGTAGCCATTCAGACCGACGTTCAGATCCCCCTAAATGTCCATTCAATATGGAGGAAATCATCGCAGCCGGACTGGAGGCACTCCAGTCGCGAGCTAGGGGTCTGAAAGTGGCACCCGCCACTTCACCGAAGCAGACTCACTCCAACACCAGCAAGGGAACTCAAGGCCACTTCTTCTGGCAAAAACGCCAACACTAACACCAACACCAACACCAAGGTCAAGGATAAGAAGAGCATTTCTTCTCCTTCAAAGTCTCAGCCAAACAATCAACGGCGAGCAAATCCCGCTAAGACACTTGGGACAAAGCATTCACCAATCTTGGCCCCTGGTCACACCCCCAAATCTGGGGGAACTCTCACCAGAGGAAATGGAGGCTGACCAAGTTTAACCATTTCCTTTTTCATTTCATTTTTACCCATGGGTTCAATAATTCAGTGGAACTGCCGAGGTTTTCGCACCAGTATTGATGACGTGAAACATCTGCTTTATTTGTACTCTCCGGTGTGCCTTTGTCTTCAGGAGACAAAGCTTAAACCATCGGACCTGCTTTCAGTTCGAGGCTACAGTGCATTTCGGACAGACCACTCGTCTGGAAATATAGCCTGTGGGGGTGTCGCTATTCTCGTCCCTCACAGGGTTCCGGTATCTTCCGTCGCGGTTTCCACAACTGTGCAGGCCGTGGCGGTTTGTATTTCTATGCCTGTGCCTCTAACTGTTTGCAGTGTTTATCTACCACCGGATGAGGATGTTAGCGTCTCTGTTCTGGAGAGCTTGATTGATCAGCTGCCTTCACCGTTCCTTCTTTTGGGTGACTTTAATGCTCATCATCCTTTGTGGGGTAGTGTCAGCGCCAGCGCTAGAGGTCGTCGCATAGAGTCCCTTCTGTGCTCGGCCTCTGTGTGCCTTTTAAACACCGGTGCTGACACTTCCTTCCATGAGTCGACAAGATCCTTCAGTGCGATCGATTTGACCTTGGGTTCACCATCGATCATTGCTGACTGGTCGTGGACGGTGTGTAAGGATCTCCACGGGAGCGACAACTTCCCAATCGTCCTCTGGCACCATGCAAACGTGCCATATTGTGCCTCCCGCCCACCTCGATGATGGATGGATTGTGCCAGATGGGAGGTCTTCACATCGTCCGCGGCGATATCTTCTGAAATGGTGACCCAAGAGTCAATCGACGCAGCTGTACTTAAAGTCACAACCTGTATTCTTCAGGCAGCTGATCTTTCAATTCGTAAAACATCTACGAAGCTCCCCAGAATTCCGAAACCTTGGTGGAACCCTAAATGCGCAGCGGCTAGGAGAGCTCAACACAAGGCCTGGTCTACTTTTCGGCGTTATCCAACCGAGGCTAATCTCGTTGCTTTTAAACGTGCTAAATCCTATGCTCGGTTGGTGCGTCGACGAAGCAAGAGGGAGTCTTGGATCCAGTATGTATCATCTCTTACCTCACATGCCAATTCGAAAACTGTGTGGGAAAGGATTCGTAAGATCCGGGGTACCTACAGTTCACACCAGATTGCCATTCTCGAGAGTAACGGCTGCACATATGCTGAAGTCGGGAAGATTGCAGATTGTTTGGGGGAGGCGCTTGCCTCCGTTTCGAGTGATCTGGCGTATCCGGCCTCCTTTCATAGGATTCAATCCTCCGCAGAACGCCAGAGAATCTCTTTTGCGCCGTATACCGACACTGGTTATAACTCCCCCTTCAGCATGTGTGAACTTCGGGTGGCTCTGCATCGGTCCGGGGCTACTTCTGTCGGTCCCGATGACATCCACTACGACATGCTCCGTCATCTCTCCCAGTCGTCTCTCGAGAACCTTTTAATCTTATACAACCGCATCTGGTTAGAACACAGTTTCCCGGAGTCTTGGCGAAAGGCTTTTGTTCTACCTTTTCCGAAGCCTGGCAAGGATCCTAAGTCTCCCTCTAGTTATCGCCCAATTGCTCTCACTAGCTGTCTGTGTAAAGTTCTCGAACGCATGGTTAACTCACGAATAATTCATTTTTTAGAACATCATCAATTACTTTCACCATCACAAAGCGGTTTTCAGCGTCATCGTTCACCTCAAGATCATCTCCTGCACCTTGAGACATCTGTGCGCGAGGCGTTCGTGCGTAGGCAGCACCTGGTTTCTGTATTCTTTGACATCGAGAAAGCCTATGATCGTGCGTGGCGGCACGGGATTATCCGTGACCTCCACGCATGCGGATTGCGAGGAAATCTTCCGACCTTTATTGTAAATTTTCTTCGCAATCGGGTGTTCCAAGTGCGCCTGGGTACGACGCTATCTGCAACATTCCATCAAGAACAAGGTGTTCCTCAAGGTTGCATTTTATCTGTCACATTGTTCATCCTTCGCATTAATTGTCTCCTCACAAATCTTCCTCCTGCGGTTTCGGCTACTGTGTATGTCGATGACTTGCACATCTTCTGCTCGTCATCGAGCATGCGTTTCATTGAAAGGCAGTTGCAGTCTACTATTAATCAGATTTTTAAAGCGGCGAATAGCAATGGTTTCGTTCTTTCTCCCGACAAGACAGCGTGTGTTCATTTTCTGCCGGAGGCGTGGCCTCCATCCTGACCCTGAGCTGTATTTGGACCGTGCAGCCATTCCAGTTTTGCCGGAGACCAAGTTCCTTGGACTGACCGTCGACCGTGCGGTTACGTTCCGTGTGCACGTTCGGCGGCTCAAGATTTCCTGTCTGCGTGCTCTTTCTATTCTAAAAATCCTTTCGACAGTTTCGTGGGGCGCAGACAGGATCTCTTTGTTTCGCATTTACCACTCCTTAATTCGGTTGAAACTGGATTATGGCTGTATCGTGTATGGCTCGGCTCGTCCTTCCGTTCTCGGGCCTTTGGACGCTGTTCATCATCAGGCGCTGCGTCTTTGTACGGGAGCATTTCGAACATCTCCGATTCCCAGCCTTTACGCTGATGCGAACGAACCATCGCTTGAATTACGCCGTCTGCAGCTGTCTGTCCACTTTTACTTAAAACTTCGGTCTCTTCCAGACCATCCTCTGTACGGTGCAGTTTTCCATCCTCAGCATGCTCGTTTATTTGCTAACCGGCCCTCGTGCGTTCCAACCTTCGGTCTTCGTATGGCGGCCGTAGCTCGTGATGCAGGGCTCGACTTGTCGCTTGTTGCAGCGACCAGGGGCTTTGGGGATCCTCCATGGCACCCACTTGGTGTCATGTTTGATACCACCTTTACGTCTTTCGACAAATCCTCAACCCATGCGTCAGTGTACCAGCAGCTCTTCGCTGAGCACCGTGCCCTCAAAACTGAATACACTCCCATTTTCACTGATGGCTCCAAGATGCATGGAGTCGTTGGATCCGCAGCTGTCTGTGTTGATGACGTGTCAGTAGCGCGGATCCCAGCTGAGGCCACGGTGTTTTCGGCGGAGATGCATGCTGTGTATCTTGCACTTCTTCGTGTTCAGTAGAGTTCTCATCATAGGGCTGTTGTCTATACGGATTCCTTAAGTGTCCTGCAGTCTTAGTCATCGCTGGACTATTGTCATCATCCTTTTCTTTTGAACGTACGAAGGCTTCTTCGTTCCTTGCTCGAGGCCGGTGTCCAGATTCAATTCTTCTGGATTCCTGGGCATGTTGGAATCTCGGGTAACGAGTGTGCTGATGCGGCCGCTAGATCTGCTTCCTCTTTGGTCGTCACACCCTTGCCACTCTTTCATAGCGATTTTCGATTTCTTGTTCGTGATCATATCAAACGAACGTGGCAGGGTCTGTGGGACCAACAGGTGGAAAATAAACTGCATCGTATAAAACCTATTCTCGAAATCTGGAACTCCTCATCTCGTTGGAACCGCAGGGAGGAAGTGGTGTTTGCGCGTCTCCGCATTGGGCATTGTCGTTTCACTCACCGCTTTTTGCTGTGTGGCGACACTGCGCCGATGTGTGAGACGTGCAATTGTCGACTCACTGTCATTCATCTTTTGTGTAGCTGTGTTCGTTTTCGTGGTGTACGTTTCCATTATTTTCATTCTCATTTGTCGACCGAGGACGCCACTACTCTGCAGCGGGTCCTGAATGACCACTGCGATACTGTCGCTATGTTTTCGTTTTTACAAGAGATTGACTTTTTTAAACGCATTTAGATTTTAGCTCTTCCATCATCCTCATTTTTCAGTTTTAATGAATCAACCGAATTTTAAACATTGTATCATGTTTTTAATGCTGTTTGTTTCATTGTACTTTTAGCCCTTCCATCACTCTCATTTTTCACTTTTACTTAATCAGCCAGGTTTTAAGTTTTTTACCATATTTTTAATACTGTTTGGCTGTCCTGGGTCTTGTCTTGTCTTGTGTTTGGCGCTCTTTGACCAGACATGGCCCTTGCGCCATAAAAACTAACAAACCAACCAACCAACCATCATATCCAGCGAGTTGAAGTACCCAAAATCGACAGTGGCCTACGTGATTGGCAAGTGGAAGATGACAAGTGACTGCCGGAATGTGCCCCGACACGGCAGACCCACAAAACTGAGAGTTAGAGACCGACGGGTGCTGGCCAGAGAAATTCGGGAAGAACCGCACCAAATCGATGGGCCACATCCGCGAGGAGTTTCAAAAGGCATCCGGGAGTGTTCTTTCGATGAATACCATCCGCAAGGAAGCCCATCTGCTCGGTTATCATGGACGTGCTGCCGCCCACAAGCCTTTGATCACCAAGTCCAATAGCGCTGCTCGGCTAACGTGGTGCAAAGAACGTCGACAGTGGACCGTTGAACAGTGGAAACAGGTTCTCTGGAGCGACGAATCAAGGTTCACCCTCTACCGTTCAGATGGCAGGGTTTGGGTTTGGCGTCTGCCTGGTGAACGCCTCCTGTCGGAATATATTGTGCCAACTGTGAAGTTCGGCGGCGGTGGAATTATGCTATGGAGGTGTTTCTCCTGGTATGGCACGGGACGCTTGGTCGCAATTCCTGGTAGACTCAACGCCGAGACCTACTGCACCATTTCGGATGACCATGCGCTTCCTACGTCGTGGCAGTTTTACGGGGTGGACCCATGTTACTTTCAGGATGACAATGCCACCTGTCATGTTGCGAGGTCCACCATGGCTTGTTATGGTGACAATGGGGTTAATCGAATGGACTGGCCTGCGCAGAGCCCGGACCTTGACCCTATCGAGCACCTTTGGGACGAGTTGGAGCACCGACTTAAGGGGTGCCCCCACCGTCCGAAATCGGTGAAGGAACTGACCTGTCTTCTCCAAGCCGAGTGGAAGAAAATATCGCTAGACGTCGTACAACGCCTGGTTGAGAGTATGCCCCGGAGGGTCGCAGCTGTAATCGCCGCTCGTGGAGGCTCCACCAAGGTGAATAAAGTTCGTTTTCCTTTGCTATCACAGGTGTCCAATTACTTGTTGGTAGATAGTGTATATATAAACTGAGTTTCGAATTTATAGTTCAAAGCAGATTTGTTCTGGTCGGGTCGGGTTTCCAACTCTGCATACGATGCAGCTTAAGAAAGACTGTACACCTACACACGCAGAGCACATTTAAGGAGACAGGGGTTCTGGGGGCTGGACAGTATTTTGGTACCCCAGTATTAATGGCACATCCACGATTTGACTATGAGTGGACGAATAAAAATAGCCAGGAGAAAACATTCCCAAAATATTGGGTTGTCGGAAAAGTCGTGACGTATTTTAGCCATGTTTTGCAAAGGTCATTTATTGATAGAAAGAACAAAGATCAATCAATGATATAATGCCCGTTTTGTTCGATAACCTTTTGCCATCTTTCAATGAGCTGCAGAATGCCTCGTTCATACTGTAGAAGGACCTGTCTTTCGTGGCGAAAAACTTTACAAGGTGCTGATTTACAGCCTCATCTGAATTGAACGTTATACCACACAAGGACTGTTGAAGAGAGCGAAACAAGTGGAAGTCTGACGGCGCATGGTCAGGCGAGTATGCTGGGTGTGGCAACACATCCCACCCAGGCTCCAATATTTTTGGGCGGGTGATCAAACTTGTGTGTGGTCTCGCGTTGTCGTGATGGAACACACCACCTTTACGATGAACAAGCTCTGGGCGTTTCTGGGTGATGGATTCTTTCAAACTGGCCAATTGCCGACAGTACACATTAGAATCGATGGTTTGGTTCCGTGGTAGGAGCTCGAAAAGCACACCATTAAAATCCCACCACACTGTGACCAGAACCTTCCGCTGATGAATGTCTGCTTTGGATGTCGTTTGAGGCGAAGCAGCACGTCGGGACCAAGACCATTTGCGCAGAACATTGTTGTACACAATAAACTTTTCGTCACCAGTTATCGGTCGCATAAAAAAAGGGTTTACCTCACGTTTAAGGAACATATCGCAGATACGCGCCGTCAATTGAGCTTCTTTGAGTTCACGAGGAACCCACACATCGAGCTTGCTTACGTATCTCAGCTTCTTCAGGTGGTCGTGAACACTTGAATGATGGATGTGCAATGTGTCTGCAATCTCTCGTGTCGTGTAACGTGGGTTTGACTCGATCAGTGCCTTGATTTGGTCGTCATCAACCTCGGTGGGCCTTTCGGACCGAGGAGCATCGTTGAGGTCAAAATCACCAGCACGGAATTTTGCGAACCACCGCTGGCACTGACGTTCTTGTAGAGCATTATCCCCGTACACTTTACGCAACTTTTCACAAGCTTAACGCGCGTTCTTCCCTTTACGGAAGTAAAAAAATAAAATATGGCGAAAATGCACAGTTTGGTCTTCCATCTTCAACTTGATGTCAAATCTCCGCAAATCAACCAAATCGCTCACTATTCCTTTTAGACTGCAGCTAGAACTGGCACTTGTCGAATGCCATAGCGATAACAGAGCCGCGTATGCCTCTAGTACTTCCAAAACCACCCAACCGCCATCGGGTGCCAAAATACGTCATGACTTTTCCGACAACCCAATATAATAAGGAAATTGTAAAAATATACTCTCGCTATTGAAATGTGTATCCCATGATTCATGGAAGAATCAGCGTTAGCCAGAAAAGGTAAAAATGCATGGTTGAAAAATGGATGCCATTTCAATTCTGCTTTAAACTCCCCCTTCCCCAAGGGCTCAGCTAGTTGAAATTATGTCGAAGTAGTGGACAAAGTAATATGATCCAAATGCCATGATTCAAACGAATTCTTAATGTATGAAAATGTCCCCGTATTACAGATGTGTACAAAAACATCTGTAAAAAAACATCTTCGAAAGATTTGAGGATGGTCTAGGGGCGACGATACTTGTAGTGGACTACCAAAAGAGCGGAAAGAAATAGAAATGTTTTTTCACATGCAATTTCTTATAGTTTTTCTGTGCTATTGTCAACCCCCTCCCCCCCCAAAAAAAACCTGTAGAACTCTGTCAGTTCTTCAAGCATTCTGCATAATTCTGCGGTCCCTTGAGAATGCTGGGCCCCCTAGCACCCCTTCTTAAATGGACACACTTTGGCAGACATAGACAATTTCACATAACCTGAAAATTCTTGAAATAATTTTGCTGATGTGGTATTTGTAAAAGAAAAATATTCAGGCTGCAGATAAGCAATGACGCAGTTTTCATCACACGAACATGTAAGCTGCCAAATATGCATTTTCTTTTGTTTATATTGCAGCTTTATACAGAAACATTTAATTTCTCATTTTCAGGTCTGTTGATTGAAATAGTAGCTGTTATTAATACTTTCGCTTTTTACGAAATTTGAAACAAATAAACAACAAAAAGATTTTTTCTTACAAATTTTGAAGATGACAATCAGATCTTTGGCGTAAATGTGACAAGGATGGTAAGTCAGATAATATCCGAAAACTTGAAAATTTTCATCTTACTGGAGCGGGACTCGAACCCGCGTCTCCCAGAAAACGCCCTGGTATGCTGACCACTACACCACCCAGAAATGATGGTGATGGTTATATACAAATTGATCGGAAACTAGGAACTTGGTCGTTCTAGGTGGTGTAGTGGTTAGCATACCAGGGCGTTTTCTGGGAGACGCGGGTTCGAGTCCCGCTCCAGTAAGATGAAAATTTTCAAGTTTTCGGATATTATCTGACTTACCATCCTTGTGACATTTACGGCAAAAATCGGATTGTCATCTTCAAAATGTGTATTATATGGCGTAATCCCATATTTCTTTCATGATTATTTCCTGATTTCAAGCTCAAACTCTGTTTCAATTAAATGTTCGCCAAATGAACTGGAAAATATTATATAACTTCTTATTTGTTTGTCACGTAACTGTGGCAGCTGTGAATTAAAATAGATGAAGCTATATCTCTTTTAACCTGAAGGAAAGAAAAAGTTTTTTAATTAGGGTGTGGCAGAAAAAAGCGAGAGCTTCCCCGAAATAGAAAACAATGCAAGTCAAGTAGATGTTGCACCATCGGTAAAAGGTAGAAGGTGACCCAGGGGAGGATCCGTCGATAAGAAAAGTGCCTTCGGTGCCCATACGGGACGGGGTTGGAAGTCTGCCCAGCGGGGCGACGATCACTATTCAGCCACTCAAGAACAATAAGCGGTTGATCAATGGTGCCTTCAGGAGCTTTATTTATACGTGCAAAAGGAGCAGTCTTCTTTCTTTAACCGGAAACTTAGTCTTAAAAGAATAAACTAAGCTAAGTGTGGAGACGGCATAATAGGCGTCAGGTGAAACACTCGGTCAAAGCCCTTAAATTTAAATGCTCACTGAAATAGTACGGAAGCAATGGATATCTTGTACCGCGTCAGTCGCACGCACGAGTTCAGTTTATCGCGTGAACATGTACAAAATAATCAGTACCACAAAAGCGTTGGCCGTTAAGGCTGGGCCCACGATATATTCCTTCATTATTTATTCACTCGTGGGCGGCGTTCTTTCAGACATATTTCCGGGGTGCAAGCCCCCTACCACCGAAAGCTTTGCTATCTCACCCCAGAGAAGGTTGACATAGCCCAAGTAATAGCAACGACAACTGTACGTTCTAACCCAGGAAATTTTCAAATTTTCAATAGACCCCCCCCGGGAGAAATCTTTCGGAACCAGTAATATATATATATTCAACCCTAGATATCATCATCATCATCATCATCATTGTCAACCATTATCAATCCACTGCTGGACGAAGGTCTCCCCAAGTTTCCTCCACAACGGTCTGTCTTGTGCCAGTCTCCTCCATGTCACCCCTGCATACTTTCGAATTTCATCCACCCATCTCCCATGTGGTCTTCTTCTGGGTCTTTTCCTGTCCCTTGGAATCCAATCTAAAATTTCGGCTGTCCATCGATGATCTGTCCTTCTGGCAGTATGTCCAGCCCATTGCCATTTCAGGGATTTAACTCTGATCATGATGTCTTCCACTCTTGTCATTTTTCGGATCCACGAGTTCCTCTTCTTATCTCTCCTGGTTACACCAAGTATGCACCTCTCCATGCTACTTTGAGTTGTCTGCAGCCTTTGTATGTCTCTTTTAACCAAAGCTCTTATGGAAACAGCAACAAAATTAGCTGGGTCTAAGAACAAGTTGCATGTAAATAAATTATCAGGAAAAACGAAAATGTTGATGCAAAAAAGAAGAGAGATGAGAACAACTAAAGAAGATGTGACTTCCAAAATGGGATATATAGAGCTATGCAAGACAGTACGAAAAAGTATCACTGAAGACGTAAGAAAATTCAACTGTGAACTAGTGAGGAAAGCAATTGAAAACAACCAAAGCCTAAAGATAGCAAAGGGACATCTCAGTAAGGGAAGAAAACAGATTATGGCACTGAGAAAAGAAGATGGTTCTGTAACAAGAAATAGAGGCGAAATTTTGACAAGAGTGAAAGATTTCTACTCCAAATTATATGAAAGGGATGATACATGCACTCCAGACATCATGAAAGATACCAGTACCAGAGTTCCTCCAGTCCTTCCAGCAGAAGTTGCACATGCAATCAAGAACATGAAGCTGAGAAAAGCTCCAGGAGAAGATGGAATTACTGTAGACAACCCTAGATATATTTCATGTTATATAATATTCAACCCTTCTTATATCCATTTTTTTCTATTGGAGGTATAACGACCACCGTGAGCAACTCAATGGGTTATAAGTAGTCGCGCGTCCCTATTTTAGGGTCACTGGTTCCACGGAAGGGACAGAGCCAGTGTCGTAAGACAAACACGACATCCATGCCTTACCGGGATTCGAACCCAAACACCTTTCGGGCGAATGATCAGAGGCCATCTCTTAGACCACTGCGCCACCGGGGCAGCTTATATATACATTGTAAAAAAAAGTTCTGAAATTTACGAACCACATTCCATGATACTGCAATCCCTCAAAGGAGGAGGGGAGGAGGGGGAGCTGGCACAATCTTTTCCGTAAAATGTCGGACAAAAAATTGAATTTCACGGATTTTTTGTACTCCAGGAAAATTTTGAATTTTCAAAAAACTTTCCGCAGTTCCTTTCTTACATTAACGGCAAACTGAGGCGTAGCCAGGAGGAAGGGACCTCCCCTTGAGAGAGGATTGAGCATGAATTTAAAGCTATATACATTATATGTGTATACGAGGCTTTCACCGATGAAGCAAATCCACGAGCTCCCTCCCCTCAACCCTTAAGCAGTTTCTGGCTACGCCACTAACAACAAACTGCTATTTTCAAGATGTGTTAAGGGGAAATTCTAAATTTTCCGAAAAATTTCCGGAATTGCTTTCGTATAATAACGAAAAAACTATACTAACTTTTCCGCATCCATATGACAAAAAATTTCCGAGAGCAGAAGCGATTCGCGGGAATACTTAAGGTTTGATTAACTATTAAATTTCAATCGATCTGATTTTGAAGTTCTGTAGCGAGATGGGATATTGTAGATAGCATACATACCGTATGAAATTTTGGTTATTGTGGCAGCGGGTATTCCTTCCCCTCTCCCCCATTTTGTACACTAGCCATTGTATATCGTGTTACCATAAGAAACCGGATTCTTAAATTATTGTACAGGTGATTGTACGATGTCTATGTAATTGATCAACCTGTGGAGTCCTTAGCTATAGTAGTTATCAAGAGTAAATTTTATATTTAGGGGGTTTGTGAAATGATACTACAATATAAAGCAGTACATTTCACCTTTTCTTAAAGAAAAATCTCAAGTTGCAAAGCATTCCATTGTTTCGAAAAATCACGATGAAAAAATAATTTGTGTCCTATTGAAAAAAATAAAATTATTACAGACCTTTTCAAGAAATAATAAACTCCAATAGAAAACAGAATTACTAATTCATCTGCATTAATAACGAAAAACATTTCATCATCGTGCAATAAAAGTTCTATCTTGAACGTGACTGCGCTCTCAGTGGTAAGTCACACGGCTTTGGGTAAGCCATCCCAAACGATTTCAGATCGAATCCCACCAGAGAAGGGGAGGAAGGAGTCCCAGGTGCAAGTACTAAAAACTAATTTTGGTACTATTTCTTTTTTTTTTTTTTTTTCACGAAAATGTTTTTCGCATGACCTGAAAGGTCACCGTACCAAATTTGGTTGCAATTGGAACACTAAATATCTCTCTAGACAGCGTTGAATAGCGGTACTTTAATTTCTATTACCCTGTACTTCCACAGGGATGTTAGGTGTCACCCGTCCTTAATTTGAGAACATAGGTACTGCTAGGGGGATAGACCTCTTGATAGAGGCAAAACTCGGGGCCCCAGCAAAAGAAAATATGTTCGATGCCTTTTTGCGAAAATCTATTATTTTTCAATTACTGAAATTTTTAAATTCCATATTATTAAATAAGATTTACGCGGGTGTCTTAATGTATTGAATTGGCGTGAATGAAATATCTGGCGTGAACGAACAGTGGAAGTAGTCCCCCACCACAGCGGAATGGAACCACCCACAGGTGTTGCCGCGGTATTATGTTGCACAGTTACTATAAATTAGCCATCACGTATGTGAAGAACAAGGTTCATGCGTGGTTTGTCTGGACGTAACGTGGCTTGCAAAGGAAACATGCAGACGCCCGATTTGGGAGTTATCTTCCTGTACGAATATAAACTGAGCCATTCTGCAGGAATAGACACTCGAAACGTTCACAAAACGTTTGAGGAGAACACAGCCAACGAACGAACCATTCGGCGATGGTTTAAGAAGTTTCGAAGCGGAGATACGGACCTGCAAAACGAAGCACGTGGTCCCCAACCTGTTGCTGTTTCTGACGATGTTCTGTTACGTGTGGTTGAAGCAGACCCCTGGAAAATGTGTCGTAAGATAGCGGCAAAGGTAGGTGTCCACCACACAAGAGTTGTCCGGCGTCTGGCTGCACCTGCGGTAAGGTAAAAAAGCTGGACATGTGGCTGCCGCATGGATTTACAACCTACAACAAGACTAGGCGTTTGGAAGTCTAAACATCGCTGCTTTCCAGGAATAAACAGGAACCTCTACTGCATCGAATCATTACCTGCGACGAGACGTGGGTCCTTTAGGATAATCAGAAACGATTTGCAGAACGGTTAAGCAAGGCTCAGCATGCTGGACGGCATCCTAAGCCACACCTACACACCAAGAAGATGATGCTCCTTGTCTGGTGGTCCACAGCCGGGATAATTCCTCTGAGTTTCTTGGCAAGAGTCCAAACCATCACTGCAGAACCTTATTGTGCTGAATTACACCAGATGCAATCAAAAGTTCTGCAGAAGCAACCGGCTTTGATCAACAGACATGGTGTTTTTCTGCTCCAGGACAACTAATGCCCTCATGTCGCACAACGAACGATGCTGACACTAAGTGCCTTGGGCTATGAAGCACTGCTTCATCCTGCCTATTCCCCGGATTTGTCTCCGACAGACTATCATCTCTTTCGTCGCCTGAATCACTTCCTGTCTCGAGAACAGTTCACGACAGACAACGAGCAGTTGATGACTTCTTCAGGTTCCAGCCACAAGACTTTTTTCGTTTCGGGATCATGGCCTTGTCGGACAGATGGAAACTACGTGTCGATGCCCAGATGAATTATTTTGCCTAGGTAAGTCGTCCTACTTTTCCGTTCTCGCCGTCCACGGGTATTGGTCTTTTGCCGGACATTTCATTCGCACCAACCTAACATAATTGAAGTTCTTTGGAACCTACGGGTATTTTTCGTAAAACCAAAATTGTTAAACTTTATTGAGTGTAACACAAATGCAAGCGTTTAATTAAAACGATTGCCCTAATTTTATACCAATACAAAGTGTTACAAAACACTTGTGCCTAAGTTAGTCACACCGTGAACATTTTATTCCTTTACAGAACTAAGGTCAAGCTTTGAAATGCCTCACGATCACACATATAAAACACGTAACTGCCAACATGTAACGATATTTTCTATTTTCTGATTTATTCGAAAATACAGAACATATGTTTCAGAGTTTTTTACGGGCTTTTAGGATTTCATATAAAATCTCAAAAGGCAACTTTTTTACATCTCGTGCTTCCTATTGCTTTGTTTCCCCAAAGCGTGAGAGAAATTTCTTAGAGTCAGTTCCCCATTAAACACCGGATGCACGGTTATTTACTAAGACGACATTTTGTCTATGCTTAGTATTTTTCAGTTTGTATGTTGAATGGAGATTAACTCTATCGCGCCTCTTTTGATGCTTTACAGATTTCAATTTAAAGGCTGCCGACAAATGCACTAGCCCCTCACATTTCACTTTAAGGCTTAAGATTTACCGAGGACGGTATGGTTGTTTCTCACGGGAAATTTTAGGATATGCTTAAGGGAATTTTTGGGAGACCGGGGAGAAGGAGGCGGAGAAGACAGTTGTCTCTAGGTTTAGGAAGCGAGCGGTCGCAAAATAGGACGAGGAAGTGAATTGCTCCAGGCGAGGCTGGGAGGAATGAAAGGAACAGCGAGGAAACATAGCACAGCTTACGGACAACCTCTGCAAGGAATTAAATGAAGAAAAGAATAAAAGTTTCTTAGATATATTTGCATACAATTATTATCATTTTGTTATTACGTGTTAATTACTATCATCTTCAACCATACAAGACTTAGCAAACTCAACCACGGAATATTTATGAAGTTAATATGAAAATGTTAACAACAGGAAACAAAGATAGCAACGAACTTGTCAACACATAAGTAAGCAAATAAATAAGTAACAATTAAGAATTATGGCACAAAAAGGGTAAAATTACTTAAATTATTTACTCTTGAAAATTAAAAACACACTAAACATAATGCCACAATGTTCTGCACATAGTAAAAATACACTGACGGAAAAAAAATCCCAACACCAAGAACGGGTTGTTTTAGATAAACGACAGTTGGTAGGCGGTGAGAGTACATCTGTAAGATGACGTCTATGCAAATTTCGCGCTCGGCGCATACGTGTGGCACTAGTAGCGCCCCTCGGAACATGCAAAGCAGGTTTGCTGTAAATACGCGCTGTAACGTTTGTGAGCGTTAGTTATCGTTGAGATTCGACGTAGTGTGTTGATGTTAGTCAAGAATGCCTTTAAGAAGACGAAGAAGCCATTATCAACAGCTCACGGAGTTTGAACGAGGTCGTGTAATAGGGCTACGAGAAGGTGGATTTTCTTTCCGCAAAATTGCAGAACGACTTGGCAGGAATGTAGCCACTGTGCACGATTGTTGGCAGCGGTGGTCAAGGGAAGGTACTGCCTCAAGAAGACCAGGTTCCGGCCGGCCACGTGGCACTACTGAGAGGGAAGACCGCCGTGTCCAATCTCGATTATCTTGGGCCCATTTCATGCGTTGTTGGCGATGACGAGCAGTGAGCATGGAGACCCGGCTGGGTCTTCGGCTACGCAGGCTCATGCGCAGAAGGTTGCAATGAACTGTGTGCTGTGACACATTGCCCTGATCACCACTCTTGTAGCTGCGGGTGATTTGTCGCAGTGCGGCCCTGCGGTCGCTGTGAACAATGCGCGACAGTCTCCGCTCCCATGTGGCATTGATGAGCTGCGGAGGACACACGGCTGGACTACTGTTCGTCGATTGGCCATCTGTACACCAATTTCGATACGTACTACAGTGGCACGTGACCAACCCACAAGCCACGCCGTTTCCTAGATCGTAGTTCCGAGGCTCCGTGCCATCCCAATTTGTCCTTTATCAAACTCCGATAAATCGGCAGCTTCTCCCATTCGGACTCCGAACACTCTACTAACCGAAATCCGGTGCTCAGGTTGTATATATACTGAACTTCACCTGCGACACCGTTCGGTCTCCAGGTTAAATGCTCGATTTTAAACTTCTAATACAGAAGAGTGGAAAAGAATCATCATATAAATTAGTGAGGCGTGTGGGCCAGTTATCGTGAGAACGCCTTGATTTCGAACTCATATTTCTACGGTGGCGCAGTGCTCTAAGCGATGGCTTCTGATCATTCGTCCGAAAGGGGTCTGGGCTTGAATCCCGGTGAGCATGGATGTTGTGTTTGTCTTTCGACACTGGCTCCATGTGTACACAGACCAGTGTTGGAAAACTGTGTACCCTGGCTCTCCAAGTTATATCATGTTATTTTTTATACACTCCACTTTATTATGACCACCTGACAGTTTTAAGCAAATGAGCTATGGCTGCACGCTGTTGCCGCCGGAGGGCGAGGCTAGTATAAAAAGGGAAAGCTTAGTGCTTGCGACAGTAGTAGAAGGGATTTTTGAGTTACGAGATGGGTAAAAAATGCGATTTGACGGACTTTCAACGTGGGATGATTGTAGGAGCTCGTAGCCATGGAACGAGTATCACCGAAACCGCCGCATTCGTGAAATGTTCCAGAGCAGCTGTTGTTAAAGTGTTTAAAGACTGGACTGTCAGCCAAAAAACTGGGTCTCTACGCGCAACGTGTGGTCGTCATCGACTAGTGACTGCTCGGGTGGAACGGAGAGTGTCCAGTCTGGTAACAGATAACAGAAGGGCAACAGTGCAGCAAATTACAGACCATCTTAATCAAGGATCCCCTCAAATGATCTCTGCACGCAGTGTTCGCCGTACACTGCATCGGATGGGATATGGCAGCCGAAGGCCTCTTGGAACACCTTTGCTGTCTGCAGTTAACAAGAGAAAACGTCTCCAGTTCGCACAGGAGCACAGGGATTGGACAGTCGATAATTGGAAGCAAATTATGTGGTCCGATGAATCACGTTTTCAGTTGCACCATGCCGATGGCCGAGTGAAAATTTGGCGGAAACAGCACGAAAGCATGGACCCCAAATGCATTGCTACAACCCTTCAAGCTGGTGGAGGCAACGTTATGGTTTGGGGAATATTTTCCTGGCATGCTTTGGGCCCTTTAATTCGTGTTGATCAACGTCTGACTGGCACATCATATCGAAACATCGTTGCGGACCAAGTGCATCCTGTCATGTGGATGGTTTATCCAAATGGCGATGGCTACTTTCAACAACATAATGCGCCCTGTCATTGTGCTCGTATTGTACAGGATTGGTTTCAGGAACATGCCGGTGAGTTTACTTTGCTTAGGTGGCCCCCACAATCTTCAGATCTCAACCCCATTGAGAATTTGTGGGATGAAGTTGAACGAGCCATCATCCACAACCCTGCAATCTCACACTCCTGGAAAGTGCTATTCATCAAGCATGGTCTCAGATTCCACAAACCACCTATGAACATCTCGTGGAGTCCATTCCACGAAGAATCGACGCAGTATTAACCCTTTAAGCGACCGGTATACCTGAACAAAATGATACCGAAAATTTTCTGCCCTCCTCAAACAGAACTGTTCCCATAGTGACCGGGTCATACGAAAGCTATGGAACAACTATTCCTTTCCCACTCTCATCTCAGCAGAATCGACTATATATCTGTCGCTGCTAGTAAGCGTTGCCTTATGATCCTTAGTTGTATAGCCTAATTTCCCTATGATACTACATTCTCTGCTCCCACACGGACATCATGCTACTGGGTAGAGCCAACTTAATCTTTTCTCTCCTTTCTTAGGTTCTTCTTCATTTTTGTAGTATTTTCGGAAGAAAAGGTAATATGATAGGAAGGGTTAAGAAAAATCACTCCCCTTAAATAACCGTTTTGAATGACAAACCTAAGGAGAAAACAACGCTTTGTGGTGTGCAGGTTCATTGATTCTTGTCCAGTTCGGCCAACTTGTTTGACAGGGAATACATGTATTCGTTTGAGCGGATTTCAAACCATTTTGCTAACCCCGAGTTAATTCGTTCCAACCGGTTAAAAGGTTAAAGACGAAAGGTGGCCCAACGAAGTACTGAGGGTTGGCCATAATAAAGTGGCCACTCAGTGCATATGTTACTGCATCTTACTTTTCGTTTTGTTTTTCTTTCTTCGTTCTCTTCTTATTTTTATGTTTTCTGTTCTGACTTTTTTGCTGTTATATAAATGCCCTTGGCTTGACTTACACCTACGGAGATCAAAGCCGAGTCAGGTCTCTTCGAGGCCTTGTCCTTGATCTTCTCTGCTGTTATTTACAAGTTTACGCTCAACTGTTCAGAATTATTAACTTTAATATGTGACAGCAAGATCAATAAATGAAATGAATGAAACATTGGTCATTTAGCATATTGTAAAACCATGTTTGATGTGTACTTGTTCACAATGTGTTACTTGATCAACACTGGCTCTCTCTGTACATTGGTCATTTAGCTTACTACAAAAACTATGTTTGATATGTACTTGTTGATGTGAAACATCTGTCTCCTGTCTATGTCTGCCTGTTTGTCATGTCTCTGTACCACCAGGTCCAATAAATCATTTTTTTAAACCTCCAATAAAAAAAATGTTTTTACAAAAAACAAAACAAAAATGCGGACGAAAAATTCGTTTTACAAGGTAAGCAAAAGAAAATGAAGTTACGGAGTAGGAAATACAGAATGGAAAAGCACGAGCCATACTTTTTGCGCTCATCACCTGATATTGACAGCTACTGCTTCTTTTTTGTCCACACGAAACGCATCAGAGGCTTTTCGTTCGGGGGAGATCGGGGGGTGGGGGGTGGAGAAAAAAGAGTACTCGTAAAAGCACTTCATATCAAAAATCGTATTCTCGCCCATTTCGCTCCTTACACTTTCTCTTTTCATTTCCCTCACAGTTCCTGCTTTCCATCAATAGATATCCCCTTTTTTATTTCGCAATAACATGTGCCTCCCTGAAAAGCTTTCACGTTCTTATTCAGTTGTCATACTCGTTTTTGGTTGCCGAACTCAAAGGTTTTGCCATTAGAAGTTCTGCCATATTGTTAACTCTTAATACCACAAAAACTAAATATACGTTTTTT
This sequence comes from Macrothele yani, assembly GCA_039090855.1. NCBI lineage: Eukaryota > Metazoa > Arthropoda > Arachnida > Araneae > Macrothelidae > Macrothele > Macrothele yani. Next base: position 98,850,225 of record CM076993.1, read on the forward strand.
ACCGTCGGAAAAGTTCGAGTTGAGACTCTACCGGCAGTGATTTTGAATGACACTTCTTCGATTTTTCAAGACAGGGTGTTTTTAGGTGTTTTGTTGCAGGAGAATTTAAAGTGGGATGCCCATGCTGAAGCTGTTTCACGGGACTTGAGGTCTTGAACTGGTTTATCTAGAGTCTGAAGTCTATTGCCATTAAATACACTGCTGGACAATTGCTAAGGACAGATCATAAACGGCTATATAGCGCATGAAAAAGTAAGTGTGGTTGGATGCCAAGTGAAATAAAATAATGTCAGAATGCCAGGACATTACAAGAAACACAATTTATTGTGCTCTGAAATCCAGAAGGCTTTGAAACGTGTTCAAGGGACAAACAGGCCATTTTGTGCAGAATACGTAAACGTGAAAAAAATGCAATTACCGTCCGCAGGCGTTCCGGCGTAAGATGTCAATACGGGATATGGCCACCATGGAGGGCGATGCAAGATTCCACACGTCGTGTCATGCTTTGCACAACATTATCAAGCAGCTGTTGGGGTAATTTATCCCATTCCTCTGTCAGTGCACGGATGAGGGTGTCCTTGTTTATTGGAGAGCATTGGCGACCAGCAAGACTCCCCCAAAGCATCTCACACATTTTCAATGGGATTCAGATCTGGAGAACGTGCTGTCCATACGAGGCGTTGAATATCCTCGCTCTCAAGACACTCCTGGACAGCGACTGTTCGATGACATGTTGCGTTGTCGTCCATGAAAATGATACTATCACCGACAGCACCACGGAACATGCGAACATGAGGTAGCAGAACATCATTAATGTATCACTGGCCAGTCATAGTCCCAGTTGGAAGCACATAGAGGGACGTACGGCCATTGATCATGATGCCAGCCCATACCATGACACTACATGTCGGATATCGGTCCCTTTCCTGTATGTTTGCTGGACAATATGCAGTACCACTATCACGCCAGATCAGTTGTCGTCGACAATCAGACGATAGACTGTATCTACTCTCATCTGAGAAGAGGACAGCAGACCAGTCGTTATCAGTCCAATTGCGATGTTGATGGCCCCATTGCAAACGGGTGGTACGGTGACGTCTGGACAATGGAATGCACATAACAGGACGGCGGGCGCATAGTCCTCCTTCATGCAAACGTCTGGCGACAGTTTTTCGGGAGATCCGCTTGCCAGTAGCAGCCATAAACTGATTTGCTACCTCACTAGCTGTCCTGCGCCGGTGTCTTTTTGTTGATAGCACTATGTACCGATCTTCTGCAGGTGTCGTACTGCGAACACGACCTCCCCCGTGACGTTTGCTACACTCTCCATTTGTTTGAAATGATTTCCAAAGCCTTGAAACAACACTGTGGCTGACGTCGAACTCCCTGGCAACATCTGTTATTTTTCGCCCTTCTTCAATCTTGCCAATAATACGGCCACGCGTAAAATCATCTAGGTGATGTCGGGAAGACATACTGAAAATTGCAAGTTCGTCAATTGATTCTCAACTTTGCGTTTGAACAACAACGGTCAATACGCGTCAAATCTTTTATATCTCTTATCAGCGCTATGACGTCACGAACAAGTTCGGCAATCCAAAATTTGCATACGCACAACACGTCTTACTGTATCTCGCACTTATGCTAATTTCCACATTTTCCTGCCTTCCATTTTATGGTTGCTATCGTTGCTATTGTCATCCGTCCTTAGCAATTGTCCGGCAGTGTATTAAATTAACACTCAATTATTTTCTTATTTATCCATACCTGTCTTATTGTCTGCTTACTTGGGGTAGGACAACTAAATGTAACATTCATAGAATTTCTTCTTTGCAAAAAAAAAAAAAAAAAATCTTTCGTTTATTGAATCCACTGGAAAATGTGGAAATCCTGTTCCGTCGTTATAAACGATTGATTTTTGAGAGATCATACATTTATCGACTGATGTTGTTAATGCATGAGCGTGTTTATGCCAACAAACATCTCAACTTGATAAATTTATGTTATCCTGCACGTACACTATATTGAGAAAAGTCACCGGACACCCCTTCAAAAGCAAATGAACGGATCCGCTGCGTTGTTAAGATGCGCGGTACAGCTACAAACGAAATAAAAACAAACCTGCAGCTGACCGCTATCATATCGCACTGTCAGGTTGAGTGAAAATGTCACGACGAGTGAAAATGTCACGACGAGAGAGACCTGACTTTGAGAAAGCAAAGTTCGTTGGGTGTTATATTAGTTGGTTGTCCATAAGAGAAACCGAGAGGCGTTTGAACATACCCAAGTCAACTGTTTTGGATGTACTGAATAAGTGGAAGTCACATGGCGTGCCTGAAGCAGCAGAACGTACCAGCAGACCAGAGAAAATCAGTGATAGAGGACGTCGAATCCTCAAGAGAGTCGTTACAGCTAATATACGGAGTACTGCACAAGACCTCAGTGTACAGGTGAATAAAAATGCTGTAACCTCTGTATGTACACTTACCATTCGCAGAGAACTTCATTCCGCAGGTTACCATTGTCGTGCGGCTGCTCCTAAACCTTTCATCTCCGCTCGGAATGCTACTCGTCGTTTAGCATGGTGTAAAGAACATTTATCGTGGACCGTAGATCATTGGAAACGGGTTCTACGGACTGATGAATTCAGATACCGGATCCCTCAGTCTGATTGCCGTGTGAGGGTATGGCGACAGCCGGGGGAACGCTATTTACCACAGTGTACTGTTCCTAAGGTCAAGTTTGTAGCTGGTAGTGTACTCGTGTGGGGGTGTTTTTCGTGATATGGTCCCTGCTCATTGGTTATCGTGGACAAACAGTCTGTTAACCATCACTTCTACCTCGATATTCTGTTCAATTGTGCCTTACCAACTCTGTGGCAATACTGTAGAACTGAGCCTTGTTGGTATCAGCAGGATAATGCACCGAGCCATAAATCAAGAACTGTTACGGCGTGGTTTAACGATAATTCCGTATTGTGTGTGGATTGGCCAGCACAGAGCCTTGATCTTAATCCCATAGAGCACCCATGGGATGAATTAGAGTGCCGCATAAGAAAAGTGGAACCAAAACCTACTACTAAGCAACAGTGAGCAGCAACGTTATGTACTGAATGGAAGCACATACCTATCGCTGTGTTCCAAAACCTTGTCAAAAGCATGTCTCGAAGGGTCAGTGCATGCATTAAGTCCCAAGGTGGACCGACACCGTACTAATGTATATCAATAAATTCTATGTTGTGTTCCTCTTCTAGGTGTCCGGTGACTTTTGTCAATACAGTGTAGTTATCAAACCCGTGGGTATGGTAACTTTTTAATTCCAGGAGCTCGTACCAATGCGCTTTATTTCAATATCAATGCTCATTGCCCCCGTTGTAGAACGGGTTGCCGATTCATATAAAATCACTTGCTTACCCATCGTTGACGGTCTTGCATTGGAGTATTGAGGCATTCTTTCAGTGACCCGAAATGATATCGTGTCTAGATAACTACACAATGGGGTTGCCAGTTTGGTTTTAACAATTTTTTTGGTATCATTATACACTGAGTGGCCACTTTATTATGACCACCCCCTCAGTACTTCGTTGCGCCCCCTTTTGTCTTTAATATTGTGTCGATTCTTCGTGGCATGGACTCCACGAAATGTTGAAAGGTGGTTTGTGGAATCAGAGACCATGCTTGATGAATAGCACTTTCCAGGAGTGTGAGATTGCAGGGTTGTGGATCCAGCTGTCTGATGGCTCGTTCAACTTCATCCCACAAATTCTCAATGGTGTTGAGATCTGGAGATTGTGGGGGTCACCTAAGCAAAGTAAACTCCCTGACATATTCCTGAAACCAATCCTGTACAATCCGAGCACTATGGCAGGACGCATTATCTTGTTGAAAGTAGCCATCGCCACATGACAGGATGCACTTGGTCCACAACGATGTTTACATATGATGTGCCAGTCAGACGTTGATCAGCCCGAATTAAAGGGCCCAAAGCATTCCAAGAAAACATTCCCCAAACCATAACGTTACCTCCACCAGCTTGAAGGGATGTAGCAATGCATTTGGGGTCCATGCTTTCGTGCCGTTTCCGCCAAATTCTCGCTCGGCCATCGGCATAGTGCAACTGAAAACGTGATTCATCGGACCACATAATTTGTTTCCAATTATCGACTGTCCAATCCTTGTGCTCTTGTGCGAATTGGAGACGTTTTCTCTTGTTAACTGCAGACAGCAAAGGTGTTCGAACAGGGCTTCGGCTGCCATATCCCATCCGATGCAGTGTACGGCAAAGAGAGCGTGCAGTTCTCATATGAGGGGATCCTTGATTAAGATGGTCTGTAATTTGCTGCACTGTTGCCTGTTACCAGTCTGGACACTCTCCGTTTCGCCCGAGCAGTCACAGTCGATGACGACCACACGTTAAACGTAGAGACCCAGTTTTTTGGCTGACAGTCCAGTCTTCAAACACTTTAACAACAGCTGCGTTGGAACATTTCACGAATGCGGCGGTTTCGGTGATACTCGCTCCATGGCTCCGAGCTGCTGCAATCATCCTACGTTGAAAGTCCGTCAAATTGCATTTTTTATCCATCTCGTTACCCAAAAATCACTTTTACTACTGTCGTAAGCACTAAGCTTTCCCTTTTATACTAGCCTCGCGCTCCGGCGGCAACAGCGTCCAGCCATAGCTCATTTGCTTAAAACTGTCAGGTCGTCATAATAAAGTGGCCACTCAGTGTACATGGAACAACTTTTAGTGGAGTGTAATCGTCCACAGTGCTCTCATTAAACGTAATGTTTTTTTTTTTTAATTTTTAATTTCAACTGTACTAATATTAATTAAAAGGGATAAGAGAGTCAATAAATTAAGCAGGACATCTTTATATTTTCATCATTTGGTATCCTTTTGAAATGTTTAGATCCTTTTGAACTGACAATGGATTTCAATGATCTTTAAGAAAAGGTGAAATGTACTGTTTTACAGAATAATTGCACAAAACTCTTAAATACAAAATTTACTCTTGATAGCTATAATACCTTTTGTTTTAAGGACACCACAGACTGATATATGAACATCGAGCAATCACCTATATAATGAGTTAAGTACTCGGTTTCTCATGGTAACACAATCTATAATAGCTGCTGTATAAAATGGGGAAGAAGGAAAGAAATATCCTGTGCCACAATACCAAATTTCATGCGATACGCTTTTCACAATATCAGATCTTTCTACAGAACTTTAAAATCAGATCCTTCCACAGACAATTGAAATTTAAGAGTTCATCAAGCCTCAGGAATTCCGCGAATCGCTTCTCTTACCGGAAATTTCTCGTCATATGGATACGGAAAAAGTGAAAACTGAGTTTTTTCGTTAATATATGAAAGAAATTGCGGAAAGGTTTCTGAAAATTCAGAATTTTCCTGGGCGAACGAAATATCCATGAAATTCAGGTTGCTTTCCATCCTTTCACGGAACAGGTCGCATCAGAAAAATGCTTCGTTAATTCATAAAAGAAATCACGCAAAGTGTCTCGTGAATTTCAGGAAAATTTTCAGTGTTCCTTTCTATTTGTATCAGACTTGAAATCGCATTTTCGTTTCTAAGAACCCGATTCGAAAAATACTTTTTGCCTTGGATATCTTCCGCAATGAGAAATGTTTTGCGCACAATTTGGGAATTTTTCGTAGCACACATTTTAGCTGCTAGTGCTCAAAACTCTACTTTTATTTGCCGATGTTTTACCGATTGTGTAAAAATCCGGTTGATATAAGTTTTTGTGACCGGTTCAATACACTATGAAGTACACCGCTTACATTACTCATTTTAGATTATGCGCAGATTTTCTTTACGAGACGTAGATGCATTCTCTTTTTTGCTGATTTTTTTCCTTCTACAATAAGAACCTGCTTTGAAATATTTTTTTCGTGTCCGAACGAATTCAGTAGAGGTGCTTACTATCTCCATGTAGTTGAATTAACAAAATATAGCCAACGAAATAATTTTGTTTTGCCAACAAAACAAGTCCGATGGAGTTTTGCGAAAACAACAAAATAAATCGACAAAACAGCTCAACAAAATTATTTTGTTGTTTCAAACTGTACACCTGATAATTCTGTTCCATCTTTCTTGTTTATCATACTGATGAGCTTCGTGGTAAGAACAAAGTTTAGCCACAATAAATTCAAAACACGAAATATTATTACAGGATGAGTGTAACGGAGATGGAAAGTCACACATCTTCACTTAGGCAGGCATTACATTCCAAAGAATTTCACTCTTGGAACTAAAAGTGCGTTTGATGTAATTTTCTGTTACAATTTCATGCATATTATATGCTTCACGATGAATGAAAAAAACGGGGAAAGTGTTCAGTTTTCTTTCAGGTCTGGCGATAAGTTTTAAGAAAATAAAAGTATAAAGATACGGCTATTTCCGTCGAGATAAACGAGAGTTTAAAGATTTTAAATAAGATTAGTTCAAAAAGAGCTCACAGTTTAACAGTTACCGACAGTTTCTGTTTTCTACCTTTTAGGCAGCCGACAAGAAACCCTCGTGAGAGAAACTATCACTGACAATTATCGATGACGCTGACGGGATGGCGCCGATTACTCTGAAAGGAAAAAGAAAAAAACAAAACAAGAAGGAAAAAGAAACAGCAACAACTGGGAACTGAATAACTGAATCAGGGATTTATGGATGAGTAAAGCGAACTGTGTGCCGCAAGCGACAGGGTTCCGCAGAACCATTATTTTTAAAAGACAGAGATAATGCTATCTCAGCTGCTTTTCCCGGAAAAGATGAAAGGAGAAGGAAATTTTTCTCTGGTGCTTGCGCAACAATTTCAACCCATTCAGCCTGTTGTTAAATAGGTCAAGGGTAAATAAGCTCGACGTTTTTTGTTGTTGTTTTTTTCTTTTCTTGAAGTTTAATGTCACAAAGTGAGCATAAAAAAGATGGTAAAAGGCAGTAGCGTGGTAAATTCCAAACAAAAGCTACGAAATTATCATTAACTGCATTTTTGATTTGGCTGTTCTCACGCAGAAGAAATAAAAAATACAGTATCGTATTTTTTTCGTATTACGCAGATAGTGAAATTCAAGAAAAGGAGAAAAAATCTTTCGCGTTATCCGCTACAGCACATAATCCGCAGGACCTGAAATCCAAGAAAACAAAATATATAATCCGTACCCGCGATGTTAATCCCGAACCGTTATTTTGTACGCGATTCACAGGATGATCAAGCAATCCAAAGAAATAGGAAATAAGAAAAACGCCCTCCTTAATGAAAAAAGAATCACTTTCAAATGCTTGTCTGTTACTTTCAAGTGAATAAAGAGTAAAAATGAGGGGTTTTTTTGTTTTTTTAAGCATTACCGCCGTTTCGTAGTTAGACCTGCTGCACTGACAAACGTGTGTGACGGTGAACATCCCATAGAGCATTTTAGTACGTCAGAGCAATTAACAGACCCTTGTATTTTCTGCCAAAATGCTAATAAATAAATAAGCTTCTTTCCAACTGTATGTGGACTTGCATCTCTGTATTGATTTACGTTTTACTGTTATTAACGCATTTCTGGCAATTTTCCAAATATAAGATCTGTCCTGACAATTACGACGCGGATTTTTTTAAAAATCGAAATGTCTCAAAAACATGTTTTCTTTAAGATCATATTATTCGCATCGGCATAAAATCCGCAAAACGTAAAATAAAAACATTTTGACAGTAATCTGTGGATTATATACGGTATCTTCCGTCAGTAAACACGGGCACTTTTTCAGAATGAATTGTACCATATTTGTTTGGTACATGTTCTCAGCACATTTTATTACTTGCCCCCCCACCGGTAGCACAGTGGTCCAATCGCTGGCTTATGCTCGTTCGTCAAAGTGGGTCTGGGTTCGAATAACTGTGAAGCATGAATGTTGTGTTTGTCTTACAGCTCTCTTCCTTCCTTGTAACCAGTTACCCCTAAATTAGTACGGGCGAGTGCTTACAGCCCATTGAGTTGCACACGGTAGTCGTTAAACAAACAGACAAGAAAAGATATTACTGGAAATACTGTTTTTCCAGTAAGGCTTTGCCAATTTATTTTCTGCGTTTGGTGGTTTAATGATCACTGTAAGCATCTCAGTGTTCACAGTGGTCATGAAATGCTCACTGTGGTCTCATTAAAAGACGACTCTCGGGAGAGAGCCAGTGCAGTAAGACAAACAAAACGTTCATATATAACCGTGATTCGAACTCGGACACGTCTCGGACGAATGGTCAGAAACCGGAGCTTAGACCACTGCACCGACGGGCCAAACTGAATAATACCCGCAGCGACCGGGAGCCTCACTGCAGCGAGCTGTATGACGAATCCACTTATGGAAACATGGGAGTCATGAGTTTATATTTAAGAGGGGTCATGACTTATATCCAGCACTTTCTCAAGAGGGGATGGGGGGGGGGCATGTGATGTACCTACCTCAGAGGTGACGTACATATCAAGTTGTAGCTACAAACTTAGTCGGTGCTGTTTCATTGGGAAAGCATTCTGCTCCGGAGTAAAAGGATCTGGGTTCAACTGCTCCACCCAGTAAATGGCTTTTAAGCTACAACATGTAGTAACAATGAGCGAGATCGAGTGCAATAAATTTCCAGGTAAAAAGCTATGTGAATGTTCACTCCCTAGCAGCAATGCCGCTAGGGGGTGAATCAGAAGCACAGGGTAACTGGAAACTACGGTAATAAAAGATATCTTTAATATACACTGCTGGCCACTCAAAATGCAACACCAAGAAGGAAGCATCCGCTTGGCCTGAAATTCGCAGCATGCGTCGCCCGCGATAGGACATGCAAACGATTAGGACTGCAGGGTATATGCAAATCATGTGCTCCCGGCACGCCACCGAGAAGCACTATAAGAAAGGTGCACAGAAGGCGTTGGGTAAGTAGTGGAAGTGTGTTGTGCTGCCGGACTTGTGCGTGGGAAGCTTCCTGATGCCTCGTCGCAGAATACGGCAGTCATTCCAGCACGTTTCGGAGTTCGACAGAGGACGAATAGTGGCTTATCGCGACAGCGGTTTATCGTACTGAGACATCGGCGCCCGTGTGGGACGACATCCAGCCACAGTGAGGCGAGTATGGAATCGGTGGGTGCAGGAGGGACGGACGGACCGACGTGAGCGATTGCCGCAGTCGCGAAACACCACCGGACGAGAGCACCGGCATGTTGTGCGGCGGGCATTGACGGCTCGTACCGCCACATCACGAACGTTAGCGCAGGAATTAGGGTGTGTTGTGCAACAACCTGTGTCAGCACGTACCGTTCGACGTCGTCTGCAGGAGAAGGGACTTGTCGCACGGCGCCCATTGCTCCGATTACCATTGACGTTACACCGCCGGCGAGTGCGGCGGCAGTGGGCCGTTGAACGCTGCACCTGGACTACGGAATGGCACGACATTGTCTTCTCCGACGAATCCCGCTTCGGCCTGCAACACCACGATGGTAGGATCCACGTGTGGCGGCACCGCGGCGAGAGACTGTATGACGCCTGAATTATGCATACCGGTCCGTCGCCTGGCGTTATAGTTAAGGTCACAATTGGATATGACACCTGTACCCCGCTGGTACGCATCGCCGGTACACTCAACAGCCACCGCTACATCTCCGACGTTTTGGAGCCTGCAGTCCTCCCTTACCTGCAGGACCTGCCAGCGGCCACGTTTCAACAGGACAATGCGCGCCCACAAGTGACACGCATCGTGCAACAATTCTTTACGGCCCACCAGGTGTCACTGCTGCCGTGGTCCGCCTGTTCTCCCGATATATCGCCCATCGAAGACGTCTGGTCGCTGATCGGCAACCGAGTGGCCCGGCAAGCACCACCCGCAGCTACGCCTGATAAACTGAGGCAACGTGTGGAGGCAGCCTGGACCGACATACCCCAATCCCACATCCAAAGCCTTTTTCGTTCGATGCCGCGGCGTGTAGCGGCCGTTATTGCCAGCCATGGGGGCCACGCGAACCATTAATGCCTGCGTGTTCCGCAAGTCGCACAGGCCTGTAAGCTGAATCGTTTCACCTTTGTATCTGTTGTTATGTGACCAGTAAATCTTGAGGATATAATGTAAATCTTGAGGATATAATGTTAGTAGCAGGAGATGCCGAAAATTATCCCGTATTAGCCATTCTGTCCCCCTCCCAGTCCACCTCACCCAAGCGGGGATTGTCTTCGGAGTGGGGGAACAACGAGAAGCGCCCGTGAAGCGTGAAGGAGCAGGAAGAATAAGAAAAACGAAAGAAGACCTAAAAAGACCATCGGGGAGGAAGCGGTGAGGATATTTTTACGAATTTTCTTTATGAACCAATTAAGATACGTACGTAGATGAGATTGTTATTCATAGTTTCTCCCACCTACAGTGTGATTTCAATACCAAACTCTGCCTTACCCTGTTTCGAGACGTTACAGATGCTATACAATATGACAATAGCAAAGAACTAACAGAGAATATCCCCATGTTTTTCATCCCGCTGTCCCTGTTTTCCCTTTATCTTTTGTGTGCTTTCTTCCTTTTTATTCCATTCCCTTTCCTTCTCTCTTTTTTTTTTTACTGAACCTAAATCAATTTAATAAGTATTTTAAATCCTCCGTACTTTGTTTAATTGCTAATATTTTTTTGAGAAACTGAAAACCAAATATACAAAGTTAATCATTTACGATCTTCGCTACCTTAAACGTAAAAACTTTGTTAGGGTTTGGGGGTGGGGATCTCCCCAGTCACCCCCCGTTGGATCTGCCACTGGGTTCAGCCAAGGAGGTTAGAAGAAGAGGAGGTGAAACGACCCGTTTTGAGTGAAGCCAAAACAGATCAGCTCTTTCGACCGTCACTCTGATGTGGTGGAAGTCTGCAGGAGTTCGGAAATGTGACGTTACTTCCTGTGTCTGAAGCAGTTTTGCTTAGCTCATGCAAACCATGCAAACCAAGGATGCAAACAAGGAATATTTTGGACCGTATTTCTCAACATTAGGGTTTTGGTTATATTTTAAACATGGTTACTTGCACATGCACAGCAAGCAAGTAACCATTCCCAGCATGCACTTCCGCTCAAAAAATCATTATTTTGTTCAATTTTTGAAAGAAATACCAACACATATTTTCCTACTTTTTCTGGATTTTTTTAATTATGGGAACGAATATTTTAGCCTTAATTTTTTTCATGACTGTATGGGTAGAGTAAGAGTCTGAAAAACCCGTTCAAAATCGCGATTTCCCTATAGAGACATACAGGAGATTCTTGGGTTGGGCGCATTGGCGTAGTCAGCTGATTAAAAGCCAGAAGCACAGGGAGAGTAGGTCTTGCCTCCTCTTTCTTCTAACCTCCTTGGGTTCAGCTTGGTCATGTGCAAGCCGGGAAATGCATGTATTCATGTGATTTGCTTTCTGCTCAACTGTCAGTCGATAGGATACTCGAACTCCGCTCTTGGGCACCTTCTCAGGTTGACGCATGCGCGTGATATTGCTCGTGCGGGTAGTTATCAGCTGTTCAGGCAACTCCCGCATGGCCACACACGGGTCGGTCTCAACTAAGATCTTCGGCATGTTCCCTAAGATCTTCGGTCTCCACTAAGGTCTTTGGCATGTTCCCCAAGGTCTTCAGCCTCCACTAAGGTCTTCGGCATGTTCCTTAAGGTCTTCGGCTTCCACTAAGGTCTTCGGCATGTTCCCTAAGGTCTTCGGCCTCCACTAAGGTCTTCGGCATGTTCCCTAAGGTCTTCGGCTTCCAGTAAGTTCTTTGGCATGTTCCCTAAGGTCTTCGGCAAGTTCCCTAAGGTCTTCGGCTTCCACTAAGGTCTTCGGCATGTTCCCTAAGGTCTTCGGCCTCCACTAAGGTCATCGGCATATTTTTTAAGGTCTTCGGTCTCCACTAAGGTCTTCGGCATGTTCCCTAAGGTCTTCGGCCTGTTCACTAAGGTCTTCGGCACGTTTCTTAAGGTTTTCGGCATGTCCATATCCACTGTTGCGGGTCTTCCGGCTTTGGAATGGTCTGACAGGAAAGAAATTACCTCTCAACCCGTTCGAATCAACGACAGCACTGACAATGTGATACAACATTAGAGTATACACTCGCCATGTTGCTTACAGCAGTTGTGGGGGTGCTACCGCGACGAAACTCATGCAGCATGCAATGGCGGATGTGCTTCTTGTCCACTTCCGTGTTGGCTAGGGCTTACACTCTTGGCCTTCTGGCGGCTGCCACTGACTTAAGCCACCTACCTGCTGATGTCATTCCAGTGTACTGCGCAATCTCCGGCCTGGGCTTCGACTTCCAGTATCTCGTCATCGGACATTGCTTTCACAAAAATATGTGGGGTACGGTGTTATGTTGTTATCTAGGCTTTATGGGCTAGAGAAATGGTTGATGAAATACTTAAGGCTCTAGTTGCTCAAGTTCTATAACTGCGTACTTCTATAACAGCGCAAATTTCAATTTATGGCTTCACTTTTATAGGATGGAGATAAAACATCAAGGAAGGAGAGCAAAGAAAAAAAAATAAGAAGGAAATAAAGAAATAATTCAGGCAGGTCAACGGCACAAAAACAAACCCGAAGTTGAAGCTAAACTTGTTAAACAAATTCTAAGCAATGTCCATTACGAAAGTGCAGATTAAAGGCAGTAGACCGTAGCAAGCTATTCTTTAGCGAAAAGAATGCATCAGTTACGTTGAGAGACAAAGACAAAGATAGAATTGAAAGAGTTAGAGGGACTCACATCCGAAATACCCAACTAGGAAGTAAAAAAAAAAACAACTAATGACGCTTCGGAAGGAGCTAGGAGTTTCTTAAATACATCTCAAGGGAAATTATTTCCTTCTGGAAAAAAATAAATAAATAGAAATACGAAACTGTTTCCTCCAATAAATTCATCTTCATGCTAGAAGGTTATTGGATTTTCATTTTCAGATTAATTTCATTTTATTTTGTATATTATTTTTCGGGGAGAATTTCTCCCAAACGGAAAAGGTCAACTCTTGTTTTTCTTACATATGCGTTCTTCAGAAGTATTTCGATAAAAGTAACTCTCAGTGATTAATGTTGGCCGTTATCTATGTATGCTGAGCATATGATATTCCGAAAACCAATGTTTGTTAAGCCTCAAAAAGTCATTAACATTAACTTCTTTTGATTTGCTATCAATTGTTCATTCCCCACGGGTAGCCGAATGCAAAACAACCGCAGAAGTTGGAAATAATTTGGGAGAAGCCAGTTTAAGCAAGAGAAATCAAATTCACGTTTTAAGACTTTTAATAAGTTTTTTTTTTTCACGCAAGGAATGAATTAAATCATGAAAATCTAAAACTGGCATAGCGATTTAATCACAGTGTGCTAAAAATAAACTGCTCCGTCTGACAGAGCTTTTGAAACTATGTATTTTTAAATAAACATGACTCAGATTTTGCCATCCGGGAAGAGAAAATTTATAAAAACTTAGAAATTTGCATTGACGTTACAAAAGGAATTTTTAGGAAGAATTTTGCCGTTGTGGCTTCATTGAGGATTTCTGAAACTGGGAGCCAACCCCGGATGAGGGACAAGCAATGTAGCCGTGGCAACCAGTGGCCCCAAATTAGGGATGGGCGATTACTTGTATCCCTAAAGCAGGGCCGGCTGGACCATCCGGTTATACCCCACTTCCCGCTCCAATAAGAACAAATTGGTTTCCCTGGAACATTTTATATTTCTAATTTTTTTTAAGTTTTGGAGCGCAATATACTTAAAAATATTATTTTTTTCAACTTTTTTTTTATCGGCTTTGAATGCTACCACCTTCAAGTAGGTTATCACCCTTCGTCTTTAAATACTAAGATTTGCAGATTTCAAATGATTATTGTAACCACTTTAATATTTTCCGCATTCTTGAAATATCAAATTAAATTTCATTTTGTGACTTTCCACTTCTATAAAATCAAGGATAAAAAGAACAGTATCAGAACTGGTTTTGGGCTATATATAGAAGCCAATTATTCAGCGACTTTAAAAACAGTACTGGAAATGAAATTAAATGAAAAAAAAAAAGTCACTAATTTGTTACTTACTCCACCCTGCATCAAAAATCAATCACTAAAGAATATCAGGGAAAAAAACTGCCGATACGAATTTCATTTAGAAGGTCCATATTATGTTCGCTACGCTCATTAGTAATTTTGTGAGGAAGTTCATATAATTTTTATCACTTTGTGAGGATCTGGCGTACATACAGAAGTGCCAAAAGTCATGGGGTAGCAGGAAGAAAATTGTTAACTTTCGCTGCCGTCGTCGTATAAAGGCTTCGACGCAAGTCACGATTTTTATCAGTTGCGAGGTGTAATCTCGAGAGTCAGGTTGAACAACCGCCAGTAGGATTATGGCAAGCAGAGGTGAATTATCAGAGTTTGAACGAGGTATGGTAATGGGAGCCAGATGGATGGGATATTGAATTTCCGAAGATGTGCGAACATTCAAGCCACCCCGGCGTCGCAGTGATCTAAGCGATGGCCTCTGATCAATCGTCCGAAAAGGGATTCGGGTTGGAATATTGGTGAGGCATGGATGTTGTGTTTGTCTTACGGCACTGGCTCTCTCTCTTCTCTGGAACTAGTTACCCTAAATTAGGGACAGGAGACTGCTTATAGCCCATTGAGTTGCTCGCGGTGGTCGTTAAACCTCCAATCAAAAAAAAAAAAAAAAAATTTAACATTCTTCGATCCATGGTGTCACACGTGTACCGCGAATACCTCATGGAAGGAGGCATTACCTTCCACGGTGTCACGCGTGTACCGCGAATACCTCATGGAAGGAGGCATTACCTCCCACGGTGTCACGCGTGTACCGAGAATACCTCATGGAAGGAGGCATTACCAACCACGGTGTCACGCGTGTACTCCGAATACCTCATGGAAGGAGGCATTACCAACCACGGTGTCACGCGTGTACCGCGAATACCTCATGGAAGGTGGCATTACCAACCACGGTGCCACGCGTGTACCGCGAACACCTCATGGAAGGTGGCATTACCAACCACGGTGTCACACGTGTACCTCGAATACCTCATGGAAGGTGGCATTACCAACCACGGTGTCACGCGTGTACACGCGAATACCTCGTGGAAGGAGGCATTACCTCCCACGGCGTCACGCGTGTACCGCGAATACCTCATGGAAGGAGACATTACCTCCCACGGTGTCACGCGTGTACCGCGAATACCTCATGGAAGGAGACATTACCTCCCACGGTGTCACGCGTGCACCGTGAATACCTCATGGAAGGAGGCATTACCTCCCACGGTGTCACGCGTGTACCGCGAATGCCTCATGGAAGGAGGCATTACCTCCCACGGTGTCGCGCGTGTACCGCGAATACCTCATGGAAGGAGGCATTACCTCCCACGGTGTCACGCGTGTACCGCGAATACCTCATGGAAGGAGGCATTACCTCCCACGGTGTCACGCGTGTACTCCGAATACCTCATGGAAGGTGGCATTACCAACCACGGTGTCACGCGTGTACCGCGAACACCTCATGGAAGGTGGCATTACCAACCACGGTGTCACGCGTGTACACGCGAATACCTCGTGGAAGGTGGCATTACCTCCCACGGTGTCACGCGTGTACCGCGAATACCTCATGGAAGGAGACATTACCTCCCACGGTGTCACGCGTGTACCGTGAATACCTCATGGAAGGAGGCATTACCTCCCACAGTGTCACGCGTGTACCGCGAATACCTCATGGAAGGAGGCATTACCTCCCACGGTGTCACGCGTGTACCGCGAATACCTCATGGAAGGAGGCATTACCTCCCACCGTGGACGACCACGGCCGCTGCATGATCGTGACCAGCGGCGTCTGACGTGGATTGTCCATACTATGGGTATATAAATAACTTTTGAGGGATTTAAGTTTAGCAAAACACGTTGTTGGAGAACAGAAACAATATTTTAATATTAACCAAAGTATACTCCCTCTGAAGCTACAACTTTACCCCATTTTTCGGGCAGTGAACGTATGCCCCGAAGGAAGTATTCTGGTTCCTTGGAAGAGATCCAGTTGTCAAGCCAATTTTTGATGTCTTCATAAGAACTAAACCGTTCTCCTGCTGACTGCATCGACCGGAACAAATGGTAATTCGATGGCGCAATATCTGGCAAATATGGCGTTTCGGATAGAACTTCCCAGTCGGATCCTTCCAAGTACTTTTTCACAGGTCGAGAAACATGTGGTCTTGCGTTGTCATGCTGTAAGATGACTTTGTTGTGTCTATTCTCCCATTGCGGCCGTTTTTGCGTGAGAGCTCGTTTTAAACGCATTAATTGGGTTCGATACCGATCACCAGTAATAGTTTCTGACGGTTTCAGCAGTTCATAGTGGATCACACCCTTCTGGTCGCACCAAATACACAGCATTGCCTTTGAACCATGGATATTGCGTTTTGGCGTTGAAGGATCTGGTTCACCTGGCTTCACCCATGCTTTCTGCCGTTTGGGGTTATCGTACCATATCCATTTCTCGTCGGCAGTAATAATACGATGCAAAAAACCCTTTCTTTTTTGCCTTTGAAGCAGCAATTCGCAAATGGTTTTTCGACGTTCAAGGTATCTTTCCCGCAAAGCATGTGGAACCCAATTCCCTTCTTTTTGCACCATTCCCATGGCAGCTAAACGTTGTGAAATGCATGGTTGACTAACATTTAATGCTGCTGCTAGTTTGTTTTGGGTCTGGCACGGATCCTCGTCGAGTAAAGCTTCTAATTCGGCATCGGAAATTTTTTTGGGTGATCCAGAACTTTATTTATCACTGGCATCGAAATCGTTCCTTTTGAATCGTTTAAACCAATACTCACATGTTTTTATGGATGGAGAATGTTCACCATAGATTTCTGACATTACGTGATAGCTGTCGGCAGCACTTTTCTTGACAGTAAAGTAATACACTAAAACTTCCCGCAAATGCTGTTTTGTCGGGACGAAAGTTGCCATCTTTCATCGAGTAAAACGAATACGTCTTCGCACCTCAATCGAACGTCGTATACTGACTCTGACAGCTGGCGTCTCGTAATGCGATACCGCAGTGTTGCCACTTTAAAATACATGCGAGCAGTAATAAGTATGACACCGAACGGAAATCCCTCAAAACGTATTTATATACCCATAACAGACAAGCAGCACTGCCTCAAATAGCCTTTACATTCTATGAAGGAGGTACCAGAGATATATCCACCAGGTCAGTGCGTAATTAAGCGTCCATGGGGTATGAAAGTAGAAGACCCAACGGAGTGCTTTTCTTAACACCACGACATCGGACACAGCCCCTCACCTGGTCTCGTGAACACGGTAATTATACTCTGGAAGATTGGCAACATGTGGCGTGGTCCGATGAATCGCTCTACCAGTTGTTGCGTGCTGATGATAGGGTTCGGGTGTAGCGTAGACCCCCACGAGGCCATGAACCCAAACTGCAAACAAGGCACTGTACAGGCTGGTGATGGTTCCATATATGTGTGAGGCGTCTCTACGTGGCACGGTTTGGGTCTTCTGGTCCTCGTAAATACGTCATTAATCGGTGATCGCTTTGTTGCTCTGCTGGGTGACCATTTGCAGCCCTTCATGGACTTCATGCATCTCAACAACGATGGGATTTTTCAGGCTGACAATGCGTCATGTTATTGGGACCAAGTTGTCCAAAATTGGTTCGAGGAGCATTGTGGATAGTTCCGACGAATTGTGTGGCCGCCACGTTTGCCCGACAGGAACCCAATAGAGCACTTACGGGACGAGGTGAAAAGGTCCATTCGCACCCAAGATTTTGCTTCTACAGATGATAGGGAAGTATGGGCCACTGTTCAGCCACCATGGCTCAACATTTCTCCAGAAATTTTCCAGCCACTTGTGGAATCGATGGCACGTCTAGTTGCTGCACTTCGCCGGGCTGCAAGAGGTCCTACATGGTACTAGGTACGTATCCCTTTTGGCACTTCAGTGTATATATATGATGATCTAAAAGTTACACAACCCATTAAAAACTATTCTTAACAAAGCTGTGTGCTACGATGTAGAGCTAACGAAAACTTAAATATGTGCATGGCTTGCACTGTAAGAAACAATTGCTTCACAATAGACGCTAGAAATATCCTCCATTTGCGGATATGCAGGCTTCAACGCGTTTCTTCGTGTCTGTGGCGAACTTTCGGAAGGCCGCTGCACTGATACTGGAGACATGGTCCTCGATGTTTTGCCTTAGTTTGGCGAGTGTGCGAGGGTTGTTCTTGTTCACATTTTCTTTGAAATGACCCCTGAGACTAAAGTATGGAGAAGACAGGTCACATGATGTTGGCGGCCACAGTCTAAGAGAAATTATGCGCTCACCAAAGAATTCACGCAGCACAAGCATAGTGTCACCTGCTGTGTGCGCTGTTGCACCGTCTTGCTGCATCCAGCAGTTGGGTTTATCAACATCAAACAAGACAATACTAGATGGGAATACCGTTGCCATGGAAAGATATACCTGGTCTGCAATGATGTTTAGGTAGGTGGTAGATGTTAAAGTTTCCTGCACATGAATAACTGGACTAGATGTCTGCACGGACCCGGGCCGGCCCGGGGGCCGGGTCGAGCCTTTGCTCATTTTTAAGTTGGGAAAACGGGCCAGGCCCTGGCTTTCAATATTTAATGTAAAACAGACACGGGCCGAGCAGGGGTTTTTTTATGAGCAAAACAATCGCTGTACGATGCCTTTCTCGTTTGGAAATCCCACAACATACAGCAGCAGGATAACATTGAATAATTTCCGCTGTTGCATAAAATAGACGTTTTATGACATCCTCCTCTTCTACAAAACAATTGGAGTGGGTCAGCTCCCTTAGTTTTTCAATGTGAATGTGGTCTCTTCTCTCTCTCTCTAACTTGCACCCTCCTCTCATGCTTCAGGACAGGCTATTAACTGCAGCATTTCTAAACCGAGCCACCCGCTCGCAGACGATCTTTTTTATTGTTCTGGTCGGCGGCAGTTTGTTCTCTAGATGTGTGAAAAGCTCGTACGCTGTCTTAAATTGCACGGGAGAAATGGGCTGGAAGAAACTTATTTCTGTGTATAAATCTGTGCCATATTTTTTCGATTTCTACTCTCAGGGAGTCAGCAGATGGCAAATGAACCCTTAGGAATCCCAGCCCAACCGTTTTCAAAACTTTTATGACACTGGTTAGCTGGGCAGTCTGTCGTTGTTTTCCCTAGCATATGCCCAGTTCAGTGTTGCTGATAAATACTCTCCCACACGTATTATAGAGTTTAAGAAAGCTAAGGATTTTCGCGAAAAAATCGCTTCCGGGGAATATGTGCTTGTATACACTGAAGAGCAATTGAACTAGAGACAGCTAGCTTTATGCAAATGTGGCGTTGTGGGCGCCCCTGTAAACAGAAACGACATGACGCATGCAGCGATTCGGCAATATAAGGTGTGATGCGACGGGAATCAGTAAGAGTCGGACGCAGTATGGGTAAGACGAATGATCTAAGCGCATTTGATCGTGGGAAAATTGTCGAAGCCCGACGAATGGGTCACTCCATCTCGGAAGTCGTGCAGGCACTGGGATTTTCACGAGCCACTGTGTCACGGGTGCACCGTGAGTACATCGAATCCGGTAAAACCATCCCTGCAAGGGCCACCTGCCGTGGACAACAGCGTGTGGATGAGCGGGATCATCGTCAGCTAGCTCGCATTGTAACAGCGGATAGACGGACCACAGTGCAACAAATCACTCGGCAATTTAGCGCTGGTGCACAAAAAAGTGTAAGCAGGCACACCATCCAGAACCATCTCCTCGCTATGGGGTACAGAAGCTATCGTCCCACGAGGATATCGCTGCGGACCGCACATGACAGAGTGTAAAGATCAGCATGGGCGCGGGAACATCGCCACTGGACCCTAGACATGTGGGAAAATGTTGCCTGGACTGATGAGTTTAGATTCACGTTGGTACATGCGGATGGCAGGATACGAGTACGGCGCAAATCACATGAAGCGATGGATCCTTTTTGCCAGCAGGGTACTCTTCAAGCTGGTGGGGGTGGCATTCTTGTTTGGGGACTGTTTACGTGAACTGAAATGGGACCCCTGGTACGTGTGGCATTGTCCCTCACAGGTCAACGCTATCGGGATATCCTGGACGACCATTTGCTCTCGTTTGTGCGTCTTCAACATCCCACTGGGGACCTCATCCTGCGACAAGACAATGCAGCTCCCGAATTGTATCCGAATGGTTGGATGAACACTCCACCGACGTGACCTCGCTTGGTCACCTGACCTCAATCCCATCGAGCACATCTGGGATGCCACCGATAGAGATGTTCGAGGCTCTGACCCCCTCAATCAAATCGTGAGCTGTGGGAGCTTGTTCAGGGGTCGTGGATCCGTATGGCTTCCCAACGCTTCCGGTGTCTTGTCGAGTCCATGCCGAGACGAATCGCCGCCGTCATCAGGGCGAAAGGTGGTGCACACGTTACTAGACAGGTTTCTCTAACTCAATTGCTGTTCAGGGTACAATGTAAAGTAGAACAATCAGACTTATAATTCATGATATTTCGTACTTTTCGGATATTTCGTATCCCCCCCTTCCTTATCCTCAAGAATATTCCGGGTCCGGCGGTAGGCAATGATAATTTCAAAGGCATGGAAATTGTCGTTCACATACCATATTTTTGAGTATACAACGTCACATGACTTATACAGAGTCACAGAAGTATTCCGAATTAACGTTTATTGTAATAGAATACGTGTAGCAACTAAGAAAACGAAAACTCATCAGGAGTAGAATGACCGAGTGCACCAGGTGTCAAATTCGTATTTTAGTAATTGTTGAAATTTTACGGGCTTGCCCGGGCCTTGGAAACAGAAGTAATAAACGAGCCGGGCCGGGCTTTAATAAACAAATTTGAAACGGGTCGGGTCTTGGACGTGCGGGATTGGGCCGGGCCGGTCTTTCCAAATTAAGGCCGGTGCAGACCTCTAGACTGGATCCAGGGTTTCCTAGCAGAACATTATCCATAGCATGGCATTTCCCCCACCGGCTTGTTTTCGTTCCAAGGTGCATTCTGGTGCCAACATTTACCCAGGTAACCAGGTAAACGATACACAAGTACTCGGTTGTCCACATGGCGCAATAGGAAACGAGATTCGTCGGACTAGATGACTTTCTTCCAATCATTCACGGTCCATCTTTGTTGCTAGAGTGTCCATTGCATGTGCTTTCAACGGTAAGCCGAGGTTAGCATGGGCACACGGAGCAGCTTGTGACTACGCAGCCCCTTTTTTAGCATGGTTCGATGTACTCTGTTTTGTGACACATTACTCCCGTCACCAGCATTCAATTTACCGGAACTGCGTTGCAGTATCCCTTCCATTGACTCGTACCATAGCGGATGGCCTTTGCTCACCTCTAGCCTCGATGAGCCGTGATCAGCGCACGCCATGCCGGTGGTTCGTGGTTCGTGGTTCTTTCCTTTTCGGACCACTTTTTGAAGTACCAGCCGCGGCTGACCGCCTTCGCCTTTCTCAAGAGGAAGATGACGTCACGTACTATGCAACATGACATGACGTACTACTGAAGTGACGCACGAGTCAAATCGGCAGTGAAGCAGCGATAAGCTTGCCTGCGTATTTCAGTTGGGAGAACAGACGCTCCGGAGTAGGAAGACGTGACTTGGAGCCACCACCGGTAAAACATAACATGTCGTACATGGCCATGAATTTTCAGGTTTTGAACTGGACAGTTACATAAATTTGAAATTAGCTTTTTAGTTTCCTAAGGACGCAGAGATTCGCACTCCAGTCTTCTTGCAACTGTCTTCATAACATTAAGGTTATCGACTCAGAATTAAACTTAAACAGTAAGACGAAAGTGATTTTTCCATTTCTATTCGATTATCAGTTTATTTCTGGCTCCAACGCGACCACCTAACGAAAATATCTCGATCCTAGATAATTCCCTCTTTGATTGACACAAAACCTGTCAGGAATTTTAATGCGTAGATAAGTCCTTTGAATGATGATTTGCAGGAGGTAAGTGTCCCCTGCTTTTTTTATTTATTTATTTTTTCTTTTTTTTGATGTCAGGTGAGAATTCGAAAGATTTGAAATCACTGCCAATGACTGTGATTCAGATATTTAAAGACGATCCACGGATGAAATAGTCGACATCAGCTAATATATTTTTAGAGTATTTTTTTCTAAAGAAGTTCGTTGTTTGCGATGGCAGTGTTTAATTGTTTCTTTCAATCTGGGTCGCTCGAATCAGTCATCGTTGTAATGGCTGCGAGAAGTGATAAAAAATTGTTTGGGTTGAAAGTAATCGCATCAATCGCAGGCCTCGTAATAAAGTCTGTGGAAATCGCCAGCGAAAAATTGCAACAAGGAAACACGTTAATCAAATATCATGTGATACATTTTGCGCACAATAGATCTCATTTCAGACTAACTGCTGGCGTTCGAAATTTCAATATTTTTTCTATATTTTCATTTTGATTATTACCATATTACAATATTATTATATATTATTATCAATATTACATATTACAATATTATTATCAATATTATTACATATTAAAATATTATTATATATTATTACCAATATTATTACATATTACAATATTATTACATATTACAATATTATTATATATTACTATCAAATATTATTACATATTATTATCAATATTATTAAATATTACAATATTATTATTACCATTTTTTTTAGAGTTCCAATCTTATTTTCACTTTAAAACATCGACTTATCGAACATTTATTCAATGATAACATTGACTGGAAATTTAGTTAGAGCTCAATTAATTTTTGCATATATGATGCTGAAACTATGAATTTTATAAATTTCAGAATTAGCAATAATTAACTTTGTACATATTTTTTTTCATAAAAAGGAATAGATCAATTAAAGCTATGTTTTGCTTGAATCGGCTTAGACGATTAACGCAAAATAGCCCCCCCCCGAAATAATTATGTATGGTCCCTTCCCCAACAAAAATTAGTTTTGCGCGATTTTGAGGGTTTTCAATAGAACGTGGTAACTTCTAATCACAAGTAGGCAATGCCTGTTGGTTTATTTAAAATATATAATATTTTATATATCATATTATTACATATAACATTACATAACCTATATAAAAGTAAAAAAAAAAAATGTAGCAGGGGAAGGGAGATCACGCCCACAAAGAGACCAACGGATTAAAGTCCAAGTGGTAGAGATCGATTACTGAAGGAAAAGTTTGCTACTTAGGTTATTTCTCGGTTTCACAAACTGATAAAAGATCCTTCTCTCTCTTTCTCTTCGTTGCTGAGTTCGAGCATCGTGACCAAATTCACATCCTGTTGGTAGTCAAGGCACACCATTCCTGTCTATTCTCCACAGTTCTCATGATTTCTGCTACTGATAGATTTGTGGAAGTTTTTAATTGATCAATGAATCTGTTAAGGGGGCGTCCTTTCGTTCTTTTGCCGACGACTTTCTCCTGAATACAAAGTTTTTTCAAACCGTCTTGCCGGATGATGTGGCCGAAGACGGTTAGTATATGTCGTTCGACTGTCGGAAGAAGTCGCTTGCACGCGTCTACGTAGAGTTATTTCAAGATTGATGCATTAGTCCTATGCACAACCCAGGATATTCTCAGCATGCTTCTGTAGCTGATCATTTCAAAAGGCTCCATTCCTCAGCGACATGCTGCATTCAAATAAAACTGATCTCTGCACAATCATCATCATCATCATCATTGTCAACCATTATCAATCCACTGCTGGACGAAGGTCTCCCCAAGTTTCCTCCACAACGGTCTGTCTTGTGCCAGTCTCCTCCATGTCACTCCCGCATACTTTCGAATTTCATCCCCCCATCTTCCATGTGGTCTTCTTCTGGGTCTTTTTCTGTCTCTTGGAATCCAATCTAAAATTTCGGCTGTCCATCGATGGTCTGTCCTTCTGGCAGTATGTCCAGCCCATTGCCATTTCAGGGATTTAACTCTGATCATGAGGTCTTCCACTCTTGTCATTTTTCGGATCCACGAGTTCCTCTTCTTATCTCTCCTGGTTACACCAAGCATGCACCTTTCCATGCTACTTTGAGTTGTCTGCAGCCTTTGTATGTCTCTTTTAGTTAAGGTGCACGTCTCTGCACCATACGTAAGCACTGGAAGGATGCATTGATCAAACACTTTTCTTTTAAGACATAATGGCATATTGCTCTTGAAAATTATGCTGTTTCTTCCAAAAGCTCTCCAGGCAAGTTTTGTACGCCGATTAATTTCTTCATGAATGTGACCCTCACTTGATATCTGCTGTCCAAGATAAACGTACATGTCTGTTATCTCCAGCTTTTCTCCATCCATCAATCGATAAATCTTCATTTCTTGTAAAAGCATTGAACATCACTTTTGTCTTCTGAAAGTTCATTTTTAATCCCACTTCTTTACTCTTGTCAGCAAGTTCCTGGATCATACTCTGCACTCCTGGATCATACTCTGCACAATACTCAACAATATATTATACTAAACTATCACCAAACATTATTTCATCATGTTTTGCATAGACATAACAATACCGCATTGAAATTTGCGCAAATTACGAGATTCTCATGCTAAATGTGATAAATGCCATTACAAAAATGCATTTTGATGATAAGCAACTTTCCCAACATGCCTCGTAGCGAAATTCGGCTTCGTGTCGACCTCCCCAAGAGGTGGTTTACCTGCTATTGAAGAGAGCTTTAAAATGACGTATAACACAATGGGGTGTAACCTGTAGATATTTTAGACCTAAAGTTACCAATACCCTTCACTGACACATTTGCACATTTAGCTACCTTGAGATCATATTTCAGCTTGTGCATGCACAGATGGACTTTCGTACCAACATCACATTTCATCGGTGTCAGGGTCGTTCCTTATGTTCGTCTAAATCTGAATAATGTATAATGATAATAATATAATAAACGTTTTTGAAAACCTAAATAGTCGAAATACTTGCTATTGTATTTTTCATTTATTTATCCATTTCTATCTTATTGTCTCTTGGCTTGGGTCGCACAACTATTGGGAGAATTTATGTTTTACAAAAAAAATTTACGTTTGGTGAATCCGTCTTTATAGGTACATTCTCTTTTTCTCAGTTATCAGATAATGCCATTTGATAAATTATACAGTTTTTGATTATTATTGTTTATGCATGAACGTATATATGCTAATAAATATTCAGATCAAATCAACTTGCATTTCCGTTCCCATTATCATGACACTTGTGGAAATACTAGTTTTTTAATACCTAGAGCGCGTACTAATTTATTATTTAATAATATTAACTTGACCTGCCCTAGGTCCTCGAATGGGTTGCCGCTTCGAATCAAGACGATTACACAATTTTCGGTATTCAAAAAACAACTAAAGACTTTCATAATTAATTGTTGATTAACGTTTTGTTATATAGTACGTATTATTACTTTAATTTACTGCATAATGGTTAAATTGTTCTTTGGCTTGACTATTTAGATTCTTTGGAGGGGGGGACTAGGGGCCCGTCAGTCTATTGTTAGCCTTTTCCCCTGGTTCCCTTGTCACAATCACAGTGCACCGCACTAATTTTTTTTTTTTAAGAACCTGTAGTGGTGCTTCAATTTACTTAAACTAAAAACAAAATTACTCATATTATCATACGTGTTTTTGTATTTCCTATTACTTCATTTATACTTTTCAATATATGTATAATATTATTGTATAAAATTTGTATTTGCATGTTTGATGTTTTATGTGTTTGTATTAGTTGTATTATCATTCATATTTTTGCATTTATGTGTTGTATTAATTCTTTTTTTTTTTTACATATATCTACTATATTTCTTTTGTGTTTGCATATGGTGCGATTTGTAATTTGGTCCAAATTTTTTTTTTGGTACAGAAATTGTATCATTGATTTGATTGTGTGGTGAATGGTGTAGTGTGGCAAAAAATAAAAAATAATAATAATGTCAAGCTATAACGAAGTGAATTTCTCCGTCATTTTTATCCGCGCCAGGATTCGAACCCGGCTCCACTCATTCCGGAATAAGTTGCTCTACCAATTAAGCTACGCGGACATTTTATTCTGATTCCTATCTGCCTTTATGTCGTGTGCGTCCTTCTGGCAGGTACGTCACATCTCCAGGTACGTTACATTATCTCCCCCTTATTTTTTTTTTTTTTCGAAGTGCTGCTCTTATTTTTCCTATCTCGCGGTGTGGAAATAACATCACACCATTGCGAGATTTTGAACGGTCGGGTCATCCGGATAGTTCGGGCGCCATTATAACGAAGTAAATTTCTCCGTCATTTTTGGTCTACGCCGGGATTCGAACCCGAGTACGCTTATTCCGGAACAAGCAGCTCTACCAACTGAGCTACGCAGACATTTTATTCTGATTCCTATCTGCCTTTATGTCGTGTGCGTCCTTCTGGCAGGTACGTCACATCTCCTGGTACGTTACAAAGCCAACTTAATAATAGCGAAGCACAAGAAAATATTAGATTAAATGATAAAGAAATATAACATGTGGAAAGACAGATATACCTAGGAAAACTAATTACCACACACACACACACACACACACACACCCTAGGAATTATGGAAGAAATTGACAGAAGAATAAAAATGGGATGGACAGCTTTTGGGAAGATAAAGAAGATTCCATGAAGTACAATAAAGCCGGAAAACAGAGCAAAACTTTTCGATCAATGTACAATACCCATTATTACATACGGCGCTGAAACCTGGCCTATCAAGAAAAACATCTCAGATAAATTGCAAAAAAACACAACGTAAAATGGAAAGATCCCTACTAAATGTAAGACTTGTAAAGAATACAGATATAAGATACAGAACAGAATTTTTTGACGTAGGTGAAAAGATACTCAAATTAAAATGGAAATGGGCTAGCCATACAGCTAGAAAGGAAAATAACAGACAGACTAAAATATTTACAGAGTGGAGACAATATAAAGGAAAGAAAGGAGTAGGAAGATCAGAGGGAAGATGGATGGATAATATAAACAAAACTGTAGGAAAGCTATGGAATAGACAAGCCCAAGACTGGGGCATTTGGAGGGTGATGAGGGAGACCTATAGTTACTATTACCACCGCCAAAGTTTAATAAATATTTACTTTTATGACTCACATATCTTCTTTCATTGGTTTTTTTATAATAACATTCATTAATTCACCTACCTAAGTACCGATCAATATCAAGAATTAGCAAAATTTATGTTTATGATTTAATTACATTTAGTATGTACTGGACTGCGGCTGGGTGTGGTCGTGAGTGAGGGAATAAATGCAATGTGTTGTACGTAAACGAATGTATACTCTCGAATCACTCGTTTTATTTCACACCCACAAAGATCTTGGCATGCGAAAGATGCATAGCACACGTTATCTAGAAAGAATACCAGGGTACTTTCTCGACGTTTTTCTTTGCTATCTTGGTCACCTAGTTGTCAGAGACTTCTGACTAATCATTCAAGTGTCTTCGGATTCGAGTACCGGATGAAACATGGGTGTGTGTCAGTGCTGAGACGGGCCGAGCCAGAGATGGAAACGGGTCACGGGTCAATGGGTCAACGGGTCTGGTCAAGATGTTCCTGACCCAATTTTGACCCGGTTTTGCTCCCGTTTTATTTTTAAAAATAGAAATATATATTCCAAAGAAAAATGCGCGTTGTGGAATTCTGTAGTCGATACTAGTGCCCACGGAGTGAATAATGATTTGCCATGCAAAAATATTGTCGTCTCTTTCTTAAAGCAACGAAGATTTCCACCGACCGACATCAAACACACCGAAACCATGTCGTAAAAAGATAATTCCTTTGCGTTCTTTTGCAGTGCGATTGTCCAGGGCAAGGTACACGCAAACGCCGTTCGCCTGCTTCTCAACTGATTCACTCTCTCCGTGCGAAGTTCACTGTATGACTAAGAGTTACTTTTCACATCGCATCTTTTACATTGAGCATTCAGAGATTTTCGATTAATGTGATAACATCCCGTTCCCATGACATGTCATGTCGAAATTAACTCCTTATTTGTTAATATGGATGGATTTAATATTAAGGATGTTGAGAAAAGCGTCGAGGCCAACAAATACGTGCTTGTTCAAAACCACAAAGGGAAGAGCGAATTCTGGAAATTGTTTCGTCTCATTAAGGAACGGGTGAATAATTCTGTGTTGTTTGGTCTTGCTTGCTGTTCACAATGTGTAAAGTGTTTAATTACAAAGAAAGATATCGACGGTGTAATAAAAGATTATGGAACCAAAAATCTAACGGAGCACATGAAAGTATGCGCACCTCCATCAAAGCGTGGAAAGAGTGAACAATCTAAATACATTTGTGTAATCGTAAATAATTATTCCCATTTGTAATATACTCCATGGTCACGGTCATAGTCAGCCATTACCTCTGGATTAAGCAAAATAGTGGCATGGTACCAAAATTTAGCAAGTAACCAGATTTTATTATTAAAAAAGGATTTCAGTTAATAAATATCAATCAGTTATTGGGATGAATATATATATTACGTTTATATGTATATATATATATATAAATTGAGTTTCGAATTTACAGTTCAAAGCAGATTTGTCCGGGTCAGTTACGCGTCCGGATCGGGTCGGGTCCAGTTATGGGACGTACGGGTTCGAACTTTTTGACCCGTTTCCAACTCTGGGCCGAGCTCGAGCCCGAGCCCGAAAGCCAGAAGTCGAGCCCGGGCTTGGACTCTGAGAGAGAGAGAATTTTATTCTTTTCCTTTTTAAATGTGATTTCGAATGATTTAGCATATTCTTACACTTTCAAGTTATTAATACGAATTCCTTGGCTACTAAGAGCGTTTATTCTGGGTTTGGATATTTTTTCTTGAGTCTATTTATTCGGAAGGGCTATTTTTTCTGTGTTTGGATAGCTGATGCCATAGAACATGCATTAGTGGATTTCCGCGGAGTAGGAAAAGCTTCTTCAACAACTATGCTGGTAGACACTAGATAGCTAGCATCTCAACAAAATTTCGCCCTATGCCTTCACATGGCTGCTCCCTGATAATTCTATTTCAGCAGTGTGCGTAAATTGCTGAGTCGCCTGATCTTTCTGGATAACCGGCAGTCCGACGTATTTCAGGACAAAACGAATTGGTCAAAGAAAATGCACGACTATACTTTAGAAACAGATGATATCCCTTCCCCATTTCATAAAAAACGTCGGTTAATTGCAAGGGAAAGACGAGGGGAAGTATGGAAAAGGAATTTTTTTAATTAATGCCTAAAGGGATTAGTCACATTTTTCGGGCTCGGACGGGCTCGGGCTCTTTGAACTCAGCACTGGTGTGTGTGTTTGTCCTACGGCGTTAATTCTGTCTCTTCCCTGAAAACAGTGTTCCTAAGATAGGAAGTCGCCCCGGTGGCGCAGTGATCAAAGCGCTGGCTTCTGACCATTTGTCCGAGTGGGCACCGGTTCGAGTTCCCGATGAGGTAGGGATGGCGCCCTGGCTTGGTCCCTTCCCTGGAACCAGTGGCCCTAAATTAGGGATGGGTGAATGCTTATAGTGCATTGAGTTGCTCATGTTGATCGTTAAACCCCCAAAAAAAGAAACAAGCATTGTGGTGGAAATGTTTCTTTTTAAAATTAGATGGTCGTAGTGCCCGGTTAATACCGAAATGAAAAAAAAAAAAAAAAAAAAAAGATGAAAAGAATCGAAGAGGGGTAGGAGTGTAATTTCACACTTTAAACGAACAGTTGCTGGTAATTCCGGAGCACTCTAGTACGACTTTGCATAGGAAGTCAGTTTTTAAAGCTTTGCCATCAGTCTATTCGTAGATCAAAATTCATCAAAGAAATTATCAGAATTTGATTGTCAAAAGGTATCTCAACAAATTCAGTTCAGCACTGAAAAGTTTTCTTACATTACAAGTAATAATTTTCAATTCCTTGACTTCCTATGCAAAGTCGTACTAGACTTTGCATAGGAAGTCAGTTTTTAAATATTTTATATCAGTCTATTTGTAGATCAAAATTCATCAAAGAAATTATCCAGAATTTATTGTCAGAGAGGTATCGGAACAAATTCAGTTCAGCACTGAAAAGTTTCTTTGCATTACGAGTAATAATTTTCAATTCCTTGACTTCCTATGCAAAGTCTAGTACGACTTGGCATAGGAAGTCAGTTTTTAAATCTTTGCCATCAGTCTATTCGTAGATCAAAATTTATCAAAGAAATTATCCAGAATTTGATTGTCAGAGAGGTATCGGAACAAATTCACTTCAGCACTGAAAAGTTTCCTTACATTACGAGTAATAATTTTCAATTCCTTGACCTGTAAAATGGTTTCCGAAGAGATGCCTTTCGAGAAAGGCAAAAATATTTTCACTGCCTCTTAAAAACTGTCAATTAAAACTCCCGAGATTTTTTTCTTGTGTTTTGTTTTCATTCTTTAAAAAAATTGACGGCAAATTTGTTATCGCCCTGAATCTGCTCGCGATAGCCCCAGTAATCGGGACTAAAGCGCTGAAATCACTGGCCTAATATATATTTTAATGAGGAATGCATTTTATTTTTCGAGCTGCAACTTAACGCATCAGTTATATTTCGCTATTTCATAATATAAGCTCCTTTTGTTATTTCTTTGTTAAATTTACGCTCAATTTTGATCCAAAACTGGAGGTTTTTTGTTGGGGAGGGGGGAGAGGGTTTTTTTTTTTTTTTTTATTGGAGGTTTAACGACCACCGTGAGCAACTCAATGGGCTATAAGCAGTCGCCCGTCCCTAATTTAGGGCCACTGGTTCCAGGGAAGGGAAAGAGCCAGTGCCGTAAGACAAACACAACATCCATGCCTGACCGGGATTCGAACCCGGACCCCTTACGGACGAATGATCAGAGGCCAGCGCCTTAGACCACTGCGCCACCGGGGCGGCGGAGAGGGGGTTAACGACCACCGCGAGCAACTCGAGGATCTATTATAAGCAGTCGCGCATCTTTAATTTAGAGTCACCGTTTCCAGGGAAGGGAGAGAGCCAGTACCGTAAAATAAACACATCTTTGCCTCACCGGGATTCGAACCCGGACCCATTTCATATGAATGGTCAGAAGCCAGCACTTAGACCACTGCGCCACCGGGCGTGGCCTGCCTTTTCAAAACCTTTATTCCTAATATTTTTTCAACATCATTGCTAACTTACTGATCTGATTCACAAGCAACTACGTTTCAACTTTTTAATGTGTTAATATATAATTCGCGTTATTGTGAGTTATACGATACCCTAACAATTAAACATGAGGTGCTGTCATTTCGTGTAACTCAAACTCATTGATTAAAGAAATAACAAGTGCAGTGAAAAAGGAAAAATAGTATGGTCCGGAACAGCTTTCTTTTCTTTTAAAACTGCAGTTCTTCTTCCAAGCCCCTGAGCAGAACGAGAAAGGTTTTCTGTGATACTACTGTTTTCTATTACTGAAACACGGCATTGAAAGGGTGATCTCTTCGTTACATTATTATTCTTGAGCTTTTCTTTTGTATATACCCATAATAGTCACCACAGTTTAAACTCTTCATAACAATAAGTAAACAATTGTCTGTGAAATTCTCGAAGGAGATGACACGGGCTATTTTCTTACAGAATGCTGCTGAGAGTTTATTTCTATTTAACCTACTCCGAAGCAAGAGATAGTGGAAGAAGATGGCGGGGGGATACAGCCGTTAAAGAGAGGAAGGTTTCGAGTGCTGGTAGGGGAAGAGGCAGCTGAAAAGCATACCTCAAGGCCGGAAGAGCTTAAAATACAGAGCGAAGTTGCTGCGTCAGGCATTTTGCCCGATTCTGGAGCAAGCAGGCCAAGGAAATGTCGCCCCACTCCTGTCGCTAAAGTAGCTCGTTGCCAGGTATCAAATCTATTCTTTGTTCCCCTTTTTTCGCCTGCACCTCATTGGAAACCGCAGCCCGAAACTTACCAGTCGCATCTTCTGCTTCTCCTCTTCTCCGTAGAATTTCTACGCTTCCATTACCCGAGATGTTCAGGTGGAGGAAACCACTGCTCGTCATGTACGACGACAACTACAGATACGGAACCAATCTCTACGTTCCCACTGTGAATTCTCTGGACTCCAGAGGCAGAGATTATTATATACCAATGCATCCCACACCTTCCATTCTGGCTCCACCACCCAAGGTATCTCTTGTGGACTATGACCTGTACGCACCCATATCCTTCGGCTACGGAAGGAGCCTGCTAAAGCCAAGAGCACCACCTAAAGAACCCAGAAACAGAATGTCCAGCAGGTACTATCCTTTCTACTATGGACTGGAAGGACTGTGAGCCATCTGTTTGA
Source organism: Macrothele yani (assembly GCA_039090855.1). Taxonomy (NCBI): domain Eukaryota; kingdom Metazoa; phylum Arthropoda; class Arachnida; order Araneae; family Macrothelidae; genus Macrothele; species Macrothele yani. The sequence goes on from CM076993.1 coordinate 98,882,627, forward strand.
GTAGGTGAAAAAAGTGCTCGTCCTTTTACTTTTGTAACAGTTGATCTACCTACATCTCATTCTCTTCTCGTTCGGGCGACCTTTTCTTCTTTTGTACTCCAGCACTAACGAGAAGTCCCAAGTGCCGCAACAGCAACGGTCTCGCGTCTGCTTTTGAAGGTGCAAGTGTGACTGTGCCATTTTTAGAACTGTTCTGCCAATTGTTCCATAAGAAGTCTGCCTTGTCCGATGCGATAATGAAGAAGATTGATTGCCACCCTGCAACTTGCTCTGTGAGTAAAGAAAACCCGACAGCTAGAACGATTCTACCTGAAACTCACCGCTTCTATCTCTGTGTGATCATCTAATTGCTGCAAACTCAAAAATTAACATGCTTTTTACTCTAATATACAACAGCTCCTGCTTAACGCCCGTGGCTTACCCTGCGTGAAACCGCGCTTAGTTCTTCCTGTTTGATAAAGGAAATCGATATAAATTGTTATTGTCATCGCACAGGGGCTGCGTACGAGCAGAACAGAAAGATGTGTGGCACAAGACCTCATATCTCCATCCGTATGTACAATACAACTTTCTTTTCGTTTTTAAATAAAATGTAGAAAAACGCATAAGCTTATTCCCATAGATGATTTCAGACTAACTTAAAATAACAATTGTATAACTGTTGCAACTTTATGCACATTTTATATTTAAGAATTATTTTGAAACATTACCTCTCTTCTTCTAACTGATGATTGAAGGGTGTCGCAAAAAAGTCTAGAATACTTTGTGCTGTAAGAAAATAAATAATTAACGGGATTAATACTTTCCAGAATGCTTGCACTAAATCGTTTAAACAGCACAAAAGGGTAAAAAATAAGTATTTTTTAAAACATAGAAGTACAGCATTAAAAAGTTGTCTTTTCACAATATTTGGTAATAAAAATATATGTTAGTAAAAAAAAAACCAGAAGTATTGAGAAATAAAAATAACATTGATGAATTCCAATATCACGCTTTCTAATTAATGCTACTACAAATGTGGTAAAACATATTTAAAGCGTCCTGAATCTCAAGTTATGGTTTTCAATGATAAATTGTTATTTTGATGAAAATATCCATCCACAATAATTCCGAAGATTTAAAGAAATTGAAGTTTTTGAAGAATTTTTGAGCAAAAGTTTCCTCTATCAGCTTGCACGAGTTATTTTATGAAAGAAAGCAAAGCAATATAATAGTTTAATATTTCTATGGAAAGTTTTGCTTAAAAGTGTCTGAGTTTTTCATGTGTCATCACGTATTACCGGTGTTAAAAGTGAAAACGCCACAAACGTACACACATTGCAAATAACTATATCAACATGTATCGTTTTAGTAGAAGTATCTTAAATCATGTTAATGTGCGCATTACGAGTGATCTCTTGCAATAATTAAAGACTTCATTTCTCACGCAAAAATTTTATATCTTGGAAAATAAAAGCATATCTCTTTATACAATAACTTGATGCAAAAATTATCTAAGTAAAGAATACTAGGTTTGTTCAAACCGATTATCTGAAACACATTCTTTCTTTTGGAGGCCACTGTTCTCAATATGACATTTTACGATTCCCAAATTGTCTACCTCAAGTCGCTTCTCCTCATAGGTGTATAATATACTTGGCTTCAAGATCTGTGAAGTATCTGATCTAAAATGCTGTTCTACGAGTTACTATCATATATCGGTGGATGAAGAACGTAGTGTACGGGATTGAGATGTAAAATATGAAATTTTGGTGTCAACATAATCTAAATCAATTGATCTATCTTTGATTTTAGAGACATGGAAAAATAAGAACTGAAATGATCGCATTTCGAAAAACAGAATTAATAGACACATTTTGTAAAAACAGTATATATATATATATATGGATGAAATTTGAACTTTTTCTCTGAATGTACATATGGACTGAAATAAGCTTGCTTTAAATTAGTGTAAATCGTTTTCTATTTTCTTAGAGAAGCTAAATAATATGAACTAGAATAAGATCATTTCAAAGAAACATCTGAAATATTATTAATGTGATTAAATAAGATTCTAAGATCATTTCAGTGAGAGTAAAAAAGAGTTCATGAATTCTCTCATTCATTTGTCCAGAGACAGTTAAAAAATGCACTGGAATAAGCTCATTCTGTATAAATGAGAAAGATAATTTATTAGCTCTATTTGACTTTCAGAAAAGACCGAAATTAAAGTCCAGAAAAAATAGAAGTGATACACGACGGTAAATAAATAAAAAAAATGTGAGAATATTTTCTTTTCGTTGAACAGATTAAGAAGATTTTACATGTTTCAAAGCTATGTCTATGAAATCTTTGTATTTAAAGATGGATTAGTGGGAAGCATTTTTTGTCGTCTCCAACGAGAAAACGCATCTAAATGTACAGCTAATTTCTTGAAATTTTATTTTTGTTGCATTTTAAAATGCTTGAATATTATTTCGTATTTTTTACTTAGTGCTGTTTTATGTTGTGATGCATTATTTAGGAGTGATTGCTTCTATTTGGAACAAGCATTTAAATTTTCAAGCTGTGGCTCATTTAAAAAAATTTGGATGATGAAATTACAGTTAAAATTATTTTACACTTTACAAGCTGTCAGTAATAATGAAACAATATAACAAGCAAAATTATTCAAAGTATACAAACAAAGGTGTACTGAATGGCGGAGCATATCAATATTTTTGGTGGCAACTAATATCAATGAGCTTTGGAATATACTTTCAAGAGATGTGCAGAACTTTTCTGCAAAACAAAAGAATTTAAATTTTTTCTGTTACTATGTTTCTGCGAACTTCAACCATATCTCGGAAATGATAAAAGCAAAACGTAAGCGTTAGTGTACAGTATACCACAATTTTTTTTACAAGGAAATTAAAGGAAAAACCTTTTTAGCTTTCTACTGAAAGCTTACTAAAATTATGATATTCACAATGTGATTTCGGTGTAAAGACATGTCCATAGTTTTGGAAGGAAATTTCAAAATCGTTGCTGTCTATCTTCTTGTTAAAAGCAATTTTTGCAGTATTAATTTCAAGGTGAAATTATACAACTGAAAAACAAAGGAAAATATTTATTCTGTAAATAACACTTCAGGCGTTACTACTTGGAGGATTCCATGATTGCTTAGGAAAATATCTAATCACTCTGTATGACATGTAAGTACAATCTGAATTTTGCATTTGTTTCTGTATTACATATCAGCGAGACCATCTACATATAATACCTATGGAAAAGCATCGATAGCTGGTATGATTATTAAAATCATAGTTTCAGGTAATATTGCAGTTTAAGAAATTTGAACTCGACAAGATCTACGTGAAAGTCTAATATCGCTGATCGCATTTCAGTAGTGTACTAGATCAGTTTGAAATTCGGCTCCTAGATTTAGTTTAAATGAGGAAAAATGCGTGAGAGTTATGATTTCTACAAATTCAACCCACGCAAAAACGTAACAGCTCTTTTATGTGTTATTAAAAACCAGGTAAATCTATGTTTTGTAGCAATTGATCTCGAAAGGCTGAGCTCACTTTTTTTTTAAATTTAATAACTGATGTTATACATATTTCTTCGATTCTGAAAAGCTGTGTCAAGTTTTAGTCTTTGGTGAAATTTTTCTCGTGAAACTTATTTAAAAAATGTTGGAGAGACTATGTGTTTCCCTTTCCACAATATAGTAAGAGGGTGAATCGAATGTGTATGTGTGGCTTAATCAAAGGAACATAATTTCAAAATAATGACGCACTATTGAAAGGATAGTGGATAGCTCAGGCTCACTGGATATCCAATAACTTTAGAGACAAGATTTGTGCAAAAAAAAAAAAAAAAAAAAAAAAAAAATCCAGACTTCCAAACAAACAAACAAAAAAAAAACCCGCAGATTTTTTCAAGAAAGCCTTTAGCTATCTATATAAGGTTCGCGAACACTATTTGCGCTAAATGACTGTCCGCTTTAGCTGAAATAATGTAACTTCTGAGCGTTTTGTGGAACATATAGTGCTACGAAATGTGCGTAGCACCGAAATATTTTTCTTGTTGGAAGGCAGATAGCTGCTCCGGTACCCGAGTTGTCCGAGGCCCTGGATTTAGGGTAATAGTCCGAGATTGACAATGGCTTGAGTACCGGTTAAGTCATGAGTGATGTGTTTGTCCTCTGTCCCTTTCATGAAAGCAGTGGCCCTAAATTGGGGACAAATGCTTGCTTATATTCCTATGAAGTACTCATAGTGGTCGTTAAAACCCAAAAACAAGAAAAGGAAAAGGAAGATATAAAATCAGGTAAATTTATGAGAGATTTTGTAAGCAAATGCCATTACAAAGTACTGGAATTATAAAAACTATCACTTTATAGAATCCGAAAGATGTAGATCATTTTCTGCAATGATAAAATTTCACTCTGATTTTGAAACATTTTGCGAATGAGTGCATATATAAAAGATCTTTTCTCGAACATTCAATTAAAAATTGAAATTTCTTCATTTTCGCTAGTAGGTGTCGGAAAATGCAACATGAATCATAAAACGGTGAACGTAATAAATGATATCCAGATAGAACAAAAATACATAAATTGCATAACCATTTTTATTCTCAAATTCTCCACTTGGCGATATTTAGGCTTATATGTCAGTATTCAAAGAAAATTCAACGATTTAAAAAAATCTGATACCCATAATGAAGGAACTACGGTTTTCGCTGCTAGTCTTGCGCACTTTTCACTGAATATTTTCTTTTTCCTTGCTCTGTTTATCTCGCTTTCTCTGTCTCTTTTCTTACTCGCGCAATTATCTTTCTCCTTTTCATTCTCTCTTTCCTCTCTTTCTCTTTATTAGTTTTTATCCATTTTCTCCATCTCGATCTCTCTTTATTGCTGTCTTTTTCTTTTTATTTCGTCGCCTATTTCTCTCATGTATATCTTTTCGAAATGCAAATTGTTTTTTTGTCTTTATCTTTCCTTCTCTCTCTTTACCTTCCCAATTCTTTCTCTCTCTAATTCTCTTTCTTACTCTGCCTTTCTGTCTGTCCCTCTCTCTTCCTTCCTTTCTTTGTTATCACAGGAAATGTGTATCTGGAGAATCAGCAAATGAAAAAAAATCTCATTTCTTGCTAATGAGCTGCAACTTCAACTTGAGCTGTAGGGTAAAATAATTTCCTTCAAATTTAAGATATCTGCAAGTTTGGAAATATTTCAAAGTCAAGTGCTTCGTAATGGGTTTTAGACTCTGGAAGCTTTTTTCTGGTTTCCTTGTTTCCTAAAAATAGAAAGCTAAAGGGGGAAGAACAGGAACCAAAAATTATCAAAATGCGAATGAAATTTCGTCTCGTTAAAATGGAACGAGAGTGAAAAGTAATGATATCAAAATGCAACTTCAATAGACTCATTAGGATATAACTGTGACTGAAATGAAAATAAATAGTGATGAGAGCGCATTTTCCGAAATTCAATACAATGAAAGTAAAATCATTGGGCGTTCAGTAACCACCCCCATTTTTTTTTCCTTTTTTGTCCACTTCCTCAACTCGTTAAAAATACTGTCCAAAGGCTTTAACGAGACGGTTGATTTCGTTAACAATGAGACTTTATTAGAACGCTTCTTGTCTGAAAAAAGATACGTATACGTGGAGATTCAGAATTTTTATTCCAACTCTTAACGATAATCCAGTTTTTAATGGCATTAGAGCTCTTACAGTCTTTAGATTTTGTAGTTCTATAAGCACTCAGCCAGCACATCGTGAAATCAAAATTTCATTTTGGCACTATGCAGTACTTATGGTTCTTCAACGCTTCAGGTCATGAAAAATAAGTAGCAATAATACACCTACTTATTTTGCTTTACCCTTAGTGAATCACATAGGTTAAAACAAAAGTAAGTAAATATCACTTAATCTATAACAATTTGTTAAAAAAAATTTCCTGTTGCTAAACGCGTAAATTTTTATTTTGGTTCCCGGAGCTCTCACAAAAGACTTTGGATTTCATCTCCCACTGCGAATTATTAAGATTATTTTCAATGAAGGAATAAACAAATGAAAAGATAAATTGCCTGCCATGTTGTTATTTAAGTTTTAAAATAACATTCGGTGATCTCAAAACCAGCTCGGAATCTTATGTTTTCCTATCATTTTCTGAGAAGGATAAAAAAAGAAAATCACAATTTTTAGACTCTCATTCTGACGAAGCTAAATCCCTTTTACGGGTCATCTTCTTTTAATATCCAGAAAAACTATCATCCAGCAATTATCCAGCAATATAGAATTCAGTCTATTTTGTATTAATTCCGAAACAAGAAAACTAGACTTGTAGAAAATTACCTTATGTTTAGATATGTTACAAAATTGTTTCCGTTTCTTTTGTTTACATTATTTTTTCATGATCAATTCCTCAGGAAAATCAGTGAGCCAATGTAAAATAACATTGATTTTAAAAAGTTATTTATCAAATTTTACGTTATTTCAAATAACCCTTCTTTTGTAATATCTTAGTTTGAAATTACATAAAGAGAACAATCTTTCTTTCAGTTCATTAAGCAAATATAATATGCAGTGACGCTCCCCAGATAGACCGCAACATTTTGCTTTCTAACTTGTTTGCTTTACTTCGTCTCGTGAAGCCATTCGTGATAGCTAGAAAGTAACTGCATTTCCATGAACTAAGCTTTTGTAACATTACTTTGCCAGAGACTTCTGATGTCAGGTAAACTTTTGCAATCAGGAAAAGTTTCTCTCTTGATTTGTTTTCGAGCGTACGGCGCCTGGAAACCTTGATCGATATAAGATCGCCATGGAACTTAGTGATTACCTTCCAAGCTGGAGGAAGAACTACCCATTTTTAGAAAGGATTCTTTGCATACTTCTGCAGGTATATGAATAATCAGTATGTTAATATTATTTGCTAGATCAAAATTGCAATACTGCGCATTGTTATGTAATGTTGAATCTTGGAAAAATAGTTTTGACGTCATATTTCTTGGTGTGGCGAAAAATCACTGGATAATAAATTTGAAATGAATGCTTGTGCAATCTGTAGACGTTCCTCAAATTTCATTTACCGAATTCATTAGTTGATTTTGCATTTAACTCTTCTTCATACCGGAAATTTGTCTTGGATCAAATACATTCGTTGGTTCAACAGCTCGTGTTGTATTCATTAATTCATTCATGATCACTTCTTCCCAGTGGATGAATCAGCGGGAGACAAATGGGGACTTCGCATCTTCTTAAATCAGGTTTTTCTTTTTTTTAATGCTAATGTCATAAATAATTGATGTATTAATTTTTGAAAAATATAGCAATAAATGCACAGAATTTCGTAAAAGTTCAACAAATAAAATTTGCTGTAAATTGGAGGTAGAATGTTATGTTCTAAAGTGAAAATCCTTCAAATATGTGGCGGCGTCAGTAAATAGACAAATATATAGCTCTATCCACGTTTTAGCAACACACAGCAACCGAAAAATTGTTATTCGGTCATACAAATTGTTATTCAGCCTTAGCGTTGCTGTGTGTTACTAAAACGTGGAAAGAGCGATATCTTTGTTTATTTACTGACATTTGGATGATTTTCACTTTGGATCTCGCCCTTTGGATTTAACTGCTATAATTAATATATCGCCAGTACCGTTAATGCCCACCAGATGGAGGCGTCTCAGTAGCTGAGCCCCTTTTACGGATTTATGATGTCAGAAGCTGACAGCAAAACACACATAGCACCGTTGATTGTTGTCCACTGTGGCGAAAGGCTAACGCGCTCAGCTAGATATCGAGAGATTCGGGATTCAATTCTCCGGCGGTGACCGAATAACAATTTTTCGGTTGCTGTGTGTTGCTAAAACGTGGAAAGAGCGATATCTTTGTTTATTTATTTGTTATTTTCTAACTTCAACAGGGAAAAACAACAACAAAAACTGGGCATTCAGAAACAATGACAAGTGAGAGCAAGAAGGTAATGAGATTTTGACTTATCATGAAAAGAAATGGGTGTGCTTTGTTTTGTTTATTAGTATGTCTAGTATCATTAGCAATTGCGAACAAGGAAAGTCCCCGTGTGGGGTAGCCTTGGATTGTGTGAAACGGTGTGGGTGACAAAGCAAAGTACGTACCCTGATAAGTTCATACACAAATACTCGTAACAAATTCCCAATTATCTTGTTGAATTAACATAACTGAATAGAAGGATGAATGAATGAATGATGATTTTCGTCCTAAATTGCAAACTAAAAACTATATATAATTATCTGTGCACGATAACAACTCACTGGATACTAAATAAAAGATGTTATTTACATTTTGAATAGAAGGAATCAAACTTTATTTTGAAAGATATTATTCAAATATCTTTCAAAATATAATACGTGATATTTTAAAAGCACCCATCTGTCTTTCATGAAAATCGGGAAAGATATTATCCAAATATCTTTCAAAATATGACACGTGATGTTTTAAAAGCATCAAGCTGGCTTTCATGAAAAGCGGGAAAGCAAACGCTATGAAATAGTGCTGATTTTTCAGTTCTTGTTAGCAAGTTGTGATTTAAAAATTTGGAACAATTTTTTAATGGAAAGTTTTTTTTTAAGAAGCCTTACGATGCCAGGAAGGGACAGCGCTGCAAGTTTATAGCGTGTGTGTGTGTGTGTGCGCGCTCTTTGCTATCTGTGGATACATCTGCTCGACCAGATAAAAAAGAAAATCTTCTCGTATCAGATAATGGAAGGCTTCTCCACAATTTTTCACGTATTCTTTTGTCCTTTTACGCGCAGAGATGTTATTTAAACTTGAAGGTGCCAGATAGGAAACATTATGTGTAGGACGTACAGGAAAGCATGCTTAACATCTTTTATTTATTGAATAGCTTTTGCTAAGGCACACTTTTCTCACTAAGTGGCAGAAGTGTTTATTTATGTTTGTCACGGTGTTTGTGTTTCCAAAACACAAAAACTTCGCCCCGGTGGCGCAGTGGTCTTAGCGATGGCTTCTGATCATTCGTCCGAGATGGGTCCGGGTTTGAATCCGGTGAGGCCTGGTTGTTGTGTTTGTCTTACAGCATTGGCTGTCTCCCTTTCCTGGAAACCAGTGGCCATTAATCAGGAACGGGCGACTGCTTGTAGCCCATTGAGTTGCTCACGGTCGTTAAACCCCAATTAAAAAAAAAAAACTCTCTTTAAATCGGAGAGAAGTAAGTACGACACGCTTTTGTTACTTTCGCTGATGATATTTTGCTTCTTTGTGGATAGCTGTATATTATAACTCAGATTCAGGAGAGAACAAAACTACCATGTTATCATAAATCTGGATGTTTTGTTGTCTCATATACGACTCTTGTTTTTGTATCGAGAGATCATGGAGTCCATTTTAGATCCTACGGTCGTCGGACACAGGAAAAACAGCGCTCTTTGCTGCATGATAAGGTTGAACCATCTTGCTGGAAGAAGTCTCACTAACAGTGCGTCATTCAGATGACTCGGAAACTGTGATAATACATATAACATTAAAGATCTAACTTACATTGTTTTGATTATTTGTGATCGAGATTAAGAAAGCCTCACTTTGATTTTGAGTCGAATAGAAAGCTGAATAGTCCTGCTGTTCCACCATGCTCATGTTTTCTGGATGCTATTGAGAGCAGAGGCAAAATTAAGTTCCGCGATCACTGCTAACCTAATTTCGATTATTTCATTACACCATAGGTAATATTTGCGTAGCAGTCTTAGCGCTTAATAGCGAAGCTCACACTACAGTCTACATAAGGGAAGTTTTTGCTATGACGCCTTTGCACATTATCTAGCTACATGGGTTACTGTCGATGGCAATAGTACATTGCCACAGCGTTCGATTTGACCCTTGTTGATACCATTCAACCAACGATGCACTGCATTCTCTTATAGAAATTTATAATTTCGGAATCTTATTCTCCATTTTTAAATTCGCTTAATATATTCCTCATTTGTGCTTCATTTCTGAATAAATAGTTTGAAAACTAAGCCGAATATAATAAATGACCTGTTTTAGTGTTTTTCATCAAAATGGTAACAGTTATGAATGATTTCGTTGAGCGCCAAAAGAGTTTTAAATTGCGTTTTTCCTTCCTACGATTGGAATAACCAAGAATTTTGAATTTCAGAAAAATTCTATTTCCGAAGTTCGCGAGGAAAGTATGCCAAGCAGTTCATGTGAATAAAATATGATTCTACTTATTTTGAATTGAAAATTCAACCTCACCAAACGCATTCACCTATAGGTATTCGTACGAGCCAGCATGCATTTAATGGGCACATGTATGCCTACATGCTTAGTTGTTTTGTTTGGGTGGTGGTGGGGTTTAGCGGCACCAGGGAGAGAATATGTTTTTTTTTTTTTTTATTGCAGGTTTAACGACCACCGTGAACAACTCAATGGGCTATAAGCAGTCGCCCGTCCTTAATTTAGGGTCACTGGTTCCAGGGAAGGAAGAGAGCCAGTGCCGTAAGACGAACACAACATCCATGCCTCACGGGATTCGAACCCGGACCCCTTTCGGACAAGTGATCAGAGGCCATCGCTTAGACCACTGCGCTACCGGGGCGGCTATAAAATTGAACCACTGGCACCAGGAAAGGGACAGAACCACAGCTTTAAGACAAACATTTCACTTATACCCCATCTAGGACTAGAACGATTTCCCAGAAGACGGCGCCTCTGAACTCCCAGCTACCGAGTCAGCTCTGTGTGTGTGTGTACGTATGTTTGTTTCTGAGTTTAACGATCACTGTAACCAAACAATTAGTTATAAACGGTCATCTGTCCCCAACTTTTGGCAGCTGTTTTCAGGAAAGGAAGATAGGCTGTGCTGTAAGACAAATGCATGCCCGGCCTGGGATTCGCACCCGGACCCATCTCGGCCGAATGATTAAAAGCCAGTGCCTCGTACCACTCAGCTACCTGTGTTTTTGTTTTTGTTTTTTTTAATGGAGGTTTAACGACCGTCGTGAGCAACTCAATGGGCTATAGGCAGTCGCCCGTCCCTAATTTATAGCCACTAATTCCAGGGAAGGAAGAGAGCCAGTACCGTAAGACAAACACAACATCCATGCCTCACCGGGATTCGAACCCGGGCCTCTTTCGGACGAATGATCAGATGCCACGGCTTAGACCACTGTGCCACCGGGGCCGCCTACCTGTGTGTGTGTGTGTGTGTGTGTGTATGTTTTCGACTAATTTTGAAAATCATTCTTGCTCTGTAAATAGTATATCTCATCCATAGGCCTTAAGAGTTTTTAATTTTTTAAGCACATTTCATCTCTCTTTATATCGAAATCCTTAGCTGCAATTTTAATGTAGCCAATAGAAGGCTTCTATTTACTTGTTCATCATTCATCATTCCAAATTTTAAAGTTTGTAATGAACCCCTGCGTTCAGAAATTCAACGGAACGTATCTCTGCTAAGAACTAACGCAAATTTACAAAACTTTGTTTAAACCTCTCAATTTAATGGGATATCGATCCATTTTTCCTGAAACTCCTCCAGCTGTTCGCAGACAATAGTTCTGAACTTTGCCCTGATCACTGCGACAAATGCCTGCAGAGATCGTGTTTACACTTCTAACCGATTCGTGTTCATAACTCGTCTCCCTCCTGAAATTCCTATGCAGCCAATTAGTTGCGCGCATGCGCGAGAAAAAAGAAAACACTACTTGCAGGGAATTGCGTACCCCACAAAAATCTACGTAGGTTTGGCCTTTCAACGAGCAACCTGTACTTTAATATAGAGAAGAGTTTGCCTGAAACGAGGTGAAAAATATATTGAATTCTCATAAAATTTTAATCTATAATCTGCGGTTTTCACTATTAAAAAATAAAACAGTGTTTTTATGTCCACTAGAAAACAATCTCAATAGTGAAAAAAAAAACGGATCTTAAACTAGCTAATGAGATTCTAACTGAATTTTTTAATAAAAGTTTTACTTGAAAAATTGTTTTTAATGTTGCAAGTGTGATAAGAATTAATTTTAAGGAACTGATGGAAACTGTAAAAAGATCCAAGATTCTAAAATTGTCTTGTAAAATGGAAGCAGAGATTGATGAAACGTCAGTATTTATTATTTTTTAAATTTTAAATCGTTTTTCAATTCTTTGCAAAAAAAAAATTATAGCATGTTTTTTTCAAAAACATAATGATCGTTTTGTTACAATGTGAGCCAGAAGGCAGGGGAATCTTTGTTGAACGTAGTAAATATTATTATACTCATATCCACATTCATGGATGTTCTTACATTTATGCATACAACAAAGAGCGGTGTGAGGATAACTCCTGTCCCCCAGGCTCTCAATACGACTAATAGTTCTGCATTTTCAAGAAGGTGAACAGATAAATAAAGCGGCGATATTAGACAAACTAATTCATTTCGGCAAACACATACCTGTCCCTTTCGTAGAGTTCTTTCCTTTCTGACTTAATGTTATTGAATTCGTCGATATAATTCAAATGAAAATTGCAGAAAACGTTCCTGGAACCGAGAATAAAGATTTCATTCTGTGTTGCCAAGAATGAGAAATCGAAAAAGAAGAGCACTTCGTATTTTTCCCGTTTTGAAGTTTGTTTTTAGTTCCATTTCAAATCACGCGAAAAGGTAATCAGAATTTAATTAAATAGCAGGAAACGGTAAATATTCCCATTTCTCATCAGCTCACGTTTTGAAAAATTTGCAGTTCCAGCGTTACTGTCTTTTGTCTTTAATGAATAAAAAGATGAAAAAAACCCAACTAAATCCCGTACCTTCATTAAACGTTCTTCAAACTCTTCGTGTCTCAGAGAAAGAAAAGAAATAAACATTGTACGAAACAGCACGAAACTATTACATAGAACCCAGGAATTGAGTGAATAATGCTATTTGCAGAAGGAATAAATAGCTCGCCTGCTGGGTTACGTCAATCATTTTTTTCCTTCTTTCCCCTTGAAATTCTATAGCAATTACTCAGCGACACCGTCCTTGAAGGAACTCTTCCGTGTTCTGCCACTTGGCATATATTCACATTCAGATCTTACGGCGAATGTTTTTATTTAGATAAGTTCTTATTATTCACAATTTTCTTACAGTACCTCGTGTCTTAGCCAGGATTACTAGCAGCCCTAGATGCTTTAAAGTTACACGTTTTCTCAGAATTGATCCCATGTCAGACTCTGTTGTTTATTAAAGAACTGTACACTGAAGAGCAATTGAATTAGAGACAGCTGGCGTTATGCAAATGTGGCGCTGTGGGAGGCCCTGTAAACGGAAACGACATGACGTATGCAGCGATCCGACAATATAAGGAGTGATGCGGCGGGAATCAGTAAGAGTCGGACTCAGTATGGGTAAGACAAATGATCTAAACGCATTTGATAGTGGGCAAATTGTCGGGGCCCGACGAATGGGTCACTCCATCTTGGAAGTCGTGCAGGCACTGGGATTTTCACGAGCCACTGTGTCACGGGTGCACCGTGAGTACATCGAATCAAGTAAAACCATCCCTACAAGGGCCAACTGCTGAGGACAACAGCGTGTGGATGAGCGGGGTCATTGTCGGCTAGCTTGCATTGTAACAGCGGATAGACGGGCCACAGTGCAAGAAATCACTCCGCAATTTAACGCTGGTGCACAAAAACGTGTAAGCAGCCACACCATCCGGAACCATCTCCTCGCTATGGGGTACAGAAGCCATCGTCCCACGAGGGTATCGCTGCTGACCGAACATCACAGGGTGCAAAGGTTAGCATGAGCCCAGGAACATCGCCACTGGACCCTAGACATGTGGAGAAAATTTGCCTGGACTGATGAGTCGAGATTCCCGTTGGTACATGCGGATGGCAGGATACGAGTATGGCGCAAACCACAGGAAGCAATGGATCCTTCTTGCCAGCAGGGTACTGTTCAAGCTGGTGGGAGTGGCATTCTTCTGTGGGGACTGTTTAGGTGGACTGAAATGGGACCCCTGGTACGTGTGACATCGTCCCTCACAGGTCAGCGTTGCCCGGATATCCTTGACGACCATTTGCTCCCGTTTGTGCGTCTTCAACATCCCACTGGGGACCTCATCCTGCAACAAGACAATGCACCGTGCCATCGCTCCCGAATTGTATCCGAATGGTTGGATGAACACTCCACCGACGTGACCTCGGTTCCTTGGCCAGCTAGGTCACCTCACTTCAATCCCATCGAGCACATCTGGGATGCCATCGAGAGAGATGTTCGAGGCTCTGACCCCCTCCATCAAATCTTCGTGAACTGTGGGAGCTTGTTCATGGGTCGTGGATCAGTATGGCTTCCCAACGTTTCCGGTGTCTTGTCGAGTCCATGTCGAGGCGAATCGCTGCCGTCATCAGGGAGAAAGGTGGTCCTACACGTTACTAGACAGATATCTCTAATTCAATTGCTCTTCAGTGTATATATTAATACACCAGTGAGCAATTTATTGGGTCCCCCTGGTATTCAGAGCAGTAGAAATTAATTCAACTAAATTTTGGTAAAGTTATGGTTAACCGCTCCAGTGGCAAGTGGTGAGAGTGCTGTCTTCTGACCATTCGTTCGAGATGCTTCCGGGTTCAATTACCGGATGAGGCATGGATGTTGTGTTTGTATTACGGCACTGGCTCTCTCCCATCCCTGGAGTCAGTAGCTTTAAATAAAGGGACGGGCGATTGCTAATAGCACACAGAGTTGCTCATGGTGGTCGTTTAACTTCCAAACAAGCAAAAAAAAATACAGTTTAGTATTTTTTTTTTTGATTGGAGGTTTAACGACCACCGTGAGCAACGCAATGAGCTATAAGCAGTCGCCCGTCCCTAATTTAGGGTCACTGGTTCCAGGGAAGGGAGGAAGCCAGTGCCGTAATACAAACACAACATCCATGCCTCACCGTAATTCGAACCGGACCCCGTTCGGACGAATGATCAGAGGCCATGGCTTAGACCATTGCGCCACCAGGCAGCTGTTTAGTATTGGCAGAGTTGCTCATGGTGGTCGTGAATCTTCCAAACAAGCAAAAAAAATACAGTTTAGGAGGTGGCCAATGAAGCAAGGAAGAGTCCCCAACATCTACGTTCACTGAAAACTATTTCGAGACAGTGTGAACGTTGCTGTATGGTTCATTGTCCTACTGGAAGTATCCACTACCACGGGAGTAGAGAATAGTCACAGTTGGCTGAAGCTGGTTAGTAACGATGTATTTTTTAAAGCGCTTGGGAGTTCAGCTGTGGGTCCATTCGAATCCAGGAACCCAAAGTCTTTCATGGAAAATCGTCATGGTGCAGTTGAAAACGCAATATTTCAGACCATGTGACCCTTTCTCAAACATTTGGGGTCAACCTTCTGAGCTCTCGAGCCCATCGGAGACGGTTTATCTTGTTCAATTCAGATGGCAATTGCATACAGATAAAAATTCTGCTGCGTAACGCATCCGGCGGTACAGCGTACAGTGTTTCCATTCATTTGCTTGTGTGGCTGTAGCAAGGCGACCACAAAGAACTATGTATCGGCCTGTTTGAACAAAATAATTTACTGTATAATATACAACATTTTTGCCGGTAGTAGAGTTCGAACCAACGTCTTCCTACTTAGAGCGGCTGTTCTCCCAACAGAACTGCACCGGCAGGCTTATTACTGCTTCACTGCCGATTTGACTCATGCGTCACTTCAAAAATTCGTCATCTACGCCATGTCACGAAGTACGTTTCAACTGGCCTCAGTCAATTGGGTAAATTGGTCATACTGTTTACATATAACTTATATATATACACTGTGATGTTTATACAGTGGTGTGCAAATTAATTGGGACAAGGTTAGATTTCAACATTTATTGCATACCTTCCATATATGAATAGAATACAAGCTTTCTAGGATTTTCTGTGGCCACCTTTGTTTTCAATAACTTGTTTAACACGCTTTGGCATTGAATGAATTAGTTTCTAACAAAAATTTTCAGTTCGGGACCATGATACCACACTTGAATAATGTTCGAAATGAGGTCTTTCACTGTTGAACAATTAGTATTTTTGAGCCTAGATTTCACAATGTCCCACACATTCTCTATGAGACTGAGATCAGGTGAATTTCCAGGCCACTGTAGAATGTCAATCTTCTTTTCTTTCATCACTGCCTGCACTTTTGTGGAAGTGTAGCATGGAGCAAAGTCATGCTAAAAAATTCTATGCGCACCATTAAAGCACTTCTTTATCTCTGGAACAACCGTCCGTTGTATTATTTCACAATATTTATCGGAATTCATCATTCCCTCAATAGCACAAAGGCTTCCAGGTCGTTCAAAGGTGAAACACCCGCAAAACATCTTTTTAACTGCGTGTTTCACCTCCTGTTGCAAATGTGCTTCCCGGACCGGTTCACCTGTACTTCGTCGAACAACATATTCTCTCAGCCCTTGGACAAAAAAATGGACCTCATCACTAAATATCACTCGTTTCCAATCATCAGAAGTCCAGTGATTATATTTTTTTAACCAATCGCAAGCGTTTCTTCTTCATTGAAGCTGTCAGGAGCTGCTTTTTTACAGGTGTCCTCGCAGGTTGTCCAGCTTCTAATAGTCTGCGGCGCACTGTGGATGAGTGTATCTTTACACCTCCGGCTGCTAACTCTCTCTGCAAGTCCTGACTTGTCTTTGATGGATATATTACACTTCTCCTTATTATCAATTTATCACTTCGTGGTGATGTTATAGGGTTTTCGTCCACAGATTCTTTTTCGTTCCGGTGACATCGATCCACCATCTTTGTAGCCTTTCAACAGTCTATCCATTACTGCCCTTTACACCTCCAACTCACTCGTGTATGCTGTTATCAAACGCCAGCTCAGAAGTGAAGGTAATTTGCCGTTAGGCAGGTGAACCTAGCAAAAACCAGTTCTGGGCGGTTACGGTCGCATTCCTGCGCAGTTTTGGGTACGCCTACGTCCGTCAATAACGAGCAACGTCACGTCCAGATAAACTCAAGGAAACGAACTTTCTTCACTTTGTCCCAATTAATTTGCACACCACTGTAGTTACAGAGGATGTCCACAGTTTTAAGAATGATTTTCCAGCAGTATAATTATAGTTTAAAATGAAATTATTGATTTAAAATTAAGGGGCGCCAACGCCTGCTACCATTTTACGCTACACCGTATTCGTTGACATTATTTCTACCCTGTTGCGAATCGTAAAAGAGTTACAGATCTTAAATTACTTTTCTTTCCCTTAACTACTTTTATCTTTCTTTCATTTTATGTTCAAAAATGATTTTATAGATTCACCGTTCGGAGAACCAGTATGACTGCTAGTTCACAATAAACGCGTGCTATGGTCGTGCGTGAAGAATCCAGTAGGACTGCCATTTCTCAGATGGCCATTTAGCAGGCCCTGCGCCAACTGTGTTTGCACGTTCAAAGCGCATCATTCGTTTTGCTCATTCCGATCCTTATTCGAACGCTAAGTCATGTTCGACGAGCTCTTCTGTCTGATTTGTGCAGCACACTCTGATCACGTGCTGTGTTTCGTGTTTCATTTATGTGACGAAAGCAGGGGCGCATGATAAGCTGGCATCTTAGTGCAGCCCAAATCTATTATACATATAGACATCCAGATCTATCTCTCTGTCTGTCTCCCTGGAACACTTGACGTCACAGCAACGTCTGCATTGTTGCGCCATCACGTATCGATCAATTCGTGTGTGTGCTCTCGAGCTGTCACAGTGATTGCCTGCTATACAACACGCTACCACTTTTAGATGTCAAGGTGATCGCGTGCTAATTTAAGGGGACCAGCCCTGCAAAAACAAAAAAAATATGTAAATTTTTTTTTCAATATTTTTTATTTCAATATTTTTTTCTACAGAGTTAGCGGAATCGAATGGTATACGACACTTGAGTAAAGCAGAGAAAGTTCAGCAAAGCAGAGAAAAAGGAGTATGACGCGGGAGGCTTCTAGGCACATGTCTTCGTTTTTTGCCTCCCCTGAAAAGTTGTGGTTTTGTACATTTAGGAACATTTTTCTCATAAACCGCTGAAGGTAATGGCTTGAAATTTTTTTTATACCTTACTGTATATATCAACAACCATATGAACTAGAATCATGACTAAATAGTGTACTCAATTAAAATAATAAATACAATTGCTAATGAAAACGTCAGCAAAATCGACAGCAATTTTGATTAATTAATACAAAATTAATTAATTGACCGATTGCAATAATTCTTGTTCTGGTGCTGTATAAAATATCCTTAGAAAAACGCATGCCAAGTTTGCAATTGATAGGCCATGTCAATCGTGAGAAAAATGTACCTCCCATAAGGTTAACATGCAAAGCCTAAAAAGTCCCCTTAGAACATTGGATTATCGATGACTCGAGTTCTATTTTTCCAATCTACAAAATTCTAATTGATTTCTTAATATCACAGCAAGTTGAGTTTGCACGCGATCACATTGAGATGTCAAATTTGTTTTCAATCTACTTTTCAATGACTCAAGTTCTATTTATCGATTCTACAAAAGCAGATGTCGCCACAATAGCGCAATGTCAAGAACTTAGATAGTTCTGATTTGCTACACCAGATGACGCATTATGTTGTAGAAAAAGCTTCGGTATGAAGTTTCAAACTAACTATTAAACAGGACAGTCTAAAACAAGCCGTGAACGGAATAACAAGTGTGCCGGAGAAAAAGTCATTTAACGCGTCATTTGAAAAACGGAAATAAATAGCATATAATAGTTCTTATTATATGAGTTTTTCCTATACTTCCTTACAAAAATCCGGCGTCTATTTGATTTGTTTTTAATTTGCTTCAATTAAAAATTTTACTCCGTCATAGGACGGGCAACATCCCCGATATATTAATATTTATTTAAAACTTAAAAACAACCGTCCTAGGACGAGCTATAGGCTGGTATACTAATTAACAAAATATTTTTGATTAAATGAAAGGTAAAACAAAAACTGATCATAAGATTGGCAGCATGGAATGAAATGTTTTTTTATCAAAAAAAATTAAATTCAACTTCCCAAAATGCGAAGCATGGGACACAGTTTCATTTCATCTTTTACAGAAAAACACGTTCTTGTTATTGATTTTTACATTGCCAACTTTTTGCCTTTTTTAACATTTTGTATACGAAGAGTTTTGAATTTATTCATATTTGTTTCAGAGACATTTTCTATCCTCTACCCACTTTTAGATGAACGTGTCCTCAAAAATGTGAACAGTTTTCTTACCTTGTTTTTATAATAAATTAGGATTTCATGTGTATAAAAATACACGGCCGAGTCACATTATTGTGACCACCAGCTAATATCCAGAGTAATCGCCCTGTGCAGCGCTGACAGCAGCCAGACGGACTAGGAGTGGCTCAATAAGGTGCTAGAAGATGTTCATAGGTATGTCTAGCCATGCTGACTGTAGTGTATCTGACAGCTGCTGGAGGATGCGTGGTGGAGGACCCATAGAGCGAACAACACGATCGAGGTGGTCCCAAACATGCCCAATTGGGTTTAAATCTGGGAAATTAGGGGGCCAGGGAAGTACTTTGAAGTCTTCATCGTGCTCTTTCAACCACTCTCGGACATTTCTAGCTCTGCGAAACGTCGCATTGTCATGCTGAAAGATCCCATCTGCCCCAGGGAAGACAATCACCATGTATGGGTGCACGTGGTCTGCAAGGATAGATTCATAACGAATTCGGTTCATAGTGTCTTCCACAGGTATGAGTAGACCCAGGAAATGCCACGAAAACATTCCCCAAACCATAACGCTGCCTTAACCAGCTTGAGTTCTTCCAGCAGTGGTTGAAGAGTTTTTGTTCTCCGATGTTTCTCGTCTTATTCGCCAACGTGCATCCGTTCGATGTAAGCAGATAACGATGTCGGAGAAAGCAATCCGTTGCCAATCAGCGGAGGTCCAATTCCGATACTGCCGTGCTAATGTAAGCTTTTTCTGCCGATGCACCTTCGTTAGCATAGGTGCAGAGACTATCCGTCTGCATCGGAGCCCCATACGAACCAGGGTTTGCTGAACTGTCGTTTTAGACACACTTCCGGTAGCCCCCTGGTTCATTCGGCCAGTGAATTGCTTTACTGTAGCGTGTATATCGGCCCTCACGCACTTTCGAAGCCGACGTTCACCTCTCATACAATTGCCTGTGGTGCTCCGCAGTTTTCATATAGCTTATTTGCAATGGTGCCATTTCTTCAATCACGATAAACTTTAACCACAGCAGCACGCGAACAGTTCACAAATTGCGCTGTTTCAGAAATACCGCCACCATTGGCCCGAAAGACGATAATCATCCCTTTTTGCAAATCTGATAAATCGCTCCTTTCATCCATGACAGCAACGAGTGATACGTTTCAGAATGCATACAGCACACCTATATACCCTGCAAGTTAGCTCACGACACGTGCCTTCTTTCATTGGCTACGCGCTGTTGACGTCAGAAGTAGGAGGTGGTCACAATAATGTGACTCGACTGTGTATCTTCTATTGAATATTAAAACAAACTCATAGTGGTGAAATGGATGGTTGGCACTCGGGGAATGTCCTTTTTTTTTTTTTTCTTTTTTTTTTTTGGTTGGAGGTTTAAAGACCACCGTGAGCAACCCAATGGGCTATAAGCAGTCGCCCGTCCCTAATTTAGGGTCACTGGTTCCAGTGAAGGGAGAGAGCCAGAGCCGTAAGACAAACACAACATCCATGCCTCACCGGGATTCGAACCCGGACCCCTTTCGGACGAATGATCAGAGGCCATCGCTTAGACCACTGCACCACCGGGGCGGCGGGAATGTACTGTGTGTTCATATAAACACCCAGATTGATTCCGTGACTTCCTCTGTGACTCTGTTTATTGTTAGCGGCCGCGTGGCCGAAAACATCGTGGTACTATAAACAGCTATACAAATATTCGAATATTTTATCCCGTCATTCGTTGACTGGTAAACAACTATGGGGATGTCGCTGTCATTTGATGTTATTTAGCACATGCATAAATACGACAATTTAGTTATCATTTCTTAATGCAGCCATTGAAGAAAGCCTAAACCTTCGGAAAACGGCCCTTCGCGAGATCTTCTCAACTTTAGAAAACGTTTTTAGCTTATTTATAAAGGCTGAATAATATGAATGTCAACACTAGCAATTTAACAAAAAAAAAATATTTTTTTAAAATTGCAGTTGAAACCTATTTCAGCCATAGAAAACAAAAATATTTTTGCCACAGCTTTTTGTACCCGTGCATGATACGAATTAACGGCTAGTTATAAAGAAAAGCATAGGTTTTTCACACTGATAATTTCTTTTCTACGCTCTGGGGAGCTTGCACGAAATTTAACCAGAGAGAATGGGACTTCTAGACCCTTAGATGAAGTCCACATTCATCTTCTTTGGAGTTTCAGCCAGTTCCTACTAGAGCAATTTGATTTTGAAAAATATTGTATCGGAAATTTGATTCTAAAGACACAACAAAAGCTAACCTGCTCTTAATTGCAGCGCCAGCTACTTTTGTTTATAAGTTTGTCTTCGATCGCCCAGTCTTTTCGAAGCAGCAAGTTACATACTCAGCCAGCACTGCATTTTTTAAGTGAAAAGATTAAAAGGATTTGGAATATTGACTATCAAAGATCGGTGTTTTCCCATAAAGGAGCCATGTACCCTGTTGACAAAGATCGGTGTTTTTCGATGAAGGACCCATATATTCGGTTGCCAAAGATCGATGCATTTCCATGAAGTGCCGATACATTCGGTTGTCAAAGATCGATGTTTCTCCATAAAGGACCCATATATTCTGTTGTCAAAAATCGGTGTTTTCCCATATTACAGTCAACTCTGGATATAGCGAACTCTGTTATAGTGAACATTCGGCTATAGTGGTTCTAAATCATAGGTCCCGACTCGTAACATCGGAAATGTACAATAAAATTTTCGTTTATAGTGAACCCTTAAGTTCGGTTATAGTGAACCTAAAAAATAAAATTTCGAAGGAAAGAATGTACTTGTAACATGA
Organism: Macrothele yani; assembly: GCA_039090855.1. Classification (NCBI taxonomy): domain Eukaryota; kingdom Metazoa; phylum Arthropoda; class Arachnida; order Araneae; family Macrothelidae; genus Macrothele; species Macrothele yani. The sequence goes on from CM076993.1 coordinate 98,904,626, forward strand.
AATTGTAATTAATTTCAGAACAAACCTTCTTGTAAAAACTTGAAAGAATGTGTTGAGAACAATATTGTACGCATACTACTTCTTGACTGCATTGAAGGACAAAGGTAGGATTAAAAACCTCAGCAACATCAAGCTGGTATTCCTGCCTACCAACACCACGTGAGTCCTCCAATCCATGGATCAAGGTGTGATTCGCAGCTTTAAAACCTATTACAGAAAGGAAGTAACGCTTCATTCAATCCAAGCCTTGGAATCAAATCAGAACACATCAATAAATGTTCTGAATGCTGCACATTTTGGAAACAAAGAGTGGAGGAGTGTGTCAACTGTCACTATACAGAACTGTTTCCGGAGGTCTGGTTGGCTACTGGACGTGTGGCATTCGAAGAGGAGTATGATGTGCCTCTCAAGGGCCTGCTTCAGCATATCGGTTCGAATTCCACTGAAGCTGAAGATTTTATCGATGCTGACTGTGAAGTTATAACGAATGAAATCTCGTCGGATGAAGCTATTGTCGAGGCTGTGAAAGGTGGTTCCGGCACGGAAAAACAACGAGGCTCAAGACTACACGAGGACAATAATGAAGAAAGTGGTCCGACAGTGAAAGAGGCGTTGGAGTGTGTCAGGGCTGTGCTCAAGTTCCTAGAGTGTATGGGAAATGTAGAATCGAGTGTAGCAAAAGCACATACTCTAGAAAAGGACATAGAGAAAATATTTATTAAAACTGTTTGCAGCCAACAGCGGCACATAATGGACTATTTTCGTGTTAATTAAGGTAATGTAAAATTAATTTTGTTTACTTAATTTAATGAATATACACTACGTACATAAAAATATTATATTTAGATACATATGTACATATTTTATTTTCTTGCTCACCATTCCACTCAATTCAGGTTAACGGAAGACACTTCGGTTTTAGTGAACCTCGGACATAGTGAACGAAATATGCGAGTCCGCAGAGGTTTGCTATAAGCGGAGTTGACTGTATTTGGTTGTCAAAGATCAGTATTTTTCAATAAAGGACCCCATACATAATCGGTTGTCAGAGATCGGTGTTTATCCATAAAATGCCCATATACTCTATTCTGTTGTCAAAAAGCGGTGTTTTTCTATCAAGTGCCAATAATTCGTTTGTGAAAGGTCGGTGTTTTTCCATATACTCGGTTGTCGGTTGCCAAAGATCTGTGTTTATCCATTGTGACGTGCCTGCCCTGCAGGACGCACACGACATAAAGGCAGATAGCAGCGAGAACAAACATCTGCGTAACTCAGTTGGTAGAGCGACTTGTTCCAGAGGACTCGGGTTCGATCCCCGGCGTGGACCAAAAATGACGGAGAAATTTACTTCGTTATACCATAGAGGACCCATATATTCGGCTGTCAAAGATCGGGGTTTTTCCATAAAGCACCCATCTTCGGTTGCGAAAAATTGATGTTTTGCCATAAAGGACCCATATATTCGGCAGTCAAAGATCTATGATTTCCAAATTTTTTGGTGCATTTTTCTCTTTCTTCGGATTAAATTTTCTTGTTCTCAAACATTTTTCCATTACGCTGCTAATTTCCAACCGACTGAAATTGGAAGTCACTATACCAATGAAACTTTTCATAACTCTTTTTCTTCAACTAACCTAAATAGTTGTTTTATTGTCTTGTTTGCATACCTTTGTTTGGTTTTAGAGTTTAATGAGATTTCAGCATCCAAGGCAAGGAGGAGGTGTCACCTGCCCCGAATTTAGGGTCGCTGCCTCCAGGGAAGGAGAGAACCTGTACTGCAAGAATAAAAACAGAATCCCTTCTTTACGTAGGATTGGAATCCGAGCCAGCGTTCAAGACTGCTCGACCATCGGGGGATTTTCAGTTTTTCTGCATCTGTGCGAGCTAGACCATCGGGGGATTTTCAGGTTTTCTGCATCTGTGCGAGCTAGACCATCGGGGGATTTTCAGTTTTTCTGCATCTGTGCGAGATAGCCCATCGGGGGATTTTCAGGTTTTCTGCATCTGTGCGAGCTAGACCATCGGGAGATTTTCAGTTTTTCTGCATCTGTGCGAGCTAGACCATCGGGGGATTTTCAGTTTTTCTGCATCTGTGCGAGCTAGACCATCGGGGGATTTTCAGTTTTTCTGCATCTGTGCGAGCTAGACCATCGGGAGATTTTCAGTTTTTCTGCATCTGTGCGAGCTAGACCATCGGGAGAATTTCAGTTTTTCTGCATCTGTGCGAGCTAGACCATCGGGAGATTTTCAGGTTTTCTGCATCTATGCGAGCTAGACCATCGGGGGAATTTCAGGTTTTTCTGCATCTATGCGAGCTAGACCATCGGGAGATTTTCAGTTTTTCTGCATCTGTGCGAGCTAGACCATCGGGAGAATTTCAGTTTTTCTGCATCTGTGCGAGCTAGACCATCGAGAGATTTTCAGTTTTTCTGCATCTGTGCGAGCTAGACCATCGAGAGATTTTCAGGTTTTCTGCATCTGTGCGAGCTAGACCATCGGGGGATTTTCAGTTTTTCTGCATCTGTGCGAGCTAGACCATCGGGGGATTTTCAGGTTTTCTGCATCTGTGCGAGCTAGACCATCGGGGGATTTTCAGGTTTTCTGCATCTGTGCGAGCTAGACCATCGGGGGATTTTCAGGTTTTCTGCATCTGTGCGAGCTAGACCATCGGGGGATTTTCAGGTTTTCTGCATCTGTGCGAGCTAGACCATCGGGTGATTTTCAGTTTTCCTGCCTCTGTGCGAGCTAGACTATCGGGGGATTTTCAGTTTTTCTGCATCTGTGCGAGTAACTCCCTGAGTTGTTAGAAATCTCTAACACCTTTCTTAGTGTGTGCTGATTTCTATTGTATTACGTTTTTGACTATAACCACCATGAACAACTCTAAAGGCTGTAAGCTGTCGCCTGTGCCTATTTTGCAGCCACGGGCTCCAGGGAGGGGACAGGGCCAGCGCTGTAACACAATCGCAACAGCCATGTCCCAGCTCCGGCAAATGGCCAGAAACCTACGCCTCTTACTACTCGGGCAACGGGGCTACCGTGTGCTAGATTAAGAGCATTTCTTTTCTACATAATGTCGACGATATAATATAAATCCCTTTTACTGCTTTTAAATACTTCTTGCCCTGGTTTTGTGCGTCCATTATTTCTTCCCTGGTGCTACTGTCTCTTGATATCGTTTAACCACAATGAGCTCAGAAATTGGTGTCCCCTTAATACAACGGCAGTTCCATAAAAACTGAGAGTAAAATCAAACAAAATGAAGAAATATAGGTACAGCAAAAAATATGTTATTCTTTCTTAAAGTATCTTCCCTCGGATGAAATGCAACGGTCCCATCGTTCAGTCCACTTTTCAAAACATGTGGCGAAGACATTTTGTGGAAGCTGCTTTAGCGACCCCTATACAGCTTGAAAAACGTCCGCATCTGTGTTGAATGTTGCGCAACGGAACTTCTCCTTCATTGTTGGAAACAATCAGATATCGTACGGGACGAGGTCAGAACTGTAGGCAGGCTGTGGGATGTTTTCCACACTGCATTTCGTAAGAAGCTGTTGAACACAAGCAGCCACATGCATGTGAGCGAGTGTTATCGTGGTGTAGGGTCCACTTGCACACCAGCCCAGTCGCTTAATCGATATGTGTCGTCGCAGACGCTTCAAGACTTAAATGTAACACTCAGTATTGACTGTAATTTGTGGAGGAACGGCATGCTGGTAGATTACATCTTTATGATAAAAGAAAACTATCATCATCACCTTCCCAGCTTATTTGGTTTGGCGGTATTTTTTTCGGAGGAGGCGAGCCTGTGTGCTTTCAGACACTGGTTGCGCGCTACGTGAGGTGGTTGAAATAGTAAACCCATGTTTCATCACTTTCAGGTCGACCAAGCCTAGGAGCGAGTTCTGCCGACAAAAGGTATTTTTGAAATCATAGTGCCATCTAAAAATCGTTGACTAACCCAAGTATTAATCTTTGTAACCCTTTTCATTAAGTCAACTGTTTCTGGAGCCATGTTATGCAAACGATAGCAAAATTTTATCGCACAACGAATTTCACTTCTTAACTCTGAATCACTCACCTCCATAGCTGTACGGCTAAATGCAGACGTACCTTAAACAACTGCGCATTAACAAAACCGGAATCCTCTTCCACGGCTAATAACTGTTGCCATAGATACTTCCTTAATTCAGTTAATCGTCTGCGTGGTTATTTTTCCCTTTCGCACTGTTGCCAACTCAAAATGAAAACAATCAGTTGTTATGGAACGAGCTTTGTATATATGAAACATTTATAAAAACAGTGCTGGACATCAGTTTTGTATTTGATGTGCATACCTGTTTAATTCTTTTTTTAATGATTTTACAGGAAACCGTCAGTGATGATTTGTATTTCTACCTATTAATACCTAAAAGGTATTTGGAACAATAACGACGCCAACAGTAATCTACAGGCGAACAAATGATCTTCGATAATTTGTGTTTCTTCATGAATTCATGAGCTGAAATATGTTTTGATCGGTGTCAGGGGAGAAACGACATTATGATATTACTTCCATGAGAATTATGTTCCAAATATCCATGAACGTATGCATAACAGAAGTGATTATACAAAACAAAAGTTAACTAAATGTTCTTAACAGTTTTAAAAGAGGGAAAATCACCTTTCAACACACTGCTGGAATTTGTTATTGCCACTTCATTTCAAATAAGTTCGTATTTTGACTTATAAGTGTGACATACACATATATATGCATTATAACCATCTACAACATGCTATTAGGCAGCATTTCGAAAACCTCTTGAACTCTGCGTGGCATCAACTCCAGTAATCCGCCGAAGTTGCTCTTAGGTGTTTTACACCAGCTGGCTGGACGGAATGACACGTGACGTATACCGCTAATTAAACTTCCTTTTGAGTTTCTGTTTTCTTGTGTAAATTACCTTATTTCTTTGTTAAACGTTTGCTTACTGAACGACAGATTGCTTCTCCAAACAGCTTTCACAATTTGGCAAAGCTGACAGTGAGTACAAGCAAGATAAAGTCCAACATTGAATGCAGATGAGGACTATGTATGAGGGAGAGAAAAGGTTTGAAAGACAGAGAGGGATAGAGAGATCAGAGCTAAAAGAAATAGAGAGTAGTGTTTTACGTAGAAGAGAGATTGCGAGAGAGAGAGAGAGGGGAGAGAGAGACGAGAGCTAAGAGAAATAGAGAGTAGAGGTTTATGTAGAAGAGAGATTGAGAGACAGAGAGAAAGATGGGAGATAAGAGAAATAGAGAGTAGATATTTATGTAGAAAAGAGATTGAGAAACAGAGAGGAAGAGAGACGAGAGCTAAGAGAAATAGAGATTAGAGATTTAGGTAGAAGGGAGGGAGAATGAAACGAGAGCTAAAAAAATAGACAGCAGATATTTAGGCAGAAGAGAGGGAGAATGAGACGAGTGCTAAGAGAAATAGAGAATAGGGATTTATGTAGAAGAGAGATTGCGAGAGTGAGAGGCAGAGAGAGAGAGAGAGAGAGAGAGAGAGAGACTAGGCAAGAGAAACAGAGAGTAGAGATTTACGTAGAAGAGAGATTGGGAGTAGAACTTTGATAATACGAAAGAATTGCAGCCTCTTTGATAAATATATACAGAATCGACTATTACTTCCTGTGAAGATTTAACTTTAAATAGCTGAAAGGTATACTTTACGTGCTTCTTTATGTGACTGTCCTAATGTTCGTAGTGGGACATCGTGAACAAACGTGTTACTGGGGTAAAGATCACAACGACTACAGTGAAAGTCTCTTATTATTATAATGAGTTCCTTTATTCGTCCTACTCACGGGAAGATTCCATCGACATCAATGCAAGTATCGATGACTACATTCGATCTTCGATCTCAACGATCTCAGTGACTTTTATAACAACGTTTAACGATGAACCTTCGTACATAAATCTCGTCTCATAAATTGCTAAATTTGTATCGTACATAAATCTCTCAAACAACTCCACTTTAACTACTCCGCATCAGATCGACGCTCTTACATTCAATGTTGACTTTTCATCAACTCCGACTCACTGTCAGTGTTGCCAGTTTGTAAAAGCTCATCGAGGAAGAAATGTGTCGTTCAGTGAGAAAACGTTTAACGAGAAGTAACTAAATTTAGGTCAGAGAACTGAAACTCAAAAGGTAGGTTAGAGATGTACGGCACGCCGCCCAGTGCGCAGTGGTCTAAACGTTGGCTTCTGACAATTCGTCCGTGATGGGTCCAGGTCTGGATCCCAGTGAGGCATGGATGTTGCACTTTTCTTAAGGCACTGGCTCTCTCTCTTCCATGGAGTCATTGGCCGTAAATCAGGGACGGAAAACTGCTTATATATACCCTATCGAGTTTCACACGGTGGTCGTTAGTCTCCCCGCTTCCCCGCCTTCGAAAACACTATAGTACTTCACATGTCATACGCTAAATTCTGTGTGTATCAGTGGCTTATAATAATCGCCTTTGACTTATCAGTGAGTGGAAGAATAAAAATCTTGGAATATTGTTGCGCAAGTCTCATGACTTTTAACGGTTCTGTCAGAGACATGGTTCAACGACGTTCTCTAACAACATTCAGCTGAGCACTTTGTTAAGCACGTAAAGATATGACTATCAGAAGCTTGTACAACAGTTAATCTGAAGTGTAAAATGCTACAGACATTCCGGAGTTCGGCGACAGAACGAGACACAGCGATCCACTGCATCCCACAAATATTCGATGGGGTTCAAGTCAGGAGAATTTGATGTTCAGAGGTGCACACTAAATACTTCAACATGGTCCAGAAGTCATTCTCCCATAACACGTGCATTGTGACACGAAAGTTATCTTTCTCTGTGACTCCAGAGCCATTCGAATATACAGTCGCAATATAGGACATCGTTTGGTCCGATGTCCTATATTGTGACTGAATGAAAAGTTCCAGAATGGATCGAGAGGTGAAAGCACGTTCAGCAGAGACGAAAGAATCTAGTGATGTCCGTGACAGCAATAACCAGTTCCTCACCCACGCGGTGTCGAATACAGACCACCCAGCGGCATGCTGTAGATGGAATCTGGACTCATCGGAAAAGGCAACACTTTTCTATTTATCTAATGTTCAATTATGGCGATCACGGGCCTACTGTGCCCGATGCTGACGGTAGATCAGCATGGGTACATGAATGGGCGGCAGACTTCTTAGGCCCTTGCTCTGGATTGCTTTATCGGAAATATCTGTCTACGCAATCCGAGTGTAGTCTGTTGGCAGTTTGAGAAATCATGAGCTGTCATTTGACCCAAACACCACGTGCTATCTTGCGTCCATTTCTACTGCCAACTAGTTGTGGTCTTCAATTTCAGGCATATTGAGTGCATGTGTGTTCCTTTTGGGAACATTACAGCTCTACCTTCACTACCGCGGCCCTCAAACAGCCAAAATGCTTGATAATACAGAGATTTCGGCTTCCGTCTTGCTTGCACATGTAGTCTGTTCAAACACTGAAAAGTCATTCTCTTTCTCCATTGCACAGGTTTCGTGCTGGAGAACTGACACTCCCTGCCCAGGTCTTCTCTCTCTATATATATACCGTATATATGTTCCACTTCTGTCCGTGACGTCACTGGACACCTCCGCTCGTGAAGAGAGGGGTTGGCATAACAATATGCTTCATGAGCATATTAATTTGTTTTTTAGAGCTCCCAAAGTAAGTATGTCATAATCATGAAATATCTCAGTTACGAATGCAGGTGTGATTCTCGGTTCGCTTGCTATCCGTTTTGCCATTCATGACTGCAAAAAGTTTGTAGTATAACATTTAATTTATATTCGTTTCACGCATAATATACACTGAAGTGCCAGAAAAACTGGTACAGACGAGCTTATGCAAAATACATAGCAACGTCACCTATGCGCGTATTCGGTTGCGTCCGCCAGTGCGTATATAAAGCGATAGACATCCTTGCCAGCTGTCAGAGCTGTTTTCGGCACGAGAATGACAAGTAACAACGATTTAAGCGATTTTCAACGCGGTGTCATAGTTGGCGCTCGTGAGATGGGCCATAGTATTTCGGAGGTATAGAAACGAAGTTTGGATTTTCACGGACGACTATTGCAATGGTGCACCGTGACTACAAGAATTCCGGCAAAACCTTCAACCTACGATACCAGTGTGGCCGTAAAAAGACATTGGGTGAACCTGACCATCGTCGGCTGTCAAGAATCGTTTCACGCAATAGGCGTGCAACACTCTCTAAGGTATCATCGGAATTCAATGCTGGAGCTTCAACAAGCATCAGCGCCCGGACTGTGCAACGTACATTGCACGATATGGGCTTTGGGAGCCGACGCCCAACTCGAGTCCCCTTGATGGGTGCACGACACAGAGCTATGCGCCTCGCTTGGGCACGGCAACACCGCCACTGGACACTTGATGACTGGAAACAAGTAGCCTGGTCTGACGAGTCGCGTTTCCAACTGTATCGGGCAGATGAAAGGATTCGTGTGTGGCGCAAACCCCATGAAGCCATGGATCCCGCCTGTCAACAGGGAACTGTACCGGCTGGTGGGGAGGGGGGTCCGTAATGGTGTATGGGGTGTTTTTAGCTGGACTTCACTGGGACCCCTGGTACGTCTACAAACGTCTGTGACCGGCCAATGCTATGAACGCATCCTTTCTGATGAGGTACATCCGTTCATGTCCTGCATTGATGCTGATGGGTTGGGCCTGTTCCAACAGGCCAATGCACCTCCACACAAGTGTCGGGACGCCACATTATGGTTAGAGGAGCATTCATTTGAACTTGGTATGTTGCCCTTCTCACCCAAGTCACCAGATCTGAAAGTGATAGAACACATTTGGGATGCCATGCAACGCGCTTTCGAACACAGGAATCCGAGACCTCGGAATACACCCGAATTGTGGAACGTTCTGCAGGAAGTATAGTGTGTATTGCCTACAGCATATTTCCAGAAGCTAGTGGAGTCCATGCCCCGTCGTATTTCTGCAGTCCTGTGCTCCAGTGGGGAACCTACCATGTATTAGACTGGTGTACCAGTTTTTCTGGCACTTCAGTGTATGTATATTTTAATGTATAAGATCCCGACAATTTTGTATCAGTAACACTCCTTGAGTATTTGAGCTTTCCAGTTCTTTTTAGCCACCTTAATGGTATTCTTACTCTTTCCCAACACGTAACATAATTTTTTTTTAGAAAAGCTTGGTTTTACATAATTTAGTGGAATTTTTGCAATGATTCGCATCTACCGCATATTTAAATACATCAACACTATCTTATTAATTTTTATGAGTATCTAGAGAAAATGGATTTCCCTCTTTGCGCATTTAATTATTTCTTCTGTAGTTTATTACGCTGTCGGAAATCGGTGTTTCTAGTTGTAATAAAATATCGTTTGGGAGTACAAAACTTTTTTTTTGTACCTTGTTTTTATTTTTCGTGGAATTACAAGCTTACATGGTTCCTCGCAATATTTTGGAAACAGTTAATGTTTTGCGAATGTGAAAACAGATTCGAAGTGCAGTAATTTAAATCCTGTAAATTTAATATCAAATGACATACGAACCGAAAAAATGCGAAATCCCTCGTTATCTACGAAAACGTGAATCGCATCTGTCCTGAAGTAAATAGCTTCAGGGCCGTGTCTTCTCATCAAGTGAACTAATGAATATGGGTTTGAGTAAATTATACTGAGGCTGTATTTTCCCCATCCCTCACAGAAGCAGGTGACGAGCTTGAAACGAGACCCAAGGTTGTGAAAGCCCCCACAGGTTTTCCAAAATTACTGTATTACATATCAAATTCGATTAGAAACTAATTTCTTCCCCTTTTGGTTAAACCGAAAGAGAAAAAACATGATAACTAGAAAACGATATTTCCCCCTACACTGTGCATCGCACGGAGATTCCTTCTGGTATTCAAAAGGAAGTCTTGTACGCTTTGCAGAAGTTACTGAACATTTACTGAAATATAATAAATTACGGTCAGTAATAACTATTAAAATAAAACACAGTAATAACTATTAAAATAAAACACAGTAATAACTATTAAAATAAAACATACAATAATAACTATTAAAATAAAATATTTTACGGTGATTAACTCTTCGTTAAAAATGCAACGTTCCAAAGTTGTTATTATGGCTTCAAATGTTTAACCAATATCAGAACCGTTCAGTTTCCATCGCCCAGGTGGCGCAGTGGTCTAAGCGCTGGCTCCTGACCATTGATCCGAGATGGATCCGGGTTCAAATCCCAAGAGAGACATGGGTGGCGTACTTGTCTTCCCTTCCCTGGAGCCAATGACCGTAAATTAAGGACGGGAATTGCTTATAACCCATTGGGTTGCTCACGGGGATCGTTAAACACCCAATTAAAAAAAAAAAGTTTTCCTTTCCGTGTTTCTACGCTGTTATTGAAACGACTTTGATCCTGTGACGTAATGCAGTTTTGCGTCACGTCAGAATGTTTTGGATGAGATGACGTCACCAAACGCTTTCACGCAGATATTTGGAAAACCAGTTTTCCTTGTTACGGCAACAAAGCACAATATTTACACATAGAATGACAACGGAAATTATATGTGAAATTATTTTAAGATGTAAGTGTGTGTTCGCACGATAAAGGGTATACATATGACACAAGTTATACATATGACACAAGCTATCAGTTATTTACTTTGTGTAAAGATTTCTGTGTATCTTTCTCCCCGAAGAGGAATCTATTTCCAGAAACAAAACTTGTAACACTTTCAGCGGAAAAGACAAAAAGTATTATTCTTCCAAATTGATTTAAATCATTCATCTCATTAAAAGATATATTATCTACAATTTTTTAAAGAGAAGAATGAATTAAATCAATACTGTGATCCAATGTTGTTGTAAATCATACATTACTTCATTTCTTTTTTTTTCTGGGACCATTTTACAGGATTTGTTGCTGGAAATATCACCAATAGCGGTATAACTATACCACCGGGATCAGAGGAAATGCTATCCTATATTCACCAACCAGCTTGGCCGGCGTAAGGAGACACTCTACTCAAGCGACTTACTTCACAATCCAAAACTTGTGTTTTCACAAACTCCTCCCTCATTCTCCGGCATCAGAAATGTAGCCTGACCAAGGCAGCGACCAGGGCGACATGAAGACAAAGAAGGTACCAAGAATTACCAGATGTATGGATTAGGCTTAAAACTGATTCTAAGAAAGGCATGAAAAGAAATTCATGGACCTGGAAAAAGGCAAGAGTAGATGACATCGTGATCAAAACAAAAATCCTTGAAATGGCAATGGGCTGGACATATTGGATCATCGTTGGAAAACTGAAATAATTTGACTGGATACCAAAGGACAGGAAATGACCAAAACAATAGCACATGGGAAATGAGTGGAACAAATTTGAAGGCATAACATGGAAACGAATTCCTCAAGACAAAGAATTGTGAAAGAAACTTGGGAAGACCTTCATCCAGCAGTGGATTGCTAATGGTTGTTGATAATCGGGATGAACATCTCTGCACGTTTTGTTAGAAATAACATGCAGTGGTTATGAACGCCGGTGACATAAATCTTAGAAATATTATAGGTACATTTTGAACGGAATACATCAAAATCGTATTAACCTGTTACTGTTTTCCTTATACAAATAAATCTATGTATATATAAAATTGAATGTTTGTTTGTATGTCCGTTATACAAATCTACAGTTTTCAATTTAGAACCACCAAATTAGGTATACTATCTCATGGTACTCTAAGTTAGACCGTAAACGATTTTTGGAAGGGGTCGGCGGTCAATGTGCCGTCATACAAAATTTTCGTAAAATCTACAGTTTTCAATTTAGAACCACCAAATTTGGTATACTATCTCATGATACCCTAACTTAGACCGTAGACGGTTTTTGGAAGGGATCGGAGCCCTGTGTCTGTCGGAGCCCGGGGTCAAGCCCCTCCCCTCCCTCACCCACAAAATTTCCGTAAAATCTAGTTTTCAGTTTGGAACCACCAAATGCAGTATACTATCTCATGGTACTGTAACATAGATCGTACACGGTTTTCGGATGGGATCGGAGCCCGGAGTCAAGGGGGCCCCCATACAAAATTTTCGTAAAAAGTTCCATTTTTAACTTCTAAGAACTGCAACACCATCTAGCACTTTTCATCATTCTCTTTTCTAACTTTTACCAAGCCTGTCTGCTCTTAATCATTTCACCCCGCTTTTAAAAATCTTTAACTGATTGTTCTGTGTCTGGCGCTCTTTGGCCAAACCTGGCCCTTGCGCCACTAAAATCAATTAACTAACTAACTAACCATCTAGCACTCCAATACCCAATATACGGTCTAAGTTAGAGAACACAGATAACAATAAAGTGCAAAAATATCCGTTTAATGTTGTATTAAAAACACAAATGTATAAACGCTAGTTTTCACCACCAAAGGACGATTTCATCATGCAGAAATACAATGTAATGTAAATAGAGAGTTCCAGATATTCAAAATTCGAAACCGTAAACAAAAGGATGATCAATGTCAAGTCGTCACGACATGGCATAGGTACATTGCATTTCAGTGTCGCGGGATTCTCAGAAGATCACGCCAGATGTATGGTATATCCATAGATGTCTCCTGGAAAGTAAGTATTTCCATTCCTCCTCCTTTCTTTTTTTGTTTCGTAAAAGTAAATTAGCTAAATCAATTTTTTTTTGTTTTCTTTTTTTCACATTTGCAGACATCCCGGCTCATTTTTTTTCGGCAGAAATATTACTGCGTCAGGAGGTCATTGGCAGTGGCTGCCAATGACTGGCTGACGGAACCCTGCTTTTCACACGGACAACTCTACGTCTCCTGCTCAAGGGTTGGCAACCCTAAAAATCTCTACATTTTTGCTTCCAATGGAAAAGCTAAAAATAGTGTTTGCCAAAAAGCAATAACCTAAATGAATTAAAATAAATTTACTGGAAAATTACAGGGATATCTTTTTCATTCATTAACTTTCATCCGCTGAACTTGGTGATTCCACGAATAGTAGTATTTACCCGGGAAATACCGGGTACTCCTTCTAATTAATTATAAAAAGCAATTTACGAATGGTTTTGAAAGATATCTTGGCCCACAACAGTATCTAAATTGTACAGTGGTTAGATAGAACTGATTTTAGAGGAAAATATGCACTGAGTGATCACTGAATTATGACTACCTACCTTACTTCGTAGGTTCTCCTTACGCCTTCAGTACAGCAGCTGTACATGGCATTGATTCAATAAGATGCCGTGGATTGATTCAATAATTAACCTGTATGTAATGCAGTCTTCAATACAGGAATGCAGGTGATTGGTGTAGACGGCTCATGTGCCCGTTCTATACTGTCCCACAAGTGCTTTATCGGATTGGCATCTGGGAAGTTCGGAGGCCAATCGATATGCTAGAAGTCTGAACTGTGTTCCTCAAACCATTCCTGCACAATATTGGACCTCTGGTCGGCGCATTGCCATCTTGGAAGACACTGTTGCCATTCGGGAAAAGGTGTAACATTGCTCGATGTGTAGAGTCAGCTAGCAATTCACGATAGAGGGCACCAGTCATATGTTGTTCTTCCACATGCTCCAGGGGTCCATGTTCCTGCCAGGTCAACATGCCCCACACCATACAACCACCTCCATCGGCTTGCAATCTGGAGACTATGCGGGATAGATCGAGTGCATCGTGTAATTTGCGCCAAATCCGTACACGACCATCCACGGAGTGGAGTAAAAACGCGACTAGTCAGTCCAGCACATTTGTTTCCAGTCATCCGACGTCGAACTTGTATGATCTTTGCTCCGGGCGAGCCTTTTGTGCTGATGAACCGTGGTCAGAAAGCATGTCGTCGGGATCGTCTGCTGTTATACATATACACTATATCGGCAAAAGTCAACGGACACCTAGAAGAGAAACACAACATAGCATTTATTGACATACATTAGCGCGGTGTCGGTCCACCTTTGGCCTTAATGCATGCACTGACCCTTCGAGACATGCTTTCGACAAGATTTTCGAACACAGCAATAGAAATGCGCTTCCATTCAGTACATAATGCTTCCGCTAACTGTTGTTTGGTAGTAGGCCTTAGTTCCAGCCTTCTTATGCGGCGCTCTAATTCATCCCATAGGTGCTCTATGGGATTAAGATCAGGGCTCTGTGCTGAGCAATCCACACACGATACAGAATTACCGTCGAAACACGCCGTAATGGTCCTTGCTTTTTGGCTCGGTGCATTATCCGCCTGGTACCAACAAGGCTCGGTTTCGTAGTATTGCTACAGAATTCATAAGGCATAATTGTCCGGAATATCGAGTTAGACGTGCTGATTAACAGGTTTGTCCACGATAACCAATGGGCCGGAACCATACCACGAAAAACACCCCCACACGAGTACACTGCTAGCTACAAACTTGACAATGTGGTGAATAGCGTTCCCCTGGCTGCCGCCGTACCAACATACGGCCATCAGACTGATGGATCGTGCGTCCGGATTATCAGTCCATAGGACCCGTTTCCATTGATCTACGGTCCACGATAAATGTTCTTTACACCATGCTAGACGACGAGTAGCATTCCGAGTGGAGATGAAAGGCTTATGAGCAGACGCACGACCACGGTAACCTATGGAAGGAGTTCTCTGCGAATGGTACGAGTACATACTGAGGTTCCAACATTTTTACTCACCTGTACACTGAGGTCTTGTGCAGCACTCCGTCGATTAGCTGTTACGACTCTCCGGAGGCTTCGACGTCCTCTATCACTGATTTTTTGGTCGGTCGGTAAGTTTTGCTGCTTCAGGCACGCCACGTGTCTTCCACTTATTCAGTACATCCAAAACAGTTGACTTGGGTAAGTTTAAACGCCTATCGGTTTCTCTTATGGACAACCCTTTAATATAACACCCAACGATCTTTCCTGTCTCAAAGTCAGTTCTCTCCCACCGCGACATTTTCACTCAACTTCACAGTGCGATACGATCGCGGTCAACTGCAGGTTTGTTCTTATACCGTTTGCAGCTGTACAGCGCATCTGAACAACGCAGCTTATCCGTTCATTTGCTTTTGAAGGGATGTACAGTTACTTTTGTCAATAAGTGTACGTGCGAGCATTTAACACTTGGTCATGACAGACACTGTTCCGGGTTGATCTCTCTTGTACTGGGTAGTCAACTGTTGACTACCCAAACGCTCGGATAAAAAGGAAAATGTTCGTAAATGTTTATTCTAGATACTCACACAACACAGGATATTTCGTATATGTTACAAGTGCATAGAACTGAAACATTGGGATTTTTCAGATACGTTGCGCAATGTAACAGTAATATTTCAGAAACCTTACGGTTACGTCAAAATGTCCTCAAACTTTACATAACTTTGAAACATAACCGATACGTTACAGTGAAAGGTCTTTGTAACTTCAACATACCAACTTCATGTTACTGTTACGTATTTGAAAGATATTTGTAACTTCGTTACATTACTGTTAAGTATTTGAAAGATATCTGTGACATCATCATATTACTATGACGTATTTGAAAGATATCTGTGATATCATCATATTACTGTTACGTATTTACTACGATGAACATTATAGTTTTAAAAAATCACAATAAAAAGTATTACACTCTGCAGCTGTTTCAAAAGCAACAACATTCGTATTACGAGTTATTTACGTTTTCGCAGGTTCAACGGAGTCCGCTGTCTATTGGAAACAGTGGCGGCGTTTATACACTGCTGGACAATTGCTAAGGACGGATCATAAACGGTTATATAGCGCATAAAAAAGTAAGTGTGGTTGGATGCCAAGTGAAATAAAATAATGTCAGAATGACAGGACATTACAAGAAAGACAATTTATTGTGCTCTGAAATCCAGAAGGCTTTGGAACGTGTTCAAGGGACAAACAGGCCATTTTGTGCAGAATACGTAAACGTGAAAAAAATGCAATTACCGTCCGCAGGCGTTCCGGCGTAAGATGTCAATACGGGATATGGCCACCATGGAGGGCGATGCAAGATTCCACACGTCGTGTCATGCTTTGCACAACATTATCAAGCAGCTGTTGGGGTAATTTATCCCATTGCTCTGTCAGTGCACGGATGAGGGTGTCCTTGTTTATTGGAGGGCATTGGCGACCAACAAGACTCCTCGCCAAAGCATCCCAAACATTTTCAATGGGATTCAGATCTGGAGAACGTGCTGGCCATACGAGACGTTGAATATCCTCGCTCTCAAGACACTTCTGGACAGCGACTGTTCGATGACATGTTGCGTTGTCGTCTATGAAAATGAATCTATCACCGAAAGCACCACGGAACATGCGAACATGAGGTAGCAGAACATCATTAATGTATCGTTGGCCAGTCATAGTCCCAGTTGGAAGCACATAGAGGGACGTACGGCCATTGATCATGATACCAGCCCATGCCATGACACTACATTTCGGATATCGGTCCCTTTCCTGTATGTTTGCTGGAAAATATGCAGTACCACTATCACGCCAGATCAGTTGTCGTCGACAATCAGACGATAGACTGTATCTACTCTCATCTGAGAAGAGGACAGCAGACTAGTCGTTATCAGTCCAATTGCGATGTTGATGGTACCATTGCAAACGGGCGGTACGGTGACGTCTGGACAATGGGATGCACATAACAGTACGGCGGGCGTATAGTCCTCCTTCATGCAAACGTCTGGCGACAGTTTTTCGGGAGATCCGCTTGCCAGTAGCAGCCATAAACTGATTTGCTACCTCATTAGCTGTGCTGCGTCGGTGTCTTTTTGTTGATAGCACTATGTACCGATCTTCTGCAGGTGTCGTACTGCGAACACGACCTCCCCCGTGACGTTTGCTACACTCTCCATTTGTTTGAAATGATTTCCAAAGCCTTGAAACAACACCGTGGCTGACGTCGAACTCCCTGGCAACATCTGTTATTTTTCGCCTTTCTTCAATCTTGCCAATAATACGGCCACGCGTAAAATCATCTAGGCGATGTCGGGAAGACATACTGGAAATTGCAAGTACGTCAATTGATTCTTTCCTTTTCAACTTTGCGTTTGAACAACAACGGTCAATACGCGTCAAATCCTCTATATCTCTTATCAGCGCTACGATGTCACGAACAAGTTCGGCAATCGAAAATTTGCATACGCACAACACATCTTACTGTCTCTCGCACTTATGCTAATTTCCACATTTTCCTGCCTCCCATTTTATTTTTGCTATCGTTGCTATTGTCATCCGTCCTTAGCAATTGTCCGGCAGTGTATATACGCTGGCGGAAAGTGAAAAACAAACACCAAGAAGGAGACGTCTGATACCAACGAAATTTATACAGCATAATAACGAAATACAGAGGATAACGTGATCAAAAGATTATGGCAAAATACAGCTGTATTTGCTGGCAAACTGAAAATAACATTTCCATGTTACATGGTTAGTACGAGGTTGAACCGCCATTAACTGCGTCACACTGCGCAATTCTGGCATGGAGTCTGTCGTACAGATGTTGGATGTAAGTTTGGGGTATTGAGTTCCAAGCATCCTCAACCTGGACGCGTAAATCAGGGATGGTCGTGGCTGGCCGTGGAGACCGGAAAAGTCGTTGTCCAATAAAATTCCACACGTGCTTAATGGGGGACAAATCCGGTGAACGTGCAGGCCATGGAAGTTGTCTCACACCCTGAAGTGCATGTTGCGCTGCACGTGCCGTGTGTGATGGTGCGTTATCTTGCTGCAAAACACCACGCTGGACCGACCTTACATATGGCACAACAACGGGCTGAATGATGTTGTTGATGTAGGAGGTGCTGTTTAACGTACCCGGTACAAACACTAGTTCTGTACGGGGGTGATAGCTGATCGCTCCCCACACCAGGAGACCAGGTGTAGGCCCTGTGTGTCGCTGGCGGATGCAAGAAGGGTGGAGACTCTCCTCTGTGCGTCTGCGAACACGCATACGGCCATCGGAGGCTCCTACGCAGAATCTGCTTTCATCGATGAACACGACAGATCGCCATTGCGTTCTCCAGTGCAGACGTTGGCGACACCACTGCAGCCGTTCCTGACGGTGGGCTGGAGTTAGAGGTACACATGCCAGAGGCACGCGTGCACGTAGTCCTGCATCCAGTAGACGGTTGCGGATTGTTCGCACAGTCACGTTAGGTGCAACGGCAGCTCGGATTTGCGTCGCAGTGGATGTTCTGTTTGACAACGCCGCTCTTCTTATGCGTCGATCGGTCCGCTCATCAGTCGGTCTGTAAATCCCGGTTCCACGCCTTCTCGTGTGGGAATATTCCTCGGACCATCTGCGCCACCATCGTACTACCACCGATACTTCCCGTCCAATTCGCTCCGCAATACGATGATATGACCACCCGGCCTCGCTGAGTCCAACTAGACGACCTCGCCCAAAGTCCGATAACTGCTGAAATCGTACACGTCTTCCATGTCCAGGCATTGCAGCTTCTTCAGGGTCTTCGCACATGTTCGTACGCCGACGACTAATTACGTTCACTTCGCCGTACTCCTTAAATACCACCGACGATATTTTGCATATTATGCCGTGCTGTGGCGTAAGCGCTCGCCGTTTGGTTCCGAAATTAACATCACACCTACGTAAACTCAACCCCATTAACATATGTAAATTTCATGATCGTCCGCCAATTCCTTCTTGGTGTTCTTTTTTCACTTTCCGCCAGTGTAGATAAAAAGAGAACTAAAAATCGGTTCCAAATGAGGCTGTCGAATTTCTATTATGCATGTAGAATAGACTATATTTCAGCAAAAAAAAAAAAAAAGATAGAAAATCAAATTCGCCATTTCTCTAAATATCTACCAATATGAAATTTCTCAACTTTAAGTAGAAAAAACCAACAAACTTGTAGGTGGATTATACTAACACAACAACACGGCCATCAACTTAGATTTTACAAATTGCTTTTTAGAATTTAAAAATTATAATAATCAAAACAATTACTTTCAGATGATCTTGAATCACACAAAAGAAAAAAAAAAAAAAAAAAAGGATGAAATATTAAATGAACTAACATGCCAACTGGAGTACGACAGTATCGCCAAATAATATCCCAGTCGCACATACGACACGAGAGCGCTTCGGTGAAATGGCAAAAATGCACATGCGCGTTCACGCCTTTTGCCAAACTAAAAATCTTAAATACGCCAAATGTAACATAAAGGTATGTAGCAATTATGTACAATGGAAGCTATTAAACAGTAGTATCGGTGAATGCTATTTTTAACGTAACCATAATGTGCAAAGAGTTATGTTCCAAAATCGATGTTGCTGAAACGTAATTGTAAGATATCTCTGAAAATGTAACGAAAATGAGAGATTGTAACATTATTGATACATATCTGAAACATTTTGTGTTGTATTAGTATAGAGCAATTGTTCGAAATATAAATGCATATCTGTACCACCTAGAGAAAAACATGCGCATCATAAAAGCGCTAAATATATGAGATATCTTCATCAGGCTTGCATCAGTTAAAGGAACAAACAACGTACAAAATATCAACGTACCTTGTGCCAGCCGATGAAAAAACTGTGGATGAGAATGCAAGCTACAATAGTGATTACTTCATATTTTTTTGCTATGCTTTCAACGGAGAACTTTTGCAGTTTGACTTCATGAAATGGAGGTATCATGTCCACAGAAAGGGAGGTTCAGTGATATCATAAGTTCATTTTCCGGACATACATATGCGCTTCAAAAAACGTGCTGGAATTTCGAACTTTAATTAGAAGGCTAGATTCATTTCGTAGCATACTAAAAATTATAGTTAAATCTAACATGATTTCGTGATGTAATAAAAATTCTATCCTTAATTTCAGGGTAGGCTTCTTGTGTCATACAAAAATTTTAGCTTCAATTCTTGCGCTGTGTTATGAAAATTCCAGCCTTATTCGCTTGAAAAAAAACCAGACCCTAATTTCGAATGTCCAACTCTGCTGAAAAATAACGTGGGACATAATAATAATAATAAGATGGCTCTGTGAATTATATTGCTGGCATCAACAAAGCTCGGTTCCATATTATTGCCACAGAGTTGGTAGGGCATAATTGTCCAGAATATCGAGGTAAACGTACTGGTTATAACAGGTTTGTCCACGATAACCAATGGGCCGGGATTATACCACAAAAATACCCCACCCCACGAGTACACTGCCAGCTCCAAACTTGACCGTAAGAACAGTACACTGTGGTACATAGCATTCCCTCGGCTGTCGCCGTACCCAAACATGGCCATCAAACTGATGGATCGTCTATCCGGATTCATGAGTCCATAGGACCCGTTTCCATTGACCTACGGTCCACGATAAATGTTCTTTACACCATGCTAAACGACGAGTAGCATTCCGAGTGGAAATGAAAGGCTTATGAGCAGCCACACGACCACAGCAACGCATGGAATGAAGTTATCTGCGAACGGTGCGTGTACATACCGAGGTTCCGGCACTGTTACTCACCTGTACTCCGAGGTCTCGTGCAGTACTCCGTCGAATAGCTGTAACGACTCTCCTGAGGCTTCGACGTCTTCTATTACTGATTTTCTTTGGTCTGCCGGTACGTTTTACTGCTTCAGGCATGCCATGTGTCTTCCACCTATTCAGTACATCCAAAACAGTTGACTTGGGTATGTTTAAACACCTCTCAATTTCTCTTATGGACAAACGACTAATATAACACCCAATAATATTTCCTTTTTCAGAATCAGTTCTCTCCCGCCGCGACATTTTCACTCAACCCCACAGTGCGATATGATCGCGGTTAGCTGTAGGCTTGTTTTAATGCCGTTTGCAGCTGCACCGCGCATCTTAACAACACAGCGGATCCATTCATTTGCTACTGAAGGGGTGTCAGGTGACCTTTGTCAAATAATTACGAAACGCATATAGCGTATGAAATCCGTTTGTTTTCGTGGTGTAGTCAGCACAAATATTCGCCAAGCTTTCGCACTCCACTGGGAGGCTTTTTGAAGGCAATGATAGACACAAATTTCTATCATTGCCTTCAAAAAGCCTCCCAGTGGAGTGCGAAAGCTTGGCGAATATTTGTGCTGACTACACCACGAAAACAAACGGATTTCATACGCTATATGCGTTTCGTAATTATTCAACTCTGGTGTATTTAAAAATAAAGACTTTTGTCAATATAATGTATAATGAAATACAAACGTCATTTTCACAAACCACCGAACATAAAAATTCAAAGAATTTACAAAAATTGCATTTTCTAGTACCCCTTCTAGACCCGTGCTAGCTACGGCCCTGTTGCTGACCCCGAGTTAATTCGTTCCAGCTCGTTAAAAGGTTAAATGGTGGAAACCAGTGTGGAAAATTATACGCCCGTCCAATTCAAAAATTTTTTTTTTCCAGTTCATTTAAAAGTATCAACGTACACATAAGTGGGGAAACTTTGCACCAAGAGGAGTCGAAAATACATTGATAAACGAGCGAATTATTACAGTCGGCGTTCCAAAATTGAAATTCTTTTCAGTTCAATTTCGAAAAGATGATCCATCGCATGCAGAAATGAGAGAACAGAAATAATGAATTTTTTGTCACCCGAAATGTAATTACATTGCGCATTTTAGTATCTGTTAATAATCATGATAGCGCAAAGCAAAAGTAAAACAACGATAAGCATCTGTAGAATTCATTTTCACAAGTTATTTTACTTCTTCGTTAATAATGAAAACCGTTGCACGTGCTATTAAAGGAGCAAATGAACACTTTCAAAATGAAGGAGCATGACGCAATGAGATTACATAAATTAATATCTCCAAAACAAAGGGAGGAAAAAAAAGATAGATCTGAATAAGAATTGCTCATTCTAGTGATAAATAACATAATTTCGTGAAGCGACATATTGAAATGCATTTCACGATTTCAGAACTAATGTTCATCGATTTTGTGTCTGGAAAAAACTGTCTCCAACACATATTAGCAGATGGATTAAATTCCTCGTTACAACTATTTTTATTTTTTCTTCTTCACTCTATGATTTTTTTTTTTTCCATTTTCTGTCTCATTTCTTTTAAAGAAAGCACGAATTAAAGGATTGGGCTTAATGGTTAAATGTATAATAAATTAAAGCTAAATATGCAGAATGTCTTCGGAGTACGTTTATTTAACATAATTACTTTGGAGCAAAATTCCGCTAATGAAGAGAAGGAAATGGATTTACACCAGCTAACCCATTAGAGAGAGGTGGCAATTAGTTTTTTAAAGAACCTGGGAAATTAAAAAAAAGAAACAGAAGAGCAGCGGTTTAAACACGACATCACAAACTTGCAACAGGAAGAGTTTTAACGAAAATTCAGAAGAGCGCGCAAAGAATGCTGCTCTAAATGAAAGGTAAGTGGAAACTCGCTGTCAGTTAATTAAAATCTTTGGTGATAGAAACATATTAATGCATCAAAAGTTTATGAATCATATGAACAAATTAAGATCACAGAATGTTCTCCGGTTTCAAAATATTTCGAACTACATATCTCCAAATACGGCAGCGGTATATAGCCCATAAGAACATAAGCATCTGTGACGTATATTCTCAGTTAACTTTCATTTTTAGTTCCTTTTCCTATGTAAATTTGAGTTTGTTCTCCTTTATACTTCCAAACTACGTTATGTTTTTCCCTCAAACGAGAATACTGTTGGCAACATTTGAGGTCAGAGAGAAAGTGACATATGAATGTGATAAGAACGATAGATAAAAGGGACGATACAATAGTTGCTCGTGGGGGATGTGTGTGTGTAGACGTTCGATCGCTAAGAATAATGTGAAGTTTACCTGCTGTGCTATATGTTGGATCTACTGAAGTATTGCTGGACCAATAAAAAGTTATCGTAAGTTGAGTTCTGTTTATGTTTCGTCTGGCCGTAAGCTATTGCATCGTATTCTTATTTAGTTCAACATTCCTTAGTCATGGTTTAGACATAGCGTAAAACCAATCTTGCTCACGAAAAAGATATTACGTTATGCATCCTTTATGATTAATAATAAGAAGAACCCTTATCATAGCCCATAAAAATTCTTATAAAAACCCATAAGAATCCTTATGAATAATAATAATAATGCACTGGCGGAAAGTGAAAAAAGAACACCAAGACGGAGACGTCTGATACCAACGAAATTTATACAGCATGATAACGGAATACAGAGGATAACGTGATCAAAACATTATGGCAAAATACAGCTGTATTTGCTGGTAAACTGAAAAATAGCATTTCCATGTAACATGGTTAGTACGAGGTTGAACCGCCATGAACTGCGTCACACTGTGCAATTCTGGCATGGAGTCTGTCGTACAGATGTTGGATGTAAGTTTGGGGTATTGAGTTCCAAGCATCCTCAACCTGGACGCGTAAATCAGGGATAGTCGTGGCTGGCCGTGGAGACCGGATAAGTCGTTGTCCCATAAAATCCCACACGTGCTCAATGGGGGACAAATCCGGTGAATGTGCAGGCCACGGAAGTTGTCTCACACCCTGAAGTGCATGTTGCGTTGCACGTGCCGTGTGTGGGCGTGCATTATCTTGCTGAAAAACACCACGATGAACCGACCTTACAAATGACACAAGAACGGGCTGAATGATGTTGTTGATGTAGGAGGTGCTGTTTAACGGACCCGGTAAAAACACTAGTTGTGTACGGGAGTGATAGCTGATCGCTCCCCACATCAGGAGACCAGGTGTAGGCCTTGTGTGTCGCTGGCGGATGCAAGAAGAGTGGAGACGCTCCCCGGTGCGTCTGCGAACACGCATACGGCCACCGGAGGCTCCCAAGCAGAATCTGCTTTCATCAATGAACACGACAGATCGCCATTGCGTTCTCCAGTGCAGACGTTGGCGACACCACTGCAGCCGTTCCTGACGATGGGCTGGAGTTAGAGGTACAGATGCCAGAGGCACACGTGCAGGTAGTCCTGCATCCAGCAGACGGTTTCGGATTGTTCGCACAGTCACCTCAGGTGCAATGGCAGCTCGGATTTGCGTCGCAGTATATGTTCTGCTCGACAACGCCGCTCTCCTTATGCGTCTATCTGTCCGCTCATCAGTACGTCTTTAACTCCCGGTTCCACGTCTTCTCGTGTGGGAATGTTCCTCGGACCATCTACGCCACCATCGTACCACCACCGATACTCCCGTCCAATTCGTTCCGCAATACGACGATACGACCACCCGGCCTTGCGGAGTCCGACGAGACGACCTCGCTCAAAGTCCGGTAACTGCTGAAATCGTACACATCTTCCATGTCCAGGCATTGCAGCTTCTTGAGGGTCTTCGCACGTGTTCGTACGCCGACGACTGATTACATTCATTTCGCCGTACTCCTTAAATACCACCCAGCAAAAACACAAGTGCTGGGAAACTGCTGGCCACCAGCTGGCAGTGATGGGTCACCGCTGGCTGAAATCTGCCGCTCACGGCCCGGAAGTGGTCCGTTGGTGGCAGCGCTATCAGTTGGCGAGCCATTGATGGCCCTGCAGCATCGCCGTGAATTGTGGGCCTCCAAGCAAGTGCCACTAGTGTCCCGTTGCTGGCAACCAATGCAACCCCAACAGCAGGTGGAAACAAAGGGACTGCGCATGCGCAGAAGCAACACTTGCTCTGTCTCTCATGGTACCAGTTAGTTGAAGACGACGCTATCACCATTGTGTTATTTTAGTGGATGTTAAGAAAAAAATCCATATAGAGAGAGGCGAATTAATTTCCTAATGAAATTTTACGTCGACGAAGATATCAGATTAAGCCGTGAAATACTAGAATACAGCCATGAAATACACCCACTCCATTCCCATGAATAACAATTCATGGAATGGAGTGGATGAATAATAAGAAAAAATTTGAAACCGCTTGAAACAAATGTCCTGGAAATCCATTAAAACAACGTTTGTTGAAAAAAATAATTATACGCGTACCAAATGTAGTAATTATTTGAAAAAAAAAGCAACGCTATGTGGTGTACTTATCCATGGGTTGAATACACAAGACCGGGTAGAATTCGCTTCTAAAAATAACGAGAAGTAAAATGAAATATCTTGACTCTTTAAAACAAATGTAGCTTCGGACAACGGAAAGGAATGACGCAACGTTAAAAATGTAACAGAATGTGACATGAACCAGGGTTAATATATATTTATTCAACAATCTCTTTTCAAGACGACAAGGACAGCACAAAACTTTGGAAAGAGACTCTAAGTATGTACACTCCTTGAAAATGAGTGTAGTTCCCTTAACGTAAAAAGAAACTATCGTTCATTGAAAAATTAATTTATGAATTATATGAAACTGACTTTTATGAAAATTACCTCGCAATATTGTAAAATGAGAGAGGGAAGCATTCGATTACACATTGCATACGAAATAGACAGCTTTAAGCACACGCTCGAGCGAAGCAAATTAGTCCGGTCGGTAGAGGGATCAGCTACCACGCCAACGGCCCTGGTTCAAATCCTCTCAGTTGCATACGGGGGTTTTTCTGGTTTGTTGAGAAAACTTCCCCAGTGCGGTAATTCAGAAGTTTCATAAGGGTTAAAAAAAATTGTAGCTTCGGGAAACTGCGATTATTCTTGATTTTTTTTAATTATTATTATGGCTACTACTGGGAAATTTGCTGACAAAATTCGGCAAGCCACCAGTTACGTCACGTGGTTGCCGGCTACCACTACCGGTACACTAGCGGACCACGTCAGGCTAGCCATCATTTCTGGCACGTGCTTGCAGGGCCACTGAAAGGCCACTTGTGGCAGCTACTGCCTGTGATGGACAACTGATGGCCCTGTTGTGGCATATGACAACTGATGGGGTGCCAACTGTTGGCCGCCCGGAAATTTTATTGACGGTTCGGCAGCGGCAACATAGTGCTGTGCCATTGCTGGCACAGCAAGACTGTTTTTGCTGGGCACCGACGATAATTTGCATATTATGCCGTGCTGTGGCGTAAGCGCTCACCGGTTGGTCCCGAAATTAACATCACACCTACGTAAACTCGACCCCATTAACATATGTAAATTTAATGACCGTCCGCCAATTCCTTCTTGGTGTTCTTTTTTCACTTTCCGCCAGTGTATTATATAATATAATAATACTCGTATATAATCAAATAATAAAAAAGATATTATAATATACACTGAAGAGCAATTGAATTAGATACAGCTGGCGTTGTGCAAATGTGGTGCTGTGGGCGGCCCTGTAAACGGAAACGATATGACGTATGCACCGATCCGACAATATAAGGAATGATGCGGCGGGAATCAGTAAGAGTCGGACGCAGTATGGGTAAGACGAAGGATCTAAGTGCATATGATCGTGGGCGAATTGCCGGGGTCCGACGAATGGGTCACTCCATCTCGGAAGTCGTGCAGGCACTGGGATTTTCACGAGCCACTGCGTCACGGGCGCATCGTGAGTACATCAAATCCGGTAAAACCTTCCCTGCAAGGGCCAACTGCCGTGGACCACAGCGTGTGGAGGGCGGGCTGATCGTCGGCTAGCTCGCATTGTAACAGCGAATAGACGGGCCACAGTGCAAGAAATCACTCAGCCATTTAACGCTGGTGCACAAAAACGTGTAAGCAGTCACACCATCCAGAAGCATCTCCTCGCTATGGGGTACAGAAGCCATCGTCCCACGAGGGTACCGCTGCTGACCTCACATCACAGGGTGCAAAGATTAGCATGGGCGCGGGAACATCGCCACTGGACCCTAGACATGTGGAAAAATGTTGGCTGAATTAATGAGTGGAGATTCACGTTGGTATATGCGGATGGCAGGATACGAGTACGGCACAAACCACATGAAGCAATGGTTCCTTCTTGCTAGCAAGGTACTCTTCAAGCTGGTGGGGGTGGCATTCTCGTCTGGGGACTGTTTACGTGAACTGAAATGAGACCCCTGGTACGTGTGACATCGTCACTCACAGGTCAACGTTACCGGGATAACCTGGACGACCATTTGTCCCCGTTTGTGCGTCTTCAACATCCCACTGGGGACCTCATCCTGCAACAAGACAACGCACCGTGCCATCGCTCCCGAATTGTATCCGAATGGTTGGACGAACATTCCACCGACGTGACCTCGCTTCCTTGGCCTGCTAGGTCACCTGACCTCAATCCCATCGGGCACATCTGGGATGCCATCGAAAGAGATGTTCGAGGCTCTGACCCCCTCCATCAAATCTTCGTGAGCTGTGGGAGCTTGTTCAGGGGTCGTGGATCCGTATGGCTTACCAACGCTTTTGGTGTTTTGTCGAGTCCATACCGCGACGAATTGCCGCCGTCATCAGGGCAAAAGGTGGTGCTACACGTTACTAGACAGGTATCTCTAATTCAATTGCTCTTCAGTGTAATATATTATATAATATTATTAATTATATTAGTTAATATTATATATAAATTTAATAATATTATTAATTATATTATTTAATATTTATACAGTAACGTGCCGAGCTTTATTATCCATTCTAACGCTCGCCACCAATTGATAC
Organism: Macrothele yani; assembly: GCA_039090855.1. Taxonomy (NCBI): domain Eukaryota; kingdom Metazoa; phylum Arthropoda; class Arachnida; order Araneae; family Macrothelidae; genus Macrothele; species Macrothele yani. The sequence goes on from CM076993.1 coordinate 98,932,191, forward strand.
TAACTTATGCCGAGCGATAGTATTCATTAACTTCAATGCACGCCTCATAGAAGCGTGTCCGAGCGATTTGATGTTTGTTTATTACCCAAGGCTTGGCATCCGTACCATCCGGGAGCTGGTATGTATAGGGAAACCGTTCTCAGCTTGCTGAAACACAGGAATTATTAACACCAGAACCTGAAAAAAATAGAGTAAGGATTGCGCACTTAAGAATTTTATTCTAGGCGGAACCTACCATCCGGAACATTGGCTACGGCGTACAAATATGAGCTATTATCCTACTTTTGAAATAAATCAAGTCTATGCTAGATTTGAAGCGTGTCAGAGTTCCAAAAGTCTGGAATCGCTGATATATTTAGTTCACTAGATCAATCGTAAGGAAAATAAATAAACAAAAGCACTCACTTATTACTCGTTGCATTATAATGAATTAGCTTTGTTTATCTTTTTGCTAAGCTAATTATTATGAATGAATAATGCTCTAAGCTTCAAAATAATGAATTCCCAAAAGGGTGTTGTTACTCGTTAATTATGAACTTAAACAAAGTCTCAACGCTGGTTATTTATATTAAGTAATCAAAGTCATAAACCTAACAGCCAGACAGAGGTCTGACAAAACTAAGAATTGAGAAAGACTGAACTTACTGAACACTTGTTTATTTCCAAGACTCTTTTGGTCAACTAAGGCACTCATATATCTTGTACATAATAATGAATAAACTTTCCTCTTATAGTACACACACTCTCATAACAACACCTCGCAACGCCAACACATCAACCAACGCAACAACCAACGCTACAACCAACGCAACACAACTCCAACACACTACCCAACCGGTCTCGATGAACGCGCCTATATACGAGGTACCACCACGTCATGACTTACACTCATTGCCAGATCTCATTCAGCGGGTGAAATAATATTTCGTTCAGTAGGAAGATAATTTACATAGTAAAATAAAATAACCAGAGATAGTAAAATCAAAAGGAAAGTGAATATAGAGTATACGTTACAGCATGTTTGTAATCCATGGCACTATAAGGGAGGAACAGCATTGAATATCTTAGCACACACACACACACGTGGGAGAGCGCTTTATACGGCACGTATTGCCTTGCACCTGTGTAATAAGCGCAGAAGCATTAACACTCCCTCCGTTTCACTTTCTTCGATGAGCCGAGATTTTGTTCTGGATGTGGTCTGCTGCAGGAAGAACGGGGTTGTAACTTCTTATCGCCGTCGTAAAACTTCGTTGCCGGCTTAGAGCCGACGCTCGCTTGTTGGTTTTGGGTAGGTCAGCGGCCTTACGCCTCCGAGAGATGAGGAGCGCGCTTTCAAACGCAGGAGCCTCCGGAAGAGAAGTAGAAGATCTCGGCCTGGCTCGTAGGATCCGATGCCTTCCTCCTCGTTTGTGGTTTGTTATGGATACCTGGCTGGACAGAGGTTATCTGGAATTGTATATCTAGCAGGAGAAGCCCTTCCGACGTTCCGATCGTCCGACAACGGCGTACGGCTCTTGTACATAAATATAGCAGCTCTTTTCGGTGGTGGTCGAACCGTCCTCTTAGGTTCTCTATTTTGACATACCTGGCGGGTTTACTCCCAGCCACTTTAATTATTGTTTAGGCCTTGCTTTTCTTACACTCGTACGTCTGACTTCTGCGTGCCGAGCATTATTGCGTATATTCTTTTTGTGTTGGAGTCACTCGCGCAACCGGCTTACCCCAGCGGACGGCGCAAACCAACTGTCCTTCTTTTTCCTCGGCCACTTCGCGGAGGCGAACCAAAATTGCCTCTATTCCCTGCCAAGTGGCTTCGTCTGCTCCTTTTCTGTCAACATTTAATGTTGCCCTCTTCTCTTTCGTACAGAGCGCCGTCGCTTCTGCAAAACTGGTGTCATTTCCTACTTTTGATCCGGCATAATCGTACTTTTGGACGTAGGCTAAAAGCTTTTTGACATATATTAAAAGTAGACATATTTATGAGGGTCTGGATGCCTTCCTGTCCCGACGCCGGGAGTCTATTCGCTTTTGGGTGGGCCCTCAAAGGCGATCTCACAATCCCTTTGTTTCCATTCAGCTAAGCGAATTATCCGACTTCCCCAATTAAAGCGTGCTAATTTTTCCAATTAATTTTTAATAGGTCAAATATTTGATTTAATCATCATCATAGTTTAATCACGCCCATCGAGTCCGTCTCCCCTTTTAGAGTTAATTAATTTGTACCCAATTTTCGTATCAATATTATATGATACATATATTATACTGTATACTATAAAGCTCATTATAGTATTATGAATCCTTTATGAATAATAATAAGAATCCTTATCATAGCACACAAGAATTCTTTTATCGTATAAGAATCCTTGTAAAGTTGTATATCAATCCTTTATAAGAATCTCACATCCTTTTATGTTATTAACAATATCGCGCCGTGTCAAATGAAAACACTTGGTACTGGTTTGGGTAAATCGTCACTGCTCTGGCCCGATGGACAAGTTGTCTGAGACTTTGTCCCTCTGACCATTCGTTTGAGATGAGCTCGGGTTCGAGTTCCGGAAAATGGGCAGGGCGCTTCTCTGACAGCGTCTACCCTTCCCCTACCCGAAACCACTGGCGCAAAAACTTGAAGAGGGACTGCAGATAATTTCTCTCGGTGGGCGTCGGAATCCGAAAGAAAAAAATATCATCACTCTACATGCAACTTCTGGGTAGTGAAAGCGTTGCGCTTTTGTTGTGAGCATCTTTTTTTTTCTTCGGGGGAAACGTCGGAGGTATAACGACTACCGAAGCAACTCGATAGTATATAATCAGTCGCCAATGTTTACAGGGACGGAAGAGAGCCAGTTCTGAAAAACAAACACAACACCTATGCCTTATCTGGGACTCGAATCCGGGCCCACTCGGATGGACGATCAGAAGCCAGCGCTTAGACCACTGCGCCACCGGGATGGCTCCAGGGCAGGGGTTGCTGGTCTTCAGTGAACACTTGAAACCATAGAGAGTTGCCGGACCCGAATCGTCGAAATGCCGCTTCGGTGGTGCAGTGGTCTAAGCGCTGGCTTCTGACTGTTCGTCCGAGATGGGTCAGGGTTCAAATCCTGGTGAGGCATGGATGTTGTGTTTGTCTTACGGCACTGGCTCTCTCCCATCCCTGGAACTAGTGGCCCTAAATTAGTGACGGGCGACTGTTAAAATCCCACTAAGTTGCTCACGGTGGTCGTCAATCCTAAAAAAAAAATGAATCTTTGGAACTGTTTCCTGGAAAAGAACATAATCAGTGCTGTAACAAATTTCTTCTTTTGGGGGTTTAAAAAAATGATTTATTGGACCTGGTAGTACACAGGCATAACAAACAGGCATACAGAAATTTCACAGTAACAAGTACAAATCAAACATGGTTTTACAGCATACCAAATGATTAATGTACACAGACATTGTGAACAAGTATACATCAAACATGGGTTTTACAGTATGCTGAATGTACACAGATTACCAGTGTTAAACAAGTAACACATTGAGAGCTATTGGCGAAAGACTAACACAAACATCCATGCCTCACCGGGATTCGAACCCGGATCCAACTAAGGCGAATGGTCGTAAGCCAGCTTCTTAGACCACTGTGCCACCGGGGCAGCAAATTCCTTCTTCAACATATATTCACCGTGCAGCTACACATTAGGTATATTGTGCTTTCTGAATACAAGAAAAGGAATAACGCAGATCAGAGATGAGCACGGGCCCGGGCTGTGACGAATACCCCGGAAAAGAATCTGGGCCCGGCCAGGCTAAAATTAATTTTCCCTTTCACTTTTCTAATTAATTTTATTTAACAGTACTAAACGGAATTAGCTAACGCAATGGGAAACGCACAACTGAATGGTTAGGTTATCGTCTCTCTTTTGTTCTTTGCCTAAAATTCTTAATTATGTTTTATTGGTTTCGCGTGCATTTCTTAACTCAAAAACGTCTGTGAGTGTTTTAATAACAACTATGCATTTTTTTTTCTTACATACGGTGAAAACTGATAGTATAAAGTTTTCTGGCGACTAAAATTTAAAGTTCTGCTAGCTACATCATGAAAAAATGGAAATTTTCGGTCATGCGGTGAAAACATGAAGTTGCGCAAAGGTAAATGAAGTAACTCGATACACTTGGGAAATAAAATGGATATTTTATTACCTGAATATGATGCACGTAATAATAATTCTTCCTCTCTCTCGTTTTTTTGGTGGGTTGACATTAACGGGAAGCACTAATATTCTTATCTAATGATGAACATATATATGATAACAAAGCAATATGCTTCATTTCTTCCTTATTCACATAGGGAAAATTTACACAAATGTTCAAGCCCTTGGCAAGCCCGAGCCAGTCATATACACAGTCGAGCACATTATTATGACCACCTTCTACTTTTGACATCAACAGCGCGTAGCCAATGAAAGAAGGCACGTGTTGTGAGCTGTCTTGGAGGGTATATAAGGTGTGCTGTAGGCATTCTGAAAACATATTCCTCGTTGCTGTCACGGATTAAAGGAGCGATTTATCAAATTTGCAAAAAGGGATGATCATCGGCTTTCGGGCCAAGGCTGGCAGTATTTCTGAAACAGCGCAGTTTGTGAACTGTTCACGTGCTGTTGTGGTTAAAGTGTATCGTGATTGGAGAAATGGCACGATTGCGAATAAGCGAATGGAAACTGCGGTGCACCACGGCCGTTGATGTGAGAAGTGAACGTCGACTTCGAAGGTGCGTGGGGGCCAATCGACACGCTACAGTGGAGCAACTCATTGGCCGAATGAACCAGGGGGCTACCGGAAGTGTGTCTAAAACGACAGTTCAGGAAACCCTGCTGCGTATGTGGCTCCCATTCAGACGGATGGTCACTGCACCGACGCTAACGAAACTGCATGTTCGGAAAAGGCTTACATTTGCACGCAGTATCTTAATTAGACTTCTGCTCATTGCAAAGGATTGCCTTCTCCGATGAGTCACGTTTTCTGCTTCGTCAAATGGACAGACGTTGGCGTATAAGGCGACGAGAAACATCGGAAAACAAACACTCTTCAACCATTGCTGGAAGAACACAAGCTGGTGGGGGCAGCGATATTGTCTGGGGAATGTTTTCGTGGTATTCTCTGGGTCCACTCATACTCGTGGAAGGTGCTATGGACCGAATTTATTATGAATACATCTTTGCAGACCACGTAAACTCATACATGTTGATTGTCTTCCCTGGGGCGGATGGGATCTTCCAGCACGACAATGCGACGCGTCACACAGCTAGAAATGTCAGGGAGTAGTTTGAATAGCACGATGAAGACTTCAAAGCACTTCTCTGTCTCCATAATTCAACAGATTTATACCCAATTGAGTATCTATGGGAACACATCGAGCGTGTTGTTAGCTCTATGGATCCTCCACCACGCACCCTCCAGCAGCTGTCAGATGTACTGCAGTCAGCATGGCTCCACATTCCTGTGAACACCTTCCAACCCCTTATTGAGTCACTTTCAGCCCGTCTAGCTGCTGTCCGCGCTGCACACGGCGGTAATTCTAGATATTAGCTGGTGGTCACAATAATGTGACACGACCGTGTCTAATATCCTAACGGGCCCGGGCAGAAGCCGGGCTTTAAATGTCTGGGCCCGGATTGGATCCGGGCGGTCAAAAAGAAGCTCGTGCTCATCTGAAGCGCATGTTGAAGAAAAAGCGTTTAGTTCAGATAAAAAAAGCCGTTCAGTCTCAAAAGTCATGTCAAGTGACGTCAGCGTAGTCGATAATACACAGCCAGGATGATCTGTTTAATTTAACAAATTGGTGAATGTTACAGCTTCAAGTTGTATTCAGCAGCAACTCAGTTTAACGAATTCTATTCTCCGTGAAATGACTTTTAAATGTGACACAACTTAAGACATGGAATACGAGTATATGCTCAAGAATCAGCAACAATCTTTGACAAAAGGTGGATGTGAAATCGTTTTTCATGCGTTACCAGACATCGGTTGAATAAAAATACCACAGCAGCTGAATTTGCAAATCTTCGTGCCATCAGAATGCCTTTTATTTCGACATTCGCCATACTATGTATTTCAATAAGAAAACGTAGTAGATCTGAAGATTATAAAAACCAAGCTTTTGACTTTCTTTAATTCGAAACCAAGGAGTTCATTAACGGGGAAAGTTGGACTACACAAAATTGGGATAAATCTGTATTGCATTAAAATTTGATACGATGGGATTGAAACTGCAATCCTAAATAAGTCCTAATAAGTAGGTAATAGTTATGTGTCAATCTAATGCAAAAACGTTGTCAATAACACGAAAGGCTTGATCGTAAAATAAAAACTGAAACTATTTATTCCATTAATCTTTATCACTTTTCAGAGTGCGCAGTGGGAAAATTGTGAACCACTGAAATTAGAAGGTATGTTGAAAATACTAAACAAGACGACAGATATCCGCTTGAATTAATTTCTAAGGTGCGACAATTAGAAGATGAGGTATATCGCACGAAATAAAAATTTACATTTATGCCACCAGACAGGTGCACTACATAACCACGAAGGACATTCAGATGGTTCGTGTTCTACCATTACTATATAATTTTAATACGCAGCATTTGTTTTTGCATGCAGTACATACTTATCTCTGAAAGGTATCCTTACAAAAGGTTCAAGATAATATGATGAAGACATTGTGAGATAAGTTTCCTGCTTATTCCACAGTTTTCAAGTAGCACAGAGAATGACTATCTTTGAAAGGCATGTCCGAACAGAATGTTCATGATGATATGGTCCAGACACTGGGGGATAAGGCCTCTGCATATTTCATAGTTGCCAAGTGGTACAAAGTATACCTGTATTTAAAAGACATGTCCCCACAGGAGGTTGAAGATTATATGGTGCAGATATTGAGATAAGTCTCCTGCATATTCCCCAGTTGCCAAGTGGTACAAAGTATACCGATATTTGAAAGCATGTCCCCACAAGAGGTTCAACATGATATGGTGTAGACATTGTGGGATAAGTCTCCTGTATATTCCACAGGTGTCAAGTGGCATCTTGAGAGGCATGTCCTATCTTTGAGAGGCATGTCCTAACAGGATGTTCATGATGGTATGGTCCAGACATTGGGGGATAAGGCCCCTGCATATTCCACAATTGCAAAGTGGTACAAAGTATATTTGAATTTGAAAAGCATGTCCCGACAAGAATTTCAAAATGATACAGTGCAGACATTGAGGGATAAGGATTCTGCACATCCCACAGTTGTTAAGTGGCCAAGGGAATGACTATCTTTGAAAGGTATATCTCAACAGGATGGTCATGAAGATATGTTACAGACATAGAGGGATAAGATTTCTGCATATTCCACAGTTCCGAAGTAGTGTTGGCTTGATTTATTTTAAGTATTGTGGTAGACGCCAACTTATCAGAAGAATCGTTTGCAGGTTCCTGTCGTTGGAGCAGGGAAGCAAATAAACAGGTAGTTAAAATTGAACATTATGACAGATGTTTCCTTTTGCACATATCTTTATTCATGAGATGGGGGCAAGTGGAAATATTGGAATAATATTTGGTCAGATCGGATAGTAAATACTTCCAGCGGGAGTTGGATGTTAGGGATGACCTTCTATACGCTTTTCCAGCCAAATCTGTTCTTATCTTATGTGGCTACAAGCCCGCGTGAAAATCTCTTTCTACCTCCTCGTTTGTCTTGCTCTGCCTACGAGCAGAATCCTTCCTACTTTTTCCTCGAGATCGCCATGAAGGCTCCTCTCTGTCTCATTTCCTCATGCGTTCTGTTCTTGACGTAAGAAGAAATTCTTAATTGCTTGGTCCATTATACCCATCGGCTAGAGATTCTGGCGACGGCTGGGGAAAGAATGGGGATATTCTTTTGTCCGTGGGAGGGGTCCGGCGAGAGAATGATCTTTCTCCGAAATGAATCTGCGCTGGGCGCCTTTCTGACTGGGCAGGGAATTTCTTACTGTCGTTGGCCCACAAAATGATAAAAGTTACAATTTAAATATAGTTTGAATATTTCCATATAACAGTAGCACAAAGTGTACCTGTCTTTGAAAGGCATATCCCCATAGATGGTTTATGATGACACGGTGCAGTCATTGGGGGATAAAGTGGTTTCTGCATATTCTATGGTTTTCAAATGGCACAAGGCAATTCCGTTATGGTAGGGAATCTCATGATGATGCAGGCAGTTGTGAACGGCCTTCCACACTCACCTCTGAAGAAAACATCAACCGCATACATTACCATGTGTTGCAAGACAGACGAATGACTGTGCAGTGTTTAGCTGAATCTGTAGGTGTTTCAATCGGTATATCTATTTAATCCCGACGAATTCTTTTAACACGAAAAATGCTCGATGGATGCCACGAATGTTGATATATGATCAAAAGCATGCCACACACGAATGTGATTCGCCAACTTGATCGTGCCCCTCAGAAATTCTGCGTTGCTCAGTCAGACGGTAAGGGTGATGCCATCAGTTCTTTTTTTCGAATGAGGAAAGCATAATCATGATTGAGTAACTTAAAAACAGCACCTCTTTCACTGGCAAATGCTACACCAACCTAAAAAGACAATTTAGGGTAACCATCAGGGAAAATAAGCGCGCAAAACTGCAAGGAGGTGTCTTTCTTCCTCAACACATTGAGCTAGGTCACAGCTCGCAATGCGGGAACCACCATACAAACTGAAGAATTAGGTTTCTTCAGTACCAACTGAATAAACCTTATTTTAAATTGCCCCTTGTGACTTTTACTTGCCCCCAAGCTGAAGGAACACGGAAGGAAGAAACCCGATGCCGAAAGACAAATGCAACCCCCGAAACTCGCAAAACCTGGCCCTTCTCGGACGAAAGGTCAAAAGCCAGTGTTTAGACCACTGCGCCTGGGAAGGTTAATTTAACTGTATAAGAAGGGATATCATGCTTAACACTATTTACATTTGCGACAGATTTATTCGTGAAGAAAAGCTGGAAAATATGTAATATATAAATAACCTGTAGACAGTGATAGATAAAATTTCAAGCATTTTTCAAATTGGACTTTGATGCTCTCCCAAGTAAATGTAATGCTATTCCTCCTATTGGGCTCCAGGGGAATTGAGAATCTAGTTAACACATCTGCAGTAGATAATAGTAGTTATTCAATTAAGAAAACATAATTTTCATTACAATTCTGGAAACCCAGACGGTGTACTTAAGGCTGTCTTTGAATGAGTGTTAGGGTTCATCTTCTGCGATAGATGGCGCAAAAAATCACTCCTTGGGTGTGGCTTCTACTTCTTGAGTGACTGTCTCAGAAGTCGGCGTCAGCGAATCACTGCAGACCTTACCATATTTAAAATAGAAGCGGTCTCTCGTCGGTTCCATAAGGAAAAGACAAAATATGCGCTATTACGTTTTAATCAATGACGTTACTTAGGGCTGGAGCTCAGTAAGTAGGCGGCGCTTCTATAGCTCAAATTCAGGGGTTCTCTGCTAATGTACACATTTTTTCTTCAAGAAATGAACATACAGTAGAATTTAAGATGATCTATAGAAGATAAGATTCCAGTCTCACTTTTGTTTCTATTCACTGATTTCTATGTGGTTCACCTAATTAGGAAAAGGAGGCAGAGATAACAGATTTCGTTGCTTCCAGACAGAAATACTGCTATGCTAACTTATCGCGCCATCTAGCGTCTAATTGGAATGCTTTCGAATCAGAAAAATTGAAATAAAAAGAATTCTAACAAATTTTTCGGAATAATAACTGTAGCATTTTTTAGCTATGGGTCGTTTTTATTTGTGCTCAAATTTTCAAACACTGCAAAGTAATAGTCTTCGAGAAAATGTGAACAAAAGAATTTAAATTGCAGATGTAGGGCAGAAGATGAACTGTAACACTCATTCGAAGACAGCCTTAAAGCAAATGGTCATTTACGCCAATGAGAGTAAAAATTTCCATAAGAAAAAAACTGAAATGTCATGGAGAATTGCAGTTATGTTGCTAAGGTCCAAAGGAAAAAAAAGTTTGTTTTATCAAATGTTATTTTTTAAAGCTGTGGCATAATAAAAAATGTAAATAAAATGGTGCATTAACACTATCTTGCAGTAACATAGAATTATGCTACTAAGTCGGAAAATTATGAACTATTGACAACCGAACATACATGTATAGCTTTGGTTGTGATTACAATGATTCAATGCAGGAACAAATTTTCCAATCCGACTTTTAGAAATGCGAAATCTTATGTCAAGTGATATACAAAAACAATTTATTCTTTCTTGCGTGTAAATAGTGCGTTATAATCAGTATTACAAAAAATTACAATTTGAATCCGACCCCATAATTACGGGAATACCATATCATATCTGGAGATGGACGGGAGATGGACGGAAGATGAACGGAAGATGAACAAGACTTTTTTTATTTTTGGCATACATTTGTATTGTGAAAGAATAAAAATCGTCGCCTCTCTTTACAAACAAAGTAAAAAAACCCACAAGATTTTGAGTGTAACAAGTATTCCAGTAAGTATTACGTAAAACCTGGGTCTGGGGGACATCAAATCATAGAAATGCCATTTTGGATATTTTCTTTTTTCTATACTACAGATTACTGATACTTAGTATGAAAATCATATGCTACCAAAAACTGAAATGTATTTTCCATAATTACTTCTCTCTGGCATAAGAATAATTTTTCCGGGCCGCTATTTATTATACAAACTTGATAAGATTGAAATATGCCTTTATGCCCTGGTAAAATTGTATACTAGGAATATCTAGAAAATATATAAAAAATCGAATGAGAATATCTGTTAGGCTTCTAGTAATGCAAAACTCTGGAAAATTACGTTATACATTTTTGCCGTCTAAAAATGCTTATAAAGACAAAAAAATTACGTAGATGAATGGTCTAAACTAGAATTACAGCAATCTTACTGAAAAGTTCTTTGAATTTAAACTATGTAATATAAGCTGTCGTGACAAAGAAATACCTATATTTACGCCTCCTAGAGAATATTTATTTGATAAAAAAGTGGGTTTCAAAATATTCACGTATTTACTGTTGTGATATCTTTTTTAAGTAGAGATATCGTGGAGACTACAAATACATACTCTCGCCTTCTAAGTTTCAAGAAAAATGAAAATGCACGTATAATCTAATTTGTGATTGCACCTACCAACCAAACACATACTTTTTTCTCATTTGAATATGCTAGCTTGAAACAGAGCCGTTGACTTGAGCCACTTAGAGGAAAAGTTGTACATTGAGGAAAACAGAAAATATGTTTAAAACCTTGGGCCGTCCGGCCCTAAAACAATTAAAAGAGAATTCTTGGTAAATGTGACAAATTCAAATACACCCTTATACGATGAAGCGGAGAAATTATGAATCAGGAAAAGTATATAGAATACATGAAAAATCTTAGTCATACTTATATCTACTAAACTGTAAAGGGTTTTTTCGATCTCCTCTCCAGAAGAAGGGATACAAAGTCATCATGCGGACGGATAAAGCAAGTTCTTTTTAATATAATTATCTTTTGAGATGTACATATTTATAAAATAAAACGCGCAAAAAGGGACGTCGTTTTTGCGGACTGAACGAAATATGCCGATCAAGTTCGTTAGTATTACAGAGAGTCTTCATCGCAAAGACATCCTAAAAAATAACCTCATGCTTCCAATGGTAAAACTTCTATACGTATTTTCTTTGCAATTAATGTATTCCCAAGGATGAAAATTTGCACATCGATAAAACTAACTTTAAGTTATAGCATGGGATACTTAATACTTGCTAAAACATAACCATAATTAAGCAATCCAACATTTGTTTGTCTATTGACGTCATCAATGTACAGGTCGCGCCATCTGTTAACAGGTCTGAACATTCCTCAGAGTAAAATGATTGATTTTTAATATAATTATGGTTATGTTTTAGCAAATATTAAGTATCCCATGCTATAACTTAAAGTTAGTTTTATCGATGTGCAAATTTTCATCCTTGGGAATAAATTAATTGCGAATAAAATATGTAAAGAAATTTTACCATTGGAAACATAAGGCAGAGATTTTAGGTGGAACCACCTTAAGCAGTTGTCAAAACTCTTTACAAGAATTCAACAAGAAGGACATAGATAAATTTCTCGGACGCAAGGAATGCATTTTTTCACAAAAACATCAAATTTTTGTGCTAAAGATATTTTAAAATATTCAAAAATATGTAAACAACAGCTATATAAACATTGAAGATTTCGCTGTTAATTTTAATGTTTCACTCCATGTTATTACATCTTACCAAAATGAATGTACATTTATTTCACCCTGGAGAAAATTTGTGCATCAGAGAAATTTTGGTTGCGATTACAGCTATTTGATGCAAAAAAGTTGTTTTAAGTCTATTTGTAGAAACGAGTATATCGGGTAGTTGTAAACATGATCTAGTGGAAAAATCGTGCTGGAACTTATATAAAAAATCTTGATCATCTTTACAACTACCTATATCAAAAAGGATTTTCGTAATCCACTTCCTAGAGATAAAGGTATTTACCCAAGTATCAATATCTGTTGGTTACCCTTAACAGGAAAATTTTGGGTCGGTAAAAGACGGAAATGCCGAATCATCATGCTCAAGATTACAGATACACCACACAAAAGAAAATTTTCGAACATTAACCAAAAAATGTCGAATATTGTACCCACTACACAGACGAAAGGACTGAAAAATAACTACTACATAAGGATGTGGTTCCTTCTGATCCGAAGTGTTAAAGAGAGGCATCACTTCAATATGGTGTTACTAAATAAAAAGAACTTTAGTGCAAGGACAGTTCAAAGTATGTCTTTCAAAACTCGATACTAATATCAAAACGTATGAAGACAGCATAAAAGACATAAGTTTGAAAGTTATTTCTGCCCTTGAAATGAGTTTTGACTGCAGATTTTGAACTACCCTTATCAGTATGAAGACAATTGAAATAGAGCTACCAATACTTGCTTTTACTACATAAAGAAATGGATTCAAGGAAAACATTCAATACAGCTTACAAAAGTTGTTTCTCATTTTTGTTTTGTTTGAGCGTTTAGTGTCCATTGTGATGTCCCGGTGGCTAGTGGTGTAAGCGCTGACAATTCGTCCGAGATGGGTCTGGGTTCGAACTCCGTTGAGGCATGGAGGTTGTGTTAATGTTACGGCACTGGAGCCAAGTGACCCTAAATTAGGGACGAGAGACTGCTTATAGCCCATCGACCTGCTCACGGTGTTCGTTAAACCCCAAACAAACAAACGGAGGACCATCGTGAGCAACTCATTGAGTTATAAGCAGTCATCTGTCCTTAATTTAGGGATACTACATTCAGGGAAGGGAGAGACACAGTGCCGTAAGATAAACATATTATCCATACCTCACCAGGATTCGTGAATCCGGGTACATCTCAGAAGAATGATCAGAAGCCAGCGCTTAGATCACTGCGACACCGAGGCGGCTTGCTTCTGATTCGAAGCTGATTTATCGAAGTTCTCTTGGTGCATCTATTTGAATACAGCAAGCAGACTTGGGAATTTTGGATTCACTGCCCCCGTGGCACAGTGGTCTGAGCGTTGGCTTCTGACCTTTCTTCCTAGAGGGACTGGGTTCGAATAGTGGAGAGGCATGAATGTTGTGTTTGTCCTACGCCGCTACCTCTCTCAACTTCGTGGAACCAGTGGACTTAAATTAGGGATGACCGACTGCTTATAGCCCATTGAGTTGCTCAAGGTGGTCGTTATATCCCCAAACAAACAAACAAACAGAGCAACTCATTGGGCTATAAGTAGTCGCCTGTCATTAATTTAGGGTCACTGGTTCCAGGGAAGGGAGAGAGCTAGTCCCGTAAGACAAACATAGCATCCATACCTCACCGGATTTGTGAATCCGGACACATCTCGGAAGAATGATCAGAAACCAGTGTTTAGACCACTGCACCACGGGGGCGGTGAATCCAAAATTTTCCAGGGCTGCTTGCTGTCTTCAAATAGAGGCACCAAGAGAACTTCGATAGGTTAGCTTCTAATTCAAAAGTCTTTGCTTCAGATTCGAAACTGACTTATCGAAATTTTCTTGGTGCTTCTATTTGAAGATAGCAAGCGCCTCGGGAAAATTTGGATTCACCGCCCCCGTGGCGCAGTGGTGTAAGCACCGGCTTCTGATCATTCATCCGAGATGAGTCTGGATTAGAATCTCGTTGAGGAATGGATGTTGCGTTTGTGTTACGCCACTGGCTTTCTCCCATTCTTGGAACCAGCGACCCTTAATTAGGGACGGGGGGGCTGCTTATGGCCCATCAAGTTGATCACGGTGGTCGTTGAACCCGCAAACGAAAAAAATAAAAATAAAAGGATTCTAGTAAAACACAAAATGTACCTACACTTTTCACGATTACCCAAAGTCTCCACAATACCCCTGCAATCTCCACAATACACTTACAATCTCCACAGCACCTACAATCTCCACGCTTTTCAGATCTCCTTACTACCACACTCTGGGATTATCATTTTAATTTCCATTTGACACACTCTCAACGTTGCTAAATCGTATCGGTAGTTCCGGAAAGTAATATGCACAGATGCTTACATAGAGATTAACAAGAAGGATACAAACTAAAAATGCGAAACCATATATTTTTTAAATAAATACTGGCACATGTGACGTTCAACGCGACGTAACCTAGATGACGTACCACTGAGGTGACACATGAGTCAAATCGACAATGGAGCAGCAGTAAGCCTGTCGGCATAGTTCAACTGGGAGAATTGCCGCTCCGGAGAAGTAAGATGTGGATTCGAAAATACCACCGGCAAAGAAAGGTTATATATGCAGTGAGTCATAATGACTTCTGAAATTGTAGCTATCCATAACACCGTAACTGTAAGGAATGCGGAAACACAGCGCATGGTGATAAAAAGAGAAAGTCTCCAAGTTCTGTATGCGCGCGCACAGGGAAATCGGAGCGTCCTTGGCAGACAGGGGAGTTCCCATCATTCAGGATGGCGTCAGGCCAAAAAGGCTTACTGCGTTTTGGAATACGCGAAAACCGAGTCCATTATCGCGGTTCAAATGCCCTTTTGTGCTCGATTTGGAAATGATGCACGGACAGACAAAGTAATACGACAGTGGTAGGATAAATTCCGTAACACCGGATGCCTGTGCTCAGGCAAAAGTCCTGGCCGACCAGTTCAGTCGCAGGAAACAGTAGACCAAGTGAGGGGGAGGGGGCTTTCAACGGAGTCCCCGCAAGTTGACTAGGTGTGCGAGTGAGCAGCTGGAAATCCCACAGAAAACAGCAAGGCGCATCGCGCGTAAGCATCTGCGTGTGAAGCCGTATTGTCTGCAGTTAGTGCAAGCTCTGACACAAGATGATCTCAATCCCCAGTTCCAATTTCGCAACGACATGCAGGAGCACAAGGAAACAGACGGTTTTGTTGAGAGATTCGTGTTCAGCGACACAGCCACGTTCCACTTGTCTGGAAAAGTTAACCAACATAGCGTGCGGATATGGGGATTGGACTATCCACATGCCACCGTGGAACATCTCCATGCTCTGTAAAGGTAAACGTGTTCTGCTCCATGTCACGCTACAAGGCCCGTTTTTATTTGCCGAGGCAACCATTAACGACAGCATCTTCCTTAATACGCTTCAGCTGGGGTTGATGCCAAAACTTCAAGACGATAGTGCTGACCTCATTCTCAAACCAGATGAAGCTCCATTCCACTTTCGAATGGATGTCCGTGCCTTTCTCAATAAGAAATTACCCAACAGGACGATTGCTCGTGCGGCTGACCACATCTTGATTGACTCCCTCGATTACCGGACTTAACGCCGTGTGATTCCTCGCTCTGGGGCTATATTAAGAACTAGGTGTTTGTCACGCCCCTGATGGGCCGTGTGTAGCCTTATGGGCAACGTTCGTGACTGCCACGGAAAGGTCCTCAGATTCGATACCAGACAGGTACGAACGCTCGATCCACTGAATATCCGCCGTGCGTCGGATGGGCAGGTTAAGCCGTCGGACTCCAGGTACTGCCCCCCCGGTAATAAATAAGGGCGTCTTCCTCCCCCTTTCTACTTCGCTTACGTGTCACTTTCCTATCGGGCATTCTAGCCCAAATCTCCTAGCTTCCTATTTCTAAGGGTTGTTTAAGACCTGGGGTCATACACTCCCTTTCTAAAATCATCTGCATATGATCATGATCATTTGATCACGCCCCTGAACCAAGATTTAATGGAATTGAAACTACGCATTAGAACGGCGCTATTACTCAGGTGCAGCAGGCAACATTGATGCGAGTGTGCGGCCGAACTGTATTGCGAAATAGACATTTGTCGTGTAACGAAGAGTGGACACATCCAGCATTCGTAAGGTCTGAAAAAATCTGTGAAAATTTCTCTTTCTATTACCATTAACTATGTTACCCTATCCCTTTGTTACAGGGCTTGGTGCTGAATTATATTGCAGCGCCCTGTGTGAAGGGTTCGTCTGAGCCGCCCCGGTGGCGCAGTGGTCTAAGCGATGGCCTCTGATCATTCGTCCAAAAGGGGTCCGGGTTCGAATCCCGGTGAGGCATGGATGTTGCGTTTTGTCTTACGGCACTGGCTCTCTCCCTTCCCTGGAACCAGTGACCCTAAATTAGGGACGGGCGACTGCTTATAGCCCATTGAGTTGCTCACGGTGGTCGTTAAACCTCCAATCAAAAAAAAAAAAAATAAAAAAAAAGGGTTCGTCTGCAGCAAGTTCTGTATCGGGGATTTAACCCGCATTTCTCCCGCCTGAACCAGATAAATAAAATACAATGTATAAATAAAATCGACTAAAGTCAAACTTTGCTCTTGCAGTGAGGAAGATGTTTATTCAAATGTCCTGGGGAATGTCTCCAAGCTTTGTCCATCATTTTCATTCCTTCCCTATATTATCACTAACACGCTAATTGCCCTTTTTACTTCCGGTCAGTGTTTGCCTCGTACCTTCTCATTCTCCGTCAGTTCTCCGCATTTTCCCCAATTCCCACAGACTGGCGAGACTTCTCACCTCCTCTCTCCACTCCCCCCCCTCCCGAATCCTGCCACCAAGTGCCACTTCCTCTTGCTGAGAAACCTCCCCAAAAAGCCGTCCCCTGCAGAAGAGTGAAATCCACGCTCTCGAAGAAAGCGCGGACACTCCTTAAAAGGCCTTCTCTCTGAAAACGCAAAATTCCTTAATTGTCTTCGCTGTCCCCTTTTCTTACTTTCTCACCTGGGACGGCTGAAGAGCAATAATGCCCTGTTCCCCATTTCTCACATCCACGAAACCATAAATCTAACACCCCCTCATTTGAAGGGAGGCGTGAGAAAAAGCGTACTTTGACCGTTGCCCATCTCATCAAAATGACGGGGAAAATGGGAGAGAATGATTACAATTCACTATCTTTAAAATGGCTACTGAACTGCACTTCTGATAAATATGAATGCCCAGGTTACACCTTTCCTTTATAATATAGTAATACACTAAAATCCCGAGACCATTATATCTCACCCTGTGTATTACAGTGGGTGTATTGGCGAGTAAATACATAATGAGATATTACAAATTAATAACAGTGCATGCAGACAGTGCTGAAAGACAATACATGTGCATATGAATGGTGATTAATACTAAATATTAATTCAAAAGCAGTTTAATTAGCAGTGCTTGCAAACAAGTGAAAATCTGTATGAATAGTGTTTGAAAATGAACGAAATACACCAATGCACAATACAAGTTTTGAAGTTGTGAATCCGTCCGTTTCTTTTGGTGTAAAAATTGTTTGCAAAAAATGAAACCTCACGTGACTAGTATGCGCATTTGTATTTCGTTGTATATCGGCATTTTCAGTTTGGAAATTTTATACAATTAAATGCATATTTAGATTATTAGCATCTATACGGAAGAGCCAAAATATTATGATCACCTGCTTAATATGATGTTGATCCTCCACGTGACGCTAAAACAGATCTTATCCGGTGAGATAAGGACACTAGAAGATTTCTACAGGTGTCTTGTGCTATCTGGAGCCAGCACGTTACAAACAGGTCCTTTACCTCTGGTAAGTTGCGTGGTTGAGTCTCCGCAGATGAGATTTGCTGTTTCAAACCGCAGATGCTGGATTGGATTGATGTCTGAAGAAATTGGAGGCTATGGCCATGCCTGGAAGTCTTTCTCACGTTCCACGAACCGTTCTCCAAAATCTAGGCCGTGTGGCAAGGTGCATTATACTGCTGAAAGAAAGTACTACTACCAGAAGGAAACACCGTTGCCACGAAACGATGTACCTGGTCTGCAATGACGTTTAGGTAGGTCGTAGACGTCATAGGTTTTGCACATGAATGACTGAAACAAGGGTCCCTCAGAAAACCATTATCCATAGCATTACACTTCCTCCACCCCTTGTTTTCGTTCCAAGGCGCATTTTGGTGCCAAAAAGTTCCAAGGTGCTGAAAGAAAGTACTACTACCAGAAGGGAACAGCGTTGCCACGAAACGTTGTACCTGGTCTGCAATGACGTTTATGTAGGTAGTAGACGTCATAGGTTTTGCACATGAATGACTGAAACAAGGGTTTCTTAAAAGACTATTACCCATAGCATTACACTTCTCCCACCCCCTTGTTTCCGTTCCAAGGCGCATTTTGGTGCCAAAAAGTTCCAAGGTGCTGAAAGAAAGTACTACTACTAGAAGGGAACGGAACAGCGTTGCCACGAAACGATGTACCTGGTCTGCAATGACGTTTAGGTAGGTCGTAGACGTCATAGGTTTTGCACATGAATGACTGAAACAAGGGTCCCTCAGAAAACCATTACCCATAGCATTACACTTCCTCCACCCCTTATTTTCGTTCCAAGGCGCATTCTGGTGCCAAAAAGTTCCAAGGTGCTGAAAGAAAGTACTACTACCAGAAGGGAATACCGTTGACACGAAACGATGTACCTGGTCTGCAATGACGTTTAGGTAGGTCGTAAACGTAATAGGTTTTGCACATGAATGACTGAACCAAGGGTTTCTCAGAAGACCATTACCCATAGCATTACACTTCCTCCACCTCCTTGTTTTCGTCCCACGGCGCAGCCTTCCTTGTTTTCGTCTGCACACAAACCCGGCCGTCCACATGGTGCAACAGGAAACAAAATTCATCGGACAGGACAATTTCTTCATCCAATCATTCAAGCAGAACACATTTAAGGACAGGGGGCCCGGAAGCTGAACAGTATTTTGAGGTCCCAGTATTAATGGCGCATCTAGGATTCCACTATAAGTGAATGAATAAAAATACCCAAGCCCAAAGTATGATGAGGAAAGAAATAAAAATATCCCCGCCGTATTGAAGTGTGCATCCCATGGTCCTTGGACGAATCAGTGGTGGCAAAAAAAAGTAAAAATACATGGTTGAAAAATGGATATCAGTGCAGTTCTGTTTACCCCCCCCCGCCCCCACCTCCTTCCGCCAGGGTACAGCTTGTTGAAATTACATCGAAGTAGAAGGCAAAATAATATGATCCACATATCATGATTCAAGCGAATTCTTAATGCATGGAAATTTTGCCCAATTACAAATGTGTACAGAACAACCTTATGTAATGCTTTCCATAGATCTGAGGATGGATTGAGGCGACTAAATTTTTACCAGACTCCTCCTAAAAAAACTGAAAGAAATAGAAACAAAAACTGTTTCACAAGGCAATTTCATATACACTATATTTACAAAAGTCACCGGACACCTAGAAGAGAAACACAACATAGCATTTATTGACATATATTACTACGGTGTCGGTCCACCTTTGGCCTTAATGCATGCGCTGACCCTTCGAGACATGCTTTCGACAAGATTTTGGAACACAGCGATAGGTATGCGCTTCCATTCAGTACATAATGCTGCCGCTAACTGTTGCTTAGTAGTAGACCTTGGTTCCAAACTTCTTATGCGGTGCTCTAATTCATCCCTTAGGTGCTCTATAGGATTAAGATCAGGGCTCTGTGCTGGTCAGTCCACACACGATATTGAATTATCGTCAAACCACGCCGTAACATTCCTTGCTTTATGGCTCGGTGCATTATCCTGCTGGTACCAACAAGGCTCGGTTCCATAGTATTGCCACAGAATTGGTAGGACATAGTTGTACAAAATATCAAAGTAGACGTGCTGGTTAACAGGTTTGTCCAAGATAACCAATATCCCGGCACCGTATTACGAAAAACACCCCCATAAGAGTACACTGCCAGCTCCAAACTTGACCGTAGGAATAGTACACTGTGGTAAATAGCGTTCCCCCGGCTGCCGGCATACCCACGCATGGCCATCAGACTGTTAGATCGTGTATCTGGATTCATCATCAGTCCATAAGACTCGTTTCCATTGATCTACGGTCCACGATAAATGTTCTTTACATAATGCTAAACGACGAGTAGCATTCCGAGTAGAGATGAAAGGCTTATGAGCAGCCGCACGGCCACGGTAACACATGGAATGCAATTCTCTGCGAATGATACGTGTATATACCGAGGTTCCAGCAAATTTTACTCTCCAGGTCTTGTGCAGTTCCCCGTCAATTAGCAGAAACGACTCTCCTGAGGCTTCGACGTCCTCTACCACGGATTTTCTTTTGTCTGCCGGTAGTTTTAATGCTTCAGGCATGCCATGTGTCTTCCACTTATTCAGTACATCCAAAACAGTTGACTTGGGTATGTTTAAACGCCTCTCAGTTTCTCTCATGGACAATCCACTAATATAACACCCAACAATCTTTCTTTTCTCAAAGTCAGTTCTCTCCCGTCGGGACATGTTCACTCAACCTCACAGTGCGATATAAACGCGGTCAGCTGCAGTTTTGTTTTTTATACCGTTTGCAGCTGTACCGCGCATCTTAACAACGCAGCGAATCCGTTCGTTTGCTTTTGGAGGGGTGTCCGGTGACTTTTGTCAATATATTGTGTGGTTTTTGCTGTGTTATTTGCAAAAAAAAAGAAAAAAAGAAACCCTGTAGAACTCTGTCAATTCTTTAAGCATCCTAAATAATTCTGGGACCCCTTGAAAATGCGGGGCCCGGGGTTGCAGCCCTCCTAGCTCCCTCTTAAATAGGCTCCGCATTCAAGGTCCAGTTTTGATGCTCACGAGACAATTGTAGGCGGCGAGTTGCACCATAGTATCTTTTTTTTTTTTTTTTTTTTTATGATCCAACTAAAAGGATACTGTGGCGCAGCTCGGGCTTGGAAGAAGAGATCGCCAAAAAAAAAAAAAAAAAATTGAACTAGTCATTGCTTTGAAGGCTGAATAACGGAATATATCGCCGGACATTTGCAAAAAACTGATGGCTAATACTCCACGAAGACTGGAGGCCGTCACAATGGTCAAAGATTCCAGAAAACAACATTAAATTTCCTGCAAATAAAGATTATTTTTAGACATGTAGGTGCCATGATGTTAATAATTCGGCAGTGTACATTTTCTTTACGTAGCAACGGGCGAAATTTTTATTATCACGCCCATCTTACGCAGAAAAGGAATTATTTGTGGGGTGGCATAGGATGCGGACGTATCGTATCATTAAGGACTGACGAATGAAAACGTAACATCATACGAACGCTATTTATCAGTATAACGGACAGACCGACAAAAATTGTGAAAAACAAACGCATTTTCTATAATAAAAGATAACTAAGAGCTTTTTTAAGTGTTTAATGTAACAATACTGAAAGCAGCTCTTGGTTCAGATAGAAAATTGCCAGCTGTGGGGCTCAGCGTGAAGCTCATTTCAGTTATTTAATAATCCAGTGATAAACTGCACTTGTTCCGTCAAAAGAACGAAAAAGAAAACGACCTTATTTTGCCGTTATCATTTTCTAAACACGAATAAACACAACTCTTCCATTAGCTAACGCAGGGAATTGGCTGCTTGGTACTTGATTCCACTGGCAGACGCCTCGGAATATAAAGAATAAACTGCTGTTTGCAATGTACATTGAAAAATGATCTTCTGCGAGGGAGGAATTAATATTAGGTTTAAAAGTAACGAAAAGTGGTGCAGGAATATCAAGCTCATATTTAAAGATACATTGTTTTCTTTTCTATAAGATATATGTATTCGATAGCAATACATATATAAATTATGTATACAATAACAATTATGTATTGCGTAGCATGCGTGATTTTCCACTAAAACTCCCTGATTTGTTATCTCCTGGTACACGTACGGCAAGATGCGATACCGATATTTTGATATTCCATTTACGTAGGTCGTTCAAAAAGTAACGAGACTGACGTCATTGCGCCAAAACAAACCCACGAAGAAAAATGCAGCTGCCTGTGTCGGCGCACCTACAAGGTCAGTCACGTGACGACGCGTCTTTACAGCGCTCCGCTAGTTCATTCTAGAAGTAGACGGTGTATAGGACCCAAGTGTTTCTGCAACCCAACATGGATATAAAACTTGAGCGTAGTAGACTTGTAGTAGATCTATAACCCAGAATGGATTTGAGCAAGGAACAGCTATAAAATTTTGCGTGCGTTTGAATAAAACCTCCGCAGAATTGCACGAAATGATTAAAACCGCCTATATAAGGAAGATGTCTTCTCCCGTGCTCTTGTTTTTGAGTCGTACAAGAAACTTCTGAATGGTGAAGAGTGTCTGGAAGATGCGCCATGCTCTAATAGGCCTTTGACATCGACTACAGAGGTTAATGTCAATACCATCGAGGCAATCCTGCGCGAAGACAGCAGAATGCCCATGGAGGATGTTGCTAATGTGCGGACGTCAGTTCGTTCTGTTGATGGCATTGTGAGAAACCGATTGGGGAACCGAAAAGTCGCTGCAAAGTGGATTCCCCGTTTGCTCACGAACGAACATACACTGGCGTGCAAAAATTAAGGACGAGACGGTTTTTCGAATGTAACGTCGTGCAGAAGTGCTCCACATCGACTCAAATCATACCATAAGATCCCCAAGATGTAAGAATATGGGACAAGTGAGCAAAACCGCCCAAACGAGGAATCCCAAAGATACAAAGGCACTTTATTGAAAAGGTAGCTTCGAGCACAACTGGACAGAAGACAGAAACGTCCATGTGACATGCGGCTGCCAAGAAAAATCCAGTCTTTAGTAGGGGATATGATCACCCCTTTTGCAGGATTTACAACGTCTGTCCATGCTGAGGACGAGGTTGTCAAGGAGCTGTTGAGGCATCGCGGCCCATTCCTCTTGTAGCGCCAATCGCAGCTGCGGAATCGTTGCTGGTGGCTGCCGACGTGCTGCCAAGCGTCTCTCGAGAAGGTCTCACACGTGTTCGATTGGATTTAGGTCCAGGGAACTTGCGTGCCAATGCATGCGTTTAATATCTTAACTCTCAAACAGCTCTGCGACAGCCATTGTACGATGAGCTGTAGCGTTGTCGTCCATGAAGAGGAACTCAGAACCCACAGCACCTCTAAACAGATGCACGTGAGGCAGGAGAACCTCGGTACAATAGCGTACACCAGTGACTGAACCTCCTTGGAAGATGTGGAGATCAGTACGGCTACCAAGCATGATACCGCCCCAAACGAGAACTCCGCCACCTCCAAACCGGTCCCTTTCGATGATGTTGGAGGTGTGATTGCGTGTTCCCTGCTCTCTCTCTCTCTCTCCAGATGTGTACGTAATTCCAGAATCGCTCGTCATACTAAATCATCTGTCATCCGTAAAGAGAACTCGACCCCATTGCTGATATGTCCAGTTCTTGTGTTTCTGGCACCACAGAAACCGCCGTCTCCGATGAGTAGGCGTTAATGGCACACACCGTGCTGGTCGTCGTGCAAATAGACCACCTTTGTGCAGCCTCCTGGCCACGGTAAAACGCGATAACGGACATCCAGTTGTCTGTTGCATGTGCCTTGCGATTTATCCCGCTGTCTGCCGTCTGTCTCTTCTCGCCTGTAGGACAATATACCAGTCGTCCGCAGCCGTGGTTGCTCGTGGACGACCACTGCTAAACTCTCGGACAGCTCTTCCTGTCGTTCGAAATGCTCTCCAAGTTCGTGAAACGATGCTGTGAGCGATCCCGAATTCCTCCGCCACACTAGTCACACTTCGACTATCTTACTACTTCCCAATGACGCGACCTCGGGTAAAGTCATCCAGATGTCGTCTACTGGATTGTCTGTTGGCCATATCACACGGTGGCAGCAGATCGACGTCGTTCAAACCGATGTACACCGTGCAATAGCTTTTACCGAATTGCTGAGCGTACACCGCCCGTGTGCTTCATACCCTTCCGACCCCCCATTACGTCATGCTGCATATATGCGCATGCCCTACCGTACCGGACCCTAGTCTGTTTCCTGATTGGTCTTTCGGTCCGCTCTGCTTGCTCGTTCCGCTTTTATGCTAATTTCTCCTCTTCGTCCTTAGTTTTTGCACACCAGTGAAAGACAAATCGTGTTATCACTAGTTTCCAATGGCTAGGACGTGATTGACGCACCCTCCGTATTCACCGGACCTGGCACTGTGTGACTTTTTCTATTCCGTGAAGTGAAAAAAACAAATCCATGAGTGTCGGTTTGCATCAAATACTAAACTGAACAATGATCTGATGGGAAGCCTGAACCACATGTTAAGGAAGGGCTTGGAACGCTCCTTCCGGAAGTGGATAGAAAGGTGAGACCGGTGCATTCAGGTAGAGGGAGAACACTTCGAAAGTATGTAAGTGTAATTATGCTTACTGCATTACACTTTTGCCCCATGTAAAATCAGTCTCGTTATTTTTTGAACGACCTTAGTAGATACATTAAACACGATTAAAAAGGTATTTCCCGAGCTTCCAGTTCTTTCGAAGGGTCATGAGGAGATTAGTGGTGTAAACTTTCTAGGGAATTTCGTAGAAAACACCTGCATTATTCGGATTGAGTTAAAGAGACTGCGTAATTTTGGAATTGAGGTTAAGAGAATGTTTTTTTTCATTGGAGGTTTGATGACCACCGTGAGCAACTCCGTGGGCTATAAGCAGTCACCCGTCCCTAATTTAGAGTCACTGGTTCCAGGGAAAGGAGAGAGCCAGTGCCATAAGACAAACACAACATCCATGCTTCACCGGCATTCAAACCCGGACACATCTCGACGAATGATCAGAAGCCATCGCTTACACCACTGCGCTAAGAAAATGCTTAAAAGAATGTGCAAGTTTCAAATATCAGGTCATTCCAGAAGTAATGTCGTTTTGCGCAAGCCCAACAGTTGTGAGCTCCGTGGTGCCCAGACTATGACGTCGACCACGGTGAGTATAAGAGGGATCATGCAAGCAGACCTTCAAGTCACTTGTCGCAAACGGGAATTCTAGGTGCAGTCGTTGCGTACTTAAACCGCATATGAAATGGCAGTGTCAGAAGACCACATTAGGCACATTATGCTGTATGAGTTCCACCATCGACATTCAGCGACGGTAGCAACACAAAACATCAATGCCGTATATGGACTGGGTACTTTGGTGGTCAACGCTGGTTTCAGAAATTTCGAAGAGGGGACATCAGCCTCAAGGATATACAGTGACCCGGACGGCCTGTTGAGCTGGATAACGACGTGCTGAAAGCTGCTGTTGAGGGAAATCCGCAGGCAACAGCCGAGGAATTGGATACACTTGTTCATTCAACCCACTCCACTATTCACCGGCATCTGCAGGACCTCGGTTATGTGTCGAAACTGGGTAAGTGGGTATCCCATGATCTCACTCCACAACCGCTGCAACAGCGTGTAAACATTTGCACTTCTTTGTTCTCCCGTGAAAAAAGGGAGTCGTTTTTGCACAGAATTGTCACGGGCGATGAAAAATGGATTTTTTATCACAAAATTAAACGTAAACGGCAGTGGCTTTCCAAAGGGA
Organism: Macrothele yani; assembly: GCA_039090855.1. Taxonomy (NCBI): domain Eukaryota; kingdom Metazoa; phylum Arthropoda; class Arachnida; order Araneae; family Macrothelidae; genus Macrothele; species Macrothele yani. The sequence goes on from CM076993.1 coordinate 98,958,103, forward strand.
ATGTGCCTGCAGCAGTGGCGAAACCAGGACGATTCCCACAAAATGTCTTGATGTCTGTGTGGTGGGATATGCAAGGCATAATCCATCACGAGCTGCTGCCACCCAACATAACCATTACAGGGGAAGTCTACTGTCAGCAGTTGCAGCATCTACGCACTGCTGTGCAGGATAAACGTCCAGCACTCGTGAATCGTAAAGGTGTGCTGCTACAGAAGGACAACGCAAAACCACACACAGCGAAAATGACCAGTACCACGATGCAGGACTTCGGATGGGGAAAACTTCCGGATCCAGCATATTTCCCTGACATCGCCCCATCCGACTACCACCTCTTTCGTAGCCTGCAAAACCATCGTGCTAGGACTACACTTCGAAATGTGGAAGAGGTACGACAAACCCTTCCCTTTCTGCTTTTTTTGCATCGAAACCCATGGAATTCTACAATTTTGGGATTCAAAACCTTGTCGATCGATGGGAGAAGATTGTAACTATCGGGGGCACTAATATGGATTAAATCATCTGTTCCATGTACGTTTTTCTTTCTTTTCTTCACACTTTGAAAAAACGACAGTATATTTGATATTACCTGATACATGATCCTGTCGCAAATTTTGAAGATGACAATCGGTTTTTTGGTATGAATATGACAAGGATGGTATGTCAGATAATATCCGAAAGCTTATAACGAAGTAAATTTCTCCGTCATTTTTATCCGCGCCAGGATTCGAACCCGGATCCCCTCATTCCGGAATAAGTCACTCTACCAATTGAGCTACGCGGACGTTTTATTCTGATTCCTATCTGCCTTTATGTCGTGTGCGTCCTTCTGCCAGGTACGTCACATCTCCTGGTACGTTACAAGCTAGAAAATTTCATCGTCCTGGAGCGGGAATGGAATCCACGTCTCCCAGATAGCGCCCGGGTATGCTAACCACTACAGCACCCAGAACGACCATGTCTCAAGTTTTCGATTAACTTGAATATGACCATCACAAGATTCCCCAGTCGAAGCAACCTGCATTCATGTTTGGCGAATCTGGGGGTTAAGAATCCTGTCCCGTGATATGAATGCCGGTTGCTTCGACTGGCGAATCCTGTGATGGTTATATTCAAATTAATCGGAAACCTGAAACATGGTCGTTCTGGGTGGTGTAGTGGTTAGTATACCCGGGCGCTATCTAGGAGACGTGGGTCGATTCCCGCAGCAGGATGACAAAATTCTTTAAGTTTTCGGATATTATCTGACTTGCCATCCTTGTCATTTTTACACCAAATAACGGTTTGTCATCTTCAAAATTTGTATTGTACGGTATATCCCGTATTCCGTTCATGATGATCCTATTGCTTGTACCATACCCTGAAATAGCAAATTATTGGAAAACCTAACCTTATAACATATTGGACCCCTCTTGGCCTTCAAAACATCCTGGATTTCATGTGGCACGGATTCGTCGAGGTGCTGATATATCGTTCAACACGTAATGTAAGGATTATAGAGAAGACACTAGCTGTATTAAGCTGAAACTCATGACGTCATGAAGTCGACTGCAGCGCACCATCGACCTACAACAAAACTACCGTTGATTGACAGCTGGGCTTCCCAGGAATCACCACGAACAGCATGATTTTGTCCATTTGAGCTTTGACCTCCCAGCAGAGTGGAAGACGACGTATATGACATATACCTAACATTTTCCGGATTCTTTCTGATTTGCATCTGTCAGTTTCCTACAGCATTCTCATAAGTGGTGTTATTCTTGCTTATTGCTTACCGATTGTTAACTTTTCCTTTGCAGATTCCATAACTCAGGTTTATACGTGTTTTTGTTGTAAATTTAATGCGCGCATATTTTGTCATTGTTTTCTCCACAATATAAGCTGTGACTCGGCTTTCCTTTCAATTCTGATTTGTATTCCATTGTCATCTGTTTCGATATCTACGCTTTTGGTTTCGATGTATATGGATATTATGCTATTGTCATCTTTCCGATTCCTCACGTTGGGTTAACGGAAGGGTGGCGCAGAGCAGCTGCTCCTCAACACCCCAGCACTGGGTTAGGGTTGCCATAGCAACTACTGCCGACGGGATGGGGGCACGTCCCATTTTGCTTAATTGTAAGTGGATGGGGGCGCCACGTTCTATGGGAGTAGTTTTCACAGACTTCTATGTCTGTTCCCACTCTATATATCCTTACTTTATGGTTCAACAGGTATGTTCAACCAAGTGGATGTGATGCCGCCCGTCAATTGTTGAAGGTTCGCAAGAAGCCACGAATGGCTCTCTCAATCTCACTTTACATGTATTCAATTCGGTTGAGTTCTGGAGAATATGGGGGCTATTTAAGCCCTGATATATCCCTGTCGTGCTCTTGAAACCACTGTTTAATGATCCGGGACTTGCAGCATTACCCTGTTGCAAGCAGCCCTCACCATCAGGCAATAATGTGCACGTGTGCCTAGTCCTCAATGATGTTAAAGCACCCAGTGTTATCCAAATGCTGTTTTAAAGCTATTTATCAGGTTGTAAAGAAAGTTTCTGGAAGAATATTATATGTGGCTTGTGTAATGCAAGATACTGCTGGCCTGCGGTGACGTAAACATCCCAGAGTGCTGATCGCAAAAGAACAGATTCTAAAGACAGAAGGCCTGAAGATTAGTAGCACGTGGTGAAGATTAGTAGCACGTGGCGACGATACAATGGCGATATGGAGGGAAGGTGTACGTGCAATACTGCTCTATAAATATTTGAACGGCTTGAAAGTTAAGGAATCACTTGGTAAATTGCAAGAAGCGTTTTGTGATGATATTATTGGGCAGTGTACTTGCTATGACGGGTACAAGATATTCGACACCCATGTACGGGATCTGTATGATGCGCCCTTGAAGTGGCAGACCCAACAAGGTTGAAAACAATAACACTGCAATACGTGCTATCGACCAAGACCACGGGAACGGATAGAGGAACTGAAAACCACCCATACGACTATCAGCCCCCAACTTCGGAAAGTTGGGATATTCGTGTAAACTGTGCAAATGGGTGCCCCATGCTTTGTTTGACCAGAATCCGATGCAACGCTACTCCATTGCTGTTGCTCTGCGTGAAAGAGAAAAACGGGAGGACTTTTTGCATCGGTTGGTCACATGTGACGAAATGCCGCCCCGGTGGCGCATTGGTCTAAGGCGTTGGCCTCTGATCATTCGTCCGTAAGAGGTCCGGGTTCGAATCCCGGTCAGGCATGGATGTTGTGTTTGTCTTACGGCACTGGCTCTCTCCCTTCCCTGGAACCAGTGACCCTAAATTAGGGACGGGCGACTGCTTATAGCCCATTGAGTTGCTCACGGCGGTCGCTAAACCTCCAATCAAAAAAAAAAAAAACATGTGACGAAAAATAGGTCATGTACGTGAATGTTACGAGACAAAAAGCATGGACCAAGCAGGTAATACCTACACAGAAACCCGCTAAACAGAGGGTGAGTCGAAAGTTGTGCAATATTTGGATCACTTTGTGTCTTCATACATACCTTTACGACGAAAGCTGACTAGCATTCAAAGTATAGGCGATCGTGTTGCACCGTCTTTAGCCATCTGTCTGCCAGTTCTTCGATTCTACAGAGGGTGAGTCGAAAGTTGTGCAATATTTGGATCACTTTATGTCTTCATACGTACCTTTACGACGAAAGCTGACTAGCATTCAAAGTATAGGCGATCGTGTTGCACCTTCTTTTTTTTTTTTTTTTTTGGTTGGAGGTTTAACGACCACCGTGAGCAACTCAATGGGCTATAAGCAGTCGCCCGTCCCTAATTCAGGGTCACTGGTTCCAGGGAAGGGAGAGAGCCAGTGCCGTAAGACAAACACAACATCCATGCCTCACCGGGATGCGAACCCGGACCCCGTTCGGACGAATGATCAGAAGCCATCGCTTAGACCACTGCGCCACCGGGGCGGCGCACCGTCTTTAGTCATCTGTCTGCCAGTTCTGCGATTCCGAGGCGGTGCCAGTTCTTGTCCTTCGAGGCGAAGAACTCCTTCATCCAGCTGCCACCTTCTCCTGGTTGTTGAGATGCCGCCCGCGAAGGAAGTATGTCATCGACAGGAATAAGTAATAATCGGACGGGGCAAGGTCGGGACTATATGCTGAGTTTGGCATCAGTTCGATGCCCTGAAGTTCGTAGAATTTTGCCCGGGTCGTTCTCGTGGTATGAGGTCGAGCGTTGTTCTGCTGTAGGAGAGCGCACTTTCTGTTCACCAGTGCTGGGAACTTCTCCTTCAAAACAGCATACATCCACTCCAGCTGTTCAGAGTAGAGGTTGGCGTTGATGGTCCCACCATCTGGAACAAATCCGTAATGGATTATCCCCTCGAAATGCCACCAGAGCAGAGCACCACCTTGTGCTTGAAGCGCCCACGTTTGACAACAGTTTCAGGAATCTGGTTCGGGCTACACCACTGCAGTTGTGTGTTAGGATTACCGAAATAAACCCACTTTTCATCGCACGTAACAATTATCTCTTGAAACGTACATGGCGCGAGTTTTCTAGGAGTTTCGTGCACACTTTCACTCGGCGGTTTCTTTCAGCTGGCGTCAGTTGATGAGGGACAATGCGGCAGATCTTGTAGATCTTGCAGAGGTTCTGAAGGTGACGAACCACGGTGGTCTGTGATGAAATGCCCAGCTCGCCTGATAATCACCGAGTTCTGGTTGTAGGATTTGCCTCTACGGCCTGACTCACGGCCTTCGAATCCACGGTCCGCTGCCTACCTGACCTTGGCTCGAGGTTTCTGTCACCTGAGCGAAATTTCTTGAACCATCTGGTTGCGGTGCTGTTGTCCACGAAACCTTTCCCTTTCGCGTGACAAATGTTTCGCGTTGCTTGAGCAGCATTATGACCGAGTTCATACTCGTAAAGCAAAAGCTCCCTAATTAGCCTGTTGTGGCTGTTCATGTTTTAGGCATCCCAACCACAGACAGAACGACGACATGCAATGCTGTTCGCAGCAACGTCTACCACTTCATATCCCTCTCGAGTGATTGCAGTGCGCGACTTGAACTAGTTTAAACACGTGACATGCCTGCCGCAGCACATGCGTTAATGCTAATATTGCAAAGCTTTCGAATCACTCTCTGCACAATCGGTGCCAACGCTCGCCTATCCCTATCTGACATCCTCGTATGATGTCCACAATTACACGTTTGGAGGTCACGCGGAAGCGTATATGCTCCAGCTTTGTCCGTTCGTCTGTCCGTCTGTCCGCACGATAACTCGCGTAAAAATGGTTTGCTTTCGATGAAATTTTAGTATGTGGTAGGGGACCAATTGGGGACGAACCCTATTGAAAATGGACGAAATGGGGTCAAAGATCACGACATAGGAGCGGGATCCATTCCATTGCCTTATTCGCCATAACTTGCGTAAATATGGTTCGATGTCGATGAAATTTTTGTATGTGGAAGGGGACCACCTGAGAAAGAACCCTGTTGAAAATGGGTGAAGTGGGGTCAAAGGTGAGGACATAGGAGCGGGGTGCATTCCATTGCCCTTATGCGTCATAACGCACGTAAAAATGGTTCGATTTTGATGATGTTTTAGTATGTGGTAGGGGACCAACTGGGGACGAACCCTACTGAAAATAGACGAAATTGGGCCAAAGATCAGGACATGGGATCGGGATCCATTCCATCGCCTTTATCCCATACTACGTATTAAATGAGCAATTCTTGTATGTACGTAAATTTTGTTTTGAAAACGGCTCTAAGGATTTTGATGAAAGTCGTTAACCTACCGTTTTCTGGTACTAGAAATCGATTTAGCCTGATCTCGACTTTAGGAAAATTCGTTTAGTGGGTTAAATAACCACCCCGAATTACCACGTTTTTAGTGTCATGGCGTCGTCCCATTATTGTTGCACATGCTTAGAAATCTTATGATGTCACAATCTCGCGATTGAGATGTTGGCGCGGTCACGCCATCTGTCTCATTACGTCACGCGTTCTGTGTGGATCATATTAAAGTTTTATGACGTCACACTCTTGCGAGCAGATGGTCGCGATTCCCATCTGCCTCATTATGTCACGCGTTGTATGCCTGTCCGCACGATAACTCGCGTAAAAATCGTTCGATCTCGATGAAATTTTAGTATGTGGAAGGGGAACACCTGGGAAGAAACCCTGTTGAAAGTGAGCGAAATGGGGTCAAAGGTCAGGACATAGGAGTGGGATCCATTCCACTGCTATTATGCGTCATAACTAACGTAAAAACCTTCCGATTTCGATTAAATTTTAGTATGTGGTAGGGAACTACCTGGGGACAATCCCTATTGAAAATGGGCGAAATGGGGTCAAATGTCAGGACATAGGAGCGGAATCACTCTCATCGCCATTATGCGTCATAACTTACGTAAAAATGCTTAGATTTGGATAAAATGTTGGTATGTTGTAGGAAACTGCCTGGGAACGAATCTTATTGAAAATGGGTGAAATGGGGTCAAAGGGTGGGACACAGGAGCGGGATCTATTCTATAGCCCTTATGCATCCTAACTTACGTAAAAATGCTTCGATTACGACAAAACGTTATCATGTTATTTCGGAGGTATAGTGAACTGGTTCTGTTTAATATCATCGTAATGCGGTCAAAGGTCAAGACACAGGAGCGAGATTTATTCCACAGCCATTATCCTCATAACGTGAGTAATAACTTGAGTAATGATTTCTGATATGGTGGAAAGCGTATCATAATCAATGCATTGCATGATTTTACTGACTTGTTCATGAGTAGTCATAATCTTCGATACAGTTCCTCGTGTTACACCTACTGCTTCTGCCGTTCTAGTTAATGAAGCTCCTGCAGGACACGCACCAATAATCATGCCTTTTTTAGATGTCACTGAGATCTGGCATTGTCGACAATTACTCTGCAACCGCTGTTTTACCAGTGATTGTAGCACTGCTAATTGACAACCGACGTCGAACTACACATTTTTGGTGTACTTCACATAACGTGCGACATCGTCCCTATGATGTGCACGCGGCCCATTACGTGTACTCCAGTCGCAGTCGGTGTTTCCATTATTTTGATAAATCCCTGAATAGTTGAAGATTTGTTAAGTATTAAACTGAACAAACATACTCTGCTCGACTTTGAAATTGCTTCACCCAGAAAGATTGAGCCGAATGAGCCGAAAATCAAATGACCAAAGGTATGGAATATGAGATGGTAAATTAATACACTGAAGTGCCAAAAAACTAAGGTATAGAATATGAGATGGTAAATAATAAGGTACAGAATATGAGATTGTATAGAATATGTAAATAATAAGGTATAGAATAGTAAATATTAAGGTATAGAATATGAGGTGGTATAGAATAGAAAAATCTAAGGTATAGAATATGAGATGGTAAATAAATACACTGAAGTGCCAAAAAACTAAGGTATAGAATATGAGATGGTAAATAATAAGGTATAGAATATGAGATGGTATACAATATGTAAATAATAAGGTATAGGAATAGTAAATAATGAGGTATAAAATATGAGATGGTCGATATCTCTGCTTCTAAGAGTCCGATTTAAAAAAATTCCTTCTTTGGATAGCGTTTCCGGGGCGAACTGTTTCCCATATAATTAAAAATATGTGTCCATCAAATCACCAAAGATATAGAATATGAGATGGTATAGAATAGAAAAACTAAGGTATAGAATATGAGATGGTATAGAATAGAAAAAACTAAGGTATAGAATATGAGATTGTAATAATATGAGATGGTCGATATCTCTGCTTCTAAGAGTCCGATTTAAAAAATTCTTTCTTTGGATAGCGTTTCCGGTGCGAACTGTTTCCCATATAATTAAAAATATGTGTCCATCAAATCACCAAAGATATAGAATATGAGATGGTACACAATATATAAATAATAAGGTATAGGAATAGTAAATAATGAGGTATAGAATAGAAAAAACTAAGGTATAGAATATGAGATGGTAAATAAATAGAAAAAAAACTAAGGTATAGAATATGATATGGTATAGAATAGAAAAATCTAAGGTATAGAATATGAGATGGTAATAATATGAGATGGTCGATATCTCTGCTTCTAAGAGTCCGATTTAAAAAAATTCCTTCTTTGGATAGCGTTTCCGGGGCGAACTGTTTCCCATATAATTAAAAATATGTGTCCATCAAATCACCAAAGATATATAATATGAGATGGTATAGAATAGAAAAAACTAAGGTATAGAATATGAGATGGTAAATAATAAGATATAGAATATGAGATGGTATGCAATATGTAAATAATAAGGTATAGAATAGTAAATAATAAGGTATAGAATATGAGATGGTATAGAATAGAAAAAACTAAGGTATAGAATATGAGATGGTAAATAATAAGATATAGAATATGAGATGGTATACAATATGTAAATAATAAGGTATAGAATAGAAAATAATAAGGTATAGAATATGAGATGGTATAGAATAGAAAAAACTAAGGTATAGAATATGAGATGGTATAGAATAGAAAAAATTAAGGTATAGAATATGAGATGGTATAGAATAGAAAAAACTAAGGTATAGAATATGAGATGGTAATAATATGAGATGGTCGATATCTCTGCTTCTAAGAGTCCGATTTAAAAAATTATTTCTTTGGATAGCGTTTCCGGGGCGAACTGTTTCCCATATAATTAAAAATATGTGTCCATCAAATCACCAAGGATATATAATATGAGATGGTATAGAATAGAAAAAACTAAGGTATAGAATATGAGATGGTATAGAATAGAAAAAATTAAGGTATAGAATATGAGATGGTACAGAATAGAAAAAATTAAGGTATAGAATATGAGATGGTATAGAATAGAAAAATCTAAGGTATAGAATATGAGATGGTAATAATATGAGATGGTCGATATCTCTGCTTCTAAGAGTCCGATTTAAAATATTATTTCTTTGGATAGCGTTTCCGGTACGAACTGTTTTCCATATAATTAAAAATATGTGTCCATCAAATCACCAAAGGTACAGAATATGAGATGGTAAATAAATACACTGAAGTGCCAAAAAACTAAGGTACGTCTCTAATACCGACTTAGTCCTCCTCTCGATCGGATAACGGCAGCAACAAGACGGGGCATGGACTCCACCAACTCTCTGTATTAAAGTGGAGACAGTGCATACCACGCTTCCTGAAGAGCGTCCCACAATTCCGTAATATTCGCCGGTGGAGGATTCGTGGCATTGACGGCATGTTGAACAGCAACCCAAGTGTGTTCGATGACGTTTAAATCCGGCGAACGAAGGGATCCAAGTAAGGATGCCAAAAACCGTGGAATGTTCTTGTAGCGATAATCTGGAGACTTCGGACGTCTTCAGTGGCGCATTGTCGTGTTGGAAGAGGTCGCACCCGTCGGACGGGTCGTATGACATCAACGGGTGCAAATGATCCCTAAGGATGGTTACGTAGCCTCCACTGGTCACAGCGGTCTGCAGACGTATGAAGAGTCCAAACGCATTCCAGCTGAAAATACCCCACACCATAACAGAGCCACCACCGGCACGCACGTTCCTTGTAGGCATGCGGGAACCATTGTTTCGTGGGGTTGTTGCCACACCCGGTGTAGGTCATCTGCTTGGAACAGTTGGTACCGCAATTCGTTGTACCAGGCTCAACGTTTCCAGTCATCTAGCGTCCAATGGCGTTGTTCTCGAGCACAAGCCAGAAGCACAGCCTTGTGTCGTCGGGTCAGCGATAGCACCCGGGTGAATCGTCGCCCATAGAGCAAGGGAACATTGCACTGTCCCAAAACTGATGGTACTACTGGCCCCAGCATTGACTTACGCTGTGCTGCAATGTCCTACGGCGGACGGATGTTACGATGCGAGCTAGACGCCGCTGTCCACTATATTTCAAGGCTATTCTACGGCTACAGCGGTCTTATGCTCTGGATGTTTTCACCGAGTTTGTCTAGTACAGGTAGACCCTTGAAATTGTTCACCGTGTAAATCCAAATTTCTTAGTAATTTCCGAAATGAACTGACCCATCTCCATTGCGTCGACTGTCATACCCAGTCCAAAATAGCTTAAATCATGATAAGCTGCCATCTGAATGCGAATGCTGATATATCTACCTCTATGTACACGTCGTTTCCTGCAATATTATTCACCGCATGTGTGTGGTTGCATCTAATGGAAATGGTAGCGTCCTTCTCAGTTTTTTTGTCACCTCAGTGTATATGATTTAATTTCGAAGGCAGTACATCAGTTTGGCAGGCTACAAGATAGGAGCATGTTCAAAGGAGACTGGCGACATGGTCATCGGTTGTTTTAACCCATACGCGAGAAGGTATTAATCGTGGTGCGCTCGGTGCCGACCTCGGTACACCAACGTGCAATTCTGTGGTAATTTTTTGGGTTGTGGACGGTCTGTTCGCTTGCACGATTCTCACAGTTTGACCTCTCTGATCCACCAGCTGTTTTCGTCCGCAGGATCGCCGATTGCTAAAAGTTTTTTGCGTGTCATATCGTCCACGTTACACAATTGCAACGATTGTGCGTGAAATGTCCAGGAGAATGACCGTTCGGGAGATGCTTAAACCGGCACGCCTGCCTCCAGCTATCATGCCACGTTCAAAGTCGCTCAGATCACTCCTTTCGCCTACTCGGATATTATGTTGAACGCCAACTGATTCTCGACGAGCTGCCTTGCCCAACTTATATCGCACACGGAACTCACATGCCGTCTTACATGTTGGAATGCAGTATTTATACACGGTCGAGTCACATTATTGAGACCACCAGCTAATATCCAGAGTAACCGCTGAGTGCTGCGCGGACAGCATCTAGACGGACTGGAAGTGACTCAGTAAGGTGCTGGAGGATTTTCACGAGTATGTGGAGCCATGCTGACTGCAGTGCATCTCACAGCTGCTGGAGGGTGCGTGGTGGAGATCCATAGAGCAAGCAACACAATCGAGGTGGTCCCACAGATGCTCAATTGGGTTTAAGTCTGGAGAGTGAGGGAGCCAGGGAACTACACTGAAGTCTTCATCGTGCTCTTCCAACCCCTATCGGACATTTCTTGATGTGCGTCACGTCGCATCATCATTCTGGAAAATCCCATCCGCCCCAGGGAAGACAATCAGCATGTATGGGCGTACGTGGTCTTCAAGGATGGATTTACAAGGAATTCGGTCCATAGTGCTTTCTATACAGGGTATGAGTGGACCCAGAGAATGCCACGAAAACATTCCCCAGACCATAAAGGTGCCCCCACCGGCTTCTGTTCTTCCAGCAATGGTTGAAGAGTGTTTGTTCCCGATGTTTCTTGCCTTATACGCCAACGTCCATACGTTCGATGAAGCAGAAAATGTGACATCATCGGATAAGGCAATCCTTTGCCAATCAGCAGAGGTCCAGTTCCGATGTAAGCCTTTTCTACCGCTGAACCTTTGTTAGTATAGGTGCAGTGACCATCCGTCTGCATCGGAACCAAATGCGCAGCACAGTTCGCTGAACTGTCGTTTTTGACACACATCCGGTAGCCTCCTGGTTCATTCGGCCAGTGAGGTGTTCCCCTGTAGCGTTTCGATCGGCGACTCACGCACCTTCCAAGCCGACGTTCACCTCTCACATCAATGGCACGTGATTCGCAATAGTGCCATTTCTCCAATCACGGTACACTTTAATCACAGCTGCACACGAACAGTTCACAAACTGCGCTGTTTCAGAAGAACTGTCACCCTTGGCCAGAAAGCAGATAATCATCCCCTTTTGCAAATCTGATAAATCGCTCCTTATATCCATGACAGCAACGAGTGATATGTTTTCAGATGATCATGAGTAGAGGATTTTAGGAAGAGAGTGTCTGACCCCAGGTCTTAAACTACCCTTAGAAATAGGAAGCTAGGAGATTTGGGCTAGAGTGCCCGATAGGAAAGTGACACGGAAGCTAGGTAGAAAGGGGGAGGACGACACCCTTATTTATTATCGGGGGGGGGGGGGCAGCACCAGAGGTCTGACGGCTTAACGTGCCCATCCGACGCATGGTGGATATTTAGTGGATCGAGCGTTCGTACCTGCCTGGAATCGAACCTGAGGTCTTCTCCATGGCAGTCACGAACGTTGCCTACTAGGCAGCCCGCGGCCCTAATGTTTTCAGATTGCCTACACCACACCTTATATACCCTTCAAGCCAGCTGATGACACGTGCCTACTTTCATTGGCTACGCGCTGATGACGTCAAAAGTAGGAGCTGGTCACAATAATGTGACTCGACTGTGTATATAACGAGGGCATCTGTACCTAATAAACTGACATGTCACTATACGCCTGTTTTTAAGCCTGCGTTTCTATTGTGGATTTAAGTTTTATTTTAGCGGCAAAGGAAATGAATAAAGAACAAAAGGTGTTTTGAATGAAATTTCTTATTCTACGTTTTAAGTATTCAGCATTTACACTAGAGGTCTGAACGGGCCTGAGAGGACTTTTTTTAGTTTAGAGAACAAAGCAACGGTCTGAGCCGGGCTTTTCCCCCAGACACTTTGACCTGGCACGGGCAGGTCGACCCATTATTTTTATCGCAATGGTAAGGAAAAACAACCGTCGTGTTTCCCGATTTCCTGGTGAGTTTAACTGTTTTTCTGGCTTTACGTACTTCCATGGTATACCCCAGGGTGTAATCACAGGGATGAGGAGAGGTGCTCATAGGGTTTTTACCATCTGTACGTATTAAGATGGCAAAACCTGCTTGGGTCTTGTTGACAGCAAAAAGATTCGACCCGGAGCGAGTGTGTGTTGTATGGAGTAGGAGACGGGAGGTATACGCCGTGGGGTGGAGTGTCTGTGTGTGTGAGAGAGAGAGACACACACAGAGAGAGACAGAGAGAGTGGGACGACACCAATTGTTTTTTTTACCTTATAACGAAGTAAATTTCTCCGCCATTTTTTTCCACGCCGGGGATCGAACCCGAGTTCACTTATTCCGGAACAAGTCGCTCTACCAACTGAGCAACGCAGACGTTCGTTCTTGCTGCTATCAGCCTTTATGTCGTGTGCATCCTGCGGGGCAGCCCCCCCCCCCGAAAGAGGGCCGGGGGCATGGTCCACTGGTAAGCCGTGACCATGAATGGTTGCAGGCAACCATCCGCTGTAGAACGTTCACTTGAGAACTCCCAGTCAATCTGTTGTGTGGAATGCAACGTCACACACATTTATTTTTCGAAGCGCTGAAGAAGGGATTCTCTTATTTTTCGTTTCTCGCGGTGTGGAAATAACATCACACCATTGCGAGATCTTTAACGGCCGGGTCATTCTGGAAGTTCGGACGCCATTATAACGAAGTAAATTTCTCCGTAATTTTTGTCCACGCCGGGGATCGAACCCGAGTCCACTTATTCCGGAACAAGTCGCTCTACCAACTGAGCTACGCAGACGTTCGTCTCGCTGCTATCTGCCTTTGTGTCGTGTGCATCCTGCGGGGCAGGCGAGTCACAACCTCTAATATGTACAGGGATTGACTTTTGTAGTTCTCTGGTTAGTTCAAAGAAATGGAGATTTTGAACGGGCTCTGTCGTTTTTTTATTCCCTCTCTCTCTCTCTCCGTCCACCCTCTCTGTCTGTCCCTCCCTCCCTCCCTTCCTCTCTCTCTCTCTCTCTCTCTCTCTCTCTCTTCCTATCTATCTCTCCTCCCCTCTCTCTCCCTCCACCCTCTCTGTCTCTCCCTCCCTCTCTTCCTCCCTCCCTCTCTCTCTCTCTCTCTCTCTCTCTCTCTCTCTCTCTCTCTCTCTCTCTCTCCTATCTCTCTCTGAATATCTCTCTCTCTCTCTTCCCCTCTCTTTAAAGGTTATATTGTTCGATAATTGCTAAAGTTTAGTTAATATTTTTAGGCTTACTTTCAACTAAATATTTTCAATAATATCTCATTTAATTATTTAATTTTCATAACTTAGTAAAATACAATAGAAAAACAAAATAATATTAAATGACACATCATGGGCCATGCCGGGCCTAAATAAGAGTTGCAATTGACGGGCCCGGGCCGGGGTCGCCAGATAAAACCTGTGCGTAGACCTCTAATTTACACATTCCTTTAAAATTTGAACCGTCAACACAGTAGTTCGGTCATAACAAAACTGCTCCACGAGTTATCACGTGACTAAATTCCGATTGCGACATTAGGTAGGTATTACATGTGGCTTAACTTAAAAAATGGACTAACTTTGAATTTTTTTGTCTAAAGTCATGAAGTGGCATACTTACAATTTAAGCACTCTTCTAATTCATACGTTTTTTTTTTTTTTGTTTTTTTTTTGTTACAGCTCTTTTCCTGCATTTTCTTTCTTTCTCATTTTTTTACTAACTTTTAAGAGTAGAAGGTTTGCCTCCATCATCATGATCATCACCAAAATCCCATTACGAAGAACTCCGCTTTGTAATTTATTTTCCGATAATGTTCTATCATCTATTAGAAAAATCAATGAAAGCTTAGTATTCTGGCAAAAATAATTTACTACGACGATCAAAATGCAACTGGCCGAGCCCGAGAAAGGAAGCCTGGAATTTAATAACATAAAAAAAAAAAAAAAAAAAAAAAGATAAAGAGCCATGAGGCAAGAAATTACTGAAAGTATTCTTGACTTTTCGTTCGGAGAATGTGGAAAAGTTCTTCTTGAATAATATTTCTGAGTGCCTACATTTTAAATGTTTTCTATGCACACATTAGGAGTGAAGGACACTCTGAGTGGATGGATTGTTTTCATGAAAATTAGTTCTCCGTTACTCTTGATTTACTAAATAAGTTATCCCACGACACACAAACAGATGGCCATGCAAAGTATAGTAGACTTGCAATATGTGCGATGTTCTTAAATTCAGTACAATAAAAGTGATCATCCATTCGTCCTCTGTGAACAAGGGCAGCCGAGACTCTATTGAGAATTATCGACCTATTACAAGAACACCGTCGAGCCATTACATTATAACCACCCACAGCCAAGAGAAATGAATGCGGTTGGAGACCGAACGGTGGCGCAGGTGAAGTTCACATAGCAGTATATATACAACCAGAGGACGGGCTTTCGTTTAGTAGAGTGTTTGGAGTCAGAATGGGAAAAGATGCCGATTTATCGGAGTTTGATAAAGGACAAATTGTGATGGCACGGCGCCTGGGAACTACGATCCAGGAAACGGCGTGGCTTGTGGGTTGGTCACGTGCCGCTATAGTACGTATCAAAAGTAGTGTACAGATGGCCAAACGACGAACAGTAGTCCAGCCGTGTGTCGTCCGCAGCTCATTAATGTCACATGGGAGCGGAGACTGTAGCGCATTGTTTACAGCGATCGCAGGGCCTGCACTGCGACAAATCACCCGCAGCTACAACAGTGGTGATCAGGGCAATGTGTCACAGCTCACAGTTCATTGCAACCTTCTGAGCATGGGCCTGTGTAGCCGAAGACCCAGCCGGGTCCCCATGCTCACTGCACGACATCGCCAACAGTGCGTGAAATGGGCCCAAGATCATCGAGATTGGACCGTGGATGATTGGAAGAAAGTGGCCTGGTCTGACGAATCAAGAGACGGCGCATCACGTAGACGGCCGAGCGCGGATACTCCGATTACCAACGGAGCCTATGGCACCTGGATGCACTGCTGTGAGCGGTGTTTTCTTGGGACAATTTAGGCCCCATTATCCCAATAGCGCAATCCCTGACAGCTGTCAGGTATCTGGACATCGTTGCGGACCAAGTTCACCAATTCATGGCAAGCGTATTCCGTGATGCTGATGGCCATTACCAACACGATAATGCGCCATGCTACACTGCCAGAATCGTCAAGGAGTGGTTCGAGGAACATGCTGGTGACTTTCTGTTATGCCCTGGCCTCCAAATTCACCTGCCATGAACCCAAGCGAACAGTTGTTGTTCGACTTGGAAAAGCGGTTTAGCGCTAAATCACCACCACCCCGAAATACACTAAAGAGCAATTAAATTAGAGACAGCTGCCGTTATTCAAATGTGGCGCTGTGGGCGGCCCTGTAAACGCAAACGACATGACATATGCAGCGATCCGACAATATAAGGAGTCATGCGACGGGAATCAGTAAGAGTCGGACGCAGTTGGGGTAAGACGAAGGATCTAAGCGCATTTGATAGTGGGAAAATTGTCGGGGCCCGACGAATGGGTCACTCCATCTCGGAAATCGTGCAGGCACTGGGATTTTCACAAGCCACTGTGTCACGGGTGCACCGTGAGTACATCGGATCCGGTAAAACCATCCCTGCAAGGGCCAACTGCCGTGGACAACAGCGTGTGGATGAGTGAGGTCATCGTCGGCTAGCTCGCATTGTAACAGCGAATAGAAGGGCCACATTGCAAGAAATCACTCGGCAATTTAACGCTGGTGCACAAAAACTTGTAAGCAGCCACACCATCCAGAACCATCTCCTTGCTATAGGGTACAGAAACCATCGTCCTACGAGGGTACCGTTGCTGACCGCACATCACAGGGTGCAAAGATGGCGCATGGGCGCGGGAACATCGCCACTGGACCCAGGACATGTGGGAAAATGTTGCCTGGACTGATGAGTCGAGATTCACGTTGGTACATGCGGATGGCAGGATACGAGTACGGTGCAAACCACATGAAGCGATGGATTCCTCTTGCCAGCAGGGTACTCTTCAAGCTGTTGGGGGTGGCATTCTCGTCTGGGGACTGTTTACGTGGACGGAAATGGGACCCCTGGTACGTGTGACATCGTCCTTCACAGGTCAACGTTAACGGGATATTCTGGACGACCATTTGCTCCCGTTTGTGCGTCTTCAACATCCCACTGGGGACCTCATCCTGCAACAAGACAATTCAGCTCCCGAATTGTATCCAAATGGTTGAATGAACACGCCACCGACGTGATCTCGCTTCCTTGGCCAGCAAGGTCACCTGACCTCAATTCCATCTAGCACATCTGGGATGCCATCGAGAGAAATGTTTGAGGCTCTGACCCCCTTCCGTCAAATCTTCGTGAACTGTGGGAACTTGTTAAGGGGTCGTGGATCCCTATGGCTTCCCAACACTTCGGGTGTCTTGTCGAGTCCATGCCGAGACGAATCGCCGCCGTCATCGGGGCGAAAGGTGGTGCTACACGTTACTAGACAGGTATCTCTAATTCAATTGCGCTTCAGTGTATCTAATTCAATTGCGCTTCAGTGTATGCGGACTAAATCGTGTCCTTCAGATTATTAATTAGGTGGTCATAATGTAATGACTCATTAGTGTTTGTATCCCTGATAATTCTTTTCAAAAAAGACAATTTTCTTCATCGTGAAACCTAAACGCGTTTTTTTTTGTTTTTTTTTTTTCTTTTTGAAGGTACATGCATGGATGCCATGATTTTTCGAGGAGTGTTGTTATTTGCATGTAAGAGATGTAACCACTGTTAGTATCCCCTCGAGAAGATGGTAGATTTCTTTTTATTTCGGTGCAATATTCACACGATCCGTATGTTAAAAATTATGATTTTTAATAAAAATGGAGCGTTTTTGGAAATTGTAAGGACCAAGTAGAAACAACAGAAGTAACGTTTCTGAGCATCATGACCAGAAACGCTGCTTTGTTGTTGCTGTATTACTCCTTGCGATCATATAATAAAGTGAATGGAGTCCTCAAAAATAGCGAAGAAATAAATCGCGATGTGAATCTGAAAAAAACTCAGAATGCCTTTATAAAGTAACTGAATTTAAATAACTCTGCGAACCTTATCAGCATGCAAATTGAAGCACTAAAATGCACCGAAAGGAAATAAAAATTCAAATAAGGTTGAGACTGGCAGGTTGTTAAGGACAGAAGTGTGACCTTGTGACGGTTCCATTTCACTCGCTACTTTTCTTAACTGTTAACTGCATTTTAGATTCTGTGCCAAGAAAAAAGGCGCCTGTTACCAATTCCAGCTTTTTACGTAAAATGCCACCTCCGTTTCCTGATTTCTTTGGCATCCGTGAAAATAAGTACGGGCAGCCTCTCAAAAGAAAGCTCATTATTGAGTTTAAACAAACCTCTATCCTTCATAATTTTTGGTCACGTATATCTAAAGAAATCAGGCAGAATTATATTTCTTACTACATTTCGGGTTTATAAAGCTTGACTGTGATAAATTGATAAATACTTTTTCACTGAAAAAAAGCAAAGCTTCGAAATCAGTGCTCTAAAGACACAGTAAAACGCATTGAGTTTTTGGTCAAGTTTCGAACTGTATTTTTAGCACGTCTTTTGTAAAAAAAGATCGTGCTTATGTTATCAGTTCGTCTTTCCATCCATCTGTAGACACAATAGCTCTGCAACTAATAGTCCGATTTGAAAAATTCGTTTAGGAGAATTGAAATGTGCGTATGATGATCCTTTATTTTGTTTTGCTTTTCACGACGCTCAATTTCGCCGCTAGGAGGCGTAAATGCAGATGATATCGAATTCAAAACACATTTTATTCCATATATTTGCTTCTCAAACATCCAATTCAAAAAATTATTTTACCTTTCGGTTCCATTCATGTCGAAGACGATCTTAGATATAGTTACTTTTTCAAGTTAAGCATAGATTCTCCGTTAGGGGGCGTAAAAGTAAATTGCGTTTCCCCCGATATCTCTGCTTCCAAAGCTCTGATTTGAAAAATAATTTCTACAGCGGATACAACTTCTGATGAGAAATACTTTCCATATAAATTCTAATTTTTGCTATAAAATGGTATGGCCACCAGGGGCGTAAGTGCTGATTTCCGCTTCTGATGTATTTGCAGCAAAATCTGAGCTCCTGAAAATTCGATTGAATCCGATAGCGCTCACATCGAAAAACCTTTTGACAATACTTTTCCCTTAAAATAATGCATGGTTTTCCCACTAGGGGGCGTAAAGTCATATCTTATTTTTGTCGATATCTCTGCTTCTAAGAGACCGATTTGAAAAATTATTTCTTTGTTAGAGAGCGTTTCCGTGGGGAAATGTTTCTCATATAATTTCAAACTTTTCTTTGAGCGCTTGTCTGCCACCAGAGGGCGTAAGTTCACGTTTCCGTTTACAACAATATCTGCGGGACTGAAAACCCGACTGAAAAACTTCTTTATTCGGTCAGATACCACTAACTATGAAAACTCTGTGTGTGTGTATTTTCTGTCGAAAGTAGTACACCCTTTCGCCGCTAGGAGCGCTAATGCTTTTTCTATTTTTGCCAATATCACTGCTTTTACATGTACACTTTAACAAATTATTTCAACACTGGATGCCATTTCTCTGTAGCCTAGTATATAAGGAATTTTGTAGTTCACAATTCTGTCGGTAGGTGGCGTTTCGGCAGTTTGCAGCTGATAACGCCTGTTAGACAAGCAATGTGCGGTATTTCTCCACTGACTTAAGACCTCTGGAGATACAGCTTTCATTGAATGTTTCGGTCAATTGCTACACACAAGAAGTATTGTTTCCCCGTGCAAGCCTTCTCATACAGCGTCAAATTCGTTCCTGACAGATTGTCCTCGCGCCACAATAACGCTTGTTAGACAAGCAGCGTGCGTTGTTTTTCCACTGACTTAAAACCTCTGGAGATACAGCTTTCATTGAATGTTTCGGTCAATTGCTGCACACAAGAAGTTCTGTTTCTCCGTACAAGCCTTCTCAGACAACGGTAAATTCGCTCTTGGCAGATTGTCCTCGCGCCACAATAACGCCTGTTAGACAGGCAACGTGTGTTGTTTCTCCACTGACTTGAAACCTCTGGAGATACAGCTTTCATTGAATGTTTGGGTCAATTGCTGCACACAAGAAGTTCTGTTTCTCCGTACAAGCCTTCTCAGACAACGGTAAATTCGTTCTTGACTGATTGTCCTCGCGCCACTATAACGCTTGCTAGACAAGCAATGTGCGTTGTTTCTCCACTGACTTAAGACCTCTGGAGATACAGCTTTCATTGAATGTTTCGGTCAATTGCTACACATAAGAAGTATTGTTTCCCCGTGCAAGCCTTCTTATACAGCGTCAAATTCGTTCCTGACAGATTGTCCTCGCGCCACAATAACGCTTGTTAGACAAGCAGCGTGCGTTGTTTTTCCACTGACTTAAAACCTCTGGAGACACAGCTTTCATTGAATGAAAGCTGTGTCTCCAGAGGTTTTAAGTCAATTGCTGCACACAAGAAGTTCTGTTTCTCCGTACAAGCCTTCTCAGACAACGGTAAATTCGTTCTTGACAGAATGTCCTCGCGCCACAATAACGCCTGTTAGACAGGCAATGTGCTTTGTTTCTCCACTGACTTATGACCACTGGAGATCTCACCTTTTCAGAAACCAGTTAGCTCTGCTGTTATCAAAATTGTCGCTGCATTCATATGGGCACCCACAGTAAGCCGTATATTGAACTCAGAAAAATTATTTGCTTTTCCCATTGAGATCCGCACTATTGACGATTACTGACAAGCAGCACTTTAAAGCAGTTGCGTAGATCACGTGGTGAGGCACGTGACTACGTGTTTTGCATATACGCTGGTAAGTGACGCTCCCATACACATGTATAAAGGTTTCTAATTCAATGGCCGGTGTGTGTAGATTCTAGTTATGGGTGGCAAATTTAACAGTGAAAAGAAAGAGTAGAAAACAGTCGACAGATTTTGTCACACCGTTTTGGGTTTTTTTTTGGAACATTTGAGCTTTCTCTTTGAGAACATGAAGAATCGGACTCGGCGTCCAATCTCGGATTTTTCTTTTTTTACGCTTTCCAAGCTCACATGCTCCAGCTTTATCTGTCTGTCTGTCCGCCCGTCCGTCCGCACGATAACTCGCGCAAAAATGGTTCGGTTTCAATGAAATTTCAGTATGTGGTAGGGGATCACCTGCGGATAAACCCATTGAAAATGGGCGAAATTGGGTTAAAGGTCAGGACATAGGAGCGGGATCCATTCAATTGCCTTTATGCGTCATAACTTACGCAAAAATACTTCGATTGCTACAAAACTTTAGTATGCTGTTCCGGAGGTATACTGAACCAATTCTGTTTAATGTAATCAAAATGGGATCAAAGGTCAGGACATAGGAGCGAGATTTATTTCACAGCCATTATCCTCATAACTTGACTAAAAATGATTCTATTGCGACAAAACTTTAGTATGTTGTTCCAGAGGTACAGTGAACTAATTCTGATGAATATCATCGAAATGGGGTCAAAGGTCAGGGCGCAAGAGAAATATTTATTCCACAGCAATTATCCTCATAACTTGACTAAAATGCTTCTATTGCGACAAAACTTTATCATGTTATTCCGGAGGTATACTGAACCAGTTCTGTTGAATATCATGGAAATGCGGTCAAAGGTCAGGGCGCAGGAGCGAGATTTATTCCACAGCCATTATCCTCATAACGTGACTAAAAATGCTTCTATTGCGACAAAACTTTAGTATGTTGTTCCAGAGGTATACTGAACCAATTCTGTTGAATATCATCGAAATGGGGTTAAAGTTCAGGACACAGGAGCGAGATTTATTCCATAGCCATTATCCCTCATAACGTGACTAAAAATGGTTCTATTGTGGCAAAACTTTAGTATGTTTTTCCGGGGAAACACGGAACCAATTCTGTTGAATAACATAGAAATGGGGTCAAATGTCAGGGCACAGGAGCGAGATTTATTCCACAGCCATTATCAGCATAACATGAGTAATGATTTCTGGTGTGTTGGAAAGCGTATGACAATCAATGCATTGCATGATTTCACTAACTTGTTACAGAATATGTTTATTAGGCAATATCACAGTAATTATCACATTTGGGCATCAGGGATGCGTACTGCGTCAAGGCAAATCAGATCACTGAACGTCACAGATTGGAAACCAGCCGTTTTTCTGTCATAAGAACCGGGTGGCTCGGTCGGCCTGTCAATGCTTGGTCGGCAGTGGGTAAGGATTTCTCGTCACTGTGTAAGACAGTCGTACAGTCACATCTGCGAGTTCGACGGAGATCGCATGACAGGCGTGAGAGACTGCAGTGCTTCCCTCGGCGAGACTGCCGGTCGCGTGGGGCGCAGGGTGCCCGTTGTGGGAAAAGTGTGAAGGGAATGGTACAAAGAAGGGCGTGCGACGCGAAGAAAGGTTCTGGACGTCGTACGCAGACAGCGCCGAGGGACAGCCGTCATCTCAAGAGGATGTCTTTGAGTGACCGTTCTGCATCATTAGCGGCGTTGGTGCAGCAGTGGCGAACTGTGACGCATTCTCTCATGTCAACTGTAACAGTACGTCGCCGGTTATTGTAGTGTAGACTGCAGACTCGTCGGCCAATTCCTTAGTATTCCTTTTACACCGCAACAACATACTGCTAGGTTGCAATCATGCATTGAACAAAAAGAGTGGCTCCTCCTCAGGTTCGTTGGCTGCTCCTCAGGCTGCAGTGGTGCATCGAACGAAGAGAGTGGCTCCTCCTGAGGCTATCTTTGACACCGCAGCAACGGACTGACAGACGTGTGGTGCATCGAACGAAGGGAGTGGCTCCTACTCATCCTACCTTTGACAACGGAGCAACAGACTACCAGGCTGCAGTGGTGCATCGAACGAAGAGAGTGGCTCCTCCTCAGGCTACCTTTGACACCGTAGCAACGGACTGACAAGCTGCAGTGGTGCGTCGAACGAAGAGAGTGGCTCGTCCTCAGGTTCGTTGGCTCCTCCTCAGGCTACCTATGACGCCGCAGCAACGAATAGCCACGCTGCAGTGGTGCATCGTACGAAGGGAGTGGCTCCTCCTCAGGCTACCTTTGACACCGCAACAGCGGACTGGTAAGCTGCAGTGGTGCATCGAACGAAGGTAGTGCCTTCTCCTCAGGTTCGTTATCTCTTTTTCAGGCTACTTTTGACACTGCAGCAACTAACTGCCCTGCAGCAGTGGTGCATCGAACGAAGAGAGTGGCTTCTCCTCAGGTTCGTTGGCCCCTTCTCAGGCTACCTTTGACACCTCAGCAACGGACTGCCAGGCTGCAGTGGTGTATCGAAAGAAGAGAGCAGCGTGACGAATGGCGCAATACAGTGTTTTCGGACGAAACACGCTTCTGTTTAATCAAAATAAGGGCCGCATGTGTGTTCACCGACGACGAGAATAGAAGCGTCGGGAAGAGTTTATTCGCACTAGGAATACCGCACCAATACAAAGCATTATGAGCTGGTGTTCTAAAGCATATCCCCTTTCGTGAGAGTCTATACCACCTTAACGATTGGCCATATCGCATCTTGCAGCGACAACACACGCCTTCTTCAGGGATAACGTTCCACTTCTACAGTGGCCGGCTAGATCGCTGGATTTGTCACCCATAGAAAATCTTTGGGGCATGTTCAAACGACAGGTGCATCGGTACGCCCGTCCGCCAGCAACTCACGATGAACCTTGGACGTTGGTCAATACAGCCTGGATGGCTATTCCACAGGACACCATTCACACATTATTTGATTCGATGCCTCAGCACGCACAGCACGTGATACAAGCCAGAGTTGTACACACAGATTATGCCGCCGTGGTGGCGCAGTGGTCTAAGCGATGGCATCTAATCATTCGTACGAAAGGGGTCTGGGTTCGAATCCGGGTGAGGCATGGATGTTGTGTTTGTCTTACGGCACTGGCTCTCTCCCTTCCCTGGAACCAGAGACCCTAAATTAGGGACGGGCGACTGCTTATAGCCCATTGAGTTGCTCATGGTGGTCGTTATACCTCCAATTAAAAAAAACCAAAAAAAACACACCGATTATTTTGTTAGCCACATCAACGCACCTGGCACGTATAGCATCGAGATGCTGATTATTTGTTCTGTGTTGCCTAATAAACATATCCTGTAAAGATCAAAGTCGTAGCTCGATTCCTTTCCGGTGTTCTGTTTTTTATGAACATGAGTGCATATCAGCTTTCGTTCCGTGTACTCGACCTTCTTGCAAATGGACGAGCCGCCACTGTTGTTAAGTTTCAACGGATGAGTTATTGCTTGATGAATTGTAGTAGTATACTGGTGACTTGAATCTTTTAATACGTGGAAAACAAAGAACAGGTTACTGTTAACCTAAGTTCTGATTCTTTCACCCTAGCCGTTTAATTCGCGTAGTTATTTCCAGTGTGCGATACATGATCAGCAAATTAATCAAGGACATTAGTTTAATCGTTCATAAACGAGTTATACAGGTGTCTGAATAATGTCTGTGCACTGAATGTACAAATTGCAGTAATGTAATAGTAAAGAAATTTTGAATTGAATTACAGTAGAAGTGATCCGCCACGTGGAAGTGCTCTGTGTCTGGTAACCTTCATGTCTCCCCACTCCGAGGCGCACAGTTGTCATTCTTTTTTAGCACGTCTTTTGTAAAAAAAGATCGTGCTTATGTTTGTCCGTCCGTACGTCTGTATACACGATATCTCTGCAATTATTAGTCCAATTTGAAAAACCCTTTTTGCATTGGGAAGCTTGAAATATGTGAATGATGATCCTTTATTTCGTTTTTTTTTTTAACGATGTACAATTTTGCCGCTAGGGGGCGTAAATGTAGGTGATCTCGAATACAAAAATACGTTTTGTTCCACTTATTTGCTCCTAAACATCCGATTGAATTTTTTTTAACTTTCGATTCCATTTATGTCGAAGAGTATTTTAGGTATAGTTACTTTTTCAAATTACGCATAGATTTTCCGCTAGGGGGCGTAAAATTAAATTACGGTTTCCCCGATATCTCTTCTTCTAAAACTCCGATTTTAAAAATGCTTCCTTTGGCGGATACAGCTAATGATGCAAAATCTTTTGCATATAATTCTTAATTTTTGGTAAAGAATACTTTGGCCACCACTGGGCGTAAGTGTTAATTTTTGCTTCTCATGCATTTGTCATAAAATCTGTGCTGCTAAAACCTCGATTGAAAAAATTCTTTCGTGGACCGATGCCACTCACGTCGATAAACCTTTTCGGAATATTTTCTTCTTAAAATATTCCACAGTTTCTCCGCGGGGGGGGGGAGGGGTAGATATATATCTTATTTTTGTCAATATCTCTACTTCTAGGAGTCTGATTTGAAAAATTCCTTCTTTATTGGATAGTGTTTCCGATGCGAAATGTTTTTCATATAAATTCAAAATTTTCAAGTAAATCATTGTCTTTCCGCTAGGAGGCGCAAAGGTAAATTGCGTTTTCTGCGTTACTTCTGCTTCTAAAACTCCGATTTGAAAAAATCTTCCTGCATCGCATACAACACCTGAAGAAAATATTTTTTTCACATAATTTCTAATGTTTGGTAAAGAATGGTTTGGCCACTACGCGGCGCAGGTGTTAATTTCTTCTTCTGATGTATTTGCAGCAAAATCTGGGCTCCTGAAAACACAACTAAATTTTTTTTTTTTTTGAACCAATACCGCTCATACTGAGAAAACCTTTTGAGAATACTTTCTTCCTAAAATAATGCATGGTTTTCCCACCTGGGGGTGTAAAGTAACATCTTATTTCTGTCGATATCTCTGTTTCTAAGAGTCCGATTTGAAAACTTCTTTCTGCGTTGCAGAGCGTTTCCGGTGCGAAATGTTTCTCATATAAATTCATATTTTTCTTAACTCATAAGTACCAGAGGCCGTAAGTTCACGATTCCGCTTACAGCAATGTCTGCGGGATTAAAAACCCGATTGAAAAACTTATTTTTCTGTCAGGTACTATTGTTTTCCACACCGGTACCATTGACTTTGAATAGCTTTGATAAATTTAATTTGCGTCAGAACGGATTCATAAGACGTGCTTATTACACCCGAAAATTCAGTGTCATCTTTCTTGGGTTTTTTTTTTTATTGAAGGTTTAACGACTACCGTGAGCAACTCTATGGGCTTTAAATAGTTGCGCGTCCCTAATTTAAGGCCACTGGTTCCAGGGAGGGGACGGAACCAGTGCCATAAGACAAACACAACATCCATGCTTCACCGGGGTTCGAACCCGGATCCATCACGGACGAATGATCAGAAGCCATCGCTTAGACCCGTGCGCCACCGGGGCGGCGCGGTTGTTATTCCGAGCGAAGGTTATTCCCGAGCGTTTGGTCGACGGAGGCAGACGTGCCGATTATCACTCGTCTCGACACAAGGACAATAGTGTCGAAGGTTGAGAAGAGAGTGTTTTTGGTGGGACAATTCAATTCATTTATTTTGCTGAGCTAAGAAACAAGTGTTACAAAAATATCATTGAAACAATGCACAGCAAGGAAACAGGGGGAAAAGGCCAGCCAGGACTGACAAAGTCCCATGTTCCCTAGCCTAATTTTACACTGAGGTCAGTAGTTGTAATTACAAACAAAATTTTCATAGAGACAAAATAAAAAAATAAAAAAGTAATGGTATATGTGAAGATAATAAAATTAACAGATATTACCATTGAAAAAGCAATTTACATCGCGATATACACTGAATAGCAATTGAATTAGAGACAGCTGGCGTTATGCAAATGTGGCACTGTGGGCGGCCCTGTAAACGGAAACGACATGACATATTCAGCAATCCGAAAATATAAGGAGTGATGCGACGGGAATCAGTAAGAGTCGGACGCAGTATGTGTAAGACGACCATCTATGCGCATTTAATCGTGGGAAAACTGTCGGGGCCCGACGAATGGGTCGCTCCATCTCGTAAGTCGTACAGTCACTGGGATTTTCACGAGCCACTGTGTCACGGGTGCACCGTGAGTACATCGAATCCGGTAAAACCATCCCTGCAAGGGCCAACCGCCGTGGACAACAGCATGTGGATGAGCGGGGTCTTCGTCGGCTAGCTCGCATTGTAACAGTGGATAGGCGGGCAACAGTGCAAGAAATCACTCGGCAATTTAACGTTGGTGCACAAAAACGCGTAAGCAACCACACCATCCAGAACCATCTCCTCGCTATGGGGTACAGAAACCATCGTCCCACGAGGGTACCGCTGCTGACCGCACATCACAGGGTACAATGATTAGCATGATGGGCGCGGGAACAACGCCACTGGACCCTAGACATATGGGAAAATGTTGCCTGGACTGATGAGTCGAGATTCACGTTGGTACATGCGGATGGCAGGATGCGAGTACGGCGCAAACCACATGAAGCGATGGATCCTTCTTGCCAGCAGGGTACTCTTCAAGCTGGTGGGGGTGGCATTCTCGTCTGGGGACTGTTTACGTGAACTGAAATGAAACCCCTGGTACGTGTGACATCGTCACTCACAGGTCAACGTTACCGGGATATCCTGGACAACCATTTGCTCTCGTTTGTGCGTCTTCAACATCCCACTGGGGACCTCATCCTGCAACAAGACAATGCACCGTGCCATCGCTCCCGAATTGTATCCGAATGGTTGGATGAACCACTCCACCAACGTGACCTTGGCCAGCTAAGTCACCTGACCTAAATCCCATCGAGCACGTCTGGGATGCCATCGAGAGGAATGTTCGAGGCTCTGACCCCCCCCCCCCTCCATCAAATTTTCGTGAACTGTGGGAGCTTGTTTAGGGGTCGTGGATCCGTATGGCTTCCCAACGCTTCCGGTGTTTTGTCGAGTCCATGCCGAGACGAATCGCCGCCGCCATCAGGGCGAAAGGTGGTGCTAGACGTTACTAGACAGGTATCTCTAATTCAATTGCTCTTCAGTGTACAAGTCGTAGTATTAGTCATAGTTCCCATCCACTGTAAGATTTAATTTGAGGAGCTGCAATTCATTATGAAGTTTTTTAGTTTTTGTTTTTTTTTAAGTTAAAATTATTTTAAGAAATCAGTTCAGTCGGTAATGAGTTCCAGTAGTGTGGGCCAATGTAATTTATACTTTGCTTCATGGTCTCCATTTTCGGATGAATAGGCCGAATATGTGATTTTGTGCGTGTGTCATGTGTGTGTATCTGGTTAACATTTGTATGATGTTGGCGTGTAAATTATTCTCAATGCGTTTGAACATAATTTTTCCGATATTGAAGTATTATAATTGGTTAATCGTAAGAATGTTGTATTTGTTTGGGAAAGCTCTTGTGTTATTATATAGTGTTAGTTGGGTATTTCTGTCAAATTTTAGGTCAATTAATCTTATATATTTGTCTTGAAGGATTTCAAGTTTTTTGAAACAACATTTAGTTGTCTGTCCCCATGACAAGATAACATAATTAATGAGTCTGAAACATGGTATAGTATAAATGAATTAGTGTTTTATAGGTAAGGTTTGTGAATAACCAAGCTGATAACTCCAATATTTCTAGAGAGTTTGAGAAGTGGAGAGTCCACATGTTGGTTCCATCGAAGATCCCTGTGTAAGGTAATCGCCAAATAAAGTAAGGAGTTAACCTCTTCTATATTTGTACCATTAACAGACAATGTGATAGAAGGAGGTTATGAAATATTTTGTTTTGAAAAAATTAAAGATTTGGGTTTGGTAGTATTTATTATTAATAAATACATGGCGGAAGACATGTATTATTATATATATCTCCGCCATGACTACAAGTACACGAACAAAGTTCAAAAACAGTTCGCTAGGAAATTTCGTGATGCAGACGTCCCACACCGTATGCGGTACGTCAGCTAATAGCGATGTTTTGGGAAACTGGTGGTATTCCGGATGGCTCCCGTACCTGTAAGCCATCCAATGCAAACGAGACGGTACAGGATATCCAGGAAAGGATACAGAGGAATCCACACAAGTCCGTGAGGTGGCTGTCACAACAACCTAATGTGCCAAAGAATGCACTGCACGATATTCTGAAAAGGAAGTTGCATTTCCACCCGTACAAATCGTTTGTCGGGCATCAGCTGAAAGAAACAGACCACGTGACCCTTGTTCGGTACTGCAGGTGCTTCCAAGAGTTCCTGTCTGAAGAAGGTGAGGACATTCTGGTCGTGACTTTCTTTACAGATGAGGCACGGTTCCACTTGTCTTGGTGCATCAACAGCCAAAACACTCGTCTGTGAGGTACTGAAAATCCCCACGAATTTAAGGAAGTGCCCCTCTATAACCAGAAGACCGGTGTTGGTGTGCCATGACTTGTACGCATATTATTAGGCCCCCTTTCTTCAGTGAAACCATTAACTCTGAACGGTACCTAGTGCCCAGATTATCCAACCAGTCATATCCGAACTCACGAAACGGGAAATCAACGAAGGATGGTTCCAGCAAGAGAGTGAAACTGCTCACACTGCTGGCACATCAATACAGCTTCTTGAGGAATTCCTCTGATATCGTATCATCGCCCGGGGACTGTGGCCTACCCGGTGACCTGATCTGGCACCGCCTGACTTTTTTCTGAGGGGATCACTGCAGGGGAAAGTGTACGCGGTAACTCGCATACACTTCAAGATCTACAGGCTGCAATAACGACCCACGCATCCAAAACATCACACCACATACGCTGATAAAAGTCTTCACCAACACGCAGAAGCGTGGGCAGACATGCCTGGAAGTCGGTGGGGCCCATTTCCAACACCTTCTGTAAGAACCAGTTCGACATGTAAGGTGTTACTTTTACTACATAATTATTTTTTGGGACACCCTGTATAAGGACACTAACTATTCAATTCAGTACATTCAATAATATAACTGCTAAAAGCAACATCATGTAATAGAAACACTACATGGTGATTTACTGTATGACAATTTTGGTAAAAAAATTGGTTTTGATTTTAAAATAATTTATTTGTTTTTAATTTGATTTTATGGTGTAGTTTAAATATACATTCAATTACTGGTATTACGAACGGAACACTGAACCTTGCATTTAGTAATAGGAAATGCGCCAGTGAAATGTTGTTCGCTTGAATTTGGCATTGTAGATTTTGTTTACTCTCTTTTTCTGATATGGGTTCATTTTTACGACCGAAGAATATGAGGCTTGTATGATTCGCAAATGGTATGGAACGGACATTTTCGGGAGTGCTTTATTACAGTGTTTCACGAATGTGCCTATACTTCCTTCTACAAACGGGTTATCGTTATTTTTCAGTCTTTATTTCAGCACGAGGAAGGAATAGCCTCGACCCCGGAAAGAGTGTTGCATCTTGTTTTGACTGAGTGTTCTTGACGAAATTTAGCTTTTAAGAACCGTACCTAGAATCCAAAACGTTGAAAGCACTTCCGCCATCTTGCGGTGACCTCGCACGGATTCTCAAGAGTACAGAGATCATGACTTCCAAACTTCCCTACATCACGCACAGAAATTGCAGTTCCTCTCGTTCGTGAAGCACATCGATGAGGAGAAAATGTTTTGTTTCTGTTTCTCTTTCCCCGTAGAAAAAAGAAAAGAGTTAAAAGCACAAACTTTGAACTTTAAAAAGAAACACAAAGCGGTGAAGCGAATTTTTAAGAGCGGTTTCTATTCAGTTTCTCATCTGAAGGAGAGGCCGAAATTTTGTATCAATTCAGGGCGATAATTTTAAATGCGAGAGTATACTGTAACTACGTACGAAATAGTAAACTGAAAAAAAACACACATGAAAACCCTATGGGGAATTCGAAATAACTTTTACATACACATAATAAATATTAATAACAGCAGAGCTCTCAATGTCAAAAGTAGCGCACAATAAGTATTGAGCAGTCAAAATGGTGTTTATTAATAACACCATAACAAATAATACAGGGTGTTCCACTCGCTACTGAACCCGGCATTTCTTTAATAATATTAACGCCAATGAAGATATTGCAACGAAATTTGAAGTGGACTTACACGTGCAAAATGTGGTGACATCACAACATATTCTGGAAGTGGCCACCATTTGCGTCCAGACAGCATTGAACCCGGCGTTGTCCAGCAGCCGGCCTGAGTGCTGCTCAGTGGCAGACACATTCCGATGTGTGACATTTCTTCAGGAAAATCCGGGCATCCTGGACTACACGTGGTTCTGGGACGAGGCGTGGTTTCACGTGCCCGGATACGTCAATTCTCAAAATTCCCGTGTTTAGGCCAGTGAAAATCCCAACGCGATACATGAAGAACCCCTTCATTCCCGGGTAGTGTGGAATGATCCGTCGCCACATAATTAGTCCCATCTCCATTCGATACAACCATCACAACAGCTGTATATATGAAAATCTTCAACACCTTTGTAAATCAATTGGCCGAAGATGAACTGTCCATAGGATATTACCAGCGTAGTGGAGAGACATCACATCACACACCAGTATGGCCAAAATTCAGCCCTTTTTTCGGAGACTATGTCATTTTGAAGGTCTGTGGCCACCGCGCTCGCCCGATCTGACGCCTTCTGATAACTTTTTATGGGGATATCTAAAAGGGAGAGTATACCAAAAAAAAAAAAAAACCCGCGAACCAAAGGTGCCTTGAAAGCAAACATCACCGAAGAAATTCAGGATGTGACGGCGGACGTATTAGCAAGGACTTTCCTCAATATGGAGCGCCGGGTTCAATGCTGTCTGGACGCAAATGGTGGTCACTTCCAGCACATGTTGCGATGTCATCACATTTCGCACGATATGAGGTAAGTCCACTTCAAATTTCGCTGCAATATCTTCATTGGTGTTAATATTATTGAAGAAATGCCGGGTTCGGTAGCGAGTGGGACATCCTGTACTGCGTAATGGAATACAGTCAACCCTCAATGTACCGTCCCTCGATTTACCGTCACCTTTGCATAACGCCACCCATTGGGTCTGAACAGACGTGCTCTACCCTGAAGAGCAATTGAATTAGAGATACGTGTCTAGTAACGTGTGGCACCACCTTTCGTCCTGATGACGGCGGCGATTCGTCTCGGCATGGACTCGACAAGACACCGGAAGCGTTGGGAAGCCATACGATTCCACGACCCCTGAGCAAGCTCCCACAGTTCACGAAGATTTGATGGAGGGGGGGGGGGGGGTCAGAGCCTCGAACATCTCTCTCGATGGCATCCCAGATGTGCTCGACGGGATTGAGGTCAGGTGACCTAGCTGGCGAAGGAAGCGAGGTCACGTCGGTGGAGTGGTTCATCCAACCATTTGGATACAATTCGGGAGCGATTGCACTGTGCATTGTCTTGTTGCAGTATGTGGTCCCCAGTGGGATGTTGAAGACGCACAAACGGGAGCAAATGGTCGTCCAGGACATCCTGGTAACGTTGACCTGTGAGGGACGATGTCACACGTACCATGGAACCCATTTCAGTTCACGTAAACAGTCCCCAGACGAGAATACCACCCCCACCAGCTTGAAGAGTACCCTGCTGGCAAGAAGGACCCATCGCTTTATGTGGTTTCCGCCGTACTCGTATCCTGCCATCCGGATGTACCAACGTGAATCTCGGCTCATCAGTCCAGGCAACATTTTCCCATATGTCTAGGGTCCAGTGGTGATGTTCCCGCGCCCATGCTGATCTTTGCACCCTATGATGTGCGGTCAGCAGCGGTACCCTCGTGGGACGATTGCTTCTGTACCTCATAGCGAGGAGATGGTTCTGGATGGTGTGGCTGCTTACACGTTTTTGTGCACCACCGTTAAATTGCCGATTGATTTCTTGCACTGTGGCCCGTCTATCCGCGGTTACAATGCGAGCTAGCCGACGATGACCCCGCTCGTCCACACGCTGTTGTCCACGGCAGTTGGCCCTTGCAGGGATGGTTTTACCGGATTCGATATACTCATGGTGCACCCGGGACACAGTGGCTCGTAAAAATCCCAGTGCTTGCACGACGTCCGAGATGGAGTGAGCCATTCGTCGGGCCCCGACAATTTGCTCACGATCAAATGCGCTTAGATCCTTCGTCTTACCCATACTGCGTCCAACTCCTACTGATTCCTGTCGCATCACTCCTTATATTGTCGGATCGCTGCATACGTCATGTCTTTTCCGTTTACAGGGCCGCCAACAGCGCCACATTTGCATAACGCCAGCTGTCTCTAATTCAATTGCTCTTCAGTGCATGTAACATGTCCCTTGACCCCTTAATATACCACCACTACCTAGGCATCCGCAAAGCGCCAACGTGAAAATTAGCTAGTCTGCCTTTTCCAACACAAAACATACACTATATTATCAAACGTATTTGTACACCACAGTGTTTAGGGACAATAGCTTTATTACCGCAATCAGCAGTTAGGCGGCTCGCCTTTTACTTGTATAAAGCGGCAACACGTGGAGACATACTTTCAATCAATTTCAGGTAGGTCTTGACAAGAATGGCTCGCCATTCGTCTTGCAAAGCTGCACTGAGTGGAGAGCGAAGACAGTCGTTGTGGTAAAATTCGTATCCGTCACCCCAGTTCATACCATAGGTGTTTTATTGGATTTAGATCATGACTGTGAGCAGGCCAGTCTAAAACAATTGCATCTCATTTTCAAGAAACCAGTCCTGCACACGCCGTGCAATGTGGAAGGGAGCTGATTTGTGTTGAAAGAGACAACTGTCATTTCCATGTTACTGCCACATTGTTGGTGGCAGAATCATCCAGAACGCGAGGTACACTTCAAAGGTCATTACTTCTGGTATAACAAAGAAGTTAGTAAAATCATGCAATGCATTGATTATTATACGCTTTCCAACATACCAGAGATCACGTGCAGACAAACCCTCCTCCCTATTCTGACTATTGTTCAGTATACCTCCGGAACAACATACTGAAGTTTTATCGCAATGAAAGCATTTTTACTCAAGTTATGAGGATAATGGCTGTGGAATAAATCTCGCTCCTGTGCCCTGACATTTGACCCCATTTCGATGATATTCAAGAGCCGGTTCAGTATACCCCCGGAACAACATGATAAGGTTTTGTCGCAATTGAAGCGTTTTTACGCAAGTTATGACGCATAAGAGCGACGGAATAGATCCCGCTCCTATGTCCTGACCTTTGACCCCATTTCGATGATATTCAACAGAACCGGTTCGGTGTACGTCCGAAACAGCAGGATAAAGGTTTGTTGCAATCGAAGCATTTTTACATAAGTTATGACGCATAAGGGCAATGGAATGGATCCCGCTCCTATGTCCTGACCTTTGACCCCATTTCGCGCATTTTCAATAGAGTTACTTCCCAGGTTGTTCCCTACCACATACTAAAATTTCATCGAAATCGAACCGTTTTTACGCAAGTTATCGTGCGAACGGACGGACGGACAAAGCGGGAGCATATACGCTTCTTCAACCTACGACTGGAAAGCGTAAATAACCCACACTGTGCAACTATTTGCTGATAGTTATGGTACTAACCAAGTCATTACAAGCACTTTCTACCTCAGCAGCGATGGAGACGACAAAGGAAGAACGGGATTTCTTAATATTTCTTACCATGATTCTTTTGTCACGTTCAGTCAGTTTGTGCGGCTTTCTTGAACGTTTTTTTTTGCTGTAGTTGCACAGTTCTGCTTCCATCTCTTCATGGCACCACTTATATTCGAATTTGGTATGTTTAGTTTAGCTGCAATGCTCCGTATGGAAACGTTACTCAAATGAACGTCATATCACCAGCCCACGCTGGAACTCGGAAAGCTCACGCCCACGCGGCATATCCGCTTCGAAGTTACTGATCACGACAAAACATCTCAGCTTTATACACCGAGTGGCCACTTTATTATTATGACCACCCCTTCAGTACTTCGTTGAGCCACCTTTTGCCTTTAATACTGCGTCGATTATTCGTGGCATGAACTCCACGAGATGTTGATAGGTGGTTTGTGGAACCTGAGACCGTGCTTGATGAATAGCACTTTCCAGGAGTGTGAGATTACAGGGTTGTGAATCCAGCTGTCTGATGGCTCGTTCAACTTCATCCCACAAATTCTCAATGGCGTTGAGTTCTGGAGATTGTGGGGGCCACCTAAGCAAAGTCAACTCACCGGCATGTTCCTGAAACCAATC
Source organism: Macrothele yani (assembly GCA_039090855.1). Taxonomy (NCBI): domain Eukaryota; kingdom Metazoa; phylum Arthropoda; class Arachnida; order Araneae; family Macrothelidae; genus Macrothele; species Macrothele yani. The sequence goes on from CM076993.1 coordinate 98,992,920, forward strand.
CTGTACAATTCGAGCACCATGGCAGGACGCATTATCTTGTTGAATGTAGCCATTGCCATTGGGATAGACCATCCACATCACAGGTTGCATTTGGTCCGCAACGATGTGTAGATATGATGAGCCAGTCAGACATGAACTAAAGGTCACAACGCATGCCAGGAAAACATTCCCCAAACCATAACGTTGCCTCCACCAGCTTGAAGGGTTGTAGCAATGCATATGGGGTCCATGCTTTCGTGCTGTTTCCGCCAAATTCTCACTCGGCCATCGGCATGGTGCAACTGAAAACGTGATTCATAGGACCACATTATTTGTTTCCAATTATCGACTGTCCAATCCTTGTGCTCCTGTGCGAACTGGAGACGTTTTCTCTTGTTAACTTCAGACAGCAAAGATGTTAGAACAGGCCTTCGGCTGCCATATCCCATACGATGCAGTGTACGGCGAATAGTGCGTGCAGAGATCATTTGAGGGGATCCTTGATTGAGATGGTCTGTAATTTGCTGCACTGTTGCCCTTCTGTTGTCTGTTACCAGTGTGGACACTCTCCGTTCCGCTCAAGCAGTCACTAGTCGATGACGACCACACGTTGCACGTAGAGACCCAGTTTTTTTGGTAACAGTCCAGTCTTTAAACACTTTAACAACAGCTGCTCTGGAACATTTCACGGCGGTTTCGGTGATGCTCGCTCCATGGCTCCGGGCTCCTATAATCATCCCACATTGAAAGTCCGTCAAATCGCATTTTTTACCCAACTCATCACCCAAAAATCACTATTACTACTGTCGCAAGCACTAAGCTTTCCTTTTTTATACTAACCTCTCCCTCTGGCGGCAAAGCGTGCAACCATAGCTCATTTGCTTAAAACTGTCAAGTGGTCTAATAAAGTGGCCACTCAGTGTATAAGTAGCTTCCCATTAACAGCGCACTTTTCTGCGCCCTCTGCACTTATGCAAATATTAGGTAGTGTCCGAACACTTTTAATAATATGGAATGCTTGATGTACGGACACTTGCAAGCTGTGTGAGAATAATCTTCCCGTTTTTTTGGATCGTAATTCAATTGTGACGAACTTTAACGTTAAAGAAACTATTAGTACAGACATTTGACGTGGACTAGGAACATCAAACGGAAGTCATCGCTCTTTTCACATTTTATAAGTGAGTCACGGAAAAGTTATCGTTGGCCGCCACCGGGAATCGAACCCAGGGTCTTCCAGTTACGCGCCCGATATGCTTCCACTGCACCACAGCGGCTTCGAATTCCTCCAGACTCACATACGCTAACTGCCAAGCCAATGAGCAGATTGCTTCTTGGTGTCCCGCACAATGCTGGGGATTTACCAAAGATGGTAAGCAGCAACGGAAGGCCGCTGTGGTGCAGTGGATGCATATCCGGCGAGTAATGGGATGACCCTGGGTTCGATTCTCGGTGGCGGCCAATGAGAATTTTTTCATGACTCACTTACAAAACGTGGAAAGAGCGATGACTTCTGTTTGATGGTTAAAGAAATTGATAGAATCAGTAAACAAGAAAGATGACACCGAATTTTCGGGTGTAATAAGCACGTCTTTTGAATCCGTTCTGCAAATTAAATTTATCAAAGCTATTCAAAGTCAATGGAACCGGTGTGGAACACAATAGTATCTGACGGAAGAAAGAAATTTTTCAATCGGGTCTTTAATCCCTCAGATATTGCTGTAAGCGGAATCGTGAGCTTACGAACTCTTAGAAACAGAGTTATTGACAAAAATAAGATGTGACTTTACGTCCCTTGGTGGGAAAACCATGCATTATTTTAGGAAGAAAGTATTCACAAAAGGTTTATCCATATGAGCGGTATCGGTACAAGAAAAAATTTTTTAGTTGAGTTTTCAGGAGCCCAGATTTTGCTACAAATACATCAGAAGTAGAAACTAACACTTATGACCCCTGGTGGCCAAACCATTCGTTACCAAACATTAGAAATTACGTGAAAAATATTTTCCGTCAGGTCTTGTATGCGATACAGGAAGAATTTTTCAAATCGGAGTTTTAGGAGCAGAAAACGCAATTTACCATTGTGCGCCCTAGCGGAAAGTCTATGATTTACTTGAAAATTTTGAATTTATAGGAAAAACATTTTGCATTGGAAACACTATCCAACAAAGAAGGCATTTTTCAAATCGGACTTTTAGAAGTAGAGATATTGACAAAAATAAGATATACATCTACGCCCCTGGCGTAAGACTATGCATTATTTCAAGAAGAAAATGTTCCTAAAATGTTTGTCGACATGAGTAGTATCGGTCCACAATAGACTTTTTTTCAATCGAGATTTTAGAAGCTCATATTTTGCTGCAAATACATCAGAAGCGGAAATTAAGACTTACGCCACCTGGTGGCCCAACAATTTTTTACAAAAATTTGAAATTACGTGCCCGATTTCCCATCGGCAGCTGTATCCGGTGCAGAAAGAATTTTTCAGATTGGAGATTTAGAAGCAGAGATATATGGGAAAACGCAATTTACCTTTACGCCCCCTAGCAGAAAGTCTATGAACTACTTGAAATTTTTGAATTTATAGGAAAAACATGTCACACTAGAAACACTATCCAACAAAGAAGGAATTTTTTAAATCGGACTCCTAGAAGTCGAGATATTGACAAAAATAATATATACATCTACGCCCCGTGGCGGAGAAACTGGAATATTTTAGGTAGAAAATATTCCGAAAAGGTTTATCGATGTGAGTGGCATCAGTCCACGAAAGAATTTTTTCAATCGATATTTTAGAAGCTCAGATTTTATGGCAAATACATCAGAAGCGAAAATTAACACTTACGCCCCCTGGTGGCCAAAGTATTCTTTACCGAAAATCCGAAATTATATGCAAAAGATTGAGCATTAGGAGATGTATACGCTGAAAAAAAATTTCAAATCGGAGTTTTAGAAGAAGAGTTATCAATTTACTTTTACGCCCCTAGCGGAAAATCTGTCGTAATTTGAAAAAGAAACTATATCCAAAATACTCTTCGACATAAATGGAATCGAAAGTTAAAAGATTTTTTTCAATCGGATGTTTAGAAGCAAATATGTGGAATAAAACGTATTTTTGAATTCGACATCATCTGCATTTACGCCCTCTAGCGGCGAAATCGTACATCGTAAAAAACGAAATGAAAGATCATCATTCGCATATTTCAAGCTTTCGAATGCAAAAAGAATTTTTCAAATCGGACTACTAGTTGCAGAGATACCGTGGGTACAGACGGACGGACTGACGGACTGACGGACGGACAAACCGATAACATAAGCACGATCTTTTTTTACAAAAGACGTGCTGAGAAGCTCCGTCTTAACACGATTTATTTTATTTAAAAAAACGAACATATATTTACAATTAAAAGCCATTAGCACTTTCGGAGTGCCGTTCACTCCATCCTCAGATGATCTATGTTGCTGTATTATGCAGCTATATATCATCATCATCATCATTGTCAACCATTATCAATCCACTGCTGGACGAAGGTCTCCCCAAGTTTCCTCCACAACGGTCTGTCTTGTGCCAGTCTCCTCCATGTCACTCCCGCATATTTACGAATTTCATCCACCCATCTCCCATGTGGTCTTTTTCTGGGTCTTTTCCTGTCCCTTGGAATCCAATCTAAAATTTCGGCTGTCCATCTATGGTCTGTCCTTCTGGCAGTATGTCCAGCCCATTGCCATTTCAGGGATTTAACTCTGATCATGATGTCTTCCACTCTCGTCATTTTTCGGATCCACGAGTTCCTCTTCTTATCTCTCCTGGTTATACCAAGCATGCACCTCTCCATGCCTCTTTGAGTTGTCTGCAGCCTTTGTATGTCTCTTTTAGTTAAGGTCCACGTCTCTGCACCATACGTAAGCACTGGAAGGATGCATTGATCAAACACTTTTCTTTTAAGACATAATGGCATATTGGTCTTGAAAATTATGCTGTTTCTTCCAAAAGCTCTCCAGGCAAGTTTTGTACGCCGATTAATTTCTTCATCAATGTGACCCTCACTTGATATCTGCTGTCCAAGATAAACATACGTATCTGTTATCTCCAGTTTTTCTCCATCAATCGATAAATCTTCATTTCTTGTAAAAGCATTGAACATCACTTTTGTCTTCTGAAAGTTCATTTTTAATCCCACTTCTTTACTCTTGTCAGCAAGTTCCTGGATCATACTCTGCAGCTCTGATGGGGTAGTTGCAAAAATGACTACGTCATCAGCAAAACGAAGATGGGTTAGATAATCTCCATTAATCTTTATCCCTTTGTTTTCCCAGTTCAGTGATTGAAAGACATTTTCCAATGTGGCATTAAAGAGCTTCGGAGATATGGTGTCACCTTGTCTCACTCCCTTTCCAATTTTTATGTGTGTTGTATTTTCAAACAACCGAATCTTTGCACTTGCATTTTCATAGATGTTATTAATAATATTAATGTATGCATCTTCAATACCGCAGGATTTCAGAGCCGTGGTAACTGCTGATGGTTTCACCGAATCAAAGGCTTTTTCATAATCGATAAAAGCCATGCACAATGGAAGTTCATATTCCTCGCTCTTTCAATTAGTTCTCTCAGTACGTGGATATGATCTATTGTGCTGTAGCCACTCCTGAATCCAGCTTGTTCTCTCGGTTGAGCCATGTGCAGTGTTACCTTCAAGCGGTGTGAAAGAGCTTTAGTGAAGATTTTATAAACCACTGATAGGAGGCTGATAGGTCTGTAGTTCCTGAGATCCTCAATGTCACCTTTTTTATGTAGCAGGATCATTGTAGCGGTGTTCCAATCCTCAGGAATCTTCCCTTCATTAAGGCATCGAGTGAAAATTTGGGCGAGTACTGTTTCAATTTCTCCACTTGCTTCTTGTATGATGTCTATAGTAATTCCATCTTCTCCTGGAGCTTTCCCCCGCTTCATGTTCTTGATCGCATGAGCAACTTCTGCTGGGAGGACTGGAAGAACTCTGGTACCTTTCATGATGTCTGGAGAACATGTATCATTCCTTTCATATAATTTGGAGTAGAAATCTTTCACTCTTGTCAAAATTTCGCCTCTATTTCTTGTTATAGAACCATCTTCTTTTCTCAGAGCCATAATCTGTTTTCTTCCCTTACTGAGATGTCCCTTTGCTATCTTAAGGCTTTGGTTGTTTTCAATTGCTTTCCTCACTAGCTCACAGTTGAATTTCCTTACGTCTTCAGTGATACTTTTTCGTGTTGTCTTGCATAGCTCTATATATTCCACTTTGGAAGTCACATCTTCTTTAGTTGTCCTCATCTCTCTTCTTTTTTGCATCAACAAAAAAGATAATCGATAAAAGCCATCGATAAAAGCAGCAAAATGTTAACAGACAAACCAATGCCAAAAAGCTGAAAAGCTAAAAAACGACAGAGAAAAGGTACATGAAGTACAAACATTGAACTTATAAAACCTAGAACCCAAAAATTCTCTTGTGAGGAGAAAAGTTTTTGTAACACAAGAGGTAAGCTCTCTTCCTTGTTTTTGGGTTCTAGGTTTTATAAGTTCAATGTTTGTACTTCATGTACCTTTTCTCTGTCGTTTTTTAGCTTTTCAGCTTTTTGGCATTGGTTTGTCTGTTAACATTTTTGCGGGTTTTAACTCTTTCTTTTCTTTGTAACTTTGAGCGTCTTTTGGGGTACCTAGGAACAGAAGATGGCTAAGCTTGTTCCTTTTCTATGCGCTGTCTATGCGCTGTTTTTTCAAAGTAGTTAAGTTCTTAATAACTAATTAATTATGCACTTAAAGCACTGCTGAAATACTTTGTACATATTGCAACTAACTGTTTAAGGTATATAACTTTCACAAAGTTTTCTTTAGTTAATTATTATCTTTAGCTTATTCTCGTTTTCGTGCTGTCATAAGTTGTAGAGTAGGGGGTTTTAGACTCAAGTTTTCTTTCAAAAATCTGTTCGTTATAAATTAACATTTCCTTTTTTAATTGCAATGTAAAATTTGGTTTTCTTTTGCATTGTTTTTCAGGTTTAAATTCTCTCTGAAACGAACTTGGAATTTCGTTATGGCTGAAAATCATTTCTAATTATTATGTCACTCTCACAGCTTGAGTTCTCTTTAATCTTCTTCTCTCTGTTTAATAGTAACAGATGAAGAGTATGGGTCGGGCCAGGAAGGTTAATGGATGCAAGCGAAATTGTTAACTAGTGCTAGGTCATGCAACTCTAAGGAGGACATGACTTATATATATTTTTTTTAAACTATTTTAGGTGGGAATGTTACTTGCATCTATGGCCTTGCAGAAACCCATTTCCAACTAGGTCTTTGTGGAAGTGAGAAAATGCAGAGTTTTTGCTGGTCCTTGATAAAGCCAAGGCTCAGTATTCTCGACACCTTCTACATTCAGTTGTTTTATTTTATTTTTTTATCTTTTTCCTTTTGCTCACACAGGTAGATACATAACCTTTCCTATGTTGTACTAGGTGTGAGTCAAAATTATATATGTATTTTTTTGCTTAGGTATCTTCTTTATAGAATATATATATATATATATATATATATATATATATATATATATATATATATATATATACATACAGAGTCACGTGGGGCATTACGTAGCTTAACTAATTGTCATTCATGATTTACACGCTGTAATATCACATACATCTGTTGCCACAAAAAATAGTGAAAAGCTATATACATATGTTATAATTTAATGATTTCACTAAGTGCTTCCAAAATTCAGGTAGATCGACAGGGTAATAGTCATTACAACATTTCGTATCTAATGCCGTGATAAAAAAACACTTTCTGCTATCAATAGGGCATGAACGGAGGAAGGTGTTTGGAGCATACTGACATTGCACCAATCAGGAATAAGTATGCCATTATTTATATTACGTACAAGTGCTGTATTATAAAGGTGCGCTTTAATGCTATACTTGTGTTCATTCACTCGTAGCTCCAAATTCCTCCTTGTAGAACCTACATAATTACTAACATGCTGTTTTGTAATTGGGTCTAAAATCGGAATATTGTAAACATCCCAACTTCGCAAAATATCGGGTTTATCTCGGTCTCGGCTGAGTTGTGCTAACATATTGTTACACCTAATGCCTAGTTGTAATTTATATTTGGAACACACATGTAACAACAAATTTGTAACACCCGGTAAGTATTCTAGTGATCCCATGTACTTCTGACTACTTTCATTTTATCTGACCAACGTAGTAGAACAACGTGTTATTACCCTTTCATGAATCCTGCGGGTAATATAATCCGGGTACTCAAGCATGTTAGTCATCTTAAAAATTCCATTAATCTCTCTGTTTAAAGCTCGGTCTATTCATGCCCTATTGATAGCAGAAAGTGTTCTTTTATCACGGCATTAGATACGAAATGTTGTAATGACTCTTACCCTGTCGATCTACCTGAATTTTGGAAGCACTTAATGAAATCATTAAATTATAACATATGTGTATAGCTTTTCACAATTTTTTGTGGCAACAGATGTATGGGATATAACACCGTGTAAATCATGAATGACAATTGGTTAAGCTACGTAATGACCCACGTGTCTGTATATATATATAGCTGCATAATACAGCAACTTAGATCATCTGAGGATGGAATGAATGGCACTCCGAAAGTGCTAATGGCTTTTAATTGTAAATATATGTTCGTTTTTTTAAATAAAATAAATCGTGTTAAGACGGAGCTCTTTTACTGTATTTTAATAACACGACTTACTCTTCATATTGAACTGATAGAATCAACTATGCGAATCAGTGTCTTTTGTCATTAAGAAGATCTTAGAGGCAAACTTGTAGGATGGCGATATTTCAAACTTATCTGTTTAATTAGATTGTGCTTTCTAAACAACTGGACTGAAACCGAAAATAGACGAAGTTTTTAAAAGAAACTAAGAACACGATTTTTTGTAATGCTATTAATTTTCATTTGATAACATTTTTGGAAGGTAACGTTATTTTCTATTCGTTTCCTTAAAACTAAAATGCTAATTTTGTCTTCCTACTACCAAAATAGATTTCCTCCGTTAGCACATACCAGAAGTTTCCGAGATTTTTTTTTTTTTGGTTGGAGGTTTAACGACCACCGTGAACAACTCAATGGGCTATAAGCAGTCGCCCGTCCCTAATTTAGGGTCACTGGTTCCAGGGAAGGGAGAGAACCAGTGCCGTAAGACAAACACAACATCCATGCCTGACCGGGATTCGAACCCGGACCCCTTACGGACGAATGATCAGAGGCCAGCGCCACCGGGGCGGCATTTCCGAGATGGAAACGGAGTTTCCGTTCCGTTGGCGCAGTGGTCTCAGCTTTGGTTTCTGATCATTCTTCCGAGTTGGGTCCGGGTTCGAATCCCGGTGGGCATGAATGTTTTTTATTTTTTTTTAATGTGAGTTTAACGACTACCGTGAGCAACTCAATGGACTATAAGCAGTCGCCCTTCCCTAATTTAGGGTCACTGGTTCCAGGAAACGGGGAGCGCAAGTGTCGTAAGACAAACACAGCATCCATGCCTCACCGGGATTCGAACCCGGACTCTTTTCAGACGACCAGCGCCATCGGGGCGGTCACGTTAGGGTTCAAGGATAAAAGCCCCCTAAGATACAAATTCATGTGTGCATTAGAAAAAAATCAGTGAATTTCAATCTATTTGTAGAGTTGCTCAGGTGTAGAAGGCCTTTTAAAGTGAGCGTCAAGTAATTTTGCTTCCCATACTTCTAATGGAAAAACTTCTGTACACATTTTCTTCACAATTAATGCGTTCCCAAGGATGAACATTTGAGCATCGATTAAAATAGCTTCATTTTATAACTTGGAATACTTAATATTTTCTAAAACATAACCATAATTATGCAATCCAACATTTGTTTGTCTACTGAAGTCATCAAAGTACAGGTCGCGCCATCTTTTTTGGTTTCAACACCACCGAAGGAAACGTTATTGTTTTTTAATATAATTATGGTTATGTTTCAGAAAATGTTAAGTGTTCCAAGTTATAATATGAAGTTATTTTAATCGATGTTCAAATTTCCATCCTTGGGAACACACTAATTGTGAAGGAAATGTGTAGAAAAGTTTTTCCATTGGAAATATAGGAAGCAAAATTACTTGACGTCCACCTTGATAGTATGGGATAAGGGCGATGGAATGAATCCCGATCCTATGTCCTGACCGTTGGCCCCATTTGTCCAATTTTTAATAGTGTTCCTCTCCAGTTGGTCCCTTACCACATACTAAAATTTCGTCGAAATCGATCCATTTTTACGCAAGTTATGACGCATAGGGGCAATGGAATGCATCCCACTCCCATGTCCTGACTTTTGACCCCACTTCACCCATTTTCAATAGGGTTCGTCCCCAGGTGGTCTCCTACCACATACTAAAATGTCATTGAAATCGAACCATATTTACGCAAGTTATGACGCATAAGGGCAATGGAATGGATCCCGCTCCTATGTCGTGACCTTTAACCCCATTTGTCCCATTTTTAATAGGGTTCGTCCCCAGGTGGTCTCCTATCACATACTAAAATTTCATCGAAATCGAACCATGTTTACTTGAGTTATCGTGCCGACAGACGGACGGAAAAAGCTGGAGCGTATACGCTTCTTCAACCTGCGGTTGGGAAGCGTAAAAAACTGCCGTGTTTCACAGTTGACTATTGATGTTTCAAGCTGAATTTCTGGCTGGTCAATTGCCACACCCAGGCCCTGCACAGTCTGAAAGTTGTGCAAATTGGGACTGCGTACCAAAATGCTAAGGGTCTCTCAAACATGTCTGTCGACCATGCCAATCTGCGACGAATATTTGCTTCTCGCGAAAGATGTTTACGTCGAACGCGTGCTCCATGATATCCATTTCGGTAAAGTTACCGCTGAGCAGTTCTGGAAGTCACTTAGAGTTGTTCTGCAATCTCAGCGGCCTTGTTACGAGGATATTTTCCCCACAGAACGCTTGACACAGTTTAGTATAACTACCACCCCAGCAGGCGCCGCAGCTGCGGGGAGGAGGGGTGCGCAGGTAACCAAGGGGCGTACTGCAGCTTCCAGTTATAGTTTTTTGAAAAAATCGAAAACGCACAAAGACAAACAAACAAATATTTAGCCCAAAGGTTCGTATTTTCTTTGAAGGTGCATTTAGCTTTCCCTAAATAAAAGCCAAGTTTCGCTTTTAAAGCACTGGATGTCCTACAGATTGAAGCTATTCGTCCCTTTGGCTCCGAGTTGTAGTACGATCGTTCTCCAATCGCCCTCTCTCTGCGCTACTGAGGAAAAGCGCAAGGCCGCATGGGGATTCCTCATGCAGCATGTGGGGAAACAGTCAGTCAGTCACCTAGGATTACGTACACGACATGCGCCAACGTTTATGCACAGCAGCCACAGGTCTGCTATGTACAAGAAGGTGATTTCTTCAAGTGATTTATTTCAGTTTTGTACAAAACAATTACATGCATTGTTAAATCTATTACTTAAAAAGTTAAAACTACAGAGCCCTAGGTACCAGCATTACTTTTCCAGACACTCTCCCTGACTTCCTGAATCCTGAGCGCGAAGACGCATCCTCCCTCCTGCTTGAAATCCTGGAAAAATTGCTGCGTTTGGCGTCGCTGAAGTAAATCTTGCGGGGGAAGGGGACGCACTTCGTGCTACTTACGCCACTGGCTTGACAGCTCAAAGACATTTCTGTGATGGACCAGGGCGACCCCTACGTGATGGTAGTGCTTCCTTGCCTACCTTCTTAAATTCCACTAGCACTAGAATAACTGTGGCAAATGAAATTTGCAGGTTTGCAGCAATCTGAAGCTGGCTGGCTCCGAGATCCGATTGCCTGATGATTCGTCTCCTCTGAAAGTTGCTTATTTCCTTGCCTCCCTTGAGTTGAGGCATGTTCGTTTGGCGTCACCTACTTACTGACGTTGCCCTCCTGCAAAATATATTAAAGGGAATTCGAGCATGCAATGCAATAAAGACTCCGCTACATACCGAAAATTACATTACGACAGGTGTTTATTTACTTATTTCATGTCTGTTTACTGCTGATCGTCGGTAAAAGCTGAAGCGTGAGCCGGAAAAAATCGTTTGTTTCGTGAAGTGTTGGGTTGTGGATCTGCCTCTTTTGTTGTTATTGAGACTTGTAGTATTGGTACATCTAAAAGAACTCATCTGGACCCGTGGACGAATTGTTGGTAAACTGGAAGAAAGGAGGACAACGAGAGACGTAGCGAAGGAATTCGGAATTGCACAGAACGTAGTACCACGGACCAATTTTTTGAACATGGAGTAGCGCCAAAAGGTTCGGTAGTGGTCGATCACGCAAAACTGCTCCATCACAAGGTCATTATCTTGTTGTAACGGCTAGAAGATCTCGCCAAATAACTGCTGGAAAGTTAGCAATGCAACTGGAATCAAACACACCCGCGTCAAGGCGTTTCAATAATTTCAGACTGTATGCCCGAAAACCAGTACAGCGTGTTGCCATTAACCCCAGCACGCAAAACAACTCGCTATCGATGACATCGTGAACACTCCACATGGAGTGAAGAGCAATGGACCAATGTTCTGTTCACAGACGAAAGCCGATTTTGTTTATCGTCTGACTCTAGGTGGCAATCAGTGTTTCTTTCAGGCATACATCCAGGGGGAGGGGGCGAAACCCTCCCGGAAACGACCATTCTCCCTCACCCGGAGACATTTTAGGTTACCGAACCAAATTTTAATAAATTCAGGCTATGATGAAAAAGGAAGTTTCGTTTCTTTTTATGCTACAAATATTTCTCCAATTATATTTTTTTAAATATTTGTTCAAATGGTACTAGTCATAGTTTATTTTATTAAAAAGTGTATTCTGACGCATTGTATTCTTCAAAATACAATAAGTAGACTAATCATACCTAATTGTCTGGGAATCGTGATTCAGGATCTCTTGACGTTAAATGCATTTTAACAGATAAAAATTTCAAGCCAGCGGATCCCCCCCCCCTCACCCCTCCTTTAGCTGAAAAAGTTTGTTATTCCTGAAATGTTTGAAGAAGTAATTACTATATCAGGGAAGTATATAGAATTTTTCTTCGGGGGGGGGGGGGGAGGAACGAAAAGAGGAAGTTTTTGAAATCCACCACCTGGAACAAAATAAAAGTTAATGATAAATTGAAGAAAAATTGAAACATTTTTTTCTAATGTAAGTCGCATTTTAACAGGAAAAAAAAACGTTTTCGGGGGGGGGGGGGGCAAGGCCTCCTCTAAATGCGCCCCTGTGCTAGATATATAGTCATTACTTCTACATATTTAAATATAATAGTTAAAAGTATATATCATCATCATCATCATCATCATTGTCAACCATTACCAATCCACTGCTGGACGAAGGTCTCCCCAAGTTTCCTCCACAATGGTCTGTCTTGTGCCAGTCTCCTCCATGTCACTCCCGCATACTTTCGAATTTCATCCACCCATCTTCCATGTGGTCTTCTTCTGGGTCTTTTCCTGTCCCTTGGAATCCAATCTAAAATTTCGGCTGTCCATCGATGGTCTGTTCTTCTGGCAGTATGTCCAGCCCATTGCCATTTCAGGGATTTAACTCTGATCATGATGTCTTCCACTCTTGTCATTTTTCGGATCCACGTGTTCCTCTTCTTATCTCTCCTGGTTACACCAAGCATGCACCTCTCCATGCTACTTTGAGTTGTCTGCAGCCTTTGTATGTCTCTTTTAGCTAAGGTCCACGTCTCTGCACCATACGTAAGCACTGGAAGGATGCATTGATCAAACACTTTTCTTTTAAGACATAATGGCATATTGCTCTTGAAAATTATGCTGTTTCTTCCAAAAGCTCTCCAGGCAAGTTTTGTACGCCGATTAATTTCTTCACCAATGTGACCCTCACTTGATATCTGCTGTCCAAGATAAACGTACGTGTCTGCTATCTCCAGCTTTTCTCCATCAATCGATAAATCTTCATTTCTTGTAAAAGCATTGTACATCACTTTTGTCTTCTGAAAGTTCATTTTTAATCCCACTTCTTTACTCTTGTCAGCAAGTTCCTGGTTCATACTCTGTAGCTCTGATGGGGTAGTTGCAAAAATGACTATGTCATCAGTAAAACGAAGGTGTCATTCCCATCCTGTTGTAGTAAAAGTATGCTATGAAAATATATAAGTAATTCTTAATTTTTGGACATGAGTGTATCTTAATCATTCAAATTGTTTGGAGCCTACGGGTATTTTTCGTCGAACCAAAGTTATTGCACTTGATTGCATGTAACGCAAATGTGCAAGCTGTAATTAAAATAATTGCCGTAGTTTCATGGCAATAAAATAGTTAAGTTCCATGAAAATGCCATCTAAGTGTATCTTGTTTGAAAAAGCCATCTAAGTCTATCTTCCTTGAAAAAACCAGCTGGCTGATGCGCGAAAGCTTGAAAACGCTTATTTATATATTGTGACGCATATTCTGAAATAACTTTCATTTTTAGTTCCTTTTCCTATGCAATTTTTTTTTCCATTTTATATGTAGAGGATTTTAGGAAGGGAGTGTCTGACCCCAGGTCTTAAACAACCCTTAGAAATAAGAAGCCAGGAGATTTGGGCTAGAGTGCCCGATAGGAAAGTGACACGGAAGCGAAGTAGAAAGGGGGAGGAAGACGCCCTTATTTATTACCGGGGGCCCAATACCCGAGGTCCGACGGCTTACCGTGCCCATCCGATGCACTGCGGATATTTAGTGGATCGAGCGTTCGTACCTGCCTGGGATCGAACCTGAGGTCCTCTCCGCGGTAGTCACGAACGTTGCCCACTCGGCCACCCGCATAAAGTTGAGTTTGTTCTCATTTATACTTCCAAACTTAACGGGACATCTTCTCTCTCACAAGAATGAGGTTGGCAACACAATTGAGGTCAGAGAAAGTGACGTATGAATGTGATAAGAACGATAGATAAAAAAGGACGATTGCATCGTATTCTTATTTAGTTCAACATTCCTTAGTCATGGTTTTAGACATAGCGTAACACCAACCTTCCACACGAAAAAGGCTTACGTTATGATATCACTACGTCAATAAATCAGATTACTTGTTCAGTTTTGCTATTTTCTATGTAATTGGTGTATAGTTCCGCGTTATTAATACGTCAAAGTTGTATATAATATGTAAATTTTATTCTTTTGAAGAAGTAAGGCCAGCCTCTTTGAAATGTCTTACGATCACACACACATAAATATGTAACTGCTGGGTGACAGTGTCTAATTACCTTTTCCGATGTACACAAAAATTCAGAACATAAGTAAGCAAACAAATGCTCAGCAATTACTAATTGGGTGCAAAAAATATGTAAAACTACTTAGATTATTTAATTTTGAATGTAAAAAACACACTTACTGCAATAATGTTTTGCACATATAGTAAAAAAATGATCTCTTGACTCTGTCATAGAAAAACGACACAGGTCTCTGTTTCTCCTTCCCCGCGAAAAACACATATTATTTTATTAAATTCTGAAGCACGCATAGTTATGTGGAAACAACTGTAATATGTAACAAACGCTTTATCATCAATGGTATAAATAATTCATTCATTGAACTGATATTTCTTTCACATTCTCTTGTTAATATCATGTATAGGAATTATTGCTATATGACTGTGAAAATGGGCCTCAGATTCTCTGGAGTAACTACTTTCCCGTCATCCAGTTCTTATGAATTTAAACCGCAATAAAAAAAAATGTTTTTCTTTTAAATACTTCTTCCAAAGCAGCCGTAAAAAAAAAAATTCCTGGCTGTTTGTTTATTCAAATGAAGTTTCGCAAAAGATTTTGTAAAATCTTTTTGCTGAGACTAGAGGCTCTCTAAGACGGGAGGCCCTCCCACCAATGTGGGGAGTCTATCAGCACGCCCTTGAACTAATTACATTATCGTTGAAGAAAATGCATTCTCATTTTTAGTAAATGTTTTTTTATTTTAGCAAACGTTTTTTTTTTTTATTTTTAGCAATCTTTTTGAAATTATTAGCACATAAAAGTAAATAATTTTCTGCTTTTTTAGCACCTAAAAATCCGCTCCATATTTATAATAGTATTTAAAAATTTGAAGTTTCATATATACGTATTTTAAGGCTACGCCCCATTGAAAAACGTTTAAACAAGGCTCCGCTGTATTTGGCTAATAAGGGACGAATGAGAAATTGCTTTTGTCGCAAGCATTTGAGCTTGATCGATCACACTTAATCCGAAATTGTCAGCTCTAAAAGAAGTTATGCTGTCGAATCAGATTAAGTTTGTTTTTCGTGAATGCGTTAAGATAAAGTTATTTCATCAATGTTCCTTTCTCACCGAGCAGATCGTTAATGGCAGCCAGCATTATCACATGTGGAGTTTGGCATAGCTCCTCGAACGAGAAGAGGAACAGAATTTTCGAAGCGCGCTCTACGCTCCGCAAAAGTGAACACCGACCTTGGGACAGGTGCCCCATTTGGGACTTACGAGTTAGGGAGACAGAGGGAGTACGAAGGTCAACCCTAGTTAAGCCTAAAATAAAGTCATTCCCAATGCGACACACACGCTCCGCCCCCCAGCGGATTTCAGGACCAAAACTAAATCACTCAGCAGCAGTTTAGAGAAGTCAGTTGTTTGTTGGAAGCCGCCTGGCGTTTTGAACAATCCTCCCTCCGACTCTTCTTCCGAAGCCCTATCTTTCTCTTCATTATATTTGTGTGAAGCGAGGAATTAGGCCGTCATCATGGTTTTCCGCTGGAGGCGACCATTGCTCCTTACTTACTACGACAACTACAGGTACGGTACCTCGCTGTACTCCACTACCGCAGAAGATGTCGAGAAGAAGTATCGAGACTCGCTGTCTCGTACCTATCTGAGGTCAGATAGAAGAGATCTCGGACTGTCCACTTTCTCAGGATCTCAGCTGCATGGAGGAATGCCGGCTACTACTGAAGAATCTGGGGCAGCAACAGAAAGTACCAGGAAGTCATATCCTGATCTCTATGCCCCTATGTCTTTTGGATACGGCCGCGCTTATTATAATAACCTAAGAGCAAGTTCCGAACCCAGGACCACGAAGAAGTCGGGTACCAAAAAGTCTTCATCCTACTACTCAGCTACCGAAGAGTCGAGTACCAAGGATATCAAGTCCAGCAGCACGACATTGAACAAGATAACCAAGTCCTCATCAGATTATGATTCCCTCAACAAGACCGTAACCACTACGACCACGACGGATAGATGGGTTCCACTGTCGCATTATCTCTACCCGTCGACGACGTCCTACTACTATTACACAGAGCCACAAGCGCAGACCACCAGTGACATGTACTTTGGCGATGATGTAAAAACCGTGAGGAAATCCACTACCAAAAGAGATATCGACGCATTGGATCTCAGTGTGTCTTCCACCTTTACTTCGGAATCGAAGTTAGATTCCTTAGCAAAGTTCGATTACGGTTTCTGGACAGAGAAGTGGTAAGTGTGTAATTTGTTTTATTGTATTTAAACTGTGCACTAACGAAAATATATTTGACAAGTTAAATATTAAAAGCCATTACACTTTATTTTATTTTCACAAATGCTATTGCTAGTATCCCTGCGCAAAAAACAAAACAACAACAACAAAAAAAAACTAATTGTTAAAACCTCAATTATTATTGAAAGTAATATTTAAAAAAATGCAATTTTAAAAAAATAATTCAAAATGTTCTAAATTTAAATTCAGATAAAATAATTATGGTACTTAAATGTACGTTGCAGTTTGAAAGACAGCGACTTACCTAGTGCAAAATAAAATTAGAATTCCGCTAAAGTAGAATATAAAAAAAAAAGAGATTTATTGATGAAATCAACATTTAAATTTTATAAAAATGATTTGACACTATTATTTATATAAAGCCATTATTAGAACGTCAATTATTATTTTCAAATTGTAACTTATAGACACAACTACTATTATATATAGTAGTAGTAGTGTTTTAAAATAATGACTTATAGACACAACTACTATTGTATATAGTAGTATTATTATTTTTAAATAATGACTTATAGACACAACTACTACTGTATATACTACTACCTGATACGCCTGCATTTTCTAAAATAAGCAGTGTTACACGTTCGTGTAACACTGGAACGTGTAACACTGCTTATTTTAGAAAAATGATTTGACACTATTATTTATATAAAGCCATTATTAGAACGTCAATTATTATTTTCAAATTGTGACTTATAGACACAACTACTACTATATATAGTAGTAGTAGTATTTTAAAATAATGACTTATAGACACAACTACTATTATATATAGTAGTATTATTATTTTTAAATAATGACTTATAGACACAACTACTACTGTATATACTACTACCTGATACGCCTGTATTTTCTAAAATAAGCAGTGTTACACGTTCGTGTAACACTGGAACGTGTAACGCTGCTTATTTTAGAAAAATGAAATTCTAAAATGAAAAAAAATTAATTTTCGAAATGGAAAAATGAATGTCCTGGTACCTTGGGTACATAGATTTTGAATTCCTAAATCTGCTATGAGCTATGGTCCAATAAATTATGTAATTGGAATTTTCATAGATTACTAAAAATGTCTGCATAGTACCTACTTCGGGCTTATTTGTAGCATAAATATCATGTTAACTGCAGCGTTTCGTTTTTCGAAAGCGAAGTTTTAAGATTCAAACCCTGTCTCAAATAATCGATATTCACACTAAACACATACATTTCTACCTTTCTTTTTCATGTGGCCCGAGAATCCTATCCCATTTTGTCATGTAGTCTACGATTCAGAGTACGTTGAAGGCCTTCTCTGTTCTAGAGGAACAAAGCTGCTCTACTGAATTGAATCACCTCAGTAGTAAAGGGAATGCAGCACAGAGAGATATACCATTTCTTGTTGGAATTTCTCCCACAGACGACCTTTAGACCTGACTATGCAAACGCATTTCCTCCTCCACGCTTAAGTACGCACAAGGCAGGCTTGATCACCAAATATATGAACAAATATTTCGAACTTCCTTATCTACGTTGGGGCAACTCGCGCCAGAAGCTCGTGTTGGTTTTGGTTTCGTGAAGCTGAAAAGCTGTTTACGTAAACACTTCTCAGAAAAGACCAAAATCACACGTGTTTTAGGTGCTAAAAGCAAACGAAATGCAGGTTGAATTTGATTTCAAACATTAAAGAAATAAACCGCCCCATTTCAGGCTATCATCTTGCAATCCAACTTCTCAGTTTCAGCTGTAATTAATTAATCCGGTAGCAGATGGGGTCTTTTGTTTCACTCACGAGGAAAGTGTCGTTTTGGTCCCACTCGGATTTCAACAAAACTTGGCGCAAATGTTCATCATCACTAACGATGGACACATGGGAAATGTTTCGTCGAAAATCCGTACTAGAAATGCCTAATTCGTGTTTGAAACAATATTCTGGTGGTATTACATAACGACCTGGATGGGAAGACAGAAAGCCTTCCTCAAGACAAAATTGTTGAAAGGTATCTCATTCCTGAACGTTGGACTGGTATTTTTCAGGCTTTTGGATGTAGGATTCTTCAGATCACACAAGCTGTTTGTTCGGTTTATTACTGATACAATAATAACGGATCAAAATATCGATATTTGACAATGAGACAACTTCTTAAAATTAGTCATTTTCTTTCTTTCAATTCAGGGCTATTACATTCGGAAATTTTACCAAACACGCTTTTTCTAAACCACGGTTTCTATTTTCTCATCCAGGTCATTATGTAATGCGATTAGAATATTGTTTCAAACCCAAATTAGATACTTGTAGCACTGAAAATTAATATTAGTTTTTTCCGGTTTGCTCATTGCACATTCTGCTTTGAACATTCAATTGCTAATCTTCCATCCATCCATCTATCTCGTCCGCCCACGGTGGGTTGAATCCCTCAAAGACGACTATGCGCCCTTGAGGGTTACTGGCAAATTAATGCAGCTAACTTGCCATTCTTTTGCTGCATGCGGGTAAGGGAAAAAGTGCGTCCGGGGCCGACTTCACAGGGCACCATCTACGCATTCGCGTCCCCAACCACAGGTAGCCTGCGGAAAACCGCAGACTAGATGGCCGGCAGGTCTGGGTTTCGAACCCCCGTCAGAAACTTCCGCCTTCCACACATCGCATAGCAACTTAACCAACTGAGTTATGCCGGTGTTAATCTTCACGTTTGTATTTAATTTCACTCAGTTTTTAAATTTTTTTAAACAAAGTCATTTTGTGTTTGTGTTACTTTTCACGCAAAGACTTCCGCGACATTTATCTTCCTAAACTATTGGATTTCTGATAAAATATTTTACATTTTTTCATCATGGGTGATGATGAACACTGTCAAGTATGGTTAAAATTCAAGTGGGACAAAAAATACTATTTCCTTGTCAGCGAAATTCACCATCTGATTATTTAAGAAGTCAGTCTTCGTTTTATGAGACGAAAAGATTTTCTTTTTTTAATCCAGGTGCAAAATGACAAACTTTCCAATACAGGCCTGACCCAAGCACGGAATATTTCCCTTAACTGATAAAACAAAAATAAAGAAAAAGCCCGGGCCATGCCCGCATATACTTTACACTACAGTTGTTGCGTTCGTGAGACGCCTCACCGAGGTACATGTACTTGGAGTGTCCCTTTTAATAAAAAATCAACGATGCCAAAGTTTTGTACCCCCAAAAGAAAATTTTTTACACCACCAGAAGTGGTACTTTTTGACTATCCTTTGTGGCCTTCCAGCATGTACTTGGAGTGCCACTTTTCCAAAATCAAAAATAAACACTGTTGGAATGTGGTACTTGTTTTGTACAGTTTTGTACACTGAAAAGAAAATTTTGTACACCACCGGAAGTGGAACATTTTGACTCGCCTTTGTGGCCCTCCGGCATGAACTTGAAGTGCCACTTTTCTAAAATCAAAAATAAACACTGCCAGAATGTTGTACTAGTTTTGTACACCGAAAAGACAATTTCGTACACCGCCAGAAGTGGTACTTTTTTTGACTCGGCTTTGGAGACTCCAACATGTACTTGGAGTGCCACTTTTCCAAAATCAAAAATAAACACTGTTGGAATGTGGTACTTGTTTTGTACAGTTTTGTACACTCAAAAGAAAATTTTGTACACCACCGGAAGTGGAACATTTTGACTCACCTTTGTGGCCCTCCGGCATGAACTTGAAGTGCCACTTTTCTAAAATCAAAAATAAACACTGCCAGAATGTTGTACTAGTTTTGTACACCCAAAAGACAATTTTGTACACCGCCAGAAGTGGTACTTTTTGACTCGGCTTTGGAGACTCCAACATGTACTTGGAGTGCTACTTTTCCAAAATCAAAAATAAACACTGTTGGAATGTGGTACTTGTTTTGTACAGTTTTGTACACTCAAAAGAAAATTTTGTACACCACCGGAAGTGGAACATTTTGACTCGCCTTTGTGGCCCTCCGGCATGAACTTGAAGTGCCACTTTTCTAAAATCAAAAATAAACACTGCCAGAATGTTGTACTAGTTTTGTACACCCAAAAGACAATTTTGTACACCACCGGAAGTGGAACATTTTGACTCGCCTTTGTGGCCCTCCGGCATGAACTTGAAGTGCCACTTTTCTAAAATCAAAAAAAAAAAAACTGCCTGAATGTTGTACTAGTTTTGTACACCCAAAAGACAATTTTGTACACCGCCAGAAGTGGTACTTTTTGACTCGGCTTTGGGGACTCCAACATGTACTTGGAGTGCCACTTTTCCAAAATCAAAAATAAACGCTGTTGGAATGTGGTACTTGTTTTGTACAGTTTTGTACACTCAAAAGAAAATTTTGTACACCACCGGAAGTGGAACATTTTGACTCGCCTTTGTGGCCCTCCGGCATGAACTTGAAGTGCCACTTTTCTAAAATCAAAAATAAACACTGCCAGAATGTGATACTAGTTTTGTGCACCCAAAAGAAACTTTTGTACACCCCCGAAAGTGGTACTTTTGTGGCTCTCCAGGGAGTACCACTTTTAGGGAACCGAAAAGTACCACTTCCGGTGGTGTACGAAATTTTCTTTTGGGTGTACAAAACTGTAGAAAACTAGTACAAAACTTTGAGATCGTTGATTTTTTATTTTGGAAAAGCGGCACTCCAAGTACATTTACGTGCCTCACTGCCTGATCCGACATTTTTGTCTCATCCTTCCAATACGAACATTCGGTTACGGTACGAGTATGTTTGAATATAAAACGCAGATGATCATAAAAAAAACCCCTTTACATGATCATAAAAAAAAAAAAACCCTTTGCTCTATTTTTCTTGCCAGGTATCTGCAAAAAGTGTCTCAACCCCGCTAAGGCTGTTCTACACCACCACTTATTATGCAAAGAACAATTATTTATTTTAATAACTGATTATCGTACTCAGCATTACTGCATATAGAGAGATTGTAAAATTAAGGAAGTATTAAATTTGACAGAAATTCCAGGTAAAGCACTAGTGAATGTACTTACTGAGTGACCAGCGCTGAATGTGATCAGACTTCCCGCGTTTCAAGTAATTTTGAATTTAAAAAACAATCGAGAGAGTACCGTGGTACTCTTTGTAGATAATTTATGCTATGCATCTTTCGCATGCCAAGATACTTGCGGGTGTGAAATAAAACTAGTGATTCAAGAGTATACATTAAATTTATGTACAACACATTACATTTATTCGAGTCACTCAACACCACACCGAGACACAGTCTGGTGCATACTAAGTGGAATTAAATCATAAGAACAATGTGACGTACTACAGAGGTAAAGCATGTGTCAAGACGACAAATCTGCAGCGATATATTCTGTCCGTGTAGCTTAGTTGGGAGAGCAACTTACTCCGGAGTGAGGGCGCGCGTTTAGATTCTGTCATGGACAAATTTGTGTTTTCACATCAGCGTCCGAACGTAAAAATGGATGTACTAGCCGTTGGATTCTTCGAGAAATGTATGATGTTTGTTCCACACATCGTCTGTAATTAATTAAAAAAAAATCCTGCTTTTTTCAAATTAAAAAAAGAGAGAGAGAGAGAGATGATGTGACGTACTACAGAGGTAAAGCACATGTCAAGATGACAAATCTGCAGCGATACATTTTGTCCGTGTAGCTTAGTTGGGAGAGCAACTTACTCCGGAGTGACGGGGCGCGATTTCGATCACTTTATGTGTTTTCACAACAAACAGTAGCTTATTAATAATTAGGAACTGTATGTACACTAATTATGCTCAAAATAGTATAACTATATTAATGCGTTTTCTACCACGGTACCGCCTGCCCAACCAACGTGACCTCGTATCTTCGAATGAATTTCTTTTTTTTTTCTGATGGAAGGTTTAACGACCACCATGAGCTACTGAATGGGCTATAAGCAGTCGCTCGTCCCTAATTTAGGGTTACTGGTTCCAGGAAAGAGAGAGAGAGAGAGAGAGCCAGTGCCGCAAGACAAACACAACATCCATGCCTCACCGGGATTCGAACCCGGACCCCTTTCGGTCGAATGATCAGAGGCCATCGCTTAGACCACTGCGCCACCGGGGAGGCATTCGAATGAATGATCACATTTGCGCATATTCATTTATTGTCCAGTCAAGTCACCGCTTTCAAATTATTGAAATGTTCTATTATCCAGTTTGCAGTTAGCTATCTAACTTCCTTGAAAAAGTCATTTGGTTGATGTGCGAGAGCTTGGAAACTTTGATTTCTATTCTATGCCAAGAAATTCGGATCATTAGTATAGTTATACTATTTTGAGAAACAGGAGGTTTATTCATTCCTGATATTGCGCGGTACTTAGGCACGTGGATTAGTGAATATTGTTGTCGTAAAACTAATGAAAGAAGGTATGTGAATCATAAAAGTCAATATTTTCTAAACTATGGCAGCGGCAATAGCATGTATTTTGAATGTTTAGTTCTCCAAAAACAGTATTTTTTTTGTTTTGTTTTTTTTGTAAGAAACAACATTGATACAGATAAAATGTGATGTAGCTACGAAAGTCTGTCTGCGCTTGCGCAAGCTAAAATCTGCCCTCAAGAAAAAAGAAAAGCTGAATCACAAGTGTGTTAGTGTGGTGGATTGGTAACTTTTGGTCTAGGATATTTACAGGTTACATCCTATCGTGTTATACATCATTTTAAAGCTCTCGTCAACAGCAGGTAACTTTCCTTGGGAGAAAGGGGGGGGGGGTAAAGAAAAAGTCAAATTTTGCTACGAAGCACCGGTTTCCTCCTAGCATGAAAAATGCATTTTTGTAATGCCTTTTATCACACTTAGCATGAGGCTCTCATAACTTGCGCAGATTGCAATGATATCTTGTTACGTTAATGTAAAACGTGATGGAATAATATTCAGCGATAGTTCAGTAAAATATGATGTTGAGTAGCAATGGAATTAGCTATTGTTGCGTCATTTCATGAGACACCATTCAAAAATCAGATTTCTTGACTACTTCCGTTTCCCATTTTCGTTACATCAAAAGTTTTTACTTGCGATTTACTTTACTACTCTCGGGAAAGATGCATAACATCATGGCCGGATAAAGGCCTTAACGGGCCCCTGGGCTTAGATATTTGAGTGGGCCCCAAGGATAAGACATCTGAATGACCCGCCTAAGAACTTCTAACGGGGAATCATTATGAAGTCCGTTGAAACACGAATTTGCAGCAATACAGTATGCTTGTGATAACACTGGACAGCAATGAAATTGCTTCTAACGGGAAAGCTTGCAATTCTGTATGAAATTAACCCACTGAACAGGAATATCACCATGAAAAACTTTCATTGGCTCTTGTTTCGGAAATACAGCTAATGGAAAGTTAACAATTTGTGATTTTTAGTAAAAAAGTAGGTATAATGAGTAATAATTTTTTGTAACATATTAATAAATGTATGATAAATATAATAAATGTTAGTATATGTATATTAAAATGGAACTGAAATAAAAATATAGTAAGAACATCAGGTTCGTACGGTGTTTTCCGTACTCTTAGTCACAGTCAGACCAGGAAGTATTGTAACATTTCCTCAGTCATGGTTTTAGACGCCATGTCTAAAACCATGACTAAGGAAATGTTAAACTAAATGAGAATACGATGCAGTAGTTGCACGGGATACCTCAAGTTAAGGTTTTACGACAAGACGAAATATATACAGAAGTCAAACTTACGATAACCTTTTATTGGTCCAGCAATATTTGATGAAATCCAAAACATAGCACTACGAGTTTTACACTTCACATATAATGCCCTAATTATCTGTCGTATAATCTATCTTAACAAAAATCAACATCTCCACACACACACAAAGCAACTGCTGTATCGTTCTTTTTATCTAACATTCTTATCGCATTCATACGTCACTGACCTGAAAAGTATTGCCAACCTCATTCATGTGAGAGAGAAGATATCACGTTAGGTTTGTTTGTTTTTTTTTATTGGAGGTTTAACGACCACCGTGAGCAACTCAATGAGCTATAAGCAGTCGCCCGTCCCTAATTTAGGGTCACTGGTTCCAGGGAAGGGAAAGAACCAGTGCCGTAAGACAAACACAACATCCATGCCTCACCGGGATTCGAACCCGGACCCCGTTCGGACGAATGATCAGAGGCCATCGTTTAGACCACTGCGCTACCGGGGCGGCACGTTAGGTTTGGAAAGTGCAAAAGAGAACAAACTCAAATTTACATAGGAATAGGAACTAAAAATGAAAGTTAAATTAGAATATACGTCACAACTCATTTCGTGTATTTGATTATGTGTAATGAAATAAGTCACTCGCGTTCCAGGCTGTGTACCGTTTATTTTGCGATTGGTACATTAGAAACAGATAAATCAGTTTACGATAATAATTCATTTATGGGAAACTTTTGAGAAAATCTCCTGAAAAGTGCACGTGAAGGTCCTTCAAAATGGAGCTATAATTTTTAAAATAGCATTTTCCCTGTGAAACAGTTCAAAAGAAAAATAGCTCAAATTCACAAAATCTACTTTCACCGTGTAAACCGAAAAAACGTTCCTGGTACTCTGCAGTTGCTCCTAAGGTTAGGTTTAGAAGCTGAGCCTATACAGTGCCATGTATCAGACACCGTATAGGCTCAGCTTTTAAACCTAAGCCTATAAGGTGTCACATATCAGAGCATAGCAGGAAGTAATAGAGGAAGAGCAAGGGAGATTAACAGATGACCTGATATTTTGTTATCATTTTATCAAAGTCAAAACCGATGAAAATGCTTCCCCAGAATTCCCTGTAAATGAACTTTCTCTGCGAAAACCGCGTGCTGTACAGAAATGCAATGTGTTTTCAGAATTGCGGACGTCTAGTTTCGGACAGATCCCCGTTCTATCCGCAACTGGGAAAAGGGGAAAGGACTTAGTGTGGGATTAGGGAAACAGGAAAACACACCCCATTCCTAATCCCTCACCAGAAGAGTTGAATTTTATTTGAAATCATTCAAATATTGGAAGAGTGGTGTACGGACAAATCTGCGATTTATTTCATTCTATTTGAATATCTTCTCAACAGCCTATTTAAAAAAAGTATTTTTTTTTTGAACGCTACTGTTTGTTATCAACAGAAAACCGTGGAGTATATAACCATAAATTTATACAATATATATCCTGGGCCAGTCCATCTATGAGAATGAAAGAATGAACTCCCAGTGTAGCTATAAATTTTTTCAACCCCTATTTCTGAAAAAGTTATAATTTTTTATTGATCTGTTTCACTTTATTTAGCTTTCTTTAATTCAAAACAAAAACTAAAATAGATTACACAAATATTCTCATAAAAAATATAACTATACTGTATACCAGTTTCAAAATAAAATTACGAAATTGAAGGAAGCTGTTGATTTCTTCTTCATTATTCCAACTTCTGAATGAAAGTTGGAATAATTACTGTATCTAATCTCTCACTAAAACTCTTCCTCTTTTCCCAGTTGCGGGCAGAACTGGATTTGTCAGCAATTGGCACTGTTTCCCCCTATGTCCGCAATTGGGACCAAACCATTTGTAACGGGCGTCCCGGAAACCGGGACCGTCATTAACAGGCTCTCCTAGGAACGGCGGATACTCCGTGGTTAGCCAGTCGCTTGAGCCAGTCGAGCTTAGATTGAATTCTCGACCACCTGCTCTACTCAAAGGGTTATCCGCTAGATCCTGAAGAATGAATCGAATTAGATAGATATCATAAAATATATTTTATTGATTCTTTTTGAGTCTATTTGTTTGTCCGCAGTAAATGAATAAAACATGAGATTTTTATGGAGGTCCGTAGCTATCAGGTGGCCTGCCCCCCGCCCCCCACAAGACAAGTGAGCCTCTCCCCGGAAAATATACGTTGTTGTAAATTCTTTGAACTTTTAATTTCGTTAGTTTATGAAAATAGCTTTTGTATTTCTTTATAAGCATAAATGCTTTTTCTTAATTTTGTCATGCGTTGCATTTTTGAAAAACAAGAAAAAATGAAGTGGTACAGCACAAAAAAAGAATAACTACGGAGACATTACTTTTAAAGGTGAATCAGTAGGAGTAGTTACGTCAATGAATCTCTGCCATATGGTGACAGGGCTTGTTGCTGTTTCAGGCAAGGGGAGAGAGAGAAATACCATTTTTGTTCCCCTTTTTCGGAGAAACGTAAAATTTTAGCGAACATTACCAAAAAAAAAAAAAAAAAAAAAGAAAAAAGAAAGAAAGAATCACAAGTGGAGACATAGTTGGGCAGAAGGCTAAACCCCTGTTTATCATTTAATAAGTGACAATAAGATGCTAAGCAGCTGTTTAAAAGCTTCCAGGTAGTTCGTTGTCTACAAAGTATCGTGGGGACATTTTAACTAAATATATCCCTCTACGCGTTGGAAAATAGTGCTGAATGGAAATCCTTGAGCGTGCGTGCGAGAGAAAATGCTTTCAACAGTTTCTCGTTCATTGTTTTTTCATCCAGTACGAGTGGTTTTCCGAAGCTTGTGATGGAGAACATGTTTTATTTATTTATTTATTTTTTTTGGCGGGATTCTGGTGCTGTTGTTTTTCAGAGGAAAAGAAGGTTTGGCTATTGACCACCGTAAGCAGTGGCTACCCCTGATCACCAGCAAAGGAGAATACGGGATTAAAGATGGATTTAAAAAATTGAACCGAATAAGAGAAGTAGAAAATGATGAAGTATGACATAAGTAAATTCCCGATGCCATTGTGTGGACCGACGGAAAAGAGGCCAGAATTATAAATTAAAATAAAATATCACTCGGAAGTTATTTTGACTACAAAAAAAAGTGGGCACAGCTCAACCACCATCTGGAAAATTCAAAGAATGTTATTTATTTTTTATGTTTCAAGATAGTTCTGTTTTCTTCCTGCTCCCTTTTATTTCACATTTTGTATTTTATCTAATTGGTTTTACTTTTTTGGCATAATTATTCGCTAATGAAGTAAATTAGCACAAGGAGATTAAAAACAAAGCAAAAGTTGCGACTGTATTCGTGGGAAAATGCAGTTTGATGTTGAACACTGAGCCCCACCAGATGACCTCTCAGCCCCCGATGACTCTTTCCCCTTTGGTTCTGAGATCTAGCTGCAGCTCTGTTGTTATGGATTTAAGGTTCAGCTAAGTTAGTTAGGTCGTAACACAATGCGTCACTCATTTGGTAAACTAGCACAAGAATGAGATTCACAATTAAATCAGGCGTTTTTCTGATACTCGAACACAGCATAAAAGCCAAGGCTTTTACAGACAAAGAAATACTTTTCTCCTATCTTTTCCTTCGAATATTTATCCTCAGTTTGACGCAGTTTCTGTGTTTCAATATATCTTATTCCCTTGGACTCTAAATAAATGATCCAGAGATGAGATTTTCAATCTTTAATCTAAATATGTTTATTGAAACTTCAGGAAATGTTTCGATAAACATATTCCAATATTAAATTCTGGCTACGTCACTGGACGCAAGAAGTCAGTAGAAGATGACACTCGTCCAGGTCAGCCCTGCTTGAAATACCTACTCAAGAAACAGGCGCAGAAATTTGCTGGGCATGTGGAACTGTGACTAGTGTAGAGTGCTAAGATTATGAAGCTGAGATCTGGAACAGTAGAGACATTTTTCCTTAAAATTTTCATTCTTCCTGAAATTTGTGTAAATAGGATTCCCAGTCTGCTCATACCAGTAGTTACATACTTTTCGTCAGTTCACACACCTAATGTGGCTGCTCTCCGGAAAACTGAGTTTCACCAGATTCTTTCCTCTACCGTATTCTCCATATCTAGCTTCAAGAGATTCTGTTGAGGAATTTGTAGAGAAGCACTTCAATGAAACACGTTCCAGAAATGATGAAGAGTTCCAGGAAGCTATTCAGGGATAATCTGCAGGAAGTGATGAAGAAGTAATGAAAATGGGCTATGTCGGTACGTCGGAACTATAGCTCGGGTGCTCCAAAACTTCCCAGCCAAGCGTCAATAACGTTCCCTTGACCGATTTCGCGACATGCGGCCTAGCGTTGTCATGCAGTATTTTCAAGGGACGCAATCCTTTGCCTGTGATTAGACGTTTACGACAGATTTCCTGGTTCAATCGCGGCAATTTTTGCTTGTAGTGATCAGCAGTAACAGTTTGACCCTATTCCGATAGCTCATAATAGAGCACACCCTTCATATCCCACCAGAGGCACAGCAGAACTTTCTTGGAGTTAATATTGCGTTTTGGTGTTGAAGTCGTTGCTTCACCGAGTTCTGGCCCAGTGTTTTTTGCATTTGGGGTTGTCGTACCATATTTACTTTTCGTCACCCGTAACGATTTTCCACAGGAAACACTTTCCTGTGGAAAATCTTGACTTTTTTTGTTTATTCAACAGATTCAAACACTTCATGATACGCTCATCCTTGTTCCTCTGGCTCAGGTCATGTGGCAACCTGAATCTTTCCCATTGCGCGTAAATAATTGGAAATGGTTTGTTGAATTACCCCCAGTTGTTCAGCTGGTTCTTTTTGCGTTTGAGACGAATCTTCATCAAGCAATGCTTGCAGTTCCTCATGTGCAACTTTCTGCGGGGAGCCGCTAGGTTCTCGATCGCTAACATCAAAATCACCTGCTTTAAACCGTCTAAACCAAAACTCACATATGCTTATCGATACAATATTTTCCCCTAGAACAGAACAGATCGATGCACATGCTTTTGCAGCACTTTTTCCTAGATGAAACTTAACGAATGCAGTGTCGAATAAATGCAGTATCGCTTGCCATCTTTCGCCTACCGATGTGTGAGTGCGTTTGACTGTTAAGCAAACTTCTGTGTCGTATTTTATACTCTTGACCAGTTACGGTCACATGACAACAACGCGGGGGAATGCCGGATATGTAAATTAACGGTATACGCCACACAAAAAGCGCTTTAAAACTTATTTGTACACCTAATACTAAAATTTCTGTGTAAGTTTTCATTTGTATTTTCTGTAATGCGTCTACTTGTGTACTTCTTTTATACAGCTCCTTTGATACCAACTGAGAAACTATACTTATTTCATGCGTGTGGTTTCTAGGTATTTTTTCTGTTATATTTGTTTTATTTAGAAAGTTGATCAGATTTGGTTTAAATGAATCAGGTTCGAATGTTTTTTGATACGGCATGATATTTCATTTCCTGTCCTATACTTCCAAAGACGCTATGTTTGGTTCATGCGTTTTTGAATTCACTGCCTTAGTTCACATTTTAGAGTTCATATTTGTAAGACAGTAACGTTTTCTTCAACAGAGAGTTGTGCCTTCCTTTTGTTGGTTTATTGGGGGTTTAACGACCAGTATGAGCAATTCGATGGACAATAAGCAGTCTCCAGTCCCTAATTTAGGGCCACTGGTTCCAGGAAAGGGAGAGAGCCAGTGCCGTAAGACAAACACAGCGTCCATGCCTCACCGGGATTCGAACCCGGACTCCTATCGTACGAATGATCAGAAGCCAGCGCTTAGACCACTGCGCCACCGAGGTAGCTTTCAATATTGAAATGTAATACTCAGCATTGACAGTAATTTGTGGAGGAACGAGTGGTCTGAGGAGTTGGTTAAAAAAATCGCTCGGGCAGCAACAGAAAAGAAGTAATCGTGGTCTGAGGAGTTAGTTAAAATGAAAACTCGCTCAGACGGCAACAGAAAAGAAGTAATCGAAATGTTTTCAGGAACAGATATTTGTTATTTTCTTGTAGGACTTCGTCCACAGTGAGTAGAGTTTAGGTCCCAGATACATACAGCGAGATCGCCTTTTGGGCAGGACACAGAAACGGAAGGGAATGAGAGCAAGTCTAGCGACTTTGACCGAACAGTTTGTAGTGAGATTAGAGTACAGCAGATGGCGCCACCGTACAAGTACGATATTGCACATAGAAGGGGGAGAGCTTTTCAGGTTGGGAGGCATAGGAAAGGATACCCATTTAACCAGTGGGAGCCTGGGGGCCGTCACTTAACGTGCTCGTCCGATGCACGGCGGATATTCAGCGATTGTCAGCAAATCACACCATCTCTGAAAGATCAGCCCAGGTTCGAACCTGAGGACCTTGCATCGATAGTCTGAACTCCTAGCCACTAAGCCATTCGCGGCTCTCAGGAACAGAATCTTACCAAGCGCATTTTATACTCCGGGCACACCTAACCTGATAATGGGTGAAAAGCCTAGAGCAGGATGATTCCGCCATTGCAATGTAGTTCGCAGTTTTGCCTATTACAGAGTTGATAAAAGACACATTTCAGACATAAAATATTAAAATAATGGTTGAATCGATAAAGCGTAAGGATATTTGTGCACTTGAAACGTGGTCTGCAATGTATTTTCAAAAGCATATCCACTATAGCGAGCGAGCGAAAGTATGACGTCATACAAGGATATTTTTTTTGGAGGTTTAACGACCACCGTGAGCAACTCAATGGGCTATAAGCAGTCGCCTGTCCCTAATTTAGGGTCACTGGTTCCAGGGAAGGGAGAGAGCCAGTGCCGTAAGACAAACACAACATCCATGCCTCACGGGATTCGAACCCGGACCCCGTTCGGACGAATGATCAGAGGCCATCGCTTAGACCACTGCGCCACCGGGGCGGCTCATACAAGGATATGATCACACCTACGTCTTCCCTCTCTCCGCGGGAGTACGGCTGGCGTTCAGTGGAATTCTAGTAAACCGGTTCTGCCGTCTGAAGTCTCGCCAATTCCTTTGAAGTGGCGTAGAGATACTGGTGCAGTGGGTGTGAATAGGTCGCCGTAACGTATCTCCTGTTATCAGGTTAGGTGTGCCCGGACTATAGCATGTTAATTATAATGTACTTTGTGCTAGCTTGGCGCTGGCTCTGATGGACTAGCAACAATTGAAAATAAGATTCTCACAAAATCGTTGTTTCGCCTGATACATGGTATTAACTTGATCCGGCACTACAGATTAAAAAAAAAATGATTAAAAGAAACAAGGAAAAAAATAAAAAAGAATAGTTGCATGCCTTAGCTATGAGGTTGGGACGAACGATTATTAGATCGAGGCGGACATTTTCGTACCTTTTAAAAAACGTTAGCAATTTTGCATTAATGGGAGGTACAGTAGATTTGAAACCAAAATTTGCTATTTCACAATAAAGGCCTTTTACTCGTACCTTGAAGAAATTTTAAATGCATATTGACCAGAATTGAGAGAAAGCTTAACATCATAAATGAAGTGTGATGGCCTTTTCCATACCGAAGGCCATGCCCGAGTCTACCTGAGCTCGAATTTCATGTTGCAAGACAAAGCCAGGGCCCGAACAAGCCCGAACGAGCCCGAAAACTACGACTAACCTGTTTAAGCATTAATGCAAGTAATACAATAATAAAAAAATGTCTTCTAGAATTCTTCTTTTTCCTTTTTCTGAAGTCAACCGATGTCTTTCTCAACTGGGTAAAGGGGAGAAGAACTATGTTTCTCTATTACAGCCGCAAGATTTTCTGTAACCCTTCGTTTCCTCTTTAAATAGTTTGGGCGGGAGAACATCCGGAAAGATCGAGCGGCACTGCAATCTACGAATGTTGCTCAATATAATTAGCAAAGAGCTGCCGCGTGGAGGCAGCTCTTTGCTAATTCTACGCGGCAGCTCTTTGCTAATCAATAGAATTAGCAAAGAGCTGCCGCGTGGAGGTAGGCGGCAAATTTTCGCTGCAGTGTTATCTACTTCTGATATCTGTAGTTCTTGAAGAAGCTTTGTAAAATTCAGGAATTTGTCGGTGACGAAGATCGAAGTCGCGTCGCTTCGCTCCGGAGTGGGTTGCTCCAACCGACTAAGTTACACCTGCGGAATGTTTCGCTGCAGATTTGTTGTCTTGACACGTGCTTCACCTCTGTAGTATGTCATAGCTGTTCCTTCTTCGCAGAAATTCACCAATGCGTTGCTTATGTCATTTGCTACCAAAGCCTGGAAGCAATAACCCTTCTGAGAAACCACAACCCCAGACTCAGATGCCGGAGAATTCATTATACCAACTAGAAAGTGTATGCAAAGTCTCGTATGATACATCATACAACATAACATTACTAACTAGAAAGTTTAAGCCAAGTCCCGTACCCTAAATCATTCAAAATAACATTACGAAGTAGAAAGTATAAGAAAAGTATCATATGCTAATCATACAAAATAACATCACCAACTAGAAAGTGTAAGCAAAGTCTCGTATGCTAAATCATAAAAAATAGCATTACGAACTAGAAAGTATAAGCAAAGTCTCGTATGCTAAATCTTACAAAATAACATTACCAACTAGAAAGTGTAAGGAAAGTCTCGTATGCTAAATAATACAAAATAACATTACGAACTAGAAAGTATAAGCAAAGTCTCGTAGGCTAATCATACAAAATAACATCCCCAACTAGAAAGCGTAAGCAAAGTCTCGTATGCTAAGTCTTACAAAATAACATTGCCAACTACAAAGTGTAAGCAAAGCCCTTTATACTAAATCTTACAAAATAACATTACCAACTAGAAAGTGTAAGGAAAGTCTCGTATGCTAAATAATACAAAATAACATTACCAACTAGAAAATGTAAGCAGTCTCGTATGCTAAATCATACAAAATAACATTGCGAACTAGATAGTATAAGCAAAGTTTCGTATGCCAATTATACAAAATAACATCACCAATTAGAAAGTGTAAGCAAAGTCTCGTATGCTAAATCATAAAAAAATAGCATTACGAACTAGAAAGTATAAGCAAAGTCTCGTAAGCTAATCATACAAAATGACATCACCAACTAAAAAGTGTAAGCAAAGTCTCGTATGCTAAATCATAAAAAATAGCAATACGAACTAGAAAGTATAAGGAAAGTCTCGTATACTAATTGTACAAAATAACATCACCAATTAGAAAGTGTAAGTAAAGTCTCGTATGCTAAATAATACAAAATAACATCACCAACTGGAAAGTGTAAGCGAAGTCTCGTATGCTAAATCTTACAAAATAACATTACCAACTACAAAGTGTAAGCAAAGCCCTTTATACTAAATCTTACAAAATAACATTACCAACTAGAAAGTGTAAGGAAAGTCTCGTATGCTAAATAATACAAAATAACATTACCAACTAGAAATGTAAGCAAAGTCTCGTATGCTATATCATACAAAATAACATCCCCAACTAGAAAGTGTAAGGAAAATCTCGTTTGCTAAATCTTACAAAATAACATTACCAACTAGAAATGTAAGCAAAGTCTCGTATGCTACATCATACAAAATAACATCACCAACTAGAAAGTGTAAGCAAAGTCTCGTATGCTATATCATACAAAATAACATCACCAACTAGAAAGTGTTAGCAAAGTTGTGACGCACTCACTGTACAGGTGAAAACATGTGTCAAGACGACAAATCTACAGCGAGACATTCTGTCAGCGTAACTTAGTTGGAAGAGCGACTTACTCTGGACTGAGGGGACACTGATTCGATGCCCGTGGCGGACAAACTTGTGTTTTCACATTGGCGCCCGAACTTCAAGAATGACCTGGCCGTTAGGTTTCTCGCAATGGTGTGATGTTCTTTCCACACCGCGAGACAGGAAAAATGAGAATCCCTACTTCAGTGCTTAGAAAAAAATCATTGTGATGTTACGTTCCACACACCAAATTGTCTGGGATTTCTCAAATGCACCTTCTTCATGGGAGCGACACATGGTCCCGGCTGACCCGAGGGCCGTCCCCCGGCCCTCTTTCGGAGGGTTGGGGAGGTGAAGATGTGACGTACCCGCTGCCCCGCAGGACGCACATGAGATAAAGACAGATAGCAGTGAGAGCACATGCCAGTGTAGTATAGTGGATAGCACTTGGAGCTCCGAAACCGCGAGTACGGGGTTCGAATCCCTCCCTTGGCATAAAAATGGAGAAATTTACTTCGTCATATTAACGCCCGATTGTGGAAAATGGATCCACTGGCCATTGGGTTTTTCGAAAAAAATGTGTTATGTTTGTTCCACACATTGTTTGGAATTAATTAAAAATTCCTTCTACACTTCAAAGACAAAAGAAAAAAATAATAATAGGGAGATGATGTAACGTATTACAGAGGTGAAAACACATGTCAAGACGACAAATCTGTGCAGCGAGACATTCTGTCCGCGTAGCTCAGTTGGGAGAGCGACTTACTTCGGAGTGAGGGGGACACGGACAAACTTGTGTTTTCACAAAGTCTCGTATGCTAAATAATACAAAATAACATTACCAAGTAGAAAGTGTAAGCAAAGTCTCATATGCTAAATCATACAAATAATAGTCGAAATAAACATTAGGTTGGCCGAGCCCGGTTTGGACCCGGACTTGGCTTCGAGGCTTTGGGGCTCCGACTCGGCCCGCCTCAGCACTCGCGCTCACTAGATTTCAGAATCTGAGATCCTTTGCAATAGGTACAGGCGTGGATGCTTCAACGTGTTGAGCAAATAACAGGCATTTCGTATCTGAAGTATTTCTTATTTTTGCTTTATGTCTTCTATATCAGACAATTTGGGAAGCAATTGTCTGATATAGAAGACATAAAATTGTCTGATATAGAAGACATTGTCTGATACAGAAGACACAATTTGGGAAGCAATTGTCTAATTCGCGCGAAAAATCGCGCAGGCGTATTGATGCTCAGTGGCAGTATCTGTTACGGATTTCGGAAGTATGATCCCCTATGCACGTATACTGATCAGAAATTTTTGTATTTACATATTATTTATAGCCGAGTTAGTTCCTTAGTTTACTGTAGTTGTAAAGGGAAGAATGTCGTTGATACATCAGGGGAGAAAGAGTAATTATGAGAGAAAGTTTCTGAATATTGATGTTTGTTAACCGCGCTGTAAATGACTTCCTTTTTATTGCAATACGTCTATGTCTTCAATAGATAAGGAAAAACTGGAAGGAAGCATACGTGTATAAACAATGCATTCTTCCAATTCTTGCGTAATGATGAGGGGCATGGACCATTGGTAAAAAAGGCATAACAAGGTTGCGGACAGCTCAAAGAGGCATGGAGGATGCATGCTTGGTATAACCAGGCGGGATAGGATGAACTAATAGATCTGGAAAATGACAAGAGTGAAAGACCAAGTAAAATTCTTGAAATGGCAATGGGCTAGACATATTGTCTGAAGAATGGGCCACCATTGGACAAATGAAATACTAGACTGCATACCAAGGAACAGGAATAATACCAATAAAAAGGCAGAAGACCAAGCGGGAGATGGATGCCTGAAATTCAAAAGCATGCTGAAGTGACATGGAAAAGATTGGCTTGAGACAGAGAATTGTAGAAGCGATCTTGTGGGACCTTTATCTAGCGCCACGGCGATGTAATTTTTAAGTTTTTCGAGGGCTGTGTAACTTCTCTGACTTTTCCAATGCTTATTTTGTATTGACATCTATGAGTACATGTCTTTTTAAATAATTTTTTTTCGGAAAATGGGCTGAAAATCATGATGCCTATTGTGAAAACACAAATGTTTCAGCTACCGCAGCTCGAACCCTTTGCCTTCTGCTCCGGAGCTGAGCGCTTTCCCGAATAAGCTACACTGGCGGAATTTATCGCTGTAACTTTGCCGTCTTGATATGTGCTTCACCTCTGTAGTACGACATATATAACCCTCTTTGAGAAAGGAGAGGCACGAAATCGGAGGTTTTTGGTCCGCCGCAAACCACGCTTGAAATGTAGAAGAAGGAATTCTCACTAATTCCAGACGATGTGTGGAAGAAGCATCACGCATTTTCTTTCGAAACGAAGAAGGAATTTTGAATTAATTCCAGACGATGTGTGGAACGAACATCACGCATTTTTCGAAGGGCCAGTAGATCCATTTCTACAATCGGGCGGCAATATGAAAACCCAAATTTGTCGGCGACGGAGATCGAACCAGCATCCTTCTGCCCCGGAGGCGAATGCTTTCCCAATTAAGCTGCACCAACGGAATTTATCGCTGCACCAACGGAATTTATCGCTGCACCTCTGCAGTATATTGCTTGGAAGTTTAAAAGATGGGTTTAGAATCCCCTTTACATGCTTTAATTCATTTAAACGAACTGTTGTGCGGTATCTTTATGTGTATTAATTCTATATGGTTTTTTACTGTGAGTCCTATTTTGAGAGAACGGCTGAACGTAAAGATATGGTTGAGGTATCAAAATAAAGGTCTTACCATGTAGATGTGCCAGTCGAAGAGAAAAATGAGATTGGGGCAACGATTCGGGCGTTGTGGGGCCGAAAATTCCCATGTTAAAGTCTATGGAAGAAGCGTGCGCTTGATGTTCGATCGCCTGCGGTTGACTCACGCGCTGTTGAAAGCGAAAGCATGGAGAGACTGAGAAAGCCCGAAGTCCGGAATCTCTTTTCTGAGCGACCTGCTGTGCAAAGCAACGCTAGCAGGCATTCGTATTAAAGTTCTTCTCATCGGAACAGCGAACACTCTCGAAGACCTGATTGCGTTATGCCTTTGGACTGTGATATATATATATATACAATTTAATATTCATTCGATCCAGTTTATTCACTTAGGTAAGACGGTTCCCATTATGTAAAGATGTAAATAAACATTCCGTTGACCATTTGTGACGTACCTGCCAGCAGGACGCACACGACATAAAGGCAGATAGGAATCAGAACAAATGTCTGCGTAGCTCAGTTATTAGAGCGACTTGTTCCGGAATAAGCGGCCTCAGGTTCGAATCCCGGCGTAGACCAAAAATGACGGAGAAATTTACTTCGTTATACATTGTTAGTGAAAATATTGCGGTCGAGTGTTTATAGCCCATTGAGTTGCTGACGGTGGTCGTTAAACCTTCAGTCAAAAAAAGTCACGAACCTGGACTAATGTCTTTATTGAAGTGGTTGAATGAATTTGTCAATCAAATAAAGTTTACATTTGTTGTTTCATCTTTAAAAAAAAACAGCAAAAAAAACTAACCGTCAATTCCGACGGGTGATGAGTATCGCAACGCGAATCTCATTCCAACAACATTTACAAACACAGTTGTGAGTGAAAGAGTGCACTATCCAGTTGAATTTTCGCACACGATCGGGATGAGTGGACTTCCGCCTCACATTTTACGACTGAAAAAGGGTGCAGTCGTGATGCTCATCACGAACCTGGCCGCCTCGGTGGCGCAGTGGTCTGAGAGCTGGCTTATGATGATTCGTTTGTGAAGGGTCGGGGTTCGAATCCCGGTGAGGCATGGATGTTGTGTTTGTCTTACGGCACTGGCTCTCTCCCTTCCCTGGAACCAGTGACCCTACAGGCGACTGCTTATAGCCCATTGAGTTGCTCACGGTGGTCGTTAAACCTTCAGTAAAAAAAAAAAAAACCTGGACTATTGTCTTTACTGAAGTGGCTGAATGAATTTGTTAATCAAATAAAGTTTGCATTTGTTATTTCATAAGAGTTTATTCTTTAAAAAAAAAACAACAACTAAAAGTCGATTCCGACGGTTTCGTCTAGTCTTTCTTTAACTTTTGAAGACTAACAATTTGCTGCTTTATTAAAATACTAAAATTGAAATCGAAAGATTAACGAGCTTCTCGAAGCTACAAAGCCATCACCTTTAAGTTAATGGCCCGTTTTTTTCCCTAGGGACAAACCGACGTTTAGGTATTTATTTATGTTTCCGCTTTTCTGTCTCTGCGACGTCTTTTCGGAAGCCGGGACGAACGGATCGCTGCTTGGTGGTCTTATCGCGGTTCTTTAAGTGCGCGGTTCTTTCCGTAAATAAAACTTCGATTTGAAGACGTTCTTCCGTATTCCCCAGAACTCCCTGCATCCGGATCTGGCAGGAGTTCAAGGTTACATCCAGTATCTGCCTTAGGTGCCAGAATGGAATTCGCTTCGGTGTCAGAGCTGATTAGACAAGACTGTTGCAACAGATGGACCGTGGAATCTGGAGGTCGGGGATTAATAGCTAACATTTCTAGCTCCATATATACTGCCGTTCTTTATAAAGCACCAAATTGACTGTCGGGAAGACAGAGGGGAACAGTAAGAAAGCAGATATAAAGTTTAGCTTAATCACTTCTCGCAGGAACTAAAATGAGATACAAAATAAGACGATTTATTTAAACGAAAGAATTCGCAGTTTGCAAAGTACTTCAAAGTTTTTTTGAACATCCTGGTATATAAAAACAGAACACATTTGTAGTATCGTGAAATCATACGATCTATTAGGATATTTTTTCACACTTTAGGTTGAGCATTTAAAAAAAAAATGAACTATGTTCAAAATAGTAGCGTGTGGTTTTCACCAACATGGTATCACAAACAGTGCAATTTGATTTTTTTATACAGTATATTGTTGCTACATGTCAACAGAGGATTGCTACATTTGCACGAAAATAAATTCATTTTAATTTTTGCATTCGCACGGAAATGCTTTAATATTAATGGGAAAAAACGAAACCACTTCTTGTACTCGGCGTTGCGAAAAGTTAGTATTTAAAATCCCTAACGATCTTGAATGGAAGCGGTCATCCCTATGAGTAAAAACATAAATCATCGAGTAAGGAGAATGAGGAAGAACATGCTTATTTAAATAGAAAGAGATATAGGACAATCGACGAATTGCACTCATTTTGGGATAAAATGGTGGGCTGAAGAGAAAGTGTTTTTCTTTTACCTCTGAAACAAGTTGTTGAACAAAAATTAAGAACTTAACTTCGGTTTGCATGGTGTCGGCAAAAGAAAGTGCCACTTAAGAAGAAATCGGTGAAATAAAGAGCGAAGTTAGTTCCTCAGGTAAAGCAAGATCTCTCCGCCAGTTTTCAGCACTCCATTTATTGAGAATCCAATCGATTTTAAGAAGAACGCGATTAAAAGATTAACATCATTCCTATTGCTGAATGAAATTGGTCAGCCGTAGAGCAAGAATCCAAACGATTTTTTTAAATAGATCAGTAGAAATCATTGACTTTGTGAAAATGAGCTTTTGTTTACCGATGGTGAGATTCGAATCCTCGTCTTCTGTCTCTGGAGCCAGTGATTCGCCTGATTGAACTACACCGAACTTGCCTTATCACTACAATTTTCCCTTTTGACTTATGCATCATCTCAGTGATACTTCACATAATTACCCCCCCCCCCCCCCCCGAGAAAGACGGGGCACGAATTCGCAAGTTTTGGGCCCCCGGCAAAACCATGCTTGAAGTATCGTCTGGAATTAATGAAGGAATTCTCATTAATTCCAGACGATGTGTGGAAGAAACATCATGTGCTGTTCTCGAACCTCACAGCCAGGATATTTATTTTTCGTTCTAGCGCCAATGTGAAGAAAAGCCTTTCTTTGCCTAGTGCCTAGGTGGAATTCGAACATACGTCTCCTCGCTCCGGAACCAGTTATTAACCCTACTGAACTACACCGACCTTGGCTCATCACTGAAACTTGCTCTTTTGTCTCCTGCGTCACCTTAGTTGTACGTCAACATTCTAAAAAAATAGGTCAACGGAATAATAACGACCCTATCACATTTGAATAAATTTGCTTTACTACAAAATATTGCTTCTGTTAAAAAATGTCGAGGAAGTCTCTTGATTGCAAAGGAAACGGAAGAACAAATAAAGACAAAAACGTCACAGACAAAAACAGAAAAAGAAGAAAGAACAACAGAAAGGCGTGAAGTAAGATTCCTACTTTTGAAGAAATTGAGAAATATTTTTTTAGCCTTCAATCGCATTCCACCAAGCAGGGATATTTGAATACGCAATATTTCCTTCCTAAAAGAATATTTAAAAACTTAAAATTAGAAACTAAATCCTAAAGTGAGATACTACAATCATGCACACACCGACCACTGAATTAGAAACCTTTATGCCGATGTACGTAAACGTCACGTAAGCAGCGTATATGCAAAATACGTGGTCACATGCTTGACCACGTGACCCAGACAACTATTTACGACTGCTGCTCGTCAGTAATAATCGGTAGTGTTGATCACAATGGGTAAAGCAAAGAATCTTTCGCAGGCTGTTAAAGGGTTTATTGTGAATGCCCATCTGGCTGGAGGAATGATTTTGAAAACAGACTGATTTCTCAAAAGGTGAGATATCCCGGATCTTTAATCAGTGGAAGAACAGCCCACATTACTTCTTTAAGAGGCGTAACTGTGGCGCAACGACAATCTGTCAGGAACAAGATCGCCGTCGTCCGAGAAGGCTTGTACAGCTTCCTGTATGCAGCAATTGACCGAAGCGTTCAATGAAG
Source organism: Macrothele yani (assembly GCA_039090855.1). NCBI lineage: Eukaryota > Metazoa > Arthropoda > Arachnida > Araneae > Macrothelidae > Macrothele > Macrothele yani. The sequence continues at coordinate 99,033,649 of CM076993.1, forward strand.
GCTGTTTTTGACCTACATCTCAGCGAACTATGCGCAGGGAATTGAAGAGGATTGGTATTGATAGTCGCACACTTGGAAGGAAACCACTGATTTCTGCGAAGAACCGCAACGTTTATCTACCGTAGTGTCAGGAACACAGTGGCTGGACACTGGAAGACTGGAAACAGTCATGTGGTCGACGAGTCTTATGTGGACACTGATTTCTGCAAAGAACTGGACACTGGAGTGACTGGACACTGGAGACAGTCATGTGGTCGACGAGTACTATACGGAAACTACTGATTTCTGCGAAGAACCGCAAAGTTCATCTACAGTAGTGTCAGGAACACAGTCACTGGACACTGGAAAAAAGTCAGGTTGTCGACGACTCCTATACGGAAACCACTGATTTCTGCGAAGAACCGCAAAGTTCATCTACAGTGGTATCAGGAACACAGTGACTGGACACTGGAAGACTGGAAACAGTCATGTGGTCGACGAGTCTTATGTGGAAAGCACTGATTTCTGCAAAGAACCGCAAAGTTCATCTACAGTGGTGTCAGGAACACAGTGACTGGACACTGAAAGACTGGAAAAAGTCATGTGGTAGACGAGTCCTATAGGGAAACCACTGATTTCTGCGAAGAACCGCAAAGTTCATCTACAGTGGTGTCAGAAAGACATTGACTGTACAATGGAAAGACTGGAAAAAGTCATGTGATCGACGAGTCTTATGTGGAAACCACTGATTTCTGCGAAGAACCGCAAAGTTCATCTACAGTGGTGTCAGGAACACAGTGACTGGACACTGGAAGACTGGAAAAAGTCATGTGGTCGACGAGTCCTATAGGGAAACCACTGATTTCTGCGAAGAACCGCAAAGTTCATCTACAGTGGTGTCAGGAACACCGTGACAGGACACTGGATGACTGGAAAAAGTCATGTGGTAGACGAGTCCTATAAGGAAACCACTGATTTCTGCGAAAAACTGGAAAGTTCGTCTACAGTGGCGTCAGGAACACTATGAGTGTACATAGTGTTCCTGACAAGGCTGAAAAAATGTCATGAGGTCCGACGAGTCGTGGTGCACCTTGTTCTGTACCGACGGTATCCAGAGAACTGAGTGGGAGAACCATGAAGCAATCAACCCAACTTGGCTTGCCAACACAGCACAAGGTTCTGCTCGAGGTGACGTCATGGAGTGGGGAACTTTCTGTTGGTACGAAACGAGTTCCCTGATATTGATGTCCTCCAAGAATTATCTGAGCATTATTGTCGATCAAGTTCACCCGGTAATGTTGACTCTTTATCCAGAAGGTGACGACTGTTTCATGGAGGACAATGCTACTGTCTATCACTCAAGATGTGTTTAGTAGTAGTTCAGCGAGCATGACAGTAACCAGCACCATGCTCCCTGGCCTCCACAAATTCCGGATCTGAACCATATTGAGGATGTATGTTACATGTTAGAGAAACAGATCAGGGAAAAAAGTCCTCTTCTCTCAAATCTGAGTCAGTTAGAAGATTGTCTGATGATCGCCTGGTATGCTGTAGACGTAGATGAACTCCAACACCTTGTACGTAAAGGAGAAAGGGATACTAAAATTTCCCTCTTTAATCCAATGCATTTATGGCCATTGAAATAAACTTTGATTAATGTTATAGTGATTGACATCGTGCCACACACACAAAGAGTTATAAAGCTCTTCAAAGTTCAGTTTCTCGTTTTACTTTAAAGACATTTAAAATCGTTACATTTTCATCGAAAATCTTAAACAGGAAAAAAAATGCATGTAAACAATGTTCACTGACCTTTTTCTGCCTAGTAACAAAAATTACACCAAAATATAAAATTTCCACGGTATTCCATCCATTCTGAGGACGAAATGAAAGTGGACAAAGTGAACGGGGGACGAAATGAACTGTACCAAGTCAACGTGGACGAACTGAACACGGACAAAGTGATAGGGAACCCCCTAGTGCAGGGGTGGCCAACCGTAGGCCCGTCAGGACATTTTGAATGGCCCCCCAGTAGCCCAAACACTAACTTTGTTTTTCTTTGTACGTCTGTCCGCCCGTCCGTACGATAACTCACGTAAAAATGGTTCGATTTCGATGAAAGTTTAGTATGTGGTAGGGGACCACCTGGGGACGAATCCTGTTGAAAATAGACGAAATGGGTTCAAAGGTCACGACATAGGAGGGGGATCCATTCTACTGCCCTTATGCATCATAACTTGCGTAAAAATGGTTCGATTTCGATGAAATTTTAGTATGTGGTAGGAGACCACCTGGGGACGAACCCAATTGAAAATGGGAAAAATGAGGTCAAAGGTCACGACATAGGAGCTTGATTCATTTCATTGCTCTTATGCTTTATAACTTGCGTAAAAATGGTTCGATTTCGATGAAATTTTAGTATGTTGTAAGGGACCACCTTGGGACTAAACCCATTGAAATGGGACAAATGAGGTCAAAGGTCACGACATAGGAAGGATATCCATTCCATTGCCCTTACGTGTCATAACATGCGTAAAAATGGTTCCATTTCGATGAAATTTTAGTACGTGGTAGGGGACCACCTGGCGACGAAGCCTATTGAAAATGGGCGAAATGGGGTCAAAGGTCACGACATAGGAGCGGGATCCATTCCATTTCCCTTATGCGTCATAACTTACGTAAAAATGCTTCTATTGCGACAAAACTTCAGTATGTTGTTTCGGAGGTACACTGAACCGGTTCTATGGAATATCATCGAAATGGGGTCAAAGGTCAGGGCAGAGGAGCAAGATTTATTCCACAGCCATTATCCTCATAACTTGACTAAAAATGCTTCAATTGAGACAAAACTTTAGTGCGTTGTTCCGGAAGTACACTGAACCAATTCTGTTTAATATCATCGAAATAGGGTCAAAGGTCAGGACACAGGAGCGAGATTTATTCCACAGCCATTATCCTCATAACGTGAGTAATTAATATCTTGAGTAATGATTTCTGGTATGTTGGAAAACGTATCATAATCAATGCATTGCATGATTTTACTAACTTGTCTAATTTAACTTTTACTGACAATAACAATTATTTTTATTTTATTATTATTTATTTTTATTTTATTTTATTCTGGATTCATTTTATTTTATTCTTTTTATTTTACTTTATTCGGGATTATTTTTATTTTATTTTATTCTGGATTCATTTTATTTTATTCCTTTTATTTTACTTTATTCGGGATTCTTTTTATTTTATTTTATTCTGGATTCATTTTATTTTATTATTTTTATTTTATTTTATTCTTGACAGCATTTATTCGGATTTTATAAATTATGCCGATGTGAAATTGGTCGCGATTTCAAAACTGACGCATTGAATTATTCATAAATCCATTTCATGTTTCAGAATCTGATGTTCATAAATATTCCCCATCAATGCAAATCGATATATTAGAAATCAAAAATCACTCAGGACTTAGTGTTAAGTTTAAAGAACAATGTGAATCACCCACTGCTCCTAATTTGATTAAAGTTCTGGAAATACTTCCCTAAAGAACAGTTTCCCGAGCTTCATGACCTTGCTCTGAGGTTCATTTGCAGATTCGGATCTACATACATTTGTGAACAAACATTTTCATCCATTAATGTTGAAAAAATTTAATTTCGTTCAATTATCACAGATGCACGCCTTATCGATATGCTTCTTTTAAGTGCATTGAGAATTACACCTACCATTGAAAAATTGTTACGTGAAAAAGCAGGTTCAAAAATCACATTAGTGTTGCAGGGGTGTAAAGTTCATAGGAACTTTAATTTTTTAATTAATTTTGTCTCTTTAATTTCTAGTACAAAAGAAAGTTTTATTATAGCAATTCAGTTTAACTTTTTTTGCATAATAATAGTTAATATTATGTGAATGATTTAGTAAAATGACTTTGAAAATGTACATAGGTTTCAATACTTTACAAAAACATAAAATAACCCCATTTTTAGCTGATAACAGTTGTCAATATTTAAGATGGTTTCTAAGAATTTACTGTCCCAATTTCAAAAAACGTTGGCCAACCCTGCCCTAGTGGTTAGAACAGCCATCTGTCAAGCTGATGGTTCCGAATTGGAAACCGACTGCTGCTATAGTGAACACCCACTGTGTCTCGGAAAGCGCGTTAAACTGGCGGATCCAGGGTATGGATCCCCGTGAAAGATAAGGTTATCACAACTCTCGGCTCCGCCTGTCTCGTGGCTTTCCAGTCAGGGAAGCCACGGGACAGTTGTTCTTAATAATACCGCAAAGAAAGGAAGGAACTTCGTAATTGCTTTTTACCTCTGGTTCGCTTCCGCCTAAAGATCTTCACTAGATTTTCGTAAGAAAATGAAAACTTTGGGTAACTTTCTTTGTCCTTTGTTTCCTTGGAAAAATCATTCTACAGTAAAAGAAATAAATAAATAAACTTCGTAATCGTCTTTTGTTTCTGATCCGCTACAGCTTAAAGTTTCTTTATAAGACTGTGTAAGAAGGCCACATATATAGACATCTTTTGTTGTCAATCGTTTCCAAAAAATATCGTATCCCCTCCCCCCAAAAAAAAATAAAAAGGAAAGAAACTTAGAAATGTTTTTGATACGCTACAGCCTGCAGTTTGCTTATTAGACTATCTAAGAAGACTTTTTTTTTTATCAGATACCGTAGAAATATTTTTTGAAAAACTATTAATAAATTTAAGAATAGAACATATCGATAAAACACTAGTTTGAGTCAAACGAAAACGCATTAAAGTGGAGATAAAGGCACATGTGACGTGCGTGCGCCGCAGGATGCACATGAGATAAAGGCAGATAGCAATGAGAGCACATGTCCGCGTAGCTCAGTTGGGAGAGCGACTTACTCCGGAGTGAGGGGACCCGAATTCGATGCCCGGCGTGGACAAATATCTGTTTTCACACATATCAAATGCAGCCATCTCCTCAAAGATGACGCTGAAAATCGCGTTGTTTTTGCGACCCCTTCTTGTGGGGGTCATTGTTTTGTGAGAGAATTTCATGAAGTATTTCCCTACTATCAGATGGCGATACCTGAAAAAGCTTTTGTTAGCATCTTAGATGACCACCATTTAATTTCTGATTTACATAAGTTTCCGTGTAGAAAAGTCAATAAACGGTAATGTAAATGATTTAAATAATTACTGACATCCTAAACAAAAGTCTATAACTGCATGGTTATTATTGTTTGCATGAAAACTTTTAATATTCAAGAAAAAAGGTAAGGAAATGCCACGTTTTCAGTACTTGAAGTACGTAGAGCGCCACCTATTAACGATATGCAACGCTACTCCAACACGCGGAAATTTTATTTTAAAATATACTTTATAATTTTTTTTTTTCTCAAATTTGCAAGCCACTGACTATAGTTCAGTATTTTTGTCGTCCTTGTGCCAATTTTCACGAGTCAGGAAGCATTTCTTGCATGTGAACTTACGTAACTCAATTTTCATCATTGCAAGTATAGCAGCGCATTTTCACTTGTTGTCCACATTAAGTAGGAAACACTATTACTAAATTTTCAGTTTCATGGTGGCTATGTCTTTGGGGATAAAGAACAATTGTAGAGTGTTATCCTTTCTCGGAATCTACGAGCAAACAAAAAGTTAGAGAACTGTAAGCATAGTGGATTATGTTAATTTACCACGTAAAGACACTTTTTCTTGCATCGCAGAAAGTCTGTTGAATTTATCAGCTGATTAAAATTTGGCGTTTTCACGGTCCTGGCCTTCATTTGCATACTCTGCATATACAATGTATTATTGCGCTCATTGGCCAAACATGTATTCTGAGCTGGAAATTCTTAATAAACAAACGAACAACACGAGATCCTATTTGATGTTTTACCCCTCCCCCTTAAATATTTAAAAGTTAAAACACTGTTTGTTTAGTATCTTCAGTTTCTTTAGGAATAAGTTAATGATTTAACTGCTACCATTGCATCAAATGCTACAAGAAGTCAATTATCAGCTGATTAGAATTGGTGTTGACGTTTTCCAGAGACGAACCAAAACTGTAGAAGCGGTCATGAAAAGGCGGTGGCACAAAGATCTAAGCGACGGCTTCTGATCATTAGTCCGAGTTGGGCCCGGGTTCGAATCCCGGTGAGGCATGGATGCTGTGCATGTCTTACAGCGCTGGCTCTGTTCCTTCCCTGGAATCGGTGTCCCTAAATTAGGGACGGGCGACTGCTTATAGCCCACTGAGTTGCTCACGGTGGTCGTTAAACCTCCAAACAAAAGAAAAAAGGGGGAGGTTCCCTGCAAGTGAATGCAATTTTTTTAGTTTGTTTTTCTTTAGAGGAATTGCGTTTTTTTTTCTTTTTACGTTCTGGAGAGATGATCAGCGTGGGGTTTGATCGCTATTTCCATTTCAAGGAAGAATAAGGCTTTACTTCTGTTCTATTGAGCACTTAACGGCCAAATGAGGCGATTTCGGAAAACAACGCTGTTCTTAAATAAAACCGTACATTAAAATCCTTATTAAAGCATTTGTAACAAATTACAGGAAGTGGTCCTAGTTGAAGCTTTATTGGATGGGCAAGGTATGAGATTGATTTCATTAGTAACTCTTTTGTACTGCAATCTTCTCTTTTAGGTGGGCGTGAAAAAATAATATTTTAGAATTAAAACAGTCGCATTAAAAACTAACAGATTAGTTATAGATTATCGGAAGTTACTTTACATACAGAGTGAGTTCACATTATAAAAGCATGTTACTTTAAAGACAAAACAAATGGGAAATTAGTCGCTAAAGGTATTTATTTTATCACGTCTTCAATGTGAAAAAGGTAGAATTCTTCACATTCCTGAACAACTGCAGAGTTGAGATGTACGATCGCCTTGGCAGAGCAGCGGATGCAAACTCATCTGGGTTTGAACCATAGAGGGCTCAAACCCAGCCCCACGTCTTAATGTCATCAGCGAATGCCCGTGGGACATATTTTCGATATACATTTTGGGGATTATTGGTAACTCGTGTTGCTGAATGCCTGTTTCAACACAGAGAGAGGGAGAGAGAAGTTTTTCCCGGAATATCTGAAATGATGTGAAATTCAGACTGACTTCAAATGAAAAACAAAATTAAAATATGATCTGTAGAATCAGTCGTGTGAAAGCTAAACCTGAATAAATATGAGTTTTTGCGTTAAGAAAGGAATTTTTACTTTAAAAAAATCAAAAACGAAATGTTGAAGTTAGAGGACCAGTGAACTCAATGTTGGAAATCGTGTTTTGTGCTTGTTTCTTAGGAGGAAGTGATTGTTAAAATGGGCTGGGTATCAGTGAAATCGACCATTTATCCGAGATGGGCCTGGGTTCGAGTCCCGGGTGAAAGCACAGGTGGTTTGTTTGTCTTACGGCATTGTCTCCCTTTAATTCCTTTCCAAGAAGCAGCTACTGGTCAATGCTCTGTGGAACTTTTACATTTATTACCATGAAAATCTCTCCCAAGAGTTGGCAAACCTTACTCTGCTTTCTATAGTTTTCCATCGCACTACGTAAAAGCACAATCACACAGCGCCACAATTTGTCCAGCTGATACCCTGCTACATCAGATTTTGGAATTCCGTGCCTCGCTACATTTTCCCTTAATATTAAATTGGAAATCTTTTAAAATAAAAGGCAATAATTACTTTTAAGTAGTTCGCGTTTAAAAAAAAAAAACAAATCTGACCATAGAAACCACTGCAGGTTTTATCTTTCGTGATCAGTAATACACTCTTCTTATTTTTTTTATGCCTTTCATTTTAGCCTTTCATGAACTCTCCCCGGCCTATCTTGATTAAGAGTCCGTTCTTCTTCAGCCTTTCGTGATTAATAGTCCATTCTTCACTCTTCTTCAGCCTTCCTTGATTAAGAGTCCGTTCTTCTTCTTCGGCCTTTCTTTATTAAGAGTCCGTTCTTCAGCCTTTCGTGATCAATAGTCCGTTTTTCTTCGGCTTTTCGTGTTCAATAATCTATTCTTCTTTAGCTTTTGTGATCAATAGCCAGTTCTTCTTCTTTAACCTTTCGTAATCAAAATCCACTCTTCTTCGGCCTTGCTCGATAAAGAATCCATTCTTCTTCAGCTCTTTGTTATCAATAGCCCGTTCAACTTCTTCAGCACTGTGAACCTTCAAAGTTCTTGGCTGCAAATGCAATCTCTCTCAACTTTCTTCTGTCGAGCTCAATTACGGACCACTCTGTCTTATTCAGCTATCTTATATACCTTTTCTCATACCGTTTGTGGTAAAAATGAGCAAAGATTTCTATTTGAAGAAGCGAAGCTTATCATGAAGCCTGACTCAACCATAAAACTTGCAAGTTTGGAATTTTCCCATATATGTATATATCAAGATTCTTCTCAACTTGACAACGACATGACATCCACACCACTTCTACTAATCTCCTGGAAGCAACTCAATGAAATCCGTGACTTCCACAACACCGTTGATGATGTCACACGCGATTTTAATATTTACGTGCCATTCGTTCTTAAAAAGCTGGGCCAAAGCATGTCGAAACTTAGGTCGGCAAGAAAAATTAAGTAATTGTGGATAAAAGTTGTTTCCTTAATCTTACACCTGTTGACACTGTTTCTCTATTTAGACATCATCTTGGTCTTGTGCCAGTCGGTGCCCTTTGAAATACTTGCTTTGCTTTTCGCTGTTCACCCATTCTTTCAACATGACCAAATCATTTCAGTCTTGAAGCTTTGCTTTCATTAACTACAACACAGCTGCAAAGGCGTCACAAAGACTATGGTGTGTTTTATTCATTCTGCTGCTACCCCATCTTTGATAATTAATATTATTTTCCTCAAATTCATTTTTAAATGTGGTAAAGTGATTTTTTCCTATCGGAATAAGGCTCCAGTTCTAGCCCCATGGAACACAACAGGCATATAAAAAATACGTAACTTGCTTCTTTTTGATTAAATTTTCGAAATGTGCCCTATGAGGGATAAAACGCTCCAATGCCTGCACAAACTTTGAATTGAATTTAATAATTTTTTATTGCTTGTGGCTATCATTGCTTCAGTAACTTTAAAAAAATATATTTAGTTTTGACTATATATTGAAAAATGTCATGTATTATCATTTTTTATATCCTTTGGAACTCTGAAATATTCTATTTCAAGAAAAAAATTGCATTGCATGCGTGTCTACGTGTCATAGTTTTGACCAATTCAGTCGCCTGTTCGGCAGAATGTGGGTGATGAGGATAACATAGAAAATTAACTGAATCGAATATATTAGTTGAATCACAGTGTTCAAAGCAAGCATCACATAAAAATATTAAGGATTACAAGTTTCAAAAATTCGTGTCGGGAGCATATTGTTTATATATGGTAAGCAGTGGAAGAGTTTGATATGACTGCATTTCGGAAATTTCCCCAGATTTCTTCCTCGAACTATTCCTGTATTTTGGAGAACACCTTAAAGAACTTCCAATTGAAGTTTGAAGAACGATGAAATGCAGCTTTAAGTGTTTTTTTTTTTTTTTTTTTTTTTGATTGGAGGTTTAACGACCACCGTGAGCAACTCAATGGGCTATAAGCAGTCGCCCGTCCCTAATTTAGGGTCACTGGTTCCAGGGAAGGGAGAGAGCCAGTGCCGTAAGACAAACACAACATCCATGCCAGACCGGGATTCGAACCCGGACCCCTTACGGACGAATGATCAGAGGCCAGCGCCTTAGACCACTGCGCCACCGGGGCGGCCTTTAAGTGTTCATAGGACTGTCGTTGATGAAGTTCACGTATCAGCAAAGTACGACTCTAGTGTGATGTCTTTTATTTTGAAATGATCCCTTAATATATATATCAGAAATCTCCAATCTGAGGTCACCTAAAGATTCCAATACTGCCAATGAAAATATAGCTCGGAAACAAATTTAAAGTACGTCTGTAAGAAGTTTCAAACGCACCTCCACTATGAAACTCCAATGTATCCTTTTTTTAATGACTGCGATAAGCAACTATTCTTCTTCTATAGCCTTTCGTGATTAATAGTCAGTTCTAAAAGCACTCACCGTCTCTAATTTAGGACCACTGATTCCAGAGAGGGAAGAGACCCAGCTCCTACGGACAAGCAGACCATGCTTCATCGTGACTCAAGCGAGGCTCCAAAGCGGAAGAATGGTCAGAAGCTCGCGCCTCAGACAACTCAGCCATCGGGACTGCACACGCGCGTTGCTACAGTTGCGGAAACAAACTTCACATAATTCTCTAACACTCACAATCGAGTGTTAAAATTGTTTGTTACTTCTGTTTTAGTTTGTATAGCCGGATTTGTTTTTACTTGGCACTTGATGATATCGGAATCGCCTACTTTTGGGGGTGCAAGCATTTTGGGTGTGACGTGTCGAAGGAAGTGATTTACGATGCTCAGAGACAAGAGGCGAGAACTTCCCCAGTCACTTGTTCCCTGCGGGGCTATGATTTTAAGACCCATTACCACGGCAGTCCCACCCTTTGGTTCATGCCCCACCCACTCCATTATTGTTTCCCCCATTGTCTCACATTGCTTGCTGGGGACAGAGATTTCACTGTTCCCTTAAGAAGTATCACTTAAGAGATAAAGAAGCTCTCTTCACCCTTTCAGATCAAGCAATGTTTACTGCCATGCTTCCCACAAGAATTTCGCCCTAGGGTGAGATTACTACGGAACCCTTTGCCTGCTCCTTTCTTGCTGCAAATCACATGTGTTTAGACCCGGGAAGTGTTTGCTGCACCCCCAAAATCAGACGAATCCATTATCGTCAAGTGCCAAGAAAACAAATATCCGATTATACTTATGGGACATGTGGCAGATGGTATCAGCTTCTTTATCAGCATTAAGGACAAGTATTCAATACTTCCGCAAAATTAATCGTTATACGTAAGTATTCAGTTGTTCTGCAAAATTAATCGTTATACGTAAGTATTCAGTTGTTCTGCAAAATTAATCGTTAAGTGTAACAAGTATTCAACAGTTCCCCAAATAGATCATTCAGCTTAAATATTCAATAGTTCCGCAAAATTAATCACTAAGCACAAGAGTTCAGTAGTTTCACAAACTAATCATTATTTTTAGCACTCAAAAATTTATCAAGAAAGGGAAAAGATGAATGATAACTGCTGAGGATTTGCAAAAGATGAGAAACTATGCTGTGAAAGCAGACATATGATTTGCATCGATATATATTTGCTAACAAACTGTTCCTGATAAGGTGTGGAAGCAATTTGAAACTATACTTGAGGGCAAACGTAACCTGGCTATGTAGTGCTCGCTGAGAGAACCTTTTCACCAATAACATCTCATGGTTTTTCAGTTTTTCTCCGAACTAATGGAATGCAATGTATCGGGAATAACTTCAATAAACCTAGGACTGTGCCATTGTAATGGAAGGCAGAACAAAAGGAAACTTCACGCTGATCCTTTTATCAGTTATTTCCCTCTAGGGAAGGAAGGGGCAAAACATAATGTCCCCTAAACCACTTAACTATCTCTTTACCTTCGCACCCGCAGTAAATATCCTTTTGGTACAGCCTCACTTCTAGAACTGGACGACTGACAGAAATGAAAATGACGTCATCTGAACACTGCTCTCTGTATTTTCCTTTTAAATTCGACCACAGCTACGACTTCATTTTTGAAATGTACATTTGCACAACCAGTAGAACAATTGTTTACTTCCTAAGTCCCAGTTCAAGCTCGAATACGAGCTTTTAGACTGGAAATATATTACTTAGTGGAAGTACACGCTCAACACCTTCCACTGCATGGTCAGGTTAGCCTTGCCGCTGGTATACAGATAGAATACCAGTCAAATATCGTCAATGTTCATTGCGCCAACTAAAAACAAAAACAAAAACAGTCGCACGATATCAGCCTTATGGCGAGAGTACATTTTTTACGCTTTCCAACCGTAGGTTGAAGAAGTGTACATGCTCCAGCTTTGTCCGTCCGTTCGCATGATAACTCGCGTAAAAATGGTTCGATTTCGATGAAATTTTAGTATGTGGAAGGGGACCACCTGTGGACGAACCCTATTGAAAATGGGCGAAATGGGGTTAAAGGTCACAACATAGGAGTGGAATCCATTCCATTGCCCTTATGCGTCATAACTTGCGTAAAAATGGTTCAATTTCGATGAAATTTTAGATGTGGTAGGGGACCACCTGGGGACGAACCTTATTGAAAATAGGTGAAACGAGGTCAAAGGTCAGAACATAGGATCGGGATGTATTCCATCGTCCTTATGTGTTATAACTTACGTAAAAATGCTTCGATTGTGACAAAACTTTATCATATTATTCCGGAAGTGTACTTTACCGGTTATATTGAATATCATCAAAATGGGGTTAAAGGTCAGGTCATAGGAGCGAGATTTATTGTACCGCCATTATCCTCATAACTTGAGTAATAACTTGAGTAATGATTTCTGGTAGGTTGGAAAGCGTATCATAATCAATGCACTGCATGATTTTAGTAACTTGTTATAACAAGATTTGGTTCTAAATTGCTGAAATCTCACATTTTTTCTCCACCTCGGTGGCCAAGTGATCAGATGCACTAGCTTCTGGCTAGTCGTCCGAGAATCGTTATGTTCTGGACAAGGAATTTATGGTCTGCTTGTCAAACAGAGCTGGCTTTTCTCCTTCTCTGAAGCATGTCGCCCTGAACTAGGGATTGGAGATTTCTCATAGGTTGACTCTCACGAAAGCCGTTAAACCAAGAAATAATACTAAGGAAAATGTTTTGATAAAATCTTTCGATGAACCTAAAAGTAAATTCGTTCTCCTGTATTTCCACACATTTTAATACCAGTTGTCTTGGGACACAAGCCACCCGTTTCTCTCGGTTTCATGTGAATGTTCCGACCGCCATTATTTGATAAAGCAGCAGTGATTGCAAGTCTCAACTTGTTTCATCGCCATCATAACATCATTGAATCCTAAACGTGCATTTGATATCTTTGCTACCAGATTTTTGAACTTATAAACAAGTGAATAATATACTGTATATAATAATGGGTTCTCTTTTACTTTCTAAAATGACCCTTCAAAGCACACCTATTTTTGAAAGAAATTGTCTTTGTTTTCCTACAACCGTGAAATCTTTATTAAACGAAACCTAGAATAGTTTCAATTGAATGTTGCCACACCCAGAACATGCTGCGACTAAATCCTGCTTGCTCTTTTTTGTTTCGTCGAACTTGCTTTTTGGCTTGCTGCCAATCCAAGGGAACTCTGATTTCAAGGGCATGTGTTGTTCTCTGCTTCTTCGCTAAGATCGGAAATTTCAGAGGTTGAAAAGTTGTGCTTACAGAAAAATGCTGGCAGTAGCAGTTTCAAATAAATTACAGATGTTTGAGAGTGTATTTAGCAAATCGGATTGCATTGAAACACTCTCCCTTGTGCCTTAAGCAGACTAGTATTACAAACGCTTATACCTCAGATATGCATCAAGGAAATACTGTGACACAGATAGCAAATAATAAATGAGGGATCAACTGAGTAGGGCATTATGTATACAAAGTGATATACCAATGTGTAAAGGTGAACATCAGCGTTGAGGAAAAAGGCTTGACAACAGTGCGTAACTATCATCCCCGCAGCCGCGGGGGGGGGACGCTGGTAACGAAGGGGCGTACTGCAGCTGCCAGTTATAGTTTTATGAAAAAATTCGAACACGCACAATAATTAACCTTCAAAGATTCATATTTTGCTTTAAGATATATTTGGCTTTGCCTAAATAAATGCCTAGTTTCACTTTTAATACCCTGGATGTCCTACAGATTGAAAGTGTTCGGCTCTTTGACTCCGGGTTGTAATGCGATTGCTCTGCAATGGGTTGTAAATAATACGATCGCTCTCCAATCGCCCTCTCTCTCTCTCTGCGCTGCTGAGGAAAAGCGCGAGGCCACAGTGGGATTCCCCATGGAGGATGTGGGAAAACAGTCAGTTACCTAGGATTACGAGAGCGACAGGCGTCAACATTTAATCAGAGCAGCCGCAGATCTGCCATGTGTAAGAGGGTGATTTGTTCAAGTGATTATTTTAGTTTTGGGCAAAGCAATCAGATGTGTTGTCAAATCTATTACTTAAAAATTTAAAACTACAGGGTTCTAGGTACCACCATTACTTTTGCAGGCACTCTCTCTGACTACCTACCATCTCCACCCCTCCCCCCCCCCAAAAAAAAACATCACACACACCGCGAAAAATTTGTCCTCCCTCGTGTTCGAAATCCCGGGAAAATTACTATGCTTAGGACTGCTAAAGTAAATCTTGAGGGGGAGGGGGGCACTTTGCCTAATAATGTCACTGTTTAACAAATCGTGACTTTTTTGCTCCAGATTTCAAGTCTTTTTTTTAGTAATTCAGTTTTCATTAAAAACTCTACAAAGTGCGAACATCATTAGAAAACACCCTAGCTCCTTTCTTGTGCTTGGAGTCAACCGCCCTCCCACCGGCACCTAAGGGTTTGAGGCTAAGTTAAGACGAAGAAAGGGAGAGCCAAAAAAAGCATTCATGTATTTCCTAGATTTCAAAAAAAAAAGCATTCATGTATTTCCTAGATTTTAAAAAAAAAGCATTCATGTATTTCTTAGATTTCAAAAAAAGCATTCATGTATTTCCTAGATTTTAAACTCGGACTCAGCAGTGCGAAAAGCCTGTAGCTCGCGCTCAAGGCCACCCGGTAATCCCTCGGTGACTTTTAAATTTGATTAGAGTGCATTTCTTTAACACATTCATCCTTGCAAGCTATAATTTTGTTTTTCTATTCTAAAGTTTCTTCTTTCTACACATCCCTGGTATTTTAATAGTGACAACGGATGATAACATTTAATTTTAATATCTTGTAAATATTTCGAATCTTTCATTCTAATAATATTTTAAGAGTTGTAAATGTTTTGAAAACCTTTCCTATTTAGGGGATGTGATATGCGGATATTGCTTTGCTTTTTAAGGCGCCAACATGTTTTACATTTTAACGCTGATGTCTGACGGAATCCTTTGTGTCGGCAATTGTTGTGAACGGCGCCGAAGTGTACGGCAATTTCCTCGGTTTTTATGGCGCCATTTCCACAGACTATGATTTTCCAGTTTATGTTGGCGAAAATGGGTTCGTGTAAGAAAGACACTAAGTTAATAACCGCGGATGCCGCCCTAAACGAAAGTACTAGTGGACATACGCAACATTCAAAAACTGATTAAGCATTTTATAAGTAAAAATAAAGAAAAGAATATTTCATTTCTTTGTTAGACGTCTGAGGATTAAAACGTGCAAGGTGAAACTGTTTTGTTAAAAATGGATTTCCATGTACCAAGCTTAAGGTTTTTAATTGTTGCGTATGTGGTCTGTTGATAATTTTCGTTGCAAACTTCCAGAAGCTGTCTTGAATTCAGAGACAACGACGATTGTGACGTCGTTAGTCTTGTGACGATTATATATATTAAGGTAACATAACATTTGTCCTGATGAAGCTAGGTCAATACCCAACGAAGCCATGGTCGACTTGAAAAAATAAATATTTGTGACAAACGTTCTATTCCAGAAGATGGTTTGTTTTCTTCTGTTCAGGGACCCTTGCGCTCCTGGTAAAATTTTCGTTTACTTTTGTGAAGTTAACAATTATTTTTTAACCAAAATGTGTGGAAAAATACATTCATGTATCTAAAAGTTGTATTGCTGAAAAACCTGTGCATAAAAATATGTGTAAAATTTAAATTAAACCCTTCAGTTGACAGGTGTTTAAATTTAGTAGCCAGAGCAAGAAATTGGACAGACCAATTGCATGTTTTTAGTGCATCAGCCGATGATAGTCTAGTCTAAGTTTTTTGAACTCCCCAGCAATAACTTCTTGATTCGAGAAACGGTTCCAAAAATCAGCCGTTGTATTGTTTTGATCAACAACGGTCTCATTCACAAACGTCAGAGGCTTTCCAATTAAAGCCCTGGGGGACATCAGATTGAATTAAAAAAAAAGAAACAAGGCCTAACACCGAAGCAATCAGTCTAGAAATAGCCAAGGACACTTCTTTCCGGTTCCTCAGAAACATCCAGTGTCCTAAAGCTTCGGCAGCCTAAACAATTGTTTAGTCCTGTATTAACCTCTGGTTCTAATTATAAAGGCCAGTAGATGAAACCTCAGATCCTCGTCGTGTATGTGCTTGCGTTCTCCCCGTTGCCAACGCATTCTACGAAACAAAATAAAAAAGAATACTTGAAGGAATTCCCTATCTGTTGCACGAGACTTATTGGGACTTGAGGTTCCTTCCGTGTGACGATCCGAGTCTGGAAGAACGCCAATGGAATTAAAAGAACAATGAGTAGACCTACGCTGCTGCAGGCTGACAGGGAGAAAAGAATGGATGTTAAGTCGAAAGCTGTTTTTCTTAACCTTGCAAAGCTGCAGTAATCGAAAACCCGCCGATCTTCCGGTGTTTTTCTTCTCCTAAAAGCAGGATCACGGCCTTCTTAGCGAAATCCAAAACAGACTGGGGCGTCTAGAAAAAGATTCTTGCTTTAATAACTCTTTTAGAAGGCATTTGAAGTGGTGAGATTAAAAAACCTCAAAGCCACTTTTCCGAAATTATTAGAACCTAAAATTTGCTTTTTCAAGTCATCATGCAGGACCGAAAACTTCACAAAGCCACTTTTCTGTAATTATTAGAACCTTAATATACTTTTTTCAGGTCCGAAGTAAAAATATACAGAAATCGAATTTTACCAAGTACCCAATTTCTGAAAATCTTCGTAATACGTGGAGACAATGTGAATACAAAACCTTTCACGTTTTCTTTAATTAACACATAGCAACCGAAAAATTATTATCCGGACGGCGCTATGTGTGTTTATGCGCAAGGGATTGTTGGCCACCGTAGCGCAAGGCGAATGCACTCGGCTAGTTATCGAAAGATCTGGGGTTCGATCCCACCGGTGTCCGGATAACAGTTTTTCGGTTGCTGTGTGTGAGTTAAAGAAAACGTGGAGAGAGCGATGACTTTGTCTATTCACCCAATTTTTGTTTAATTCGGGTCGCAGTCTCGCACAATAAGCTTTACAAAGATATACATCAAATCCCTCAGTTTAAAATTTCTCAGCATCGTAACTAAAAACAGGCCAAAGGATTTAACCTACTCATCAGAACCGCAGCTAGCAGGGAGGCTAGAGGGCTCACCCCCCGTCCCCATCCCCACCCCACACACACACCCGTCCTGGAAAAATGGACGTCGCCGTAAATTCCATGAACCTTTACTTTTTGGTGGTTTGTGAAAATTACTTTTGAATTTCATTTTAGGCATAAATACTTTACAATATTTATTCGTTCATTGCACTTTAGTAATGAAAAAAAAAGAACTGAAAGGACACAGCACAAACAATGGATAACTCAAAAGAAATTATGTTTTGACGTCAATCAGTAGGAACACCTGCGTCATTGGCTCTAGCCACATAGGAACAGGGCATATTGGTGGTGCATGGAGGTCGGGGAAGAGGAAAATGCCTTCTTTTTTTCAGAAATGTGTTAAATTCGTAAAAACATTACAAAAAAAGAAAACAGAAAGAGAGAGAGAGAGAGAGAGAGAAAGAGACCCTGTCGACGTCAGCCGCTCAGAACTGGGTGAACTGTCAGAGGGGGGGGATAAGCAATATGAGAAAAGCTCAAATTTTGAAGTGCTAGGCAGAAATAAAAAAAAAAAAAAATTCAGTTCACGTACATTTTACCCGACGCTGATAATGTTATTCCGTAGTCAAAAAACGTTTTCAGGTGCATACTTGCCATAGAGACTCATATCCATAGGAACCATGGATACGAATCTCTATGGCAAGTTACAATATCTTCGCAACTTTACCTTACTTACGTCGCTTTTTTCTTTCTTTCTTTCTTTTCTGTCATAAGGCTGTTTACGAATTTTAGTTTGTGTCCTGACAAGGAATCTCTCTCTCTCTCTCTCACTCACTCTCTTCCTTTACACTATAAATAAAAAAAAAATGGCGTATTTCTACTATTCGCTCAGAGGACTCCCGCCTTTTCCCAGATTTTTTTTTTTTTTGTTTTTGTTTGGAGATTTAACGACCACCGTGAGCAACTCAATGGGCTATAAGCAGTCACCCGTCCCTAATTTAGGGTCACTGGTTCCAGGGAAGGGAGAGAGCCAGTGCCGTAAGACAGACACAACATCCATGCGTCACCGGGATTCGAACCCAGACCCCTTACGGACGAATGATCAGAGGCCATCGCTTAGACCACTGCGCCACCGGGGGGGGGCGGCTTTCCCAGATGTACAGACACTAAATTGAACAAAAAGTTCATTTTATATAGCAAAATTTCTGCGAATTTGGAAAATTCAGGTATGTGTATCCAATTCCCTAAAACCTTAGACGGTTACTTTCGCCATGTGTTTTGATCGCTGAATATTTGGGGGGGGGGACTAAAGGTTGGGCTCAAAGAAAAGTTTGGTGGGCTGAAGTTCACTTGTAGCGTCGCGCCTGGAGAGCGAGGCGTAGTAGCACAGAACACTGTTCGCCACTTAATAAGTGTGACTATTAAATATTGTTCTGCTGCTAAAAAAACTTGCAGGTACCTAATTGTCTACAACTAAGTTTTGCTGTGGAGTGTGGAGACGTTTTAGCTAAACGTATCGTGCTAGGCTTTCAAAGTAGGAAATCTTTGCGCGCGAGAGAGAAAGAGCTTTTAACTTCTTCCTGTTTATTGTTTTTTTCAGGCAGTAGAAAGGTTTTTTTCTATTTTTTTTAGTTCGTTTGTTTGGAGGTTTAACGACCACCGTGAGCAACTCAGTGGGCTATAAGCAGTCGTCCATCTCTAATTTAGGGTCACTGGTTCCAGGGAAGAGAGAAAGCCAGTGCCGTAAGACAAACACGTCATCCATGCCTCAGCGGGATTCGAACCGAGATCCTATCTGACGAATGGTCAGAAGCCAGCACTTAAACGACTGCGCCACCGGGGCAGCTAGGAGAGGCTTTAGGGTTTTCGCGTGCTGGGGGGGGGCTTTTGTCAGTGGTGATTTACGAACTCAATGACTTTGTGTCGGGAAGGGAGCGTTTGGTTGTTGACCACAGTAAAGAGAATGCGCGTTTACAGATTAAAAAAAATAGTGAGGTCAAAGAAATGGTAGAGTCAAAATACGACATCAATAACTCCTCGATATCTTTGCGTGGATCAACGAAAATAATAAATTACAATAACAAAATAGATTTTCCACGGTAGTCGGTGATATTTTGCCACCAGAGATAAGGAACTTTCAATTTAACCACCATCAAGGAAATTCTGAGAATGAGATTCATTTTTATACGCTTTCTAACCGCAGGTTGAAGAAGCGTATATGCTCCAGCTTTTTCTGTCTGTCTCTCAGTCCGTCCGTCCGCACGATACCTCGCGTAAAAATGGTTCGATTTCGATGAAATTCCAGTATGTGGTAGGGGACAACCCGGGAAGGAACCCTCTTAAAAATGTGCGAAATGGAGTCAAACGTCAGGACATAGGAGCGGGATCCATTCCATCGCCCTTATGCGTCATAACTTGCGTAAAAATAGCTCGATTTCGATGAAAATTTAGTATGTGGTAGGGGTCAAACTGGGAAGGAAACCTATTGAAAATGGGCGAAATGGGGTCAAAGGTCAAGACATTGGAGATGGATCCATTTCATTGCTTTTATACGTCATAACTTACGTAAAAATGCTTCGATTGCGACATAACTTAGTATGTTGTTCCGGAGGTATACTGAAACAATTCTGTTTAATATCATCGAAATGGGTCAAAGGTCAGGCCACAGGAGCCAGATTTGTTCCTGAAGCCATTATCCTCATAAGTAATAACTTGAGTAATGATTACTGGTATGTTGGAAATCGTATCGTAATCAGTACATTGCATGATTTTACTAACTTGTTTACATTCCGAGTGCTCAATCCCCCTCTCCCCCTCCCCCCGCTCCCCCATCTTTCCATATGTTGTATTTATTTTTATTGTTTTGACTTTTTTGCGTGGGAAAATTCTTCGCTAGTGAAGTCAATTAACATAAGAACGAAAAAACAAAGCAAAACGTACATATGAATCCGTGTAATAAGGTCAACACAGAGCGCCCACTAGACTATCGCCCCTCCCCCGAGTTCTGAGACTTAGCTGCTGCTCTTTCAGTGAACAATTGTTCACGATTGACACGGGCATGATCCAGCGGAAATATCATTTTCTCGTAGCTTTATTGTGTCCACTTTGAACTCAAACACAATGGCTAACTTTTTTTTCTTTTTTTTTTTTTTTTTTTTTTTTGGCCATTACTGCCTCCTTTCGTTTACTCGGATTTCACGTGACAGCAGATTTGCGATAATAGGTTCTACAAAATTTAATCTCAGACATCTGAGGTGCAGAGACAAGTGAAAAAGAAAATATAGTCTGTGAAGAAAGCTTTGATGGTGCTGAAACGCTTAGCAACCAAATTCGCTCGGAGTGATACGCTACAAGGGAGAGGCCGTAGTTGAAAGGGTTAAAAGTTTGCACTGAAAAATCTTTACTGATTTCTGTGGCTAACACCACGCCCTGCATAAGTAACGCACGCACACCCGCGTAGGTTAGCAACCAGTAAACCAAATAGAAGCATGCGAACTCCAGGAAGAGAAGAATAACGAAAGATTTACATACACTGAGTGGACACTTTATTAAGCACTCTGCGGAAAGTTGAACTCCTATAGCAAGTGTAGCGCTTGAAATAAAAATATTTTGTTTTTGTTTTGGGGTTTAATGACCACCATGAGCAACTCTAATGGCTATAAGCAATTGCTCAGTCCCTAATTTAGAGCCGATGATTCCAGGTAAGGGAGAGAAACAGCGATGTAGGGCGAGCGAACCATCCACGCATCATCCGGGAGTCGAACCCGGACTCAACTCGTATGACTAGCCAGAAACCTACGCCTCATATCACTCGGCCACGGAGATGGCATAAGAAATGTACTAAAGACAAACTGAAGCTGTCGTAACTTAACGAAAGCACCGAAATATGGCAGCTCTTCTTTGTTAAACTGCAACAACATTGCTGCTCAAATGTTAAAGACTAATTTTTCTGCCATATGGCTTTATACCCTGATTTAAAGTATAACTATAAAAAACATTGTCTACACACGCTTGCACGTATAGTGTAAATCCACGTAGACAATAACTTTTCTGGCTTTCTTCCATTTCAGTGAAATCCCGGAATGGAAAGTATGAGACTTAGTTTGCGTGAATTTAGTACATGCCCAAGTATGTGTATGGAAAATATATAGTTTTGGAGTTTAAATTTTTATTTTTCACGGGTTTTTTTTAAGTTTAAAACAACATCTAATTTTTCATTCTTTAAATACGATAGTAAATATGAGTTTCTGACACAGGTTTTACCTGGTAAAAGAATTTTAAAGCTCAGTTGTTACATGAAGGACCATTTCAATAATAATATCACCTGAACATGTCACTTTTCACGCGCACAATTGCGAGTGTGTCCAAGTAAAAGGACCACTCAGTGTATATGCACACACAAACACGCGCATACACATCTACAGAAACTCCATCCAGAGCCATAATTAGAGCTAAATATAAAGCTAATTCCGATTAAGTTAGATTTAATTTTTATTACTTTTGTATTGAATTTTTATTTCATTTTATTTCCTTCATTTTGAGAGAGATATGAACTCCAATCAAGTTAAATTTGATTTTCTTTGTTTTTGTTATTTAATTATTATTTTATTTTATTCGTTTTGAGAGGTACATACATTCCCATTAAGTTAAATTTGAATTTCCTCACTTTCGATATTATATTTTTATTTTATTTTCTCCGTTTTGGGAGAGATACAGATTTCCATTAATATAAATTTGAGTTTCCTTGCTTTTGGTATTTAATTTTTATTTTATTTGCTTTGCTTTGGGATACATATATATATTTTATACTCTTGCAGCATGAACGCCACGTTAGTTAACAGAGATTTTATCATTTTCTTTTGAACATACCCATATTTTCCGGTGAACCTGCACCTGAATAAAGGCTAAATTTGAAAAATATTACTTAAGTCAAGAGAGTTTTAAATTTTGCAGTCTTAAATTGCGGAAACACAAAAGCTCAATCACCACCGGATAGCATTCACCATGTTGATGTACATATACTGTATTTTCGGCGTAGAAAGCAAAACGAGATTGATAATGCTGGTTTGCACCAAATTTTTTTTTTTTACCTCTTGTTCGGTCCATAACAGCATTTTCCAGCCCTCCCCCCTCCCCGCAGCCCTCGAATGCCTTACATGTGCAACTAATCCCATGCATGAAAAACATACTGGTTGTATTTGTCTCACGCTGGCTAAAGGCTCGGTATTATACAGGTAATTAGGAAAATGTCTGTTCTGCCTCATGTTAGACATTTTTCAAAATATTTGTCAACCAATAGCATAAACCAGCAATTGCGTCTCCCGGGAAATAATGTACACTGAAATGAAAAAAATTGGTTCCACACTCTTCAAAACTTTCTGCGCTAGGAAGACATCACCATGTTTTATGAACTTCTGCCTCAGCGTGGAATTCACAATTGAAAGAATTTCCAGCCCCCTTCTCCTCTCCGTGGGACCCTGGGCACACAATATGGCCGACCTGAAGGCATTTTTCTTCCTACAGGGAAAAAATGGCATTCCACCTCCCATTTTGGATTTTTTTTTTTCATTTTCCCTGTCTTAAATATTTTTACATCATCACAGGCTATATTTAATTTTAATGTCTTTCGGTTAACAATAGGTAAATAAATATGCTGAAGGATTTTTCCTGAACATTTGCCTGACACCGGAGGTTTGATGTTAGTCAGATTCGAATAGACCAGCAGTAAAATACAGAACGCGTCAAACGGAGAAAGATAACGTTCGAATAGTCCTACAGTTAACCACACGGGGTATCCACGTCACAGCACAGGGATTACTACGGCCCAAAAGCTCGTTTTGCTTTCAAATTTTTAGGCTGATAACACTTCTTTAATAAAGATTTCGTGTTACATAAAAGAATATACAAATGAAAATGTCAAATTATCAAGCAAACATGACTGTTCAACATCGACAAAATGATTTTGCCTTGACAGTAATTGGCATTCGTAGTTACGGTTCCTCTGTCACCATCTCTACATGGAGATATCCATCCGTTCAGAATTTGTATTTATATGGTAACAGGTTACGTGGTTTAAATCCACGTACATATTTAAATGACTTAAAATAAGCAAAACAGTCAGTAGTCTTTTTTTGACACAATTGCCTGTAGTCATCAATTATATAAAAATTCTGGCTATATATCAAACTTGCTTTCCCAAGAGCGAATCTGCTGCCATCTACCGGTGGCATCTGTTTTAGTTCCTACGGAGATTACCAAACAAAAAGTTAATTAACATCTTAAGAATCTGAATTTCAAAATGTTGGCTATGTCTTACTCATGCGCCGGTGCTTCTACGAGTTTACGCAAAAGTTCGAACCGCTACGCTCAATGCTTTTTTCTGAAGGTAATCGACAAACAGACAGCCCTGTGCCGTTCCCAGTCCTGTATAGTGACGTCAGAGCTGACGTCAGAACTTACGTGAGAGCTCGAGAGAGCAGACGCAAGCGTGCGTTGAGTGGAGAAAGAAGTTTGTTTTGAATCGTAGGAAGTACGACTGAGCAAATAAGAATATTTTGGTGTATATTTAATTAAATGTCATGTGTTGTTAAGTTAAATTGAGTCATCAATGAGTCTTGTTTATGAGTCGTGAAGACGTCACAGCCCCACTATATTATTATAGACTATCATGTCCTAATTTTTCATTTGTAATGCAATTTCAGCTTCTTTTATCTGTACAGGATTTGTGCGATTACAGAATGCAATTCCTTTCTGTCTTTTGATTTCTAGTCGAGAAATCCAGGGTCATTTGGACCACGTGAATCGATGGGTTGGTGATGCCGAATCGAAAATCAAGAACGACCTCGTCGGGGCAAGGAATAAAATGCAAACAGAACTATCAGATGTCGCTGTCTTAGTCGAGGATACCACAAAATACAACGAAGAACTGCAGCGAATAATCAAACGACAGGCCAAGCAAATTTCGGTGAGTTGTCTTTCCCAGCTTATTTAAACTACCCCTAAAATTTGGTAATAAAATCATCAGGTTCATGTTTCCCATACGATACCTTTTTTCTCACAGAAGTATCATAGTACGTCAATTTTTAGCAAATAAAAAAAGAAGAAAAAGGCGTTTTGTAGAATACATCGATGTTGCCTTGTGATGTTTCATGTCACCGAAGCTGAAAATTCTTTCCAAGGAGGTTTCTTTCCTTACTTTGGTAACATGAGATCATTAAAATTAGCGTGATGGCAGTGCCGAGAGAACGTAAAGATAATAATCAGTGATATTTTCCATCAAGAGACGTTTGAATAAAATGGGCGCCGCATTTCGAAGATAATTTCGGAAGGGGAGACGGGTAATAAATATTTATATAATAACATCTACACTCAGTGGCAGACTGGCGATTCGTAAACGGCCTTGGAAGTTAATTTAGAGCTGCCCACTTTTGGGGAAGATTGCCTACGTACCCCCACCTCATCCGCTGACAAAAAAAAAAAAAAAAAAAAGGTACGTCATCATCACCTTTTACAGTTTAAACATCTTTTTAACACACGAATCATTGACACATACCCCCCCCCCAAAGGAAAATGAGTAAAATGTTGCCAAATGTCATTGAATGCAGAAAATTACTTTCCGCTGCTGAGAAGCAAAAGACGGTTCTCTGACAAACTCTAGAAGACTTTCTTATGAATTTTATTGTAGTAACAGAATTCGAATTAGAATTGGTAAACAGTTTCGTCGGTTTGAGTGAGAACGGAAATCCAAACGTGCCCAAATTTATTTCTTTTTCCAGACTTACTTATCACTAATAAAATAATTACAAAAAAATCTTGAAATTTTAAAATGTCAAGAATTCCAGCGCTATTTTACGAACTGAGAGAATTTATAAAGATTGCGAAAATATTTTTTTTTGTAATTTCTTTCTATTGGGAAGTCTTTTTTTTTTCTATAGCTGAAACAGACTTCCCAGAACTGTAGTTCAAGAGTTCATGTAACTAGAAGACCCAAAAAGTAGCAAATCAGATGCTGATCTCGTACAAAGGAGGAAAAAGAATGTTCAATTGTACATATAAAAAGCAGCAACCCAAATATTTTGCCGTAGATGAACCTTAATAAATGAACGCACACATTGAATTTTGAGTGTCTGACCTAGACTATCGGTAGCATATTTTACAAGATTGTATTGATTATTCAACTGCAATTGGCAAAGCGGACTGAAGTACAGGAACTCAGCCCATTTGTAACGTATACTCTATATTCACTTTCCTTTTGATTTTACTATCTCTGGTTATTTTATTTTACTATGTAAATTATCTTCTTACTGAACGAAATATTATTTCACCCGATGAATGAGATCTGGCAATGAGTGTAAGTCATGACGTGGTGGTAGCCAGTATATATAGGCGCGTTCACCGATAGCGAAGGAGAGCGTTTGTTATTGTACGGAGAGCGTTTGGTGTTGTACGGAGAGCTTTTGTTGTTATAAGGAGAGCTTTTGTTGTTATAGGGAGATCGTTTGTTGTTATACTAGAGGAGAGAGTTTCGTTCTATGTAATTAGTTGGATTCTTCATTATTGTGAAACAAGTTGTGTGTGTGCTTTGGATGACCAAGAGTCGCATAATAAAAGAGCTATTCGTAAGTACGTCTTTCTCAATTAATAGTTTTTGTCAGAACTCTGTCTGGCTGTTAGGTTTATATCATTAGTTTATTACCATTAACAACCAGCGTTAAGACTTTATACATTCTAATTACTGCTACAACATTACTACCAGTTATAAGTTTGTTCAATACTATTACTACACTTCTAGCAGGAGACTTTATTCATGTTCTTAATTAACTAGTAACAACAACCATTTGAATTCACTATTTGAAGCTCAGTAGGGAAGCTTCATTATTATCATTAGCTAGCTGGTAGAAAGAGCTTATTCATTATAATTAGCTTAGCGGAAAGCAAAATAAAGCTAATTCATTATACATTGATTATTCAACTGCAATTGGCAAAACGGGCTGAAGTACAGGATCTCAGCCCATTAATTATTCAACTGCAATCGGCAATGACTCAAAGGAACATTTACTTGGTACGGTTTTTTTTTTTGAAGCCATCAAAGTGGTAGACAAACAAACGTTGTCATTTTAGCATTACTTACTTTTTTTCTTCAAGAATATTGAAGTGCAATTATATATTTACTTCTTTTTTCTTGAGCTAGCATAAGGCCTGGCAGCCCAGAAAATGGCGGCCCAGTCTGCGACTGTCCACACTTCTTCTCGGAGTAGAAACTACTAGGCATATAAATTTTGGCTGGAGTGCATTTGGAGAAAGCAATGCAATTTTCAAGAGCAATTTACCATTAAGTCTTAAGGTGGATCGACCCATAAACTCTGCTCTATGTTTCCAGTGGTAAAAACTTCTGTAGACATTTTCTTCGAAATTAATGTATTCCCAATGATGAAAATTTGCACATTGATAACAATAACTTCATATTATAGCCTAGTATTCTTAATATTTGCTAAAACTTAACCATAATGATATTAAAAATCAATAAGTTTTCCTTGAGTAGTGTTGCAATCAGCTAATAGATGGCGCCACCGGTACAGATCGCTTACTAATTGTAATCATGGCGCATTTTTTTAATAATTTTATTAATTTTTGCGATGGAATCAACACTTGAGTCTAACTATGAGGTAGTCTGGAATGTTTAGAATGCATTGCGCCACTTAGATAAAATTTTCGCACAATTATTTTTTTTTTCATTTTTTGAGTCTATCCATACGCTAGTCGTTCTGGCATGCTATACATTTCAAAAGCATACCTGTACCTATATATTTTCTAATGTAATTTGATGCATTTTTTTCTAATGTAAGTCGCATTTAAAAAAAAACAAAAAAACTTAAAAATATGAAACACTTTCGTACGGCCATGGTTCCAGGTGTGTGGAAAGAATATAAGCCGCCCCGGTGGCGCAGTGGTCTAAGGCGTTGGCCTCTGATCATTCGTCCGTAAGGGGTCCGGGTTCGAATCCCGGTCAGGCATGGATGTTGTGTTTGTCTTACGGCACTAGCTCTCTCCCTTCCCTGGAACCAGTGACCCTAAATTAGGGACGGGCGACTGCTTATAGCCCATTGAGTTGCTCACGGCGGTCGTTAAACCTCCAATCAAAAAAAAAAAAAAAAAAAAAGAATATAAAATATTTTTTGAAGAACTCAACGGACAAGACTTTCATTTTACGTTCGGGTGTTAATATAAAGTAAAACCCATTTGCTGGTGTCGGAAATCGAATCTTTCTTCTCCAGAGACGAACGCTTTCCCAATTAAGCTACACCGACGAAGCTTATCTCTGCAACTTTGCCATCTTGACATGTGCATCACCTCTGAAGTAGGTGCGGCACTAGGTAAACAACCAGGTAAACAATAGGAACACGCAAGATCAATAAGTAGCCTGCCAATGTAAGAGTTGTACACTGAGGGTCAACTTTATTAAGTACACCTTCATATTTTGTCTTGGAAAGGACCGTTCACAATAAGTGCAGTGTTTAAAAATAGGGGAATTTAAAATATGGGCATCAGTTTCCTTAGAGAACGGTAATTTATTTCTCTTCTTCTTCGGGGTTACCTGCCACCATGATCAGCTCTAAAGGCTATAAGCTCGTTCCTGTTTTACGGCATTTGGTTCCAACGTAGGAGAGAGACGTCGCCGTAAGCCAAGGCAATACGTTTTCATTTTATATGTATAAAGGGAAGTATGTACAGTGGAACCTCAGTTATACGTTCTTCACTTTATACTATAAAGAGGGAAGTATTATAGTAGAATCTCGGTTACACGTTTCTTAGTTATACGTTTTTCACTTTATACTATAAAGGGAAGTATGTAAGCGGAACTTCGGTTATACGTTTCTGAGTTATACGTATTTCACTTTATACGTGCAAAGACAAATATGCACAGAGAACCTGTAACGTACTAGGAGATGTGACGTACCTGCCCGAAGGACGCACACGACATAAAGGCAGATAGGAATCAGAATAAACGTCCGCGTCAGTTGGTAGAGCGACTTGTTCCGGAATAAGCGGACTCGGGTTCGAATCCCGGCGTAGATCAAAAATGACGGAGAAATTTACTTCGTTATAATGGTGCCCGAACTATCCGGATGACCCGACCGTTCAAAATCTCGCATTGGTGTGATGTTATTTCCACACCGCGAGATAGGAAAAATAAGAGAATCCCTTCTCTAGCACTTCGAAAAAAATAAAATAAAATAAAATAAGGGGGAGATGATGTAACGTACCAGGAGATGTGACGTACCTGCCCAAAGGACGCACATGACATAAAGGCAGATAGGAATCAGAATAAACGTCCGCGTAGCTCAATTGGTAGAGCGACTTGTTCCGGAATAAGCGGACTCGGGTTCGAATCCCGGCGTAGATAAAAAATGACGGAGAAATTTACTTCGTTATAAACCGCGGTTAGACATTTCTCAGCTATGCATTTTCCACTTCATACTGTAAAGGGAAGTATGTACAGTGGAACCTCGGTTATAAGTTTTTCACTTTATACGTATAAAGTGAAATACGTATAACCGAGGTTCCACTGTACATACTTACCTCTACATGTATAAAGTGAAAACGAGTAGCGCTGTACATACTTCTTTTGTACGTATAAAGTGAAAAACATATAACTGAGGTTCCACTGTACATACTTCTTTTTATAGGTTTAAAATGAAAAATGTATAATCGAGAAACGTATAACCAAAGTTCTACTGTACATACTTCCCCTTATACGCATAAAGTGAAAAATGTATAACCAAGAAACGCATAATCGAGTTTTCTCTGTGCATAGTTCCCTTTATACGCATAAAGTGAAAAACGTATAACTGAGGTTCCACTGTACATACTTCCCTTTATGCGCATAAAGTGAAAAGCGTATAAACAAGAAACGTATAACAGAGTTTTCTCTGTGTATGTGCAGTGGAACCCCGGTTATACGTTTCTCAATTATACGTTTTCTACGTTTTATATGGAATTCTGCGTTTGTCCCGATATCATAATGTAGTTTCTATCAATTTTTTAACTCGATCATACGTAATTCATTTATACGCTTTTTTCGATTATACATGAAAATTTGCATTTCAGATTACCAAAAATACACGGTTCTTTTGATTCTTTCACACGTAACTCGGTATGTTACAACTTTAAGGAGAACTGAGACAGCGTTGTTGTGTTCCTTCTTGGTGCAGCCAAAGTTGAACTTTCATCCTATCAGAGAAGAGAATGTTGTTTACTTTCGGTTTAGATTATAAATTGGTTTCGCATTTAATAACTCACATATATATGCGCTATTTAAAACTCGATAAATCTTTGGGACGTAACTTTGTGGCTCCACTATTTCGTGGTGTAGTAGAATAGATGCCTAAATGTATCATCAATATTCAACATTCTGCTTTCAAATGGATGCACTCAGGATGCGCGGAGAAAAAAGCTGTTAATTTATGAATCCATACTGCAGAACTGGTCTCAGATTCTTAGTTCTAATAATTTCTCTCAATCTAGAATCAGGACTTTTACAGACGGATAGTTAGAGTTGTCAAACTTCTGAAAAGAGAAGTTTGACTTTCATAGGCTTTATGAGTTTTGCAATGCCACAAAATATATTATTTTAACTTTTTTTCTTTCGCTGTCGATTCGACTTTAAACAAATCATTATTGAGGAACATCTTATACTCTTTTAAAGTATAGATATTACAATACTATTTAACATGCAAATTTTGAAGATGTGAATCCGTGTTTTTAGTGTAAATATGACATGGATGTTAAGTCAGATAATATCCGAAAACTTGAAAATTTTGTCGTCCTGGAGCGGAAATCGAACCCGCGTCTCCCGGATAGCGCCCGAGTATGCTAACCACTACACCACCCAAAATGACCAAGTTTCAAGTTTCCAATTATTTTGAATGTAACTAACACAGGATTAGCTAGTCGAAGCAACCGGCATTCATGTTAAGCGAATCTGGAGGTTAAGAATTGTATCCCGTGGTTGCCCGGATTCACATCTTCAAAATTTGTATTGTATGGTGTAATCCCGTATTCCATTCATGATTTATCTGTTCCTCCGGGCAACCACGGGATAAAATTCATAACCTCGAGATTAGCTTAACATGAATGCCGGTTGCTTCGACTAGCGAATCATGTGAAGGTTATATTCAAAATAATTGGAAACATAAAATTTGGTCGTTCTTAGTAGTGTAAGTGGGTAGCATACTCGGGCGCTATCCGGAAGACGCGGGTTCAATTCCAGCTCCAGGACGACGAAAGTTTCAACTTTTCGGATATTATCTGACTTACCATCCATGTTATATTTACATCATAAAAAAAAAAAAGCAGATTCACATCTTCAAAATTTGTATTGTATGGGGTAATCCCGTATTCCATTCTGAACTATTTAACATTTTGAAATTTAGTTTATAAGTTTTTCACATTTATACGTTTTTTAAGTCCATCCTTTAGGAAAAGTTATAACCGAGGTTTCAATGTAGTTTCTCTTAGCAAGTTAAGAATGTTAATACAATGACGGAGGTCTTGATTATTCTCCTATATTCTAAGTACTTTTTTATCATGTTCTTATTTCATTGTTACACATTTTATGTGCAAAGTACGGGACAATATGCTATGTAAGATTAATATGTAATGGTTGAAATTCGGAAATTCAAACTCTAAGCGAATGTTCATCGAAATGACAGTCAGAAGAAACGTTAATTAAATCTGTTTTCAACCTATTTATTTCGGAAGGGATAAGGATTTTCTGACATATGTTCAGAGCCAAAAAAAATATATAGTCTAATGCAATTCGTTTACTTCTCTGCCTTCCTGTACAGAGTACAGACTTATCTGTTTGAAGAGATCTTTCGGAAATCTTATTTTTCACGAAACCTGAAGAAATCTTAAGTATATTTCTTCACATTTATCGTTAAACGACTTGCCAGAAAATAAATCTTCTCACTCTTCCCCTCCTGCACGCATGCACACACATCAAGAAAAATACAGGATGGAAATAAAGATGAATTTATTCCATTTCTTCCATGCTCCAAAATTTGAGAAATTCTTAGGATATTATATTTATTTCCAAGTGAAGATGAAGCGACTTTTCCCATGCTATTGCTTCTCCTAATCACATTTTGAAGGCAAAAGCCTGTGTTTTTAATAGCTCTCGGAATTCTACCAATATTTTTAAAAATGAAAAAAAAAATTTAAAAACAATTCAATGATCAGAAAATTATATACGAGGAACTGATGTTATTCCTTCCATGTTAGGGCAAAAACACTGATAATCAAAAATTAGAATCATTAAATACCTTGAATTGGAAGCAAAAGTTGTGTGAGAACCATTTGTTTTTCTCTGTTTGACTCTTTGTTCCCATCTAATAGGACCTGAGTTCCCAGCACCACGACATAAACCGCCACCTAGCGGATGTGAATGCGAACTTGGAGAAATCCAGGATGAGGTGTCAAGGTCTTCAGTCAGAACTCGCAAATGTCCAATCGGTATTGGAAATGGTAAGTTCATACTCATTTCATTCAGTATTATTAATTTTTTTAAGTATAAAAGTGACCCCTTTTCTTACTCCCTCTCTAGAAAGTCTGAGGATTAGTTTTAGCTCCTTGGGCGCTTTCAATGTGATACTCTCGTAACATGCAGTTAATTTCGACTTTCACACTTTCTTGATTATTACCATGTAAAGAGCACAACACCTAAACTGACGCAGGGAACCCTTCCTGAATCGGACATTGTATGAAACTTGTCTAAACTGGACGCTGTATGAAAGGGAAACGTTCCTAAACAGGACGCTGTATGAAAAGGAAAACGTTCCTAAATAGGACGCTGTATGAAAGGGAAACGTTCCTAAACAGGACGCTGTATGAAACGAAATCATGCCTAAACCGGACTCTGTATGAAACGGGGACCTGCTAAAACCTGACGCTGTACGAAATGCAAATTTGCCTACACCGGACGCTGTATGAAACGAAAACGTGCCTTAACCGGGCACTGTATTAAACAAAAACCTGCATGAATCCATGCTGTACGAAACGAAAACCTGCGTCAACCGGGCACTGTATGAAGCGGAAACCTGCGTCAACCGGGCACTGTATGAAACGGAAACCTGCCTCAACTGGACACTATATGAAGCCTCAATAAGTTCTGAAGTTCAGCATATCTATATTGTAAAGACAAATGAGTAGAAATATTTACTTCTGAAGGAAAAGCGGTTGTAATTTTTTTATAAGAGTTGCACTGAACAGAATATTTATTTTATTTATTTTATTTATTTGTTTGCTTTTTGCATCAGAAAGACGGACATCCTGGAATTAGGATGTCTTTGGACCATCCTGGAATAGCTGGAATTGCGTCCCACATTTAATGGCCAAACAACATTTTTTTTCTGATAATAATGTCTTTGTTCGGGCAAAGCTAAAGAATTGTGGAGTTGTATTTCATTGAGCACAATCATTAACTTGAAAGGAAACCGTGAAATATGTCAGTATGAAAATATAAATATTCTTCAAGAAAAATAAATTTGTCTGGAAGCTCTGTTCGGATCTCCATGTTTCTTCTAAATCGTTTTAAGATTTGTGAATTACAGCCTTGTCTTAATATCTCCACTGTTTTCCTTTTGTAAAATTAAAAAAAAAACCAGCGAATAAAACATTGTGTCTAGAGTGTCATTACCCCTTTTCTAAAAATCAGTTGATTGTTTTCTG
Organism: Macrothele yani; assembly: GCA_039090855.1. Taxonomy (NCBI): domain Eukaryota; kingdom Metazoa; phylum Arthropoda; class Arachnida; order Araneae; family Macrothelidae; genus Macrothele; species Macrothele yani. Next base: position 99,066,485 of record CM076993.1, read on the forward strand.
AGGGACAAATATTGAAATTACTGTACATGTGGTAAAGAAATTTAAGATTTTTTGTGGTGCCAGAACTGAGTTTGAATCTTTGGTAGTGATATGGATGTTCTTACGATGCTGGTTCTCTCCTTCTCCTGGAGTCATTGACTGTAAATTAGGGAGGGGGTACTTTATAACCTCAAATGCCTAAAGCACACGACGGTTGTTAAATTCCGAATAAAAGAAAAGGATACAGAGAAGGAATTTAAACATAGGTTAACATATAAATTACGCGAAAAAGAATAAAACATATTTCTTTCCATTTATATTTTACTCGAATACATTTCCAGCTTATTTCAAGTGTCAAAAATAATTTGCTATTTCCCTATAGTTAAGCAACGTTTTGTAGTATTTAAAACACTAAAACAATTAAAAATTAAAATTCGTATTCTACGATGTCAAAAGTGATTACAGCTTTTTCCAGGTAGGAAAAGCATAATTCGTGCATAGTTTTCAGTAGATCCATAGGCGGCCGAACAGTCAGGCCTCGGTCAACACTTCTGAACTCCCCTCCCTAAATATCCGCATGGCTGTGATATTATTTTTTTTATTGGAGGTTTAACGACCACCGTGAGCAACTCGATGCGTTAAAAGCAGTCTCCCGTCCCCAATTTAGGGTCACTTGTTCCAAGGAAGGAAGAGATCCAGCGCAGTAAGACAAACATAACATCTATGCTTCACCGTGATTCGAACCCGGACCCATCTCGAGTATTTTATTAAATTAGTGAAATTCACTTTAATTGCTATATTAACTTGAATTATTAGGTTAACTATTACTCCAGCTACACGTTGACGTCACTGTAGGCTTAAGTGTTACTTTATAACTAAATAGTTCGTTTCCCGAGTGAGATCAGTCGTAGTACCTGAAAACGTAATTATACACGCATCAAAACACTCTGTAATACACTATAAGGGTTCTTAAATGAGTTTAGGTCACTTACAGTTCAATCTTGTTTATTACACAGCTTTTAAGTAATAGTCAATTAACCATTCACATAAGTTTCCTCTCAGCTCTTCGCACTTGAGCATACATGACTGTTGCTTAAGCGAACAACATTGACAGTGCTCTAAATAGGGCTAAAAGACAAAGGGTACTGGAAAACATAGTGTTCAAAGAATAATCCTGAAAGCGAAGTGAATCTAAAACAAGTGCTATCAAAAACAAGTGAGTTCACCAAAAACATAGTGAGACTAATACTCTCAAAACAGCTTTTATCTCTAACTTCAGCATACGTCATTGACTTTTGACCTGTTGTCAGGGTTGCCGAGCTGAAATTCATCGAGGAAGAAAATGTGGCGTTAAGATAAGAAAGACGTTTAACGAAAATAAACCAAATTTACATAAGAAGGCAGAAACTAAAATTAGAGGTTAAATTAGAGTATAATGTCCCAGTCATCATACGCAATTTAAATGCAGTCATTTTTTGCGCTTATACACTAAGTAAATTGCGTGGCTTAGAATACATTTCTGAGATATTTAGGAAGTAACGCTTAAACTTCTATGACGTCGTAACACTCCCACGCCTAGACTTGCTCAAATCAAGAGGGAAGCAGAGCTCAAGTAGAGGGAGGGCCGAAGATGTTTTTTTATTGGTGATCAAATGTGTTTTTAATTTTATTTTAATTTCAACCAAACCATAATGAAACAATAAAATAAAATAAAGGTTTCGGCTTTTGACTCGAAATATCTATAAAATTTACAGAATTCTTTAACAAGCCAGTAATCCCGATGCAGGTAATGAAGTCAATTCCTTATAAATTTCATCTTAGGATCTGCTTTTTATTTCTTTTCTTCTTTTAAAAACCACAACAAATTGTCGCTGCCTGCTATAGCCCTGCAAGCAAAATACAGAGAAACGACGGTAGAATTAGGTAAAACACCTCCCCAGAAAGGGTTAACACTTACTTTAATGAAATTAATGTCATTGCTAGTAGGTCTTAAATATATTAGGATTTTATATTATTATATATTATAATAATATAAAATCCTAATATATTTAAGACCTACTATATTTCGGGCCAGGTCAAAGAGTTTCACATTCCGCCGCCTCTAGGTAGACGACATGAGAAATATTTTCAGCAATTAACGTTTAAAATATTCCTGAAAGATGAAATTGCAGTAAAATGTAGTTAGTTATTCATGATGTACGGTTAGCGCTGAATTTTAAGCATTGAAAGTTTAGTCCTACCTTTGAAAATCTTAAATTTATGAGCACCATTCATTTTTTGACGTGGACAAAAATTCGTGAACAAAGCCTTTGGGTGTATTGAAGATTATATTGAAGTTATATGCAAAAGTGACGTTTTAATGGAGTTTCTTTCATACAGCAGGAATTAGACGGGGTGGATTTTTCAGAATGAAGGTATGTATGCAATTTGCCTTTGATAACACCGGCACAAGCTAAGATCCACCTTGTTTAAGAGGTTTTGCAGTATGTTTTAATAAGCTAAGAAAACAGAAATACTTACAAGTAAAATACGATCTTCTTAAAATCCCTGAAAATGGAAGAACACGTCCCAGTCAGAGTCTCTCTGTAAAAAGCCGTCAATCACCAACAAAATCTTCCCGATGTTTGCCAGCAGTGCTCCGTGGCGATGTCGCACTAGTCTCGAAGTTGTCCAACAGGTAACTGTTTTTATCTGATGTGATGGTAATAGGGGCCTTTTCTGGGGAAGAATGAAGCAAAGAAATAAAAATCTACGAAAAACGTAATTCGAGCCATAACATAAACAGAACAAAGCATACATTCTTCATCAGTACCCCAACTATGTACAAAATAATCTGCAACTGTTTAAAAATTTTTAAATCATCTTAGCAGTGTCGAAACGTGAACATACTTCAAAAATCACGTTCTCAATAGTAATTCATCTCACATTCAAACCTATTTGTAGTTAGATGTTTACGACCTCTTCAATTTACAGTATTGCTTGTGGATAGAATAGTCTGGTCGAAATAATATAAAAATTTATCTATGTAGAATAATTTTCTGGAAAAATTGAATGATAAAGTAAAGAGCATATTTTTATTTTTTTAAAAGACACAAATGCCGATTAAGATTTAAAAAAGATTCTACCATTACAGGGAAAGATCACAAATCTTATTTGTTACTTATTTAATACATAAAAGGTAAAAAAGATACAAATTTATATATGCAGAATAATTTCCTAGAGTGGTAAAACATATTAGGAGCTCATTTTTATTTCTTAAAAGTGGCAAGAACGCTGATTAAGATTTAAAAAAAATTCTAGCATTACAGGGAAAGTTCATAAATTTTATTTAATTATTTATTTAATATATAAACGACAATATAGTACACATTTTTACACGTAGAATAATTTTCTGGTAAGATAGAATTGTAAAGCATATTAGGAGCTCATTTGTATTTTTTAAAAGTGACAAGAATACTGATTCAGATTTTAAAAATTCTAGCATTACGGAAAGATCTCAAATTTTATTTAATTCCTTATTTTATACATAAAAGACAATAAAATAACAATAAAATGCAAATTCATATACATAGAGTAATTTTCTGGAAAGATAGAATGGTAACCATATTAGGAACACGTTCTTATTAAGATTTTCAAATCGAACACTTAGAAGAAGAAATATCAAGGGAAACATGATATGAATTTACTTTCCCGAGCGAAAGAGTTTTCTATAATGGAAAAGTAGAAATGTCTGAAAAGTGTTCTCCAAAGCAGAGGAAAAATTGTTCCTACGGTCAAATTTGGAGCTGGCAGTGTACCCGTGTGGGGATGTTTTTCGTGGTATGGTCCAGGCTCAGTGGTTATCGTGGACAAACCTGCTAACCAGCAGGTCTACCTCGATATTCTGGACAATTATGCTCTACCAACTCGGTGACAATACTATGGAACTAAGTCTTGTTGGTATCAGCAGGATAATGCACCGAGTCATAAAGCAAGGACTGTTACGGCATGGTTTGACGATAATGCGAAGCACAGACTGACCAGCACAGAGCCCTGATCTTAATCCCATACAGCACCTATGGAATGAATTAGAGTGCTGCATAAGAAGTTTGGAACCAAGACCTACTATTAAGCAACAGTTAGCGGCAGTATTATGTACTGAATGGAAGCGCATACCTATCGCTGTGTTCCAAAACCTTTTCGAAAGCATGTCTCGAAGGGTCAGTGCATGCATCAAGGCCAAAGGTGGACCGACACTAATGTATGTCAATAAATGCTATGTTGTGTTTCTCTTCTAGGTGTGCGGTGACTTTTGTCAATATAGTGTAAATATGCGGGCATATTTATGCCGAATTTATCCATTTTCCTGCACATTTATTTGATTACCATTTATTTCTGAAGACTTTTTTTTCTGGAGACTCGTCTTCTGCTTGCGTGCTCCTAAAATGAAGCATCATATACGCTTCGATTTGCGCACCGCGAAGCGTTTCATCTGTCTTGAAAACATATTCTCAGTTGCTTGGAGGTTCTTCGTTCTGGGTGGTGTAGCGTTAACATACCTGGACGTAAACCGGGAGCTACGGGTTCGATTTCCGTTCTAGAACGATGTAATTTTCAAGTTTATAAATACTGTACATTCCAACGTGCTCGAAATTTTGCTTTATTCATTGTGATAGCCCAAGATGTTTCTTCACCTCGAGATGTAACAATTTTTATCTGTTGTTTCACTGTTTACCAGAAGAAATCCAAAATTTCTTTTAACCACGCTGTCACCTGCTAATGTATTCCTGAAATTTTGCACATAAGAGTGCAGTAATCCAATAAAAACAAGTTAGTAAAATCATGCAATGCATTGTTTATGATACGCTTTCCAACATACTAGAAATCATTACTCAAGTTATGAGGATAACGGCTGGGGAATAAATCCCACTCCTGTGCCCTGACCTTTGACCCCATTTCGATGATATTCCACAGAATTGGTTCAGTATACCTCCGAACAACATACCAAAGTTTTGTCGCAATGGAAATATTTTTAGTCAAGTTATGAGGAAAATGGCTGTGGAATAAATCTCGATCCTGTGCCCTGACCTTTGACTCCATTTCGATGATATTATACAGAATTGGTTCAGTATGCACCCGGAACAACTTACTACGTTTTGTCGCAATAGAAGCATTTTAGTCAAGTTATGAGAATAATGGTTGTGGAATAAATCTCGCTTCTGTGCCCTGACCTTTGACCCCGTTTCGATGATATTAAACACAATTGGTTCACTATACCTCTGAACAACATAGTAAAGTTTTGTCGAATATAAGCATTTTTAGTCACGTTATGAGGATAATGGCTGGGAAATAAATCTTGCTCCTGTGTCCTGATCTCTGACCCCATTTCGATTATATTAAACAGAACTGCTTCAGTGTACCTCCGGAACAACGCGTTAAAGTTTTGTCACAATCGAAGCACTTTTACAAAAGTTATGACGCATAATGGCAATGGAACGGATCCCGCTCCTATGTCCTGACCTTTGACCCCATTTCGTCCATTTTCAATAGGATTCCTTCCCCGGTTGCCCTCTACCACATATACCCTGAAGAGCAATTGAATTAGAGACAGCTGGCGTTATGCAAATGTGGCGCTGCGGGCGGCCCTGTAAACGGAAACAGCATGACGTATGCAGCGATCCGACAATATAAGGAGTGATGCAACGGGAATCAGTAAGAGTCGGACGCAGTATGGGTAAGACGAAGGATCTGAGCGCATTTGATCGTGGGCAAATTGTCGGGGTCCGACGAATGGGTCACTCCATCTCGGAAGTCGTGCAGGCACTGGGATTTTCACGAGCCACTGTGTCACGGGTGCACCGTGAGTACATCGGATCCGGTAAAACCATCCTGCAAGTGCCAACTGCTGTGGACAACAGCGTGTGGATGAGCGGGGTCATCGTCGGCTAGCTCGCATTGTAACAGCGGATAGACGGGCCACAGTGTAAGAAATCACTCGGCATTTTAACGCTGGTGCACAAAAACGTTTAAGCAGCCACACCATACAGAACTATCTCCTCGCTATGGGGTACAGAAGCCATCGTCCCACGAGGGTACCACTGCTGACCGCACATCACAGGGTACAAAGATTATCATGGGCGCGGGAACATCGCCACTGGAAACTAGACATGTGGGAAAATGTCGCCCGGACTAAAGAGTCGAGATTCACGTTGGTACATGCGCATGGCAGGATACGAGTACGGCGCAAACCACATGAAGCGATCGATCCCTATTGCCAGCAGAGTACTCTTCAAGCTGGTGGGGGTGGATTCTCATCTGGGGACAGTTTACGTGGACTGAAATGGGACGTGTGACATCGTCCCCTAGTACGTGTGACATCGTCCCTCACAGGTCAACGTTACCGGGATATCTTGCACGACCATTTGCTCCCGTTTGTGCGTCTTCAACATCCCACTGGGGACCTCATCTTGCAACAAGGCAATGCAGCTCCCGAATTGTATCCGAATGGTTGGATGAACACTCCACCGACGTGACCTCGCTTCCTTGGCCAGCTAGGCCACCTGACCTCAATTCCATCGAGCACATCTGGGATGCCATCGAGAGAGATGTTCGAGGCTCTGACCCCCCTCCATCAAATCTTCGTGAACTGTGGGTGCTTGTTCAGGGGTCGTGGATCCGTATGGCTTCCCAATGCTTCCGATGTCTTGTCGAGTCCACGACGAGACGAATCGCCGCCGTCATCAGGGCGAAAGGTGGTGCTACACGTTACTAGACAGGTATCTCTAATTCAATTGCTCTTCAGTGTAAAATTTCATCGAAATCGAATCATTTTTACGCGAGTTATCACGTTGACGGACAGACGGACAGACAGACAGACAGACAGGGACGGACAAAGCTGGAGCATATACGCTTCTTGAACCTACGGTTGGAAAGTGTAAAAAGAAATTAAAGGAAGAACTGTATTATGTGTAATAAGAATTTTCCTTTTTAGGAGTGCCTATGCCCCCCTCCCCAAATTTTTTGGGTGCGTGACGCCCTTGTTCTTATTTGCATAATGCATGCCCACCGAGTAATTGCGTGACATAGGGCTACTCTTCTAAAGCTAAAAGAAGGAACTGTACCCAAAATGCTGTAATTTTCGTTAAAAATCGCATCAACAGGAAGAAATAATTTTCGCAGTCTGATGTTTAGAAGTAATTATATGGGATAAAATGTACTTTGAATTCGATAGCATCTGCGTTTATGACCTCTAGAGGCGAAGTTGTGTATCGGAAGATATCCGGAAGGAAAGGAAAAATCTTCCTTACATTTTGAGCTTTTCAATGTAAATATAATTTTTCAACTCGGACTAATAATATTGGTGCCGGAAATCAAAGCACGGTGAGGCAATCGGACGGACGGGCAGAAGGATACTATAAGCACCTACTGTTTTACAAAAAATCTTTCTATTCTAAAAAAAAGTAACTGCCGCTGCTGCTGCCGCTGTTTTAGAAATTTCGCGACACTGTTGCTTTCCTAACTCGCAGCGCAAAACGTATTGAACAAAACAATATGAAATTTACATCGTTTGTAGAGAATTGTTTGGAAAACACGCTGAAATAAACCGTTTCTCGATTGTGGTGATACTTCAAGAGCTATTGTATTTCAAAGTTAAGGTAAGCAAAAAAGTGCTATCAGGTCGCGTTCCGGACACACTAAGAGCAACAGAACCACGAAACTTTGTAGGCATGTAGTGCTATGACCGAATTTTTGCCCCTCGTCGCCCTTTTTTTGAATTTCGATTTAGTTTACGAGAAATTAAATTTCTAAACTTCACAAAATTCTCTATTTCGTGATGGGATCCATTTAAAAAAACGGATATATGGCAAACTATAAATTATTACGCATTGTAATTTTTACAGCATAAACTTACAACTATCGTCCCTTTTTTACAAAAAAAAATTAAGAAAAAGTCATTTTTTGATTTTTAAGTATTTTTTAAAGACGCAAAGGAAAGAAACGAACTGCTTGTCTTCATAAGGTCTTTATTGCTCAAAATGTTGGGAAAAGAGCCCCGAACAAAATTTATACAAGTACAAAATAAATATAGTAACAAGAAATGGGAGAGAACAAGGTGATCGCCAGCATTAAAAAAAACAAATAAATACAATATAAAAGGTGTGAAAAAGCGGGCGCTCGCAGGCTGCCCAGTTTAACAGTAGTAAAAAATATAAGTCAATGAGTCCACTGGTGACAATAGAAATAAAATGTGTCTGTGAGTCCACCAAAAAAAAAACAGACGGTAAAGCAGTAAGAGTTCAACGGTAAACAATTTCAAAACAAAACGCGAATTCAGTAGTAAAAGTAAGTCTCGCACTTGGGCAGAAAAGTAGACACAGAACACTAATGAAGAACACTGATGATGGAATAAAACACAGTAGTGGAGAGCCGAAAGTTAAGCCAGCAGTTCCACGACATTTTCGACGACTTGGAACCAAGGCTGATGTGGTGACCAAATAGACATGAAGTTTGGAACAGTGTTATTGGCTTGTGCAATGTCAAATTCGAGTTGTAGTCTGGCTGTAACGGAGTGACGATATCTGCGGCAGAGGAAACGACGAGCTGTGTGATAACGGCGGAGGGAAGGTTGATCGACGCAGCGATGATAGTACAGATAGATTGTATACTTCGCTTGTAGAATTAGGAAGGAGCATACATGATTATGCGTGGGAGCCGACGGAAAGTGGTGACGTAACACAAGATAATGTGACATGGTGTGAAGGTGAGCACAAACTTTTTGAAGGAGAGAGAACATCAGTGAGAACAAGGGCTGTAACATCAGACACAAGAAGTATGCATGATGAATATCTCCGAGGGTTGAACAAAAAAACAAAGAGGGGAAGTCAGATGACGGAAACGGTGAAGAGTTCGAGGAGTCAGTAGGCGGCGATGAAGATGTAACCAATGAATGTCACAAGCTTTTGGAGAGGCGTAAGAAGTATGAGAGTCTGTCCTGGTGGCTGGCAAATCTGAAGATGGTACATTGGGAATAGGCATTGGTTCAAGAAAATGTGTTAAAAAATGCTGATAAAGAAGCTTGACAGTAACCTGATGTGGAAGGAAAGGAATATCATTGAGATACACAAGAAAAGGAAGGCTATGAGGCGCTGAGGGTTGCGAGATAAGTCCATGTTGATCTGCGAGGAGAGGATAGAGTCGACGAATACTGACTTGAAGTAATCGAAGCTGAGAACGATGAATGGGCGAATCCGAAAGAGGAGGAGTGATCTGGGAGAGCGATTTCCAGCGAAGGTTGGAATCCACGAGTTGAGAGACTCGCACCACGCCACTGGATAACCAGGTGGAGAAGTGCAAATATGAAGAAGCAGAGGAACGGATAGCAGAAGAAAAGAAGAGAGGTTCCGCAAGGAGATCGTTAGTAGAGGCTGGGGGAAGGCGAATAGGATATAAGGAACGCCAGAGGGTAAGAGCGGATCTGTAAAACTCAGGGAAATGGCTCGGAACGAGAGGAAAGAGGTCCATGCGGAGAAAAGTTGAGACAGTGAGGTGGGGACTTCGGGGAAAGAGAAGCGTGTCGACAATGGTTTGAGAAGAAGAAGGTTGGAGAGAGAAATTCCGAAGGAAATTTTGAAGGTGGAAAAGCTTTGAACTTCAGAGAGATGTCGGAGAGAGAGAGACCACCAAAAGAAATAGGAAGAACGAGAGTGGAGTGCTGCACCCAATGAATGACATTCCAGACGAAATTAGTGAAGGTACGTTGAAGTTCGCGAAGCAAAAAACGGCGGAGGAAGGTGCGCAATCCAAGCATGAAAAAAGATGGTTGGAGAAAGGTGTTGAGGAGGTAGGCACGGCTGAGGAACGACAGAAAAGGCTTGAGACGGTAAAAAGGTGCTAGGCGGCGATTGACCCGCTGAACCAGGGGAGACCAGGTAGCAGCGGCGACCGCAGAGGGGTCTCCAATGTAGACTCCGAGAAATTTGGCAACACTTGAAGACCAGCGGGCACCCCATGGGCGGTCAGCGCGGATCGTCCACGACCCAGCCCATAATCCAGAGCATTTATCCATGTTGAGTGAAGAACCAGAAATCGCAGCATATTCAAGATAGGTATTTCGAAGAGTTCCGAATGCTCCCTCAGAACGGATGAAGACTGTTAGGTCATCTGCGTAAGCCGAAAGAACTGTGTGGTGGTGACGTGTGCACGCAACTCCTCGCGGAACTGAGGAAAACAAACGAGAACGGAGACAAATCAAAAGCGGTTCAAAAGAGAGAGCAAAGAGTTGACCCGACAGGGGGCAGCCCTGCCGGATCCCACTGGCGAAAGGAATAGCAGAGGTGAGAAATGCTGAAGTACGAACACGAAAGAAGGAGTGAGAGTAAAGATTGGAAAGCGCCAAACGGAAGGAGGAAGGAAAACCAAACTGGCGAAGAACAGTGAAGAGATATGAGTGGTTAATTGAATCAAAAGCTTGACGCTGGTCGATATTGAAAATTGCGAGAGGTTCAGAGAGTCGAGAAGCAAGAGAGTATAAGTTACGAATGACAGTGATGTTAGAAGCGATTGAGCGAGAAGGAACAGTGTAGGTCTGATCAGGATGGATGATATGTGAAAGAACTGGATTAAGGCGAAGAGCAAGAACTTTGGCAAAGATTTTGTAATCGGTATTTAGAATGGAAATAGGCCGCCAGTTTGTCAAGAGTCCAAGGTTGCCAGATTTTGGAATAAGGCGAAGTAGAGCAAAGGAAAAAGCTGATGAAGAAAAAGGAAGACGAAGAAAAAACGAAGTTAAAACAGGCAACAAGAAGAGGAAGAAGAGTTGGAAGAAAAGCCTTATAAAAGGAAAGAGGAAGACCGTCTTCACCTGGTGAGGAACGATCATTAAGACTGAAAACAGAAGAACGAATTTCGGCTGGTGAGATTGGAGCACTGAGCGAAGAAAAGAAACATTGAGGGACTTGAGGAAGACCGTGAAGAAGTGGAGAGGAATCAGCTGGAGGCATCTGAGAAGGTTGGAAACGACCAGAAAAATATGAATGAGTATGTTGGCAGATGAGGGAGGGGTCTGCCGTGGTAGATCCATCCGGAAGGGAAAGATAAGCGATGGTATTGTATTTAGTTCGATGTTCTTCAAGATGACGTAGACTCAGAAGGGGATCATCTTGAAAGTGAATAAGGGTGAACTTCAAGCGAGTCAGAGCAGATTTAGCTGATGATTGGAGGCGATGATGAAGCCGGGCTTGCAGGATTTCAAAGTTAGGATCGGTGTGCGAGGTAGACTGAAGAGAACGGCGGATTGAATCTATGTCCATAAGACGATTGGTGCGAACAGAAAAAACAAAAGCGTTTAGCAAACGCAGTAATGGAATGCTTGGTGGAGAGCCACAGAGCTGCCGGGTCAACAGTGGAGGAAAGTTGATTGACTGATTGCGCAATAATGGAATTGACATGAGAAATAAAAGTTGGATCTTGCAGGCAGAAATCATCAAGGGTCCAAACCATTGGGTGAGGGACACCAGTGGAGGGAAGATGAAATTGTAGAACGACTGGACGATGGTCGGAGGAAACAGCTGGAGCATGTGAAACAGAAACAAGGGAAGAACGCAAAAAACTGGAAACATAAAATCGGTCCAATCGTGCAGCAGCGTTGGAGGATCCTGCAGGAGGAAACCAAGTGAAATCACGGGTCACAGGATGGAGAAGGCGAAATGCATCTTGGAGATCAAAATTAAAGACCAGTTGAGTGAGTTGCGAAACCAGAGAAGAGCGGAAATCTTGAGACCCATCACGATCGTAAAGAGGTTGCAGCGTACAGTTAAAGTCACCAGCCATGATCACAATTTCAGAAGACGGAATCTCAGTGAGAATTGTAGTAACATGAAGAAAGAGGGATGTAGCTTCTGAATCACTACGAGGAACGTGCAAATTTAACAAATGAAAACGGGTAGAAAGGAAGCGAAAAGAAAGGTATTGAAAAATCCCAAGCAGGCTCTGTGACTCAACAACGTCAGACAGAAACGGAAGAAATCGATTATGAATGCCAATTGCGGTGCCGGACCCCAAATGGGCACGGAAATTGTGAAAAAAGACAAAAGGCCAGCGTCGCCAGCGGGAAATGTCTGTCAAAGGAGAACAGTTTGTTTCCTGCAGGAGAATGATGTTAGCTTTAAGATAACGAATATCTTCGAAGACAAGAGCATTAGTTGCCGACGCAGCAAAGCTTCGGCAGTTGAAACTAACACAACTCAGTTGGGATATCATTGAACAGGCTGTAGATGGTTTTCGAGTTCAGCTGAGAGCTTCTTCAACAGGTATGAAAGACGCCGCTGAAACTGGGCAGCATCAGGAGGAAGAGTTATATTTCTCAAAAATTCATCAAGTAATTGAAGTTGTTGAAGCATTTCAGGTAACCTATTTAACTTGGATTGAATACACGGGATTGTTAGCAATTTTTTACGTTTTTTAGGGTGTTGAATAAGTTCAAGAAGTTCGGTGTATGTGAGCGGTTGCACTGGAACAGAACAGTCTTTGAAAAGAGTTGAAAGTTTGGTTATGGTGGGAAATGAAGAATCATCATCAACATCCGAAGCAACCGATGCTGATTCACTTAAATCAGCAGCAACATCCATATCATCTTCAGTAGGGAGGCATGCGAATCTGTTTGTTGTACGAAGTGGAGAAGAAAATTCTCCACGCCAGGTGAGATTCCAGAGGAAGTGGCAGAAGATTTGGTCCGAGAACGCCTTGAGCGTCGCGAACGCTTTGGAGAAGACTCCGCAGAATTTGGGCGTTTCCCGGAAGTTTTGGGTCCAGAGGAGCCCTCAGAAGAAGGAAGAGGTGGAAATGAGATGTCATCAATGACAGCAGATTTGAACAGTTCAGAAGCAGGCGTTTGAATTTGCGAAACAGGCTGTAAAACTGGTGCCAATTTGTTGCACGATGGTGGCGCTTGAGTGCTGGGCAATGAAGACCCAGAAGTTTTGAAAGAAAGCAGCTGTTCGGAATTGAATGGTAAAGACGGATCAGTGTTTGGCAATAACTGCGTAGTTGTTTTGAAAGATAGCGCCTTCTCGGAGTTGTATGGTAATGGCAGTTCTGAAACAGGTAAAGACAACGAAATATCTGCAGTCATGGAAGGAGCAATCAGCAGAGATGGTGACGTGGTTGACATAGGAGCAACAGTTTGTTCAGTAGTAAGGGAGGAAGAAGTGGAAGATAGAGGTGCATCGTGAACCTTCATCGAAGGGACAGCACCAGGTGCAGGTGTGCGGTGAGGGCACTCAGAAACCAGGTGTCCCTCAGCTCGGCACCGGAAGCACTGGACCCCAGCAAATAAGTTGAAAACGTATGTTCGTGTGTCCGTAACAAGTTGCAGAGTTGTGGGGCGGTAAGAAATGGCTTGGTCAGTGGGGAAAATAACACGATATTGGCGACGACCCCCTTGCACAAAGTTGAAAGGAGAGTCTGGCAGCAGCTGGAAGAAATTTTGTCTCTCCCACTACTCGACCAAGAGTGCCGAGTGCAGCAACAAGTAAGTTGTCAGGAATAGCAGTAGGCACAGGAGATAATGTCACTGTGACCGGGCGCTGTGCAGAAGCAACAGGTTGCAAGTGAAAGGAGCCAATATCAATGCCTGTAGCAAGAACGGTGTCGGTGGCTTTTTGGTGAACAAAATGAACGACAACACCCCTCCAATGCGAATAATTGAAACGATGCTTTCCTTGGGAACAACTTTAACCAAGGCCTCCAAATAGAGGGGGAGGGGGTGTCACGAAGAGACGGAAAATACACACTTAATAACAAAGCTGAGGAAAGTTCTTTACCTGCTGGTGAGTCGTCAGAAATCCGAATCTTGAGAACTTTATCTTCTCTAGAAAATTCTGGTTGCAAGGAAAGAGGTGTATGAGATTGGTTTGGACGAGCAGTCGCAGGATACGAGCGCGGGGGAGTTGCAGCCGTGGCAGCAGAACGAGACTCGGCATCCAGGATATGCAAATTAGGACGAAGAACATTCGATGCAGAAACAATAGGACGAAGCACATTAGAAGCAGAAACACAATTAGAAGAAGACAAATCCACACTTGAAGAGGTCAAAGTTGTCTCACAAGCGGTCGATGTAGCCAACGAAAATCCAGCGGAGATAAAATCAGCAGACGGAACTTGGGAAGCAGCCATCATGGCCGCTAAGCCGAACAACACAACACTGTCTGCTGCAACTGCGTCACACAGAAGAAACACAAAATAACGTAACAGAAGGCACTCACACTCACTTCAAGTGAGGCAAAACGGTGAAACCACAACGTAGTCAACACGAACCACTAACGCAGACGATAAATTCACAGGAAAAAACATTTTTTTTTACAGACGCAAGGAAAGAAACGAACGGCTTGTCTGTCTTCACGATAACCACAGAGGAACGTTCTGGTCCCGTGACCTGCTGCCATGGTGACGCAGAGAATTTGTTATGCATATGTTTCGTTGGTAAAGCTATCTCAGTCGTGCCTTAAGGTGGACGTCAAGCAATTTTGCTTCCTATACTTTCAATGGAAAAACTTCTGTACACATTTTCTTCACAATTAATGCGTTCCTAAGGATGAAAATTTGAACATCGATTAAAATAGATTCATTTTATATCTTGGAATACTTAATATTTTCTAAAGCATAACCATAATTATGCAATCCAATATTTTTTGTCTACTGACGTCATCAAACAACAGGTCGCGCCATCTTTGTTGTGGACAATTAATGGGTTCCCAAGGATGAAAATTTGAACATCGATTAAAATAGATTCATTTTATGACTTGTAATACTTAATATTTTCTAAAACATAACCATAATCATGTAATCCAACATTTGTTTGTCTACTGACGTCATGAAAGTACAGGTCGCGCCCTCTTTTTTCTGGTTCCAACTCCACCAAAGGAAAAGTTATTGATTTTTTATATAATTATGGTTATGTTTCAGAAAATATTAAGTATTCCAAGTTATAACATGAAGTTATTTTAATCGATGTTCAAATTTTCATCCTTGGGAAAATAATTGTGAAGGAAATGTGCACAAAAGTTTTTTCATTGGAAGTATAGGAAGCAAAATTACTTGACGTCCACCTTAACGGTTTAGCATAACGGTTTACGAAAATGCTTTTTGGACCGCTTTTGTTTTCCGTAGTGGTAAATTTAGTAAGTGCTATAACTTCAAACGACAAAAGTCCAACCTTCCAAAAATTAACGACAGTAAAAAAACTCTGAAATTTCGGATTAACAAGCCTTATTTGCTTGGACATGCAATAAAAATTTAAATTTATACGAATTTTCCAGTTTTTACTTCATGTGATATACTTGGAGATCGGGCTGCAGGACACGAGCGCTACTCTAGAAACGAGCGTAGCGAGCCTAGAGGTGCCACCCCTAGTGTACTAAAACAAAAGAATGAGAAAATTTTAACGGTCAGTTATGTAAATGAAAAATCCGAGATATAATGTTAAGACAGAAGTGGTTAAGAGCTGCTGCAAGTGTGTATGCATTTTATTTCGTATGTGGAATAAAACGAAGTTAAAAATAAAAAAATGTATTTAAAATGAAGCTGTTCAGCTAGTAATATAACGCTGCGTGGTGAAACAGACATTGAAGGACAACTAGTAACACAATATACACCGACGAGCCATTTAATTATGACCACCTACCTAATAAGCTGTAGGACCCCCTTTCGCCCTCAAAACAGCGGTAACTCGGCGAGGCATCGATTCTATGAGGTGGCGATAGGTATCCAGGGATATCTGGTACCATAATGTAGACAGCACGTCATCCAGTTCCTGTACATTTCGGGGTGGTGGTGATTTAGCGCGAACCCGCTTTTCCAAGTCGAACCACAAATTTTTGATTGGGTTCATGTGAGGTGAATTTGGAATCCAGGACATTAACAGAAAGTCACCAGCATGTTCCTCGAACCACCCTTTGACGATTCTGGCAGTGTGGCATGGCGCATTATCTTGTTAGTAATGGCCATCACCAGCAGGGAACACAGTTGCCATGAATGGGTGAACTTGGTCCGCAACGATGTTCAGATACCTGACAGCTGTCAGGGATTGTGCTATTGGGATAATGGGGCCTGAATTGTCCCAAGAAAACATAGTCCACGACATAACACCGCCGCCGCCGGCTTGTTTCCACCGAACAGTGCATTCAGGTGCTATAGCCTCCGTTGGTGATCGGCGTATCCGCGCTCGGCCGTCAATGTGATGCGCCATCTCTTGATTCGTCAGACCAGGCCACTTTCTTGCAGTTATCCACGGTCCAATCTCGATTATCTTGGGCCCATTTCATGCGTTGTTGGCGATGACGTGCAGTGAGAGCATGGGGATCCAGCTTGGTCTTCGGCTACGCAGGCCCATACGCAGAAGGCTGCGATGAACTGTGCACTGTGGCACATTGTCCTGATCACTTCTGTTGTAGGTGCGGGTGATTTGTCTACTGTGGCCCTGCGGTCTCTGTGAACAATACACGACAGTCTTCGCTCCCCTCTGGCATCAATGAGCTGCAGACGACACACGGATGGACAACGGTCCGTCGTTTAGCCATCTGTGCACCACTTTTGATACGTACTTACTACAGCAACACGTGAACAACCCACAAGCTGCGCCGTTTCAGAGATCGTAGTTCCGAGGCGCCATGCCTTCACAATTTGTCCTTTATCAAACTCCGATAAACCGACAGTTTTTCCCATTCTGACTCCGAACACTTTACTAACCGGAAGCTGGTCCTCAGATTGTACATATACTGCTCTGTGAACTTCCCCTGCGCCACTGTTCGGTCTCCAGGAGCGCTCATTTCTCGAGGCTGGGGGTGGTCATAATGTAATAGCTCATCGGAGTATTGCTGAAGTCTGGCACTGGCAATGCTCTTGCACAGTTCCAAGACCTAGTAGATGGAAATTAGATTAATGAACGAGATCGGCCCTTACGTAATTATTTTACGGTCCACAGGAATTGCGACTAGTCAGAATTAATAACCTGAACGAATGCCGCAGATTACGAGACTGTGAATTGGGGAACGGATGCCGGGAATGAAATTATTACACCAGTAATGCCTGAAACTGATAAATTAGCGGAAATAACCGTTCTCCTCCGCATTTCAAATGCAGTGGTAGCTTGTGTACCTATTCAGGGCTCTGCAGATGATATTTCTGGCCGTTCGTTATTGAAGAGTGATTGTTGTTGTCAACAGCGGGTGTAAGCCAAGGGAATGATAGAAAAATCTTTAAAAATATTTAGGATTTCATAAAATGAAATTACTAAATGATATAATTAAGCTAATTTCTTGATAGTTCATTACTGCTTTGTAGCTCTTAAATATTCATTTTTCTTGTTTCAACGAAAGGAAGCTATTGAATTTGCACTGTCGATGAGCAGTTATAACTGGAAAGTATTTCATGAGGGCTCTAACACATCATCAACCTTCGCGTGTACTCTTTATGGTATGTTCCACTGCTTGCGAATGCATCTATTTTTGCAGTGTACCAAGAAACTCCTTAAAATCTAGTTACAAAACGTACTGAATATTTTCGTAATTTCTCCCCATATACACTCAATGGACAAAACATTAGAGATGCCTACATAATAGCTTGTTTGTCCGCTTCTAGCGCAAATAACAGCCTGTACACGACGAGGCACGGACTCCACTAAATGCCAGAAGGTTTCCGGATTTAATACTAGCCACGCCTGTCCAAGGCTTTTGTTTAGGATCGATGGATCTGATATTCCGCTCTACGGAATCCCAAAGAGCTTCAATAGGGTTTAAATCCGAGAGCCACCGGATGATTCCAAATTCGGATGAGAGTTTCTCGAGCCATGCCTGAATAGTTGCGCCCCGGTGGGGCAGCGTATGAAACAGACCATCGGCCGCAGGATGCCCCGAAAGGCGATGAAAGCGTGTAGGTGATCAGCCAGCACATGCTGGTAGCGCGAAGCGGTTAAGGACCTCTCCAGACACACTAAGGGAACTATTGTGCCCCATGAGAAGGCTCCCCAAACAATCACGGAGCCACCATCGTCTTTAACAGGGCAGACCTGGCACGACGGGGACATGCTATCTACGCCACCACCGCATCCTCCTGTTAGCTCGATACAGCTGAAACGGGATTCATCTGACCACACGACGCGGCACCTCTTTGCAGTTTCTCAGTTTTGATGTTCCCGGTACCAGGCGAGGCGTGATGTCTCATGACGAGCAGTCAACAGGGGCACACGAGTAGGGCGTCGGCTCCTGTAGCCCAGGCTGGCACCGTGCGCTGTACCGTTCACTCACTGACGCTTCTTGGGCCTCCGTCACTTAATCCGATGTGAACTGCACCGCCGCCGTTACCAAGAGATTGGTCTGTACAAGCCTGGATAGTCTACTTCGACCCCGGTCATCAATGGCGTGTTGTACGCCATCGCTTGGTCTCTTGGCGCTGGTACGTCCGTCGATGGTATACTCGCGGTGCATGCGTCCACGATCAAAGGCGCTCATATCACCACGTTTACCCATTTCGTCGATTGCGATACACAGCTTGCGTTTGATTTGGGATAGTTTCATTCTACTTATCGCCTGCATTCGATTAAAGATTGTTTCAATTGCCTGCGTTTGATTTGGAACTGCTTCATTCTGCTCGGGGGATGCCCATGTCAACGGCCCATCACCCTTATCTCAAATGTTTTATCTACTATTCTTTGAGAAAGTACTGCCGATTATTACTGCATAATATTGCTGAAATCATTACTTGCTCTACCTCCGATTTTTTTTTTTTACTATAAGCAGTGATTATTAAACAAGAAAAATGACACCGAATTTTCCGCTGTAATCAGAGAACAACGTGCCGACAATTTCTTGCGAGTCAAACGGGTCGGATCAGTGTTCCTGACCCGATTTCGACCCGGTTTTATTTCCGTTTAATTTTTTTAAAAGAAAAAAATACGTCAAAGAAAGATGCGTACTGCGGAATTTTGGGCTCGATGCTGGTGAGACCTTTGTCATACAAAATATTGCCGTCTCTTTCTTAAAGAAACGAAGATTTCTACCGACCGACGGTTCGGCGCAGACAATGGACTCACCGATACCACATCGTCAAACGATACTTCCTTTGCGTTTGTTTTCATTGCAACTGTCCAGAACAAGATACAGGCAAACACCTGTCGCCTGCTTCCCTGGTGATTCATTCTCTCACCCAAGATTTCCACAGATCGACGATACAGCGCAGACAATAGACTCACCGATACCATATCGTAGAACGATACTTCCTTTGCGTTTGTTTTCATCGCGATTGTCCGGACCAAGATACAGGCAAACACCTGTCACCTGCTTTTCTGCCGATTCACTCTCTCACACCCCGCGTGTCACATTGTAAGACTGAGAGTTACTTTTCGCATCTCATCTTTTGCATTGAGCATTCAGAGGTTTTAATTTGACGTGCTAACATCCCGTTCCATTGCATGTCGTGTCGGAATTAATACCTTATTTCTTAATATGAATGCATTTTATATTTAGGTGATTGAGAAAGGCATCAAGGCCAACAAATACGTTTTTGTTGAAAACAAAAAGGGGAAGAGTGAATGCTGGAAGTTGTTTCGTCTCATTAAGAAATCAGAATATGTTTCATAACAACACCAACTTTCACACATTCTGAAACTTGATATGTTATCAAAAAACAGGAAAAACTCAATTTAAACATATGACGAGCTACTTACTTCAAACATTTTGACTGTAGCACCATCAATATTAAGTGGAACAGCCTTAACATTACTGCGGAGGGACTTTCTGACTCTCGCAGATGTGTTTGAAAATACACTATCTACCAACAAGTAATTGAACACCTTTGCAATCGACGATATCTGCGGTCCTCATACACGTCATGGCTGCCGCCGTTAAATATCGTGTGGGAAACAACAACGCAACCAGTCGCATGCAAGATGCCACGCAGTTCGGAGCTTTCTGATTTCGAGAAAGGTGTAATCGTCGGGTATCACAGAAATGGCCGATCCATACGTGACATATCCAGCTAGTTGAAGTACCCAAAATCGACAGTGGCCTCCGTGATTGGCAAGTGGAAGATGAGAGGTGACTGTCGGAATGTGCCCCGACCCGGCAGACCTACAGAACTGGGAGTTAGAGACCGACGTGTGATGGCCGAGAAATTCGGAAGAACCGCACCAAATCGATGGGTCACATCCGCGAGGAGTTTCAACAGGCATCCGGGAGTGTTCTTTCGATGAATACCATCCGTAAGGAAGCCCATCTGCTCGGTTATCATGGGCGTCCTTCCGCCCACAAGCCTTTGATCAGCAAGTCCAATAGCGCTGCTCGGCTAACATGGTGCAAAGAACGTCGACATTGGACAGTTGAACAGTGGAAACAGGTTCTCTGGAGCGACGAATCAAGGTTCACCCTCTACCGTTCGGATGGCAGGGTCTGGGTTTGGCGTCTGCCTGGAGAACGCCTCCTGCCGGAATGTATTGTGCCAACTGTGAAGTTCGGCGGCGGTGGAATTATGCTATAGTGGTGTTTCTCCTGGTATGGCACGAGATCCTTGGTCGCAATTCCTGGTATACTCAACGCCGAGACCTAGTGCACCATTTTGGATGACCATGCGCTTCCTACGTTGTGGCAGTTTTACGGGGTGGACCCATTGTACTTTCAGGATGACAGTGCCACCTGTCATGTTGCGAGGTCCACCATGGCTTGGTATGGTGACAATTGAGTTAATCGAATGGATTGGGCTGCGCAGAGCTCGGACCTTAACCCTATCGAGCACCTCTGGGACGAGTTAGAGCGTCGACTTAAGGGGTGCCCCACCGTCCAAAATCGGTGAAGGAACTGACCTGTCTTCTCCAAGCCGAGTGGAAGAAAATACCGCTAGCCGTCGTACAACGCCTGGTTGAGAGTATGTCCCGGAAGGTCGCAGCTGTAATCGCCGCTCGTGGAGGCTCCACCAACTATTCAAGGTAAATAAACTTCGTTTTCCTTTGCTATCACAGGTGTCCAATTACTTGTTGGTAGATAGTGTATGTGTAAAGCAGTTAGGTTATAATGAAGGACGGCAGTTTCAACAATTTCTGTAAGTGAGTAAATTATACGTTTCCGTAATGCTTTTATATGATTTCTGTATAACTTATGATACCACTGCAAAGATATGTTTTGAACGCCCTTTATACAGGGTGCAAAGGAAAGTCCTTTTAGCCTAGAATAACTTGCCTAGAATAAGCCATTATACAGGGTGCATAAGAAAGTCCCTTTAGCCTGAAATAACTTACAAACGGAGAGAGGTACAGTTATGCAAGTGAGATAACGGTATAGTAAAGCGACTACGCCCGATCGAATGCAACCGATAGCAGCGCCCCTAGTGGCGAAATGCGCAAGTTAGCCATTGCAAATCGAAAACGAAAAGAGATAGAGCAAAATTTCCAACTACAAAGTTGTAGAGCATCAATTAATTAGTACAAAACGACATTTGTTTCACACGGATAAGATACGTTTTTGCCTGAATACCCTAAAATGTCCGAAATCGGTGCGCTACCTTTTGTGTGAACGTTTGAAGCGAACAGGCATAGGTATGAATAAATGCACACAATTTATTGCATAAATGCGTACTTATTATGTCAATACAGTTTGATGACAAAACAAAAACAAGAAAGGCAAACTGGCGCACAGTGATAAAAAGCTAATGTCGAGTATGTTCCAAGAGTTCGCCATTGCCCACGATACACATTTGTATTCGTGAAAGTAGCTGCAATCACATTCCTCAGCATGGAAGGTGTCACAAGCATCTGTAACACGACGACGTAGATACAGCATACTTGTAGGCCTGTTGCATACACCTGATTTTTTATGTAACCCCAGAGGAAGAAATCTAACGGAGTGAGGTCCGGCAATCGTGGAGGCCATTCAAAAGCACCACCACACCCGATGAATAGTTGCCCAAAACAATATGTGCGAAAGCGTCGCACTGCTGCTGGCTGGTGTGCAGGGGAACTGTCATCTTGGAACCACAAGGAACGCAATGCGGACAGGAAAATGTCATTTAAAAAGTCAGGTATGATATTCTGTAATAGTTGGAGGTATCTCTGTCCGTTGGCATTCTCCGTAAATGAGCACCATCTCGCAATATTGGGAGTGAGTGAAGCTCGCCATTCTCACACAGCGTACGTAGACCTAAACTTCTGATCAGGGTACATCATGCTACTGGTTTTTATATCGTAGGTACAGTACAACGTCACAATCTGCACTTGCATACGGCTACATTTGTGAAATGTGAATATGCAGATTCGAATCGTCGCGCATCGATTTCGGACATTTTAGGGTATTCAGGCGACAATTTATTTTATCCGTGTGAAACAAATGTCGTTTTGTACTAACTAATTGATGCTCTACAACTTTGTATTTGGAAATTTTGCTCTATCTCTTGTCCTTTTCGATTTGCAATGGCTAACCCGCATTTCGCCACTAAGGGTGCTGCTATCGGTTGCATTCGATCGGGCGTAGTCGCTTTACTATACCGTTATCTCACTTGCATAACTGTACCTCTTTCCGTTCGCAAGCTATTTCAGGCCTATGTACCCTGTATATATATACACTATCTGCCAACAAGTAATTGGACACCTGTGATAGCAAAGGAAAACGAAGTTTATTCACCTTGAATAGTTGGTGGAGCCTCCACGAGCGGCGATTACAGCTGCGACCCTCCGGGACATACTCTCAACCAGGCGTTGTACGACGGCTAGCGGTATTTTCTTCCACTCGGCTTGGAGAAGACAGGTCAGTTCCTACACCGATTTCGGACGGCGCTCCAACTCGTCCCAGAGGTGCTCGATAGGGTTAAGGTCCGGGCTCTGCGCAGGCCAGTCCATTCGATTAACCCCATTGTCACCATACCAAGCCATGGTGGACCTCGCGACATGACAGGTGGTATTGTCATCCTGAAAGTAACATGTGTCCACACCGTAAGACTGCCACAACGTAGGAAGCGTTGTGGCAGTTTTTCGGTGCCATACCAGGAGAAATACCCACATAGCATAATTCCACCGCAGCCGAACTTCACAGTTCGAACAATACATTCCGGCAGAAGGTGTTCTCCAGGCAGACGCCAAACCCAGACCCTGCCATCCGAACGGTAGAGGGTGAACCTTGATTCGTCGTTCCAGAGAACCTGTTTCCACTGTTCAACGGTCCACTGTCGACGTTCTTTGCACCACGTTAGTGAAGCTGCGCTATTGAACTTGGTGATCAAAGGCTTGTGGGCGGCAGCACGACCATGATAACCGAGCATATGGGGTTCCTGAGGGATGGTATTCATCGAAAGAACACTCCCGGATGCCTGTTGAAACTCCTTGCGGATGTGGCCAATCGATATGGTGCGGTTCTTTCGAATTTCTCTGGCCAGCACCCGTCGGTCTCTAACTCCCAGTTTTGTGGGTCTGCCGGGTAGGGGCACATTCCGACAGTCACCTCTCATCTTCCACTTGTCAATCACAGAGGCCACTGTCGATTTTGGGTACTTCAACTCGCTGGATATGCCACGTATGGATCGGCCATTTCTGTGATACCCGACGATTACACCTTTCTCGAAATGAGAGAGCTCCGAACGGCGTGGCATCTTGCATGCGAATGGTTGCGTTGTTGTTTCCCACATGATATTTAACGGCGGCGGCCATGACGTGTATCAGGACCGCAGATATCGTCGATTGCAGGGGTGTCCAATTACTTGTTGGTAGATAGTGCATATATATATATATACGCACACACACACACAGCCGAGTCACAATATTGTGACCTCCTACTTTTGACGTCAGCAACGCGTAGCCTATGAAAGAAGGAACGTGTCGTGAGCTGGCTTGGAGGGCATATAAGGTGTGATCTGAAAATACATCACTCGTTGCTATCATGGATAAACGGAGCGATTTATCAGATTTGTAAAAAGAGATGATTATAGGCTTTTGGGCCAAGGGTGCCAGTATTGCTGAAAGAGCGCAGTTTGTGAACTGTTCGCGTGCTGCTCTGGTTGAAGTGTTTCTTGATTGGAGAAACGGCACCATTGCGAATAAGCGACGTGAAAACTGCGGAGTACCACGTGCTACTGATGTGAGAGGTGAACGTCTGCTGCGAAGATGCGTGAGGGCCGATGGACACGCTACAGTGGAGCAACTTACTGGCCGAATCAACCAGGGGGCTACCGGAAGGATGAACGGCCGAATCAACCAGGATGGCCGAATCAACCAGGATGAATCAACTTACTGGCCGAATCAACCAGGATGGGCTACCGGAAGCTACCGGAAGTGTGTCTAAAATGGTAGTTCAGCGAACCATGCTGCGTATGGGGCTCCGATGCAGACGGATTGTCACTGCATCTATGCTAACGAAGGTGCATCGGCAGAAAAGGCTTACATTTGCATGGCAATGTCAGAATTGGACCTTCGCTGATCGGCAAAAGATTGCCTTCTCCGGTAAGTCACGTTTTATGATTCATCGAACGGATGGAAGTTAACGTATAAAGCAAGAAACATCGGAGAACAAACATTCTTCAACCATTGCTGGAAGAACACAAGCTGGTGGGGGCAGCGATACAGTCCGGGGAATGTTTTCGTGGCATTCTCTGGGTCCAGTCATGCCTGTGGTAGGCACTATGAACCGAATTCGTTATTTTAAAATTTCGAACTATACGGAAAACATTTTTGCACCAGAAACGATATCCTACAAGGAAAGAATCGTTCAAATCCGGTTACTAGAAACAGAGAAACCGACAAAACTAAGATATATTACTACGCTCCCTAGCGAAAAAAACGTGCATCATTTTAAGCAGAAAATATTGTCGAAGAGTTTTTCGTGGTGAGCGGTATCTTATCAAACAGTATTTTTTTTTAAATCGAGTTTGCAGGTGCGCAGATATTGCTGTGAACACATCGGAAATATAAATATGCAGTTATGCTCCCTAGTGGCAAATCCTTTCTTCTCAAAAATTAGGATTATATGAGAAATACTTCGTGGTAGGTGCTCTAACTGATGCAAAAAAAGTTTTCAAATCAGATTTTTAGAAGCAGAGATATAGGGAAAATTGCAATACAACTTTACTCCCCCTAGAGGAAAAACTGGGTACTACTTGAAAAAGAAACCACTCAAAACAGTCTTTTTGAAGTGGTATCGATGGGAAGAAAGAATGTTTCCAATCGGATATTTGGAAGCAATGATATATAATAAAATGCATTTTGAATTAGATCGCACCTGCGTTTACGCCATCTAGCGGCAACGATATGCATCGGGAATAAACCGGAAGGAAAGGATCATCCCTTTCACTTTTCGAGCTTCACAATGCAAAAATATTTTTTAAATGCAACTAATAGTTACCGAGATACGGTTTCCTCAAACGAACAGATGGACGGACAAAGTGATAACATAAGCACGTACTTTTTTTTTTTTTTTCAAAAGACGTGCTCAAAAGGCGTCATGGCGCAGACTTCAGTGTTTAATATGCAGTCCGGATAATTGGCTCCCGGAATGCCTTTCAATGAATGTAAATGTGCACCGTACGTTTATATTTGCATTTTCACTTCATTTAGTTTGTCATAAATTTCACGCATATAGTTTAAACTTTATATTACACTAATGTTCTAACAAATTTTTCTTTTACTTTCGTAACAGGCATCGAAGAGCAGACAGTGAAATCTTAATTTCTGAGCGATTGGACATTGTGATTCTTCCCGTGCATGTAAGTATACAGAAAACAAATATTAAAGCTTGCATTATACGCTGAGGTGAAATTACATGCCACCACACCTACGAGATAAATGGTATCGTCCCCAAACGACGTAAACAAACTGGGAAGGGCGCTATCATTTCCATTGCGTGCCATCACACCCATGAGGTAAATGGTATCGTCCGAAAACAAAATAAGCAAATTGGAAGGGCGTTATCATTTCCATTACATGCCACCACACCCGTGAGGTAAATGGTATCGTCCGAAAACAGCGTAAACAATCTGGGACGGGCGTTATCATTTCCATTACATGCCACCACACCCATGAGGTAAATGGTATCGTCCGCAAACGACGTGTATAGAGAGAAGCAGATAAATATCTCCGCAAAGTCAAATAGTAGCATTCTCAGTTCAGATGACAGTTTATGAGGATTTAAGCGATTTCGAAAGTGGTATGATAGTCGGCACCCTAAAAATGGGTCACCCCGTGACGGAAATTTCCAGGAAATTTGGATTTACACGTTCAACAATTTCAAGGGTATACCTGGACTACACAAACTCAAGAAAAACAAACAGAGAGCGAGACCGGTGTGGCCGTAGAGAAGCCCTGGACAATCTGGATAACGGCGTCTGGCGCGCATCATAAAATCCGCCCGGCGTGCAACATTTCCGCCAATCACAGTGCAATTCAATGCTGAAGGGGGGAGTACTACCATCACTGTTCGGACAGTGCTACGCTCCCTATGTTCTATACGGTTGTGTAGCCGACGGCCCATCCGAGTACCATTGCTGACCAGACAACGCCAGGTTGTGTGGTGTGAGTCTCGCCGGGGCACCGCCATTGGACGCAAGACGACTGGAAACGTGTAGTATGGTGCGACGACTGTTTCGGGCATATGACCGACTCCGGCTGTGGCGACAACCCCCAGAAGGCAATGAATCCCTCATGCCTATACGAGAGAGTGCATATAAGCGGTGGTTCTGTGATGATGAGGGGTGTTTTCTGCTGGCACGCATTCGGACACCTCACACGTCTGCAGACCTCTCTGGCCCGGTAGAGGCTACGTAACTATCCTTTGGGGATCATTTGCCCCCGTTCATGTCATGCAATCACTGCGACGGTTGCAACATTTTTCAACACGACAATGCGCCACCGCATACGTCCACAGTCGCCTGGTTACAGCAAGGGGAACCTGCAAGGAGTGTGGCATCCTGACTTGCCCACCTCATTCACCGGATTTAAAAACCATCGAAAACATTTGGGATGCTGTTCAACGTGCCATGAAAGCTAGGAGTTCTCCAGACATTTCCAAATAATAAATTGTAATTGTATTAATGAATATAAATGAATCCAGTTAGTGGCTAATAAAAAACAGAGGTAACTTCTGATGATAAATCCACGTAAAAGTCTGCTTCCACACGTTGCCTCAGCTCATCAGGCACTACCCGCGGCTACGCCTGATGAACTGAGGCAACGTGTGGAAGCAGCCTGGACCGACATACCGCAAGCCCACATCCAAAGCCTCTTTCGTTCGATGTCGCGGCGTGTAGCGGCCATTATTGCCAGCCATGGGGGCCACACGAACTATTGATGTCTGCGTGTTGCGCAAGTCGCACGGGCCTGTAAGCTCAATCGTTTCATCTTTGTATCTATTGTTATATGTCCAGTATATCTGGCTTTGCTATCTCGTGTCCTTCTTGGTGTTGCATTTTGGGTGGCCAGCTGTGTATATATCATCATCATCATCATCATTGTCAACCATTATCAATCCACTGCTGGACGAAGGTCTCCCCAAGTTTCCTCCACAACGGTCTTTCTTGTGCCAGTCTCCTCCATGTCACCCCCGCATACTTTCGAATGTCATCCACCCATCTCCCATGTGGTCTTCTTCTGGGTCTTTTCCAGTCCCTTGGAATCCAATCTAAAATTTCGGCTGTCCAGCGATGGTCTGTCCTCCTGGCAGTATGTCCAGCCCATTGCCCTTTCAGGGATTTTACTCTGATCATGATGTCTTTCACTCTTGTCATTTTTCGGATCCATCAAGTTCCTCTTCTTATCTCTCCTGGTTACACCAAGCATGCACCTCTCCATGCTTTTTTAAAATGTTTGCATCCTTTGTTTGTCTCTTTTAGTTAAGGTCCACGTCTCTGCACCATACGTAAGCACTGGAAGGATGCATTGATCAAACACATTTCTTTTAAGACATAATGGCATATTGCTCTTGAAAATTATGCTGTTTCTTCCAAAAGCTTTCCAGGCAAGTTTTGTACGCCGATTAATTTCTTCATCAATGTGACCCTCACTTGATATCTGCTGTCCAAGATAAACGTAGGTGTCTGTTATCTCCAGCTTTTCTCCATCAATCGATAAATCTTCATTTCTTGTAAAAGCATTGAACATCAGTTTTGTCTTCTGAAAGTTCATTTTTATTCCCACTTTTTTACTCTTGTCAGCAAGTTCCTGGATCATACTCTGCAGCTCTGATGGCGTAGCTACAAAAATGACTACGCCATCAGCAAAACGAAGGTGGGTTAGATAATCTCCATTAATCTTTATCCCTTTGTTTTCCCAGTTCTGTGATTGAAAGACATTTTCCAATGTGGCATTAAAGAGCTTCGGAGATATGGTGTCACCTTGTCTCACCCCTTTCCAATTTTTATGTGTGTAGTATTTTCAAACAGCCGAATCTTTGCACTTGCATTTCTTTGATGTTATTAATAATATTAACGTGTGCATCTTCAATACCGCAGGATTTCAGAGTCATTGTAACTGCTGATGGTTTCACCGAATCAAAGGCTTTTTCATAATCGATAAAAGCCATGCACAGTGGAAGTTCATATTCCCTCGCTCTTTCAATTAGTTCTCTCAGTACGTGGATATGATCTATTGCGCTGTTGCCACTCCTGAATCCAGCTTGTTCTCTCGGTTGAGCCATGTCCAGTGTTACCTTCAAACGGCGTGAAAGAACTTTAGTGAAGATTTTATAAACCACTGATAGGAGGCTGATAGGTCTGTAGTTCCTGAAATCCTCAATGTCACCTTTTTATGAAGCAGGATTGTAGCGTTGTTCCAATCCTCAGGAATTTTCCCTTCATTAAGGCATGGAGTCAAAATTTGGGCGAGTACTGTTTCGATTTCTCCACTTGCTTCTTCTATGATATCTACAGTAATTCCATCTTCTCCTGGAGCTTTTCTTCGCTTCATGTTCTTAATTGCATGTGCAACTTCTGCTGGGAGAACTGGAAGAACTCTGGTACTGGTACCTTTCATGATGCCTGGAGTACATGTATCATCCCTTTCATATAATGTGGAGTAGAAATCTTTCACTCTTGTCAAAATTTCGCCTCTATTTCTTGTTACAGAACCATCTTCTTTTCTCAGTGCCATAAGCTGTTTTCTTCCCTTACTGAGATGTCCCTTTGCTATCTTTAGGCTTTGGTTGTTTTCAATTGCTTTCGTCATTAGTTCACAGTTGAATTTCCTTATGTCTTCAGTGATACTTTTTCGTACTGTCTTGCATAGCTCTATATATTCCACTTTGGAAGTCACATCTTCTTTAGTTGTCCTCAGCACTCTTCTTTTTTGCATCAACATTTTGGTTTTTCCTGATAATTTGTTCACATGCAACTTGTTCTTAGACTCAGCTAATTTTGTTGCAGTTTCCATAAGAGCTTTGGTTACTTTTCTGTTAACTTCAGAAATATCCACTTCTTCCGATGTTAGGCCTTCTAAAGCAGAGAATCTGTTCTTCAGTTCCAACTTGAAGGTATTATGGTGTTTTTTAAGGTTGGTTATGTCAATACATTTTGTTTGTCTTATGAGCTTACCACGTTCAAGGTTTAGTGTTGAGGTGCATCTTACATCTCACCAGTCTATCACTACCTGTGTTGAACTTGTTTTGCACACTGCAGTCTTCTATGACGAATTTTTTGTTACACATAATAAAATCAATTTCACCTTGTCATCCCATTTGGATGTCTCCATGTCCATTTCCTGTGTGGCTTTTTCTTGAAAAAGGAGTTTAAGATGAAAAACCCTTCTGCCTCTGCAAACTCTACGAGCGTATTTCCACGCTGGTTTCTATTGCCGTGACTGAATTTACCTAGTGATGCTTTATTCTGTTGCCATTGCCCTACTTTTGCATTGAAATATCCTATAATTTTCTTTGCGTGTTGCTTGCCTTTATTATTTAGATGACGAATTTCTTCATAAAATTTCTTCAATTTCTTCTTCAGGATGACTTGTGGTGGGTGCATAAGTTTGAATAATCTGAGCCTGGTATCTTCTCGAGAGTTGGATAACGAGTCGTGCAGCTCTGTCAGAGGAACTTTCAACTTCTACAACTTTATTCTTCAGTTTCATGTTTATTATAAATCCAACACCACTAGTTCTGCCAGTATATGCCCCACGATAGTAGAAGAGATGTCCACTTTTCAGTTCAATGAGATCTCCTCCTTTTCTCCTTACCTCACTTAGCCCCACGATGTCCCACTTGATCCTTTGTAGTTCCTCTTCCAATTTAAGAAGCTTTGAATCAGAAGATAGGGAGCGTCCATTATACGTAGCCAGGGTCAGCATCAGATGGCAGCCTAGTCCGATCTTCCGGTGATTCTGAGCATCCTCGGCCTTCATGTCGCCTTGGCCGCTGCCTTGGCCAGGTACATTCCAGCTGCCGAAGACTGAGGGCCAAGATTTAAGTTGTGGTTGGTGGTCGTCAGAGCCCCTTTAGTGGGAACAGGATGCACCACGAGAAGGCGGGGTTGACATTTATCAAGGAGAGGCTGTGATGTTGCGCATCACCTGACCTTACATCCTTCAGTATATATATATATATATATATATATGCGGCAACGATGTTGTTAACCATGCTTAATCGATATCGCTGTTTTATTAAATGCACTTTATGCACGTGTTTGCATTCTACGAAAAATTACAATCTTTTATTATTAAATTTAGTTAGTTCACATTATAAAAAGTGTGTATTATATCATTATATTACCAAAAAATTTGGGAGGGCCCTTTACAGTGGCAATCCCCGACTCTAAAAATTTGGAAAGGGTTCTGACTCTCCCGAAACCCCAGTGGTTACGCCTGTGACCGACACCGTACTAATGTATGTCAATAAATGCTATGTTGTGTTTCTCTTCTAGGCATCCGATGACTTTTGTCAATATAGTGCATGTATATATGTGTACACTGAAGTGCCAGAAAAACTGGTACACCAGTTTAATACTTGGTAGGTTCCACCGCGGGAGCGCAGGACTGCAGAAATACGACGGGCATGGACTCCACTAGCTTCTGGAAATATGCTGTAGGCAATGCACACCACACTTCCTGCAGAGTGTTCCACAATTCGGGTGTAATTCCGAAATCTCAGATTCCTGTGTTCGATAGCCCATTGCATGGTATCCCAAATGCGTTATATCACGTTCAGATCTGGGGACTCTGGTGGGAATGGCAACACCTCAAACTCAAATGAATGCTCCTCTAACCATAATGTGGCATCCCGACACTTGTGTGAAGATGCATCGTTCTGTTGGAACAGGCCCAACCCATCAGCATGAATGCAGGGCATGAACGGGTGTACCTAGTCAGAAAGGATCCGCACATAGCTTTGGCCAGTCACAGATGCTTGTAGACGTACCAGGGGTCCCAGTGAAGCCCAGCTAAACACACACCATACCATTACGGACCTCCCACCAGCCGGTACAGTTCCCTGTTGACAGGCGGGATCCATAGCTTCATGGGGTTTGCGCCACACACGAATCCTTCCATCTTCCCGATACAGTTGGAAACGCGACTCGTCAGACCAGGCTACTTGTTTCCAGTCACTAAGCGAGGCGCATAGCTCTGTGTCGTGCACCCATCAAGGGGCCTCGAGTTGGGCGCCGGCTCCCAAAGCCCATATCGGGCAGGGTACGTTGCACAGTCCGGACGCCGATGCTTCTTGAGCCTCCAGCATTGAATTCCGATGATACCTGAGAGAGTGTTGCACGCCTATTGCGTGAAACGATTCTTGACAGTCGACGATGGTCACGTTCACGCAATGTCTTTTTACGGCCACACTGGTATCATAGGTTGGAGGTTTTTCCGGAATTCTTGTAGTCACGGTACACCCTTGCAATGGTCGTCGGTGAAAATCCGAACTTCGTTTCTACCTTCGAAATACTATGGCCCATCTCAAGCGCGCCAACTATGACACCGCGTTGAAAATAGCTTAAATCGTTATTACTTGTCATTCTCATGCCGAAAACAGCACTGACAGCTGGCAAGGATGTCTGTCGCTTTATATACGCACTGGCGGACGCAACCGTGTACGTGCATAGGTGGCGTTGCTATGTATTTTGCATAAGCTCGTCTGTACCAGTTTTTCTGGCACTTCAGTGTATACACATATATACTTACACTGAGAGTATATGTATGAGACAGTATCCCTAACGCCTCCCGAAATGAAATCCTGGTTATTTCACTATGGGTAACATTCCGGTCGTTTTCTGGTAATGGAATTATAGTCTGGGTGAGAGTGGAAGATGCCATGTTTCAGTAAAACTATATTTTCATAGCTTGCGCATCCCTAAATTATTACAGGTTTCTCGCACAAACAAAGAAATAATGAAATACAATTTTCATTCTAAGAGAGTTGGATTTACAGTAATAAAATATTTTAAACATCTGTTTCTCAAGGCCAAAGTAGTCACGTCGGTCATTTATCACAGAATATTTCTTGGCAAACTAGAAATTAAGATTTTTGCTTCCATTTCATTTGTCAGTAAAGGGAAACTCACGCCTGACATTAATGGATCTGTTTTGACATCCACGTGTGCGTCTGAGTCGTACAAAAGGTGATACTTAATCTTCATCCTCTTTGAGCAGTTAGTGTTCAACCTCTAATTAGCACAAATTCCAGAGGTAGAGAAAATGAAACTTTAGAAAAATGAAGGTTGACATTTTTTACGTTCCATGACCCTTTTGGACTATAGTCTTTCATCATGCTTCTGTTTACTTGAAAAACTTTGCCAGCAGTGTATTTACATAAGCTGATTAATTTGTTCTCCAGGATTCCTGTCACATATAAGGAAGTCTTCGGTATCAAACCAGTAGGAAGTGGTATAAAGGATAAAATAAAAAGTACAAAGAACAACAGGTGAAGAATTCCTTGATATCAAGGCCAGCAATTTGGTTCTTATACTTATTATAAAAAGTATTCTTATGTAACGTTTCTCCAGCGTTTACATAACACTTATCAGATCCGTTTCCTTGCCGAGAATAAAGTATAAGATTAATTTCCTTCTTCCCTTCTAAATGACGAAAAAAGAAAGGCATTAGGGTAAAGGAATATATTTTAAGGAATATTTTTTTTTTGTGAGGACCGAGAGATGTGATTATGGGGATCATGCACTGATTAGTTAGAATTTTCTAGCAACAAAAAAAATTGTAATTGCTTAAACATACCAGTTTTTCATGTGCTCACGTTATGGCTGCCAATGTGCCTAGAAGTATGTTTGTCCGTCTATGCGAGTATATTGCATAGAGGGATTGTAAAGATTGTAAAGATTATAGCTCGAATGAGATTTGTCCGGGACAGGTCCAATTATGTGACTGCCGGATCCAAAATTTTTGACCAGTTTTTAACTCTGGAGTTCAATGCGTTTTACTTACAAAATGTGTCAAGTCCGCTCGGAGAAATTTTCACTCCACTCATAATGCGAAATTAATTTCTGGGTAAAAGAAGATTAAAAAAAAAGTGCAAAGGCATGTGTGATTATCATACGATGGAGACGATTAGAGGTGACCGAGGCTGTAATCATTCATCTGCATTTAGAATCATTTATGATTTTTCCGTGGTAGGCGGCCGACAGATAAAAATATACCCTGTTATCTGTAAGTTAATGGTTCAGCAAGGTTAATGGATCTGCGCCGGCAGAATTTTTTCTCGTTTCCTGGAGTAACAGGTCCATCGTCTCTTGCGATCTCCCACTACGCTCTTTGCTTCCGGAGAAGTTATTAGAGGGCATTGAAGCAATAACCTAAGCACAAAATTTGTGATGTCAGAGGTTTTGGGAAAATTAGAAAACACGGACGGAGAAAAAACCAACTGGAAATGAAGCTTAGCAGGAAACATGGGAATTCGATTAAAATGAAAAAAAAAAAAAAAAAAGCTACCGTTGAACTAATGAGCTCATTTAAAACAAAAACCGATTTTTAGCGATAAACAATCGTTTTAGCGATATTCTCAAGTACGCGAATTGTTTCCAGCAAATTTTACTGTTGCAATGAAAAGAGATTTTTGCAAAGAAAACCTTAATTTAGAAGTCCAAGGAAGGTTTGTTCAAAAATTTTATATCCATCTGGTGCACAAATTAGATAAATATTGAGGAAAAATCCAACCAATTTGGACAGTGCAATTCATTGGATTCTCTGTCCCCCAAAAAACACGTACTATGACAATATTTTTCATCGATTTTCGACACTTTTCTGAAAAATATTTTCTCGAAATGCGAAAATTCCCCAGCGTAATCGGTAGTGAAACTTTTCCAGTTTTCAACACGCAAAATGTAAAACGCACAAGAACATTTTAAATAGTTCTTAAAACAGATAAAAAAAAACATTGTCTGTTAAATGTGGCAATTTTTAAAATCTATTGAGTTAGTGCGATTGAAACAAATTTCAATTTTCAATAACATCTTTTCTTACTAAACTGTAAATTTTAATTTCTACACGACAAACGTAAAACGTAAAACAAAGATTCAAATAATTTTTAAAACAGGTTAAAAAATCATTGTCTGTTACATTCGGCAATTTTTAGAATCTGTTGAATTAGTGCGATTCAAACAAATTTTCAGTTTTTCATAACATCATCACAAACTTCACGCGATTCAGCTCTGGTAAAGAAAAGTTGGAAAATGACAGGAAAATCCATTAATACAAAGATCAGTAATTTACACACATGGAACTATTTAGCCAAAAGACAAAAAATGATCAGGATTGAACAACATTGTTTTACAGCACCGAATCAAAATTATGGAGTTGTCTGAATTTCAGAGTTACGTGTAAATATTTTGTGCTTGAGAAATAAAATCTTGCAGAAACTTGCTCTGCTGAAATTCTAAAAATTATGTAAATTTGGAACCCAAGTTGTTTGCAAAAAGGCCCTTGAGATGTGATGTGTGATTCGAGGTTTAACGACCACCGTGAGCAACACAATGAGCTATAAGCAGTCGCCAGTCCCTAATTTAGGGCCACTGTTTCCAGGGAAGGGAGAGAGCCAGGGCCGTAACACAAACACAAAGCATCCATGCCTCACCGGGATTCGAACCCGGACCCATCTTGGACGAATGATCAGAAGCCATCGCTAAGACCACTGCACCACCGGGGCTGCCAAAGGCTCTTAATTTTGTGTAAGAAACAAAAAAAAAACGATTAGTTAGATAATAAGAACTTTTGCAAGTTGTTTTTTGGACTCTAACTCGTTTTGTTGCTAGTGGCTTCACTCTGTCTTTTGTCGATATGATCATGGGTATTTCTCGCGATAGCTGTCAGGAAAAATTCTTTCTGCAGGAGTTTTCTGCCGGTGTACATGAAGCTCTCTTACTCAACACCCACATGACATCAAATCCATCTAGAAAGTATGAAGCCATAACATTAGAGAGATGAGTTACCTCCGTTTGTGACGTCACTCTCATGTTGCACGGCCTGATTCATCGTTGTCGTGTTTGACGTCATAGCGTTGGAAACCAATCGGAAGCCTTGGTTCTCGCGTGACGTCACTAACAGAGGGAGCTCGTTTATCTAATGTAATAGCCTTGTATTTTCAAGACAGCCTTCATGGTATCCAGTTAATTAACTGTTTGTTTATTTAATGCCGACCTTGAGCAACTCCAAGGACTACAGGAAGTTTACCAGAGAAGAGTGAGACCTAACGCAATCGGACCACCATTTACGTCTCATAGGGGACTCGAACCACCATTTATGTCTCACCCGGAACTCAAACCGGAGCTCAAACCATACAAAGTAAATGCTATACCACCCCCTTACTATCGCGTCCATTCCATCTACTTCTGAATTGTGAAATTATATCCTTACTTACCTATGGTAATTTAGTTTAAATAGCTGTAGGCTTATTTAAATGTTTAGGTGCATAATTGTACGTGTCTGCAATTGTTCGAAATGAACTTCGTGAACATATATTAGGTCACCAAAGAGAAGTCATTGCTCTTTCCACGTTTATAAGTGAGTCAGGAAAAATTTCTCATCAGCCACCACCGAGAATCGAACCCAGGGTCTTCCAGTTACGCGCCGGACATGTTACCACTGCACCACAGCGGCCTCGAATTCTCCAGACTCACATGAGATTAACTGCCACGACTCACTTATTAACGTGGAAAGAGCGATGACTTCTGTTTGGTGTTTCTTATGCACGTCGAGTGCATGAATTAATATATTAGATCGTTCAGAAAATAATGGCCGATTTTCGGATGTGCCACATTCAACTCGCCTACAGTGCTTGCAGAGCAACCCACTTGCAGCGCCATTCGTACGAGTTGAAGGGAGAGTCAGACGTCAGATACACGCCATAATAGATTGAGTTGCCGTCGTTGCTACTAGTGTGAGAGTGGTCTGTGCAACATGCTAGGAAGGAGTTAGTTGCGGGTGATTCTGCTTCATGAGTTCAAACTGGGTCACAATGCGGCACAAACCTACCGCAATGTGGTCGAGGCATGGGGCAAAAAGGCAGCACCTGAACGTACTGTGCGTTGGTGGTTTGGAAAGCTTCGTTCCGGTGACTCGAGCCTACAAGGTGAGGAGGGCCGAGAACGTCGTTAGGTCATTGATAACGACGCTCTGAAGGCAAATGTGGAGGCAAATCCTCATATCAGTCAGTGAACTCGCCAACTGGTATAGAGTGTCGGTGCCAACTATTTCCGAACATCTCCACCAAATTGGTAAAGTCAAGAACCTCGATACGTGGGTCCCGCACGAACTGACGGAGCCTCAGAAACAATGACGGTTTGAGATATGCTGGAATCTTCACCTTCGCAACGAAAAGGAGTCTCTACTTGATTGCATTATAACCGGTGATGAAAAGTGGGTGTTAAACGGTGTTAAACGACAACCACAAGAGATCTGGACAGTGGCTTAACAATAGCAACCCACCGAAACAACTTCCTAAACTAGTGTTGATGCCAGAGAAGGGCCGCCCTGGTGGCGCGTTGGTCTAAGCGATGGCCTCTGATCATTCGTCCAAAAGGGGTCCGGATTCGTATCCCGGTGAGGCATGGATGTTGTGTTTGTCTTACGGCGCTGGCTCTTTCTCCCTTTCCTGGAGCCAGTGACCCAAAATTAGGGACGGGCGACTGCTCACAGCACATTGAGTTGCTCACGGTGGTCGTTAAACCTCCAATCAAATAAAAAAAATGCCAGAGAAGGTTTTGTTAAGAGTGTGGTGGATTGTTCACGGTGTCATATACTACAGGTTCTTGAATGATGGTGAAAGCATTACCACCTCAGCCACTAACTGTAAAGAAACTGGACGAATGCACAAGATGTTGTGTTCCAAATAGCCTTCTTTGCTGAACAGGAAGGGTCCTATCCTCCTCCATGATAACGCGGGACCACGCGTGTCACAAATGACGAAACAAAAAACTACTTCGAAACGTTGCCACATCCAGCCTACTCGTCTAACTTGGCACGTGTCACTTTCCACTTGTTCATGCATTTTAGCAATTATCTGAAGCACAGGACCTTCAGAAACTTAGAGGAGGCCAAAATTGCATTCCGGGACTTTCTTGCATCCGGGGAGCCGGATTTATTTCGGACTGGTATTGAAGCCCTTGCCACCCCTTGGCAGAAGTGTGCACCTGTCGAAGGCGCCTATTTCGAATAAAACACGGTTGTGTACTGAGAGGTATGTCTCTTTAACTCTTACCTTCCAAATCGGCTATTATTTTCCGAACGACCTGGTATCACACTACGACAAAATTAGATCGAACGGCCAGAGAAAGAATCAGCATGATAGCTTGCGAGCAGTTTCACGTCTTTATCTTGCCCACTTCTGGAAAGCCAGGTCACCCATCCATTGAATTCAATAATGATTATATTGAATAACAGAGTAAAACCTTTCTACCGCTGGGGAATTCTAATCCACGTGTACCTACCCTGGATGCAGCTGTTCTCCGAAATGAGCTACGCCAGCACTTATCGCTGCAACTTTGCCGATTTGATTCATACGTCACAGAAGAAGTACGTCAGATACGTCATGTTACATGCTACGTTACACACTCGTTGATCACATCGATTTCACTGCTGTTTCAAATAATAATGTTGAACAATCTCCTTTTTCAACAACCACAAGAACTCTTGTACATAAATCTCAAGACATATAATTCACTAGTCGTATTTATACACTGAAGAACAATTGAATTAGAGATACCTGTCTAGTAACGTGTAGCCCCACCTTTTGCCCTAATGACGGCGGCAATTCGTCTCGGCATGGACTCGATAAGACACCGGAAGCTTTGGGTGGCCATACGGATCCACGACCCCTGAACAAGCTCCAACAGTTCACGAAGGTTTGATGGAAGGGGTCAGAGCCTCGAACATCTCTCTCGATGGCATCCCAGATGTGCTCGATGGGATTGAGGTCAGGTGACCTAGCTGGTCAAGGAAGCGAGGTCACGTCGTTGGGTGTTCATCCAACCATTCGAATACAATTCGGGAGCGATGACACGGTGCATTGTCTTATTGCATGATGAGGTCCCCAGTGGGATGTTGAAGACGCACAAACGGGAGCTAATGGTCGTCCAGGATATCCCGGTAACGTCGACATGTGGGGGACGATGTTGCACGTACCAGACGTTCCATTTCAGTTCACATAAACAATCCCCAGACGAGAATGCCACTCCCACCAGCTTGAAGAGTACCCTGCTGGCAAGAAGGATCCATTGCTTCATGTAGTTTGCGCCGTACTCGTATCCTGCCATCCGCGTGTACCAACGTGAATCTCGACTCTTTAGTTCAGGCAACATTTTTCCACATGTCTAGGGTCCAGTGGCGATGTTCCCGCGCCCATGCTAATCTTTGCACCCTGTGATATGCGGTCAGCAGCGGTACCCTCCTGGGACGATAGCTTCTGTACCCCATAGCGAGGAGATGGTTCTAGATAGTGTGGCTGCTTACACGTTTTTGTGCACCAGCGTTAAATTGCAGAGTGATTTTTTGCACTGTGGCCCGTCTATCCGCTGTTACAATGCGAGCTAGATGACGCTGACACCGCTCATCCACACGCTGTTGTCCACGGCAGTAGTCCCTTGCAGGGATGGTTTTACCGGATTCGATGTACTCACGGTGCACCCGTGACACAGTGGCTCGTGAAAATCCCAGTGCCTGCACGACTTCCGAGATGGAGTGGCCCATTCGTCGGGCCCCGACAATTTGCCCACGATCAAATGAGCTTAGATCCTTCGTCTTACCCATACCGCGTCCAATTCTTACTGATTCCCGTCTCAATACTCCTTAATTGTCGGATCACTGCATACGTCATGTCGTTTCCGTTTACAGGGCAGCCCAACAGCGCCACATTTGCCTAACGCCAGCTGTCTCTAATTCAATTCTTCTTCAGTGTATATCGACAATTCCACATCAAATACATCGCACCAACTGCAACATTGCAACTCTGTTTTCGTCCTCTGCTATATTCAATCTTGACATTACATATTATTTTCGACTCACTGTCAGTGATGCGAATTGAAAAAAAACTCTTGGGAGAATTAATGTGTCGTTCAGTAAGAAAACGGTTAACAAGAAGGTACTTAATTTACATAAGAAAACAGAAACTCAAGAGGAAAGATAAATCAGTAGCAGATACACCGGGGGTTACTAGGAAGATATCCCCCAGCCCTAAAACACACTTTTACTTTTAAAATACCCAAATAACTAAGCCGTCCGAATAGAAAGGCTCAAATTTATTTTGGCAGATTCTATTCAGTCTTGAATAGAAATAAGCTCGTTTCCTTGCAACGCTGGCAATTGAACGCTAGGAACATACGTAGTTCTGCCGCCC
This sequence comes from Macrothele yani, assembly GCA_039090855.1. NCBI lineage: Eukaryota > Metazoa > Arthropoda > Arachnida > Araneae > Macrothelidae > Macrothele > Macrothele yani. Next base: position 99,106,216 of record CM076993.1, read on the forward strand.
CAGGGCACAATAGTCTAAGCGATGGCTTATGACCATTCGTCCGGGAGGGGTCCGGGTTCGAATCCCGGTGAAGCATGGATGTTGTAGTTATCTGACGGCACTGGCTGTCTCACTTCCCTGAAACCAGTTACCCGAAATTAGGGACGGGCGACTGCTTATAGCCCATTGAGTTGCTCACGGTGGTCGTTAAACCTTCAATCAAAAAAAAAAAAAAAACATCATAGTTCGAATTTTTGAAATTGTTTTTCCCACTTTTTGATTTAAAACTTTAGCACAAGTTTTTCAATGGAGAAAGTTCTCGAAATACCGTAGGGTGTTAGGGAGAGACATCTCTGTGTGTGAATTTGTGTGTGTGTGATCTTTCCACAAAGATCTCAATATTAATCTTTTCTTTTAGACCACAACAACCGCCCCACCTAGTCATAAGGTAGGCTTCTGGAACTGTCCTTGGAATAGCTACAGATATACGTCACATACCCATTCCTGAAAATTACGACCGTAATCTCTTTAGGTCAGGGACAAAAACATCACATTGAATAATATATAATAAATGAAAAGCTTCATTTTAAAAGGGCCAAACGAAATCGACAACACGAAGCTTCAAATCACTGATTCGCCATTAATGACATTTTGCGTAATGTACTACGTGGCCCGCAGCGCTGGGGCAGTGATTTAAGCGATGGCTTCTGACCATTCGTCAGAGATGGGGTCCGGGTTCGAATCCCGGCGAGGCATAGATGTTGTGTTTGTCTTATGCCACTGGCTCTTTCCTTTCCCTGGAACCAGTGGTCCTAAATTAGGGACGGGAGACCGCTTATAGCCCACTAAGTTGCCGACGTAGTTCAGTCGGGTGAACAGCCGCTTCGGAGTACGAACACACGGATTTTGGAAACAGCCACAGGCAAAAAAAAAAAAAAAAAAATTATATGCTATTTTGGTGCCTGAACGAAAGTGAATCTCCTGGCGGTTAAATTTGAAAAATCTGTGTGATGATTTTTCCACACAACGCACGCAGTGAATAAAAAATAATTGTTCTACAATGAGGTGGAGCATATTTGTCGTCTAACCCGAAACATGCGATTTCATGCCACCGCCTTTCTCGGACGAGTGGGGGGGGGGGGTAATGTAACCTACTACGTGACATGACGTAGATGTCGTACTACTATAGTAAAGCATGAGTCAAACACGTAATGAAGCCACGCGATAATCCTGCCGCCATAGTCCAATTGGGAGAATAGTGACCTCCGGAGTATGAAGACGTGAGACCACCTTCAGAAAGGTTTCACGCAATAGTTATTCATAAAAAAAAAGTAATGAAATTCAAATCATGGCTTCACGGGGACTTATACAGTATAAGACCTGGAAAAGTACATTTGGGCGAAATATTAGAATGAAATTCTTTATATCTTTGTTTAAAAAAATAAGCTGAAATTAATGAACTCTTTCACTGAGTGCGTCTTAATAATTGTTAATAAATATGTGTTCAGTTCAGAGTATCAAAAAGCAGCTTGTTTTTAACGGCAAATCAGCGTAATCAGCGTAACCAAATCAGCGTAATCAGCGTAATCAGCGTGCGATTAGAAATGTAAGAAAACCAAAACTTACAGATTATCAAGATATTCCTTCACTGATGCTCTTTCCTGGATGTTTTGCAGGCGTGTGTAGGTTATTCAGTGCCAGGAATTATTTATCTACAGTCGTGTTATGAAAGATCATTGGCTAGCAAAATACTGACTAAGCAGAATTATTCGTCTTTATTTTTCCTACCGATGAAATTTTGTTTTTGTGAAGCAACATACAAATATAATCGTGATCGCAGAAACATAGGGTTTTGTGGGAAATGATTGCGAAGGAAATTCGCAGTAAATTGTTACAAAGGGCAGACATCTGAACTTGCTTTTATTGTTAGTACTTCCTAAAAAGGGATTAAAAAGAGAACTTAGAAACGCCCAGTACCTTGCAATTCTCGTTTTGTGAAAGATTCCGTGTCACAGCTTTCGCGCTTAAGTAGAGAGGAAATGACTTGTAGAAATTTCAGTTCCTTGTTCTCCTTTTGAATGATTACCGCTGAGCTGAAATCGTTTTTCACAGAAGTGGTTATTAGTTCGAAATTTCCCGGATTTGTAGACAACGAACAAGAAAATGATGAAAAATCCGAAAGGCCAATACCACCCCTTTGGTCAGTTGATGTCATATATATATATATGGGATGTAAGGTCAGGTGATGCGTAACATCACAGCCTCTCCTTGACAAATGTCAAACCCGCCTTCTCGTGGTACACCCTGTTCCCACTAAAGGGGCTCTGACGACCGCCAATAGCGGTATAACTATACCATCGGGATTAGAGGAAATGCTATCCCACACTCACCAACCCGCTTGGCCAGCGTGGTGAGTTATGGCCAAACCCCTCCAAAATGACTCCACAACTTAAATCTTGGCCCTCAGTCTCCGGCAGCTGGAATGTACCTGGCCAAGGCAGCGGCCAGTGCGACATGAAGGCAGAGGGTGCTAAGAATCCCCGGAGGACCGGACTAGGCTGCCATCTGATGCTGACCTTGGCAACGTATAACGGACGCTCCCTATCTTCTGATTCAAGGCTACTTGAATTGGAAGAGGAACTACAAAGGATCAAGTGGGACATCGTCGGGCTAAGTGAGGTAAGGAGAAAAGGAGAAGATCTCATTGAACTGAAAAGTGGACATCTCTTCTACTATCGTGGGACAGATACTGGCAGAACTAGTGGTGTTGGATTTATAATAAACAAGAAACTGAAGGATAAAGTTGTAGAAGTTGAAAGTTCCTCTGATAGAGCTGCACGACTCATTATCCAACTCTCGAGAAGATACCAGGCTCAGATTATTCAAACTTATGCACCCACCACAAGTCATGCTGAAGAAGAAATTGAAGAATTTTATGAGGAAATTCGTGATCTAAATAATAAAGGTAAGCAGCACTTGAAGATAATTATTGGAGATTTCAATGCAAAAATAGGGCAATGGCAACAGAATGAAACTTCAGTAGGGAAATTCGGTCACGGCAACAGAAACCAGCGTGGAAATACTCTCGTAGAGTTTGCAGAGGCAGAAGGGTTTTTCTTCTTGAACTCCTTTTTCAAGAAAAAGCCACACAGGAAATGGACATGGAGACATCCAAATGGGACGACAAGTGAAATTGATTTTATTATGTGTAACAAAAAATTTGTCATAGAAGACTGCAGTGTGCTAAACAAGTTCAACACAGGCAGTGACCATAGATTGGTGAGATGTAAGATGCACCTCAACACTAAACTCGAACGTAGCAAGCTCATAAGACAAACAAAATGTATTGACATAACCAACCTTAAAAAACACGATAATACCTTCAAATTGGAACTGAAGAACAGATTCTCTGCTTTAGAGGGCCTAACATCGGAAGAAGTGGATATTTCTGAAGTTAACAGAAAAGTAACCAAAGTTCTTATGGAAACAGCAACAAAATTAGCTGGGTCTAAGAACAAATTGCATGTGAACAAATTATCAGGAAAAACCAAAATGTTGATGCAAAAAAGAAGAGTCATGAGGACAACTAAAGAAGATGTGACTTCCAAAGTGGAATATATAGAGCTATGCAAGACAGTACGAAAAAGTATCACTGAAGACGTAAGGAAATTCAACTGTGAACTAGTAAGGAAAGCAATTGAAAACAACCAAAGCCTAAAGATAGCAAAGGGACATCTCAGTAAGGGGAAAAAACAGATTATGGCACTGAGAAAAGAAGATGGTTCTGTAACAAGAAATAGAGGCGAAAATTTGACAAGAGTGAAAGATTTCTACTCCAAATTATATGAAAGGGATGATACATGTACTCCAGACATCATGAAAGGTACCAGTACCAGAGTTCTTCCAGTCCTTCCAGCAGAAATTGCACATGCAATCAAGAACATGAAGCGGGGAAAAGCTCCAGGAGAAGATGGAATTACTGTAGACATCATACAAGAAGCAAGTGGAGAAATCGAAACAGTACTCGCCCAAATTTTCACTCGATGCTTTAATGAAGGGAAAATTCCTGAGGATTGGAACAACGCTACAATGATCTTGCTACATAAAAAAGGTGACATTGAGGATCTCAGGAACTACAGACCTATCAGCCTCCTATCAGTGGTTTAAAAAATCTTCACTAAAGTTCTTTCACACCGCTTGAAGGTGACACTGGACATGGCTCAACCGAGAGAACAAGCTGGATTCAGGAGTGGCTACAGCACAATAGATCATATCCACGTACTGAGAGAACTAATTGAAAGAGCGAGGGAATCCGAACTTCCATTGTGCATGACTTTTATCGATTATGAAAAAGCCTTTGATTCGGTGAAACCATCAGCAGTTACAATGGCTCTGAAATCCTGCGGTATTGAAGATGCATACATTAATATTATTAATAACATCTATGAAAATGCAAGTGCAAAGATTCGGCTGTTTGAAAATACAACACACATAAAAATTGGAAAAGGAGTGAGACAAGGTGACACCATATCTCCGAAGCTTTTTAATGCCTCATTGGAAAATGTCTTTCAATCACTGAACTGGGAAAACAAAGGGATAAAGATTAATGGAGATTATCTAACCCACCTTCGTTTTGCTGATGACATAGTCATTTTTGCAACTACCCCATCAGAGCTACAGAGTATGATCCAGGAACTTGCTGACAAGAGTAAAGAGGTGGGATTAAAAATGAACTTTCAGAAGACAAAAGTGATGTACAATGCTTTTACAAGAAATGAGGATTTATCGATTGATGGAGAAAAGCTGGAGATAACAGACACGTACGTTTATCTTGGACAGCAGATATCAAGTGAGGGTCACATTGGTGAAGAAATTAATCGGCGTACAAAACTTGCCTGGAGAGCTTTTGGAAGAAACAGCATAATTTTCAAGAGCAATATGCCATTATGTCTTAAAAGAAAAGTGTTTGATCAATGCATCCTTCCAGTGCTTACGTATGGTGCAGAGACGTGGACCTTAACTAAAAGAGACATACAATGGCTGCAGACAACTCAAAAAAGCATGGAGAGGTGCATGCTTGGTGTAACCAGGAGAGATAAGAAGAGGAACACGTGGATCCGAAAAATGACAAGAGTGGAAGACATCATGATCAGAGTTAAATCCTTGAAATGGCAATGGGCTGGACATACTGCCAGAAGAACAGACCATCGATGGACAGCCGAAATTTTAGATTGGATTCCAAGGGACAGGAAAAGGCCCAGAAGAAGACCATATGGGAGATGGGTGGATGAAATTCGAAAGTATGCGGGAGTTACATGGAGGAGACTGGCACAAGGCAGACCGTTGTGGAGGAAACTTGGGGAGACCTTCGTCCAGCAGTGGATTGATAATGGTTGACAATGATGATGATGATGATGATATATATATATATATTGTTCAACACTATTTTATGACTACGGGCCTTAAATATTGTAAAAAATTTGTAAGTCATCATTCATAGTTAATCCTTCATCGCTATGCATCTAACAAGCTGGGCATTCCTTAGCGGAATAGTCAGTGGTGTCTGTTTCTGTCTTGTCATTCTGATTGTCTACGTGCCAGAGTCGCCGTTAAGGCGTTGATGATCCGCTTGTCCTATATACACTATCTACCAACAAGTAATTGGACACCTGCGATAGCAAAGGAAAACGAAGTTTATTCACCTTCAACAGTTGGTGGAGCCTCCACGAGCGGCGATTGCAGCTGCTACCCTCCGGGGCATACTCTCAACCAGGCGTTGTACGACGGCCAGCAGTATTTTCTTCCACTCGGCTTGGAGAAGACAGGTCAGTTCCTTCACCGATTTCGGACGGTGGGGGCACCCCTTACGTCGACGCTCCAACTCGTCCCAGAGGTGCTCGATAGGGTTAAGGTCCGGGCTCTGCGCAGGCCAATCCATTCGATTAACCCTATTGTCACCACACCAAGCCATGGTGGACCTCGCAACATGACAGGTGGCATTGTCATCCTGAAAGTAACATGGGTCCACCCCGTAAAACTGCCACAACGTAGGAAGCGCATGGTCATCCAAAATGGTGCAGTAGGTCTCGGCGTTGAGTCTACCAGGAATTGCGACCAAGGGTCCCGTGCCATACCAGAAGAAACACCCCTATAGCATGATTCCACCGCCGCCGAACTTCACAGTTGGCACAACACATTCCGGCAGGAGGCGTTCTCCAGGCAGACGCCAAACCCAGACCCTGCCATCCGAACGGTAGAGGGTGAACCTTGATTCGTCGCTCCAGAGAACCTGTTTCCACTGTTCAACGGTCCACTGTCGACGTTCTTTGCACCACGTTAGCCGAGCAGCGCTATTGGACTTGGTGATCAAAGGCTTGTGGGTGGCAGCACGTCCATGATAACCGAGCAGATGTGGTTCCTTACGGATGGTATTCATCGAAAGAACACTCCCGGATGCCTGTTGAAACTCCTCGCGAATGTGACCTATCGATTTTGCACCCGTCGATCTCTAACTCCCAGTTTTGTGGGTCTGCCGGGTCGGGGCACATTCCGACAGTCACCTCTCATCTTCCACTTGCCAATGACGTAGGCCACTGTAGATTTTGGGTACTTCAACTCGCTGGATATGTCACGTATGAATTGGCCATTTCTGTGATACCCGACGATTACACCTTTCTCGAAATCAGAGAGCTCCGAACTGCGTGGCATCTTGCATGCGACTGGTTGCGTTGTTGTTTCCCACACGATATTTAACGGCGGCGGCCGTGACGTGTATCAGGACCGAAGATATCGTCGATTGCAGGGGTGTCCAATTACTTGTTGGTAGATAGTGTATAAAGAATATATCGGAGTGGTTTAAACAAAAATTTAAAAAAATTGTTTTCGTGTGAACGGGTTAAAATGTTTGACAATGCCACGGAATTCGCAGAATGAACGCAAGCAAAAGTGGGGAAAATCAAAACAAGAGGCAAGGGCTAATGATGAGGAATGTAAGAATCCCAAGAAGACAGGGCACCACGTTGAGTAATTCGTTTATCGATCTGCTTTGTGTACGCAATATATCCAGCGTTATTTGAAAAAATTGTGTAAGCTACTTTTCATATCATAGACTTGACTATAACAAATTTAGTAAACGCTTTGAAGCCATACTCGACTAGCTCCTTTAACTCTACGATTTTTTTTTGATTGATGGTTTAACGATTACCGTTAGCAACTCAATGGGCTATAAGCAGTCGCCCGTCCCTAATTTAGGGTCACTGGTTCCAGGGAAGGGAGAGAGCCAGTGCCGTAAGACAAGCACAGCATCCATGACTCACCGGGATTCGAACCCGGACGGACGAATGATCAAAGGCCATCTTTTAGACCACTGCGCGACCGGGGCGGCCTCTCCGATTTGCAAGTCGTAGTCCTAAGTTCCAAACTGGCGGCTCAATCAGAACTGAGCCTACCTGCATTTTTTATTGGGGTTTAACGACAACCGTGAGCAACAAGCAATCCGCGTTACTAATTTAGAGCCACTGACTCCAGGAAGGGGAGAGATCCAGATCCATAAGACAAACATAACATCCATACCTTACCGGGATTCGAACCAGGACCCATTTCGGACGAATGGTCAGCAGCCATCGCCACCGGGGCGGTAAAAGGACTGTTAGGTTAGAGGTATGCATCACACAGTCTTGGTTTATATTTAATAATTTCAAAGATATGTTATTAGGAATTTATCATCCTGTATGTGTGTTTGCACAGTCCAAAGAATTTAACATCATTTGCTTTATCAATAAAATACACTGCTTGTAAGATCATCGACCAAATTTTAATAACAACGGCCTTTTCTGTTTCCAGATCCGGTGTGTGTAACAAGATTTCACCTCTTCTTTTGGAGCATTTCATAATGTGATGACAACGATGATGATTATGATAGTCGAATGAAGGAACATCGATTCACCAACGGGCAGCGTTTATTTTTTCGTCTCTCTCACTGTTGAATGTCGCTGCTTAAACTGCCATTAAAAAAGTTTCCTTCCGCCTGTAATTAACTGCTCGTGTAATATGCATGTGTATTTCATTCTTTCGTGTTGTGTTTGGACTCTTTATTTATGAAGTGATTGTAATTCATGGCTATAGTGTATTATTCTGCTGCATTTCATTGCTGTTGTGTTGTATTTTTGAGTCACTCTAAGTGACTCATTCATTGCTATAATGTATGATTTTTGTGCAATTCATTGCTGCTGTTTTGTGTTTGAAGTCATGGAGTCAAAATCTTACGTCCTGCTTTGTAGTGTTCTGTGTTGTCTTGACTGTATTATAAATTAAAGAAAATTATGAATCGTGTGTTTTGTGTTTTCGGTGCTCTACACCATATTATCAAACATATTCTGACATCACAATGTTTTGTGGCTTCATTATCGCAGTTGGTAGTCAGTCGATCCACACTTTGCTTGTATGACAGGGGGCAACACGCTGAGGCACACAATTTACAAATTTCCAGTAGGTCTCGACAAAACTGGCTCGTATTCACCCTACAAAGCTGCTGCCAGTGTGGAGAGCGAAGACGGTCGTTGTGGTCGTTTTCGTATCCATCTCATCCCAGAAGTATGCTATGGGATGAAGATGAGGACTCTGAGCAGATCAATCTAACAACTGCACCTCATTTTCAAGAAACCAGTCCTGCAGTATGAGAGGGAGCTCGATCCTGTTGGAAGAGACAACGGTTATTTCCACAATTCTGAAACTTGTTCGTTGGGCAGAATTATCTAGAAGGTTGAGGTACACTTCAAAGTTTATGGTTTGTGGTATGATACTCGCACATTTTGCTTGTATGGCAAGGGGCAATACGTCAAAGCACACAATCTACCAATTTCCAGTAGGTTTCGACAAAAATGCCCCGTATTCACCCTACAAAGCTGCTGCCAGTGTGGAGAGCGAAGACGGTCGTTGTGGTCGTTTTCGTATCCATCTCATCCCAGAAGTATGCTATGGGATGAAGATGAGGACTCTGAGCAGATCAATCTAACAATTGCACCTCATTTTCAAGAAACCAGTCCTGCAGTATGAGAGGGAGCTCGATCCTGTTGGAAGAGACAACGGTTATTTCCACAATTCTGAAACTTGTTCGTTGGTCAGAATTATCTAGAAGGTTGAGGTACACTTCAAAGTTTATGGTTTGTGGTATGATACTCGCACATTTTGCTTGTATGACAAGGGGCAATACGTCAAAGCACACAATCTACCAATTTCCAGTAGGTTTCGACAAAAATGCCCCGTATTCACCCTACAAAGCTGCTGCCAGTGTGGAGAGCGAAGACGGTCGTTGTGGTCGTTTTTGTATCCATCTCATCTCAGAAGTATGCTATGATATGAAGATCAGGACTCTGAGTAGATCAATCTAACAATTGCATCTCATTTTCAAGAAATCAGTCCTGCAGTGTGACAGGGAGCTCGATCCTGTTGGAAGAGACAACGGTCATTTCCATAATACTGCCACTTGTTCGTTGGGCAGAATTATCCAGAACGTTGAGGTACACTTCAAAGTTTATAGTTTGTGGTATAACGGGCCGAATATCATCCACGAAAAACAACTCCATATCACGATGAAGCCTCCGCCGAACTTTGTGACGTGCCTGCACCTCAGGGCGCACGTGAGATAATGGCTGATAGCAGTGAGAGCACATGCCAGTGTACTATAGTGGATAGCTCAGGAGCAGAGAGTGGGGGTTCGAATCCCTTCCCTGGCACAAAAATGATGGAGAAATTTACTTCGTCATATTGGCGCCCGAACTTCAAGGATGACCTGGCTCATAGGTTTCTCGCAATGGTGTGATGTTCTTTCCACACCACGAGACAGGAAAAATGAGAATCCTTTCTTCAGTGCTTCGAAAAAATAAATGTGTGTGATGTTACGTTCCACACACCAAATTGTCTGGGATTTCTCAAATGCACCTTCTTCATGGGATGACTGCCTACAGCGACACATGGCCCCGGCTGACCCGTAGGCCATGCCCCGGCCCTTTTTCCGGGGTGAGGGGAGATGTGACGTGCCTGTCCCACAAGACGCACACGAGATAAAATCAGATAGCAGTGGGAGCACATGCCAGTGTAGTATTGTGGATAGCACTCGAAGCTCGGGAGCCTAGAGTTGGGGGTTCGAATCACTACCCTGGCACAAAAAATCATGGAGAAATTTACTTCGTCATAACTTGGCAATTGGAAGAACACAATCTGTCAAGATTCGTTCGCCGGGTTGTCGCCAAACACACCCATCAGATTGGAAATGTGAAAAGCGCGACTCGTAATTTCAAAGAACAGCTTTCCAGTCGCCCACAGTTCAAGAACGACGGAAGACACACCACGCTAAACGGCGCTTCGCATTCACAGTAGTTATGTGTGGCTTGTGTGCCGCTGCTATTATAATAACCCACACTGTGCAACTCTCTGCGGATAATTATGGTACTAACCGAGCCGTTATGAGCATTTCTTACTTCAGCAGCGATAGAAACGGCAGAGGAAGAACGGGATTTCTTAACATTTCTTACCATCGCCCTTCTGTCGCGTTCCGTTAGTTAGAGCGGCCTTCCTGAAAACCTTTTAACTGTGTTTGTATCGTCCGGCCTCCATCTCTTCACAACATCACTTACAGTCGATTTTGGTCTGTTAGCTGCAATGCTCCATATGAAAACCGTAGTCAAATTACATTCTATGACCATCCAGCGATGGAAATGGGAAAGTTCACGTCCACGCCGGGCCAGATTAAGGCCTTACTGGGACCCTAGGCAAAGACATAGCGGCCGATGAGAATTCTTCCGTGACTCACTTATAAATGTGAAAACAGCGATGATTTCTGTTTGATGTTCCTAATCCACGTCAACTGTGTGTATCAACCCTTTAACCAGCTGGAACGAATTACCTTGGGGTTAGAAAAATGGGCTGAAATCAGCTCGCACGGATATATTCACTGTCTAAGAAGTGGACCGAAAGCAGTTGGAACTTGTCAACGTGCTCATGAGAAAGATTTTCTTCCTCCTTTAGCTATGTCATTCAAGGTGGCCATTTAGGGGGATGATTGCCACTAATTCTTTTCTGACTGACTGCCCTTTAAAAGAGCTGTAACCATGGAGAAGAAGCTAAGAAACAGGAGAAAAGATGTTTGAGTCATTTGTTACTACCCAGTGGTACGATGTCCCCATCATTTCTTGGGAATAAAGAACTTTAAATGCCTATCACCAAGCAAGGACTACTGGGATACCAATCACCAAGGACTATCACAAAGTAATAGTGAGATGAATACCACTTTAGGTTAGCAGGATGACTATCACCGGTGACAAGTTCATGGTCACCACTTATCACGTGAGAGGGGAAAAGGAATTGTTGCGCGGCAGCTTTCGTAAAACCCGAATGCTATGTGAATATTTCTGAATGAAAAACGCGGAGAGTTTTGGGCAACATTTAATTCAGATTCATTGGGCGCTCAAAGGGTTAATTATTCATTCGCCTCCTAGTTATTTGTTCTGTTGCTGCTTACCATCTTTGGTGAATCCCCAGCATTGTGTGGGGCTCCAAGAAGTAACCCGCCATGTGGTTTGGCAGTTAGTCGTATGTGAGTCTGAAGAATTCGAGGCCGCTGTGGGGCAGTGGCAGCATGTCCGGCGCGTAACTGGAAAACCCTGGGTTCGATTCCCGGTGGCGCCAATGAGAAATTTTCCGTGACTCATTTATAAACGTGGAAAGAGCGATTATTTCTGTTTGATGTTCCTAATCCACGTCAATTGTGTGTAATAATAATTCATCCGACAGATCCTTTGATTTCTCCCAATTGTGATCAACACCACCACTGAAGATCAGCAGTCTTAAACAGTTGCCTACATTACGTGGTGTGCAAAAATTATGGACGAAGAGGAGAAATTAGCATAACAGCGGAACGAGCAAACAGAACGGACCGAAAGACCACTCAGGAGATAATCTAGGGTCCGGTACGGTAGGGCATGGGCATATATGCAGCATGACGTGGGGGGGAGTGTCGGAAGGGTATAAAGCACACGGGTGGTTCGAGATCGCTCACAGCATCGTTTCACGAGCTTGGAGAGCATTTCAAACGACAGGAACAGCTGTCCGAGAGTTTAACAGTGGTCGTCCACGAGCAACCACGGCGGCGGACGACCGGTATATTGTCCTACAGGCGAGAAGAGACAGCGGGTGAAATCGCAAGGCACATGCAACAAACAAGTGGACGTCCGTTATTGCGTTTTACTGTGGCCAGGATGCTGCACAAAGGTGGTCTATTTGTACGACGACCAGTAAGGTCTGGCCATTAACGCCTGCTCATCTGAGACGGCGGTTTCTGTGGTGCCAGGAACACAAGAACTGGACACATCAGTAATGGGGTCTAGTTCCCTTTACGGATGAGAGCCGATTTAGTCTGACGAGCAATTCTGGACGTATACACATCTGGAGAGAGCAGGGAACACGCAATCACACCTCAAACATAATCGAAAGGGATCGGATTGGAGGTGGCGGAGTGTTCGTTTGGAGCGATATTATGCTTCGTAGCCGTACTGACCTCCACATCTTCCAATGAGGTTCAGTAACTGGTGTCCGCTATTGTACCGAGGTTCTCCTGCCTCACGTGCGTCTGCTTAGAGGTGCTGTTGGTCCTGAGTTCCTCTTCATAGACGACAATGCTACACCTAATCGTACAGTGGCTGTCGCAGAGCTGTTGGAGAGTGAAGATATTCAACGCATGGGTTGGCCCGGAAAGTCCCCGGACCTAAATCCAATCGAGCACGTGTGGGACCTTCTCGGGAGATGCTTGGCAGCACGTCACCAGCCACCAGCAACGATTCCGCAGCTGCGATTGGCGCTACAAGAGGAATGGGTCGCGATACCTCAACAGCTCCTAGACAACCTCATCCTCAGCATGGACAGACGTTGTAAATCCTGCAACGCAGTCAAGGGTGATCGTATCCTCTACTAAAGACTGTATTTTTCTTGGTAGCCGCCTGTCACATGGACGTTTTTGTCTTCTGTCCAGTTGTGCTCGAAGCTACATTTTCAATAAGGTGCCTTTGTGTCCTTTGGATTCCTTGATTAAACGGTTTTGCTCAGTTGTCCCATATTCGTACATCTTGGGGATCTTATGGTATGATTTGGGTCGATGTGGAGCACTTCTGCACGATGTCACATTCGAAAAACCGTCCCGTCCTTAATTTTTGCACGGCAGTGTATATCTGTGGAAAGGTTTCTAATCCACTGACCGCTGTATGTTGTGACAACAGGAATTTGTAGAACTAGCGTCTCCTGACTCCGGAGTGGATTGCTCTAACCGACTAAACTGCGCCAACGGAATGTATCGCTGCAGATTTGTCGTCTTGACACGAGTTCCACCTCTCCAGTATGTCACATCATCTCCCTTTTCATTTTTTTTTCTTTTTTGAAGCAAAGAAGGAACTTTTTATTAATTCCAGACTATGTGTGGGACGAACGTCACATATTGTGTGAAGAACTCAATGGTCAGTAGATCCGTTTTCCCTTTTTGTGCGCCAAATTGTTGCGTCCTTTCTTTTTGAAACATGTATACACCGATGCGCCATTGCATTATGACCACCTACCTACTAAGCTATTGGACCCCCTTTATCCCGCAAAACAGCGGCCACTCGGCGAGGCATCCATTTGATGAGGTGGCGATAGGTATCCTGGAGTATGTGGCACCCTAATGTCAACAGCAGGTCCTCCAGCTCCCGTACATTCCGGGGTAGGGGTGATTCAGCGCGAACCCGCTTTTCCAAGTCGAACCAGAAATGTACGATTGGGTTCATGTCAGGTGAATTTGGAAGCCAGGACATTAACACAAAGTCGCCAGCATGTTCTTCGAATCCCTTCTTGACGATTCTAGCAGTATGGCATATGGCATTATCCTGTTGGTAATGGCCATTACCAGCAGCTAACACAGTTGCCATGAATGGGGGAACTTTGTCCGCAACGATGTTCAGATACCTGACAGCTTGGGACATAAAGTGTCCCAAGAAAACATCGCCGCCGCCGGCCTGTTTCCGCCCAACAGTGCACCCAGGTGCCATAGCCTCCATTGGTAAATCGGCGTACCCGCTCTAGGCCGTCTACGTGATGCACCAGGAATCTTGATTCGTCAGACTAGGCCACTTTGTTCCAATTATCCACGGTTCAATCTCGCTGATCTTGGACCCATTTCATGCGTTGTTGAAGATGACGTCACAGTGAGCATGGGGAACCGGCTTGGTCTTCTGCTACGCAGGCCCATGCGCACAAGACTGCGATGAACTGCGTGTTGTGACACATTGCTCTGATCACCGCTCTAGTAGCTGATGGTGATTTGTCGCACTGTGGTCCTGAGGTCTTCGGCTACGCAGGCCGATGCGCACGAGGTTGAGTCGAACTGTGTGTTGTGACACATTGCCCTGATCACCGCTCTAGTAGCTGATGGTGATTTGTCGCACTGTGGCCCTGAGGTCTTCGGCTACGCAGGCCGACGCGCACGAGGTTGCGATGAACTGCGTGTTGTGGCACATTGCCCTGATCACCGCTCTAGTAGCTGAGGGTGATTTGTCGCACTGTGGCCCTGAGGTCTTCGGCTACGCAGGAATATGCGCACGAGGTTGCGATGAACTGCGTGGTGTGACACATTGCCTTCATCACCGCTCTAGTAGCAAAGGGTGATTTGTCGCACTGTGGCCCTGAGGTCTTCGGCTACGCAGGGCGATGCGCACGAGGTTGAGTCGAACTGCGTGTTGTGACACATTGCCCTGATCACCGCTCTAGTAGCTGAGGGTGATTTCTCGCACTGTGGCCCTGAGGTCTTCGGCTACGCAGGCCGATGCGCACAAGGTTGCGGTGAACTGCGTGTTGTGACACATTGCTCTGATCACCGCTCTAGTAGCTGAGGGGGATTTGTCGCAATGTGTCCCTGAGGTCTTCGGCTACGCAGGCCGATGCGCACAAGGTTGCGATGAACTGCGTGTTGTGACACATTGCCCTGATCATCGCTCTAGTAGCCGAGGGTGATTTGTCGCACTGTGGCCATGAGGTCTTCGGCTACGCAGGCCGATGCGCACAAGGTTGCGGTGAACTGCGTGTTGTGACACATTGCTCTGATCACCGCTCTAGTAGCTGAGGGTGATTTGTCGCACTGTGGCCCTGAGGTCTTCGGCTACGCAGGAATATGCGCACGAGGTTGCGATGAACTGCGTGGTGTGACACATTGCCTTGATCACCGCTCTAGTAGCAGAGGGTGATTTGTCGCACTGTGGCCCTGAGGTCTTCGGCTACGCAGGGCGATGCGCACGAGGTTGAGTCGAACTGCGTGTTGTGACACATTGCCCTGATCACCGCTCTAGTAGCTGAGGGTGATTTGTCGCACTGTGGCCCTGAGGTCTTCGGCTACGCAGGCCGACGCGCACGAGGTTGCGATGAACTGCGTGTTGTGACACATTGCCCTGATCACCGCTCTAGTAGCTGAGGGGGATTTGTCGCACTGTGGCCCTGAGGTCTTCGGCTACGCAGGCCGATGCGCACAAGTTTTCGATGAACTGCGTGTTGTGACACATTGCCCTGATCATCGCTCTAGTAGCTGAGGGTGATTTGTCGCACTGTGGCCATGAGGTCTTCGGCTACGCAGGCCGATGCGCACAAGGTTGCGATGAACTGCGTGTTGTGACACATTGCCCTGATCACCGCTCTAGTAGCTGAGGGTGATTTGTCGCACTGTGGCCCTGAGGTCTTCGGCTAGGCAGGCCGATGCGCGCAAGGTTGCGATGAACTGCGTGTTGTGACACATTGCCCTGATCACCGCTCTAGTAGCTGAGGGTGATTTGTCGCACTGTGGCCCTGAGGTCTTCGGCTAGGCAGGCCGATGCGCACAAGGTTGCGATGAACTGCGTGTTGTGACACATTGCTCTGATCACCGCTCTAGTAGCTGAGGGTGATTTGTCGCACTGTGGCCCTGAGGTCTTCGGCTACGCAGGCCGATGCGCACAAGGTTGCGGTGAACTGCGTGTTGTGATACATTGCCCTGATCACCGCTCTAGTAGCAGAGGGTGATTTGTCGCACTGTGGCCCTGAGGTCTTCGGCTAGGCAGGCCGATGCGCACAAGGTTGCGATGAACTGCGTGTTGTGACACATTGCCCTGATCACCGCTCTAGTAGCTGAGGGTGATTTGTCGCACTGTGGCCCTGATGTCTTCGGCTAGGCAGGCCGATGCGCACAAGGTTGCGATGAACTGCGTGTTGTGACACATTGCCCTGATCACCGCTCTAGTAGCTGAGGGTGATTTGTCGCACTGTGGCCCTGTGGTCTTCGGCTACGCAGGCCGATGCGCACGGGGTTGCGATGAACTGCGTGGTGTGACACATTGCCTTGATCACCGCTCTAGTAGCAGAGGGTGATTTGTCGCACTGTGGCCCTGAGGTCTTCGGCTACGCAGGCCGATGCGCACGAGGTTGAGTCGAACTGCGTGTTGTGACACATTGCCCTGATCACCGCTCTAGTAGCTGAGGGTGATTTGTCGCACTGTGGCCCTGAGGTCTTCGGCTACGCAGGCCGATGCGCACAAGGTTGCGGTGAACTGCGTGTTGTGATACATTGCCCTGATCACCGCTCTAGTAGCAGAGGGTGATTTGCCGCACTGTGGTCCTGAGGTCTTCGGCTACACAGGCCGATGCGCACAAGGTTGCGATGAACCGCGTGTTGTGACACATTGCCCTGATCACCGCTCTAGTAGCAGAGGGTGATTTGCCGCACTGTGGTCCTGAGGTCTTCGGCTACACAGGCCGATGCGCACAAGGTTGCGATGAACCGCGTGTTGTGACACATTGCCCTGATCACCGCTCTAGTAGCTGAGGGTGATTTGTCGCACTGTGGCCCTGTGGTCGCTGTGAACAATGCGCGACAGTCTCCGCTCCCTCCTGGCATCAGTGAGCTCCGGACGACACACGGCTGGACAACGGTTCGTTGTTTGGTCATCTGTTCACCACTTTTGATACGTACTCATTACAGCGGCACGTGAACAACCCACAAGCTGCGACGTTTCCCGAGATCGTAGTTCCGATACGCCGAGCCATCACAATTTGTCATTTATCCCACTCCGATAAATCGGCAGCTTTTCTCATTCTCACTCCGAACACTCTACTAACCGAAAGTGGATCCTCGGGTTCTATATATACTGCTCGGTGAACTTCATGAACGCCACCGTTCGGTCTCCAGGCGCGCTCGTTTCTCTAGGCTGGGGGTGGTCATAATGGAAGGGCTCATCGATGTATTTGGTTTATTGAACACTACACACAGTCAGTTCTGCTTATCCACTCATTTTAAATTAAACAGGACTCACTCACATGAAGTTGAAGAAATAGTTACTTACAATGCTTCCCTTTATTCTGTCAGCATCTCATAAGCACTATTCATGCAGAACTTGATTTCTAACAGCACCAGTCTTTTGCAGCTAATTGACATACGTTAGTCAAACAGAAAACTTTGACTCCAAACACTCAATATACAACAACACAACTTAACATGCAGCTTTAAAATAAACACAACCCAGGTTTTTGACTGGACTGTCAGTCAAAAAACTGGGTCTCTACGTGCAACGTGTGGTCGTCATCGACTAGTGACTGCTCGGGGGGAACGGAGAGTGTCCAGACTGGCAACAGACAACAGAAGGGCAACAGTTCAGCAAATTACAGACCATCTTAATCAAGGATCCCCTTAAATGATCTCTGCACGCACTGTTCGTCGTACACTGCATCAGATGGGATATGGCAGCCGAAGGCCTGTTCGAACACCTTTGCTGTCTGCAGTTAACAAGAGAAAGCGTCTCCAGTTCGCACAGGAGCTCAAGGATTCGACTGTCGATAATTGGAAACAAATTATGTCGTCCGATGAATTACGTTTTCAGTTGCACCATGCCGATGGCCGAGTGAGAAGTTGGCGGAAACAGCACGAAAGCATGGACCCCAAATGCATTGCTACAACCCTTCAAGCTGGTGGTGGTAACGTTATAATTTGGGGAATGTTTTTATGGCATGCTTTGGGCCCTTTAATTCGTGTTGATCAACGTCTGACTGGCACATCATATCTAAACATCGTTGCGGGCCAAGTGCATCCTGTCATGTGGATGGTTTATCCCAATGACGATGGCTATCTTCAACAAAATAATGCGCCCTGCCATAGTGCTCGTATTGTACAGGATTGGTTTCAGGAACATGCCGTTGAGGTTACTTTGCTTAGGTGGGCCCCACAATCTCCAGATCTCAACCGCATTGAGAATTTGTAGGATGAAGTTGAACGAGCCATCAGACAGCTGGATCCACAACCCTGCAGTCTCACACTCCTGGAAAGCATGGTCTCGGATTCCACAAACAACCTATCAACATCTCGTGGAGTCCATGCCACAAAGAATCGACGCAGTATTAAAGGCATTAGGTGGCCCAACGAAGTACTGAGGGGGTAGTCATAATAAAGTGGCCACTCAGCGTAACATCGCATCACTACACCAGTTTGGCTGATGTTTCAGCATTATATCTCTCTAGTTCTTATCTCTCAACATGCATACGTCACGCTTTTTGACCTCAGAATTGTTGCCAACCTCATTCCGCGAGCGAAAAAGATATAACGTGAAGGTTGAAAAATGGCAAAAGAGAATAAAATCAAATTTACATAGAGAAAGCACCTAAAAATGAAAGTTAATTTAGAGAATACGTGATAGTGCATTAAATGAACTAATAACAGTCTTGTCGTTATAACAAAAGTATATAACAACTTGTCGTAAAGTAGCCTGAACACACTAACTTAACAAGGCTGTATCGTCGCATTAGAACTTTTAGAGACTACATTATTGTCGACCAGGCTTCTCACTGAGGTTAACTTTCATTTACAACCTGACTAGCTGTCGGTTATTGCCAAAATGTACGGAAAAACTCGGAAGTTTCGATATGGCGTTCAGAATGAATGATTTAAATTAGAAAAGAGAAGCTCAAGAACGGAAGGTTGTAATTGAGACATGCGTTGCAATTAATTTAAAAAATGACAGATCCGGGTGGAGTAGGAACACCTGCAACAGCGACACTGTCTTATTGTGCGAGCTTGTTGAATACTGAAGAAGAAGATTAATGTGAGAAATATGAAACATGAAATCATTATCACTGACCGGATCTATAATTATAATGTTTCTGCGTAAACCTAATTATTTAAAAGCTTCTTTGAGAATATTATTATGCAAATGAGAGACGTGCCGAGGAAAAGAATGAAACAAGGCGAGACTGTGAAGAAGCAAAATGAAAACTAAATACATTAATAGTTTCTTGATTGTGGTGACATGAGCGTCTGCCCTTGTCATCTGAGATCCGTGATATGATAACTTAACGATTTCTTACAAGACAAATATGGCATCAAGAAAA
This sequence comes from Macrothele yani, assembly GCA_039090855.1. Lineage (NCBI taxonomy): Eukaryota > Metazoa > Arthropoda > Arachnida > Araneae > Macrothelidae > Macrothele > Macrothele yani. The sequence continues at coordinate 99,125,611 of CM076993.1, forward strand.
TGAAAACTTTAGAAATAATAAAATTTTTCATTGAGGGTTTTCTTTTTCTCGGGGTTCAGCAACTATTATGAGCAGCTTCTAGGGATATGAGCAGTTGTATGTCCCTAATTTGGGAGCACTGGCTCCAGGGAGGGGAAGGAATCAGAGCGATCAGCCAAACACCCCACCTGTGCCTTATGTAGAGTTCGAACCAGAAGCCGTCTCGGATAAAAGGCCAAAGGCCACATCATCAGACCGCTCGACCACGGTAGCGCTTCTCATAAGGATTGTGTCACGCAGCCAGCATAACTGCCAATGCCTCTACGTTGAAAAGGTCGCTTTGGGCCAAATTTCACATTTTATAAACATGCGTTCATTTTAAAGCCCCATTCTTTAGGATTCCCAAACTGCCTTTGTTTCTTGTCTACGATGAATAGATACAGAGTTATAGCAACCGGAATATCTAAACCCAGGTGTCAAACGAAGACACTTGAAACGCGTTTTTCGCAGGATGAGATTTTCGTCCCAAACTCTTTACGGAAAACCTGATAACTGCAAAAGGTATGTAAATAAATTGATGAAACTTAGTATACATCTTTCTTACAATGTTGCGCATGCAATGAACTAAAAGTTTTGCTGCTTGTCAGTTCAAAGTTAGGTTATAGCTATTTACATTTAACATGGTGAAGAAATTTGTCGAAAATTCACCATGTAGGAATGAGTGTATCTCAGCTGTGTTTAGGAACATCACTTTTCTTTTAGTTCACTGCATAGATAATAGTCATGCGCATATACTGATACATAAAACGCCATCATATATCTGTAGCTTTTTTTATTTAGAGCGTTTACCGTAAATGGCATATTTCCCAATTTCTTAAAAATTTATATCGATATAATTTTTTCAACGTTTGTGTGTTTTTGTGTGTTAGCCTTCCTAAAACAAATTACCCATTCTTGCATTTTTTTTTAAAGTGCCCCAAGGTAGTGGGATATATTTTAAGCAGAGCTTTCTCTTTTTTAAAAAAATCGCTTCTGAAAATCACACAAAAATCAAGTAAAAAATATAAATATTCAGCAGTCGATGTTTTCATGGGCCCGGCCCGACCCGGTCACTTTCTTGTTTCATCAATTAAGTAAAACATTTCTAGCACGGGACAGTCCTGTACTGGAATGTTTAATATTTTTAATTTGATTGAGGGTTTAACGACCACCGTGATCAACTCAGCGGGCTGTAAGCGTTGAGAAGGTCGCTTTGGGCCAGGGCCGTAAGACAAACACGACATGCATGCCTCACCGGGATTCGAACCCGGACCCATCTCAGACAATTGATCAGAAGCCATCGCTTAGACCACAGCACCACTGGAGAGGCCAAGGTTTAACATTTTGCTCCTGCATTAAACAAATTTGATTTTAACGTTAAAACACAACTCAGGTACTTAAATCACTTAAGATTTTCTGATGACATAGTCATCATTACATTTAGCAATAGTGAAATGCAAATTATGATAGAGGATATATGGATGGAAAGTCTTAAAAAAGTTCTGACAATAAACACCGCCAAAAAATAAATACATGAACAAAACAGAAAAGGATACAGAAAAGATTTTGATAGAAGGAAAAGAAATCGAAAAAATAAATGAATTCATTTATTTAGGTCAAATAATTTGCTTTAAAGAAAATCAAGAAAGAGAAATGAATAGAATAATTATTTATTTAGTAAGTCAGTCTTCGCTTTGTGAGACGAAAAGATTTGTTTAATGCAAGATCAAAATGTTAAACCTTGGCCGCCCCCAGTGGTGCAGTGGTCCAAACGATGGCTTCTGATCAATCGTTCAACATGTGTCCAAGCTCGAATCCGGTGAGGCACGAATGTTGTTTGTCTTACGGCACTGGCTCTCTCCCTTTCCTGGAGTCAGTGGCCCTAAATTAGGGACGGACGACTGCTTACAGCCCATTCAGTTGCTCACGTCTCCTTCTTACACGCACTGCAGGGTATGGGCCTCCCCCAGTCTTTTCCAACTTTCTCGATCCTTAGCCTCAGTACACCATTTAGCACCTCTAAATTTCTGAAGGTCATCTCTCCACTTTATTCTCAGGTGACCTCTTCGTCTCCTTCCGTCTCTCGATTACCATTCTGTTATTAATCATGTCCATCTTTCAGTCTTCCAACATGTCCAGCCCATATCCACTTCGATTCTTTTATTATTTTTTACAATATCTATTATTCCTGTTCTTTCTTTTATAAATTCATTTCTAACTATGTCTCTTCTTGTTATTCCCAACAATCTCCTCTCTAACTTTCTTACCGATATTCTCATTTTTTCACATTTTTGTTTTATGATACTCCACGTTTCACTTCCGTAAGTAAAATACAGAGTTAATACATGCATTGAAGATTTTTCTATTTGAACACAACGGAATATCGCCGGTTAAATAGTCTCTAAGTCTCCAAAAGGCTCTATTACCTTGGATAACACTAAACAACAATGTTTTTGTAACAAAGAAAACTTTAACGGTTTTGTATGTATTTACGGGCGCTGAAACCAATTATGAAGTCACAATTGCTCCACTGGGCTCCAATTTCTTGTAATAGAACTCTTTATTTGGGTGAATGTTATGTTACATAAAGGAATTTCCCTATGTTTACCAACGAAGACATCTGTCTACAGTCAGGATATCCGTGTCTCTGAGAGTAGACATGCTGGCGTCATTACTTCCTGTTGTGCAATTCCTTCTGGGAAGGGGGAACATTTTTGCCATTTGAATGCATTTAATCGGTATAGAAGGACGTGCATTTTCTCGTGGTTTTAAAAAGTAGTGTGGATTGTGCAAAGTGTACGAAAAGAATCGAAATCAAAATGACGCGCTGGCAGCCATTGGAAAAAAGTTTATAGCTTAGAAATGTTTGTAAATTACTTTCATGGATTCAAAATAGTTAAAAATGGCAAGTTGGAGAAAGTCACGAATGATAATAAATGCAGGTTTTGCGGTGCAAGAGAGGAAATAACAGATCTCGGGATTTTGCTCACTTGCCAGCTCAGACAGAATGCACAAAACGCCCAATTAAATTGCTTCAAAGTTGAATTGCAACATATGCCATTCCGCTTTGAAGTAATTTAAAGCAATTTAATTTGAAGCATTTACCCACGATTTATCATATGCTATAAATAGGTGAAAGAATAAACCTGAAAAAAAAGGCGTAACATTTTAAATATCCGTTCTTGACATTTTCCTCTGATCCATGCGTTTCTTTTCCAATCTGTTTTCTGGTCATGCATTGAAATTTTCCTCTGGTCCATGCGTTTCTTTTCCAATGTGTTTTCTGGTCATTATCATGCTCCTTTCAGTTATCCCGTAGCCTCTGCATATCTTTTTCAGGTAAGGTTTGAGCCTCTGTTTCATAAGTAAGAACTGGAAGAATGCAATGATCCAACACTTTAATTTTAAGATATAATACCAAATTGCTCTTTTGAATTGCACTATTTCTTCCAAATGCTCTGCAGTTAAGTTTAAAATGCCAATTATTTTCTTCTCCGATGTGGATCTCGCTCGATATTTGTTTTGTAAGGCATCAGTTACTTCTAAGCTCCTAAATTTACCTTATCAACCTCTTATTCTTCTGTTCTAATAAAAATATTTTTCATTAATTTAATTTACTGTAAGCTCATCTTTAACACAATTCTTTTACTACCAATAAGTTTCTGGATTTACTGTTCAGCTCTGAGGGAATACTTGCAAAAATGACTGTGACGTCACATAAACGAAACTGAATTAAACTACTTCCATTCATCTTCATTCTCTTGCATTTTCAGTTCAGTGATCGAAAGGCGCCCACACACACAAACGCGCGCTATCCAAAAGAAGTTATCCTTCAAGAAGCCGAATTGAAGTTGAAAGAAAGTAACGAGCTTTATGTGTTTATATATCTCAAACACACTGAGAAAACAATATTTTTTTTATTTCGTTATGATGAAACAAACTGAATGCTTTATTGTTTATTCAATCCATTTAAGATTTCTCTGGAAGACGAAAGTTGTTTCTAATTTTGCATATTGGAGCATTTACATTCTTATAATCTCACCAGATGTCCGTTAAAGCTTATCGGCGAGTTTCTTAAAATAATATCAGCAAAATCACATTATGCATAGATAAAAAGACGCATTTATTAGTTGTTATTTTACAAACGGAATGCCAGGTCTATGTTGTGTAGTATTGGAAATTAATCGGAAAACTTTCATTCGGTAACCTGTCATATTGTATCTACTGTAATTTATTGCCGCAAAATATTACTGTTATCAGAACTTTCCCCTCGCGTATTCCCCAAGGGAAATTTATCGATTTATTTCAGTCTCAGATTTTACAGCGTTAAAAAAAATGAGAGCAAGCAAGCAGGAAAAGCAAAAAAAAATTCGGATTTTGTACTCCTTTCTTTGAGAAAGCTCGCGCACATACACATACGCTCTGTGCACCGAAGGTCTAATCACTTGAGTTCTCCAGGTAAACACAGCAATAAAAAAACTCCAAAAAATCTTTCTCTTTCTCGCTGTCCTGTGGAAGAAATAATTCGAATTTCTTTTAAAATGCTATCTTTTTTCCATTTTTGTAAGACAATGCCTAACCAAACCTTCGCTTTCCTCACATATTCATGTTTTACTATATTGTGTTTAGAGATTCCGTGGTTGCGTTTACGTAATTGTATTTTTTGGAACACCTACTGAACTCTTTCTCACGAAATGCAAAATGAAGAAGTTTTGCACTTTGTTACGTTTTCACTCTTAAAGAAAGTGTGCTCCTTCAAGGGAAACACCACTTTTCAAATTGTAATCACTTATTTAGAGAAACAAAATAAATGAAACATTCAATATGTGAGGAAAATTGAATGCTAAGTAAAGAAGTTTTGCACTTTGTTACGTTTTCACTCTGAATGAATGTAGCTCCTTCAAGAGAAATACCGTTTTTCAAATTGTAATCACTTATTTAGGGAAACAAAATAAATGAAACATTCAATATGTGAGGAAAATTGAATGCTAAGTAAAGAAGTTTTGCACTTTGTTACGTTTTCACTCTGAATGAATGTAGCTCCTTCAAGAGAAATACCGTTTTTCAAATTGTAATCACTTATTCAGAAAAACAAAATAAATGAAAAATTTAATATGTAAGGAAAAGTAAATGCTAAAAATAAGTTTCGCACTCTGTTTCGTTTTTACTCTTAAAGAATGTAAGCTCCTTCAGGGGAAACACTGCTTTGCAAATTGTAATCGCTTATTTAGAGAAACAAAATAAATAAAACATTTAATATGCAGGGAAAATTCAATGCAAAATGAAGAAGATTTGCTTTTTATTACGTTTTCACTCTTAAGGAATGTGAGCTTCTTCAGGAGAAACACCATTTTAATAAATGAAACATTTAATATGTAAGGAAAACGGGTCTGGTACGATTCGTCGAACGACGATTGGTCTAATGCCGATTCGTCCAATGGACAATTGGTCCAAAGGTACGATTGGTCCAATGCCGATTCGTCCAATTCCGTCCTTTCTGTCCGAAGTGCTACTCGTGCTATAAAAATCTAATTTGTTCTGATTATATCTCCGATGTTATACGAAAGTACCGGTAGTCCAAAGAATGTAAAACAATGTTACATTTCATGCGTAATATTGTGGTTACAGATTTCTTTTTTTTTTTTTTTTTTTTTTTTGGAATCGCATTTATTTTACTGTCCTTGCTGCCGTATGAAGTTACTGATGTACGAGCCGTTCTATCAACTTCAATGTTTCTCTTTCTCTTTTGCATGAAATAATATAAAATACTAGTGTTCCGTTTCTGTTTGTAGAATGCAGTGGGGTTTTCCGCCAACTTCCCAATGGAAACAACTGTTCGGGGTTTGGACAAAGGCCGTTTCAACAGTTTTTATTCCAGCGATGTCACATTCATAACGTTTACATATTAAATCAAGTTAATAATATTGCGTTTTTACTTAAACACGAAATATTAATTCATAGGCCTTTTTAACGGTTTATATTCTACCGATGTAATATTCATAACGTTTACATATTAAATCAAGTTAATAATATTGCGCTTTCACTTAAGCACGAAATATTAATTCATAGACCTGCGGCCTAGGTAACTTGCAAAGACCTCAGAAATGATACGATGAATGCCTTTTATAAAGTTTATAGAATGTTTACAAATACCAAATATCTAGGTTGTAACTTAAAATCTTCTAAAAAGGCCCGGGGCCTAGGTGCCTTGCAAAGACCTGAGGAATGATACGATGAGTGCCTTTTATAAGGTTTTATAGAATGTTTACAAATACCAAATATCTAGGTTGTAACTGAAAATCTAAAAAGGCCCAGGGCCTAGGTGCTTCGTAAAGACCTGAGAAATGATAGGATGAGCGCCTTTTATTAGGTTTTATAACATATTTACAAATACTAAATATCTAGGTAGTAAATTAAAATCTTCAAAAAATGCCTGCGGTCTAGGTGCTTTGCAAACAGCTGAGAAATGCTCCATTGAGTGCCTTTTACCAGGTTTATGTAAAATGTTTGCAATTACCAAATATACGGAAATTATCTTTCTAAAGGATATAAAGAGGAGAATACTTTAAATTATTATTCCTTTCTGGAAAATGAAAAAGTTTACCGTTGGTAAGATGATACCATTGGACGAATCGGCGTTGGACCAATCGTACCATTGGACGAATCGGCGTTGGACCAATCGCACCATTGGACGAATCGGCGTTGGACCAAACGTACCATTGGACGAATCGGCATTGGACCAATCGTACCATTGGACGAATCGGCATTGGACGAATCGGACATTGGGCGAATCGGACATTCGACCAATTGGCATTGGACCAATCGTCCCTTTGGACGAATCGGCATTGGACCAATCGTTGTTGGACAAATCTTCCGGGACCGAAGGAAAACTGAATGCTAAATGAAGAAGTTTTGCTCTTTGTTTCTCTTTCACTCTTGAAGGATGTGAGTTCTTTTAGGAGAAACACCGCTTTAACAAATTGTGGTCACTTATTTAGAGAAACAAAATAAATGAAACATTTAATACTTAAGGAAAACTGATTGCTAAATGTAGAAGTTTTTCATTTTGTTACGTTTTCACTCTTAAAGAATGCAAGCTCCTTCAAGAGAAACACCGCTTTAACAAACTGTAGAGAAACAAAAAATATATAATTTAGAGAAACAAAATAAATGTAACATTTAATAAGTAAGAAAAATTGAATGCTAAATAAAGAAGTTTTGTACTTTGTTACTCTTAAAGAATGTAAGCTCGTTCAGGAAAAATACCGCTTTTTAAATTGTAATCACTTATTTAGAGAAATAAAATAAATGAAACATTTAATATGTACAGACAATTCATTGCTAAATGAAGAAGTTTTGCCCATTTTTACGTTTTCACTTCTTAAAGAATGTGAACTTCTTCGGGAGAAAAACCGCTTTGCAGATTGCAAGGAACTAAATAAATGAAACATTTAATATGTAAGGAAATGTTTTCATTTAATTTCTTTTATTTTTTGTTATGGAGTTACATTTGACCATGTTGCATTTCAAAACTTATTTTATAAAATATAATATTAAGAAAAAAAAACATATATAATATATATACTTATGTACAGAGTAACCACAGAACAGGAAATTGAGTAAAAGGCTATATATACACATGTATAGCCCAAGTCAATCCCAATTCCTCTAAAGTACGTAGTCAAGCCAAGCTTCCTGCAGGTATAAAATTTACGCGTATGTGGTCTGGTTAATAATTTTATGCTATTAAATTTTATATTTCAGTTTGTTAGCAAATATTCATTTAGTTGCTTTCGAAATAATTATAATTATCAATATGTGTTAGTTGAAGAAGTAGGTTATTCCATAACACCAATACCTGGTTATCAATAAATCTTTGTCTGGTTAAAGTGTTAGGCATTGGTAACAAAAATGAATTTCTGTTTCTTGTTTGATAGTCGTGACCCACAGTGTTCAGCTGAATTAAATGCTGATACCTATTATCTTTCATTCTTTTATACATAAATATTAATAATCTACATCGCCATAGTTTCTCAATATCTAAAAATCTATAAATATTAATCCGTGCCCCCATATTCAAATTAATTCCTCTAAAATTATTTAAAATTTTGGCCATCTTAAGTGGTAATGATTGCAATTTATATAAATTAGGCTTAGTAGTTTCACATGTATTTAGAGAAATAAAACTTTTCCTTACTTATTAGAGAAATAAAATAAACGAAACATTTAATATGCAAGGAAAAATTGATTGTTAAATGAAGAAGTTTTGCACTTTGTTACTTTTTCACTCTTAAAGAATGCAAGCTCCTTCAGAAGAAATGCTGCTTTTCAAAGGTTAATCACTTATTTAGAGAAACAAAGTAGATGAAGCATTTAATATGAAAGGAAAATTCAATTCACTTCGGATATGTGTAATAAAACATAAAAGGAAGACTTACTTTAACAGCTGAATGAATTAGATCAAACAGAAACGATAAGCGAACCTTTTCTTTACGATGAGAAATAACAATGCTTTTAAACTCTGCATGAAAATCTCCTCACTTGGAGTGCAGGTCTTCCTTGATAAACTAGTACACTGGACTGGTTGTGATAGTCATCTGCCTTTCACGATTCTTTTATTTTCATCTTTTGTTAGGAAACACTTTCTTGTAACCTTGAAAACAGTGAAGGAAGTCCACACGTAAACTTTTTCTGGTTATCTTCCATTCTTGAGGTCACTCATCGCCTCCGAATCAGTAATGCGCTTTAGCTTTTACGAAAGTCGAGGGAAGACAGTGTATTGGTCATCTTCACCAAAAGATAAAGTTAGAGGGAACACGGAAAACGCTTTCAGCTAAACGGATCAGTCATCCGGTGCACCTCCACAAAACAAGCGAGAGATATCCGATTAAAAAGTTTATCATAAACAGATTACTTAAAAAAATTTAGAGAGCAGAAATTCTTCAGCAAAAGTAAACTAGCAAGAATAATAAAGGGAAAAGTGATTCAGTTGTGCAACACAGAAACCCTTTAAAATGGCTAAATTTGTAATGAGTGAAGTATAGTCATTTGCAAAAGTTTAAAACCACCTGTCAATTTATTGAAAATTAAGATTTACAAAGAAACAACTAATTACTAGTCAGAGATATTTGAAAAAATGCACCACATATGAACACCTACGTTCTTTGGAACACAAAAAGACCGAAACCAGTACTTTGTGTGTCCACCTTTGTTTTTTATAACGGACAGAATACAATGTGGCATACTTCTCAATGAAGGGTTTGCAGTAGTCACTTGAAATGTTTGTGCACCACACGTACTTTATCCCGTCAATCAAAGCTTGAGAATTTACTGCCTCTTTTTCTGCTACCTCTTCTTTTAAAATGGTCCACAAATTTTCGACGGGGTTAAGGTCGGGTCTATTACCGGGCATGTCAATCATAGTTATGTTTTCCCTCTGCAAGTAGTCCTTTATTGTCTTTGATCTGTGGCATGGAGCACCATAATGCATAAAGGTTATGCATCTGTGCACTTGCGTATATGAGTTAACAGCTTCTCACGTAACATTTCCGCATAAAGAGGACCAGTCATGCCTGTCTGCAAAAAAGGATATTGAAACAGTACCGGATGTTGGCATAGCACACCATATCATCTGACTAGGTGGATGTCTCACGGTGCTAACTGTGTATTTTTCATCAAACGTTTTGCCTTTTGGTCGTCGAACATGTGTTTCTCGTGATTCAAAGTGACGCACAGTTGATTCATCGGAAAAAGAGCTTGGCTCCAATTTTCAGCAGTCCACGATTGATGACGCTTCGCCAACTGGAGTCTCTTCCTTTTCATGACAGAGGTTAGTCTAGGTTTATGTGCGGGTTTATAAGACTTTAATCCAAAATCTTCGCTAGGACGTCGGGAAACAGTGCTACTACTAATATCAGACCCTTTTGAATGTAGAAAGGCTTTAATTTTCTTGCACGAACTCCTCGGAGAGCGCATAACTATTCATCTTATGGTATTGTCATCACGTGGATTTGTTTTCCTTGGACGTCCACTTCTCTTTCGGTCGCTAAATTCACATGTAACTCGATATTTCATCATCGCATTACGAATAGCAAGCTTTCTCACATTCACCTTTCTGCTTATGTCACGTTCGGAGTATCCTTCATTATATAAAGTCACTATTTGTGCCCTCTGAGTAACATTTAATTACGCTTTTTGGCCCATTTTTCGCTATACAGAAAATAAGTACAAAACCTCTCAGCATGAAAACCTGAAGTAAACTGACGCTCGCACACTTCTCCCAACTCTATCAACAGCTGCCTCTGTAGGATGATGCAACACCTACAGGAAGTTGGGTAATACAGACAGTAGTTGACGCAATCGGTTGAAATCTCCTAATACCAGCAGGTGGTCTTAAAATTTGGAAGTGACTGTAAATGCAATAGTGTAATAAGTGAAGCTAATTAAACAAAATCATGATATTCTTTGGAATCGGAAAGATAAAAATGAAGGGCATTTTCACCGCCTAAGGAAATTATTTAATTTACTAGCTGTAAAGCCCGTTGAGATAAGAATACAACGGGTTCCAGAAATCACTTATTGCTACTCAAGCGTTTATTATTATATTTTACGGAGTCATCGTAAATAATGTGTGTGCATTGAAACATACCCTTGATGTGCTTCATTGTTCATGCATAGAAATGAAAAATACGGAAGCGTTTGCCGGATGGTAACCCTACCTTCGTAAAGGACATGGACTCCCTTTCGCGTGCTGTGTCTCTGCAATATGAACATTTCTCATGCGCTGATATTCAGCTTCAGTATGTTGGGCGTCATATTACTTCGACGATGACGCAAATGTCAAATATCAGCATTTCTTTCAACTGCACTGCATTTTTGTCTCTTTTATCTGGCGTGTTCGGCATTGCGGCGGTTAACTTCTTGTCTTTCGACTGCAGTGCGTTGTTGCCGCCTTGCCTGATCGCAATCGGCTTTGCTGCGTTTAGCTTCAGTCTGTTCATCTAATGAAAGAAGTAACTTCCTTTTTTCACGAAGCATAGACGAGGTTTAAAGCATCAGCGAAGTACAGTAACGTTCGTCCTTACCTTACTCAGCGCCAGTAAAGTAAAACATCTTACAACTTACAACTGTGTGCTTCCACTTCCATCGCGCCCCCCAAAAAAACCTCTAATTTCGAAAGAAAGAAAAAAGATGTAAACAAAACATTAAACAGAAACTGTTACGGATAACACGGTGTGAAAACCGGAATATAAATGATTGTCTTCTGTTAAACAGCGTACGTAGTTGTTTGCTTATGGTTAAAAAGTGGTCCACGTAGTCGCAAGTCTTTCCCTTTATATAGTAAGATGAAGCATGAAAGTGGCAAAATGCATTTTTCACTTTTGTATGTGCAAATTACACTGTTCACAAAGAGTTGAAATATTGCACGAAATGAGGTATGTATGTATCTGACTCAAGTAACACGCATTGAAATAACATCAGAGAGGCTACGTAACACAAACGGGAAAGAGTGTGTTTACAAAAGCAATTTACTGTGAAATTTCTGCACGCAACAAAGTAGCACTGCAATATAGACAAAATGGTAAATTAAGAGGATGTTCTCTGGATTTCAGTAACCGGTAACACCAATTTTGTTCCAAAAAACATCTTGACACCTACGAGGCATGTGACATTATTGAGTCTGGGGCAGCTCGCTCTGTATTACATGCAACACGTTACGGAGGTCTGCCAGGGCACTGGGGTATATAACGTGGTTATCCAGATGTCCTTATACAGCGTCTCAAACGTTGTGAATAGCATTAAGGTCAGGTAACCTCGAAGACATCTGTAACGCTTTAATCCCATAATTTCCAAGCTCCTGAAGTACGGCTCTAGGCACGGTGACTGGTTGCATTGTCATGGCAGAGTAAAATAGTGTCACAATTGTCACAGCGATCTCATTTCGGTACTCTGAGGCACTCATGTTGCCTTGACAAACATACGAGGAAGTACGGCCATTGAAAAACACTCCTGCCAAAACAAAAACACTCCTTCCCAGACCAGAATTGACTGCCGCTGGTAAGGGTGGACGCACTACACATAATGTGGTTGCATTTGTGTTTCGGATCACCTCCACACGTGTCCTCGTCGAGTGTCAGGATAAAAAGTGAAGTGGGATTCATCTGTGAAAAGCACATGGTGCCACTCTGTATTCCATGAGATGTACTATCTGACACAAGTACATCTTTGACGATGTCGAGCTGATGTCAATGCTACCCAACTCAAGAGCCTTCTTGTTCTGAGCCCGTACTCGTGAAGACGGTTTCGTACCGTTTCGAAGAGAAATTGTATTATTATTATATTAATGTACTGTATAAACGTTAAACATTTACAGTTCATCACGTTGTTCTTGGCATGAACATAGCCCTACGACGTGACCTCCAAATTAAAATGCGCCATAAAAGTTATTCATATCGACACAATAAATAGCACACTCCGAATCACATATATGTAAAGAAAGTGTCCTACCTACAACGTCTATGAATATGTCCAAAATCATCCACGGCTAATGTCCTATGTATGACCAGCAGTTTATTTCAAAAGCTGTGACGTGCCTGCCCCGCAGGACGCACACGACATAAAGGCAGATAGCAGCAAGCACGAACGTCTGCGTAGCTCAGTTGGTAGAGCGACTTGTTCCGGAAATAAGTGGACTCGGGTGCTATTCCTCAGTTGGTAGAGCGACTTGTTCCGGAATAAGTGGACTCGGGTTCTATTCGTTCTACTAATGGTGTGATGTTCTTTCCACACCGCGAGATAAGAAAAATAAGAGAATCCCTTCTCCAGCGCTTCGAAAAATCATGGTGTGTGACATTGCATTCCACACACCAGATTGATTGGGAGTTCTCAAGAGCACGTTCTACAGCGGATAGCTGCCTGCAACGATTCATGGTCACGGCTGATCCGTGGGCCATGCCGCCGCCTTCTTTCGGAGGGGGGGGAGATGGGACGTGCCTGCCTCGCAGGACGCACACGACATAAAGGCAGATAGCAGCAAAAACGAACGTCTGCGTAGCTAGTTGGTAGAGCGACTTGTTCCGGAATAAGTGGACTCGGGTTCGATTCCCGGCGTGGACCAAAAATGACGGAGAAATTTACTTCGTTATAAAGCTGTTGTAATCGAGAGAACGAAAAATAGGAATTGTAACAGTACCAGTTGAAACGTACGCCTGGAAGTATTTGATCGAAATCGAAAAGGAAATGAAGAAACGCTATTATAATAAAAGAAGGGAAGTACAGAATGGCAGAATTGATGACCCCGAAGAAAATAAGTCATTGATCTCAACATGGATGGTACCATGAGTGTTGTGTTCTAATAATCCCAGGATATTTTGCTTTCGGATAACCAGGGGTATGGCGTCCCTGTCCGACGAGTTTAGCATTGATGTGTGCACGTTTATACGATGAGGAAGCACTATTGGGAGTACTGCTGAAGATAGCATGAAGTTTAACGTTTATGCGTTAATATAATAATACAGGGTGATTCGTAAAGAAGTATACAGTTTCCAGATGCTGTAAAACAGTAACAGTTGTAGACACGGACCACAACTGCGAACCGTTAGGTAGATGCACTCATAAAGTTTGTGTCCCGCAACTGAGGGAAGTGACGTAGGCGATAGCGCGCGTGTTACGTGACTAGTCAGTCGATGAACATCTTCCTCACCGATGGATTGGACGAGCCGCGGACTACAATATGCCACTGACCCAATGGCCACCCAGAAGTTCTGACTTAACACCTTGTGACTTTTTCCCGTGGGGGTATGTAAAAGACAAGGTATTCGCCCCTCCTTCCAGTTGATCTAGCGGAGCTGAAACAGCGTATCACAGCCACTATCACTGCACTTGATTCATATATTCTACCTCGCGTTTGGGCGGAAATGGATTACCGGCTCGATGTGTGTCGTGTGAGTAAGGGTGCACACATAGAACATCTGTGACTGTCTCTAAAAAAACTTGAAACATTCCCCTACAATTCTGTTACAGGTAACATAAAATATCTTACATTGTTCTTGTTTTATAGTGCGTTGAAACTGTATAATTCTTTATGAATCACTTTGTACTTTGAGCCACGTAAAGAATCTGCTCGATTCAGCATATATCTTGGTGTTGGTTTGAGCAGATAATGTAATATGAGATATTGTCATTTACGCACCCTAGTAGCTGAACTGAAAAAAAACCCCGATGAAATGACATTTCATGTTGTTTTGCGTCCTACCGGCCTAACATACCAGCCCAACGCCAAGCATCATGGTTTGAGGGATCCTTGGGTTCAATTCCCAATCTCGCCTGATGCGAATTCAGGGAAGCTTCAACAGCCGGCGATACATCAGGGATGTTTGAGGGGCAGAGGTGATATTACCCTTTCTTCAGAGTTGCCCTAGCGCTATATTCTAGCAGAACAACGCTCGACCACATGTGACCCGGAAAGTCCAAGATCTCTTCCCATGCACGACAGATACTGCTTCTCCTCCCTGGTCTGCACGTTCGCCAGACATATTCCCGATCGAACATGCCTGGGATATGGTAGCTAAGCGACGTCAAACGCCTACGCCAGTCACCACAAATGAATTCTGGTCTCGCAGCCTGGAAGGCTTTTCCGAGGACGATATTAAAAACCTCTTGCATTGAAAGCCATGCCGTGTAATGTAGAGGCTGTTATTGTTGGACCAGGTGGCTTCACACAATACTAACTTTTTAAAGCGCAAAAATCTCGTATAGCTCTACAAATGTAATCAGTTATCTCCTGTTACATGACGAATCTCTGATACAAATTTCATTTAAATAGCGCGTTAATTTTTTTGTGTTGCGATTTTCACAAACTATAGTTTCTTATTTGCATACATTTTTCGTAAAAACTTTACGTGATTAAAAAAATCTACCGCAAAGGAAACAATAAAAAGCACGCATTACTACCTGCACAATTTGAGATGTAAATAGTTGAAGGTATTATTATGGACGATTTATCACCTGAGTGATGCGCTTTAGTTAGCTTCTCAGAATTAAAATTATGACTTGTCGAGCGCTGACTGTAAATGAAGCTCAGGGTCACTCATATCTTCCGTCTCTTGTACAACTTTTTGTTTAATAACCCTGAGCTCGCTCCACGCTCATGTGTCTTCAAACAACAACCTTTTACGTAATTATTCTTAATCAACGGATATTTTATCTTCCGAAAGAGCCCAAACATGTAACATGTGATGGTATGACGTCAATTAATGTTCCTGTTTATTTAGACGTTCTCTGAACCGTTCTGACAACACATTTTTTCGTTTCTAGGTGGTAACAATCGCGCGCTCGCTGTTTCTTTATCAACGCGATGTATTACAAGTTGTTTGAGGAAAGAAAAACTTTCCATTCTCCACCGGTGAGGTATTATTCACACGGAGTACGTTTCATAAGTTAAATTATAAACGCATGTTCCAACATCAACCCGTGAAATGAATCACTGGCTTCACCTGAAAACTCCATCCTGTGTTCCGTAGACATTCCGTAGACATTTTCTTCATAAACTTCCGTACACATTTTCTTCATAAACTTCCGTAGACATTTTCTTCACAATTAACCCGTAAGTGGCGTCGTGAATATTTAGGACGTAAAGAGCGTCGTGCAGTCCAGGTGACCGCTATTTGTACTGCACCTTAGATAAAGACCTGTTGCAGAAAGAACAATATTAATTACTGTTTTGCAATTTTATAACACTCCGAGACCCAAATGTGAGAAAAAAATTTAATGTTATAAAATTTTGTTACTGAAAATCACGCAATTTCGTTGGAGCACAGAAATTTTAATCTGAATTATATATATAATGTTTTAAATTCTCTTAAAAAAATTATAGAATACGTACACTTCTAACACTGTGCGTATCTGCTGTTGATGAAATATTCTTCATAAAAATTAAGTATTAATTTGGAATTTCTAGAAAACTGCAAGCGTTCAACTCACAGCTTCCAGAATCGGAGTTCGCAGTCTCGAGGAATAGTTTTTGGCAGCACTCAAGGCATGTTGGTCTATTCCAGGAAGAACACAAATAGGCACTTCTGCGCTTCTTTGCCGCTGGACATAGAAATCATGTTCTTACATTCTCTCTTGCTAACTTTTTCATCCTTTTCTTTCCCTTTCTAATCTGCTCCAGGGATGCGTTTCTTGGACAAACGCAATTCTCTTGAAAGTCTCGTGCTGTCCAATCTCTCTTTTATACATGGATCTATAAGATCCTTAGCTAGGGATTTCATAAAATCCCACCGTGATAGAGGATAGGTGTTACTATGAGACTGATACAGAATATATGCATTCACATCTAATATTCGAAAAAATACAACCATCGGCAAACGTCTGGCTTAGAGTTATAAATACTGAATTTTTCATTTACTGCATCCACTCCTCCTTTTGTGCAGTTATAAAAACTATTTCCGGTTTCCTAGTCTCTTCATCGATTTCTTCCGAGTGATGCATCGAGGACACAGGAATGACAGTTTGTTTTTTTAGGAACGTAAGAGACAATCACAGAGTAACTTAACAATGATCTGAAAAACTTAATCAGAGTAAGTTAACAATGATCTGAAAAACTTAATCAGATTAGAGAGATCAGAGTCACTTAACAATGATCTGTGAGACGATTTTTCCCAAACCCAACCACTAAAACTTCGAAGAAAGCCAAGATTCTTTCTACGCATCAGTGACATCGTACCTTTATTGGACTGCAACGCAACTTATGGGACAGCTTTGAACGAAACGTTTGCGAATCGAAGTTGCGTCGAGTTGGGGACACCATTGGTAACATCTATATTTTAATTCTATAAGGTTTTTTACTGTGAGTCCTATTTTAAGAGAACGGCTGAATATAAAGATATGGTTGAGGTATCAAAATAAAGGTCTTACCATGTAGATGTGCCAATCGAAGAGAAAAATGAGATTGGGGCAAAGGTTCGGGCGTTTTGGGGTGGGGGTGGGGGTAAATTTTCCATGTAAAGTCTACGGGAGAAGCGTACGATTGACATTCGATCGACTGCGGTTGACTCACGCTCTGTTGAAGGCAGAAGCATAGAGGGACTGAGATAGTCCAAAGTCCTAAGTCTTTTTTCTGAGCCAACCGTTGCGCAAAACAACGCTGGTATGCATCGGTATCAAAGTTCTTCTCATCGGAACAGCGAACACTATCGAAGACCTAATTGCGTTATGCCGTTGGACTGTGTGATGTATATACACAATTAAATATTCATTCGATCAAGTTTATTCACGTAGGTAAGACGTTTCCCAGTATGTAAAGATGTAATTAATAATTCCGATGACCATTGTTAGTGAAAATATTACGGGTGACTGCTTATAGCCCATTGAGTTGCTTACGGTGATCGTTAAACATTCAGTCAAAAAAAAAAAGTTCGTAAAATCATGCAATGCATTGATTACGATACGCTTTCCAACATACCAGAAATCATTACTCAAGTTATGAGTAAAATGGCTGTGGAATAAATCTCACTCCTGTGCCCTGACCTTTGATCCCATTTCGATGATATTAAACAGAACTGGTTCAGCGTACCTCCGAAATAACATGATAAAGTTTTGTCGCAATCGAAGCAATTTTACGTAAGTTATGATGCATAAGGGCTATGGAATAGATCCCGCTTCTGTGTCCTAACCTTTGACCCATTTCGTCCATTTTCAACAGGATTCGTCTCCAGGCAGGCCCCTACAACATACTAACATTTCATCCAAATCGAAACATATTTACGTACGTTATGATGCATAATTAGGCGATGGAAGTGATTCCGCTCCTATATCCTGACTTTTGACCCCCATTTCGCCCATTTTCAACAGGGTTTGTTCCCTGGTGATCCCCTACATCATACTAAAATTTAATCGAAATCAAACCTTTTTTACGTTAGTTATGACGCATAAGAACAGTGAAATTGATCCCGCTCCTATGTCCTGACCTTTGACCCCATTTCGTTCGCTTTCAATAGGGATCATTTCCAGGTGTTCCCCTACCACATACTAACATTTCATTTTAATCGAACGAATTTTATGCGAGTTATCGAGCGGACGAACATACGAACACAACGCGTGACGAAATGAGGCAGATGGGAATCGCAACCATCTGCTCGCAAGAATGTGACGTCATAAAAATTTAATAGGATCCGCACATTTGTTTGTCTACTGACGTCATGAAAATACAGGTCGCGCCATCTTTTTTCTGGGCAATTAATGCGTTCACAAGGATGAAAATTTGAACATCGATTAAAATAGCTTCATTTTATAACTTGGAATACCTAATATTTTCTAAAACATAACCATAATTGCGCAATCGAACATTTGTTTGTCTACTGACGTCATCAAAGTACAGGTCGTGCCATCCTTTTTCTGGTTTCAACACCACCAAAGGAAAAGTTATTGATTTTTAATATAAATATGGTTATGTTTTAGAAAATATTAAGTATTCCAAGTTATAATAGCAAGTCATTTTAATCGATGTTCAAATTTTCATCCTTGGGAACACATTAATTGTGAAGGAAATGTGTACAAAAGTTTTTCCTTTTGGAAGTACGGGAAGCAAAATTACTTCACGTCCGCCTTAATAATATGGGATAAGGGCGATGGAATGGATCGCAATCCTATGTCCTGACCTTTGACCCCATTTTGTCCATTTTCAATAGGGTTCGTCCCCAGGTGGTCCCCTACCACATACTGAAATTTCATCGAAATTGAACCATTTTTACGCACGTTATTACGCATAAAGGCAGTGAAATGCATCCCGATCTTATGTCCCGACCTTTGACCCCAATTCACCCTTTTTGAATAGGGTTCGTCTCCAGGCGGTTCCCTAATACATACTAAAATTTCATTAAAATCGAACCATATTTATGCAAGTTATGACGTATAAATGCAATGAAATGGATCCTGCTCCTACGTCGTGACCTTTGACCCCATTTGTCCCATTTTAAATAGGGTTTGTCCCCAGGTGGTCCCCTACCACATACTAAAATTTAATCGAAATCGAACTATTTTTACGCCAGTTATCGTGCGGACGGACAAAGCTGGATCATATACGCTTCTTCAACCTACGGTTGGAAAGCGTAAAAAAAAGAATCAGGAACCTGGACTATTCTCTTTACTGAAGTGGTTGAATTAATTTCTCAATCTAATAAAGTTTACATTTGTTGTTTCATATGAGTTTATTCTTTTCAAAGAAAAAAAATTACCATCCTGCACTATTGTTTTTAGTGAAGTGGTTGAATTAATTTGTCAATCTAATAAAGTTTACATTTGTTGTTTCATATGAGTTTATTCTTTAAAAAAAAAAACTAACCGTCGATTTGGTTTCGTCTAGTATTTTTTTATTGATGCAGCGGTCCTCGTGGACGCTGCATCAATAAAAAATATACTACCAAATACAAGTGGTGATCCCAACAAAGCATGCATGCAGATTGCTTACTTAATAAGATATTTTAAGGTACTAGAAGGTACGAGTCCTTAGGTCTATTGCATAAGTCAGTGATTGTCAACCTGTGGGGCGTGGCCCCTAAGGCAACGCCAAATATCTAAAGGGGAGGGGGGGGCGAATAAAAGTGGAAATCGAAGGAAAAACTGTTTTTTGAAACAACAAAAAATATAAAAATATAAAATGCATTCTAAAAATAAAATAATACCTTCCCCATGGCAATAAATGTACGAGCATTCCAAGCGTGGTTGTTATAAACGGTAAGAAAAGCGGACTCGTTCGCGTAGGTAAGGAAACCTGTTTAATTAATAAAGTACTCAACTTGAGCTATGGTTTACAACAAAAATCGGTACAAACACTGTAACAGGCATCTCGAGATATGCCTGGAAGCATTACTCCTCCCAAAACTCGAAGTCAATAAATTTAAGAGCACCCAGCTCTCATCAGACGTTGCTCGGTTGGACTTGCAAGAATTCACGATACGGTAGGCGGGTGATGACTATCAGCAATTTGCAACGATGCATATTTTACGATGCGGAAAATATGTGCATATAATAGATTTGAATAGATATTTTAAACAGTTCGATACTAAAGAAGTTGTGTAATGTAAAAATTACACTACAATTACGCAATTACAGTGTTCAGATATCAATAGTTAACTAACCCAAGTAACAAGTATGGTGTTTCCCGGTAAAAGGATTGGAAGGGGGCTTCATAAAAAATGATATGGAAAAGGGGGGCGCAGTAAAAACTAATATGGAAAAGGGGCCCACAAGTACAAAAAGGTTGAGAAACACTGGCATATGTGAATAAAACATACATTAATAACTGATGCGGTCCGTGGGACCCCACGACACCACTTAAGGGTTAATAAATTCCTAAGGGTGAAAATTAGCACATCCATAAAAATCACTTTATATTATAGCCTAGTGAACTTGATATTTTCTGAAACTTAACCATAATTACAGGGTGTCTTAAAAGTCCTTGACACATTTCATAAATTTATTTAAAAAAACTATTCGGGATAGGAACAAAATGTTTTCAGATCTTTTATCATTTTAATTTTACCATATAGTTTATAAACTTCAATATGTGCACCTTTTGTTGCGCAGAGTACATCAAGTCTGTATTCATTCTCTGTATGTGAGAAAGTGGATTCAGTAACAGATGCAACAGCAGCAACTATGCAAGTTTTCAGTTCGTCAACACTTTCACTTTCGATTACTAAACTTTGTCTTTCGCATATCCCCACAAGAAGTCTAGAGGCGTGAGATCTGGAGAGTGGGGAGGTCAAGGGATGGGTCCATCTTGTCCAATACACCTGGTTGGAAATTCTTTATTTCAAAAAAATCGCACAACCTTGTCCCATTGTGGCGGTGCACCATCTTGTTACCAAACGATTTTAGGATGTAAATGGCAAACATGAGGGACAACAGAACTTTGAACAATGTACAATAAATTGCTTTTGTAACTGCATTCTGCAAAAAGAAAGGACTGATCACACGATCAGCCATTAAGTCACATCATACATTCACTTTAGGACTATCACCGACATGTTCGATGAAGTGATGTGGATTCTCAGGCCCCCAAATTCTAATATTGTGGCGGTTGACATTACCTGAAACATGGAAAGTTGTGAGAAGCCATTATCTGCCCCAAGATGATTTAGCATATCCACAGCAAAGTTAAAACTGCGTGGCTTGTCGTAAAGCTTGCAATATCTGCACTTTGTAGGCATATAGGCGAAGATTTTGGTGTAAGACTCGATGCACTGTTGCACGAGGAATTGCCAGTTCCTTTGCGACAGTTCGTATCGATTTAGTTGGGCTGCGTGAAAAGTCTTCACGAATGCTTTCGACGTCGCCTTCACCTGTGCTTAGTCTTCCACATCTTGGCCTGTCAAGGACACTTCCAGTTTTCAGAAGTTCTTGTGCCAAGCTAAGATGTTATTACGACTTGAAGGACCTTTTCCAAATTCCGAACGAAAATTTCATTGCACTTGGGTAACAGATTTCGTTTCGAAAAACAAACCAACATATATCGCTTTCTCTGTTGAAGTAGACATTTTTTTCAACTAACCTTGCGATTCGGTCAGTAGCGTTACCTTATGACGAATATGGGAAACAAAACAAAACAAACTTTGTTAAGTAAGTTAACAAAATCTGCAAAAATTATGTTCATATCCCGAATGTTTTTAAATAAATTTTTAAAATGTGTAGGACGTTTGAGACACCCTATATATTAAAAATCATTAATTTCCCCTTTGGAGTTGTGGAGACCTAGAAATAGATGGCGCCACATGTGACTTGCTAAAGGCAATCACGTTGCATTTATTTTTTTTTTCTGATAATTCTATTGATTTTCGGAATGGAATCAACACTGGAGTATATCCACAGGATAATCTTGAATGCTAGAATCAAATCATTTGCGCTTTGGTGAGCCCGGTCCAGCTCAAGCCCGTGCGTTTAAAGCCCGACCAGTCAACTGCAGCTATTATTTAGGCCCGGTTCATGATGTGCCAATTTTGTATTATTTTGTCCTATTGGATTTTATTAAATTGTGAAAATTAAATGATAAATATGAGGTATCATTGAAAATATTAAGCTGCGTGTAAGTCTAAAATATTAACTAAACTTTTGGAAATTATCGAAGAATATAAACTTAACAGAAAAAAGAAAAATGTTAAGCTCGTTCAATATAGATTTTCAAAGCGCACTGAAAAAGAAATCCCGCAGTTTACTTTCCGTGTACAGTGGGAGAAAATAAACAAGTTAGTAAAATCATGCAAAGCATTGATTATGATACGTTTTCCAACATACCAGAAATTATTACTCAAGTTATGTGGATAATGGCTGTGGAATAAATCTTGCTCCTGTGTCCTGACCTTTGACCCCATTTCGATTATATTCAACAGAACCGGTTCACTATACCTCCGGAACAACATGATAAAGTTTTGTCGCAATCCGAGCATTTTAGGTACGTTATGATGCACAAGGGCAATGGAATGGATCCCACTCCAGTGTCCTGATCTTTGGCCCCATTCCGCCCATTTTCAATAGTGTTCGTCCACAGGTGGTTCCTTACCACATACTAAAATTTGATCGAAATCGAACCATTTTTACGCAAGTTATGACGCATAAGGGCAATGGAATATATCCCGCTCTTATGCCCTGCCTAACCTTTGACCCCATTTCGCTCATTTTCAACAGAGTTTGTGCCCAGGTGGTTCCCTACCACATACCAGAATTTCATCGAAATTGAATCATTTTTACGTAAGTTATGACGCAGAAAGTCAATGGAATGGATCCAGCTTCCATGTCCTGACCTTTGACCCAATTTCACCCATTTTCAATAGGAATCGTCCCCAGGTGGTTCGCTACCACATACTAAAATTTCATCGAAATCGAGCAATTTTTAAGCATTTTATGACGCATAAGAGCAATGGAATGGATCCCGCTCCTATGTCCTGACCTTTGACCCTGCTTCGCCCATTTTCAACAAGGTTCGTCCCCAGGTGGTCCCCTACTACATACTAAAATTTCGTCGAAATCGAACTATTTTCACGTGAGTTATCGTGAGGACGGACGGACAGACGGACGGACAAAGCTGGAGCATAACCTACGGATGGAAAGCGTAAAAAAAGCTCTTTGAAATGCTTCCAACCGCTGTCTAAACACTAGTTAACCCATAAACGTAAAATTTTAATAAGATTGAACGACTTAATATTTATGCTAACTCCGAATAAACATAAGTACATTAACATACCTGATTTCAGCAGGAAACATTTCCTCTTAGACAGTATGTGCCTATAAACAGAAAATTTGGACGAGAAACGCATAGCAAAAGAAACGCATTTTTGTCCCTCAGGATGAGATGTTTTATATCTTTTCCCGCTTGCATTATCTATTAGCATGCATTCTCCTGTGGCAATTTTTTCGCGCAATTTTTTTGATTTTTGAATTCCACGGTAAAAGCAGTTACTTTTGCAACTATGAGTACAGGAAGACATCGACATGGGTCTTCTGCCGATAAGTGTTCCGAGTGAAATGTCGCAGGAGAGGGAAATAAAATGTCCCTTTCTCTGGACTAACCGGCGGTAACACTACAAAAGTTAATCTCTGTAGGAATTAGGAACAGGGGAAACAATCGATGTGGTCTCACTCTCCTTCTCTCTCTCTCTTTCTCTTTCTCTCTCTCTCTCACACACATACATGCTTGTATTGCAGACACTTCCCACCCCTGACTCCACACAATCGCTCGGCGTCGAATCTTTTTTTGTTGTCAATAACCTCCAAAGTGTTTTTACCATCTTCATACCTACAGATGGTAAGAGCACTTTGAGTGCCTCTTTTAGCCCTTCTTGTTTTATAGGGAAAACAAAAACGACTACGCAGAAATTATTAAAATTTTGGACCTGTACAGGATCTACAATAAAAAAAAAATCCGGTAGTGTCTTACAAGAAAAAGAAAATTCCGGTAGTGTCTTATAACAGATCTTTTAGGAATAGAACATGAAATCATAAGCAGTCAAACCCAAATGTAACGAGGTTGCATGATGCGAAGTCCCACATAATCCGATGTTTTTGTAGATCCCTTGAACTTCACAATATTCTCCCTTTTTATTTCAACATCATATCACGAACAAAATCATTTGGAGAAACCACATATAGCGAAATTAAGCACGGTTATCAGCAAGTAAAATAAGTCCCATTTACTCAATTTCTAGCTCTTCCTATCCCACTGGAAAACAAGACAACATCTCTCATTGACACCACCACCACTTTTTAGACCCTTACTGTCTCACCGGTAAACTAGGGAATATCTGCCATCGACAACACTCCCAAGTTTTTACCTCCCCCTGTTCCATAGGAAATTAAGAAATATCTGCCATCGACTACACCCCAAGTTCTTACCTCCTCCTGTTTTATAGGAAATTAAGAAATATCTGTCATCGACAACATCCCGTTTTTAGCCCTTCCTGTTCCATAGGAAAACAAGTTAGTAAAATCATGCAATGCATTGATTATGATACGCTTTCCAATATACTAGAAATCATTACTCAAGTTATGAGGAAAATGGCTGTGGAATAAATCTCACCCCTGTGCCCTGACCTTTGATCCATTTGGATGATATTCAACAGAACTGGTTCAGTATATCTCCGAAATAACATGATAAAGTTTTGTAGCAATCGAATCAATTTTACGTAAGTTATGATGCATAAGCGCTATGGAATAGATCCCGCTCCTGTGTCCTAACCTTTCACCCCATTTCGCCCATTTTCAACAGGATTCGTCCTCAGACAAGTCCCTACAACATACCAACATTTCATCCAAATCGAAACATTTTTACGTAAGTTATGACTCATAATGGCGATGGAAGTGATTCCGCTCCTATGTCCTGACCTTTGAACCCCATTTCGCCAATTTTCAATAGGGTTTGTCCCCAGGTGGTCTCCTACCACATACTAAAATTTAATCGAAATCGAACCTTTCTTACGTTAGTTATGACGCATAAGAGCAGTGGAATGGATCCCGTCTTATGTTCTGACCTTTGACCCTATTTCGTTCACTTTCAATAGGGTTCCTTCTCAGGTGTTCCCCTACCACATACTAACATTTCATCGAAATCGAACGATTTTTACGCGAGTTATCGTGCGGACGAACATACGTACACAACACGTGACGTAATGAGGCAGATGGGAATCGCGACCATCTGCTAGCAAGGTGTGACGTCATAAAACTTTAATAGGATCCACAAACAACGAAAGACGTAATGAGATAGATGGCATGACCGCGCGCCAACATCTAATGTGGCGACGCCATGACACCACACTACAAACTTGGTAATTCGGGGTGGTTATTTAACCCACTAAACAAATTTTCTTAAAGTCGAGATCAAGCTAAATCGATTTCTAGTACCAGAAAATGGTAGGTTAACGACTTTCATCAAAATCCTTAGAGCCGTTTTCAAAATAAAATTTACATGCATACAAGAATTGCTCCTTTAAGGTGAACGTCAAGTAATTTTGCTTCCTGTACTTCGAATGGAAAAATTTCTGTACACATTTTCTTCCCAATTAATGCGTTTCCAAGGATTAAAATTTGAACATCGATTAACATATCTTCATTTTATAACTTGGAATACTTAATATTTTCTAAAACATAACCATAATTATGCAATCCAACATTTTTTTGTCTGCTGACGTCATGAAAATACAGGTCGCGCCATCTTTTTTCTGGACAATTAATGCGTTTACAAGGATGAAAATTTGAACATCGATTAAAATAGCTTCATTTTATGACTTGGAATACTTAATATTTTCTAAAACATAACCATAATTATGCAATCCAACATTTGTTTGTCTACTGATGTCATCAAAGTACAGGTCGCGCCATCCTTTTACCGATTTCAACACCACCAAACGAAAAGTTATTGATTTTTAATATAATAATGGTTATGTTTTAGAAAATATTAAGTATTCTAAGTTATAATATGAAGTTATTTTAATCGATGTTCAGATTTCCATCCTTGGGAACACACTAATTGTGAAGGAAATGTGTAGAAAAGTTTTTCCATTGGAAGTATAGGAAGCAAAATTTCTTGACGTTCACCTTAATAATATGGGATAAGAGCGATGGAATGGATCGCAAACCTATGCCTTGACCTTTGACACCATTTCGTTCACATTCAATAGAGTTCGTCCCCAGGTGGTCCCCTACCACATACTGAAATTTCATCGAAATCGAACCATTTTTGCGCACGTTATGACGCATAAGGGCAATAGAATGCATCCCGCTCTTATGTCCTGACCTTTGACCCCACTTCACTCATTTTGAAAAAGATTCGTTCCCAGGCGGTCCCATACCACATAGTAAACTTTCATTGAAATCGAACCATATTTACGTAAGTTATGACGCATAAGGGCAATGAAAGGATCCCGCTCCTACGTCGTGACCTTTGACCCCATTTGTCCTATTTTCAATAGGGTTCGTCCCCAGGTGATCCCCTACCACATACTAAAATTCCATCAAAATCGAACCTTTTTTACGCCAGTTATCGTGCGGACAGACGGACGGACGGACAAAGCTGGAGCATTTACGCTTCTTCAACCTACGGTTGGAAAGCGTAAATTAGGGAATATCAGCCCATGACAACACCTCCAGTTTAAATAGCCCTTCTTGTTCCATAGGAAAATTAGGGAATATCTGCCATAGACCATCATAGATAATATGTAGAGGATTTTAGGAAGTGAGTGTCTGACCCCAGGTCTAAGTAGGAAGCTAGGAGATTTGGACTAGAGTGCCCGATAGGAAAGTGACACGTAAGCGTGGAAGAAAGCGGGAGGAAGACGCTCTTATTTATTAACGGGGGGGGCAGTACCCGGGAAGTTGAAGTTAGGAATATCTGCCATTAACAACACCTCCAGTTTTATCCCTAATTTTCCTGTGGAACAAGAATGGCTATTTAAGCTGGGGGTGTTTTAAATGACAGATATCCCCTGGTTTTACTATGGAACAGGAATATCTGCCATTGACAACACCCCCAGTTTTAAGCCCTTCCTGTTCCATAGGAAAACCAGGGAATATCTGCCATTTAAAACACCCCCAGTTTAAATAGCCTTTCTTGTTCCACTGGAAAATTAGAGAACATCTGCCATTGACAACAAACCCAATTTTTAGCTCTTCCTAACCACCGGAAAACTGGGGAGTATCTACCTCTGACAACACCCCCAGTTTTTATCCCTTCCTGTTCCGCCGGAAAACCAAGGAATATCTGCCGTTGACTACACCTCCGGTTTTTATCCCCTCCTGTTACACAGGTAAACTTCTCCACTCACTCGCTACGATGTAATCTCAGATTCGAAGTCCTCGTTTGATCAATAGCAACAATTCGTAACGGGAAGGCGTTGCCTTCAGCGCCAAGTCTTTGCTTCAGAAATGTTGTATTGTCCACATGAGTAAGTTTCTGTGCTGCAGTCAAGTCATGAGGGATCCATCTGGCCGAAATGTTTTTTTCTGCAAATCGTTCATCAAAATACGGAATACTGACGTTGCTGAAATTCCTGTAGCTTCTGCAATTTCCTCGCATGTTGCTCGACGGTCTTGTTCGACCCAATCCGTGACAAGTTTCAAACTTCGCTCATCCGTTGCAGTATTCGGCCTATCTGACTTCGGGCCCTTGTTTACGCTTAAGCGTACTTCACGAAAGCGAGAGAAACTGTATTCCGGTCTACTGCTTCATTACCACAAATCTCACGCAAAGCATTCTGCGTGTCTGTTGGATTTTTACCACATAAAGTTTGATGGTTGAGCTTCGCGCGTCACAGTACCCGAGGCATCTTCATGGACCATTTCTAACCCTCGTCAATCCACAACGTCACGCACTGCAGGAGTAATGAAGCCACGTGCCGCTTCCTTAAGTCCCAAACTACAACTGACGCAAATATGTTGAGATTTCATCACCAACTCAGCGGGGTTGCTACGTTGTGCACTTCATTTGAAATGACTTGCATGAATAAGAGAAGGGATAGGCAGGAAAAAGATACATTTTAGTATCTAATGAAAACATAATTAATGCAGTATAAATATAGGTATTTTGAACTTTTAACTGAATTTATTCCCTTATTCGGCGGCCCCGGTGGCGCTGTGGTATAAGCGATGGCTTATGATTCTTCTTCCGAGAAGGGTTTGGGTTTAAATCCCGGTGAGGCATGGATGTTGTGTTTGTCTTACAGCACTAGCTCTGCTTACAGCCCATTGAGTTGCTCACAGTGGTCACTAAACCTTCAATAAAAACCCGTTATTCATTTATTTCAAAGCTATTACACTGCCGGACAATTGCTAAGGACGGATGACAATAGCAACGATAGCAACCATAAAATGGAAGCCAGGAAAATGTGGAAATTAGCATAAGTGCGGGATACAGTAAGACGTGTTGTGCGTATGCAAATTTTGGATTGCCGAACTTGTTCCTGACGTCATAGCGCTGATAAGAGATATAAAGGATTTGATGCGTATTGACCGTTGTTGTTCAAACGCAAAGTTGAAAGGGAAAGAATGAATTGACGAACTTGCAATTTTCAGTATGTCTTCCCGACATCACCTAAATGATTATACGCGTGGCCGTATTATTGGCAAGATTGAAGAAAGGGCGAAAAATAACAGATGTTGCCAGGGAGTTCGACGTCAGCCACAGTGTTGTTTCAAGGCTTTGGAAATCATTTCAAACAAATGGAGAGTGTAGCAAGCGTCACGATGGAGGTCGTGTTCGCAGTACGACACCTGCAGAAGATCGGTACATAGTGTTATCAACAAAACGACACCGGCGCAGCACAGCTAGTGAGGTAGCAAATCAGTTTATGGCTGCTACTGGCAAGCGGATCTCCCGAAAAACTGTCGCCATACGTTTGCATGAAGGAGGACTATACGCCCGCCGTCTTGCTGTGTGCATCCCATTGTCCAGACGTCACCGTACCGCCCGTTTGCAATGGTGTCATCAACATCGCAATTGGACTGATAACGACTGGTCTGCTGTCCTCCTCTCAGATGAGAGTAGATACAGTCTATCGTCTGATTGTCGACGACAACTGATCTGGCGTGATAGTGGTACTGCATATTCTCCAGCAAACATACAGAAAAGGGACCGATATCCGACATGTAGTGTTATGGTATGGGCTGGCATCATGATCAATGGCCGTACGTCTCTCTATGTGCTTCCAACTGGGACTATGACTGGCCAACGATACATTAATGATGTTCTGCTACCTCATGTTCGCATGTTCCGTGGTGCTGTCGGTGATAGTATCATTTTCATGGACGACAACGCAACATGTCATCGAACAGTCGCTGTCGAGGAGTGTCTTGAGAACGAGGATATTCAACGCCTCGTATGGCCACCACGTTCACCAGATCTGAATCCCATTGAAAATGTGTGGGATGCTTTGGGGAGGAGTCTTGCTGGTCGCAAATGCCCTCCAATAAACAAGGACATCCTGATCCGTGCACTGACAGAGGAATGGGATAAATTACCCCAACATCTGCTTGGTAATGTGCAAAGCATGACACGACGTGTGGAATCTTGCGTCACCCTTCCATGGTGGCCATATCCCGTATTGACATCTTACGCCGGAATGCCTGCGGACGGTAATTGCATTTTTTTCACGTTTACGTATTCTGCACAAAATGGCCTGTTTGTCCCTTGAACACGTTCCAAAGCCTTCTGGATTTCAGAGCACAATAAATTGTCTTTCTTGTAATGTCGTGGCATTCTGACATTATTTTATTTCACTTGGCATCCAACCACACTTACTTTTTTATGCGCTATATAGCCGTTTATGATCCGTCCTTAGCAATTGTCCAGCAGTGTATTACTGCACTGCTAGGAAGATATACAAGGGGATACTGAAAAGTTTTCGTCCTAACGCACTTCCTGTAATTGTAGCATTATTTTGTCACTGCAGCTCGAGAGAATTATTTTGCATTGTAAAGTGCCAATTTTCAGACTAATAGCTCTCTTTTTTTTTTTTTTTTTTTTTTTTTTGCAGATATTTGACGACCTGAAGCTGAATCATGTCAATGCAAAGTGTTGAATTTTCGAATTTGGAACTCTGGGCTGTCATGAAATTTCTGTTCCGGCAAAAGAAAACTGCAAAGTCTATGAGTGTATGACGCAAACATTAAGTGCCAAGTGCCCTTCATATTCCACTGTGAAGAAATGGGGTGCCAACTTTCAGCGTGGAGACTTTGAGACTGAAGATGCAGAAAGTTCTGAGAGGCCTTAAACAGTGACAACACCCGAAATTGTTGATCGTATTCATGATTTATTTTTGTCAGATCGACGAATCTCGGCTAAAACAATAGCAGAAACACTGGAGATATTCAGTGTTGGGTTCATAATTCGTGAGCACTTGGATATGCAGAAGATGTCAGCGAAGAGTGGATACTTCCAAATTGGTTTTGCGGCATTTCGAGCGATTTGGTGATCATTTGTTTGCAGAGACTTGTCACTGTTGATGAAACATGGTTACATCGCTACGATCCAGAGACGAAACACAGTCCCCGCAGTAGCACCACTCGGGTTCTCCACGGCCAAAGAAATTCAAGACTCAAAGGTCTGCAGGAAAGGCCACGGAAACGGTTTTTGGAATTCGGAAGGCGTTTTACTAATTGACTATCTCCCGAAGATCAAAACAATAAATGCTGAATACTATTCCAACTTGCAGTGCCGATTAAAGGAGGCGTTGAAGAAAAACAGGCGAGAAAAACTGCGGAAAGGTGTTCTCTTTTTTCAACAACAATGCGCCGGCTCACAAGGCTGGCAAAACAATGGATGTTTTGAGAGATATCGGATTTAAGTGCATAGACCATCCACCCTACTAACCAGACCTTGCCCCATCAGACTATTTCCTGTTCCCAAACCGTAAAAAAGTTTGAAAGCGAGGCATTTTCCGAATGATTCGGAGGTGATATCAACACAGAGCAGTATTTGCGTGATCATACTTCAGATTTTTTTATGGAAGGTTTAAAGAAACTCCAGAAACGCTGTGACAAGTGTTTTGAGCTTTGGGGTGAATATGTGGAATAATCTATAAGTTTCATAGCTCTAGCTCGATTTCCTTCTTGGTGAGGCCGAGAACTTATCAGCATCTCCTCGTACTCACACAGAGTGCGTAAAACTCAAACAGTTACATGGTTCAGGAGGTGGTATTCAGAATACAATCATTCGCTCTAGTAAAAACCAGAATACATTGAAGAGCAATTGAATTAGAGACAGCTGGCGTTATACAAATGTGGCGCTGTGGGCAGCCCTGTAAACGAAAACGACATGGCGTATGCAGCGATCCGACAATATATGGAGTGATGCGGCGGGAATCAGTAAGAGTCGGACGCAGTATGGATAAGACGAAGGACCTAAGCGCATTTGAGCGTGGGCAAATTGTCGAGGCCCGACCAATGGGTCACTCTATCTCGGAAGTCGTGCCGGCACTGGGATTTTCACGAGCCTCTGTGTCACGGGTACACCGTCAGTACATCGAATCCGGTAAAATCATCCCTGCAAGGGCCAACTGCCGTGGACAACAGCGTGTGGATGAGCGGGGTCATCGTCGGTTAGCTCGCATTGTAACAGCCGATAGACGGTCCACAGTGCAAGAAATCACTCGGCAATTTAACGCTGGTGCACAAAAACGTGTAAGCAGCCACACCATCCAGAAGCATCTCCTCGCTATGGGGTACAGAAGCCATCGTCCCACGAGGGTACCGCCGCTGACTGCACATCACAGGGTACAAAGATTAGCATTAGCGCGGGAACATCGCCACTGGATCCTATCATCATCATCATCATCATTGTCAACCATTATCAATCCACTGGTGGACGAAGGTCTTCCCAAGTTTCTTCCACAACGGTCTGTCTTGTGCCAGTCTCCTCCATGTCACTCCCACATACTTTCGAATTTCATCCACCCATCTTCCATGTGGACTTCTTCTGGGTCTTTTCCTGTCCCTTGTAATCCACCCTAAAATTTCGGCTTTCCATCGATGGTCTATCCTTCTGGCAGTATGTCCAGACCCATTGCCATTTCGGGGATTTAACTCTGATCATGATGTCTTCCACTCTTGTCATTTTTCGGATCCACGAGTTCCCCTTCTTATCTCTCCTGGTTACACCAAGCATGCACCTCTCCATGCTTATTTGAGTTGTCTGCAGCTTTTGTATGTCTCTTTTAGTTAAGGTCCACGTCTTTGCACCATACGTAAGCACTGGAAGGATGCATTGATCAAACACTTTTCTTTTAAGACATAATGGCATATTGCTCTTCAAAATTATGCTGTTTCTTCCAAAAGCTCTCCAGGCAAGTTTTATAAGCCGATTAATTTCCTCATCAGTGTGACCCTCATTTGATATCTGCTGTCCAAGATAAACTTACGTGTCTGTTATCTCCAGCTTTTTTCCATCAATCGATAAATCTTCATTTCTTGTAAAAGCATTGAACATCACTTTTGTCTTCTGAAAGTTCATTTTTAATCCCACTTCTTTACTCTTGTCAACAAGTTCCTGGATATCATACTCTGCAGCTCTGATGGGGTAGTTGCAAAAATGACTATGTCATCAGCAAAACGAAGGTGGGTTAGATAATCTCCATTAATATTTATCCCTTTGTTTTCCCAGTTCAGTGATTGAAAGACATTTTCCAATGTGGCATTAAAGAGCTTCGGAGATATGGTGTCACCTTGTCTCACTCCTTTTCCAATTTTTATGTGTGTTGTATTTTCAAACAGCCGAATCTTTGCACTTGCATTTTCATAGATGTTATTAATAATATTAATGTACGTATCTTCAATACCGCAGGATTTCAGAGCCATTGTTACTGCTGATGGTTTCACCGAATCAAAGGCTTTTTCATAATCGATAAAAGCCATGCACAATGGAAGTTCATATTCCCTCGCTCTTTCAATCAGTTCTCTCAGTACGTGGATATGATCTATTGTACTGTAGCCACTCCTGAATCCAGCTTGTTCTCTCAGTTGAGCCATGTCCAGTGTCACCTTCATGCGGCGTGAAAGAACTTTAGTGAAGATTTTATAAACCACTGATAGGAGGCTGATAGGTCTGTAGTTCCTGAGATCCTCAATGTCACCTTTTTTATGTAGCAGGATCATTGTAGCGTTGTTCCAATCCTCAGGAATCTTCCCTTCATTAAGGCATCGAGTGAAAATTTGGGCAAGTACTGTTTCGATTTCTCCACTTGCTTCTTGTATGATGTCTATAGTAATTCCATATTCTCCTGGAGCTTTTCCCCGCTTCATGTTCTTGATTGCATGTGCAACTTCTGCTGGGAGGACTGGAAGAACTCTGGTACTGGTACCTTTCATGATCTCTGGAATACATGTATCATCCCTTTCATATAATATGGAGTAGAAATCTTTCACTCTTGTCAAAATTTCGCCTCTATTTCTTGTTACAGAACCATCTTCTTTTCTCAGTGCCATAATCTGTTTTCTTCCCTTACTGAGATGTCCCTTTGCTATCTTTAGGCTTTGGTTGTTTTCAATTGCTTTCCTTACTAGTTCACAGTTGAATTTCCTTAAGTCTTCAGTGATACTTTTTCGTACTGTCTTGCATAGCTCTATATATTCCACTTTGGAAGTCACATCTTCTTTAGTTGTCCTCATCTCTCTTCTTTTTTGCATCAACATTTTGGTTTTTCCTGATAATTTGTACGCATGCAACTTGTTCTTAGACCCAGCTAATTTTGTTGCTGTTTCCATAAGAGCTTTGGTTACTTTTCTGTTAACTTCAGAAATATCCACTTCTTCCGATGTTAGGCCTTCTAAACAAGAGAATCTGTTCTTCAGTTCCAACTTGAAGGTATTATGGTGTTTTTTAAGATTGGTTATGTCACTACATTTTGTTTTGTCTTATGAGCTTGCCACGTTCGAGTTTAGTGTTGAGGTGCATCTTACATCTCACCAATCTATGGTCACTACCTGTGTTGAACTTGTTTAGCACACTGCAGTCTTCAATGACGAATTTTTTGTTACACATAATAAAATCAATTTCACTTGTCGTCCCATTTGGATGTCCATTTCCTGTGTGGCTTTTTCTTGAAAAAGGAGTTCAAGATAAAAAAGCCCTTCTGCCTCTGGAAACTCTACGATTGTATTCCCACGCTGGTTTCTGTTGCCGTGACCGAATTTACCTACTGAAGTTTCATTCTGTTGCCGTTGCCCTATTTCTGCATTGAAATCTCCCATAATTATCTTTAAGTGCTGCCTACCTTTATTATTTAGATGACGAATTTCCTCATAAAATTCTTCAATTTCTTCTTCAGGATGACTTGTGGTGGGTGCATAAGTTTGAATAATCTGAGCCTGGTATCTTCTCGAGAGTTGGATAACGAGTCGTGCAGCTCTGTCAGAGGAACTTTCAACTTCTACAACTTTATCCTTTAGTTTCTTGTTTATTATAAATCCAACACCCCTAGTTCTGTCAGTATCAGTCCCACGATAGTAGAAGTGATGTCCACTTTTCAGTTCAATGAGATCTTCTCCTTTTCTCCTTACCTCACTTAGCCCGACGATGTCCCACTTGATCCTTTGCAGTTCCTCTTCCAATTCAAGAAGCCTTGAATCAGAAGATAGGGAGCGCCCATTATACGTAGCCAAGGTCAGCATCAGATGGCAGCCTAGTCCGGTCCTCCGGTGATTCTTAGCCCCTCTGCCTTCATGTCGCACTGGCCGCTGCCTTGGCCAGGTACATTCCAACTGCCGGAGACTGAGGACCAAGATTTAAGTTGCGGAGTCATTTTGGAGGGGTTTGGCCATAACTCACCACGCTGGCCAAGCGGGTTGGTGAGTGTGGGATAGCACTTCCTCTAATCCCGGTGGTATAGTTATATCGCTATTGGGGATCGTCAGAGCCCCTTTAGTGGGAACAGAATGTACCACGAGAAGGCGGGGTTGACACTTGTCAATGGAGAGGCTGTGATGTTACGCATCAGCTGACCTTACATCCCACTGGACCCTATACATGTGGAAAAATGTTGCCTGGACTGATGAGTCGAGATTCACGTTGGTACATGCGGATGGCATTATACGAATACGGCGCAAACCACATGAAGCGATGGATCCTTCTTGCCAGCAGGGTACTCTTCAAGGTGGTGGGGGTGGCATTCTCGTCTGGGGACTATTTACGTGGACTGAAATGGGACCCCTGGTACGTGTGATATCGTCCCTCACAGGTCAACGTTACCGGGATATCCTGGACGACCATTTGTTCCCGTTTGTGCTTCTTCAACATCCCACTGGGGACCTCATCCTGCAACAAGACAATGCACCGTGCCATCGCTCCAGAATTGTATCCGAATGGCTGGATGAACACTCCACCGACGTGACCTCGATTCCTTGGCCAACTAGGTCACCTGACCTCAATTCCATCGAGCACATCTGGGATGCCATCGAGATAGATCCCCCCCCCCCCCCTCCATCAAATCTTCGTGAACTGTGGGAGCTTGTTCAGGGGTCGTGGAATCGCATGGCTTCCCAACGCTTCCGGTGTCTTGTCGAGTCCATGCCGAAACGAATCGCCGCTGTCATCAGGGCGAAAGGTGGTGCTACTCATTACTAAACAGGTATCTCTATTTCAATTGCTCTTCAGTGTATATACTGATTATTTCTCAAACGTTATACCCGGAAACCACCAAGTACAGTGCAGCTACACATACCGTCACTGAATTAGAAATTTTCATTCAATACCAGTTTGGTCCTCCTTTAGCGCGAACTGCAGCACGTATGCAATTTGGCATGGTTCCACAAGGTGCAGTAGTGTATCTACGTCTACAGCATACCAGTCGTTCACCAGGCAGTCATTTTACTGGCTCAGATTTGACGGAAGAAGACTTTGCTCCCGGATCTGTTTTTGTAATATGTTCCATACATTCTCAATGGGGTTTAGATCCGGGAGATGTGGTGACCAGGTAAGAAGATGGCGGAAGTCACTATCATGCTCGCTGAACCTCTGCTAAACACATGTTGCTCGATTCGCTGTAGCATTGCCGTCCATGAAGCAGCCGTCACCTGCTGGATAAGAAATCAACATTGCAAGATGACTTGATCGGCAACAGTGTTCGGATAATCCTTGGAGGACACCCGATTTTCCAACAATATCGAGGAACACCTTCCATACCAACAGAACGTGCCCCACACCACCTTTAGAACATTTATTTGTGTTTACTAGGCTAGCTGGGTCCATTGCTTCATGAGGCTCTCGCCCAGCTCTCTGCATTCCGTTAGTACTGAATAAGGTGCACCGCGACTCGTCGGATCACATGACCTCTTTTCTAGTCTACCAGTAACCAGTCACGGGATTCCTGGCTACACTGCAAACCGACTTCCCGGTTCTTTGCAAAAATCAGCGGTATCGGTATAGGCACGCGACTGCCAATACTGATCCTTTTCAATTCTCCGCGCAAAGTTCGCTGAAATATGTTTCGGGAATAGTCTTCATTGAATGCTTTGCTCAATTGCTGCGTACGCTGTTTCTCCGCACAAGGTTTCTCAGACAACGGCAATCTCTCTCTTGACAGACTGTCGTCGCGCTAGTTATGCCTCTTAGGCAAGCAAGGTGGGACTTTTCCAGTTGATGAATGAACCGGTATGTCTGACCTTT
The DNA here is from genome assembly GCA_039090855.1 of Macrothele yani. Classification (NCBI taxonomy): domain Eukaryota; kingdom Metazoa; phylum Arthropoda; class Arachnida; order Araneae; family Macrothelidae; genus Macrothele; species Macrothele yani. The sequence goes on from CM076993.1 coordinate 99,162,269, forward strand.
TAAAAAACCGGTTAGCTCTGGTGCTTTCAAAATCGTCGCTCCATCCATACGGGTACCCACAATAAGCCCTTCACCGAAAGATACCCGTTATGATGAACAGTACGGACGAGTACTCACGAGCGGAAGTCTTAAATAGTTTCCTAGATCACGTAATCACGTATTTTATATACAGTCGTGGCCAAACGTCCTGCACCGGTAGATCGAAAGTCAATTTTTGATGTCTGAAGTCAACTTATACAGCGTAATGGTAAAGTCAGGAATACATATTATACATCATTTTAAAGGACATTTTATGCTGAATTCAAATATTTTTACGGAATGTTATTACCAGTAATAGAAGTAAAGTTACAAGCAAAAGTACAGACTTTAAATAGTGGAATTTCTGAAATTAGTATACAATGCATTTAACGTAAAATTACTGTACATTACACTATTGAAACTTGAAGGGCACTTGAAATAACTTACCAACAAGCAAAATACGCTTTAATATTTAATTGGATAACCACGGTTTGTTAGTAACAAAGTGCACCTTCTTGGCATGGAACTAATGAGCTTCTCTAGTTGTTCATTGGTGATAACACGGGCCATATGGCCTTTACAAGACTCAATCAATGCTGTTTTAGATGTGGGTCCTTGTTGATAGATCTTTTGCTGCAATCTCACCCACAGATTCTCTATGGAATTAAGATCCGGTGACTGTGCCGGTCACTGAAATTTTCTCATAACTTTTCGATTAAACCACTCGTCAACCAACTTTGGCCGATGACATGGCGCGTTATCGTCCTGAAAGATAAAATTCCGCAAATCCATGTCTTGTGCAGACGATGGTAGCAGTTTGGACTCCAAAATATGCACATATTTCAATTCATTCAATGTGCCATCATGATGGGTGCAGTATGCCTTATATCTTTCACCAGCCCGACAACGTACATAAATATTTCCATTATTACCGGAAATAGTAACATTTGTTTTATAACTGAAAATAACATTTTTCCATTCATCAACAGTCCAATTCTTATGTGCCTTGGCCCAAACAATTCTTTGCAGCTTTTCGTGCAGTCAGTCCATTCTCCTACGACGAACTGCACGTGCAGATGCCATAATGCCTACTTCATTCTCCCACTCATTTCTTAAATCATTGGCTGTTTTAAACCTTGATTTTAAGGAATGACGAATCAACATGCGATCATCACATTCAGTACACAACCTTGATCGACTTGTCTTTCCTACACATCCAGTTTCTGCAAGTCTTTTAATGGTGCGCAAGATCACCGCCACTTTTAACTGAATCAAAATTTGTGCAGAATAATCATTTTTGCCCTGGTTTGAAGAGGCAGGACTAATTTTCGGGTCTTTGACATTCCCAAATTCAAATATCACCAGGAATTCTGCATAATCTTCCGTCAACTGACTACAAGCCGCTGCGTTCTAAGTTTGCAGCGCCGTGCCACACAGTATTTGACATTTTCTTCTAGGACTTCCGTCCACAGTGAGTAGAGTTTAAGTCCCAGCCACATACAGCGAGATCGCCTTTGGGCACGACATAGAAACGGAAGGAATGAGAGCAAGTCTAGCGACTTTGACAGAACAGTTTTAGTGAGATTAGAGTACAGTAGATGGCGCCACCGTACAAGTACGATGTTGCACATAGAGAGGTGAGAGAATTTCAGGGGGGGGGGGGCATAGGAAAGGATACCCATTTAACCAGTGGTTTCAGCCTGGGGGCCGTCACTTAACGTGCGCGTCCGATGCACGGCGGATATTCAGCGATTGTTAGTAAATCACACCATCTCTGAAAGATCACCCCAGGTTCGAAACTGAGGACCTTCCATCGATAGTCTGACGCACTAACCACTAAGCCATCCATGGCGTTCTAAGTTTGCAGACGATTCTACATCCTTTTATATCTCACTAGCGGACGTCGGAGAAAGCTATAGTGGATTAGAGGGGGCGCGAACGCTTTTTCAGAACTGGATTAGTGTTTCCTCATTTTCACATTTGTGCTTGTAACTTCACTTCTATTACTGATAATAACATTCAGTAAAAATATTTGAATTTAGCATTAAATTTCCTTTAAAATGTTGTATAATATGTATGCCTGACTTTAACCTTACGCTGCATAAGTTGGCTTCAAACATCAAAAATTGACTTTCGGTCTCCTGGTGCAGGACTTTTGGCCACGATTGTATACATATGCTGTGTAAATGACGCTTATGTAATCTGCAAAAAGATTTCTAACTTAGTGGCCGGTGTGTTTTGGTCTGTCAGCATTACATCATCAAGTCTTAGGAACCCATTCCGATTAGATCGTTTTTTTCCTGTTTGCTTAGTAGGAGCTATGAATCTGCGCAAAATAAAATGATTTAACGCAACTTAAATGCTGCGTAGATCCCCAAGAAACTGGTTGAGCTGCAAAGATGTAATCGTGTCAAAAGCAATTCACTTTCTCTTGTTTACTATTTCTCCATTTTCTCTTGTTTACTGCTAAAGTACATATCAGCAAAACAGATGATAAGGAAACAAAATACAAGAAACTTCTGCACTGAAACTGAGATTTCAACCTGATATTGGGGCTTTGTAAAGCTGTGTATAGCTGAAAATAAAAATTTTAAAAATGATAACCATGCAGCTAAATTTCGGTACACATGCACTGTGATATGAAAAACGATTAACACTTATGATTCACATTGCACAGTAATTATATGATTGGGGAAAGTTCCCTATGCAATTTTTTCTAATTTCGGGTTTATCAACCATTATGACCAACTCAAAGAGATATACAAGGTGTGATTAAAAAGTGATGGCTTCCGTTCTGTCCTTTTTGTTTTATTAAGTTTGTCCTCATTCCTTTCAACATTTTGCACGGCTCCTGAAGATCTTCCCATTAAACCGGCAATTTCTCTATAAGATTTGTTTTGGTCAAGATAAAATAACACTTTTCTGGCCTCTTTCTCACATAACTATGTACCCTTCGGCATGTTAACGCCGAATGTGGTAGGAGGGGTACTTGCAACTGAATGTGGTACTTGCAACAAAAAGAATTAGGAGAATCTGCGTAGTATAAGTACCGTAAGATACGTAAGCAAAATTTGCATGCATGTCGTTCTTTATCGCTGTTTTATGAATTCTATTTATAATTGTTTTACAGTGACTGTGGACTGAATTTTCTAGTTTTTAAAATGTAGTAGATCTTTTAGCCCTATTTGCTGTCAGTTAGTGAACGCTCGTTTTCTAATTAAAATAAAGAACGCCTGAACTCTTTTTTTTGTTCTACTAACGACCCTTCTATTCGCCGATTGAAAAACGTTACTGTATTTATAATTTCTTTTCACGGAGTAGTGCTTTCTTCAAGATTACAAAAGGAGGATAGGGCTTACCGATGATCCTGGTAAGTCCGAAGACCTACGTCTAACTGTGGTAGCTTTAGCTTAATTAATTTATAAGAGCATGCTTGGTTCGGAGGCACGTCTCTCACAAAAGTACAAAAAAATTTGCTATATCGTTTGAGAGCAAACTCCGAACAAAGGAAACGCTTATTTTTAAGGAAATAACTTTTCAGACAAGTATTGTTAAAGACTAGCATCTTATTGCACTATAGTGTGCCATCCAAACGTTACCTCATTGGAGGAAGAAAATTCCAATCCCTCCAATTGGCGTTGTACTCTAGAATACGATACGAATCGCTAATATCATCGAATCGTTTGTAAATCACTAATACGTATATCCCAAATCGTTTGCAACACGTGTGATTCTGGGAACTCGTCGTTGAGTTTACTCAGTTTCTCACACAGAATTGTGTACATTGTACACATTCAATTCTATTTTGTCATGTTAGCTTCGGTGTAATACCTGAAGAAATGTTCAGTTCACCAGATTTGACAGAAATTATTGCTTTAAACAAATTTCTCAAAAATTTGTGGTTGGTGCATATGGTGAGCTGTTTCTTTCTTTCTTTTTTTTTTTTTCTTTTCTTTTTTTGGTTGAAGGTTTTAACGAACACTGTGAGTAACTTGACGGGTCGCTCGTGCTATTACATCAACTGTTGCCCATGTGAATCTGTATTGGATAAAATTAGAAAGATTTTGTTATTGAAATGAGATTTTTCGACAAGCTCCTGCGAAGTGTAGTGGGAAATTTACGTTTGTCTCAAGCTTCTGAGAAATGCTTTTTGAAATTGTTCATGGATCTTCAGAAATAAAGGTGTTTTGGAGAATATTGTTCAAGCAGTGCTCTGAACATAAGGAAATTTCTCCTGTCCACAGCAAACGCACATTTAATTCTGCTTCATAAGGTATTTTGGAAATTGTGTTTACAGAGAAATTATGTAAATTTCAAGAATAATTTCTAACCGAATTTCTGGTAACTGAAGCTTTAAGAAAGAACACGTGTTAACATATAGGTAGCAAAACGTCGATACAGAAGTTTTATTTCTATCTGAGTGACCGTTTTACATTTATTTCTTGTTACTAAAGCTCTAAGAATGAACATATGTTAAGGTATAGGTAGCAAAAAGTGAATACAAACCTTTTTATTTTTATTTCTGTCCAAGTGACTAAAGCTGTAAGCACGCACTGTACACGTCTTAACATAGGTAGCGAAAAGTCAATACAATAGATTTCATCGATAACATTACAGCACCGATTCCGGGTTTGATCGAGAGCATTAGCGATTCGAATTGTATTCTATAGGACAAAGCTATTTGGAGGGATTGGGATTTACGTCTTCCGATGAGGTAACGTTTGGATGGCAAGCTATTTTACAGGGTGTTTCAGAAAATTTGATATCATTTGAGATGTAAATATCTGAGTAACTAAATAGTCTATGCAAATGAAACTGAACAGGCCTAATGTTGAGCAAAATAAGATTTAGTCATCAAAATGTTAATGAGAAATTCGAAGGTATGTGGATTTCATGATCGATTTCACAAGTTTTCAATATGCGCACCGCCTGTGACACGGCACACGTCAAGTCGGTAGTCCAGCTCATACCAAACACGATGCTGCATGTCCCTCATGTGCACCAACTGCAATGCAGATTTTGACATGGCACAAAACGTTCAAAGAGGAAGGCTGTCTGTGCAGGGCAAAAGGATCTGGACGACCACCAGCAGCGGAAGAGATGGTCGAGCAAGTTCGGGAAACATTTCTGCGAGACCTCAAGAAGTCCATAATAAGAGTAAGTCTGGAAACCCAGATTCCTCCAACGACAGTTTGGCATGTCGCAAGGAAACGCTTGCTAATGACACCCTATACAAGCTACAGCTCGTTCAGGCCTTAAAGGCAGATGACAAGCAAAAGCGTACGCAATTCTGTGTCGATATGCAAGAGAAACTTGAAGAAGACCAGTTTGAAAAGCGTCTTGTTTTCAGTGATGAGGCCACACATTTCATACGAATGGTAAAGTCAGCAAGCATAATGTCGCATTTGGGGCGATGAAAATCCCCATGACACATTTGAGCACATGAGGGACATGCTGCATCGTGTTTGGCAGGAGCTGGACTACCAACTTGACGTGTGCAGTGTCACAGGCGGTGTGGTTCGCATATTGAAAACTTGTGAAATCATTCATGAAATCCACATACTTTGAATTTCTCATTCAAATTTTGATGATTTACATTTCAAATGATAGATTTTCTGAAACACCTTGTACAATAAGACTTATGATTATGAATTATGATTTAGTGCCCTGTGCGAAGGGTTCGTTGGACCTTTGCTTGTAGAGAATTTCGAAGCTTCGGAGTCTGGAAATTAGTCCAGACTCCGAAGCTGTAGTCTGAATTTCCAAGTCTGGAAACCCAGATTCCTGTATTTTTCCCAGATGGCTAAAATTAAGATTCTTTTTTTTGCAATGAAGAATATGTTTATTCCGTGAAGTTATGGGGAAGATCTTTCAAGCATTGTCCTGATTTATTTGTATTATTAACACGAGGATCCACATTTCGTTCTTACTATTCTATTAGGCTTTTCTTCAGTTATCTCGCTGCGAAATTTTCGTTTCCGACTTTGCGTGGTAGTCTCAAATACACGGCGTTGACGCTTGATCGGCAGCTGGCTGCGAAAGTGTTTTGTATCTGAGTGTAAACAGTTTTTGATGTTATGCTTCTTTCCCGAGAGCAGTAAAGTAAATTCTATGCATAACATTTGGATGCAACGGAAATGGATAACGGAAGAAGTCAAAACCATTATTGAAATCTGATTTTTGAGTGCTGTCCCATGAAGTAACGCAACGATATTAAATAACATTGTTACTCAACAATATAATTTACTAAACTACAGCCGAACATGATTTCATCACGCTTTACAAAAAACTGAGGACGCCCCAATGGGATCACCACTATCTCCGATTCTAGCGGAAATTCTACTACAGCACGTAGAAAATAAAGTGCTACAAGAATATCAACAACCTCCGTGCTTTTGCATAAGATATGTTGATGATGTACTTCTCTTCTGGGATCACGACCCAGCTGACCTACGAACTTTTGCTGAACACTTATCATCCCAAATCCCGACCATAAAATTCTCCATTGAACTGGAAAGTGAAGGTAAATTGCCATTCCTGGATTTTATGCTTGAACGAGATGCTGTCACTTGCACCTTGCAACACTCTGTATATAGGAAACCCAGTTCTGTACCTACATTGATCCCGGCTTCTTCAGCACATCCAAAAAGCTATAAACTCTCCTCAATCTATTTCCTTCTACGCAGAGCCATCACGCATTCATCTAGTTTCAGCAAACGTAAATGTGAAATTAACAAAATATTCAACATTACCCTCAACCATGGCTTTCCCACCTTTATCATAAAAAAAAGCTCTTAAGAAGCTCCACCAAGAAAACTCAACTACTCTCCAGAGGGACCAACAACCTCGTAGATATATAGGTGCCATAGATTATTATTCAACCATAACACCTGTTCTCAAAACCATTTGCAGAAACTTTCACCTGGAATTCAGAATACGTACTACAAACATTTTCCAGTTAATTAAAAAAGATCGAGACCAGGTAACAAAGCTAAAAAATTTGGCGTTTACAGCATCCCCTTAAAAAGTATTGATGCTGACACTCCCGATACTAAATATATAGGATCTACAAAACGTACACTAGCAACAAGACTGAATAAACATAAATACGCCGTAAAGAATGGACTTAAAAATTCTGCATTGTCTCGACTCGTGTGCGATGGCCTGCACTATCCAATTTGGAATGATGCTTCCATCATCGTAACACCTAGTGCTGTCTCTTCATTGCTGTTCACTGAGAGCCTTGTAATTGCTACTCAGAGACATTTATGCTGTAATGACAATGTTCCAGTATCTAAACCTACAATCTGGAAATTATTTACAGTTCCGAATGCGAGGCAAACTGAGGACGAAATCACTTAATCTCGATTTCTGCTATAGTGCTCCTTGTTGTATCTCCTGATGAAAACAACACAATTAATTTAGTTACCGACTAACCTTCCTTTATTTTTACAATGCAGTATTTTATGTATACCTGCATTCCATTTGCTTTATTTTCTTTATTTCATGATACATGCCACGTTGTTTGACAATTTGATGCCACATGTCATTATATCATATTAATATCTGATATCTATATTATGTTCGCGTAACACTTTATTTAAACTTATTCCTTCGTCTGTATCTGATGATGGGTTCTAGGGGAACCCGAAAGTTCTTATACAATAAAATCTTCAAATTCAGCCAAAGAATTTAAATTTGTATTGTGAGCGACTCTTGTTATTAAGATCGTGCATTGAAGGCAACTACCTCGATTACTTTGGACTATTTCTGCACAAATTTGAATTCTCCTAATACGTAACAATATATCATTGTAACCAGAGTAAATTTAGAGAACCGCATGCTAAATGTGATAAAAGCCTTTTAAAAATGCATTTTTGATGTTATGAAAAAGGTACGTCGTAGCGAAATTTGGCTTCTACTAGTCATTTTCCCATCCCCAAGGGAAAATTAATGAGAGCTTGAAAATGATGTATAATACGATGGGGTGTAACTTGTAGATATCCTAGAACAACGGTTACCAAACCCCTCACCAACACATTTGCGATTCAGTTTTTCTTTTTACCTTGAGGTCATATTTGAGTTTGCGCATGCGCAGATGGACTTTCCTAGCTACAGCACACATTTCTTTAGTATCAAGGTCGTTTCTTACGTTCGTCTAAATCCGGATAGTCTACACTGAAGTGCCAAAAGTAATCAGGTACGTACCTAGTATCGTGTAGGTCATCATCTAGCCCGGCGAAGTGCAGCAACTCGACGTGGAAACCGATTCCACAAGTGGCCGGAAGACTTCTGGAGAGATGTTGAGCCTGAATAATCGCCCACAGTTCCCTGATATTTATTGGTGCAGGATCTTGGGTGCGTATGGACCTTTCCACCACGCCCCATAAGTACTCAATCGGGTTCATGTCGGACGAACGTGGTGGCCCCATCATCCGTCGGAAATGTCCAGAATGCTCCTCGAACCAAGTTTGGACAACTTGGGCCCGATGACATGAGGCATTGTCCGCCTGGGAAATCCAATCGTTGTTGGGGTATATGAATTCCATGAAGTGCTGCAACTGGTCACCCAGCAGAGCAACAAAGCGAGTACCAGTTAATGATGTGTTTACGAGCACCACAGGACCTAAACCGTGTCACTTAAAGACACCCCATACATGTATTGAACCACCACCAGCTTGCACAGTACCTTGTTGACAGCTTGGGTCCATGGCCTCATGGGGTCTGTGGCCAACCCGAACCCTACCATCAGCTTGTAACAACTGGTCACGTGACTCATCAGACCACCCCACATGTTGCCAGTCTTTCAAGGTTCAATTACCGTGTTTACGAGCCCTGATCAGGCGCTGTGTCCGATGCCGTAGTGCTAAGAAAGGCACACGGGTGGGTATTTTGCTTCCATACTCCATGGAAGCTAACCTCCAGCATTGAGTGTAGATGTTATTTGAGCCAGTGTCGCTTGTCTGTTAGCATGGACAATCCTGGTCAGACGCCGCTGGTCACTGTCATTCAGCACCCGTGGTCGGCTACTGCGCTGTCCACGGTGGCCTTCCATGAGGTATTCGCGGTACGCAAGTGACCCCGTGGATCGAGAAATGTTGAATGTTCGCACAATTTTGGAAATCGAATGTCCCATCCGTCTGGCTCCCACTACCATGCCTTGTTCAAACTGCGATAATTCACGTCGGCTTGCCATAATCCTACCGGCGGTTGTTCCACCTGACTCATGAGATTACACCTCGAAATTGATAAAAATCGTGGTGTGCGTCGAAGCCTTAATACAACGGCAGCGTCAGTTAAAAATTTACATACTGCTATCACATGACTTTTGGCACTTCAGTGTATAATAATACTAATAATTAATGTTGTTCTGGAAAAATCTAAACAGGCAAAATACTTGATATTGCCATCTTCATAGTTTTGTAAATACACTGCTGGACAATTTCTAACGACGGATCATAAACGGCTATATAGCGCATAAAAAAGTAAGTGTGGTTGGATGCCAAGTGAAATAAAATAATGTCAGAATGCCAGGACATTACAAGAAAGACAATTTATTGTGCTCTGAAATACAGAAGGCTTTGGAACGTGTTCAAGGGACAAACAGGCCATTTTGTGCAGAATATGTAAGCGTGAAAAAATGCAAATACCGTCAGCAGGCGTTCCGGCGTAAGATGTCAAAACGGGATATGGCCACCATAGAGGGCGATGCAAGATTCCACACACGTCGTGTCATGCTTTGCACAACATTATCAAGCAGCTGTTGGGATAATTTATCCCATTCCTCTGTCAGTGCACGGATGAGGGTGTGCTTGTTTATTGGAGGGCATTGGCGACCAGCAAGACTCCTCCCCAAAGCATCCCACACATTTTCAATGGGATTCAGATCTGGAAAACGTGCTGGCCATACGAGGCGTTGAATATCCTCCTCGCTCTCAAGACACTCCTGGACAGCGACTGTTCGATGACATGTTGCGTTGTCGTCCATGAAAATGAATCTATCACCGACAGCACCACGGAACATGCGAACATGAGGTAGCAGAACATCATTAATGTATCGTTGGCCAGTCATAGTCCCAGTTGGAAGCACATAGAGGGACGTACGGCCATTGATCATGATGCCAGCCCATACCATGACCCTACATGTAGAATATCGGTCTCTTTCCTGTATGTTTGCTGAACAATATGCAGTACCACTATCACGCCAGATCAGTTGTCGTCGACAATCAGACGATAGACTGTATCTACTCTCATCTGAGAAGAGGACAGCAGACCAGTCGTTATCAGTCCAATTGCGATGTTGATGGCACCATTGCAAACAGGCGGTACAGTGACGTCTGGACAATGGGATGCACACAGCAGGACGGCGGGCGTAAAGTCCTCCTTCATGCAAACGTCTGGCGACAGTTTTTCGGGAGATCCGCTTGCCAGTAGCAGCCATAAACTGATTCGCTACCTCACTAGCTGTGCTGCGCCGGTGTCTTTTTGTTGATAGCACTATGTACCAATCTTCTGCAGGTGTCGTACTGCAAACACGACCTCCCCCGTGACGTTTGCTACACTCTCCATTTGTTTGAAATGATTTTCAAAGCCTTGAAACAACACTGTGGCTGACGTCGAACTCCCTGGCAACATCTGTTATTTTTCGCCCTTCTTCAATCTTGCCAATAATACGGCCACGCGTAAAATCATCTAGGTGATGTCGGGAAGACATACTAAAAATTGCAAGTTCGTCAATTGATTCTTTCCCTTTCAACTTTGCGTTTGAACAACAACGGTCAATACGCGTCAAATGCTTTATATCTCTTATCAGCGCTAAGACGTCAGTTCGGCAATCCAAAATTTGCATACGCACAACACGTCTTACTGTATCCCGCACTTATGCTAATTTCCACATTTTCCTGCCTTCCATTTTATGGTTGCTATCATTGCTATTGTCATCCGTCCTTAGCAATTGTCCGGTAGTGTATTTACTTTTATGACTCACATATCTTCTTTCATTGATTTTACGACTATAACATTCATTAATACACCTACCTAAGTACCACTCAATGCCAGGCATTTGTAAACCTTTTTTGTTGTTATGATATAATTTCATTAGTATATACCGGACTGTGGGTCGGTGTGGTCGTCAGTGACGTAAATAAATCCAATGTGTTGTATGTAAATAAATGTACACTCTCGAATCACTCGTTTTATATCACACCCATAAAGATCTTTAAATGCGAAAGATGCATAGCATAAATTATCTACACAGAGTACCACGGTACTCTCTCAATTTTTTAACATCAAATCATCAACATGACTTCAGTAGCATAGGAAAAGAAACATACCCTAATACGTTTGTTGATAACAAACTGAGTTAAGATTACTCTCCGATCATTAAGATATCATTGTCTTTTAGACGGGTAATCACATTGCTTCTAGAAGATCGATCACATTTTTTCTTATCTGTTGCTTTAGACTACGTAATTGCACTTTGAGCTACTGCCAGGGTTGCCAAAACACAAATTTGTCGGGAGGGAAAATGTAACATTCAGACTGAAAAACACTTAACGAGAATAAACCGAAATCTGCACTAGAAGACACAAACTAAAAAGGAAGCTAAAATTTGAGTGTCGTCACAACTTTCTATTTGGATGCTTGTTTACTCCAGAGTATTATTTGCTGTATATTAGTGCTGCATTTATTTACAAGCACATGGGGAACAGCATATTTTTTTATGTTATAAATTAGGATTCCTGGTGCCCACAAAAACAGATCTCGAAAACAGAAGAAAATATCTTAATTAGTAACAGATGGACAGGCAAAGTGATGTATTAGTTTTACAAAACGCGCAAAAAGCTCGCTTTCTATCAAATTGCCTTATAAATACAAGCTAAATTATCTAGCTTCTGTTCGTTTTCTTTAGTTTAAGGCAGCCAGTTAAAAAAAAATTCCTGAGGCTACCCAGCGACATCTGAAATAAAACCTGTTGCTGGCATAAAGCCAGATTTGTCTCTACATACTTTTCTAATGGAATTTACCTTCAGCATCTCTATTGACATTACTTTTAATGTTATGTGACCGCAAAGCGTAGGATATTGCGAACGTAAGATAAAGTGCGTGTCAAGCAATCCTGAAATTTTTTTTTTGTATTTCCGACATGTGCAGTTACACAAGATGACTTATATTTGTCTTTGCAACAGCAAGAACAACAAAAAAGAATGTGGTCCACGGAGCGAATATTCAGAGAGAACCGTACCGAAACGGACACGTAGGAATCCTAATCTCTCAGAATAAGTGCTTAATAGGTTATTGTTGACTGAACTGAGTTTATTGTGTGTGTCCCAAGAATGGCACGCTAACTAACTGTTAATACATAGAAGGGAAACCGCAGAACACAATAAGTAACATCAACGCATTAATTACCACTTTATGTAAATCGTATCCCTAATTTTTCGACATGAATTAAAGGAAATCGGAGCTACCTCCTTAAAAAAAAACTTAGGCAAAAATCTAAAAGTTTGTGATGTTTACTTCGATATCGCGTTTGCGTGGCAGAGGAGAGCTACTGCGAGAGTTGTGTGGCTGTCGACTTCCTATGGTGGCGAGCTCTAACGTCAAGGGCGATCTTGCTTGATACGAATTCAGGGAGCCCACTACAGCCGCAGCTGATACGAATACTGGGGGCACACCTTTCTGTGGTGGCGAGCTCCAACACCAGTTCGCGATCTAGCCTGATACGAATTCAGAGAGCCCTCTACAGGCAGCTGATACGAATACTGGGAGCCCACCTTTTTATGGTGGCGAGCTCGAACGCCAGTTCACGATCTTTTCTAATACGAATTCAAAGAGCCCACTACAGCCAGCTGATACGAATACTGGGAGCGCACCTTTCTATGGTGGCGAGCTTCAACGCCAGCTCACGATCTTTTCTAATACGAATTCAGGGAGCCCACTACAGCCGCAGCTGATACGAATACTGGGGGCACACCTTTCTATGGTGACGAGCTCCAACGCCAGTTCGCGATCTTGCCTGATACGAATTCAAGAAGCCCACTACAGCTAGATGATATGAATACTGGGAGCCCACCTTTTTATGGTGGCGAGCTCGAACGCCAGTTCACGATCTTTTCTAATACGAATTCAGAGAGCACACTACAGTCAGCTGATACGAATACTGGGAGTGCACCTTTCTATGGTGGCGAGCTCCAACGCCAGTTCACGATCTTTTCTAATACGAATTCAGAGAGCCCACTACAGCCAGCTGATACGAATACTGGGAGCGCACCTTTCTATGGTGGCGAGCTTCAACGGCAGTTCGCGATCTTGCTTGATACAAATACTGGGTGCCCACTACAGCCAGATGATACGAATACTGGGAGCCCGCCTTTCTATGGTGGCGAGCTCCAACGCCAGTTCACGATCTTTTCTAATACGAATTCAGGGAGCCCACTACAGCCGCAGCTGATACGAATACTGGGGGCACACCTTTCTATGGTGACGAGCTCCAACGCCAGTTCGCGATCTTGCCTGATACGAATTCAAGAAGCCCACTACAGCTAGATGATATGAATACTGGGAGCCCACCTTTTTATGGTGGCGAGCTCGAACGCCAGTTCACGATCTTTTCTAATACGAATTCAGAGAGCACACTACAGTCAGCTGATACGAATACTGGGAGTGCACCTTTCTATGGTGGCGAGCTTCCAACGCCAGTTCACGATCTTTTCTAATACGAATTCAGAGAGCCCACTACAGCCGCAGCTGATACGAATACTGGGAGCGCACCTTTCTATGGTGGCGAGCTTCAACGGCAGTTCGCGATCTTGCTTGATACAAATACTGGGTGCCCACTACAGCCAGATGATACGAATACTGGGAGCCCACCTTTCTATGGTGGCGAGCTCCAACGCCAGTTCACGATCTTTTCTAATACGAATTCAGAGAGCCCACTACAGCCGCAGCTGATACTAATACTGGGGGCACACCTTTCTATGGTGACGAGCTCCAACGCCAGTTCGCGATCTTGCCTGATACGAATTCAAGAGAGCCCACTACAGCTAGCTGATATGAATACTGGGAGCCCACCTTTCTATGGTGGCGAGCTCGAACGCCAGTTCACGATCTTTTCTAATACGAATTCAGAGAGCCCACTACAGCCAGCTGATACGAATACTGGGAGCCCGCCTTTCTATGGTGGCGAGCTCCAACGCCAGTTCACGATCTTTTCTAATACGAATTCAGGGAGCCCACTACAGCCGCAGCTGATACTAATACTGGGGGCACACCTTTCTATGGTGACGAGCTCCAACGCCAGTTCGCGATCTTGCCTGATACGAATTCAAGAAGCCCACTACAGCTAGCTGATATGAATACTGGGAGCCCACCTTTTTATGGTGGCGAGCTCGAACGCCAGTTCACGATCTTTTCTAATACGAATTCAGAGAGCCCACTACAGCCAGCTGATACGAATACTGGGAGTGCACCTTTCTATGGTGGCGAGCTTCAACGGCAGTTCGCGATCTTGCTTGATACAAATACTGGGTGCCCACTACAGCCAGATGATACGAATACTGGGAGCCCGCCTTTCTATGGTGGCGAGCTCCAACGCCAGTTCACGATCTTTTCTAATACGAATTCAGAGAGCCCACTACAGCCAGATGATACGAATACTGGGAGCCCGCCTTTCTATGGTGGCGAGTTCCAACGCCAGTTCACGATCTTACCTGATACAAATTCAGGGAGACCACTACAGCCAGCCGATACGAATACTGGGTGCCCACTACAGCCAGCCGATACGAATACTGGGAGCCCACCTTTCTATGGTGGCGAACTCCAACGGCAGTTCGCGATCTTGCTTGATTCAAATACTGGGTGCCCACTACAGCCAGATGATACGAATACTGGGAGCCCGCCTTTCTATGGTGGCGAGCTCCAACGCCAGTTCACGATCTTGCCTGATACAAATTCATGGAGACCACTACAGCCAACCGATTCGAATACAGGGAGCCCACTACAGCCAGCTGATACGAATACTGGGAGCCCACCTTTCTATGGTGGCGAACTCCAACGGCAGTTCGCGATCTTGCCTGATACGAATTCAAGGAGCCCACTACAGCCAGCAATGCATAAGGAATGTTTTAGAAGCAGAGTTGTCCTGGCGTCATATTTGAGCAGGACAATACTCGGCCACGTGTGTCCCGGAATGTCCAAGGCTCTTACATGCACGGGAGAAACCGTTTCTTTCCTGGTTTGCACATTCGCCGGATACATTCCCGGTCGAACATGTCTGGGATAATATGAGAATTATTTGAGCAACATACAACTGCAGCACCGCAGAATCATTTTGGATGGCCGGCAGCCCGAAGCCCTCAGGTGGAAACGAATGGTCAAAGAAAATCGTAGAGTTACACTATAAAAATAGGTAGAGGTCCCTTCCATACTCCCTATTTGAGAAATACATTGGTTAATTGCAGGAAGAGGGGAGAGTGGAAGTGTGGAGAAGGAGTTGTTCTTTTATTAATGGTTGAACAGGTTACCCAGTTTTCGGGCTCATTCGGGCCCAGGCTCTATCTTTCAATATAAAATTCGGGCTCTGGTGGACTCGGGCTGATATACCACTGGCTCGGGCTCCGAAAATTGAGCCCGAACTCAGCTCTAAGATGCACAGAGCAGGAGACTCAGAGGTTAATCTCCCATAGAAACACATGGGAACAATTTGGCCCCGAAGATCTCAATAGAACAGCGCGCCAGTAGACGGACATGAAACTAAAAACGTCGAACCGTAACCGTCTGTCTGTTGTTGTTTTTTTTTTCAAGAATCTACAACTCAGGTCAGATCATATGTAGAGGATTTTAGGAAGGGAGTGTCTGACCCCAGGTCTTAAACAACCATTAGAAATAGGAAGCTAGGAGATTCGGGCTAGAGTGCCCGATAGGAAAGTGACACGGGAGCAAGGTAGAAAGGGGGAAAAGACGCCTTTATTTATTACTGGGAGGGGGGGCAGTACCCGGGTTCCGACGGCTTAACGTGCCCTTCGGACGCAAGGCGAATATTTAGTGGTTCGAACGTTCGTACCCGCCTGGAATCGAACCCGAGGTCTTCTCCGTGGCAGTCACAAACGTTAGCCACTAGGCCACCCGCGGCCCTGAGTTTACAACTCTCTCTGCAGTGCTACTTATATAGCCACTGGGACCGTATCACGTGACAGACGCTATCGTAGTTTCATGTCCGACCACTAGCGCGCTGTCATAAACACGAGAGTTGGACCTCTATCTCTCTTCCCCTGTGAGCAGATGTTTCTTGAACACGCTGTTGCCAGTTTCAATTATTTGAATTTCTTTTATTTCCTGTAATTTCTTATCAAAGACGTTCTAAAAATGCCTGAACAACATCTTCAGTATAAATTGTTTCAGTTACGAACCAATCACATGATGGGTGAGGGAGATAAAAGCCCAAAACCGCACGGTGTTTGGTTCCTCTCACCTGGGCGTATGGACCAGGTGAGGAAGGTCTCGAAAGCAAAAGCACGTGTAAGGAGTGGTAATGCCTGGGTGACGTCATCGGGAATCCTACCATCACACGGACACCTTTACTAGAGCCTTTGTCATCGGTCTACATACGTCGGATTGATGATCTCTGCGTTGTATCCCGGCGAAAACGCATTGGGACGCAATAGTGGCAGGCAATCGCTGCAATGGCTGGCGAGAAGGCAAACCCGGCACAGCCAATCTGCGATTCACAACCAGTGAGGACACGGTCATTTCTATAGCTACCTGTACACCCCGTCAATATCGTCCGCTGTGAACTGCAGGGCTGATACGGATTGCCGTCAGTTGCTGCGATTGAGGGGTTTGGACTTTCAGAGAGTATTGGACAAATAGGATGAAAGCGATTCGCGAAAGGCTACGTACGTCGCCGTAGCGAGACTGGCGCACGTAGGCGGAAGTTTAAACCCCTCAATCGCAGCATTCGACGGCAATCCGTACCAGGCCTGTAGTCCACGGTGGACGATATTTGACGAGATGTACAGTATGAACATGTTCCTATCCTCACTGGCTGCAAATCGCAGATTAGTTGAGCCAGGTTTGCGTTTTCGCCAGCCAGTGCAGCGACTTCCACTAAACGCAGCACAACGTCGCAGTGGTACCGTACCAGACATGCGTGGCTCGAAGGGGGAGTAATTTTGAACTCAAGTGGGCGTAATTTTGAACTCGAATGGGCGTAATTTTGAACTCAACTGAGCGTAAATTTGAACTCGAATGGACGTAATTTTAAACTCGAATGGGCGTAATTTTGAATTCAAGTGGGCGTACTTTTGAACTCGAACGGGCGTAATTTTGAACTCAAAGGGGCGTAATTTCTTTTTTGTTTATTGAAGGTTTACGACCACCGTGAGCAGCTCTATGGGTTATAAGCAGTCGCCTGTCCCTAATTTAGGGCCACTAGTTCCAGGGAAGGGAGAGAACCATGGCCGTAAGACAAACACAACATCCATGCCTCATCGGATTCGAACCTGGACCTATCTCGGGCGAATGGTCATAAGCCATCGCTTAGACCACTGCGCCTCCGGGGCTGCGGTGTAATTTGAAGTATTGCCCTACCAGATAAGAAAAGCTTGCTACTTTCCTGATGGAGACCCTTATGATGATCAAATGACTTTTCTACAGACAGAAGTATCAATCGTACATAAACTATTGTAAGAATATTTAGTTTATGAAGGATCACGGGGCATATTAAATATGCTCTAGTGCTACATGCGGCTAACAGACCGCGTGCTTGGGTATCCTTGGCCAAGCCATAAGTGTAAATAAATTAGATTTTTACTAAACTCCAAATTACTGGTATTTTACGAACGAAAACACAGGTATTTCTTTCCGTAAAAGTAGCACGGTATAAGGCATTTTAAGTACCGAAATAACGGTGGTGCAAACACTAATCGCAAGATATGCTGATAATTTTGGCAATAATTTTGCTCTGCAACACAAAAAAGGAATTTTTCTAAATCTGATTTTAAGGTTATCCCTTTATCTGTGCATACGAGTACGCCAGCCGAAAGACAGATGGACGAACGAAATCATAACGCAGCTTTTTAATTTACGCGTCTAAAATTATCCTGAACAAGAATGATGACACCGAATTTTCGGTTGTAATGAGAACCTCTTTTGAATCCCTCCCGACGCGAATAAAACTTGTCGCATTATTCAAAGTCAATGGAAAAAAAAAATCAGTTGAACTTCTGCAATCGATAAAGCACCCAGAAATAGAAACAGCTACTTACTTCCACAAACGGCTAAGACGTATGTTACGAAAATTAACAAACTGCGCACAAAACGTTTCTCATAGCACAAGGAAGGTTACGGAGACAAAGAGATTTTCAAACCCAACAGTTGAAACAAGAAATATAGAAGAAAAATGATATGACTCTACGCCTTCTAGCGGAAGAATTTTGCATAATGGAAAAGTAGAAAACGGGTGAAAAATATTTTTTTATAGAAAAAGCTATGGCTAGGGTAAAAGAACTTTCCAAATTCGTCTCCCGGAAGCACAGATAGCGAGAAAAAGGTTTCGACATTTACGCCCTCTAGCGGAAAAGCTGTGCATTATTTAAAGAGGATAATGCTTCCTCTCTTTGTTGTAGCGAACGACATATAGTAAAAAAAAAAAATTCTCAATATGGTTTTTAGAAGCGTAGATACAGCTGCAAACAGAAGTACGCAAACACCACCTAGTGACAGAACTATGAACCACGAAACTCCTAAAATATAAACCTAAACTGTTCCGCATTGTAAGTGGTATTCGGTGTTAGAATGATTTTAGAGATATTGAAAAAATATATTAAATATTTGCGCCCCCTGTCGGCGAAATTATTTATTATTTTAGGAAGAAAATAAGCACAAAAAGTTCTCGCAGTTAGAAGTAATTAACTGGAAAACAATTTTTAGCACGTCTTTTGTAAAAAAAGATCGTACTTTTGATACCGGTTTGTCCGTCCGTCCGCCTATGGCCACGATATCTCTACAACCATTAGTTAGATTTGAAAAATTCGTTTTGCATTGGGAAGCTTGAAATGTGCGAATGATGATCGTTCATTTCTTTTTTTTTTTTTTTACGATGTACAATTTCACCGCTAGAAGGCGTAAATGCAGATGATGTCGAATTCAAAAATACGTTCTACTCCACATATTTGCTGCTAAACATCCGATTGAAAAAATTATTTTATCTTTCGATTCCATTTATGTCGAAGAGTATTTTAGATATAGTTACTTTTTTAAATTACGCATAGATTTTCCGCTAGGGGGCGTAAAAGAAAATTGCATTTTTCCCGATAACTCTTCTTCTAAAACTCCGATTTGAAATTTTTTTTCTTCAGCGGATACACCTCCTGATGGAAAATGCTTTGCATATATTTTCAAATTTTTGGTAAAGAATACTTTGGCCACCAGGGGACGTAAGTGTTATTTTTTGCTTCTGATGTATTTACCATAAAATCTGAGCTTCTAAAATATCGATTGAAAAAATTATTTCGTAGACTGATGCTATTCACATCGATAAACCTTCCCGGAATATGTTTTTCCTAAAATAAAATATTCCAGTTTCTCCGCCAGTGGGCGTACTGTATTTTCGTCAATATCTCTACTTCTAGGAGTCCGATATGAAAAATTCTTCTTTGTTGGACAGTGTTTTCAGTGTGACACGTTTTTCATATAATTTCAAAATTTTCAAGTAATTCATAGACTTTCCGCTACGAGGCGTAGAGGTAAATTACGTTTTCCCCTGTATCTCTGCTTCTAAATCTCCGATTTGAAAAATTCTTTCTGTACCGGATACAGCTCGTGACGGGAAATCGTATGCACATAATTTCTAATTTTTGTAAAAAACAATGGTTTGGCCACCAGGTGGCGCAAGTCTTAATTTCCGCTTCTGATGTATTTGTAGCAAAATCTGGGCTCCTGGAAACTCAACTAATTTTTTTTTCTTGGACCGATACCGCTCATATGGAAAAACCTTTTGAGAATACTTTCTTCCTACAATAATGCATGGTTTTCCCACCAGGGGACGTAAAGTAACATCTGATTTTTGACGATATCTCTGCTTCTAAGAGTCCGATTTGAAAAATTATTTGTATGTTGGAGAGCGTTTCTAGTGCGAAATGTTTCTCAATAAATTCATGTTTTTCTTAACGCACAAGTCTGCAACCAGAGGGCGTAAGCTCACGATTCCGTTTGCAACAATATTTGAGGGACTGAAAACCCGATTGAAAAACTTCTTTCTTCCGTCAGATACTCTTGTTTTCCATACTGGTTTCATTGACTTTGATAAATTTAATTTGAGTCAGAACCGATTCAAAAGACATGATCATTACACCAGAAAATTCGGTGTCATCTTTCTTGTTTGAACTGTCTTTCATTTCCGCAGGTATTGACCTAAATGGAAACGTGAGCTTACGCCTTCTAGTTGCACACCTGTGCGTAAAGAAAATGTTCAAGTTGTGTGAGAAACATTTGGCACTGGGGATGCTCTCCAACAAAGAAAGAGTCTTTCAAATCAAACTCTTAGAAGCAGATATATCGAGAAAAAATGTATATGTCCACACCCCGTCGAATAAAAATTGTGCACTGTTTTAAGCAGATGGTATACATAAAATGTTGTCCAAGGTGAACGGTATCGGTCCATGAAGGAATTTTTTTAATCGAGTTTTCATATGCTCGCATTATGCCGCAAATACATCAGAAGCAGAAATAAACACTACACAGTCTGATGGCTAAACTATTCTTCAATTAGAAATTATATGAAAAACATTTCCCATCATTAGCTATATCAAATTCAGGAAGAAATTTTCAAATCGAGGTTTTAGAAGCAGAAATATCGGGGTAAACGCAATTTACCTTCACGCCCCCTAACGGAAATCTATGCACTACTTGAAAAAGAAACTCTACTTAAAACAGTCTTCAATATAGGTGGCTTCGAAAGGAAAAATAATTTTTTAAATCGGATATTTAAAAGATGGAATAAAATGTATTTTGACTTCGATATCATTTGTATTTACGCCTGCTAACAACGAAGTTGTGCATCGAAAAAAAAAACAAAAAAAAAACGGATTGCAAAACTCATCATTCCCACATTTCAAGTTTCCCAAGGCAAAAATAATTTTTCAAATCGTACTAATAGTTTCAGAGATATGGTGCCCACAGGCAAACAAAGCGATACTATAAGCACGATCTTTCTTTACAAAAGGCGTGCTAAAAATCAAGAATGGTGTAAAAAATTTCACCTGAGGCTTGAAACCTTGAAACATCCGGTGGAGACAAGACTGCAAAGATTCTCAGACGTCTAAAGTGACGATAGGAAAAACATGTTTTTTCCTGTACCCAAATATGAACCATTTATGAAGGTGGAATTTAAATTTACTCAAATTGTTCAGTTATTTTTATACTGTGAAGCATAATTTAAATATTAATTTTTTTAGAATATTTCGAGCGTTACAAGCTCAGAGAGTAAATGAAGCTCATTTATTAAATTAAGCAAGGTTAAGAGTTACTTAACCTCGCGAAAATGCGCGTTAAAACCTTTAACTGACGATCAACAAGGTTCACTGGGAATTTTCGTCTTTGTGTTTAGTGTTTAAAAATTCAAAGTGCGTTCCAAAAGTTGTTGAATGCAAGGACTATGTAATCTGGTCTCTTGACAAATGAGGATATGCTTCTCAACTTTTCTCTCCCCTGTTCGTTTATATATTATCTTCATTTCTGTAACGAGTGTAAAATTTTTTTTATGTAAGATGCAGGTAAGCAAAACTAAGATTTCTCAACTCTCTTTAGTCGTTTGCCCATTTGTTGATACTTTTAAATGTCTTCTGTCTCTCTATCTCTCTCTCTTTCTTTCTGTGGAAGAAATGTCTTCCTCTCCCTGGTACTGTTAGATGCACTATTTTTGTATTGCAAATAAAAGAACATAAAAGAGTTTTACATACAACTGGCCAGTCGGTTTCTCTGTCAGTAAGTATATTTGTCCTTTTGTTGATACTATACATAATCGTATCAGAATAATATGACCACCTACCTAATAATGGGTATAACCACCCTTCGCTCGGATGACAGCGGAGAGATGGTATGGATGCAATGAGACTCTGGAAAGTTGCCCGAGGCACACGTGCCCATTCGGACTGCAGCAGAGCACGGACATCCCGGAGATCACGTGGTTGTGAGTCGGCACGTCGAACCTGTCGATCCAAATAGTCCCACATGTGCTCTATGGGATTGAGGTCGGGCGATTTCACAGGCCAAGGGAGAATGGAGACATCGATGTCGTCTTTCTGGAACCAGTCACGCAACCCTTAGCAACATGGCAGGACGCATTGTCCTGTTGGTAGACACCATCACCAGCAGGATAAACGTATAACATGAAGGGATGCATGTGGTCAGCGAGGATGGACAGCTATCCGTTGACAATCAGGGATCCATCAAGTAGTACCAGCGGTCCCAGATCATACCAGGAAAATATCCCCGAGACATTCACACTGCCACCGCTGGCCTGTACGTGACCGACAAGCGTGTCCTGGTGTTAGTTCTCGTGTGTCTGACGCCGTGTCCGCCACCGGCCGTCACTCCTGTGGAGTAGAAACCTCGATTCGTCGGAGAAGGCAACCTTTTTTCACTCTGCCATTATCCAATGACGGTAGTCCCATTCAAACTGCAGGCGTCGTTGCCGATGGACCTGGGTTATTTTTTTTTTTGATTGGAGGTTTAACGACCACCGTGAGCAACTCAATGGGCTATAAGCAGTCGCCCGTCCCTAATTTAGGGTCACTGGTTCCAGGGAAGGGAGAGAGCCAGTGCCGTAAGACAAACACAACATCCATGCCTGACCGGGATTCGAACCCGGACCCCTTACGTACGAATGATCAGAGGCCAACGCCTTTCACCACTGCGCCACCGGGGCGGCGACCTGGGTTAACATGGGAGCCATGATGCAGCGAGCCTTGTTACGTATGGAGACCCATACGTAACAAGGCTCGCTGTACTGTTATCGGAGACACGTGCCTGGGTGCCCCAGTGTTCATTTGCGTGGTCAATTGCTGCACTGTTGCGCTTGATTGCCCCTTACCAGTCTACAGAGCAGAGAGACACTGTTCTCTGGGGTCGATGGCCTTCGAGGCTCCTCAGTTTTGACGTCGGGAGGTACTCGCTGTGCCAGCGGTCAGTTCTTGGTACACCCTAATAAAGCTTCTCGCGAACAGCATACGAAGCCAGCTGTTTCTGAGATGCTTCCACCCTTGGTGCGGTAGCCGATGATTGCCTATTGTGCTCACGTAACGCACTATGGATCATCTGTCCAGACCGGCCGCTCTTATCTCCGTGTGAACGACCTTGTCACGTGCATTCTGTGATACACATGGGCGGGTACACTGTGATTAAGGAGGTGGTCATATTATTCTGATACGACCGTGTAAATTCGCATCTAGGAGTGAAACAGAAAAAATAATAATAATGCATAGGAGAAATTATGACGTAAATTTTCTGTACGTTTTCTGATATGTAGTTCTTCAGGCAGTGAGCATAAATGTGTGTTCATATTTTTGGCACCATTTCTAAAAAAATATATATGACGAGTGCAACTTAATTCTCGGACCCTTACCGCAAGCGATCATACAACGTCGGCAGATGCAAATAGCTGCGTGCGATAATGGCTCATTGCAGCGTCATCCAACAGTTTTCCAAGCAACCGTAACCGCTCACAGCTGTAGTGACAGAAGGGACGAAAGTTCAAGGTGAAAGCAATGTCGTTCACGAAGTAACATTTGAGGCACTGCATCCTGTTAACGTTTCAGCTGAAAAAAAGTGCCGCGGAAGCCCAGCAAATGATCTGTGCTGCTTTGGGTGAAGCTGCTGTGTCCTACAGTACGTGTAAGAAGTGGTTCCAGCGGTTCAAGCAGGGAAATTTCGATCTCCGTGATGCAGAACGTCCGCGACTGCCACAAAAATTTGACGGTGAAGAACTGTAACAACTGTTGTACGCGGATCCCTGTCGCACACAGTCAGAGCTCGCATAGAAACTCGGAGTAACACGGCAAGCCACTGCAAAGCGCCTACACAAGCTTGGACGGATTCACAAGGAGGGCCTTTGGGTGCCCCACCAACTCACAGCTGCGAACAGGTCTAGGTGCTACGATGTTGCTGTCTCCTTGCTCTCCATATTCAAGAAGAAGGATTTCCTCCACAAGATTTTGACCTGTGATGAGAAGTGGATCCTCTACGATAATCCTAAGCCGCGCAAATCGTGAATTTATCCAGGTCAGCCTACCACCAATACCGCCAAACCGAATATCCATGCCAGGAGGTCGTTGCTGTGCATATGGTGGGATCAGCGCGGTGTCGTACGCTATTTGTTGCTCAAACCTGGTGAAACAATCAACGCTGAGCGTTATTGTCAGCAACTCATTTGTGTGAGGGACGCAATGGAGGCGAAAAGGCCATACACCGGCAAGGGCTGAAGGTCGGTCCTGTTGCTTCAGGATAACGCGCGTCCTCACACCGCAAAAACTACTTTAAACACGATCACCGACCTGAGATGGAAGATTTTGTCCCACCCGGCGTATTTTCCAGACTTCGCCCCGTCGGATTATCACCTCTTTCGCTCTCTGTAACATCATCTGAGTGATACGCACTTCACTTCTGTCGAGGAGGTCCACAAAAGTATTTATAATTGACTTTATCAACTCGAAACAGCCCTCTTTTTCCCGCAGTGGCATTCGGCAGCTCCCTGACCGATGGCTCAAATGTATCCAACACGACGGGGATTATTTCCCTGATTAGGTACGTATTCGATTTGCTATAATTTGCTGTCAACGTGTCGTGTCAGTGACTGAGAATTAAGTTGCACACCTAATATTAGAAAATAATTTTTTTGGATCGTCAGATTCCCGAATAAGAAAGTTTCCATTATTTACCTCAACGCATTATTTCTTCATTTTTTATCGTAAAATAATAAAGGGGAAGACGCTACAAGAAGGCGGTTAGAAAAATCTAAACATCCTCAGATCTCGCCAGCCGAAATCAATTCTACTTTCTCGTATCGTAATGAACTAAGCTACGAGGAAGCAGAATTAGCTTCGAATGGAGAGATCTGACGATGTTCAGATGCTTCTAACTCAGATACTTGGAATTTCGTTCTCCTGGGTGGTGTAACGGAGAGAATGCTCGAACAGAAATCGGGAGATACTGTTTCGAATTCCGCTCCAGGGCGATATAATTTTCAAGTCTTCTGATGTGATGATGGTACGTGTTCAACAATAAAGCTGGCGATTCAGGCATATCTCATTGCAAAAGTCCTGTGCTTCTTCAAATTTGAACAGTTATCGGCTACATATAAGTCTTGGAATTCCCGTAACTGCAGTGCTGTTTCTTATTACATTAGTTCATAACACGAATCGTAAAATACATATACATAACTATAATAAACGGTTGAATTATTAATATGCAGTCTGTAAGATAGGTCTGCGATTAGCTCTACCTTCGTTCAACTTATGCAAAGTATTAGAAGATTGGTTTGCACGCCATCGTCGTTGTCGTACGTTCTTTATTTAAGCGACGTTTTCTTTCAGCTTTATCTTCTTCCATCTTGTACTACAAAGAAAAAATTCCACGGAACCAAGATTTTTTTAAAATTTCCATCACAGTGAATCAAAACTACGCCTGCAGTTACTTTCTTACAATTTTACTTCTTCCTTTTTAGAAATAAAATAACGCTGATTCCTTTTCATGAAATAAAATAACGCTGATTCCTTTTTATGAAATAAAATAACGCTGATTCCTTTTTATGAAATAAAATAACGCTGATTCCTTTTCATGAAATAAAATAACGCTGATTCCTTTTTATAAAATAAAATAACGCTGATTCCTTTTTATAAATTAAAATAACGCTGATTCCTTTTCATGAAATAAAATAACGCTGATTCCTTTTTATAAAATAAAATAACGCTGATTCCTTTTCATGAAATAAAATAACGCTGATTCCTTTTTATAAAATAAAACAACGCTGATTCCTTTTTATGAAATAAAATAACGCTGATTCCTTTTCATGAAATAAAATAATGCTGATTCCTTTTCATGAAATGAAATAACGCTGATTCCTTTTTATGAAGTAAAACGCTGATTCCTTTTTATGAAATAAAATAACGCTGATTCCTTTTTATGAAATAAAGTAGCGGTGATTCGTTTTTATGAAATTACTCTACAATGCAAAGAAAATGAAATAAAACACGATAGAACACCTACGTAACAGAACAGACGTCGCAGTTGTAACCCGTGCGTGTTGCCACAGATGAGTCGTTTGTCTTGCTAACTTTATTTTATTTTCCGGTATTTCTCCTTGATTTTACGTATCGTGCGATAGTGGTGAACTTTGTTCCGATTTTGGCTACCGGATAAAAGCAGATGACGCTGCAAGTAGTGAATGACGTCAAAGTGTTGACGTCATTCAGAGCTTTAGTTGATTTTACGTACCGCGTGATAGTGGTGAGCTTAGTTCCAATTTCGGCCACTGGATAAAAGAAGATGGCGCCTACAAGTATTGGATGACGTCAGAGCTTTAGGGACAGACGTAACCTATTATACAGGTTTTATTTCCCTGCTACATAAGGTCCTGTTATTATCATTGTTAATTTTTATTCAAGTGCTACTGTTGAACAATTAGGGACCATTTGAAAGCTTGAAAACACACTATCCAAAAAAGATAAACCATTGTATATTCGTTCTACAGGTGGATGTCTTAGGCTGCATTTTCTAACGAAGTTTGATCGACATAAGATAATTTATTCCTCAATCAGTTGGAAATTTTGGATGAAATAAGCACAGTTCTTCACCTTTGACATAAACAATTATTCTCATAAAACCCACACACTGATATTTATTAGACATAGGGAAAACTAACGTTATAGCGAGGTACCTATTAGCCGAATGGAATTTGAAAACCGAATTTTCAGGGGTATCATTGTTGTTGTATGATGCCTCTGAAAAGTTCGCATATTACAACAATAAAAATGCCGCCGAAAATTCTGTTTTCAAGTTCCTAATTTTCAGCAACATCATTATTCGGTTTCCAAGAAATTTCTCGTATGTTCATTATTTGCCATCTTCGGAGGCAAATAATGAATGTACGACGAATTATAGGAAAGATGAGGAAAATTTTTTACTAATCAATAGCAAAATGATAAAGAGTTAAAATGAACACATGCACACACAAAAAAATGAAGAAATTATAACGCTACAGCTTATCTACACTACAGTACATCTTTAAGAAGTGACGTTAGATCTCCTTGATTTGTAAAACCACGTCTTTCCTACTTGGTTCTCTTCCATATGGATACTACAGTGATATTCTATAATCAGCGTTGTCCAAGTGGCGGCCCGCAAATAAAGAATAAACCAAATGTCATTGTTGACTGAAAAGAGATAGAATCCAATCTGAAATGTTACATTGCGTTGTACATCAACAGGCATTACGGGGGTCTTCGCTGGGACTATCAAATACAATAGGCAGGTTAGTGAAAATAACGAATTTAATTAATTGCTGAAATCGTTCTCTTAACTCGTAAAAAATTCACAAATGCTGAATATGGTGCTTGCTTCTGCGCAATCGAATCTGTTGTTGGAGTGCTGGAAAATTCATCCTGAGATTTTTATAACTTCAGGAAAAAACTTTATCACCCTTTATTGGAAGAAATGAAATGTAATACAGATCTACTTAAACATGTCAGTGATGTCACTTTTCTTAGCTAACCAGCTTTCCTAACTGATATCATACAGTATTCGAGCGTGCTAAATATTACTCTGCAAGGGAATGATCAAACTGTCTGTAATTTTCTCTGTCATATAGCTGGTTTTCGTAACAAACTCAAACTATTAAAATCAAATCTACAACGGCCGTTCCATAAAAAACTGAAAGTAAAATCACACAAAATGAAGAAATATAGGTACAGCAAAATATATGTTATCATTTCTCAAAGTATCTTCCCTCGAATGTTATGCAACGGTCGCATTGTTCAGTTCACTTTTCAAAGCATGTGGCGAAGGCATTTTGTGAAAGCTTCATTAGCGACCCCTGTATAGCTTGAATAACGTCAGCATCTGTGTTGAATGTTGCGCCACAGAACTTCTCCTTCATTGTTGGAAACAACCAGATATCGCACAGGGCGAGATCAGGACTGTAGGCAGGTTGTGGCATGATTTCAATACTGCATTTCGTAAACAACTGTTGAACACAAGCAGCCACATGTGGGAGGGTGCTATCATGGTGTAGGGTCCACTTGTCCACCAATTCCGGTCGCTTAATCGATATGTGTCGTCGCAAACACTTCAAGACTGAAATGTAATACTCAGCATTGACAGTAATTTGTGGAGGAACGGCATGCTCGCCATTCCAGACTACACCTTTATGATCAAAGAAAATATTCATTATCACCTACCCAGCTAATTTGGTTTGGGGGACTTTTCTCGGAGAAGACGAGCTTGTGTGTTTCCAGACACTCGTTGAGCGCTTTGTGAAGAGTTCGAAATAGTGGGCCATTGTTTCATTGGCAGTTATTACTGTGTTTAGAAAGTTTGGATCCTTTGCAATCATTTGTTTCCACTCATGACACACTTGAACTCTGGCTAGCAATTGTTCTCTCGTCCGATGATGAGATACCCATCTGGAACACACACGATGCGACAGTAATTTGTCACATAGAACGCGGAATGCCGATGTTTTTGAAATATTAGTTGGCGCCGCTATGTCTTAACACGTCATTTGTCGATCTTCTTGCAGTATTGCCCAAACAGTGTTAACAATACGCTTCATAACAACACTTTCAGGTCACCCAGGCCTAGGAGCGAGTACTGCCGACAAGCGCCCTTTTTTGAAATCATGGTGCCATCTAAAAATCGTTGACTCGCCCACATTCATCTTTGTAAGCTTTTTTCTTTAAATCAACTGTTTCTGGAGCCGTTTTACCAAAATGATAGCAAAATTTTATCGCACAACGCATTTCACTTCTTAACTCTGAATCACTCACCTCCATAGCTGTATGGCGAGATGCAGGCGTACCTGAAACAACTGCGCAATAACAAAACCAGAATTATCTGCGACGGCTAATAACTGTTGCTATAGATGCTTCTTTAATTCAATTGATCGTCTGCTTGGTTATTTTTCTTCCTCCCACTGTTGCCAACTGAAAAAAAAAAATACTCTGAGTTTTTATGGAACGGCCTTTTTACGTATATTTTGAAGTGAAACTTGGGGACCACGACAAATCATGGGCTCCACATAAGGTCTTTGTTGTTTGTGTTGAAGAACTGAGGCGGTGGACAAAAGGTAAGATGCATACTTTGGAGTGAAACTTGGGGACCAAGACAAAACATGAGCTCTACAGAAGGTTTGTGCTGTTTGTGTTGAAGAACTGAGGCAGTAAACAAAAGGTAAGTTGCATACTTTGGAGTGAAACTTGGAGACCGCGACAAATCATGAGCTCTATAGAAAGTCTATGCTGTTTGGTTTGAAGAACTGAGGCAGTGGACAAAAAGGTAAGTGTAAAAGTGGTAAGGTAAGATGGCTGCCGCGGTGGCGCAGTAGTCTAAGCGATGGCTTCTGATCATTTGTCCGAATGGGGTCCGGGTTTGAATCGCGGTGGTGAGGCATGGATGTTGTGTTTATCTTAGGGCACTGGATCACTCCCTTCCCTGGAACCAGTGGCCCTAAATTAGGGACAGGCGACTGTTCATAGCCCATTGCTCACGGTGGTCGTTAAACCTCCAATCAAAAAAAAAAAAAAATAGGTAAGATGCATACTTGGAAACCAGTACAAATTATGAGCGCCACAGAATGTCTGTGTTATTTGTGTTGAAGAACTGATGCAGTGGACACAAGAGGAAAGAAAATATCCATTCGTTTTGGCGTGGCAAGGATCTGGAGGGGACCAAAATGTCACGGAGATCAGTGCTATTTATCTCTAGCAATATGTGACATATACTCTAATTTAACATTTAACCTTTCTTTACCTACAATGGAATTCTAACTCACATCTTCCTACTCCGGAGTGGCTGTTCTCCCAATTGAACTACGCCGGTAGGTTCATCGCTGCTTCATTGTCCACTTGACTCATACATCACATCATTGCCCCCCTTGAAAAAGGCTGGAGTATGAAATCGCTCAGCAGGTTTCGGATCAACCGGCAGCAACACTCGACGACAGTTTCATCACAGAATTATTTATTTATTAATTACGTACGCTGTACGGAAGAGCAATCACGCAATTTTTATTTATTTATTTATTTATTTATTTATTTATTTATTTATTATAATTTACGTACGCTGTGCGGAAAAGCCATCGCGCAATTTTTATTATTTATTTATTTATTTGTTATTTACCTACGCTGTGCAGAAGAGCCATCACACAATTTTTATTTATTTATTTATTTATTTATTGTTTACGTACTCTGCGCGGAAGATCTGTCACACAATTTTTTTTTCAATGCTCGCAGCCAGGAAATCTGTTTTCGCTCGGGCGCCAATATGGTTTTGCTTTTACCGACACTGGGATTCGAACCCACAGCACCCTATTATGGAGCAGCTGTTCTCCCAAAATTGAATGATGCCGGCGGGCCTTTTGCTGTTTCATTGTCCCTTTTACTCCTACGTCACAAACCTTCCTTTTAAGTTCCTGTATTCTTATGCAAATTTGGTTTCTTCTTGTTAAAGATTTCTGCCCAAAGTGTTTAATCATTTTGTGAAAAAAAAAAAAAAAAAAAAAAAGCTAAAACTGTATTTGTACAGGTCCCAAAACAACTGAGAATGTTTTTATACAAAAAAATGTGCGTACTTTAATTATCAAGGAAGTGGTCATTCTTTCCGAAATACTGTCCAATTCATGGAACGCAGGTGTCCCAACGTTTCTCCCACTTTTTGAATGTCTTCTAGAATTCTTCTGAAATGATGTTGAAGTACCCCTGCGCAGCTGTAATAAGTTCTTGATGAGTCTCAAATTGTCGTCCTCGTAATATCTTTTTTAAAATGGGGAACCACCAGAAGTCACATGGTGACAAGTCTGGACTATATGCAGGTTGAAAAATCAACTTAATATATTTCTTTTCATGTGCGGCCCAATACAAGGCCGCACATGAAAAGAAATGAGGAACCCAAGTTTGTACAAACTCGTTTCATGCCCAAATGCTCGGTTAAAAGTCTGTGAATTGATGATTTTGAAATGTGAATCATATCTTTGATATCTCTAATTGATAGGTGTCTGTCTGTCTTCCCGTATAATAACATCTACTGTATTAATGTTTACATCTGTAACACTCGTTAAAGGTCTTCTTCCATGCGCAATTAAAACCTCCGACTCACGACCATCCATAAATTCTTTATGCCATCTGTAAATTGTTGATTTTCCTAGACATTCATCTTTCTAAGCCTCTTGCATAAGACGGAAAGTCTCTCTGACAGACTTCTTAAGTCGACAGCAAAATTTAATGGCGCATCTTCATTTCTCTTTCACATCCGTATTTTCGAAAAAACACAGCGCGAAAGCACTTGTTACGGGAAGCAACGTTTATTAAACTGCGCACTACCAACGACGCATGCGTGATAAATAGGTGTAGCGGTTGCTATGGTTACTACAACGACTACCGTTTTTTTTTTTAGACGCGTGCCACGGTCGAATGAATTATTGTACATGTTTTGTAAAAACATTCTCAGTTGTTTTGAGACAAGCTATGTAATAAGCACCGCAGATAATATTCAACATCTGACAAAAAGATGAAAAAACAGTTAATATGCAACATCCTGTACTGTATAGTGAAAGGGTTTTTATGCTTCAAGTCGAGTTTAGTTCAGTTTTATTTCCTGTAGGAATATTTATGACCAAAATGTTTTGTGTATACTGCACAAAAAGGAAACTCACTACAAGTTCAAGGGAGCGCATCAAAAATGGAGACGTTAAGAAGGGAAAATGCTTTCTTTCAATGCTGAGCAGAAAACAAAGCAATGCCACATTTTGAAGACGTAAATCTAATCTCAAAATACAGAAGAAACAATGAAATTCTTGCTGCAGAGTCAACTGTCTTTTACAAAATCGAAGTATGAAGTTGAAATTTCAGTTATCCAGATGAGCATGAACGCTCACTATTGAGCAAGAAAATCGAACTCCAGCTTTCAAGAAAAGAACAAAACAGATGGGACCACATGAAAACAAACTCAGAAGTAACAAAGATTGCAAAGCATGGGCGGGTTATCAACAAGAAGCTGTAGTGCGTATGTAGATGTCTCGAATGGGAACGAGATGCATCAAATAAATTATTGCAAAAAGCAAAACAAATAATCCCACTAAAATAGCGCAGGTACCGAAGTTGCGGAAACACTCTTTGAGAAAGACAGAAGTAGCGGAAAAACTCCTTGAGACAGACCGGAGAAGCGGAAACACTCTTCGAGAAAAACATAATTAGCGGAAACACTCTTCGAGAAAAACATAATAAGCGGAAACACTCTTCGAGAAAAACATAATAAGCGGAAACACTCTTCGAGAAAAACATAATAAGCGGAAACACTCTTCGAGAAAAACATAATTAGCGGAAACACTCTTTAAGAAATCGCAGAAAGAAGTATCTGAAACACTCTTCGAGAATGACCGAAACAGCGGAAACACTTCTTGAGAAAGACGGCATTAGCGGAAACACTCTTTAAGAAAAGGCAGAAAGAAGTATCTGAAACACTCTTTGAGAATGACCGAAAAAAAGCGGAAACACTCCTTGAGAAAGGCGGAATTACAGGAAACACTTTAAGAAAAGGCAGAAAGAAGTATCTGAAACACTCTTTGAGAATGACCGAAACAGCGGAAACACTCCTTGAGAAAGACGGAATTAGCGGAAACACTCTTTGAGAAAGACTAAAGCGACGGAAACACTCCTTTAGAAAAACAGAATTAGCGAAAACACTCTTTGAGAAAAGACAGAAGTAGCGGAAACACTTTTTGAGAGAGACCGAAGTAGCGGAAACACTTTTTGAGAGAGACCGAAGTAGCGGAAACACTTTTTGAGAGAGACCGAAGTAGCGGAAATACTTTTTGAGAGAGACCGAAGTAGCGGAAACACTTTTTGAGAGAGACCTAAGTAGCGGAAACACTCTTTGAGAAAAGCCCGAAGTAGCGGAAACACTCTTTGAGAAAAGACCGAAGTAGCGGAACAGTAGCAAGTAGCGACGTAGTAGCGGAAGACCCATGTAAAGGTACAATAGCCAGTAGTGACACAGTGGCGGAAGACCCAAGTAGCGACACAGTTGGGGAATAGTAGTAAGGAGCGATAAAATAACGTAAGACTTCAGTAGCAAGTCAGTAGCGGAAAACCCAGGAGATAAATGATCAAAAAGGAAGACTCCATCAGTGAAAATTTTCACCAGCTGTAGAGAACTACAACTGCCCGTCGTAATGCACACTGATAAAAAACTTAAAAACACAAAAAGTTTTTGAATTTACTTTATGAACTTTGATAAGCCACGTATGAACTTTTTTATTAATTTCTTAATGCTCCACTTTCACTAAAAGTAGGTATTGCCATACTGGTTGTAAATGTACTGCTGATGACAGAACAATTGTCCGCAATGTTGTGTTTAAGGTAATATTTGCGTGTGATGTGGCAGCTGCTTCACCTACGTCTTTTCTACTTCGGCACTGAACATCAATAACCTCGTTCACAGTGCCGAATTCACCAACGGTTAGTGAGTACACTGAACAAGAGGCATTTACTTATGTATTTATAATAGCATATTGATTCCGCCGCATTGAATTTCCAGTTTTAAATTGGATTTCTGTCTCCGAGAAAAAGTATGCAGCCCGAGAGAGAACCAAACAGCGTAAACAACCAGGCTTCCACCAAGGCGTAGCGAGCGATACATAAGCTTTCGCACCTCGGTTTCCGGAATTCTTGGCGACAGAAAGTATTTATTCTTCGGCATTTTTCTTTCCTTCTTTTTCTTTTTTTTTTTTTTTTTGTAATTTGAGAGGCAACCTTTTTTTCTTGGTAGAAATCTAAGAATGTTCTCAGAGCTGAATTTCTCCCTGAGAGAAATATTACCTTTGCTCAGGCGACGAGCATGGACACGTGGGGAAAGAGGACATTAATAAATCTTAAAAATAACTTGTTCTGTGTTTTTCCAGATGACATCTAATTTCCAAATGCGACTCACGTATCGTGGCAGGGCTGATGATGAAATACTGCGCATGCCACTCAAAGGCAATCAACACTAGATTTGAACACGAGAGCAAAACGCACAGCTCCATTGTCCCAGAGTCAGTTTTCTAGACCAGTTTTTCGCAACTTATTCGGACTAAAAAAACATATAAGCCATCTAATGGGATCCCTTGAAATTTTGTAGATCAAAATGCATATAAATTTGTTTAACAGTAAAATAACGGGAAAATTTGTTGTTTTACGAAACTGAGGTTTAACTCTGCAATAAGTATAGCTGCAACTATACAGAAAAAAGATTATTGAATGATGAAAGCGCAGCCCTGTATAGTTTCTAATTCAATAGTTTGTATGCCACCTAAACTTTTGATGACATACCGGCTATTGAATTAGAAACTTTTATTCAATACCAGGATGGGCTTCCTTTATCCGGAACTGGCGTAGATTCGACGAAATTGACGTAGATTCGCACGCATTGGCGTAGATTCGCACGTATTGGCGTAAATTCGACACATTTGGCGTAGATTCGACAAAATTGACGTAGATTCGCACGCATTGGCGTAGATTCGCACGTATTGGCGTTGATTCGCACGTATTGGCGTTGATTCGCACGTATTGGCGTTGATTCGCACGTATTGGCGTTGATTCGCACGTATTGGCGTTGATTCGCACGTATTGGCGTTGATTCGCACGTATTGGCGTTGATTCGCACGTATTGGCGTTGATTCGCACGTATTGGCGTAGATTCGCACGTATTGGCGTAGATTCGCACGTATTGGCGTAAATTCTACAAGGTTTTGGAATACATCTACAACCATTGGCAGACTGGCGATCCATAAACGGCCATGGAAGCTAATTCTATGCGGCCCACTTTTGGGAAATATCAAGGTGCTCCATCCCTAAAATAAACATTATGTCAGCATCGCTGTTTCCCTTTTAAACATCTTTTCCACACAAGTCTACGAATGATTGCGTTTTTGTATTGAGGCAATAATTAATTGACAACATATTCCTGAACGCAGATCCCTAGTAAAACGTAATGTAAGAAAATTACTTCCGTTGCTGAGAAGCAATAATAGGCAAGTTGCATTTTCTGAGAAAGACTATCCAAAACAATTTTCCATTATTATAAATTTTATTGGAATATTTGAATTCAGAAATGTGAAACAGAGTCTCTGCTTTTAGTCTGAAGAGAAATCCAAATGTGCAAAACGTTTTGATTTTTCAAGACTTACATGTCATAAACAAAATAATTACGAAGAAATATCTTGGAAAAATTGAAAATGTCCAGACGTAGAAGAATTTTTGTGAAAATTTATAAAGTGAGAAAGGTTATAAAGTCAAAAATTTATAAAGTCAAAAATTAATTTTTATTTAATTACTGGTACTTTCAAACGGAAAAAAAGCATTTTTGCTCTACATGAAATAGACTTTCTAGTTCAAGAATTCAGGTAACTATAACGAATAAAAAGGGGTAAATCAGATGCAAATTTCATTAAAAAAGAAAAGTAGATACGTATACATGAAGCAACCCCAAAATTTTACCGTCGGTGGACCTAAATCCGTTAACATACACAAAGAATTTCGAGTTTCTATCACACATTATTGATAGTTAATTTGATATTGTATTGATTATTTAATTACAACTGCAATTAGCAAAACATGATTGAGGTAAAAAAATCAGCTGAATGGAACCGATCTTAAATTTGAAAGTCCAGAAGGAGCGGGTGTTGTATTAAAGACAAAGACACTGCTTGGCTCAACAGAACATTTGCTACATTTCTCTCTATCTTTGGTTCATTTTTTTTTCTGAAGCAGTTAAAATGATAAACAAGCTTTGCCATTAATAGCATATCTTGGTTTTGTTTTAGCATATCTTAGTTTTCTTCTACAAGAATAGTGAAGTACATCAAACAGAAGTCATCGCTCTTTCCACGTTTATAAGTGATTCACGAAAACATTCTCATCGGCCGCCACCGTGAATCGAACCCAGGTCTTTCAGTTACGCGCCGGACGTGCTACCACTGCACCACAGCGGCCTCGAATTCTCCAGACTCACATACGACTAACTGCCAAACCACATGGCAGGTTGCTTCTTGAAGCCCTGCACAATGCTGGGGATTCACCGAAGATGGTGAGCAGCAACTGAAAATGTAACTAGGAGGCGAATGAATAATTAATACACACAACTGATGTGGATTAGGAACACCAAACAGAAGTCATCGCTTTTTCCACGTTTATAAGTGAGTCACGGAAAAATTCTCATCGGCCGCCACCGTGAATCGAACCCAGGGTCTTCCAGTTACGCACCGGACATGCTACCACTGCACCACTGCGGCCTCGAATTCTCCACACTCACATGACACACTTATAAACGTGGAAAGGGCAATGACTTCTGTTTAATGTTCCTAATCAACGTCAATTGTGTGTATTAATTGTTCATTAGCCTCTTAGTTATTTGTCCAGTTGCTGCTTACCGTCTTCGGTGAATCCCCAGCACTGTGCGGAGTTCCAAGAAGCAACCTGCCATGTGGTTTGGCAGTTAGTCGTATGTGAGTCTGGAGGAATTCCAGGCCGCTGTGGTGCAGTGATAGCATGTCCTGCGCGTAACTGGAAGACCCTGGGTTCGATTCCAGATGGCGGCCAATGAGAATTTGTCTGTAACTCACTTTTAAAAGGGATGACTTCTGTTTTATGTCTCTAATCCACGTCAATTGTATGCATTAATTAGTGAAGTACAAGTATATATGCACTTTTTCTCTTGAGTTACGATAAGGCCCACCGGGAATACTCCTGGTATCCCTGCAGCCTGGTCCGCACCTGTTTACAACATACCAGACGATCGACAGACAATCCTTTAACTGGCTCAGATTTAACGGAAGGGGACTTTCCTCGCGAATCTGATTTTCTAACATGTCCCGTATGTTTTCAATGGGTTTCAGAACCGGCAATGTGGCGGCCATGGAAGATGGTGGAAGTCGCGGTCATCCTGGCTGAACCAGGGCTGAACACATCTTGTGCGACACTCAGTAGCATTGTCGTCAATGAAACAGCCGCCACCTGGTGGATAAAATGTTAACATTGCAGGATCGACTTGATCGACAACAATGTTCGGATAATCCTTAGAGGGCACCCGATCTTGCATTTAATGGGCACCCAATATCAGGGAATCCTCTTTTGTAGCAACAGAACGTGCATCATGACACCACCTCCGAAGCTTTAAATGCGCTTACAAAGCACGTTGAATCCATTGATTAATGAAACCCCTCAAAACTCTCTGCCTACCGTCGGTACAGGACAAGGAGCACCGCGACTGGTAGGACTACATTACTTCTTTCCCAGTCTTCCAGTAATCCAGTCACAGAGACGAAAGTTTCGCTTCTTCGCAAAAATCAGTTGTTTCCGTATAGGCATCCGACTGCCAATAGCGATTCTCTTCAATTCTCTGTCAGAAACAGCCTTTATTGAAGGCTTCTGTCAATTGCTGCACACAGAGAGTACTGTTTCTCCGTATAAACCTTCTCAGACGGCAGCGGTCTCGTTCCTGAGATATTGTCATCGTTCAACAGTTCGGCCTCTTAGCCAAAACAATGTGGATTACTTTTCCAGTGATTAAAGACCCGGGCAATCTTATCTATCGAGAAACCAGTATGGTTACGAAATCGCCGCTCCAGCCAGACGGGCACCCAGAGTAAGTCCTTTATCCGAAACAGAAAGGTCCCTTGTTTTTCCCCATTGTGATCAACACTACTGACGATTACTCACGAGAAGCAGTTTTAAGAAGTTGCCTAGATCCTGTAGTGACCAAAAATTCCTGGCTATTTATTCAACTAGATTCATATGAAATTTCCGAAAAAAGTTTGTAAAATCCATTTATTGAGGCCAGAGGCCCTCTTAGCCGTGAGCACCGCTCCCCATACCAGAGATGGAAACGGGCCACGGGTCAACGGATCACCGGGTTGACAATTCCTTGCAGGTCAAACGATTCGAGTCAAGGTGTTCGTGACCCGATTTCGACCCGGTTTTATTTCCGTTTTATTTTTGAATATTCATTTGCGGCACTGTTTATTATTCATGCTTAATTTAGGGAAAAGTGCGAGTGAAGCATGCGGTTCAAAATGTCAAACGTATGGCGAAACGGTTATGTGTGAGCGGACGTGTCGAGAATGGTTTGCCAGGTTTAAGAAAGGGGATCTAAGCTTGGTAGACAAGCTACGTGCAGGTAGACCGTAGGAACTCGCAGACGAGCAGCTGGAATCGCTGTTACAAGAGGATGCCACACAATCGACCACGCAACTGGCGAAACGTTTGAAAGTGGCTCAATCGACGGTGGTACGGCGTCTACAGGCCTTGAGGAAGATCCAGAAGATTGGTAAGTGGGTTCCGCGTACTTTAACGGAGCGTAATATTGGTTAACGATTGGGCATCTGCATGTCGTTGCTGAAGAGGTTTCAAGGGAAGAATTTCTTGTGGAAGGTTGTCACCGGGGATGAAAAATGGGTCTGTTGCGACAACCTCGTACACAAACGATCCTGGGTCGACCCAGGCTAGACACCAACATCCAATGCAAAACAGGATATTTACGGGGAAACGGTGCTGTTGTGTGTGTGGTGGGATATGCATGGAGAGCTGTACTTCGAACTGCTGAAATCGGGCGAAACAATAACCGCACAACGGTATAACGATCAGTTGATGAAACTGAACGCCGCAATCGAGAGAAAACGCCCATGCACCGGTAAAGGGCGCCACCCAGTCATCTTGTTACACGATAATTCCAGACCACATGTCGGTGCCACCACGAAATCAACCCTTGAAGAGCTACACTGGGAGGTTTTACCGCACCCGGCTTGCTCCCCGGACATTGACCCTCAGATTTTCATCTGTTTCTCTGTATGCAACGTGTCCTAGCCCAACAGCGGTTCACCACGGTTCCAGAGGTGAAAATGTCGTCACTGCGTTCTTCAAGTCGAAACCCAAGTCGTTCTATCACAAGGGAATTCCTTTGTTGCCCGAAAAATGGCAAAAGGTCGTTGATGCTAACGGCCAATATTTCGTTGAATAAATGTGTACTGGTTTCCTGATTGTTTCTGTCTCTTTTCTCGTTAAATTGGTGGAAAATTTGCATACCCCTAATAGAAAGAAGTAAAATAGTTTTGATTTCGTCTCGTATGATTTCCACTCTATCAAAAACAGTAGCTGACAGATTTCAAGGCAGTGACTCACTAAGGGTAAGCGTTTATGTCGCTGTATACAGCTGGGGCAGTGAAAAAGCTACCACCCACCTAACGGGAGGTGTAGGTGGGTGGTAGCTTTTTCACTACCACCCACCTACACCTCCCGTTTGCACTTGGAACTGTTTATTGACGAAATCCACGGTGACTTTACATTGCATAACTAAAACGATGCTAACTAAAATTAAGTGAATTATGATTACAGTTGGATCAATCTGAAACTTAATTTCGACCATAAAACATTCCATCGTAACGGCATACGGGTAGTCAGAAATTAATGACTATATTTCTTCATTAGTCTCACAACACTGGATAAAAGTTCTGCTCGTACATCCTACGTCACATCCTCGTGTTTTCAGAACGTGGCACCCTGATTGGCGCCTGCCGCTAATCGTGTTTGGTCACGGTTTATTCCAAACATCGTCTAGAATTAATAAAAGTTGGTTCTTCGCTTACAAAAAAAAAAAAACCATAAAGAGGAAGAGGTAAAGCACGTGTCAAGACGACAAATCTGCAGCGATACATTCCGTCCGTGTAGCTTAGTTGTTAGAGCAATTTACTCAGGAGTGAGGGACGCGGTTTGATACCCGTCATGGACAAATTTATGTTTTCACACGCTCTTAATTTCAATTACTCCGAATTAGGTAATATCTAGTTTTCCCGATAATACAGCGGGTCCTGTCGGTGGGGCTCGAACGAGAGATGTTTTGCTTGCGAGTTAGAAATACAGCAGACTGATCTTCAGCAAGGCGCTTTCCATTCCATCACGTTTAAGGTTTCCATCGCTTTCCATCCCATCACGTTTCACGTTTTCCATCCCATATCGCGCTTTCCATCAAATCACGTTTTCCATCTCATCACGTTTCACGTTTTCTATTCTATCACCGCGCTTTCCATCCCATCACGTTTCACGTTTTCGATTCCATCATCGCGCTTTCCATCCCATCACGTTTAAGGTTTCCATTGCTTTCCATCCCATCACGTTTCCAGTTTTCCATCCCATATCGCGCTTTCCATCGCATCACGTTTTCCATCTCATTACGTTTCATGTTTTCGATTCCATCACCGCGCTTTCCATCCCATCACGTTTCACGTTTTCGATTCCATCATTGCGCTTTCCATCGCATCACGTTTTCCATCTCATCACGTTCTATGTTTTCGATTCCATCACCGCGCTTTCCATTCCATCACGTTTCACGTTTTCGATTCCATCATTGCGCTTTTCATCGCATCACGTTTTCCATCTCATCACGTTTCACGTTTTCGATTCCATCCCCGCACTTTCCATCCCATCACGTTTCACGTTTTCGATTCCATCATTGCGCTTTCCATCGCATCACGTTTTCCATCTCATCACGTTCCATGTTTTCGATTCCATCACCGCGCTTTCCATTCCATCACGTTTCACATTTTCGATTCCATCATTGCGCTTTTCATCGCATCACGTTTTCCATCTCATCACGTTTCACGTTTTCG
Organism: Macrothele yani; assembly: GCA_039090855.1. Classification (NCBI taxonomy): domain Eukaryota; kingdom Metazoa; phylum Arthropoda; class Arachnida; order Araneae; family Macrothelidae; genus Macrothele; species Macrothele yani. The sequence goes on from CM076993.1 coordinate 99,203,193, forward strand.
ATTCCATCCCCGCACTTTCCATCCCATCACGTTTCACGTTTTCGATTCCATCATTGCGCTTTCCATCGCATCACGTTTTCCATCTCATCACGTTTCACGTTTTCGATTCCATCACCGCGCTTTCCATCCCATCACGTTTCACGTTTTCCATCTCATCACGTTTCACGTTTTCGATTCCATCACCGCGCTTTCCATCCCATCACGTTTCACGTTTTCGATTCCATCATTGCGCTTTTCATCGCATCACGTTTTCCATCTAATCACGTTTCACGTTTTCGATTCCATCACCGCGCTTTCCATCCCATCACGATTCACGTTTTCGATTCAATCATTGCGTTTTCCATCGCATCACGCTTTTCATCTCATCACGTTTCACGTTTTTGATTCCATCATCGCGCTTTCCATCCCATCACGTTTCACGTTTTCGATTCCATCATCGCGCTTTCCATGCCATCACGTTTTCCTTCCCATGACGTTTAAGGTACACTTGCAGTTTCAGCAATGTTTTTGTTAGCTCTTCAGTTTTCAGCATTCAGAGCAATATTTTAAATAAATGTCAAAGAATTATGAGTACCTACAGTATTTAGATATCTAAAGTACAATGAATAACAAACACATCTCCGTATCGTAGGAGCAGTAATATACGTATAATTCTGCTGGTTGTAACATTGCGCATCTCAGAAAGAAAGAGCAGAGAAGAGTATTTTCAAGCAGGAGCAGAAATCGCGCGAGAGAAAAAAGCGAGTACAACAAATTGGCCTTTCTAATTTTTCGCTGTTACGTGACATAGCCAGGTAAAAAACAAATTTTCATCGGCGCATGGGTCCTTGAGTTAGAAGGCATATTATCATAAATCCTTGGACGATGCTGCTTTCATTACAATTCACTTGCTTACTTCAGTTTTTCGGAAGGAGGAAGTGCTTCTTACTTTTAATGAGCAGATTACAGATCCGGATGCGGTGATTCCTAATAAAACATTTATTGATTTGGAAGAAAATGATGAAATCGTTTCTTCCTTTCTCTTTTTATTATCTTTATTGAAGTTTTCTGGGGTTTTTTTTTTTTGTTTTTTTTTTTAGCGCTGAAAGCTTCGAGAGAACAGTGGAATTGATTAATCTTCTTTTTTCTGCAAGATTATATAACGACTAATAAAAATTTTGTCAACGGATACAATTTTTGTGCTGCGCAATTTTCAAGCACAGAACTTGCAAAGCCAGAAAAATGTGATGAGCTCACATAGATTAAACTGGTTCGATTCGGTTTTTCTACGAACTAGGAAGAATGTAGGTAAAACCATTTTCATCCAATCTTCAAGCATTCTCAGTCCTACAATTAAATGGATTTTTTACTGCGGTTCATCTTTCTCTACTTAGTTTAGTCTCGCTTATCTCCTTTTTAAGATTATTTATATACATCATCCATGTATGACGTACCTGCCCAGTAGGACGCACATGACATAAAGGCAGATAGCAGTCAGCAGAACGAACGTACGCGTAGCTCAATTGGTAGAACAACTTATTACGGAATAAGGGGACTGGGTTCGAGCCCCGGCGTGGACAAAATAACGAAGGAATTTACTTCGTTATAACACACAATAATATAAATAACAAATTATTTTCATATCACAACCGCATTTATAATAACTTGACGGTGTCCAAACTTACACTAAAGAGCCAAAAAAACCCCTAGAATACCTCTCCAATACCGCGTACCTGTTAAAGATGGTTATTTCAGAAAGTTCTTTGAGGCCCACGGATTTTTTTTGAAGGTTTAACGCCACCCCGGTGTCACTGTGGTCTAAGCGCTGGCTTATGACCATTAGTCCCAGAAGTGTCCGGGTTCAAATCCCGGTGAGGCATGGACGTTGGGTTTGTCTTACGACACAGGCTCTCTTTCTTCCCTGGAACCAGTGACCCTAAATTAGAGACGAGCGACTGCTAATAGCCCGTTGAGTTGCTCACGGTGGCCGTTAGACCATCAGTAAAAATAAAAAGAAGAAGGTTTAACGACTGCTGTGAGCAACTCACTGCGCTATAAGCTGTCGCCCGTCCCTAATTTAGATCACTGGTTCCAGGGAAGGGGGTGAGCCAGTGCCGTAAGAGAAACATTACATCGATGCCTCACGGGATTCTAATCCAGATCCTTCTCGGAAAAATGGTCATGAGCCAGCGCTTAGACCACTGCGCCACCGGGTTGGCCCATGAAATTAAAATTCCCAATCAGTTATATTGAGATAAATTATGTATTTTGAATTTTTAAAAGGTGCTTAAAAAGATGTTGGTACATTGGATATGTACTTCGAACCTGAGGTGGAAAGCGGTTTCGGGTCAAGGGGTCGCCGGGTCGACAATTCCTTGCGGGTCAAAGGGGTCGGGCCAAAGTGTTCCAGACCCGATTTCGACCCGGTTCTTTTTCCGTTTTATTTTTGAAAAGAAAAATATTTCAATGAACCCTTCAGAGGTCTTTGAAATCATACTTTCAGAGCTGCAGCAGGTGATCCAAAAACTTGCTGAGAAGATTAAAGAAATGGGATTAAAAATGAACTTTCAGAGACAAAACTGAAGTACAATTCTTTTACAAAAAATGAAGATTTATCGTTTGATTGGGAAAAGCTGGAGATAACCAATATCTACCTTTATCTTGGAAAGCAGATATGAAGCAATGGTCACATTGATGAAGAACTTAATTGCCCCCTGGTGGCCAAACCATTCTTTACCAAACATTAGAAATGATGTGAAAAATATTTTCCATCAGATCTTGTATGCGATACAGGAATAATTTTTCAAATCGGAGTTTTAGGAGCAGAAATAACGCCGAAAACGCAATTTACCTTTGTGCCCCCTAGCGGAAAGTCTATGATTTACTTGAAAATTTTGAATTTATAGGAAAGACATTTCGCATCGGAAACACTCTCCAACAAAGAAGGAATTTTTCAAATCGCACTCTTAGAAGTACAGATATTGACAAAAATAAGATATATATCTACGCCACCTGGCATAAAAGCCATGCATTATTTCAAGGTTTGTCGTCATGAGTAGTATCGGTGAACAAAACACTTTCTTTTCAATCGAGATTTTAGAAGCTCATATTTTGGTGCAAATGCATCAGAAGCGGAAATTGAGACTTACGCCACCTGGTGGCGAAACCATTTTTTCAAAAATTAGAAATTATGTGCACAGGATTTTCCATCAGGAGCTGTATCCGGTGCAGAAAGAATTTTTCAAATCGGAGATTTAGAAGCAGAGATATAGGGGGAAAGCAATTTACCATTACGCCCCTAGCGGAAAGTCTATTAATTAATTGAAAATTTTGAAATTATATGCAAAACATGTCACACCTGAAACACTATCCAACAAACAAGGAAGGAATTTTTCAAAGCGGACTCTTAGATGTAGAGATATTGACAAAAATAAGATATACATCTACGCCCCTGGCGTAGATGGGTCACTGGTTCCAGGGAAAAAAACAGAGAATTTTTCAAATCGGAGATTTAGAAGCAGAGATATAGGGAGAAACACAATTTACCTTTACGCCCTGGGCGGAAAGTCTATGAATTACTTGAAAATTTTGAAATTATATGAGAAACATGTCAAACTGGAAACACTATCCAACAAAGAAGGAATTTTTGAAATCGGACTCCTAGAAGTAGAGATATTGACAAAAATAAGAAATACACCTACGCCCCTGGCGGTGAAACTGTGGAATATTTTAAGAAGGAAATATTCCTAAACGGTTTATCGATGTGAGTGGCATCAGTCCACGAAAGAATTTATTCAATCGATAATTTAGAAGCTCAGATTTTATGGCAAATACATCAGAAGCAAAAATTAACACTTACGCTCCATGGTGGCTAAAGTATTCTTTACCAAAAATTTGAAATTATATGCCAAAGTTTTCCATCAGGAGATGTATCCGCTGAAGAAAACATTTTTCAAATCGGAGTTTTAGAAGAAGAATTATCGGGAAAAATGTAATTTACTTTTACGCCCACTAGCGGAAAATCTATGCGTAATTTGAAAAAGTAACTATATCTAAAACACTCTTCGACATAAATGGAATCGAAAGATAAAATAATTTTTTCTATCGGATGTTTAGGAGCAAATATGTAGAATAAAACGTATTTTTGAATTCGACATCATCTGCATTTACGCCGTCTAGCGGCGAAGTTGTACATCGTGAAAAAACGCAAGATAAAGGATCATCATTTGCATATTTCAAGCTTCCCAATGCAAAAAGAATTTTTCAAGTCGGACTAATAGTTGCAGAGATATCGTGGGTACAGGCGGACGGACGGACGGACGGATGGACAAACCGATAACATAAGCACGATGTTTTTTTACAAAAGACGTGCTAAAAAGACATACAAAGACTGCAGACAGCTGAAAGAGGCATGAAGAGATGCATGCTTGGTGTAACCAAGAAAGATAAAAAGAGGAACTCGTGGATAAGGAAAAGGAGAAGACTGGAAGACATCATGATCAGAGTAAAATCCCTGAAATGGCAATGGGCTGGGCATGTTGTCAGAAGAACGTACCACCGATGGACAGCCGAAATTTTAGACTGGATTCCAAGGGACAGGAAAAGGCCACGTGGGAGATGGGAGGATAGAAGAGACTGGCCTAAGACAGTCCCTTGTTGAAGAAACTTGGAGAGACGTTCATCCAGCAGTGGATTGATAATGATTGACAATAATTACGATGATGATGATGATATATCGAATTTATAGTTTATAACGAAGTAAATTTCTCCGTCATTTTTGTCCACGCCGGGGCCCCTCACTCCGGAATAAGTCACTCTACCAATTGAGTTACGCGGACGTTCGTTCTGACTTCTATCTGCCTTTATGTCGTGTGCGTCCTGCTGGGATGTACGTCAAATCTCCCCCCCGAAAGAGTGCCGGGGTCATGGCCCACGGGTCGGCCGTGACCATGAATCGTTGCAAGCAGCCATGCGCTGTAGAACGTGCACTTCAGAACTCCCAGTCAATTGTTTTTTATTTTTCGAAGCGCTGGAAAAGGGATTCTCTGATTTTTCCTCTCCGGCGGTGTGGAAATAAAATCACACCATTGCAAGATTTTGAATGGCCGGGTCATCTGGGAAATTCGGACGCCATTATAACGAAGTAAATTTTTCCGTCATTTTTGGTCCACGCCGGGGCCCCTCACTCCGGAATAAGTCTCTCTACCAATTGAGCTACGCGGACGTTCGTTCTGACTGCTATCTGCCTTTATGTCGTGTGCGTCCTGCTGGGCAGGTACGTGACAAGTTCAAAGAAGATTTGTCCGGGTCGAGTCCAGGTTGGGTCCAATCACGTGACAGCCGGTCAGGGTCCAAAATCTTTGACCCGTTTCCAACTCTGATCCTATAGCCCTGCACACCCCGCACACCACCATGAATTAAAATAAAGACACAACCCTGCACCTTCACCTAGTATGTAACTTCATTAATATAAAAATATATATAATAAATTATTTTCATATCATAACCGCATTTACAGTGATCTGATCTTGTGCAAACTTACACTGAAGTGCCGAAAAACTGGGATCCTCTCTAATACCGCGTACCAGCTAAAGATGTTTCCTTCGGAAGGTACTTTGGGGCCCATGGACTTTTACTTTTCTTATTGATGGTTTAACGAACACCCTGAGCAACTCAATGAGCTATGAGCAATCGCCCGTCCCTGATTTAGGGCCACTGTTCCAGAGAAGGAAGAGAGCCAGTGCCGTAAGACAAACACAACATCCATGCCTCACCGGGATTCGAACCCAGACCCCTCTCGGAAAAAATGGTCATAAGCCAACTTTTAGACCACTGCGTCACAGGAGCTGCCCATGGACTTAAAATGACCAAATCTGCAATGAGTTAGTGCCACGAATGGAATTCCCACAAGTAGAACAAGGGGAAAATTGCCCGAGTAGTGGAACTAGGGAAAGCAGCTGACGCAGTCGGCGGCGGCGCATTCCTAAGTTACTCTTCACAGATATATGTATATCTCAGTGCAAATATATAAATTTTACTGACATATGTGGCTTTTGAAGTATCAGGTTCATGTAATATGTAATCATGTTTTATATTTCGTTCTAAACAGTAATTTAGGCACGGAATTTATGTAATTTATTTCATATTTTGTTCTAAACAGTATCATACGTATAGAATTTAGTCCTGCTACTCTAATTTATGAACGTAAAGAAGCGTGTGGAAACACTTTCTAATATCTCCAGGTGCTTCCATTTCGCGCAAAGGGAAAGATTCAGAAGGAAGGAAAATGGGTGCCACAAGACCTCAGTGAGAGGAACAAGGATGAGCGTGTCATGAGGTGTTTGAATCTGTTGAATAAACAAGACAGAAAGTCTTTCCTGTGGAAAATCGTTACGGGTGATGAGAAGTGGATATGGTACGACAATCGCAAATGCAAAAAACGCTGGGTAGACCCTGGTGAAGCAACGACTTCGACACCGAAACGCAATATTAACTCCAAAAAAGTTCTACTGTGCATCTGGTGTGATATGAAGGGTGTGCTCTATTATGAACTATTGGAACAAGGTCGAACTGCTACTGATCATCACTACAAGAAACAACTGCTGCGATTGAACCAAGAAATCTGTCGAAAAAATCCATTCACAGGCAAAGGATTGCGGCCCGTGAAATTACTGCACGACAACGCTAGGCCGCATGTCACGAAATCGGTCAAGAAAACGTTATTGACGCTTGGCTGGGACGTTTTGGAGCACCCGGCGTATAGTCCCGACATAGTACCTTCAGACTATCATTTGTTCCAATCGATGCAACATGGTTTGTCTGCTGTACGGTTTTGGACATATGACGAAGTGCAAAAATGGGTTGATGACTTCATCGCGTCACACGACGAAATATTCTTCATGGCTTGAATCCGTCAGCTTCCCGACCGATGGCGGAAGGTGTTAGATAATGACGGCGCATATTTTTATTAGTAAAGGTATTCTAGTTTTCTCTCAAATTACATGTTGCGTTGTCTTAAAATGCTTTAAAACTTATTTGTACACCTAATATATGCAAGTGCTCGTACAAATCATCGTCAACTATCATCAACCCACTGCTGGATGGTCTCTTCTGTAAATTTCTGACTTTAGAATATTTTTTCCAAGTCACTCCAGTATACTTTCGAATTTCATCCACCCATCTCCCAGGTGGTTTTCTTCTGGGTGTTCTCCTGCCCCATGGTCTTATCCAATCTGATGTCTCAGTCGTTAAACAGTAGTCAGTTCTTTTAGCAATATATCCAGCCCGTCGCTATTTAAGAACTCTTTAATGATCTTCTTTAAAGTGAACAAGTTAGTAAAATCATACAATGCATTGATTATGATACACTTTCCAACATACCAGAAGTCATTACTCAAGTTATGAAGATAATGGCTGTGGAATAAATCTCGCTCCTGTGCCCTGACCTTTGACCCAATTTCAATTATATTCTACAGAATTGGTTCAGTATGCCTCCGAAACAACATACTAAAGTTTTGTCGTAATAGAAGCATTTTTAATCAAGTTTTGAGGATAATGGCTGTGGAATAAATCTCACTCCTGTGCGCTGACCTTTGACCCCATTTCAATGATATTAAGCAGAAATGGTTTAGTATACCTCCGGAACCACATACTAAAGTTCTGTAGCAATAGAAGCATTTTTACTTAAGTTATGTCGCATAAGGGCGATAGAATGGATCCCGCTCCGATGGCTTGACCTTTGACCCCATTTCGTCCGGTTTCAATAGGGTTCATCCCCTCGTTGTTCCCTACCACATTCTAAAATTTCATCGAAATCGAATCATTTTTACGTTAGGTATCGTGGGGACAGGCAGACGGACAAAGCTGGAGCATATACGCTTCTTCAACCTACGGTTGGAAAGCGTAAAAAACGCAACGGTGAGTTAACTTTACAATTTATTTGTGGAAAAATTAATTTTCAAAGTTTTACTTGAAGTGTTTTCCAGAAAACTGCGAACGGTGGTGATGGTTTTCAGGAAATTTTCATAAAAACAAAACAAAAACAAAAAAGGACGCTACATCATATGTGAACCACGAAATTTGAACATGTTTCGTAGGAAGACTCCCACCCCTAATGAGGGGACCATGAAATTCCAGGGGGTTTCGGAACCTCGTATCCCTCTATCTTCCACCGCGCGGGATTAATTCTTTCGCCCAACTTGACGACTTCGTTCTTCCTCTTCTTAGTTTCTAAATTCAAGAAAATTCTTTGGTGTACGAAGTCGCTTTTTCTGCCTTTTTTACGCTTTCCAACCTTATTGATTGAAGAAGCGTATATGCTCCAGCTTTGTCCGTCTGTCCGTCCGCACGAAAACTCGCGTAAAAATGGTTCGATTTCGATGAAATTTTAGTATGTGGTAGGGAACCACATAGGGACGTACTTATTGAAAATGGACGTAATGGAATCAAAGGTCACGACACAGGAACGGGATCCATTCCATTGCCCTTATGCGTCATAACTTGCGTAAAAAGGGTTCGATTTCGATGAAATTTTAGTATGTGGTAGGGGAACATTTGGGGACGAACCCTATTGAAAATGGACGAAATGGAATCAAAGGTCACGACATAGGAGCAGGATCCATTCCATTGCCCTTACGCGTCAGAACTTGCGTAAAAAGGGTTCATTTTCGATGAAAGTTTAGTACGTGGTAGACGACTCCCTTGTGGTCGAACCCTATTGAAAATGGACGAAATGAGGCCAGATGTCAGGAAATCGGAGAGGGATCCATTCCATCCCCCTTATGCGTCATAACTTACGTAAAAATGTCTCTATTGCGACAAAACTTTAGTATGTTGTACCGGAGGTTTACTGAACCAATTCTGTTTAATATCATAGAAATGGGGTCAAATTGCAGGACACAGGAGCGATTTTTATTCCACAGCCATTATCCCCATAACGTGAGTAATAACTTGAGTAATGATTTCTTGTATGTTGGAAAGCGTATCATGATCAATGCATTGCATGATTTTATTAACTTGTTGTAAAAACGCTTGATCAGCTCTAAAATATTCGGGTGACTTTTATTGAAAACAGTGGTCAACTTTCTGTGCCATGATTCAACGACATTATTTGTTCGATGTCGTCTCTTGTAACAGTTCCACATACTAACGTCCTCTGATGAATTTTGTAGTCACTGAGCCACAAAATAATATCGAACCTAGTTTCCTCAGTTCCACTAGTGGGACGATTCCACTCCTGGAAACACTCCCATGTGCAATGAGCTATATTGAGATAAATTACATATTTAAAATTTTTAAAGGGTGCTAAAGATTTAGGTACATCGGTAAGTGCTTCGAACATCTTGGTAACATAAGTATCATGTTAACTGCAGTGATGAAATTACTGGTAATCCTTTTGGTGTTACCATAAATAAACACATGAATATTTGTGCTTCTTTTTCAAGTGACCCGCCCAATTGTATCACATTTGGCCTTTTTACCCAATTTCAATCGTGCGAACTATCATGTTCACAAAGTTTACATAAAAATTCAAGGTAATATTATTGCACATTTTTTTCACGCAGAAAAAGATCAAGTTTAGGGCTCTAGACCTCAGTTTAGGCCTTTTTAGCAAATTTTAACCGTGCGTGCTCATATTCCTAAGGTTTACATAAAAAGGCAAGTTAATATTATTGCACATTTTTTCAGGCAAAAAGAATCAATCTTAGGGACCTAGGTCTCGACTTAGGCATCTTTAGCAAATTTTAACCGTGCGTGCTTATGTTCATAAGGTTTACATAAAAAGATACATTACATTTTATGTAATGCTTATGAATATGAGTAGGGTTAAGATCTCTTAACATGGCCAGTTTCTAGGCCTACGGTGAAAAACTTAATGTTTTGTGGTTGAGTAAAAGTGGAACATTATTTACTTAATTTGCTATGTAACCGTTACGAATATGAGGGAGGAGGATTAAAAATTGACAAAAAGGCACAGATCTAGGCCTTATAATTGATGTTATATTTCGAAAAACCTACTCATGGGGAGGTGTTTCATAGAAATTAAAAGTGTATTTTTTATACAATCCGATAATGTTTAGGTGGCCAGTTTTACAAAATCCCGCACCACACTCCAACACATCTCTAACAACAAAATTCGAAGTTTTCGGTAAACTGACCATTCGGTGAAATGATCTTTCGATGTAATGAACTTTTAGGTAAAGTAATCCTTCGGTGAAATGAACTTTTCGATCAAATGTCCTTTCGATGAAATGAACTTTTAGGTGAAGTGACCTTTCCGTGAAATGAACTTTTCGGTCAAGTGACCCTTCGGTGAAATGTACCTTTCATCAAGTGAATTTCGGCGAAGTGATTTTCGGTCAAGTGACCTTTCGATCAAGTGAACGATATACTCGCCAGTCCTACGGGTATTTCATTTTGTCATGTGGCCCGCGATTCAGAAAAGGTTGATGACCCCAATATTAGACCAAACTGAAAAGGCGTTCGAAGACTAGTTGTTTCCTGTAAAGCGAGAGAGCTAACGATACAATTAAGCATACATTCTGTTGCATTCCGCACGAACAAATGTATAAAGTCGCGTAATTATATTTTGAATTGTACTTGTGTGCAAAGGCTCGCCCATCTGCTGGCTTTTAGAATATTTCTTTTGTTCTTTTGACGTAGAACTACGTCTTATGGTACGATACAGATTAGCGGTAGACGCGACATAATTTTTAACTCTCAATAACTCCGGGGTTACCGTGAGCGTGGTAATGGCGTTACCCAGCAATGGCCCAGCACTGTGTTGCCGCTACCGAACCGTCAATAAAATGTCCAGTCGGCCAACAGAAGGGCCAGCAGTTCAGGCCAGCAGCTGGCCAACAGTTGGCACACACATGAGTTGTCATATGCCACAACAGGGCCACCAGTTATCCATCACAAGCAGTAGCTGCCACAAGTGGCCCTTCAGTGGCCCTGCAAACATGTGCCATAAATAATGGCTAGCCTAATGTGGTCCGCTAGTTTGCCGGCAGTGGCAGCCGGCAACTACGTGACTAACTGATGGCTTGCCGAATCTTGTCCGCCAGTTCCCCAGCAGTAAGCCATAAAAAAAATAATAAAGGAAAGCCGCAGTTTCCCAAAGCTACGACTACTTTCTTTTTTGCCTTACGAAACTTCTGCATTACAGCACTGCGTTTCGGGAATTTTCTCAACAGGTCCTGAAAAAACGCCCGTTTGTATCTGGGTGGAAACGAAGCAGGGATGTCGACATGGGAGACCAGCTTTCTACCAACAACAAAAAGCTGACCCTCTTTTCTGGGGAATGCGTATCGAATGGTGCTCTATTTAATTTTACAATATTGCGAGGTATTTTTCATAAATATCAGTTTCATAAAATTCATAAATTTATTTTTTCAACGTACAATTGTTTTTTTTGTATTTTTTTACCTTAATGGAACTTCACTTTTTCAACGAGTGCACCAACTTAAATGCGCTTTCCAAAGTTTCGAGCTGCCCTTGTCCAGAAAGGCGATTGTTAAATTAATATACACTGCTGGCCACCCAAAATGCAACACCAAGAAGGACACGAGATAGCAAAGCGAGATTTACTGGACACATAACAACAGATACAAAGATGAAACGATTGAGCTTACAGGCCCGTGCGACTTGCGGAACACGCAGACATCAATAGTTCGTGTGGCCCCCATGGCTGGCAATAACAGCCGCTACACGCCGCGCAATCGAACGAAAGAGGCTTTGGATGTGGGCTTGGGGTATGTCTGTCCAGGCTGCTTCCACACGTTGTCACAGTTCATCAGGCGTGGCCGCGGGTGGTGCTTGCCGGGCCACTCGGTTGCCAATCAGCGACCAGACGTGTTCGATGGGCCGATCAGCGACCAGACGTGTTCGATGGGCCGATCAGCGACCAGACGGTTGCCGATCAGCGACCAGACGTGTTTCAGAGACCAGACGTGTTCGATGTTATCGGGAGAACAGGCGGGCAACGGCAGCAGTGACACCTGGTGGGCCGTGAAGAATTATTGCACTATGCGTGCTACGTGCTGGCGCGCATTGTCCTGTTGAAACGTGGCCGCTGGCAGGTCCTGCAGGTAAGGGACGACTACAGGTTCTGAAAGGTCGGAGATGTTGCGGTGGCTGTTGAATGTACCGGCGATGCGTACCAGAGGGGTGCGGGTGTCATATCCAATTGCGCCTCAAACCATAACGCCAGGTGATGGACCGGTATGGCGATGCATAATTAAGGAATCATACAGTCTCTCGCCGCGGTGCCGCCACATGCGGATCCGACCATCGTGGTGTTGCAGGCAGAAGCGGGATTCGTCGGAGAAGACAATGTCGTGCCATTCCGTAGTCCAGGTGCGGCGTTCAACGGCCCACTGCCGCTGCACTCGCCGGTGGTGTAACGTCAATGGTAATCGAAGCAATGGGCGTCATGCAACAAGTCCCCGCTCCTGCAGACAACGTCGATCGGTACGTGCTGATACAGGTTTTTGTGCAACACACCCTAATTCCTGAGCTAACGTTCGTGATGTGGCGGTGCGAGCCGTCAATGCCCGCCGCACAACATGCCGATCCTCTCGTTCGGTGGTGTGCCGCGGCTGCGGCAATCGCTCACGTCGGTCCGTCCGTCCCTCCTGCACCCACCGAATCCATACTCGCCTTACTGTGGCTAGATTTCTTCCCACACGGGCGCCGATGTCTCGGTACGATGAACTTCTGTCGCGATAAGTCGCTATTCATCCTCTTTCGAACTCCGAAACGTGCTGGAATGACTGCCGTATTCTGCGACGAAGCATCAGGAAGCTTCCCACGCATAGGTCCGGCAGCACAACACACTTCCACTACTTACACCCCGCCTTCTGTGCACCTTTCTTATAGTGCTTCTCGGTGGCGTGCCGGGCCCACATGATTTGCATATGCCCTGCAATGCTGATCGTTTGCATTTCCTCTCGAGGGCGACGCATGCTGCGAGTTTCAGGCCAATCGGATGCTTCCTTCTTGGTGTTGCATTTTGAGTGGCCTGCAGTGTATTTACCCGTTTATGCCACATTCTGTTACATTTTTCACGTTGTATCTTTCCTTTCCGTTGTCCGAAGGTACATTTGTTTTAAAGAGAAAAGATATTTAATTTTACTTCTCGTTCTTTTTAGAAGTGAATTCCTCCAGTCTTGTGTATTCAACCCATGAATGAGTACATTATACCCACATAGCATTCTTTTTTTTTTTTTTTTTTTTTTCAAATAATTGATAAAATTTGTACGCGTATAATTCTTTCTTTTTTATTTTTTTCAGCATAACGCTTTTTTAATGTTTTTCGAGGACTTTTGTTTCAAGCATTTTAGTGAGTGTTAAAACGAAAGATTACACAGAAATTATTTCTTGTTATTTATGAGAATGGAGTGGATGTATTTTATGGCTGTAATGTAGTATTTAATGGCTTAATCTGATATCTTCGTCGACGTGGCATTTCATTAGGAAATTAATTCGCCTCTCTAACTAGGCTTTTTTCCCCTTAACAACCACTAAAATAACACGATGGCGATAGCGTCGTATTCAACTAACTGGTACTACGAGAGACACGACACGCGTTGCTTCTGCGCATGCGCATTTCTGTTGCTTCCACCTGGTGTTGGGGTTTCATCGGTTGCTAGCTACGGGATACTAGTGGCACTTGCTTGGTGGCCCGCAATACACTGCGATGCTGCAGGGCCATCAATGGCTGCCACCAACGGACCGCTACCGGACCGTGAGCGGCAGATTTCAGTCAGTAGTGACCCATCACTGCCAGCTGTTGGCCAGCAGTTTCCCAACACTTGTGTTTATGCTGGGTAGTGTCGTTTGGTAGCCCATAGATGACATTTAGTGGCAATTATAAGTGGTGGGGCCAGCGGATCAATAGCATTTCGTGACAGCGCGCCGAAGTGGATGGTGATTTTTGTGCGCCGCTCCGCGAGTGTACTTTTGTTTTCGTTTTCAATACTTCTGAACTAAAAGTGATTGAACATTGATTTTGGTATGTAATTAATGTTAACATAGAGGACTAGTCATGTGAATTGAAAAAATTACAATTGCGACTGTTAACAATAAGAGTAGATGGTAATGTGACTGTACTTTATTATTATTTTTTTCGCAGATTTCTAGAATTAGTGGGAAAAAACATCAAAATGTCACAAAAATGCGAAGTTGAGCTCAAAAAGGAGCTGCGGACATTGAAAAGGCTGGCAGAACAGGAAATTTGTGGACCCAAAGAAACCCCGAACTACGCACCAATGCCGAACGTTGCAAATGCTATTGCGATGCCAAACGTGTACGTCAAAGTGAGCCCGTCGCGAGCATCTCTAGCGCACCGGTTTACGCCGTGGAGCCAATGGACGTTTATATGGACTCGGATATTGACTGGTGTTAAATAAAGGGGCTGTATTACTTTAAGCCAACGACATATAAAAATATTTATGAAAACGCAACAGTGGAATTCCAGAAAAAATGAATCAACAACGAGTTTAGTCGAGTATGCGACGTCTGAACTTCCACTATGTATTTTATTCGCGATCTTATCATACACACAAGACAGGGCATACGTAGTTCTACATTTAAACACAGCAGCCGAATCCGCTTAGGCCCCATCGGCTTTTTAAGGTATAATAAGTTCGTTCCACAGAGTTTTATTAAGCAGCGAGGAGGGATCTTTTCTGCTTCAGTTGCCGATTTTGCATTTTAGGTATTACATTAGTTGTTTTTTTATTTATTTATTTAGAGGATAATGAGTTCTTTCCGCAGAGTTTTTAAACAGCAAGGGGGAATCCTTTCTGGTTTCTTTTTTTTTTTTGGGGGGGGGTTGCTTATTTGGCTTCAGAATATTTAATTGGTTCTTTTTAGGGATAATAAAATGCCATGCATCACCTGATGTTTCGTGCTTTCCGAGCCAAAAGCCGAAAAGGTCTATGTATTTGCTAGACAGCCTTTTTTACGCTTTCCAACCGTAGGTTGAAGAAGCGTACATGCTCCAGCTTTGTCCGTCTGTCAGTCCGCACGATAACTCGCGTAAAAATGGTTCGATTTCGATGAAATTTTAGTATGTGGTAGTATGTGGTAGAGGACCACCTGGGAACGAACCCTACTGTTGAAAAATGGGAGAAATAGTGTCAAAGGTGACGACATAGGAGCGGGATCTATTCCATTCCATTGTGCCCTTATGCGTCATAACTTGCGTATAAATGGTTCGATTTCCATGAAATTTTAGTATGTGTTAGAGGGTGATCCGGGAACGAACTCTGTTGAAAAATGGGATAAATAGTGTCAAAGGTGACGACATAGGAGCAGGATCTATTCTAATGCCCTTATGCGTCATAACTTGCGTATAAATGGTTCGATTTCGATGAAATTTTAATTCGTGGTAGGAGACCATCTCGGGACGAATCCTATTGAAAATGGAAGAAATGGGGTCAAAGGTCAGGGCATAGGAGCGGGATCCATTCCATCGCCCTTATGCGTCATAACTTACGTAAAAATGCTTCTATTGCGACAAAACTTTTGTCGGCGTGTGTTGCTGTTTTCTTATGCTCGTGTATTTTGCTTCATGTGTGCTATTTTTCGTTTATCTCCCTTATATTTGTGTGTGCGGTATCCGTGAAGGAATCGTCTTTGTTTCTGTGCACCTGCCGAGTTGGTAAGTGACTTATTTGCTTTATAATCCTTATTTTATTTCTCGGCCACGTTGGCTGAGATTAGATCTCTTATCGCCATTGCAAATGGCGACTTCCGGAGACGACGCTGATAAAGCTCTCGTTTCCGGAATTGCTGATCCAGCAAGCTCTCTTTCTATTGGAGCAGTAGTCAATGACGTGCCTCGTTCTTCTAGCCCCTCCTCACAGCGGCGTTCTATCGCTGCCCAGTCCGCTCTTCCGAGCGGTGCTACAGCGTCTTCCCCTGTGCCTGTAGAGGATGCTATAGACCTCTCACAGTCCGTTGATGCTCCACCTTCGCCGCAACGACCGGCTGCATCTTATGCTGCCGTTGTCTCTTCTGTTTCCGGAGCTTCACACTCGAACTCTTCTTCTAATTTACGTCATCTCACGATGACGTGTGATGATGACGCTATCTCTGTTGACTTTTCACCGAGCTCTTCATATGGGCAGCACTTTATGAAGACTGTCGCATGCGGAGTTATCTTCCAGAGTCTGTCAAATACCAAACTCACGGCATATAGTGATGCTCTACGTAAGATGTTTTCACCTCAGGTAATCACTCACGTTGGACGGCTGCCCAGACAGGTGATTGCCTATTTTTCTAAACCTGAGTATGCCCTTCGTGTACAGATGGAAGGTCTGTCAGTCGGAGATCAACATCTCTCGGCGGAACCACTCACGCAAACTCGCCGTCCCAGTCAGTTTTTTCCCTGTGCCACCGGAGGTCTCAGACGACGTGCTGCTGTCAGTTGTCCATCGATTTGGCCGCTCCGTCGGATCCATGACTACTTACTCCTCCTTTCCGGACACACCAGAGGATCGCTACTTGCGCGTCTTTCGGCGCCAATAGAGAGTGGTCTTCCCAACTGATGATGACATGCGACGAGTTCCTCCACACCTCAATGTACGATGTGGGCCTCACTTCCGTCAAATTACCATCATGGTGGGCCCTGCCTGTCCAGTTTGTAATGGTAGAGGCCACCCTCGGCCTCTCTGCCCCCTACGTGCTTCTACCGCCCCTATCTCGCCGGTACAGCCTATTCCTTCTACCTCTAGCCTTCCTGAGTCGTCACCGCAGACATCGGACCAGCGGTTGTCGACTTATGACAAAAGTATAACTAAAGCCTTTCGTCAACGCGGGACTTCATCTCCACGTCCGTCCATTAGCGATGATGGAAATCAGCCACCGCCTCCATCCCTCGACCTTCCAGCCGAGGGCGTTCGACAGCCACCTCCTACGCCTTCCTCCTCTACTCCAATTCCTCCTGCCGCAGCGGACCAAGAGGCCACTGCTGCATCTTCTGCTTCTTCGGTTGTACATGATACAACCGCCGAATGTCCTACTTCAGCAGTCATTCATGACGCCACTGTCTCCGGCCTCTTTAAAGTACCTGAACTTTCTTCTCCTGCCTCTACACTTCTTCGAGGGCGCCCTAAGCGACGACGGTCAAATCGTCAGCGTGGGCAGAAATCTCGTACTTCTCCAGCCACATCTCGTCAGCGAGACCGTTCTCTCAGTGATTCTACCTCTGAAGGCTCCGCGGCCTCTGATGTGGATGTCAGCGGCGCCGAACCGATCTCTCAAGAAGCTTTTCTCCGCCTAATGGATGAACTCTCTCTTCCGCAGACACCCGCCCCGGGAGTGGTGTTACATACCTTTCTCACCTGTACTCGTTATAGTCGGATGTCTCGCACATTCCTCCTTCCTTACTCGCAACAACTTCCGGAGGTTGTGGCGCAAACGCAAGCAATACGTGAGCGCCTGAACGCACTGGTTCCTACGCCACTGGGCAGCTCAGCATGGTCCCAGAAATTCTTCAGCCGCCTTCATAAGCTGAAAGACGCGGCTGATAAGCTCCTCGAACCACAATCTGATGCCTCCGTTCAAGGTAGTGACTTTGAACTGTCGGGACTTTAGTTCCCCGCTGGCGAATACGCTAGCCAGGGATGACCTCACCCCTTTGGGTGGGGGTGTTCTGCTGCTCCAGGAAACTAACTGCTTGTCGTCCACACCATTCCACCGATGGCGTAGCTGGGATTACCAATTCCATCATGCATTCAAGCAATCTAAGACCGGTGGTGTCGCCATCGGGATTCGCTCTCGATTCCGCCAAGCGATCTCCTCAGTGCAAGTACACAACCTTTGCCACGACTACGTTCAACGTCTCACCTTATGTCTTGAAGGCCAAAGATACCTGATATTTAATATCTACGTCCCATGCACTTCACCGTCACTTACCTCTTTATTCTTGGCACTGCGTACCGCCCTTCAGTCAGCGTTGCCATCAGACAATATTTTGATTGGAGGGGATTACAATTGTACACTGCACCCTGCTCTAGATCGCTTGCCTTCTACCACCGAGTATCGTCATCGGCTTGTGAATCTGTTCAGTACCCTTGTAGCAGACTTCGACCTCACTGACGTCTTTCGTCACCTCCATCCAGCAACCATATCTCACTTCAGCGCGACTAGATCGCTTCTACATCTCTTCTACACTCCTCCCAGTGGTGACGACCTGCCAACACTCGCCGGCGGCTTCCTCGGACCATTGTGCGGTCCAGGTTGCCTTTGGACATTCTTCATATCAGCGTTCAGGTTATCATTCCTGGACGCTCGATTCGACTCTGCTAGCCGACCCAGGACTTTCCTCTCAAGTCCGAGCGCTTCTACAACACTTCCGTTCTGGACTCTCCGCCGTACCTTGTGCGCTTACTTATTGGTTGATGGTCAAGTCGCACCTCTTGGATCTTCTTAAACGTTTCTCCTTTCGCATTCACACCCAACGGAAAATGGAGGAAGAGAACATCCGTCATATTCTCTCTCATCTTGGCGTCACTCATCCGCTCTACCCAGCCTATATGGCGGACCTCCGAGCGATAATGGAACCACGAGCACGGCAAGCCATCCTTCGCCTCCGTCTGCAGCATCTCGCTCCGGAGGATTGTGCTTACGACTTCCTTTCTTCGCTTGAAACTCAACGCCGCTCCTCGCATCATCTCCGTTTTCTTCGCCAGTCAGATGGACGGATTGTCTCAGTTCCCGACGCTCTCTGCTCACAAACTCGTAGCTACTTTGCTTCCAAATTTGGTGAAACTCTTCCTCCTTCCTCCTCAGCTGCCTCTTCGCTTCTCTCTTCCCTTCCTAAAGTCCCTTCTCATCTCTTAGACTCCCTCACCCAACCCCTCACCTCTTCAGAACTTCGGTCCGCCTTCCGTTCTTTGAATTCCCGAGCTGTCCCTGGGTCAGACGGCCTCACCCACTCCTTCTATCTAGCTTTCTTTCCAGCTCTCCTTCCATTTTTACTCTCTGCTTTTCTCACTCCTTTTACGTCTTTTTTTCTTCCGAGGAGTTTTACTGTTGCCCACGTCGTACTTTTTTCCGAAGAAAGGGGATCTCCTTGACCTGGGTAACTGGCGGCCCATCTCTCTATTAAATATTGATTACAAGCTTTATACTAAACTCTTATCCTGTAGACTCAACTCCAATCTTCATCTTCTTCGTAACCTTGTCCATCTTGCTTCTACTAATCGAGAATCGCTCGCGCTCCTTAACATCGACCAGCGCTGGGCGTTCGATAACATTTCCCAGTCCTATCTTTCTCTTACTCTCACCGCCTTCGGCTTCCCCCTCCATTTGTTTCCACCCTTCTTTCCCTCTATCGGGAAACAGTATTCCACGTCAAGAACATTGCCTTTCTTACCGCCCCCATCCGGTTTCAGCGTGGCATCCGGCAAGGTTGCCCGCTGTCTGGTCAATTAGTTGCCCTAGCGTTTGAGCCGTTCCTCAGATTTTCTCATCGTGCACTGCTCGCTGTACTGCCTCCATGAACAGCCAGTACTCGGCAACTTCAGCGTAACCTATTCGGCGTACGCAGACGATGCCACCTTCTGTGTCCGACATAACCAGCAATTCGCCATACTTGAGAACTCTTACCAGCTGTACGCCTCCTGCTCCAGCGCAGCACTAAACACCACTAAAAGCACTGGTTTGTGGTACGGTTTATGGACTACCCGGACGGGTACTCCGTGGGGTGCCACCTGGGCCGCTAACACGCAAAAATTCCTTGGGGTCGATCTCGGCGTGCCGACCGCAGCACTTCACGCCAATTGGGCCATGCTTTTCCCACGTCTCACTCGCTCCATGAATTTTTGGAGAAATGCACACTTCTGCACCTCCTATTTCACCAGAGCCAAACTCGCCCGGACCTACCTCCTTTCACTCTGCCTCCACGTCTGGACTGTTATCAACCTTCCTGCCTACTACCTCCAGGAGATCACCCGATTGATGACCCGGTTGATCTGGACGCATCATCACTGGATTCGGGTCTCTACTCTGCATCGTCCGGTGTTCACAGGAGGCATCTTGCTCGTTGATGTTGCGCTATACTATCGAGCGCACCGTGTGGTCTCCATACTCCAGATCTTTAGTGCATCGCCTGCTCCAGTTCAGCTCACCTTGGATGTTATGATTTCTCCTCGCAACCCCAGACTTTCCTTTGTTACTTTTCTTCTGATGGATCACTTCCCCTTTCTACACTCACGTCTTTCTTCTTTTTATTCCGAGGTACTTTCTCTGCTCCGTACTCAACCTATTTCCCGTTCTCTCCGGGGCTCCACCTCTGAACTTCTTGCCCAACATTTGTTTCACTGCTCAACTATCCACCCTCCCGATGCTCCCTATTTCTCTGACCCGTCATGGATCCCCGCCGGGGTCGTGACAGTCCGAGATCTCCTCACCGCAAGCCTTTCCTGGAAACCCTTCTCCGAACTCTCGCCCCTCTTTCCTCGCTCTTCCGCTTCTTTTTCCCTTTACGCTGATCTCCGAACCGCTATTGTCCATCTTTATCCTGCCCTAGCAACCCCCACTTGACTTCTTTTAGTCCCCTCCGCTTCTTTTCCCCTTCCCTTTTTCCTCATGTTTCGAGGCTCCGTCCTCCCTCTCTCCAGCTTCACTGTCTCCTCTCTGTATCTTTTTCTACGTGATCCTTCTACCTCTTTGCCTCTACCAATTCCAGACGTCCCAACCGCAGCCTTGCCGTGTGTGTGGTCGGCAGGAGCGTCGCCTCTGTCCACACCCACTGAACGAAACATCCAATGGCAATTTCTGCATCGTCGTCTACCAGCACCAACGATCCTATTCCGCATGACACTCATCCCATCGCCTGACTGTGTTTTCTGTCCGGCGACCGCAGATATCCCTCACATCTATCTGCATTTGCCCGGTTCTTCTACCTCTCCTCCATCTGGCATTCCAAGTGGTTCAACGTATTTGTGTGCATGACCTACCGCTCTCAGCGTATTCTACGCTCCATCGATCCTTGTCTCCACCTGTACCACTACCTGCTGCCAGCACTTACATATTCATCTTGGTGAAACATGTGATATATTCCTATCATCTGCAGCTCCGCTCAACTTCGCCCCTCCAACCCTCCACCAGGCAGGGGATTCACTCTGCCGGATATTCCGCGTCCGACTCCTCTCCAGGTTACAGCTCGCATATTCAACTGCATCCGCTGCACAACGCCTTCCTCAATTCCTGCACGTCTGGTCTCTACACCTGCCCTGGTTCATTACCCCTCCTGGTGATATTCGCCCCTTCTCCTATGACTGTACCGATCCGCCGGACTACCTTGGTGAGCGTGTCTACCTTTGTCTACTCTCTCTCCAATCAGCTCCGACCTTTCATCGGTTGTCTGCCTACAATACCATGGCCTGTGGGTCGCACCTCCGCACACTGCCAGATCCGCCAGCTGAACTGTCTTCCTCTGGACCGTCGTGAGTCTTTCTGACTCTGCAATAGCATACTCTCCTGTACGCTCCCCCAGACATTTTTGTGGCACATGTGAAGTTACTGCTATTTTTCCCCACGATTATGTTTTCTACTTGTACCTAGTATAATTGTTCTGCACTGTAACTCCTTCCCATGTTATTTTATTACTACTGTAGTCATAATGTTTGTGTTGTTGCTCCGCATACCTTTCTACATGTAATAGTGGAATTTCACTTATTGTACATACCTAGTTTCTTGTATATACTTTTCCTGTTTTCATTGTAGCACGTGCTATCAGTCTCCGACATTTTTGTCCATTGTTATGTATTTGTATATACTCAACTCAATTATACCGCACATTTCCACATTCTTGCTTTGTTATATCACTGTCTCAGCGATTTCCTTGTTGTTGTTCCTGCCCTGTATACTGTTCGAATTGAATAATGTACATTCCCTGTGATATATTTTCAACCTGTATTATACATATTTGTTTAATGTGTTCTCTGCAGCACATTCTACGTCTGTGCTCATTCTCCTCACTGTTATGCTTTTGTTTACATTGTAAATAGTTCATTTGCATTCTGTATATTCACATCTTTGCTGTAAATATGTCATCCTTTTTATTATGCTTTGGCACTATCATTCCAGGCCTTCTGTAACTTCCTTTTCCTGTTTACTCAAAATAAAATAATTGTGAAAGACAAAACTTTAGTATGTTGTTCCGGAGGTATATACTGAACCGGTTCTTCTGAATATAACCGAAATGGTGTCAAAGGTCAGGACACAGGAGCCAGATTTATTCCACAGCCATTATCCTCATAACTTGACTTAAAATATTTCTATTGCAACAAAACGTTAGTATGTTGTTCCGGAGGTATACTGAACCAATTATGTTGAATATCATTGAAATGAGGTCAAAGGTCAGGACACAGGATCGAGATTTATTCCACAGGTATTATCCTCATAACGTAAGCAATGATTTCTGGTATGTTGGAAAGCGTACCATACTCAATGCATTGCATGGTTTTACTAACTTTTCTAGTGAATGCAGACAGCCTGTTGTCTGTGACTGAGTTCGTAAAAAAAATGTGTAGACGCAATTCAAGAACAGTTCTGATGCCATTTACACTGAGTGTAAGATAAAACAATTTTCTTCATTATTTATTTTCCATTTGATTACAACTAATGTGCCCGACGAACCTATTCACGCAGAGTTATACGATTCCAATGAAGGTGCTATACAGCAGCGACATGCGTTAAAACAAAGGGATCTATCTGATTTACAAGATTTGCAAGTTACTTTTCAAGATCTAAAAAATGTTTTTGTTTCATGCTAATTCATGGCACCGGGTAATACATTTTTTCTAATGTTGGTATGGAATTATTTATCCAAGTGAGAAAAAAATCAGTTTCAGATAAGCCTTATAAACGTATCACATGACTTTCAATCCGTAAGAATACGAAAAAAATAATACCTAAAACTTAAATGCACTGTGTGCTCTTCTATACCAGAAAAAAAAGTTTGATGTAAAGGAAGCGTACCTGACTGCAGACGAAGTCTTGCTTTACGGCTTTATTAGGATTAAAGATACGTGCTCTGAGACACGACGACTTTAAGACGACTCGATCCGTAACATTTCCTTGTCCAGAACAGCTTTAAAGTTCCTTTCTTTTAACTATCTGCTCGCTTCGGGTTTTTTTTCTTTTTATTCTTATTTTCGTCCTTCATCATATCGTATTACTTGAAAGGTCTTTCGTATCATTTTCTTTTTTTCCACGCTTTTGCTTTGCACTTCACACTCTTTTTAACAAAGGAAAAAAATATAACATAATCATTTCGATGTTTTTTTTTCTTTATCAGTTAAGCTCTTATGAAAAAAGAAAAGCATACCTTTGGCAAAAGGCCAACAGTTTCTGAACCGTGATAAAAAAAATGGATTCTTTCTACCGATTTTGTTAGTGCAAGCATTTTTTTTCTTGGGAAGGAAGGAGGTGTCTCACTGGCATTCATTATCACGCAGAAAACCTGTATTTAGTTTTATTAATTGGAATGAAATATTCCTAGAGTCTTTTGAGCTTTAAGAGTGGTCATAATCCATGTAGTATTTATTGCATGTCATAATTTGGGAATTAAATGATATAAAACACTTTTCGTCATGTAAAAGAAATGTAAGCGTCAGTAATAAAAAGCTACATATATGTACTCAATTTTTTTTATGAAAAATAAACAAAGACGAGCGAATTTTCTTTATTTACAGAAGTGGCGTTTTTCGCAACAAAACTTCGAGTCAGCACTTTGAATCATTAATGAAGAATATATGAAACAAAAATTTGAGGTGCTCGAATAATTTTCAGATTTTTAAAATGTATTTATGTTTTTCAAAGATTTAATCCATTCCGTGAAATGTTGACAGAACACAACTCTTTGAACATATTTTTAGGATGTAGTTCTATTTCCCCGACGAACACTTCACCGTAGGCTCACTTTATCGAATAGTTGTTTTATTCAAATGATCTCTTTACCGACCAAAGCGTTGCTTTGCCACAAAGTTCGGTTTTCCAAAAAGAATTTTTCATTTCAGCTGTAGGCCATGTCATCGGCCGGTTTATTCCACAGAAGCGATCATTTAACCGAAGAGTTGTTCATTGAAAAGGTAATTTCACCGAAAGATTATTTTACCAAATTGTTTATTTCACCAACAGGTCACGTTATCAAACAGTTCATTCCATCAGAGTGATAACTTTTTCGAAGGGTTGTTTCATTGAAGAAATTAACTTTACCGAATGATAATTTTACCGAATTGTTCATTTTACTCCCTGGTCATGCTATTGAACGTCTCCTTTCATCGAAATGATTACTTACCGAAGGGTTGTTCAATGAAACGTTCATTTTACCGAAAGTTTATTATACCGAATTGTTCATTTTATCGACAGGTCATGTGATCGAACTGTTCCTTCCATCGAAGTGATCACTTTATCGAAGAATTTTTTCACCGTAAAATTCAGTTTATCGTAAGATCATTCTAACGAATTCCTCATTTACCTACAGGTGATGTCATCGAACGATTTATTCCATCAAAGTGATCACATTGCCGAAGGGTTGTTTCACTGCGAAAATTCACTTTACCGAAAATCAATTTTATTGAATTGTTTGTTCACTGCACCGACACGTCATGTTATCGAACGGTTCATTGCATCAAAATAATGACTACCGAAGGATTGTTTCACTGAAAGACCCTTTTACTGAAATATTCATTTCACAGACATGCCACGTTATCGACTGGTTCCTTTCATAGGACGATTGCTTCACCTAAAAATTCACTTCATCGAAAGGTTATTTCACCGAAAAGTCACTTTATCGAATGTTTGTTTTCTGCAAAAGGAATTCACTGCTTTCTCAGAAACGTTTGTAGACAGACCTAGTAGTTTTGATTTTTCTTTATAAATGTTTTTTTAGAAGTTTTTCGAGATTTTCTTTTCAGCAGTTTCCTTGAAAAGCACCCCCTCCCCTTCCTTAGAAAATCCCGGATTGCTTAGACCTAGGTTTAAGACGGTAACTTTAAGGTGCAAGAAAGAAGGTATGGATGGAGCACTTTTGGTTTTAAAAGAAGTCCATCTTTTTCAAAACGGATTCCAGATACTTTTAATCGCAATAATCAATCATATATTTAAATTATTTACATTTAGTAACTACAAAATTTGCTAGGTATGTTATTTAAGCCAAATTTATTAGAAACGTTCTGCGGAACACAGTCTCGCTGATAATTAATCACGGCGACACTTGTAAATGAAACATCGCATAAAAACTCAATCACGCGACGCATTTTATGCTGTAAAAACGTTTCAAAGCAAAATATTTCAGCTTAAGGTTCGAAAAGATGTGTCTAATTTTACACTTCTAAGCTCAAAGCAATGAGCTAACTATCCCTCTGCCATTACATTGTGGTAAAACCTCGTGCTCTAGTTTTGTTAAATCTTCATTTTACAAGTAAAGCCCAGAACTTAAAACTATACAGAGACCCCCTGCGATGCGATCTAGGCTATGTGCTTATGACAATGGCTGATTCGACTGGAACATTTCTGATATCTTGCCCCCACGAACTTGTGTTTCAAGGCCATTTACCTCTCCTCACCCTTGGCGGAAAGTCCATAGAGATCACTTCAAACCAACTCGTGGTAAAAATATCTCTATACTGTTTCATGTAAGGCATAAAAGCTGCCTTCGTACAATTAAAAATTATCCCCGCTGATACTATAGACTAGTTTAAAAAAACTTTATTCACAAGTAAAAGCAAAGTTAAAAGCGAGATCTTTCGGAATCCCTAGATCCCATCTTCAGGCTCGAGGCCATAAATAATAACAAGTGGCACACTTATATATAATCAGGTTTGACCCATGATGCAACGCAATGGACGTTGACTTCGGTCAACATAGCAAATCAAAACGATCAAAAGTTCGAAGATGTGAAAAGTTATAAAATGTTGTCCATAGTGGTGCTCTGCATATCGATGGGGATTAGTTTTTTCCATATATGAGGAATGAATGACGGAAGTTCTGAGTTACAGCATAAAGGCCCATATGAATGGATATATAGGCTCTCGGAGAGGAAAACATTTCCTCTTGTTACTTTAAGAGTTCAAAACCACGGCATTCTTCCATTCGGGTATTTTCCCCTCTTGGTCCACAGTGTCAGTTAATGCTGTGTTGGTAGAACCTGACCTCAAATAATATTGGTGTTCCGATAATCGGACTTTTAAGGTCCTGAGTGTCGAACCTATATAATATTTCACATCCTCTGAATTATTAGGGTTGACTAAAGGTATGCGGTATACACAGGGTCTAGATAGATCGGGAATCACGTCACGATCAGTTCTGATGATCGAAAAGATGTTACGAGTCGAGACCTCAAAACCAAGACCATATTTCTTGCAGGTCTTTCTAAAGACTGTCACAAGTGGATGAGAAAACTCAGTCTTGCCAATATACCGTAAGGTTGTTTTGGGGTTGGTTGGGGCAGTGGATCGAGTTCGTTGAATTATATTCATGAAGCGTCCGAAGTACGAATCCAGGTACACAAACGATCGGGCCATGGTCCGAATGTACTTAAGTTCATGATCCAGTGCCCCGGAGACGACGAATGAGAATAAGCTCGTTTAATATTGAAATAAAAGGAGGTAGATTTATGGCAAATAGGGTTAAAGGACGAAGACGGAATCATACAGGGAACAGCGGTTGGTTTACGATACACGGGAACACTGATAAGATTGGTATTTAAGTCTCGAGTGAGTAGTATGTCTAAAAAGGGGAGCTTGCCCTCAATTTCCAGTTCCAAAGTAAACTTAATCGTGGAAAACTGTGAGGAAAAGAACTCGGTAAAATCCTCAAGTAGAGACATTGAATGTGGTCAAAAGACTCACATGTCGTCTACATACCTGATCAATAAAATATGTTGAGCAGGAAAAATAGACATAACTAATTCCTCAAGCGACTGGAGAAAAATTTCCGCCAAAACCGGGGAAAGGGGGAGCCCATAGGTGCACCCTCCTTTTGAAGATAAATTTTGTCACCAAATTTGAAATAAGACCTCTTGGCTACCAACTGAAGGGCAGATTTAATGGCTTCAATCTCATAGGGGGATAAAGTGGAGTTGGCCTGTGATTTGGTGGTAATGATGGAATGAGCAATGTCAAGAGGAACACTCGGGAACAGAGAGACCACGTCTAATGAGCCATGGTGTAGTCGTTCCCGTAGTGTTAACGGCAGTTATACGTGAAATAGCTTGGGTAGAGCTTTTAATAGAAAAAGGAGAGTTACTAGTAAGTGGTTGAAGGTATTTAGCGAGAGCAGTCTCAAGGGCGCGAGTAGAACTAGAAAAGCCAGAGACTAGAAGCCTGAGTGAGAGATCAGGTTTGCGAGTCTTCATTTTCCCGAAAGCACCCGGCACCCTGGGCCAAATGTTGGGTTTCATCATTGCAGAGATAACTGTTGGTAAAAAGCCTTTATTTTTCAATTTGCTCAAATCTGAGATGGTAGCGGGAGTGGGATTGGAATCAATGATTTTATGTGGAATTCGTTCAATGGCTTGTTGCATTTTTGCTTCATAATCGCCTCGATCTAAAATGACCATTTGTAAAGATTTATCTGCACCAATTATGGAGATGTTAGGGTTATTGGGCAGGGCAATCAATTGAGAGCGTTCATACCTCAACCTAGTGGAAGAATTAGAGCCCCTTGATATAGCTTTGACAAGATCACCCCGTAGGGTGTCTCTTTCTTCATCTGGTAATGACCTAATGATTGTTTCGAGTTGAGGGATGGAACGAAGAGGGTTGAACGAAGAAGTCGGGTATGAAAATTTATACCCACGATTTAAAGCAGTACGTTGTGGTGTTGATAGTTGGATAGAACTGAAGTTCAAAAAGGTATCAGGTAAAGGCATTGTTGCTTCGAGTGGGTTGGATTCAGGAGCTCTGCGTGGTCTAGCTGTAACCAACGAACAAAGTTTGAGGTATGACAGGCATCAATGCTATCCAATAACGTTCGTAATGAAGAAAAACATTACAAGTTGCTTACCCAAGGTGATGAATGGCATCACGTTAACCAAAGTACAGTATGAATGGTAAGCCCTTCCGTTAAGTAAATCCACGAAACTTCTTTTTGTCGTATCTCAGTAGTTATACGTCGGAATTCTGCTTTTTCAATAACTATTTTACCGTGAGACGAAATCAGATGACATCGGATAGTAAGGAACCTTGGAACAACTTGTAGAGATTTGCAGTTGACCAAGAAGTTCAGGTGGGTTTCATTGACAGCGATCGTTTTCCTCAAGGTCAGAATGTTCGAAATGCCACTTCTATTCTCCTAGGCCACTAAAACAATCCAAATGAGTAAAACAGACTGTTGGTATGTCCGTTCACCAGAAGATTATTTAAACACACAGATAAAGCTAAAAACGTCAGGTGATAAACTGCGTTTCGCACGAAAAGAACATGCAAATCATAAAAGCTGTCTACGTACGATTAAAAATTATCCCCGCTGATACTATAGACTAGTTTAAAAAATCTTTATTCACAAGTAAAGGCAAAGTAAAAAGTAAGATCTTTCGGGATCCGTAGATCCCATCTTCAGGCTTAAGGCCATAAAGAATAACAAGTGGCACACTTATATACAATCAGGTTTGACCAATGATGCAACGCAAAGGGCATTGACTTCGGTCAACATAGCAAATCAAAACGATCAAAAGTTCAAAGATGTGAAAAGTTATACAATATTGTCCATAGTGGTGCTCGGCATATCGATGGGGATTAGTTTTTTCCATATATGAGAAATGAATGACGGAAGTTCTGAGTTACAGCATAAAGGCCCATATGAATGGATATATAGGCTATCGAAGAGGAAAACATTTCCTCTTGTTACTTTAGAGTTCAAAACCACGGCGTTCTTCCAGTCGGGTATTTTTCCCTCTTGGTCCACAGTGTCAGTTAATGCTGTGTTGGTGGAACCTGACCTCAAGTAATATTGGTGTTCCGATAATCGGACTTTTAAGGTCCTGAGTGTCGAACCTATATAATATTTCACATCCTCTGAATTATTAGGGTTGACTAAAGGTATGTGGTATACACCGGGTCTAGATAGATCGGGAATCACGTCACGATCAGTTCTGATGACCGAAAAGATGTTACGAGTCGAGACTCCAAAACCAAGGCCATATTTCTTGCAGGTCTTTCTAAAGACTGTCAAACCCAAACCTGTCAACAACAAGAAGACAAACACAAACATGCATGCCTCACCGGGATTCGAACCCGGACCCAACTTGGGCGAATGGTCATAAGCCAGCGCCTTAGACCATTGCGCCACCGGGGCGTCCCCAATAGTCCAAACATTATACCCTGACGGTGGTGCCGTGGTTCAGGATGATAACGCACCGATAAACACAACCAAACTCATGGAACAGGGGTTTACGGAGCATGAAAGTGGGGTTGAACATCTGTAATGGCCTGTACAGTCACCCGACTTGAACATTACTGAGCCACTCTGGCGTGTTCTGGAAGAGCGAGTCCGGAAACCTTTCCACCACCAGCATCACGTCGTGAACTAGACACTTTTTGGCGAGAGGAATGGCTTCGAATCCCTCTCGCCACTGTACAAGACTTTTATCGATCCTTCCCACGACGAATTGCAGCTGTATTGACCTCCAAAGGAGGCCCTACATCGCACTAATAAATTATTGTGTTATAAATCCATGTGTTTCGGTTTCGTTGTCCACCCTCTGTACTTGAAACTACAGAAAGTCTGTAGGGAGAACTGCATAGTAGTAGTTCATGAGTGGCATAAACGTTTTAAAGATGGTCGTGAAAGTATTGATAGTGATGAACGGTCTGTGAGGCCCGCAACCAACAAAATTGAAAACAATGTCGAACTTGTGCGCACAGCTTTGCGGGAAAATCGCCGAATCACTATTCATGAGGTATATGAAGACTTCTACATTAGTTTCGGCTCAGTTCAGTCGATTTTTACGGACAATTTGGGTATGAGAAGCACCGCTGCCAAATTTGTGTCAAAGCTGCTCTCAGCTGAGTAAACACAGGCCCGTGTTTCAGATGCTAGTGATCTGCATGAGTGCGTCAAAAATGACGAAAACGTTTTGA
Organism: Macrothele yani; assembly: GCA_039090855.1. NCBI lineage: Eukaryota > Metazoa > Arthropoda > Arachnida > Araneae > Macrothelidae > Macrothele > Macrothele yani. The sequence continues at coordinate 99,233,276 of CM076993.1, forward strand.
AAACTACCGTAACTGGGGATGAATCGTGGGTTCATGAATATGACCCCGAAACAAAGGTCCAGCGTTCACACTGGAATACCTCAAACTCTCCGAGACCCTTTTCTCCCCCCCCCCACAAAGCACGTCAGAGCGGCAGCAAGGTCAAGACGATGCTGATTGTTTTTCTCAACCATGAGGTAATTGTGTATCCCAATACGCTCCATCGGGCCAGACAGTCAACAAGGAGTACTATTGTCAAGTTTTGCGGCTTTTGAGGGACGTAGTTCGTCGCAAAAGGACGCGCCTGCCCATACACAGCAACTTGTACAGCCGTTTCTTGCTAAGCACTACATTGCGCAGGAATGAAAGCCACCATATTCGCCAGACCTCACTACCTGTGACTTTTTCTATTCTCGAAAATCAAATACCACTTGGAAAGAAAAAAGATTTCAACATATTGAGAAGATACAACAGAATGCGACGAAGCAACTGTTCGCCATTTCAGAAGATCAATGCAAAAGCCGCGGAAATAGCGCTGAGCTAAATGTCTGATTTTGGAAGGGGACTACTTCAAAGGCGATTAAGTTTTAAATCTGTAAGTATTGTACTTTTTTTTAATAAATCCAATAGCCGCCCCCGGTGGCTTAGTGGTCTAAGCGATGGCCTCTGATCATTCGTCCGAAAGGGGTCCGTGTTCGAATCCCGGTGAGACATAGATGTTGTGTTTGTCTTACAGCACTGGCTCTCTCCCTTCCCTGGAACCAGTGACTCTAAATTAGGGACGGGCGACAGCTTATAGACCATTGAGGCGACTGCTTATAGTCTACGGTTGTCGTTAAACCTTTAATAAAAAAAACCCAATATGGATACTTTTTCATCACACCTTATAAATTTGGTTTATCCTCGTTCAACATTTTTCAGCCTGAACGCTCTCTCTCTCGCAGAAGAAGAATTTGTGATTCGGCAACTAGACGACAGTTCAAACGTGTAATGATGTATACGAAAGCTGATCATAAGAGTTATTGTTTTGAAATGTATCGGGATATTCTCAGCAGAAAGACTGTTTGATTTCTAATTTGATTTCTATTAGAGATCTGATTTGAATTGAAAGTATTCACGTTGACTTGTTCAGTTGCTCGCTTGTTCATTAAACACTATAGGCGTTTACTATTATATTGTTTCGAGGCACGACGTTGTAACAAAGTGTTGTGAATTGCTAAGGCAAATTCGATATTGGGCATTGCTGAAAGAGACAGGATTGTATATCGTTCGTTGCATAAAATGCGCGACCAAGTTATTTGATTCTGGTGTGTCATACTACTCCACTGGCCTATGATCATTTGTCCAAAAGCGGTCCGGGTTCGAATCCCGGTGAGGAATGGATGTTGTGTTTGTCTTACGGTACTGGATCTCGCCCTTCCCTGGAACCAGTGACCCTAAATTAGGGACGGGCGACTGCTTATATAGCCTATTGGGTGGCTTACGGTGGTCGTTAAACCTCCAATCAAAAAAAAAAAATCATACTACTCCACCTTGACGAGTGTAAGTGAAAGACTGAAAACTGAAAGGTTTTTCTTTATATTAAGGGTTCTAGTGTTTCATTAGTGATTCTTATTAATTAAGAGCTGTGGCGAAGTTAAGCTATCCCCGGAACATAATAAAACGATTAAGGTAGAGTTATTCAACTAAAGCATTTTAGTAAGATTTTTTTTTTTGATTGGAGGTTTACCGACCACGTGAGCAACTCAATGGGCTATAAGCAGTCGCCCGTCCCTAATTTAGGGTCACTGGTTCCAGAAAAGGGAGAGAGCCAGTGCCGTAAGACAAACAACATCCATGCCTCACCAGGATTCGAACCCAACATTTTTTTTTATTGAGGTTTAACGACCGCCGTGAGCAACTCAATGGGCTATAAGCAGTCTCCCGTCCCTAACTTAGGGTCACTGGTTCCACGGAACCAGTGCCGTAATACAAACACAACGTCCATGCCTCACCAGGATTTGAACCCGGACCCCTTTCGGACGAATGATCAGAGGCCATCGCTTAGACCACTGCGCCACCGGGGCGGCGAACCCAATATTAACTTTACTGCAAAGTTAATGTTGGGGTGTTAATTTCAACCATACATTTTTTCAAGTAAAGCAAATATACTCAATAGACAACACATTAGAGATACCTACCTAATAGCGTGTTGGTCCTCCTCTAGCGCGAATAAACAACTTGTACACGCCCAGGCATCGACTCCACCCAGATACCGGAGGGTGTCCGGAGGTAATGCTTTTTTTTTTTTTTTTTTTTTTTTTGATTGGAGGTTTAACGACCGCCGTGAGCAACTTATAACGAAGTGAATTTCTCCGTCATTTTTATCCGCGCCGGGGTTCGAACCCGGGTCCACTCATTCCGGAATAAGTTGCTCTACCAATTAAGCTACGCAGACATTGATTCTAATTGCTATCTGCCTTTATGTCGTGTGCGTCCTTCTGGCAGGTACGTCACATCTCCTGGTACGTTACATCATCTCCCCCTTATTTTTCTTTTTCTTTCGAAGTGCTGCTCATATTTTTCCTATCTCGCGGTGTGGAAATAACATCACACCAATGCGAGATTTTGAACGGTCGGGTCATCCGGATAGTTCGGGCGCCATTATAACGAAGTGAATTTCTCCGTCATTTTTATCCGCGCCGGGGTTCGAACCCGGGTCCACTCATTCCGGAATAAGTTGCTCTACCAATTAAGCTACGCAGACATTGATTCTAATTGCTATCTGCCTTTATGTCGTGTGCGTCCTTCTGGCAGGTACGTCACATCTCCTGGTACGTTACATCATCTCCCCCTTATTTTTCTTTCGAAGTGCTGCTCATATTTTTCCTATCTCGCGGTGTGGAAATAACATCACACCAATGCGAGATTTTGAACGGTCGGGTCATCCGGATAGTTCGGGCGCCATTATAACGAAGTGAATTTCTCCGTCATTTTTATCCGCGCCGGGGTTCGAACCCGGGTCCACTCATTCCGGAATAAGTTGCTCTACCAATTAAGCTACGCAGACATTGATTCTAATTGCTATCTGCCTTTATGTCGTGTGCGTCCTTCTGGCAGGTACGTCACATCTCCTGGTACGTTACATCATCTCCCCCTTATTTTTCTTTCGAAGTGCTGCTCATATTTTTCCTATCTCGCGGTGTGGAAATAACATCACACCAATGCGAGATTTTGAACGGTCGGGTCATCCGGATAGTTCGGGCGCCATTATAACGAAGGGAATTTCTCCGTCATTTTTATCCGCGCCGGGGTTCGAACCCGGGTCCACTCATTCCGGAATAAGTTGCTCTACCAATTAAGCTACGCGGACATTGATTCTAATTCCTATCTGCCTTTATGTCGTGTGCGTTCTTCTGGCAGGTACGTTACAAACTCAATGGGCTATAAGCAGTCTCCCGTCCCTAACTTAGGGTCACTGGTTCCACGGAACCAGTGCCGTAATACAAACACAACGTCCATGCCTCACCAGGATTTGAACCCGGACCCCTTTCGGACGAATGATCAGAGGCCATCGCTTAGACCACTGCGCCACCGGGGCGGCGAACCCAATATTAACTTTACTGCAAAGTTAATGTTGGGGTGTTAATTTCAACCATACATTTTTTCAAGTAAAGCAAATATACTCAATAGACAACACATTAGAGATACCTACCTAATAGCGTGTTGGTCCTCCTCTAGCGCGAATAAACAACTTGTACACGCCCAGGCATCGACTCCCCCAGATACCGGAGGGTGTCCGGAGGTAATGCTTTTTTTTTTTTTTTTTTTTTTTGATTGGAGGTTTAACGACCACCGTGAGCAACTCAATGGGCTATAAGCAGTCGCCCGTCCCTAATTTAGGGTCACTGGTTCCAGGGAAGGGAGAGAGCCAGTGCCGTAAGACAAACACAACATCCATGCCTGACGGGATTCGAACCCGGACCCCTTACGGACGAATGATCAGAGGCAAGCGCCTTAGACCACTGCGCCACCGGGGCGGCCCGGAGGTAATGTCAGTTATGTCTGTTGCAGCGTTGTCCACAACTCTTTCCGAGACGTCGGTCCAAGATTTTAAACAAACCCTGGATGGAAAATTCTGGATTCGTTTCCCTGTGGAAGCATTCAGGGATGCTCCACGGTATCCCTGAAGGCTTTCACAGGGTTTAAACCCCAGTGACTGGCTGGTTCCAAACTCTGATTAGTGTTCCTAGAGTCGTGCCTGGGAGATTTCGGGTCGGTGAGGTGGCGCATTGTCCTTCTGGAACAGACCATCAGCCGCAGGATGTGCGAAGGCCACGAAAGCGTGTAGGTGGTCAGACAGCACATGCTGGTATGTGCTGTCTGACAACCTACACGCTTGAGGATTTCTCCAGACACACTCAGGGACTTAATGAGTCCCATGAGAAGGCTCCCCAAACCATCACAGAATCACCACCGCCTTGAACAGAGCCGAACTGGCGCGACGAGGCCATGGCCTCATGCTGTTAACACAACACTCACACCTTCCCGTCATCTCGGTACAGCTGAAAACGGGATTTATCTAGCCACACGACGCAGCGTCACTCTGCAGAGGTTTTGTTTTGATATTTCCGGCACCAGGAGAGGCGTTATGCCATCACCTCCTTATAGCTTACAAGCCCGCGCACCGTAGGGGCGGGTTGTCTGGTAATATGTGGTGGGTGGTTAACTTTCGAGCTTTTTTTTTTTTTTTTTTTTTTTGATTGGAGGTTTAACGACCACCGTGAGCAACTCAATGGGCTATAAGCAGTCGCCCGTCCCTAATTTAGGGTCACTGGTTCCAGGGAAGGGAGAGAACCGGTACCGTAAGACAAACACAACATCCATGCCTCACCGGGATTTGAACCCGGATCCCTTTCGGGCGAATGATCAGAGACCATCGCTTAGACCACTGCGCCACCGGGGCGGCGCTGTCGAGCTTGCTTGCTAGCTGTATAAGTGTCACTGTCAATGTGCGTGGCTGTTGTTGTCAAATTGTCAACTAAGTTTTCCTCTCTTTGTTTACATAAAGGAATATTTTTAGGACAACCAGCTGCAGAAGAAAATTTATTATGCCGTTTAGATGCAGCGTACCCCACTGTCGCGGTAATTATGACGATGAACCACGTGTTATGCAGTCAAACCTCGATTTAACGAACTTCAAGGGTTTAACAATCTTGTTCGTAAAATCGCGTAATTCGCTAAATCGAGGAAACCTTTCGAATGACACATTAAAATTAAGATAATAGAATACGTAAGCAGCTATGCACTCTTTCTTTCAGTGACTAACTTTTCTAGTGCTACCTGTGTTCATCTAAACTTTGTCCGTAAACGAACTGTGTTGTTTAATTTGAGTTGTAGATTTAACTCTGAGAAGAAAAGAAAAAAAGCGCGATTTGGCGAAGAATTCCAGATGTTCAGGAATGGGTACGTACCATGTGTGTCCCTGACTTCACAGAATGCTATTTTTCTGTCTGTAGCTGAAAACAAGAATCCCCAGGGTACGCCATATTTCCTCCCCCATACTGCTTTTAATTTTCCAGCTTCCCACCCATGCAAGAAAACGTTGCACTCCTTTGGAACTTGTTGGTCATTTGCTTCTTCCTGTAAGAAGCTTACGCTTTATAGTTGGAGGAAAGGTGAACTGATTTATGGTTCCGTCAAGCTGTGTCGCAGATGGTGTTCTTTGAAACGCTGGTTAACTGCATGTGTAAAATTTTCCTGTTACGCGAAGCTCTCTTTCTAGCTAACTTTTTAACGTGAAAATGCTGGTTAACATAGTTTGGTGGTTTAAAATAAATAAAAAAAATGTTCGCTAAATTGAGGAAATGCGTTCGTTAAATCGGGAAACGCCAAGCATTAATTTCAATGTGGTTCCGTCCGGACCACAAAACATGTACGTAAAATCGCGGAATTCGTTAAATCGCAGTCCGTTAAATAGGGGTTTGACTGTATTATGGACTACGTGTTATTATTTGTTTATGTGGTTACTGAAAATCGTTAGAGTATTCAAATACCCTACTAACGGGGACCTTCTGAGAAAATGAATTACTTCAATCAAGCTTGAAAATTTTCAAGTTACCAAGAACTCTACGGTGAGTGGAAACCTTTTGTGGGCATTACTTAAGCTAAGGTATGCAACCCGCCGCTCATTATAAATAGCATTTCGAGCAAAACTACATGTGGTTACAATTTCTGGGCGTAGAGCATAATATAATCAAAGATGTGATATTGCTCTTTCCTTGGCAATTCGTAACAATAATACAGCTTCCAGTAAACAATGAAATGAAACACGACATGCGACCACTGTCTTTTTTCTTGTGTTGTAGGAAAATCTATTACAAACTTTTTTTTATTTTAAAATTCACAAACAAGATTTTCTAAATACAAGTAGAAATATATACTTTTTTTTTTTTTTTGGAAAACGTCTGCTTAGAATGAGAGATCAATTTTTTATTCATTTATCTAAACGTATCACTTTTCTATTTCCAGACTTCCTGATATCCGATAACTACTGGAACGTGTGCTTCCAAATGGGGTGGGTGGGTGTCAATCTTTGTATGGGGATGAACTTTTCCAATCCTTCATGGTATTTTTTTTAACCAAAAATCATAAAAAAAGGAAAAAACAATCTTTTCAATAGTTTTGTAATAACAAAACATTTGCACAGAATTTTATGCTGTTTGTTTTTATAGTTTCTGAGAAAATGGTACATCAAGTTAGTCAATTTATAATGAGGCATGTACATCTTTTAAAAAACATCCTATAGTACCAAAACAGTCGTTTAGATTTGTCTAGTACAATACCTGTATGTCCGTTTGTCAGGTTCTCAAAAAAATATAATTCTTATCTGGAAAAATACTTTATTGAAAACTTATTGGAACAAATCTCAGATTTTCGTAGAAATTTGTCTTTGAAATTCTTCAAGGAACAGCTAACGGACAAATAATTAAATTGTGTTTGTGATACACAAAGAACTACACAAACATATGTATTTGTACATTGGTAGTTTTCCCGAATACTTCTTGAAAATCAAATTTCAGGAAATTTATGCCAATAAGTACTCGTATTTTTCCGGATAAAAAGTAATGTTTACATTCTGGATCCGAATAGTTTTGTTTAAAGCTACTAATAAACTTAATACAGATGTTTTAAACCTTCACAAGGAAACGTTTTTTAAATAGTACTTGACAAGAATTATAATTTTTACATTTGCGTACCAAAATAATAATTTTTACATTTGCGTACCAAAATGAAACTGTCCAAACATGTAACTAGATGGTACTAAAATTAGGAAAAATTGTTACGTCATTAAAATGTCGTTATTGTACATTTAATAATGTAACAATTGCGTAATTTTCTTAAAATCTTAAATTATTTGATACAATCAGTGGATCAAGCAGCAATCCACTGTATGCATGTTAAAGTGTATTGTTGAGCCTTTGGTAATAATTTAAAAACACCCAGGAAAAAATTCAGTTTTTCTTCTTTACCTTGTGTTTTTATACAGGGTGTATAGGAAAAGTCCTTAAACAGGGAAATAATTTTTGAAGGCAAAATGCTAGAAATGTGGAAGTAGTAGTACATATAGTAAAGTGACTATGTTCTATCAGATGAGACCGATTGCAGCACCCCTAGCGGCGAATTTTGGAAGTTAGCTATCCTATCGCGAGAACCAAGAGAGATAGCGAAAAAAAGTCAATAGCAAACGTGTAGAGCGTCACCGATTTAGTATGAAATGACGCCCTGCATTCACCAAAAACTTCAATAGAAGTCCGGAAATACAGATCTCTCGGTATCCGATCACCGGCATAAATACGTCACTCATCGCGTGCAGAAGTGTGACATTATAAGGTGATGAAAATTTACTAATAAAACTAATACATATACGTGTCGGCAAGGTACAATTTATTATGCACTGTTCAGTAAAGTAGTAGGAAGTTCATACAGCAGTAAGACATTATGAAGAAGAAAAACACAAAATAATGTTCTTGAAATACAAAATGTCAGTACTGATACTTAAGCATTTGCGATGTGTCCACCATCGGCAGCAATACACATCTGTTTTCGAGCTAGAACTTCTTGTTGGACGTTCTGCAGCAATTCAGGTGTTACGTTACAGCATACTTGGAAAATACGGGGTTGTTAAAATTTACCATACACGACCAAATGTAAAGCCACACGTCGTACTGATGTCTCTCGTACTGTAGTGTGGGTGGGCTCGTGCATAGGTCAGGACGTCCACTGGCTGCACGAGCACACCTGCAAGTGTCGGCCTACCTGAACGGGAACGACTTGTAATGCTCCCGGTTTCTCTCAGCCGGCGGACGACATTGATGATAGTAGCCGCAGCAGGATGAGAACGATTAAGGAAACGTAATGCATATTGGCGTGCTACCTTTCTTGCCCGACGACCGCATGCTCCGTACATCATAACCATTTTGCAGTACTCCTCGTTGGAATAACTAGCCATGTGTAGACTCGAAGATCCAGTCCACGCACTGTCTGATAAACCTTCCCTGACCGCCAATTTATGCTTCCCGATGAGGTATGACGTAGCGTTCCGTTTGCATAGTTTCATCCATCCTTCGCTGTTTTGCATGCAAACTTCGTTTACAGATTTTACGCTTTGCGATCTCATTCGTGACGTATTTATGCCGGTGATCGGATACCGAGAGATCTGCATTTCTGGACTTCTATTGGAGTTTTTGGTGAATGTAGGGCATCATTTCATACTAAATCGGTGACGCTCCACACGTTTGCTATGGACTTTGTTTTCGCTATCTCTCTTGGTTCTCGCGATAGTATCGCTAACTTCCAAAATTCGCCGCTAGGGGTGCTGCAATCGGTCTCATCTGATAGAACATAGTCACTTTACTATATGTACACACTACTTCCACAACTCTAGCATTTTGCGTTCAAAAGTTATTTCCCTGCTTAAGGACTTTCCTATACACTCTGCATGTATATGATAGTGAACATGGATCGCAAATAAATTTCTAGTTACTGTCTGATATGAAAATACATTTTCACAAAAATACTGATTTCATTACTCAATATTTCGTAGTCGTAAACTCGTAATGAATGAAAAATCTGATTCCTTAAATTCGTCAACTGACATCTTTTGAAAAGACAGTGGTACTTCGTAATGGAACCTCAAACTAATCTTTCAAGTACAAGAATGATTTGTTCACAAGTACAAGAATGATTTGGTAAACTATGACAACACTATAACTTTAAGTGAAACTATGACGACAGTTTATAATTTCGATTACAGGAACGGTTTATCACTTCCAGTGAAATGACAGCGATGATTTCATTAAGTTGACGAATCTATCTTGCTTACACTTTTACGTCGAAATTATTGCTACGCTAGATTTACGCTGTAATTTCTTTTTCTTCTGTATTTTGAAAGAGTATTAAACAAACGTGTAAACTCTGCAGTTATTTAAAAAAATCTAACACAGAAGTCCTTATTTAAATGCAATGAAACGCTAAACAATGCGAGACTTGTTTCGTTGTTGTACGTTAAATACGTGTCCCAGCATCTCCGTCTCTCTGCATCCCCGTCAACCTAGTGACGTCACAATCCGGTGCGCGGGCCTGTAAGCTATAAGGGGGTGATGGGTGAGCAGACCGTACTGTCAGAGCCGCGGATGGCTTAGTGGTTAGTGTTTCAGATTATCGATGCTAGAACCCTAGGTTCTAGCCTGGGCTGATCTTTCAGAGATGGTGTGATTTACTAACAATCGCTGAATATCCGCCGTGCATCGGACGAGCACGTAAAGTGACGGCCCCCAGGCTGGACCCACTGGTTAAATGGGTATCCTTTCCTATGTCCTCCCTGAAATTCTCTCACCCATCTATGTGCAATATCGTACTTATACGGTGGCGCCATCTACTGTACTCTAAGCTCACTACAAACTGTTCTGTCAAAAGTCGCTAGACTTGCTCTCATTCCTTCCGTTTCTGTGTCCTGCCCAAAAGGCGATCTCGCTGTAGGTGGCTGGGACCTAAACTCTACTCCCTGTGGACGGAAGTCCTACATGAAAATGACAAATAGTCTTCGGAGACCGTACTGTCTGTTAACCTTGCAGGACGATGATGTCACTCAGTGACGTCGCGATTATTCTTCTGCGAGGAAGGCGGGATGAGCAAATCGTACTATCTGTTAACCTTTGCAGGACGATAATGTCACTCAGTGACGTCGTGATTATTCGTCTGCGAGGAAGGCGGGATGAGCAGATCTTACTGTCTTTTAACCTTGCAGGATGATGATGTCACTCAGTGGCGTCGCGATAATTCGTCTGCCAGGAAGACGCGATCAGCAAACCTTTCTGTCTTTTAACCTCGGAAGACGATAATGTCACTCAGTAACGGCGCGATTATTCATTTGCGAGGGAGGCGGGATAAGCAAACCTTACTGTCTATTAACCTTGCAGGACGATGATTACACTCAGTGGCGTCGCGTACCCGTTTATGGCGTACTTTCTTCGCGGGCGGCATTTAAACAACCAGGAAAAGGTGGCAACTGGGGTGAAGGAGTTCTTCGCCTGGAAAGACAATAATTGATACCACCGCGGAATAGAAGAACTGGTTGACAGATTGCTAAAGACAGTGCAACACGACGGCCTATACTTAGAATGCTGGTCAGCTTTCGTTGTAAAGATACGTATAAAGACACAAAGTCATCCAAATATTGGAAAACTTTCGACTCACCATAATATACGGCATGGATAATTTGAACATCTCTTTATTATGTCGAGCATACATAATCTGCGTATCTATCTTTATATCTAGATTGGTTGATTTACATACATATCTACACTCAATAGGCAAAAAATTATAGATCGGGGTGATGGGCAGTTGACATGGGGATCCACCGTGCAGAGTACAAAACACCCGAACCGAACGCAGGCGATAAGTAGGCATACAGCAGAGCTTCCCAACAGGGTATCGCAATCGACGAACGTGGATAAACGTGGTGATCTGAGTGACTTTGATTATGTACGCATAATCGACGCAAAAGAGATTAGTCTTTTTAACGCTCATCTAGAGAGAATCATAGGGTGCCCGAGGGTAATCTTATCAAGGGTGTACCGCGAGTATACCATTGACGGACGTACAAGCGCCCAGAAAGTAAGTAATGGCCGACCACACGCCATTGATGACCGCTCGACGTAAACTATGGAGGGTCGTACAGACTGACCTTTTGGCAACATAAACACAAATCACATACAAGTTTAATGGCGGAGCCCCAAGCAGCGTCACTGAGCTAACGGTACGCAGTACGCTTCATACCCTGGAATACGGCAGCTGAAGCTCTACTCGTGTACCACATGTTGACTACTTTTCCTCGGACATTACGCCTCATCTGATACCGGTAACATCCGAACGGGACCTCTACAGAGTGCTGCTTCTTCGTGTGGTCAGAGGAATCCTCGTTTTCAGCTGTACCGAGCTGACGGTAGGATGCGGGTATTGCGTTAACAGCATGGAAAATGGACACTTGTGAAACACAAATAATTCTGTGACGGGAATCGAAACCGCAACCCTCTCACTCCGGAGTAAGTTCTTGCTCTCCCAACTAAGCTACACGGACTGAATACACTTTATTGACAAAACTCACCGGACACCTAGAAGAGAAACACATCATAGCATTTATTGACATACAGTAGTACGGTGTAGGTCCACTTTGGCCTTAATGCATGCACTGACCCTCCGAGACATGCTTTCCACAAGGTTTTGGAACACAGCGATAGGTGTGTGCTTCCATTCAGTACATTATGCTGCCGCTAACTGTTGCTTAGTAGTAGGCCTTGTTTCCAAACTTCTTATGCGGCTCTCCAATTCATCTCACAGGTGCTCTATGGGATTAAGATCAGGGCTCTGTGCTGCGCTGTCCACACACGATACTGAATTATCGTCAAACCACGCAGTAACAGTCCTTGCTTTATGGCTCAGTGCATTATCCTGCTGGTACCAACAAGGCTCTGCTCCATAGTATATTTCCACAGAGTTGGCAGGGCGTAATTGTCCAAAATATCGAGGTAGACGTGCTGGTAAACAGGTTTGTCCACGAAAACCACACCACGAAAAACACCGCCACACGATTACATTGCCAGCTCCAAACTTGACCGTAGGAACAGTGCACTGTGGTAAACAGCGTTCCCCCTGCTCCCGCCATACCCACACACGGCCATCAGACTGATGGATCGTGTATCTAGATTCATCAGTCCATAGGACCCGTTTCCATTGATCTACGGTCCATGATAAATGTTCTTTACACCATGATAAATGACGAGTAGCATTCCGAGTGGAGATGAAAGGTTTATAAGCAGCTACACGACTACTGTAACCCATGGAATGAAGTCTTCTGCTAATGGTACGTGTACAAACAGAGGTTCCAGCATTTTTACTCACCTGTACACTGAGGTCTTGTGCAGTACTCCGGCGATTAGCTGTAACGACTCTTCTGAGGCTTCGACGTCCTCTATCACTGATTTTCTTTGGTCTGCCAGTACGTTTTGCTACTGCAGGAACGCCGTGTGTCTTCCACTTATACAGTACATCCAAAACAGTTGACTTGGGTATGTTTAAACGCCTCCCGGTTTCTCTTATGGACATCCCACTGATATAACACCCAAAAATCTTTCCTTTCTCAAAATCAGTTCTCTCCCGCTGCGCATTTGTCGTCTTGGCACGTGCTTTACCTCTGTAGTAGGCCTACGCCACATCATCTTCCTCTTAATTTTTTTTTTTATTTAGAAGTGAAGTAGGAATTTTTACATTAATTCCAGACGATGTGTGGAATAAAAATCACACATTTTTCGAAGGACCCGAAGGCCAGTGCATCCATTTTGTTACGTTCGGGCGCCAATGTGAAGGCACAAATGTGTCCGAGACGGGGATCGAACCGGCCCCCCCTCACTCCAGAATAAGTTGATCTCCCAATTAAGCTACACAGACAGAATGTGTAGCTGCAGATTTGTCGTCTTGACACGTGCTTTACCTCTGTAGTACATCACATCCCTTCCACCGCCTTGAACAAAGCCGTAGCAGATCGGCTCTGTTCAAGGCGGCGGCGCTTGGGGAGCCTTCTCATGGGATATACTAGGTCCTTTAGTTTGTCTAGAGAACTCCTTACCCTCTGCGCGCTACCAGCCTGTGCTGGCTGATTACCTGCAAGCTTTCATGGCCATGGTGCATCCTGTAGCCGATGATCTGTTTCAGAAGGACAACTCGCCGCATCACCGGCCCGCAACCACCTAGGCACGGCTCGAATCATACTCATTTAAACATGGCACCATAGAGTGGCCCGTAAGGTTCATGAATTTAAACACTGCGGAAGATCTCTGGAATGCCGTGGAAGAGAACATCAGATCCATGGATCATGGACGTACGTCTCGGGCGGAGTTGTGGAAAATGCTTTAAGAGGCATGGCTGGCTTTACCTCCAGAAACCTTCTGGCATCTGTGGAGTTAAGAACATCATATCCATGGATCCAGGACCGATGTCGCTGGCAGAGTTGTGGGAAATGTTACAACAGACACGGGTGACATTACCTCTGGAAACCCTCTGGCATCTGATGGAGTTCAGAACATCAGATCCATGGATTCTGGACCGATGTCGCTGGTGGAGTTGTGGACAATGATGCAACAGGCATGTCTGTCATTACGCCCAGAAACCCTCTGGCATGTGGTGGAACAGAACATCAGACCCATGGATTCTGGACTGATGTCTCGGGCGGAGTTGTGGACAATGCTGCAACATGCATGACTGGCAATACTCCCAGAAACCCTCTGGAATGTGGTGGAGTAGAACATCAGACCCATGGATCCTGGACTGATGTCTGGGGCAGAGTTGTGGACAATGCTGCAACCTGCTTGGCAGGTATTACTTCCACAAACCTTCTGGCATCTGTGGAGTTAAGAATATCATATCCATAGATCCAGGATCGCTGTCGCTGGCAGAGTTGTGGGAAATGTTACAACAGACACGGGTGGCATTATCTCTGGAAACCCTCTGGCATCTGATGGAGTTAAAAACATCAGATCCATGGATTCTGGACCGATGTCGCTGGTGGAGTTGTGGACAATGATGCAACAGGCAGGGCTGGCATTACGCCCAGAAACCCTCTGGCATGTAGTGGAGTAGAACATTAGACCCATGGATCCTGGACTGATGTCTCGGGCAGAGTTGTGGACAATGCTGCAATATGTATGACTGGAAATACACCCAGAAACCCTCTAGAATGTGGTGGAGTAGAACATCAGACCCATCGATCCTGGAGTGATGTCTCGGGCAGAGCTGTGGACAATGCTGCAACATGCATGGCTGGCAATACACCCAGAAACCCTCTGGCATATGGTGGAGTAGAACATCAGACCTATGGATCCTGGACTGATGTCTCGGGCAGAGTTGTGGACAATGCTGCAACATGCATGACTGGAAATACACCCAGAAACACTCTGGAATGTGGTGGAGTAGAACATCCGGCCCATCGATCCTGGAGTGATGTCTCGGGCAGAGCTGTGGATAATGCTGCAACATGCATGGCTGGCAATACACCCAGAAACCCTCTGGCATGTGGTGGAGTAGAACGTGAGACCCATCGATCCTGGAGTGATGTCTCGGGCAGAGTTGTGGAAAATGCTGCAATATGCATGGCTGGCATCACACCCAGAAACCCTCTGGCATGTGGTGGAGTAGAACATCAAGCCCATGGATTCTGGATCGATATCTGAGGCAAAGTTGTGGACAATGCTGCAACAGACATGGCGGATATTACCTCCGTAAACCTTCCGGTACCTGGTGGAGTCAATGTCTCAACGTATACAGGCTGTTTTCCGCGCTAGAGGAGAACCAACACACTACTACATATGTTTCTCTAATCTTTTGTCCTTTGAGTGCTTTTGTTTTCAGGGTAGCAACAATAGGCCAATTACATTGTTGGTCAAAACCACTTCTTGAGGAATACAACAATGCCCAGAAATCATATATAAGTAAAAGAAAAACTCCCTCCAAATAATAAAAAGTCTGCATCCTTCTCAGCGCAGCTTCAATGCTTATTTAGTGAGAAGTCATTAACTGAGTATTTTTCGCTGGTTTATATCAAACGTAATTTCATATAAGCCTACGTGATTTCCACTTACGAGAGATTTCATATTACTTTTGCGTGTTAAAAGTGATTGAGTTACCTATAACTGTTTTATTCAAGCAGTTCCAAGTTGGAACAGCGTAAAGCGATCCTCACATTGACAGCATCAGTCGAAAATGTAATTTTAATTCACTGAATATACTGTAAATTTTCTTTATGCGAGCAATTATTTTCAATAACACCAATTTAGAACTTACGGCCTTTCCTTTTCTTCGGGACGGAAGAAAATATGTAACATTAGTGGTAGTCGAAATGTATCTTCAATAACACCAATTCAGAACTTATGGCCTTTCATTTTCTTCGGCACAAAAGAAAATTCGTAACATTAGTGGTAGTTGAAATGTTAAGGATAACCCGGTGGTGCAGTGGTCTAAGAGATGGCAGTTCAACAGTAAAGGCCCCGGGTTCGAATCTCGCGAGGCATGGATGTTGTGTTCGTGTTACGGCGCTAGCTCTCTTCCGTCCCTGGAACCAGTGGCCCAAAATTAGGGACGGGCGACTGCTTATAGCCCATTGAGTTGCTCACGGTGGTCGTTAAAACTTCGATCACACACACAAATGTTAAAATTGGGTTTTTTGATTCTATAAGATCAAATTAATTTTCAGGAATTTTAGAAATTGTTTAAAGATAAAACTACCTTTCAAAACGCTATATACCTCATAAATATATCTTTCCACAATGCTGGGTTTGTACATGATCCTCCACACTCCACATAGTGTGTCAAGTATCTGCTCCCAGCAACAAAAATCTTCGTCTGCTTGGATTTGCGCAACGTTTACATTCTTTTTAATTTGTTTCAGACAGTTTCCTTTCCTTTCATGCATTCTGGGTTATACAGCGCGTACTGCAGCACTGGTCATTTTAAGAAAAAAGTCAGCACGCAGTGTTTCGATATCAGCAATATAGGGTGATTGAGTGAATTACCATGGAAAATTTGAAGTTACTCAGGTACGTTAGAGTTGCGCTTACTCAGCGTAGCAAGACTAAGGCCGTTGACTGACTGAATTGTTTAGTTGACGAACTGTGACTGAATTGTTTAGTTGACTAACTGTGACTGAATTGTTTAGTTGACTAACTGTGACTGAATTGTTTAGTTGACGAACTGTGACTGAATTGTTTAGTTGACGAACTGTAACTGCATTGTTTAGTTGACGAACTGTGACTGAATTGTTTAGTTGACGAACTGTGACTGAATTGTTTAGTTGACGAACTGTGACTGCATTGTTTAGTTGACGAACTGTGACTGCATTGTTTAGTTGACGAACTGTGACTGAATTGTTTAGTTGACGAACTGTGACTGAATTGTTTAGTTGACGAACTGTGACTGCATTGTTTAGTTGACGAACTGTGACTGCATTGTTTAGTTGACGAACTGTGACTGAATTGTTTAGTTGACGAACTGTGACTGAATTGTTTAGTTGACTAACTGTGACTGAATTGTTTAGTTGACGAACTGTGACTGAATTGTTTAGTTGACGAACTGTGACTGAATTGTTTAGTTGACGAACTGTGACTGCATTGTTTAGTTGACGAACTGTGACTGAATTGTTTAGTTGACGAACTGTGACTGAATTGTTTAGTTGACGAACTGTGACTGCATTGTTTAGTTGACGAACTGTGACTGCATTGTTTAGTTGACGAACTGTGACTGAATTGTTTAGTTGACTAACTGTGACTGAATTGTTTAGTTGACGAACTGTGACTGAATTGTTTAGTTGACGAACTGTGACTGAATTGTTTAGTTGACGAACTGTGACTGAATTGTTTAGTTGACTAACTGTGACTGAATTGTTTAGTTGACGAACTGTGACTGAATTGTTTAGTTGACGAACTGTGACTGAATGGAGTTATGGCTTCCATTCAGTTAGTAACTAAGGCTTCATGCTGTCCTCTTGCACTCACTTTCATTGTTGTTTCAGTTCTGTATCTTTTTCTTTTCAGATTTCAGTCTGCTTTGATTCTCAAGATCTTTGCTTCTCTCTGTACACGTTGGGGAAAAATGATGGGGAATATATTGTTTTTTGCATCATCCGTTCAGCAGACACATTATCAGAAATAAAATATCTATTTGACTTTTTAAGTTTTTAAGCGTGAGAGATGTTTCTCACTGAGTATTGAACATATCTGTATTCGGAAACCATTTTTTTTTTTTGAGCGAAAATTTTATGGATTTTGCCTTAGTTTAGCAGCCCTTTTTGTCTCATGAATTACTCAGTCTTTAAAGTTGCATTTTGTTTTCGGTAACGACTCTTCGTTCTAAATAACTGCATGTTTCTCTCTCCCGGTTCTTTCTCCAAAGGTGTCTCTTAGGATTGGGTAGTACTGTAGATTTAGCGAACAGGAATTTCGTTCCACGAACTGTACGAGATTTGTGTGGGTAACAGTAATATTTTCTTCTCTCTCTCTGTCTCTCTCTCTCTCTCTCTCTCTCTCTTTCTGTCTCTCTCTCTCTTTCTCTCCTCTTTCTGTCTGTCTTCCTCGCTCTCTCATTCTCTCTCGTCCCCCTCTCTCTGTCTCTTTCACCCTGTCTCTCTCTCTCTCTCTCTCTCTCTCTCTCTCTCTCTCTCTCTCTTCCCCTCTATCTCCCACTCTCTCTGCCTCTCTCTCCTACTTTTCCGTTCTTTATATCCCTCTTATGCTCGTTGACTCTAATTCTAAATGAACGTTTGGTGATTCCAATGTAGTATCGCTTGGAACCATCCGGATACTGTAGAGATATGGCATAAAAACCTACTTCGTTGGAAAGTGGGGGTTTGTCAGAATTTCGCTTAAGCATAGCATATAAAGATGTCGGAGATATTGTGCTGACACCTTGGTTCATATTCCTTCGCGTGTTCTTGAGTTTATAGAAAACGTTTGGTACGTAAGGAATAGAGCCCAGATAACGAAGCCGCGGCTTAGAAAGATTGACATGACTTTTTCTGTTTATCTCGATATATTCATGCACCATGTTTGGGTCGTACCTGTCGTACACGGTGTACTAGGGATGGGACATTCAAATCCTCGAATCCCGCGTATCTCGAAAAATGATTCTCGAGATTCGAAAACTCGAATTTTTGCGCTTTTCTCGTCAATAGAATCTTAATCTAAAAAACTTGGCGTTTGGTTCTTGTTCAAGAGCGGTATTTATTCGAATTTTTGTCAGCACGATGAGTTCTGACATTAGAAAATAATCAAAGATCGTCTACGGTGTGTACTCAGCTATTTAAAATAGCTCGTTACTTCCAAATCGGATGCAACAAACAGTGAAGGAATTGTTCAGCCAAACACAGAGAACAACCGACGAAGATACCGCAGTCTCTCATCGGACAGTGCCTTAGCCACCATGCCTCAAGTATAGCGGAAAACGTGACTCAGCCTTATTTTATCTCTTTTCCGGCAGCCGTTACCGTGGTAGCGAGCATGAAAACGGAGCAGAGAGTGTGACCTTGAGCCGCGTCGCACACATGACTCCAGTTACTCTGTCGACACCTCAGCGTTTCTAGTTCTACTCAACTCTTCGCGGCGTCTCACTCGCACACGCTATCAATATACACTCGGCGCTATCCGGTCTGTATTTTTTGTCTCAATCTCAGCGTTTCTCGCCCTTCGTTGTTTCTATTCCTACGTAGTCTCAATCGCTAACCACAGCATTTACGCATACTTAGGAGCGATTTATCTTGTGCCTGTAAACAAAAAATGTCGAAAATGTGAATTGTTACTCAAAAAAAAAATTTTTTTTTTCGAGATTCGCGAGATTCGAGGGATTCGAGAACCTTTTAGGATTCGGATTCGAGTAAAATTTAGGATTCGTCTCACCTCTACGGTGTACTACCATGTCTTATCGTTCTCGAATCAGAAGAGCTTTCGTCCTATCCTCCGATGTTTCTCCTAGAATAGGCGAATTAAAAAGAGTCATCGAATTGATCACTGAGGCAGGATACGACCCGAACATGGTAGATAGACATCGAAAGAAACGGAAACAGTCATACTTGGTGTAAAGTTCCTTGTGTTATTCCTTAAGTTTTGCTTTATGCATATTTAATATGGCCTCTCAACTTGACTTTAAAATGTTCTTTCCTTTATTCAGTCCAGTTTGAGAGGAAATCACAATGCTGTAATAGTGCACTGATGTTTGTGAAAACTGCAACACCAAGAAAGAATGCCGCCCCGGTGGCGCAGTGGTCTAAGCGATGGCTTCTGATCATTCGTCCGAACGGGGTCCGGGTTCGAATCCCGCCGAGGCATGGATGTTGTGTTTGTCTTACGGCACTGGCTCTCTCCCTTCCCTGGAACCAGTGACCTTAAATTAGGGACGGGCGACTACTTATAGCCCATTGAGTTGCTCACGGTGGTCGTTAAACCTCCAATCAAAAAAAAAAAAAAAAAAGAAAGAATCGCGATATTCAAATGAAATTTATATCACAGATTGCTCATGTTACAGGAAATAAATGATTGAATTTGTAGAGCTATAAAAGATTTTTTTTTTTTTTTTTGCTTCAAAACTTAGCGTCGTGGGAAACCACCTCGAGCAACAATAACAGCCTCCACAATGCGTGGCATTGAATGGAAGACGTTTTGATATCGTCCAGGGAAATGGCCTGCCAGGCAGCTTCTATGTGAGTCCAGAGTTAATTTGCCGTGACTGGCATGGGCGCTTGACGGGCCAGTCGCTTAGCTGCCATGTCCCAGACTTGTTCGATCGGGGACATATCCGGTGAACGTGCAGGCCAGGAAAGAAGCGGTATCTACAGTGCATGGAAGAGGTGTTTGCCATTCCGTGCCACATGCGGCCGGGCATTATTTTGCTGGAATACAGCGCCAGGAGTACTCTGAAAGAAGGATTATCACCTCTACCTCTAACACATTCCTGGTGTATCTATGGCTGTTAATGATTCTCCGAATTCATGTCAGGCGAAAGCGCGGATTGAACTTAATGGCGTCCCTAACCATGAGCTTGGCGTTGGAGCAGTATGCTGCCGCAAAATGCACGCTGCGAGGTGTCTGTCGTTCACCACCTGGTCTTCGAACAACATTTATTCGACCATCACGCAGTGATGTATTCAGGTATATTCTCGGGGTTATTAGCCCCCCCCCCGCCGGAAATCTATGAATACCCCGCCCCCGTATTGTGTTCGTTTATAACTGAATATTTAGAGAAATTAATTTAAAAAACTAAGAAAAATGAGGGGAAACATTATAATAATAAAGAGAAAAACATCCACATGAACTTCAGTCTGAAATTTCTCTCATCCTTCGACAAAACATTAAACAGTCCTCGCTGAAGGGGCAATTTTTCAAGTACTGAAAACTCGGACTACTTCCGCTATAGAAACCTAATTGCACCCAGTAGAAATGTTTGCTCTAAAATTCATCGTCATATTTTGGAAGCTGGCATTCAGTTTTATTTCTGTCTTCTCGATGCCGACTTTCCATGTATACGCGCTCAGTGTAGCTAACGTGGCGTTAGAGCTTCCAATACAACAAAATATTTGCTACCTAATTTTTAACAATACCAAATGTTAGTGTATCAATACAACAAGCAAATGTTAGTGCATCAATACAGCAAGTTTTTGCTACCTAATTTTTAACAATAGCAAGAGTTGCCCAGAGCTCGGACAAGCGTTTTTCAGGTAACGTGATGTTAGTGCATCCAATACAACAAAATCTTTGCTACCTAATTTTTAACAATACCAAATGTTAGTGTATCAATACAACAAGCAAATGTTAGTGCATCAATACAGCAAGTTTTTGCTACCTAATTTTTAACAATAGCAAGAGTTGCCCAGAGCTCGGACAAGCGTTTTTCAGGTAACGTGATGTTAGTGCATCCAATACAACAAAATCTTTGCTACCTAATTTTTAACAATAGCAAATTATTGGAAATTGTTTCCAATATAAGGTTTTCTTTTTTCGTGGTGGTAGTGGTTTACACTCAGCGACCAAAAAAATAAATAAATAAAAAGAGGTACCTCAAACTGCCATCGAAACATTTAGTTAGTTTTTGGTATTTTTACTACTGTTTGCTAATTTAAATAATATAAAGAAAGGGATTGAAACCAAACGGCAGGGGAATAACTTACACCATAATTTTCAGGTAACACTATAATGATTCCTTAATAATCAGAAACACGGTTGTAGTAAGGCGATGACATCATTTTTACCACCCCAAATGTCTTGGGGGGATTTTCCCAGCACAGCCTTACTCTTTACTAGCGTTCTCAATAATTTACACCACCCCATTGTAAAATCCGTTGTCTATTACTGAATCAAAACAAAGGTATAACATTTTTATATTTTTAATTACTTGCATGTGTAGATTTCTTCGTATCTGCATTTGCGATATAAGAATATAATAAAACTTTTGTACTCTATTTAAAATTTTTATAAATATTAATATATACACTGACGGAAAAAAAATCTCAACACCAAGAAGGGTTTGTGTTAGATAAACGACAGTTGGTAGGCGGTGAGAGTACATCTGTAAGATGACGTCTATGCAAATTTCGCGCTAGTAGTGCCCCTCGGAACATGCAAAGCAGGTTTGCTGTAAACACTCGCTGTAACGTTCGTGAGAGTTAGTTATCGTTGAGATTCGACGTAGTGTGTTGTTGTTAGTCAAGAATGCCTTTAAGAAGACGAAGAAGCCATTATCAACAGCTCACGGAGTTGGAACGAGGTCGTGTAATAGGGCTACGAGAAGGTGGATTTCCTTTCCGCAATATTGCCGAACGACTTGGCAGGAATGTTGCCACTGTGCATGATTGTTGGCAGCGGTGGTCAAGGAAAGGTACTGCCTCAAGAAGACCGGGTTCCAGCCGGCCACGTGGCACTACTGAGAGGGAAGACCGCCGTGTACGGCGTATGGCCGTGGCGCATCGTACCGCGTCTGCGGCAACAATTCGAGCTGCAGTTCCCACCACAGTGACACAACGAACTGTTACAAATCGGTTACTTGAAGGACAGCTCCGAGCCATACGCCCTGTAGCGTGCATTCCACTTACTCCAAACCACTGCCGTTTGCGACGTCAGTGGTGTCAAGCTAGAGCTCATTGGAGGACGGAGTGGAGATGACTTGTGTTTTCTGATGAAAGCCGGTTCTGCCTGGGTGCCAGTGTTGGCCGTGTGTTGGTTAAAAGGAGGCCAGGTGAGCACCTGCAACCAGCCTGTCTGCTGCCGAGACACACTGGACCTACACCTGGAGTTATGGTCTGGGGAGCAATTTCCTATGGCAGCAGGAGTACTCTCTTGAATATCCCACGCACCCTGACAGCACAGTTGTACGTCGGTCTGCTGATTCAACCTGTTGTACTGCCAATCATGAACAGCATTCCAGGGGGTGTTTTTCAACAGGATAACGCTCGCCCGCATACCGCTGTTGTAACCCAACATGCTCTACAGAGTGTCGACGAGTTGCCGTGGCCTGCTAGATCATCAGATCGTTCACCAATCGAGCACGTATTGGACATCATTGGACGACAACTCCAGCGTCACCCCCAACCAGCTTTAACCGTCCCTCTATTGGCCGACCAAATGCAACAGGCATGGAACTCCATCCCACAAACTGACATCCAGCACCTGTACGACACAATGCATGAACGTTTCGGTGCTTGCATTCAACATTCTGGCGGTTACACCGGTTATTAATGTACCAGCATTTCACATTTAAAATGGCTCTTCTCGCGCTTACATTAAGCTGTGATCTTGAAACCTTAATCGATTAAATATGTTACCTATACAAATGTATTGCCGCCATTTCATTCCTCTACAACTATTTTTTCGTGGTGTTGGGATTTTTTTCCATCAGTGTATATGTACAACAAAACTGTGATTATATGTGTATAATCCGTCAACAAGTTTTAGCCCCCTGGAAATTTGTAATTGCTCCCTCCCCCTTCGGAAAAAAACTCTCTGAATGCAACACATACTATTACGGTCCATCAAGTTGTATCGTGGCTTGTCAGTCAAAACCCCTGAAGATAAAGAAAGCCTCCGAACTGGTCTGTGACGTCAGAGCTAGTGGATCGACTGGAGCCTCGAGCTCGCCGCTCCTGAAAACGCGGACGAAGTACCACGGTGTTTACGCAGAGAAATAATTTCTCGAGTGCGATACTAGACAAGTCGAGTACACAGCAATAAAACTGACCATGGTTTTTTTTTCTGTATTTTTTATCCATAGATAACATCAAAAGATTACATCCTTAGCTTTCATTTATTTTCTCAGTTTCCCGCAATGATATCTGTGAATCAGGGAATTCAAAAATTCTCTTGTGCTGGGAAATGATTTCATGTACGGGCCTTAAAATTAAGTATTTCAGGAAATTTTTCCTTTAGTCTTCAATTTGGCTAAAGGATCATGAACATAATAGTTTTTTCACGCATGACATGAAAAGCCCAACATTGGACGTTAAGCATTTTTGTAACTGCGATTTTTTTTAAGTGCGTGAATGGGAAATTGGTAGGATTTCATGAACATAATCATTTCACTCAAAACTTTTAAAAATTCCCTTCGCGTTCGATTTATTTTAAAAAAAAAAAGAAGGTTGTGTAATTGCGTAACGAAAGCGAAAGCAAAATTTCTGGTTCAGTGAGTATATTTCCTGAAAATACTGTGTGTTCAAATCTTGCAACTACTTTTAGAAGGTAAAAAAAATTCTAAATAAAAACACTGAGGAAAAAGTTCTTTGTCAGATGAACATGGAAGGTATTAATTCAGATATCTTCGAATTTATGCACATAACATTACAAATTTTATGCTGGGAATTCAAAATGTCACACCTTTTTTTTTTTTTCTGACTTTCTGAAAACATAGTTTACACAAAAGGTGTTAATTTTCTCCAGCAGTCTATTGCAAAACAAACTTTTTTTTTCATTTTTAAACTGAAACAGATATTGAAAATATCAATTAGCACATTAACAGACTCTCCTCCCTCCCCCCAAACAGAAAACACAAGCAACAACAAATGCGCCCTTCATTATGCATAAGTACTTTCTTTTTGCACGATGTGCTTCTTGCAGAGAGAAACGTTCCACTGCCAATATCCTGAAGATATCCTTATGCATGCTACTATGATTGCAACTAGGAATTAGAGTGCTACTTTGTAGAAGAGTTCAATGTAGACAATTCAAGGTCACAGTTTTCTAATCCGTACCTCAGTCTCTACCACAACTTACTTTAAATTAAATTGTCGGCAGAACATGCTATCGTGAGAACAATTACGTTTAACGAACCTTCGAATTCACGCTGGGTTCAAAATTCTTTATTGGTACGAAAGAAATCCATCTTCTTCGAAGGCTTTCAACTTTTGGAATGCTGAAAACAATAGCTTTTGGGGTGCTTTGTAATTAGATCTACATAAAGGCACCCAATAGTTTCCAGACATGTTATATAAAAACTGTAATTCACGTGCACGACAACCGAAAGCTCAACACTGACCAATGCAGCATGAACGCGAAGCTAATATCGGCACTCCCCTTACGTTCGCCCTTTGACACCGCTGGAGAGAGGGATTGCGATGGTCCTCTGACCATGACGTCACATCCCTTCGCAGTTCGCGCGTTAAGGCTTGGTCTCCAGGGGGTTTGGCGTCAGTGCACCAAAGTCTGTGTTCGAGACACCATTGCAGCCTGAGGCAGTTTGAGGGAAAACGTAATACGCAGCAATGGGCTGCCAGCGACCAATCCTATGTTAGGCAGATGACGTCGAACTCTGCTGGAAGACAAAGCCTGACATATGACAGTGGTCCACTGCTGCGCTAACACTGTGGATGTTACAGTGCGATCGGTCACTATCATGCGGTAGAGGTGTCTGTCATCCCGTGTCTTCGTGCAATTTTGCGGTCGATTCCCGGATTTCTGTGAGTCCGAGCCTCATCTGTCCACTGACGTCACTATAATGAATATATCGCTTCTGCTACTGAATTATAATGAATTCAGCTTCTTCTAAGCTAATGCTTCTTCTAATGCTTGTTGTTTGTTAATTATATCATGAATAAACTTTCCTGCTAGTAGTGTAGTAATAATAATGAACAAGCTTTTAACTGCTAGTAATGTTGTAGTAGTAATTAAGATGAATAAAGTCTTATGCTGGTTGTTAATAATAATCAACTAATGAAATTAACCTAACAGCCAGACAGAGATCTGACAAAACTATGAACTGAGAAAGACGTACTTACTAAGACAATCTTTTATTTGGTAAACTTCTGGCTCTCACATAAACGAAGATCTCTTTACACACGAAACAAAGCTCTCACGCACATAAACAACCGCTCTCTCTATACAACAACAGCTCTCTGACACATAAACAACAGCTCTCTTCGTACAACAACAGCTCTCTGACACATAAACAACAGCTCACTTCGTACAACAACAGCTCTCTCTACGTATCGTTGAACGCGCCTATTTATACTGGCTACCACCACGTCATGACTTACACTCATTGCCAGATCTCATTCAGCGGGAGAAATAACATCTCGTTCAGTAAGAAGATAATTTACATAGTAAAATAAAATAACCAGAGATAGTAAAAATCAAAAGGAAAGTGAATCGAGAGTATACGTTACATCACGTTTGCTGTATTGGCGTTTCGTTCAGTGATTTAGTTGTAATTGAAAAAGTATAGGAACGCCCAGTGATTTTACGGCATTAATACCTGCCTCCTTCTTAAATCCTCTCCCTATTATTCCGCCTCTCCCCTTTGTTTTCATATTTACAGTATGAGAAAGTATAGTGATTGGTCGAGATCAGGCTTCCGGATTAACTCGTTTTGGCATTCAAGGAACAATTTCACCGTTTTGGTAAGACAACACTGAAATGTTGGGGCCCACATCGGGGCCGTTTTGGGGTGTTAAATCTAAAACCACCCCATATTATCGAAAAGTGATGTATTCAGGCATCTTCTCGGGGGTGCTTGCCCCCGCGAAAGTCCTTGAACGCCGCCACCCTTCCCTGTAGGTTTTTGTGCGATCTCCCCTTATATTTAGTCTAATTCTTTTCGTTTATACACTATCTACCAACAAGTAATTAGACACCCCTGCAAACGACGATATCTGCGGTCCTGATACACGTCACGGCCGCCCCCGTTAAATATCGTGTGGGAAACAATAACGCAACCAGTCGCATGCAAGATACCACGCAGTTCGGAGCTCTCTGATTTCGAGAAAGGTGTAATCGTCAGGTATTACAGAAATGGCCGATCCATACGTGATATATCCAGCTAGTTGAAGTACCCAAAATCGACAGTGGTTTACGTGATTGGCAAGTGGAAGATGAGAGGTGACTGTCGGAATGTGCCCAGACCCGGCAGACCCACAAAACTGGGAGTTAGAGACCGATGAGTGCTGGCCAGAGAAATTTGGAAGAACCGCACGAAATCGATGGGCCACATCCGCGAGCAGTTTCAACAGTCATCCGAGAGTGTTCTTTTGATGAATACCATCCGTAAGGAAGCCCATCTGCTCGGTTATCATGGACGTGCTACCGCCCACAAGCCTTTGATCACCAAGTCCAATAGCGCTGCTCGGCTAACGTGGTGCAAAGAACGTCGACAGTGGACCGTTGAACACTGGAAACAGGTTCTCTGGAGCGACGAATCAAGGTTCACCCTCTACCGTTCGGATGGCAGGGTCTGGGTTTGGCGTCTGCCTGAAGAACGCCTCCTGCCGGAATGTATTGTGCCAACTGTGAAGTTCGGCGGCGGTGGAATTATGCTATGGGGGTGTTTCTTCTGGTATGGCACGGGACCCTTGGTCGCAATTTCTGGTAGACTCAACGGCGAGACGTATTGCACCATTTTGGATGACCATGCGCTTCCTACGTTGTGGCAGTTTTACGGGGTGGACCCAAGTTACTTTCAGGATGACAGTGCAACCTGTCATGTTGCGTGGTCCACCATGGCTTGGTATGGTGACAATGGGGTTAATCGAATGGACTGGCCTGCGCAGAGCACGGACCTCAACCCTATCGAGCACCTCTGGGACGAGTTGGAGCGTTGACTTAAGGGTGCCCCACTGTCCGAACTCGGTGAAGGAACTGACCTGTCTTCTCGAAGCCGAATGGAAGAAAATACCGCTAGCCGTCGTGCAACGCCTGGTTGAGAGTATGCCCCGCAGGGTCGCAGCTGTAATCGCCGCTCGCGGAGACTCCACCAAGTATTGAAGGTAAATAAACATCCTTTTCCTTTGCTATCACAGGTGTCCAATTACTTGTTGGTAGATAGTGTAGCTGAATATTGGAGAAATGAATTAAAAAAACTTAAGATCAGATCAGATCATATCATATGTACAGGATTTCAGGAAGGGGAGTATCTGACCACAGGTCTTAAACAACTGTTATAAATAGGAAGCTATGAGATTTGGGCTAGAGTGCCCGATAGGAAAGTCACACGGTAGCTAGGTAGAAAGGGGGAGGAAGACGCTCTTATTTATTCCCGGAGCCCAGTACCCGGGTCCGACGATTTAACATGCCCATCCAACGCACGGCGGATATTTAGTGGTTCGAGCGTTCGTACCTGCCTACTAGGATCGAACCCGGGGTCTTCTCCGTGGCAGTCACGAACGCTGACCACTAGGCCATCCGCAGCCAAAAAAAAAAAATAAATAAAATAAATAAATAAATAAAAAATCCACATGGAATTCAAAATTTCTATCATCGTTGAATAAAACATTTAAGAGTACTCGCTGCAGGGACAGTTCTTCAGGCATTGACAACTCGGACTACTTTCGCAATAAAAGCTTAATTTCACACAGTAAAGATGTTTGCACTGCAATACATCATCATATTTTGGAAGCTCGCATTCAGCTTTGTTTCAGTCTTCTGGATGCAGACTTTCCATGTTTACAGTTAAGCCTCAGTGTAGCTAATGAGACGATAGATCTTTCAAAACAACAAAATATTTGCTACCTAATTTTTAAGAATAGTAAATTGTTAGAAATTGTTCCCACAAAAAGTCTTTTTCGTCCTTACGGTGTGAAGTTCACACTCTGTGACAAAAAAATAAAAAAAATAAAAATAAAAATCGGGGCACCACAGACTGGCATCCAAACAGCTATTATTACTTGTTTTCGCTACTATGTGCTGATCTAAATAACCTAAAGGGGCTGAAATAAAATGGCAGGGAAATGGTTTACACCATACGTTTTCAGGTAACACTGTAATGATTCCTTAATAATCAGAAATACGCTTGTGGTAAGGCGAGAATATGTTTACCACTCCCAATGTTTTGGGGGAGATTTTTTCCAGCCCAGCGTTATCTTACAAGTATCCTCAATATTTTACAACACCTCATGGTGAAATCCGTGGTGAATTACTGAATTAAAGCAAAGGTATAACTTCTTTACAGTTTTAATAATTTGTATGTGTAGTTTTCTTGGAATTTGCAGTTCACAATCAGTCAACAAGTTTCAGCCCCCTCAAAATTTGTAATTGTTCCCCCGGACAAACCTCTTTGAATGCAACTCTGCATATAAAGGTGTTCATTCCTAAGGTTCTCCTTCCCTAATTTCTCTCTGCCTTCTATGTGCACAATCGTATGCTTGTACGGTGGCGCCATCTAGTGTGTTCTCTCTCACTTACAAACTATTCCGCATGAATCGCAAGATTCGTTCTACTTTCTTCAATTTCTGTGCCCTTCCCGAAAGGGCACACAAACTGAATGAAGTTAGAGGACATATATTTAAAATTTATGGATTTTTTGTGTGCATATGTTTGAAATATATGTTCTCAAAAACGAGTACATATATTTCAAATTAGAAATACCAGATATATTCACAATTGATTCTTTGTATGTACTCAAAAATGAGTACGTGTTTTTTCCAAAAATGAGACACAAGTACTCGGAGGTATTATAAGCCCAGAATGTACTCAACAAGTTAGTAAAATCATGCAATGCATTGATTATGATACGCTTTCCAACGTACCAGAAATTATTACTCAAGCTATTACTCAAGTTATGAGGATAATGGCTGTGGAAGAATTCTCGCTCCTGTTATCTGACCTTTGACCCCATTTCGATTATATGAAACATATTTGCCGCAGTATACCTCCGGAGCAACATACTAACGTTTTGTCGCAATAGAAGCATTTTAGTCAAGTTATGAGGATAATGGCTGTGGAATAAATCTCGCTCCTGTGCCATGACCTTTGACCCCATATCAATTATATTAAACAGAATTGTTTCAGCGTACCTCCGGAACAACACGACAAAGTTTTGTTGCAATCGAAGTGTTTTTACATAAGTTATGATGCATAAGTGCAATGGAATGGATCCCGCTCCTATGTACTGACCTTTGACCCCATCTCTCCCATTTTCAACAGGGTTTGCCCCCAGGTGTTGTCCTACCACATACTAAAACGTCATTGAAATCGAACCATTTTTACGCGAGTTATCGTGAGGACGGTTAGACAGACAGACGGACAGACAGACAGACAGACAGACGGACGGACGGAGAAAGCTGGAGCATATACGCTTCTTCAACCTACGGTTGGAAAGCGTAAAAAACGAGTACATTTTGTTTATTTCTAAGTACCAATATTTAACAGTGCGTTTACCCATGTTCATCTATTGCGGCACGCTGTTGGATAGCTCTTCTGCCTGCCTAATTATCTCCAGCGTTCATTTGGGTCTGTTCCACTCTGCACGGGGGATGCCCATGTCAACTGTCCATCACCCCTATCTCTAATGTTTTGTCTATTGAGTGTATTATTCCACAAAACAACTAATACCTCACAGAGAGTAATCTCCACGACGAAATTTAGCAAACCAACCCCGGCGGAATCGAGTGTTTACAGTACCGGTGCCATACATAGCTCACACATTTTTTTTTGCTTTTGCATTGTATTTTTATTCTTGCGATAGAAAAACAGCATTAAACGACTAAAATGAACCTCTCATTTTCAGACTTAAGCCAAATGAATACAAATGAATCGAGCACGCCGAACTCTTTTACATATGAGTATCGAATTCCACTCTTTCAGAATACTCTATATTGACAAAAGTCCCCGAACACTTCTTCAAAAGCAAATGAACGGATCCGCTGCGTTCTTAAGATGCGCGGTACAGCTGCAAATGGTATGAAGCAAGCCTGAAGCCGATCGCGATCATGTTGCACTGTAAGGTTGAAAGAAAATGTCGCGGTGGGAGAGAACTGACTTTGAGAAAGGACAGATTGTTGGATGTTATATATTAGTGGGTTGTCCATAAGAGAAACTGAGAGGAGTTTACACATACCCTAGTCAACTGTGTCAGATGTACTGAATAAGTGGAAGACACATGGCGTGCCTAAAGCTGCAAAACGTAACGGCAGACAGAAGATAATCAGTGATGGAGGACGTCGAGGCCTCAGGAGAGTCGTTACAGCTAATCGACGGAGTACTTGCACAAGACCTCAGTGTACAGGTGAGTAAAAATGCTCGAACCCCGGTATGTACACGTACCATGCGCAGAGAACTTCATTCCATGGGTTACCGTATTCGTGCGGTTGCCCATAAGCCTTTCATCTCCACTCGGAAAGCTACTCGTCGTTTCGCATGGTGTAAAGAACATTTCTCGTGGATCGCAGATCAATGGAAACGGGTCCTGTGAACATAAATCCAGATACACGATCAATCAGTCTAATGAGCGTGTGTGGGTAGGCTGCAGCCTGGGGAACGCTATTTACCACAGTGTACTGTTCCTACGGTCAAGTTGGGAGATGTCAGTGTATTCGTGTGGCGGTATTTTTCGTGGTATGGTCCCGACTTATTGGTTACCGTGGATAAACCTGTAAACCAGCACGTCTATTACGATATTCTGAACAATTATGCTCTACCAACTGTGTGGCAATACAATGGAACCGAGCCTTGTTGGTAACAGAAGGATAATGCAGCGAGCCATAAAGCAAGGACTGTTACGGCATGGTTTGACGATAATGCCGTATCGTGTGTGGACTGGCCTCCAAAGTGCCCTGATCTTAAACCCATAGAGCACCTATGGGATGAATTATAGCGCCGCATAAGAAGTTTGGAATCAAGGTCTACTACTAAGCAACAGTTAGCGGCAGCATTATGTACTGAATGGAAGCGCATACCTATCGCTGTGTTCCAAAACCTTGTCGAAAGCATGTCTTGAAAGGTCAGTGCATTCATTAAGGACAAAGGTGGACCGACACCGTACTAATGTATGTCAATAAATGCTATTTTGTGTTTCTCTTCTAGGTGCCCGGTGACTTTTGTCAATATAGTGCATATAAATATCATGTGTCTTCAGTACAAGTACACCTTTAAAACTCATACTAGCGATATCTATCTCCAGAATACGAAAGTACTTTTTTTAAATAACCCACAGTATATAAAAAAATAGGTGTGAGTTCATGGACTTTTTTGAAAATAACGTGCAGAAAATTTGCCAGTGGGTGTCTGCCTTTTAATGAAATGTCCGTTTCTTCTGACTTAAGTACGTGACAGATTTTCTGTAGTGTGTAATTCCGTTTATTTCGAAAATATCTGTTTCGGTTTTTTCTGTATTTATACAGAAATTTCGCGCATTATTTGGTTTTTACTTTCTCAGCGCTTTTGCTAAGGATTCTTATTATCTAATGTATGAAGAAGTACAAATCTTTTCCCTTTTCCCTTGGCGACGTTCAAAAAGGTTCATCTTCAACAGCAGCCACTATTGCTACACTGGCGTGCAAAAATTAAGGACGATACGGTTTTTCGAATGTAACATCGTGCAGAAAGGCTCCACATCGACTCAAATCATACCGTAAGATCCCCAAGATGTAAGAATATGGGACAAGTGAGCAAAACCGTCCAAACAAGGAATCCAAAGGATACAAAGGCACTTTATTGAAAAGGTAGCTTCGAGCACAACTGGACAGAAGACAGAAACGTTCATGTGACAGGCGGCTGCCAAGAAAAATCCAGTCTTTAGTTGGGGATATGATCACCCCTGACTGCGTTGCAGGATTTACAACGTCTGTCCATGCTGAGGACGAAGTTGTTAAGGAGCTGTTGAGGCATCGCTGCCCATTCCTTTTGTAGGGCCAATCACAGCTGCGGAATCGTTGCTCGGGGCTGGTGACGTGCTGCCAAGCGTCTCCCTAGAAGGTCGCACACGTGTTCGATTGAATTTAGTTCCAGGGACCTTGAGGGCCAATCCATGCGTTGAATATATTCACTCTCCAACAGCTCTGCGACAGCCACTGTACGATGAGGTGTAGCGTTGTCATCCATGAAGAGGAACTCAGGACCCACAGCACCTCTAAACAGACCCACGTGAGGCAGGAGAACCTCGGTACAATAGCGTACACCAGTGACTGAACCACCTTGGAAGATGTGGGGGTCAGTACGACTTCCAAGCATGATACCGCCACAAACGAGAACTCCGCCACCTCCAAACCGGTCCCTTTCGATGATGTTGGAGGTGTGATTGCGTGTTCCCTGCTCTCTCTCTCTCTCTCTCCAGATGTGTTTACGTACAGAATCGCTCGTCAGACTAAATCGGCTGTCATCCGTAAAGAGAACTCGACCCCATTGCTGATGTGTCCAGTTCTTGTGTTCCTAACAACACAGAAACCACCGTCTCCGATGAGCAGGCGTTAATGGCACACACCGTACTAGTCGTCGTGCAAATAGACCACCTTTGTGCAGCCTCCTGACCACGGTAAACGCGATAACGGACGTCCAGTTGTCTGTTGCATGTGCCTTGCGATTTCTCCCGTTGTCAGCCGTCTGTCTCTTCTCGCTTGTATGACAATATACAGGTCATTCGCCGCCGTGGTTGCTCGTGAACGACCACTGATAAACTCTCGGACAGCTGTTCCTGTCGTTTGAAATGCTCTCCAAGCTCGTGAAACGATGCTGTGAGCGATCCCGAACTCCTCTGCCACACTAGTCACACTTCGACCATCT
This sequence comes from Macrothele yani, assembly GCA_039090855.1. Taxonomy (NCBI): domain Eukaryota; kingdom Metazoa; phylum Arthropoda; class Arachnida; order Araneae; family Macrothelidae; genus Macrothele; species Macrothele yani. The sequence continues at coordinate 99,266,299 of CM076993.1, forward strand.
TCCAACTTCCCAATGACGCGACCTCGGGTAAAGTCATCCAGATGTCGTCTACTGGATTGCCTGTTGGCCATATCACACGGTGGCAGCTACTCGACGTCATTCAACCTGATGTACACCGTGCAATAGCTTTCACGGAATTGCTGAGCGTACATCTCCCGTGTGCTTTATACTCTTCCGACCCCCTCCTACGTCATGTTGCATATATGCGCATGCCCTACCGTACCGGACCCTAGTCTATCTCCTGAGTGGTCTTTCGGTTCGTTCTGCCAGCTCGTTTCGCTGTTATGCTAATTTCTCCTCTTCGTCCTTAATTTTTGCACACCAGTGTATTTGAAACAGAAAGACACGTAACGCACAGTCAGTTATAAGGTAGAACTCTCTAATCGTGCGATAATGAAAAGCTTTCTGCTCTTAATGCGGGTGAATTAGTCATTTTATTTCCTGCTGTAGCATACTATTTTTCTGAATAGGTTTGTAAAAATGTTAATTTTTCTAAAGGAAGACTTATTACAAATTACGTGTTTTTTTTAATCGTGATTTTTATAAGCAACAGAATGATTTGGAACTTGGATCTTATTAAAATGACAATGCCTGTCAGTTATCTTTAAGAAATGGTGAAATGTGTTGCTTTAGAGTATTATTTCACAAAACACCTACATAAAAAATTTACTCTGGATAACTGTAATAGATTTTGTCTTAAGGGCTCCACAGATTTTGTCTTAAGGGCTACATAAACATCGCACAGTCACCTGCACAATAATTTAAGAACCCGGTTTCTTACAGTAATACAGTACACAATAACTGTTGCACTAAATGGGAGAGGGGAGAAGGAATATCAGTGCCACGATTAGAGGTCTGCACCGGGCGGGTCGGACTTTTTTTAGTTTAGAGAACAAAGCAACTGACCAGGCCAGGCCAGGCCGGGCCAAGTCCACCCGTTCTTTTTATCCAATGGTAAAGAAAAAAAGGAAAAAAAGTCCTATTTCCGGATTTCCTGGTCTTTTTAACTGTTTTGCTGACTTTACTTATTTCCATGACATAGCCCATGACGTAATCATAGATCCGAGGAGAGGAACTTACAGTATTTTTACCGTCTGTAGTTATTAAGATGGTGAAACTACTTTGGGGCTTTTTGACAACAAAAGGTTTCGACCTCGTGTGTTGTGTGGGACGAGGATGTCTGCAGTGGGGTGGTGTGTGTGTGTGAGAGAGAGAGAGAGAGAGAGAGAACATCGATTGTTTCTCTTATCTGTAATCATTATAGGGATTGACTTTTGTAGTGTTATCGCTTGGTTGTTCAGAGAAAGCGAGATTTTGAACGCTCTTAGTCTTTTTTTTTTTTTCTCAGTTTAAAGATTATATTCTTCGATAATTGCCAAAGTATAGCTAATATTTTTAGGTTTACATTCAACTAAATATTTTCAGTAATATCTCATTTCAGTAGTTAACTTTCACAATTTAATGAAATTCAATAGAAAGAAAATAATAACGCAAAATGGCACATCACGGGCCGTGCCGGGCCTAAAAAATAACTGCAACTGACGGCCCTTGACCGGGCTGAGTGTCTGATGTTTGAAACGGGCCGGGCAGGGCTCACCAAATTAGGCACCCGCAAATCTCTAGCCACGATCAGAGTTAGAAACCTGTCAAAAATCTCGGACCCGGACTTGTAAATGACCTGGACAAATCTGTTTTGAACTATAAATTCGAAACTCAATTGTACGAATAAGTTTACTTCGTTTGCGAATAGATGGCGTGACAAGCACAGATTTCATGTAATTGCGAAGAACAACACGTGTATAATTAGAAAGTCCTTGTAACAAGCTTTGATATTTAGTGGAGGACAGTTCGTCGCAGTGTGAACATCATTGTTTGGCAGTGCATTGAAAATGTCGAATGTCGTGCAAAAAAACAGCATATGCGGGAAATTTTGCTGCATTACTTCTTTTTAAAGAAAACCTCTGCCGAAAGTTACCGTTTACTTGTGGAAGCTTATGGTGAACATGCTCTAGCGAAAGCACGTGTAGACAGAGGTTCTGACATTTTAAAAGGAATGATTTCGAAGTGGAAGACAAAGAATGTAAAGGTGCACAAAAATTTTTTGAAGATGCTGCTTTGGAAGCATGACTGGATGAAGATCCGTGCCAAACAGAAACGCTGAACGTTATCAACAACAACTAATCAATTTGAGCCGTGCATTGAGAGCGAAACGTCCGGAATATGCGAAAAGACATGACATGGTTGTTCTCCAGCATGACAACGCCAGACCGCATGTCGCGATACGGGTCAATGAAACTGTAGAAGCGCTTGGCTAGGATGTGTTACCCCACCCGCCGTATTCACCAGACATCGCACCGTCAGATTACCATTTGTTTCGATCCCTACAGCGTGCCCTTTCTGGTGAGCGGTTCCGTTCTTATGAGGAGATCCAAAATTGGCTTGATAACTGGATTGCTTCCAAACAACCGGACTACTTCTATCGCGGAATCCACTTATTGCCTGAAAAGTGGGGGAACGTTGTATGTTGCGAAGGTAAATATTTTGAATAAAATAATCGTTATCTGTCTATCACAAACTATTACCTGTTTCGATCGAAAACCGATGTAAACGTATTTGTACACCCAATATATATATATATATACACTGACGGAAAAAAATCCCAACACCACGGAAAAATAGTTGTAGAGGAATGAAATGGCGGCAATACATTTGTATAGCTAACATATTTAATCGATTAAGGTTTCAAGATCACAGCTTATTGTAAGCGCGAGAAGAGCCATTTTAAATGTGAAATGCTGGAACATTAATAACCGGTGTAACCTCCAGAATGTCGAATGCAAGCACGCAAACGTTCACGCATTGTGTCGTACAGGTGCTGGACGTCAGTTTGTGGGATAGAATTCCATGCCTGTTGCACTTGGTCGGTCAATACAGGGACGGTTAGTGCTGGTTGGGGGTGACGCTGGAGTTGTCGTCCAATGATGTCCCATACGTGCTCGATTGGTGAAAGATCTGGTGATCTAGCAGGCCACGGCAACATGTCGACACTCTGTAGAGCATGTTGGGTTACAACAGCGGTATGCGGGCGAGCGTTATCCTGTAGGAAAACAACCCCTGGAATGCTGTTCATGAATGGCAGCACAACAGGTTGAATCAGCAGACTGACGTACAACTGTGCCGTCAGGGTGCGTGGGATAACCACGAGAGTGCTCCTGCTGTCATAGGAAATTGCTCCCCAGACCATAACTCCAGGTGTAGGTCCAGTGTGTCTCGGCCGCAGACAGGTTGGTTGCAGGCGCTCACCTGGCCTCCTTCTAACCAACACACGACCATCACTGGCAGCCAGGCAGAACCGGCTTTCATCAGAAAACACAAGAGATCTCCACTCCGTCCTCCAATGAGCTCTAGCTTGACACCACTGACGTCGCAAACGGCAGTGGTTTGGAGTAAGTGGAATGCACGCTACAGGGCGTCTGGTTCGGAGCTGTCCTTCAAGTAACCGATTTGTAACAGTTCGTTGTGTCACTGTGGTGGCAACTGCAGCTCGAACTGCTGCCGCAGACGCAGTACAATGCGCCACGGCCATACGCCGTGCACGGAGGTCTTCCCTCTCAGTAGTGCCACGTGGCCGGCCGGAACCCGGTCTTCTTGAGGCAGTAATTTCCCTTGACCACCGCTGCCAACAATCATGCACAGTGGCTACATTCCTGCCAAGTCGTTCTGCAATATTGCGGAAAGAAAATCCAGCTTCTCGTAGCCCTATTACACGACCTCGTTCAAACTCTGTGAGCTATTGATAATGGCTTCTTCGTCTTCTTAAAGACATTCTTGCCTAACATCAACACACTAAGTCGAATCTCAACGATAACTAACGCTCACGAACGTTACAGCGCGTATTTACAGCAAACCTGCTTTGCATGTTCCGAGGGGCGCTACTAGCGCCACGCGTATGCGCCGAGCGCGAAATTTGCATAGACGTCATCTTACATCTCTCACCGCCTACCAACTGTCGTTTATCTAACACAACCCCTTCTTGGCGTTGGGATTTTTTTTTCCGGCAGTGTATATATCAAACTCTCTACACCTTCAACCAAGAACTTCCGGTAGAAATCCCTAAATCCACTAAAGTAATACACGCAAACTAAAATCAAAACGCTCACAGTTCACATACAAGAAAAAGAAAATAATAATAATAATAATAATAACAATAATAATAATTTTAAACACTTGGGTCTGGTACCGGGAGCCACTCATCAGGGAAAGACTCCCCTGGCCCCCGAACCCTGGTTCAGGTTTCATGCAGGTGTCTTTGAAATATGTGATTTCCGAAACAAGGGTTAAACTTTTTTAATTTAGTGTTATACACCTGGTCTTCCCTACCTGAACCAACAACACAGAACTGAAATACAAAACTTACCGGAAATGAAATAACTTTAAACCCTCAACTCCATTAAACTCCAATAAATCTAAAATTCGATCTTAACTCTTCCCCCTCCATATCTTGCAAAAACATACCAACAGCTGCCGAACCCACTCCCAGACATAGCTTGAATTTTTGAAAGCAACAACACGATATCCCATGGCGACCTCTGTCGGAATTCACAAAAAACTGTAACGAAAATTAATTGCTTTTGTGTTTTAATGGATATCAGCAAATGGCAGGTTAAATGCTCCGGGGCGACTCGGAGGAAGATATTTTCAATTGAGGCCCGAAGAAAAATTAGTCCAAAGCTTAAAAGGTAGTAATGTTACATAGTCTGATTTTATAAGATTTTCCCGAATTAAAAGATGTCAATAATTTTTCGAAATGAAATAAACAATATTTTAACGGATAATTATTTTTTAAGAAAGAAGAAAAAGTATTTTTGACTGCTTTGTGGTATTGGACCGATTATTACAAATTCTTGTGATTCTAATGAATTGGGAAATAATAATATTTCTAAGTACGTGTTTAGAAACATTGGAATACCAGCTACTTAAAACATTGGTATCAAAACTAAAATGTGTTCTCTTATCGAAAAGATCCAGAATGATACCATGATTTTGGGGAAGAAGGTCCATATCAAGGAAATGCACATGATCTTTAGATCCCGTTTCACAAAGCACTAGTCCTGGAAGATAGATGTCATTAATTCGGACAGAAGGGGTACCAGATGAAAATGTTATTTATTCATCAACGTACCTGAAGGAAAAAATTGTAGGTGAACTAAATTTCTCCTCGTAGTGATGAAGATAAAGATTAGCTAACAGACTGGAGCAACAAGAACCCATTGGAATACCTTTTATCTGTACATACAGTCGTCTGTTGTCATAAATGTAATTATTCAAAATGCAAAAATTACATAAGGTTGTCCAATATTCAAATTTAACATCAAGCTGCAGACCAAACTGTTCAAAATAAACATCCAAAATTCTCCTTAGATCATTCAAATTAATTGAGGTAAATAAATTTGTGAAGTAATATGTAGTAATCTGTTGTACTTCAGTATGATTAACAGAATTAACAAAATCCAGAACTTTTCTATTGTTATCAATAATCCATGAAGTATTTTCAATTTATATCATCATCATCATCATTGTCAACCATTATCAATCCACTGCTGGACGAAGGTCTCCCCAAGTTTCCTCCACAACGGTCTGTCTTGTGCCAGTCTCCTCCATGTCACTCCCGCATATTTACGAATTTCATCCACCCATCTCCCATGTGGTCTTTTTCTGGGTCTTTTCCTGTCCCTTGGAATCCAATCTAAAATTTCGGCTGTCCATCTATGGTCTGTCCTTCTGGCAGTATGTCCAGCCCATTGCCATTTCAGGGATTTAACTCTGATCATGAAGTCTTCCACTCTCGTCATTTTTCGGATCCACGAGTTCCTCTTCTTATCTCTCCTGGTTATACCAAGCATGCACCTCTCCATGCTTCTTTGAGTTGTCTGCAGCTTTTGTATGTCTCTTTTAGTTAAGGTCCACGTCTCTGCACCATACGTAAGCACTGGAAGGATGCATTGATCAAACACTTTTCTTTTAAGACATAATGGCATATTGCTCTTGAAAATTATGCTGTTTCTTCCAAATGCTCTCCAGGCAAGTTTTGTACGCCGATTAATTTCTTCATCAATGTGACCCTCACTTGATATCTGCTGTCCAAGATAAACATACGTATCTGTTATCTCCAGTTTTTCTCCATCAATCGATAAATCTTCATTTCTTGTAAAAGCATTGAACATCACTTTTGTCTTCTGAAAGTTCATTTTTAATCCCACTTCTTTACTCTTGTCAGCAAGTTCCTGGATCATACTCTGCAGCTCTGATGGGGTAGTTGCAAAAATGACTACGTCATCAGCAAAACGAAGGTGGGTTAGATAATCTCCATTAATCTTTATCCCTTTGTTTTCCCAGTTCAGTGATTGAAAGACATTTTCCAATGTAGCATTAAAGAGCTTCGGAGATATGGTGTCACCTTGTCTCACTCCCTTTCCAATTTTTATGTGTGTTGTATTTTCAAACAGCCGAATCTTTGCACTTGCATTTTCATAGATGTTATTAATAATATTAATGTATGCATCTTCAATACCGCAGGATTTCAGAGCCGTGGTAACTGCTGATGGTTTCACCGAATCAAAGGCTTTTTCATAATCGATAAAAGCCATGCACAATGGAAGTTCATATTCCCTCGCTCTTTCAATCAGTTCTCTCAGTACGTGGATATGATCTATTGTGCTGTAGCCACTCCTGAATCCAGCTTGTTCTCTCGGTTGAGCCATGTCCAGTGTTACCTTCAAGCGGTGTGAAAGAACTTTAGTGAAGATTTTATAAACCACTGATAGGAGGCTGATAGGTCTGTAGTTCCTGAGATCCTCAATGTCACCTTTTTTATGTAGCAGGATCATTGTAGCATTGTTCCAATCCTCAGGAATCTTCCCTTCATTAAGGCATCGAGTGAAAATTTGGGCGAGTACTGTTTCAATTTCTCCACTTGCTTCTTGTATGATGTCTATAGTAATTCCATCTTCTCCTGGAGCTTTCCCTCGCTTCATGTTCTTGATTGCATGAGCAACTTCTGCTGGGAGGACTGGAAGAACTCTGGTACCTTTCATGATGTCTGGAGTACATGTATCATCCCTTTCATATAATTTGGAGTAGAAATCTTTCACTCTTGTCAAAATTTCGCCTCTATTTCTTGTTATAAAACCATCTTCTTTTCTCAGAGCCATAATCTGTTTTCTTCCCTTACTGAGATGTCCCTTTGCTATCTTAAGGCTTTGGTTGTTTTCAATTGCTTTCCTCACTAGCTCACAGTTGAATTTCCTTACGTCTTCAGTGATACTTTTTCGTGTTGTCTTGCATAGCTCTATATATTCCACTTTGGAAGTCACATCTACTTTAGTTGTCCTCATCTCTCTTCTTTTTTGCATCAACATTTTGGTTTTTCCTGATAATTTGTTCACATGCAACTTGTTCTTAGACCCAGCTAATTTTGTTGCTGTTTCCATTAGAGCTTTGGTTACTTTTCTGTTAACTTCCGAAATATCCACTTCTTCCGATGTTAGGCCTTCTAAAGCAGAGAATCTGTTCTTCAGTTCCAACTTGAAAGTATTATGGTGTTTTTTAAGGTTGGTTATGTCAATACATTTTGTTTGTCTTATGAGCTTGCCACGTTCCAGTTTAGTGTTGAGGTGCATCTTACATCTCACCAATCTATGGTCACTACCTGTGTTGAACTTGTTCAGCACACTGCAGTCTTCGATGACGAATTTTTTGTTACACATAATAAAATCAATTTCACTTGTCGTCCCAATTGGATGTCTCCATGTCCATTTCCTGTGTGGCTTTTTCTTGAAAAAGGAGTTCAAGATGAAAAATCCTTCTGCCTCTGCAAACTCAACGAGAGTATTTCCACGCTGGTTTCTGTTGCCGTGACCGAATTTACCTACTGAAGTTTCATTCTGTTGCCGTTGCCCTATTTTTGCATTGAAATCTCCCATAATTATCTTCAAGTGCTGCTTACCTTTATTATTTAGATGACGAATTTCCTCATAAAATTCTTCAATTTCTTCTTCAGGATGGCTTGTGGTGGGTGCATAAGTTTGAATAATCTGAGCCTGGTATCTTCTCGATAGTTGGATAACGAGTCGTGCAGCTCTGTCAGAGGAACTTTCAACTTCTACAACTTTATCCTTCAGTTTCTTGTTTATTATAAATCCAACACCACTAGTTCTGCCAGTATCTGTCCCACGATAATAGAAGAGATGTCCACTTTTCAGTTCAATGAGATCTTCTCCTTTTCTCCTTACCTCACTTAGCCCGACAATGTCCCACTTGATCCTTTGTAGTTCCTCTTCCAATTCAAGAAGCCTTGAATCAGAAGATAGGGATTATATATATATATATATATATAATATCAATTTATATATATATATATATATATATATATATATAGGAATCATCCAATTGGCCTGAAATTCGCAGCATGCGTCGCCCGCGAGAGGACATGCAAACGATTAGCATTGCAGGGCATATGCAAATCATGTGTGCCCAGCACGTCACCTAGAAGCACTATAAGAAGGGTGCGCAGAAGGCGGGGTGTAAGTAGTGGAATTGTGTTGTGCTGCCGGACCTGTGCGTGGGAAGCTTCTTGATGCCTCGTCGCAAAATACGGCAGTCATTCCAGCACGTTTCCGAGTTCGACAGAGGACGAATAGTGGCTTATCGCGACAGCGGTTTATCGTACCGAGACATCGGCGCCCGTGTGGGACGACATCCAGCCACAGTGAGGCGAGTATGGATTCAGTGCGTGCAGGAGGGACAGACGGACCGACGTGAGCGATTGCCGCAGCCGCGGCACACCGCCGAACGAGAGGACCGGCATGTTGTGCGCCGGGCATTGACGGCTCGAACCGCCACATCACGAACGTTAGCGCAGGAATTAGGGTGCATTGCGCAACAACCTGTGTCAGCACGTACCGTTCGACGTCGTTTGCAGGAGTGGTGACTTGTCGCACGGCGCTCATTGCTCCGATTACCATTGGCATTACACCACCGGCGAGTGCGGCGGCAGTGGGCCGTTGAACGCCGCACCTGGACTAGGAAATGGCACGACATTGTCTTCTCAGACGAATCCCGTTTCTGCCTGCAACAGCACAATGGTCTGATCCGCGTGTGGCGGCACCGCGGCGAGAGACTGTATGACGCCTGCATTATGCATCGCCATACCGGTCCGTCGCCTGGCGTTATGGTTTAGGGCGCAATTGGATATGACACCCGCACCACTCTGGTACGCATCGCCGGTACATTCAACAGCCAACGCTGCATCTCCGACGTTTTGGAGCCTGTAGTCCTCCCTTACCTGCAGGACCTGTCAGCGGCCACATTTCAACAGGACAATGCGCGCCCGTACGTGGCACGCATCGTGCAACAATTCTTCATGGCCCACCAGGTGTCACTGCTGCCGTGGCCAGCCTGTTCTCCCGCTATGTCGCCTATCGAACACGTCTGGTCGCTGATCAGCAACCGACTGGCCCGGCAAGCAGCACCCGCGGCTACGCCTGGTGAACTGTGGCAACGTGTGGAAGCAGCCAGGACCGACATACCCGAAGCCCACAACCAAAGCCTCTTTCGTTCGATGCCGCGGCGTGTAGCGGCCGTTATTGCTAGCCATGGGGGCCACGCGAACTATTGATGTGTGCGTGTTCCGCAAGTCGCACGGGCCTGTAAGCTCAATCGCTTCATCTTTGTATCTATTGTTATGTGTCCAGTAAATCTGGCTTTGCTATCTCGTGTCCTTTTTGGTGTTGCTATTTGGATGACCAGCAGTGTATATATATTCATCCTAATAACTGCTTGATATTTAGTAACTGAAATCCTGTTTTAATAATAAAATTTGGTTACTTGCTAATATTTAGTGCCATTTTTAGTGCCACTATTTTGCGTAATCCAGAAGTAATGGCTGACTATGACCGTGACCATGGAGTATATTACAAATGCGAATCATTATTTACGATTGCTCAACTATATTTTTTATATGTATTTAGATTGTTCACTTTTTCCACGCTTTGATGGAGGTGCGCATAGTTTCATATGGTCTGTTAGAATTTTTGGCTATATTATCTTTTATTACACGGTCGACGGCTTTCTTTGTAATTATACACTTCCCACATTTTGAACAACAAGAAGACCAAACAACACAGAATTATTTACCAGTTCCTTAATGAGACGAAACAATTTCTAGCATTCACTGTTCCCCTTGTGGTTTTTCAACAAGCACGTATTTGTTGGCCTCGACGCCTTTCTCAGCCTCCTTAATATTAAATCCATCCATATTAACAAATAAGGAGTTAACTTCGACATGACATGTCATGGGAACGGGATGTTAGCACATCAATCGAAAACCTCTGAATGCTTAATGTAAAAGATGCGATGTGAAAAGTAACTCTTAGTCATACAGTGAACTTCGCACGGAGAGAGTGAATCAGCTGAGAAGCAGACGAATGGCGTTTGCCTGTACCTGGCCCTTGACAATCGCACTGTAAAAGAACGCAAAGGAAGTATCTATTTACGTTACATGGTGTCGGTGTGTCTGACGTCGGTTGGTGGATATGCTTCCACTGAACCAATGTGTGTGAGTCTAGAGGAATTCGAGGCCACTGTGGTGCAGTGGAAGCATGTCCGGCGCGGAACTGGAAGACCCAGGGTTCGATTCTCGGTGGCGGCCAATGAGAATTTTCCCGTGACTCACTTATAAACGTGGAAAGAGCGATGACCTCTGTTTGATGTTCCTAGTCCGCGTCAAATATGTGTATTATAGAACCTCTCAACTTAAACCGCTACCCGTCATGGAAGCGTTAAAAGCATTTCTCTCACTACGTCAAGAACAGCATTTTGTTTGTTTGATTTCGTCGAAAAATCTGTGAAACTAAGGTTTTCCCCGTTATTTCACGAAATAGGCTGTATCAGGAATATGCTTTGTCAGTTCACGGAAAATGGCTCTTGGCTTTCGGAAAAAAAATTGACAATGCAATTTTAATGCCAGGATAATTGCCGTCTGCCTGAAATGGAGAACAAAGAATTTTTCAACTTAAACTGCTTACCCGACATGAAAGCGTTGAAAGCATTTCACTCACTACATAAAAAATAGAACTTTGTTTGTTTGATCTTTGCGTTCGATTTTTCTGTTACTCGAATACCAGCATGCTGTAGTTCTGCAAGTTTAAGCATAATGAAAATTTTATCAGGTTTCGCGTTCCTTTTCTCCCAATTGAAGAAAGACGACATCTACACAGTTCCATTAGCGAAACAATGCCTTTCATCTCCCCAGAACGCTAATACTCCACGGTAATATAATTTTGAGACCACTGCATTAGAGGATTAGCAAACACTTTGTTAGAAAAACACATGTTTTCTGATACTCTAATTGAGGGTTTCGATATTTGATACGTGGAAAGTACATTCATGTGCAAAAGTTTAAGACCACCTGTCAGTTTATTGAAAATAAAGATTTACAAAGAAACAACTAATTACTAGTCAGAGAGATTTGAAAAAATGACACCACAGATGAATACTTACATTCTTTAGAACACAAAAAGACCAAAACCAGTACTTTGTGTGGCCACCTTTTGTTTTTTATAACGGACAGAATACGATGTGGCATACTCTCAATGAGGGATTTGCAGTAGTCACTTGAAATGTCTTTGCACCACACGTACTCTATCGCGTCAATGAAAGCTTGGGAACAATTTGATGCCTGATTTTCTGCTACCTTGTCTTTTAAAATGGTCCACGAATTTTCGATGTGTTTAAGGTTGGGAATATTACCGGGCCGGTCAAGCACAGTTATGCTTTTCCTCTACAGGTGGTCCTTTACTGTCTTTGATCTGTGGCATGGAGCACCATCTTGCATAAAGATTGTGCATCTGTGCACTTGCATATGAGTTAACATCTTCTCACGTAACATTTCCACATAAAAAGGATCAGTCATGCTAATGCCTGTTGGCAAAAAATGATAATGAAGCAGTACCGGATGCTGACATAGCACCCGTATCATCTGACACGGCGGATGTCTCACGGTGCTAACGGTGCATTTTTCATCAAACGTTTTACCTTTTGGTCGTCGAACATGTGCTTCACGTGATTCAAAGTGGCGCACAGTTGATTCATCGGAAAAAGAGCTTGGCTCCAATTTTCAGCAGTCCACCGTTGATGACGCTTCGCAAACTGGAGTCTCTTCTTTTTCATGACAGAGGTTAGTCTACGTTTATGTGAAGGTTTATAAGACTTTAATCCAAAATCTTTGCTAGTACGACGGGAAACAGTGCTGATACTAATATCAGACCCTTTTGAATGTAGAAAGGCCTTGACTTTCTTGCACGAACTCCTCGGAAAACGCATAAATATTCGCCTTATGGTTGTCATCACGTGGGGTTGTTTCCCTTGGACGTCCACTTCTCATTTCGGTTGCTAAATTCACCTGTACCTCGATATTTCATGATCGTATTATGAATAGCAGTCTTTCTCACATTCACCTTTCTGCTTATGTCACATTCGCAGTATCCTTCGTGATATAAAGTCCCTATTTATGCCTTCTGAGTAACGTAACACTTAATGACGCTTTTTTTGGTCATTTTTCGCTATATAGAAAATACGTATAAAGCCTCTCAGCTTGAAAACCAGAAGCTCGAACGCTTCCTAAACTCTAACAACAGTTGCAGCTGTAGGATGATGCAACACCAACAGGAAGTTGAGTAATACAGACAGTAGCTGACGCAATCGGCAGAGATCTCCTAATACCAACAGGCGGTCTTAAACAAATGACTGTATTAACAAGCTAACAAAGCCATGATCTTGCAAAGAAGAAATCACAAAAGAACTGAACTACAATAAATGAGACAGATATCTTTAAATAAGCAATTGGGACTTGCGTCTTTATTCATAATAAATGACAGTATCATTTCATCTTGCATATAATTACACTGATTCGAAAACAACAATTTGGCACCCAAATATAAAGGACTCGCACATTTAGAATTACTGGCAGTCAAGTAGATTATGGCTATGAAAGGCAAACATCTGAATGAAAAGAAAAAAATAAGTATGTCAGGAAAGAAAGAAATACATACGAAACCTAAAATATTGTTCAAGTCCTCGTACTTTATCACATCCACACCATTAAGGAGGAATTAAACTGGACCGTGGCTAAGGACTGCTGTACCACTGTTGACGTCACACCTTATGGGTCAGCCAAGGGACTCAGTTGGGAGGGACGTGGCTGGGACTCGGTAATTAAAATATGTTCCTACTTTCATCTTCACCAGAATTCAGCTCCCGTTGAGTATTATTAGTTTTATTTCTAATAACCGCCACATCTGTGTAACTGTTTCAAAATATGGCAGTGGTATACAGATTTTTAACACTTGAGCCATTGGCGTTGGCAGTGCTCCTCATCTCTTGCTCTCGGGTCGATGGGGGACAACAGTGCGATTAGTATTGGGAACTGCTAGAGGATTCCTCGGTGGTCGTGGTCACGAAGACCTGTTTGACTGATCCAGGGCTGGTGACAATGGTGCGATGTCTGGATCGGATGAATGACAGATTGTTCTCGGCTTGATCGGCTCTGTCCTCTGCAGCTTCAAGCTCCCTCTGGAATCTGCGGACACGAGTCAGGTTCTGCTGGGTCATACCCTCCTGTAAGAGAAAACAAAAATTTCAGAATGAGCTCATTATTAACTTCTCTGGGTGAGCCTAAGCATTTAAAGGCCCACCCTTAAGAAAGGACTCGCCCTTGTACACTGCTGTCCAAAATTAACGTGACAAACACAAAATCATGAATAACGCAAAATCCACGCGACAGAGTTTGTACGGATATACATATATCGATTACGCATCATACAGCGAAACAACCAAATTTGCCGATGGCGAGGCTTGAACTCGCATCCTTCTTCTCCGGAGCTGAACGCTTTCCCAATTAAGCTACACCGAGGGAGTTTGTTGCCGCAACTTTGCGGTCTTGAAATGTGCGTCACCTCTGAGGTAGGTACGTCATGTATACCCACTCTCCTTGAGAAATGGCTGAGACGGGATCGAAGGTTTCCGGATCAGCCGGCAAACCATGATTGAAGTAACTCTCTGTAGAAGACGGAATTCTCACTAATTCCAAACGATATGTGGAAGAAGCATCACACGCTAGTTTTTCGGGGACCTTTTACATATTATTTCTCCGCCAATACATTTTTTACCTCAATTCACAGCGAATCGCCAGAAAATATGTTTATCAGGTTAGCTTCTTGAAGTTATCGATGATAATTCACGTTTATCGATGATTAGTATTATTTTACAGAATTTGTCCGAAATATTCGTAGTCGTTATGGACCTCATTCATGTGACGTCAGGAAAGACAAACACACCATCCATGAATTCGAGCCCAGACCCCTTTCGGACGAATGGTCATAAGCCATCGCTTAGACCACTGCGCCAACGGGGGGCGGCCATTGCGTCTTTACAATTGTTAAAAAATTGTTTCTAATTTTTTTTTCTGATCTTAAAACAGTAATACAAACTTATATATGCACAAAAATCCACTAATTGTGCTAACGTAGAGATGCAAAACATTTCATTTCTGTAACATATGATATGCTTTGTTTAGAATTAAAGAGAGTGATCTTATTATTTGAATTCGCCGACTATTTTGGGCATTTTATGCAAAATTAGGATGCAAATATTCTTGGTTTAAAAAAATCAATTGCTCGAAATCCGAGAACTGATTCAAACCGTTATTGAATGCTTTCACGAGTATGGCCAGATGAGTTTATTCATACGCAAAGCAAGTGCTGTTTAATTATTAAATATTACATTTGTGCTCTTCATGCCACCAATCGTAATAGGGTGAAAAAACATCCTTCTTCATGGATAACTGTTTGCTACTTCTAATATATTTGCCAATGTGTTTTAACCGGCTAGTTGAGTATTCTCTTTTTATCCTAAACTTCATTTTTTTTCAGAAATTAAAATCTTTTTCATATGAATGTGCTCCAATTTGAACCTAAAAATCAATTCTGAATTAAACCTGTGCAGTAAAAGATAGAGATTTTTATTCTGAGATTGACGCACCGTCGTAGGGTATTAGTGTAGCACGTATCCACCTTTGAGAAATTGTTTCCCCTTCAGTGTAGCAGGTGATTCCCGTCAGTGTAGAACGTATCCATCTGTGAGAAGAACTACTTTTGAACTTCTTATACAGTATAACAATTTTGTATTTTTGGTGAAATTGTTTAATTTTTTTTATTTTTAATTTTTTCAATTTTAAATATTTAAATTTTTTTTTTTTTGGTTTTTTAATGCAATGAAAATAAAATACTCATACGTACATTAACTTTCACACTAAAGGGTGTGCCTAGTAAACAACGCTGCTGCTGTTGCTGCTGCTGCTGCTGTAACTGCTGCAGCTGCTGTTTTGATAAAAGTAAACCATTCCTCTCGACAAATTCAGTTGCAAGTTCCTCAGTTGCTGTTAAGGCACAAAACTGGAACATATCTGGTTCCTGCGCAGCCATTATTTCAGTCAGAAAAATTACTGCTGTAGTTGCCTCGGAACCAGACTATTGCTCCAATAGCCTGGGAACCAAGCACAGGCTCTTGCAGCTCAATGTTCAGATGTAACAAAAAAATGAAACATTAGGTCTACGGGTTTAAAAACCCGTTTTCAAGGCTATAAAGTATAGTATGTCATTTATTTTCTCAGGTAGATACGTACTTTAATGACGGGGATATGTTTTTTTATAGGTAGATACGTGCTACACTGAAGGGGAAACAATTTCTCGGAGGTCGATACGTGCTACACTAATACCACGTCGTAGTTCCCTTACTTCAAAGCATATTTAGACTGCATATCTAATCCGCTTCAGTAAGTGAAATTCTGTCGTCTGTATAGTTTAACATCACGATTTGATTTCAGCTCTGAAAAACTGAAAAACAAAACCTAAAAAAGAAAAAAAAACAATTAAACGTATGTACGGATTAATTAATCACTTAATGCACTCTACTGACAGATGGGCAATAAACTCCGGTGAAATCAAAGGTCATATCACGTTCTACGTCTGACGAAAATCACTGCTTCGGTCATCAGCCAGCTCGTAAAATCCATAAATAAACGGCAGCAACGGTGTGACATTCCTAACGATAGAGACTGTCTAGTGCTTAACTATTTCCTCAAATAATCGATTGCCATCATTAGACATCGATTGATGTCTAATAACTTACTTCGGGGAAATATGAGATATCAGGACGTGATTAGAATGTTCTCTGCCATTTCCTTTCGCTACGTAATCCTTCGGTTTGGATAAATCCACATTTGTTTTGTAAACTGCAATTTTGGTAAAACATAATTACAGGATACATAAACAGAAACTTACTGTTTCAAAATTTTTGAGATTATTTATAGCTCGACAAATTAAAATTAAACAATATACTTCCCATTAACTGAGGTCTATAATAAAACCACAGCAATTGTATTGTCGCTGTTAAACAACGACACAGATAACAGTCAAGAGAGCAAGTTTCTGGGTTTTGCGCACAGTATGGTGCGAATCGTGTGATGCCATATTTTATGACGTCACTATATTATATGAAACTGTTTAACATAAAGAGGTTTCATGTAAAATGGCTTGTCAAGCTTTGAGCCACGCGTTCAAAAATGGGTTTGCCATTTTCTGTTATATACAGACCACCGTAATACAGACTTTGGTAATTTTACTGTTTGCAGATATTTTGCCAAGGGGATTGAGATATGCCGAAAGATATTAGAGTAGCATAGACTGGCAAACATGTATAATGTTCTGAATCGACAGGTATCAATTGAACGTGCAGCGCCAGCTGTGAATGGAGGGGTTGGCAGGGAACAGATGCCTATTGGAAAGCAAGACTATTTGGTCAAGGCCGTCTAAAAACGAGGCCATGACATTAAAGAAACAAGTTCTCTCTTTTAGTGACGTCACGCAAAAATTGAGGCTTCCCATTGGTTCCCAGTGCTGTTCTGAATGACGTCAAACATGACACCGACGTATCAGGCCGTGTAATATGAGACTGACGTCACCAACGGAGGGAACTCATCTCTCTAATGTCATGGCCTTGTTCCTTTATAGACGGCCTTGGTTTGATTCAATTCAAAGTGTGCTACAGAAATTGCGTGCAAAGAATGTTCGCCGCCCCGGTGGCGCAGTGGTCTAAGCAATGGCCTCTGATCATTCGTCCGGGCCGCCCCGGTGGCGGAGTGGTCTAAGGCGTTGGCCTCTGATCATTCGTCAGTAAGGGGTCCGGGTTCGAATCCCAGTGAGGCATGGATGTTGTGTTTGTCTTACGGCATTGGCTCTTTCCCTTCCCTGGAACCGGTGACCCTAAATTAGGGACGGGCGACTGCTTATAGCACATTGAGTTGCTCACGGTGGTCGTTAAACCTCCAATCAAAAAAAAATAAAAAATCATTCGTCCGGGTTTCAATCCCGGTGAGGTATGGATGTTGTGTTTTTCTTACCGCACTGGCTCTCTCCCTTCCCTGGAGCCAACAACCCTAAATTAGAGACGGGCGACTGCTTATAGCCCATTGAGTTGCTCACCGTGGTCCTTAAATCTCCAATAAAAAATAGTCTTTGCCTTGTATTTCCAATGGGCAAACTTCTGTAGCCATTTTCTTCACAATTAATGAGCTCCCAAAAATGAAACTTTGAACATCAATAAAAATAACTTCATATTATAGCCTAATATACTTAATATTTTCTAAAATATACTTAATATTTTCTAAAAATAGAGGCCCGTGCGACTTGCGGAACACGCAGACATCAATAGTTCGTGTGGCCCCCACGGCTGGCAATAACGGCGGCTACACGCCGCGGCATCGAACGAAAGAGGCTTTAGATGTGAGCTTGGAGTATGTCGGTCCAGGCTGCTTCCACACGTTGCCACAGTTCATCAGGCGTAGCCGGGGGTGTTGCTTGCCGGGCCACTCGGTTGCCGATCAGCGACCAGACGTGTTCGATGGGCGACATATCGGAAGAACAGGTGGGCCACGGCAGTAGTGACACCTGGTGGGCCATGAAGAATTGTTGCACGATGCGTGCTACGTGCGGGCGCGCACTGTACTGTGAAACGTGGCCGCTGGCACGTCCTGCAGGTAAGGGGGACGACAGGCTAAAAATCGTCGGAGATGTAGCGGTGGCTCTTGAGTGTACCGGCGATGCGTACCAGAGTGGTGCGGGTGTCATATCCAATTGCGCCGCGAACCATAACGCCAGGCGACAGACCGGTATGGCGTTGCATAATGCAGGCATCGTACAGTTTCTCGCCGCGGTGCCGCCACACGCGGATCCAACCATTGTGGTGTTGCAGGCAGAAGTGGGATTCGTCGGAGAAGACAACGTCGTGCCATTCCGTAGTCGAGGTGCGGCGTTCAACGGCCCACTGCCGCCGCACTCGCCGGTGGTGTAACGTCAATGGTAATCGGAGCAATGCGCGCCGTGCGACAAGTCCCCGCTCCTGCAGACGACGTCGAACGGTACGTGCTAACAAAGTTGTTGCCCAACACACTCTAATTCCTGCGCTAACGTTCGTGATGTGGCGGCGCAAGCCGTCAATGCCCACGGCACAACATGCCGGTCCTCTCGTTCGGTGGTGCGCTGCAGCTACGGCGATACCTCACGTCGGTTAGTCCGTCTCTCCTGCACTCACCGAATCCATACTCGCCTCACTGTGGCTGGATGTCGTACCACACGGGCGCCGATGTCTTGGTACGACAAACAGCTGTCGCGATAAGCCACTATTCGTCATTTGTCGAACTCCGAAACGCGCTGGAATGACTGCCGTATTCTGCGACGAAGCATCAGGAAGCTTCCCACGCACAGGTCCGGCAGCACAACACACTTCCACTACTTACACCCCGCCTTCTGTGCACCCTTCTTATGGTGATTCTCGGTGGCGTGCCGGGCGCACATGATTTGCATATGCCCTGCAATGCTGATCGTTTGCATGTCTTCTCGCGGGCGGCGCATGCTGCGAATTTTAGGCGAATCGGATGCTTCCTTCTTGGTGTTGCATTTTGGGTGGCCAGCAGTGTATGTCAAGAAGTGTTCCATGTGGAAACATAAGGCAGAGATTTTAGGTGGAACCACCTTAACGAAAAAAGAGAAAAATATTTTGGATATGACACTGTGAATCAAAGGCAATTGGAACTTCGTAGTGTCTCTTCAAATTTTAATTTCCAAAAAGAAAATAACAAAAGAAGAAAAAGGTAGTAGGAGAAACCTGATAGCCTATTTGGATCGGTAAATTACGAATTAAATTCTACCGTCATTCCCCAAAGAACGAAACAAGCATATACATAATTTTTCTTTTATTTAATGTTACGCATTCATTTACTTTTTAAGCAGATTGCCTTGCGTGCTAACCCTAAAATCCTAAAATGTTTCCGTATTTCGTATTTGTCTGGGCTTTTGTGTTTTGCTAAAAAAACATAGTTCCCAAGTTTATGTTTCAGATGTTTCGCCAATATCTGACAATAAGAATATGCAAATTTAATGTGAGAAATGTTTCATTAAAAACTTCATGATGACTAATGCCGATGTTCTCCTGCATCAAGCGAAATAAACATCCAACACAAAATTGTCTTGGTATATTTTTGCAACCTTGATCTGCTGTTCTAAAAAATTAATTTCGTCTTTCTCGCCCAGTAGCTCTATTAATTCGTTGGCATACTCTATGATATTACGATTGTAAAGATTGGGCAACAGTGAGGGAAAATCAAATAGCGTCAACATTGAATCAGCAGCAGAAATCCACTTCTGAGGTTACATGAATAAGGTCCATTCTCCTCTAATGTCTTTGAATAGACCAATATAAGGACCAAGTTAGTTCTTGGAAATTCTGTAACATTTTCTGGACCTGAACGGACGTCAACGACCTCTTGTCCCAAAATTCAACATTCTTTCTGGATGGCTGTTATTTATTGTACTACAGACAGGCCACCTCGGAATGCTGTTTCGTCGTCGTCTTCATATTAAGTTTCAATATAATATCTGCGTTGCAGATTCCTTTTCATCACAGGATTCATTTCTTTTTCTCTGACGTTCCTTTAACCTCCGACAGCCTTCAAAGTGTGGGAAAGCTGATGGTTTCCAATGCTATTGCAATGCATTCTGTGTTGGCCGAATCGCCTTCTTTCGTCGAAAATGTTTCCAATATTGCGTCATAACTTGCCTCCGATGTGTGAGAAAATGCTAAATTTATAAAAATCTTCATTATTTTGAAGCCACCCTTCAAGTTTTTATTTTAAAATGAAATACACGAACATTAGTGCGAATTCAAAGAAATATATAACGTTAAAGTTGAAAACTTTACTCGTCTATGAAGCATAATTCATTCCGGTTTGATATTAACACAGTTCCTGCAAACGAAAGCCACGCAATTCCAAAATACACACGTTGAAATTACATAGCTGTTCTCTGAACAAAGTCAAATTTCCACACCTGGCGGCTTCAAATTTAAGAGACTCAGGGCATCTTAAGAAGTATTATTCTAACCTCCTTTGTGCAAGTCCATGACATTAGAGAGATGAGTTCCCTCTTTTAGTGACGTCACGCGGAAACCGAGGATTTCAATTGGTTTTCAAAGCTGCCGTGTAGGACGTCAAACACAACACGACGTGCACATCACTGACGTACCAGGCTGTCAAAATCCACCGCTGGCCGAATGTTTTATTTTTCCTGTGAGGAGGGTAAAATAATGTCCGCTCCAATGAATTCACTGATTGCTTTACAATTTGCGATAAAGGGTATTGTAGATATTCACAGTTCTGAAAATTTTTACGTAGGGTCGAAGAAATAAATACCTGCTGCGCCCTCACTGATTAAAGAATTGTAAATGAGAACAGAACGAAGAGGGCACTTTGAGAACAGTTCGACAAAACACAAATTTTGTTAGACACAAACACGTACGTAGTCCAGAATATTTGTTTATGATAATTATACTTTCCAACAGTGCAAGTCAGAAATGTGTGTGCGTGCGTGTGCGGGGGGTGGGTGGGTTGGGTTTTAGGGTTTAACGACCACCGTGTGATCAACTCAGTAGGCTATAAGCAGTCGCCTGTCCCTGATTTAGAATCACTGGTTCTGGAGAAGGGAGAGAACTAGTGCCGTAAAACAAACACAACATCCATGCCTCACTGCGATTCGAACCTAGACCCATCTCGCGACCAGCGAATAGACCAGTGCGCCAGTGGGACGGCGTGTGTGTGTATGTGTGTGTGTGTTGCTCAGTATATTTAATGGATACTGAATTATATCTTCTGGGTTACAAGATCTACTAAAAAGTTTACACATTAAGAAGTTTGTGTGAATACCACGCGCTGGTATGTATGATGCGAATTTTAAGTATTGTAACGTATATTCTAAAATAGCTTTCATTTTTAGTTCCTTTTCTTATGTATATTTGAGTTTGTTCTCCCTTATACTTCCAAACTTAACGTGATATCTTCTCTCTCACAAGAATGAGGTTGGCAACACAATAGAGATCAGAGAGAAAGTGACGTATGAATGTGATAAGAACGATGGATAAAAAGGACGATACAACAGTTGCTCAGGAGAATGTGTCTGTTGTAGACGTTCGATCGCTAAGATAAATGTGATTTTTTTTATTGGAGGTTTAACGACCACCATGAGCAACTCAATGCGCTGTAAGTAGTCGCCCGTCCCTAATTTAGGGTCACTGGTTCCAGGGAAGGGAGAGAGATAGTGCCGTAAGACAAACACATCATCCATGCCTCACCGGGATTCGAACCCGGACCCCTTACGGACGAATGATCAGAAGCCAGCGCCTTAGACCACTGCGCCACTGGGGCGGCAAATGTGAAGTTTACCTGCTGTGTTATATGTTGGATCTATTGAAAGAGTGCTGAATCAATAAAAGGTCATCGTAAGTCTGATTTCTGTATATGTTTCGTCTGGCCGTAAAAGCTTAATTAGGAACTTTTTTTTTTTTTTTTTTTTTGATTTAAGAACCAACGACCGCCGTTAGCAACTCAATGGGCTATAAGCAGTCGCCCGTCCCTAATTTAGGGTCACTGGTTCCAGGGAAGGGAGAGAGTCAGTGCCGTAAGACAAACACAACATCCATCCCTCACCGGGATTCGAACCCCTTTCGGGCGAATGATCAAATGATCAGAGGCCATCGCTTAGACCACTGCACCACTGGGGCGGCAAATGTGAAGTTTACCTGCTGTGTTATATGTTGGATCTTCTGAAAGAGTGCTGGATCAATAAAAGGTTATCGTAAGTCCGATTTCTGTATATGTTTTGTCTGGCCGTAAAAGCTTAATTAGGAACTATTGCATCGTATTCTTATTTAGTTCAATATTCCTTAGTCATGGTATTAGACACAGCATAACACCAATCTTGCTCACGAAAAAGACATTACGTTATAGTATCGACTTACCTGTTCGTTGAGTTGTCTCTTGTACATTTTAACTTTTTCTGTGAGCTTCTCGACGGCATCGTTGAGCATGGTGATGGTCTTGTGATCCTCCTCAGTCTGTAACAGCAGCTCCTTCACCCGGTGGTCTTTCTTCCTCATGATCTTCTGAGTCTCGCCGTGTCTCCTCTTCTCTTCTTCCAGTTCCACTTCCATATCACGAATCTGCAAAGAAAACGTATTTCTCAATCTACTCAAAACAGGAAAACAAATAAATTCGTACATAATATTTACTCCCGTTAGCACTCAATGAAAAAAAAGACTTTCCAGCTTTTTGGGGCGAGCACAAAAATAACCAGGACTGAATGCTTTTAATCAGAAGCTGTAGATATGACTTGTGATGAGGCCACAATTTATCGAACAATGGGGGGCCTTTCCCAAGATGAAAATTAGATGGCCGCATTTTTTCGTTTTCTATTAATTGTTCCGATCCCTTAAAATAATCTTTGTAGTGAGAAGACGTCAGATCATGTTTGTTTGTTATTTTGAGCTTTCCTCTACGACCTGATCACTGAGTGGAAAGCCAAATGTTTGTGAAGTGTACTCTAATTTAACTTTCCTTTTTGGTTCCTGTTATCTTATGTAAATTTTCGTTCATTCTCCTTAAGCGTTTTCCAGACTTAACGCTACGTTTCTCTCTTGCTAAATGTTTTTGTGGCAACCTGAATTGAGGTCAAAAGTTTAATGACGTATATTTACAACATACGTCATGTTTATAATGTATGTTTCTGACTGTCTCTCGTTATACGTATTTGGCTGTCTCTAGTTAGATGTATGCTTTCTATCGATGGATGTACTGACTGACTCACGTTAGATGTATGCTTTTTATCGATGGATGTACTGACTGACTCACGTTAGATGTATTCACGCTCTGGTTAGATGTATTGAGTCTCTCGTTAAGAGGCTCACTCTTGTTAGAAGTCGTCTAGATTGTAATTCCGCTTTGGAGATAGAAGTTAAAAGTTAATCTACTTGTTATTGGTTTTTTCTTTCGCGTTGAATGTTTGAAAGATATTGAAAAGTACCCAACAAAAATAGTCTTGTTAGCCCAGCACTGGGCCCTTGCTGGCTGCCAGCACTATGCTGCAGTTACATGAACCGTCAATAAAATGTTCTGGCGGCCGCAAGATGGGCCAACAGTTCAGACCAGCAGCTGGCCAACAGTTGACACCCCATCAGTTGTCATATATCAGAACAGGGCCATCAGTTATCCATCACAGGCTGTGGCTGCCACAAGCAGCCCTTAGGAGGCCCTGCAAGTACACTGACGTGCAAAACGTAAGGACGGACACTATTGCCGCAGATTATAGCCGCACAGTGAAACACACAAGCTTGAGGCGATTTGCATAACGTCAGCGGATCAATTGAAAGACGATGCGTATGCAAATTTCCGAAATGCGATGTCGCAGGTAACATGACAGCGCTCAAATGGATATAAGGAGCATCTCGCAGCAAGGCAGAAAACGGACAGCGAAGGTGTGCGGCGTTGTAAAGAGGTTCGAGTGGTTAGTTAGTGTGTCGCAGACGAGCAAATGTCCACGCGGAGACATTTAGAGGACTTTAAGCGTGGTCGTATAATTGGAAAGCTGGAGGAGGGGCGAACCATAACGAGTGTTGCCGACGAGTTCGGCGTGACCCATAGAATTGTTTCACGTGCGTGGAAGACCTTCCAAACGACAGGAACAAATGTTAGAAAGTTCGGTGGTGGTCGGCCACGGAAAACAACAGCAAGGGATGACCGATATGTGGTCCTACAGACCAAACGTGATCGACGCCAGACAGCGGGGAATATCGCGAAGCAACTGCAGATGACCTCAGGACGAGCCGTACCGCAATTCCCCGTTACCAGACGTCTACATAAAGGTGGACAATTTGCCCGACAACCTGAACGTTACATCCCATTAAAGCCTACCCATCGGACACATCGATTACAATGGTGTAAGGACCACAAGGATTGGACCATAGAGCAATGGGGTAAGGTACTCTTTACGGATGAGAGTTGTTTCAGTACCACGAGCTATTCTGGACGTCAGCTGATCTAGAGAGAGGTGGGAGCACGTTATCGACCGGCTAACATTACCGAATAAGATCGGTATGGCGGTGTTGGTGTGCTTGTCTGGAGAGGCATTAAGCTGAATGGTCGTACTGAGCTCCACATTTTCAAAGGAGGTTCCGTAACCGCAAACCGCCACTGCTATGAAGCGTTCCTTCCATTGTACGCATATTCCGAGGTGGCACTGGTTCCGAGTTTGTGTTTATGGACGATAACGCGAGACCCCATCGTACACGTGCAGTAGATGAGCTGTTGACAAGTGAGGATATCACTCGTATGGATTGGTCTGAGTACTTCCCGGATCTAAATCCCATAAAACATGTGTGGGACACTCTGAGAAGACGTCTTGCGGCACGTCCACATCCGCTGGAAAATGCCCATCAGTTGAAAAGTGCACTACAAGAGGAATGGGCAAAGTTGCCCCAAGAACTTATCCACAGCCTTGTGTTAAGTATGGCCAGACGTTGCAACGCAGCCATTGCTGTTGGGGTCATCATATTCCTTACTGACGACCACCTCTTTGCTGTAATCTATCTGTGGCAACGATGGCTCTGTACCATGGTGTGTACTGCTTTACGGTCATTTCTTATTAAAGTCCCAGTGTACACTTTTGTATTCATTTTTGCACATGTGTTTGTTCATTCCTCCGTTTGGTACATACTGAGGTCTGTGTGGTATGACATTCATCTATCCAGGCTGTTTCATTGCGAAGCTACGAAAAATGGAACGGTCCTTAAGTTTTGCACGCCAGTGTGCGTGCCATAAATGACGGCTAGCTTAATGTGGACCGTCAGTGTCCCAGAAGTGGCAGCCGGCAATCACGTGACGTAACTAATAACTTGCCGAATCTTGTCCGTTAATTTCCCAGTAGTGGTAAATAAAAAGAAAAAAAAAAGATAATCACAGTTCACCATAGGCACGCACACGCTTTCTTTTCCCATCGAAACTTTAACATGACCTCACGGAACTGAGGAAATTTGCTCAACAGGTCCGTCAAATCGCCCGATGGATCTGACTCGCATCGAACCAAGGACTGCTTGTGTGCGAAGCGAATGCTCTAAGCACTACACTAGTTTTCCACGCGTGACCGTCCGCTTGGAGGTGTGAGCCTCTCTCCTGAGCGATGCGAAACTAATGGTTCCCTTTTTAATTTCGCAATATTGCGAGTTCGTTTTCGTAAATGTACGTTTCATATAATTCATAAATTTATCTTTTCAACGTTACGATTTTTTTATTTACTTGAAGGGAACTTCACTCACTTTCAACGAGTGTACCAACTTAAAGACGTTTTCCAAATTTGTGCTGTCCTTGTCGTCTTGCAAGGCGATTGTTTAATTATTATATTTACACATTTATGTCGCATTCTGTTACATTTTTAACGTTGTAACTTTTTTCCACGGTCCCGAAGCTACATTGTTCTAAAGAGGAATGATATTTTATTTTACTTCCAGTTATTTTTAGCAGAGAATTCCTCCAATCATGTGCATTCAACGTATGGATGAGTACATTATATTCACATAGCGTTGCTACTTTTTTTTTTTTTTTTTTTTTTCAAATACTAAATATTTTTTTTACGAAAATACCTATTTTGTACTAGAATATTTCTTATTTTTTTCCAACACAAAGTTTTTTTAATGTCTTTTAGGAATTTCTGTTTGAAGCGCTTTAGTGTATGAAGATTATACAGAAATTATTTCTTGTTATTCATGGGTATCGAGTGAGTGTGTTTCATCGTTGTCTGTATTCTTGATTCTTCGTGTGTTAGTGCAGAAATTTTGCTACGAAATGAGTTTCTATAAATACATGAGATTAGTTGATTATTTCTTACAGTTCATTAATTACTTATATAATTTTCCTCCGACAGTAGTCTTCGTCGACGCGTCATTTCATTAGGAAATTAATCCGTCTCCCTAAAGTAACACGGTGTAAAGGGCGTCGTCTTCAACTAACTGGTACCACGAAACATCCACTAAAGCAACACGGTGTAAAGGGCGTCGGCTTCAACTAACTGGTACCACGAAACAATGTGTCAACTAACTGGTACCACGAAACATCCACTAAAGCAACACGGTGTAAAGGGCGTCGGCTTCAACTAACTGGTACCACGAAACAATGTGTCAACTAACTGGTACCACGAAACATCCACTAAAGCAACACGGTGTAAAGGGCGTCGGCTTCAACTAATTGGTACCACGAAACAATGTGTCAACTAACTGGTACCACGAAACATCCACTAAAGGAACACGGTGTAAAGGGCGTCGGCTTCAACTAACTGGTACCACGAAACAATGTGTCAACTAACTGGTACCACGAAACATCCACTAAAGGAACACGGTGTAAAGGGCGTCGGCTTCAACTAACTGGTACCACGAAACAATGTGTCAACTAACTGGTACCACGAAACATCCACTAAAGCAACACGGTGTAAAGGGCGTCGGCTTCAACTAACTGGTACCACGAAACAATGTGTCAACTAACTGGTACCACGAAACATCCACTAAAGGAACACGGTGTAAAGGGCGTCGGCTTCAACTAACTGGTACCACGAAACAATGTGTCAACTAACTGGTACCACGAAACATCCACTAAAGCAACACGGTGTAAAGGGCGTCGGCTTCAACTAACTGGTACCACGAAACAATGTGCACGTGTTGCATTAGCGCATATGCAATCCCGCTGCTTCCACTTCCTGTTGGGGTTGCTTTGGTTGCCATCTCCGGGCCACGAGTGGCACTTGCGTGGAGGCCCGTAGTTCACGGCGATGCTGCTGGGCCATCAATTGCTGCCAACCGATGGCGCCGGATCGCTACTGTACAATGAGTGGCAGATTTCATCCAGCAGTAACCCATCACTGCCAGCTGGTCGCCAGCAGTTTCCCAACACTTGTGTTTTGGCTGGGTATTCAGTGTATTCCAGATTCAGTTGTATATTGAAGTCAAAGTACTGGATAATTCTATGACATAAACGGTCGTATCAGAATAATATGACCACCTACATAATAATGGGAATAACCACCCTTGGCCCAGATGACAGCGGCGAGACGGCGTGGTATGGACGCAATGAGGCAATGGAAGGTTGCCCGTGGCACACGTGAGCATTCGAACTGCAGCAGTCTACGGAGATGATGTGGTTGTGTGTCGACACATCGAATTTGTCGAAGCAAATAGTCTCACAAGTGCTCTATAGGATTGAGGTCGGGTGACTTCGCCGGCCAAGGGAAAACGGGGACATAACTTTCGTGTTCCTGCAACCAGTCACGCATCCTCTTAACGATATGGCAGAGCGCATTGTCCTGTTGCTAGATACCATCACCACTAGGGTAAACGTCTAACATGAAAGGACGCATGTGGTCAGCGGGCATGGACAGGTAGGCACTGGCGTTCAGGGATTCATCCAGTGGTACCAGCGGTCCCAGGTCATACCAGGAAAACATCTCCCAGACATGCACACTGCCACCGCTAGCCTGTGTTTGACCGACTAGCGCGTCAGGGTGTTGGTTCTCGTGTGTCTCACGCCGCATCCGCCATCGTCTGTCACTTCTGTGGAGTGGAAACTTCGATTCGACGGAGAAGGCAACCTTTTCCCACTCTTCCACTGTCCAATGACGGTAGTCCCATGCGAACTGCAGTCGTCGTTGCCGATGGGCCTGGGTTTGCATGGTGGCCATGACGCAGCGTCGACTCCGGAGACCCATGCGTAACAGGATTCGCTCTACTGTTATCGGGGACACGTACCTGGGTGCTCCAGCGTTCATTTGCGTGGTCGATCGCTGCATTGTTGCGCGTTGATTGTCCTTTACCACTCGACGGAGGCGACGTTCTACCCTGGGGTCGATTTCCTTTTGGACTCCAAAGTTATGACGTCGGCAGGTACTCGGTGCGCCAGTGGTCCATTCTTGGTACACCCTTACTACTGCACCTCGCGAACAGACCACGAAGTCTGCCGTTTCTGAGATGCTTCCACCCTTGGTGTGCGGTAGCCAATGATTATTCCTTTTTGAACGTCCGTCAAATCATTACCTCTGCACATTGTGCTCACGTGACGCACTAATGATTTGACTGTCCTCGCTGGCCACTTATATCTCCGTGTGGTCAACCTTGTCACGTGCACTTTGTGACGCACATGGGCGGGTACACTGTGATTCCGGGGGTGGTCATATTATTCTGATACGACCGTGTAGTATGTATGCTGACTTTTAAATTGCCTACAGGGATCTAATAAAGATTTAGGATTTGTAAGTACAAGACTTGTTGATTTTCCTGACCGTTAAAGCCAAGGGCTGAATTAAGGATATCTATGCTATTTAAGTTATCCGGAGCACGACGTAACGCTACAGAAAGACTCGATAAAATAGTAATTATCTTTACGTAATGTTAGTGTTTAGGGAACACTGACTCAAACCTAAGGAACATTATATGTTGTGTGACGCGCCTGCACCGCAGGACGCACATGAGATAAAGGCAGATAGCAGGGAGAGCCTACGCCCACGTAGCTCAGTTGGGAGAGAGACTTATTCCGGCGTGGACAAAGATGACGCAGAAATTTACTTCGTTATATTGGCGCCCGAACTTCAAGAATGACCTGGCCGTTAAAGTTCTCGCAATGGTGTGATGTTCTTTCCTCACCGCGAGACGGGAAAAATAAGAGAATCTCTTCTTCAGCGCTTCGAAAAATAAATGTGTGGGATGTTACGTTCCACACACCAAATTGTCTGGGATTGCTCCACTGTACGTTCTTCAGCGGATGACTGCGTACAGCGACACGTGGTCCCGGATGACCAGTGGGCCATGCCGCCGCCCTCTTTCGGGTGGGAGGGGGTGACGTGCCTTCACCGCATGAGATAAAGGCAGATAGCATATGTCAGCGTAGCTCAGTTGGGAGAGCGACTTACTCCGGAGTGAGGGACCCGGATTTGATGCCCGGCGTGGACAAAGATGACGGAGAAATTTAATTCGTCATTGTTGTTTTGTGTAAGAGGAAGCAAGAAAGAGTTTTCTGGGGAAATGATAATTTCACGTACTGTACGGTCAGATCGCAAAACACTTCTTGCTTATTTTGAATTTTAGCTTGAATTGTGTATACGATCATTGTTTTCGCTGTTCGGGTTATTGTTCGTAACAATTTTGTGGTCATTGTATATTTACATTTTAATAATACTATGAGACATAGGTATTTCCTTCAGTACTCAAACGGTTCTGATCACCATCAGCCGCTTCCGGGTTTTTCTGTGGATCATTGGATTATCCTGGAATTATACTAGCACCAGGATAATCGACGATCTAGCGAAATTTTGTTTCTAACTACAGGAAATTTAGTTCTCGTTTAAGATGCAAGATGCTTCTTTTATCCAGAAGCAAGCAAAAGAAACGCAAATTTCACGGGGAAAAGAACGTTTTAAATTTCGAATTAAACGACTCTTGGCGGTTATACGCAACTGTTTCCCATTTCGCTCGCTTTCTCACATACTAATTAACTTATATTTCAACAAGTTATCAAATGTGCTTTTTCTTCGACCTTTCGGATCGCATCTTTTCACTTATTTTCTCATTTAGTAATTAACTCACATTTCAACAAGCATACTAAATGCACTTTTCTTTGGCATTTTGGGTCGCACCTTCCCCATTAATTTATATTATCTTTCTTAAAGGACATTATTTAATTTTGGAGTCGCTAACATGGTAACATAAAGCATTTGGCATTTCAAAAAAAAAATGGTGTGAAGTCTAATGCTCATTTTTACGACAAAAATCTACATGGCGTCTTCAACTAACCATTCGGACGCAACTAAATCTTCATTGCCAAGGCATAGGTGCACCGTACCGTATGACACTCGGTTCAGGTTATTCACTGACCTTGACGTGAGCAATTTCAGATAACCGATGGGTAAGCTCTTTTAAGTGTACCATTAAACAAAAAGAGCAATAGTTATGATACTTGAAAACGTAAGATAACCCCGCAGTGAAAGCGAGAAACTGAAATCAATCTTAAGTAACACCTACTCAATTCTGTTTGAAATAACCCGTCCCTTTCCCTAACTGAAACTGCAGCAAGAGGGTTACTATCAATGTTAATAACCCCCCTCCCAGAAAGGGGGGCAAAAACTACAGTAAGAGAGTTACTTTTGCTCATTTTGGTCTCATCACTGAAGTTAATAAGTACTGTAGGAGAGAAACACTATGTCAACGTGTTCATCTTCTGTGCTGGTATGTGAAATAATGCAGATCATGCTCCAATGCTTCGCTTTTACCAACATAGTGAAAAAATAAGTAATTGAAATCAAATTTCTTTAACTTGACCATGAAGTAATTCAGGCCTTTAAAATTAACCACTGGCTGGATTTACTGATATCATTCAGGCCTTCAAATTTAACCATGTGCTGGAGTTACTGACATCATTCAGGCATTTAAAATTAACCATAAGCTGGAGCTTCTGACATCATTCAGGCATTTAAAATTAACCCTAGGCTGGAGTTGCTGACATCATTCAGGCCTTCAAAATTAACCTTAGACTGGAGTTGCTGACATCATTCAGGCCTTTAAAATTAACCCTAGGCTGGAGTTGCTGACATCATTCAGGCCTTCAAAATTAACCTTAGACTGGAGTTGCTGACATCATTCAGGCCTTTAAAATTAACCCTAGGCTGGAGTTGCTGACATCATTCAGGCATTTAAAATTAACCCTAGACTGGAGTTGCTGACATCATTTAGGCCTTTAAAATTAACCCTAGGCTGGAGTTGCTGACATCATTCAGGCCTTCAAAATTAACCCTAGACTGGAGTTGCTGACATCATTCGGGCCTTCAAAATTAACCTTAGACTGGAGTTGCTGACATCATTTAGGCCTTTAAAATTAACCCTAGGCTGGAGTTGCTGACATCATTCAGGCATTTAAAATTAACCCTAGGCTGGAGTTGCTGACATCATTCAGGCCTTCAAAATTAACCTTAGACTGGAGTTGCTGACATCATTCAGGCCTTTAAAATTAACCCTAGGCTGGAGTTGCTGACATCATTCAGGCCTTCAAAATTAACCCTAGGCTGGAGTTGCTGACATCATTTAGGCCTTCAAAATTAACCCTAGACTGGAGTTGCTGACATCATTCAGGCATTTAAAATTAACCCTAGGCTGGAGTTGCTGACATCATTCAGGCCTTCAAAATTAACCTTAGACTGGAGTTGCTGACATCATTCAGGCCTTTAAAATTAACCCTAGGCTGGAGTTGCTGACATCATTCAGGCCTTCAAATTAACCCTAGGCTGGAGTTGCTGACATCATTTAGGCCTTTAAAATTAACCCTAGGCTGGAGTTGCTGACATCATTCAGGCCTTCAAAATTAACCTTAGACTGGAGTTGCTGACATCATTCAGGCCTTTAAAATTAACCCTAGGCTGGAGTTGCTGACATCATTCAGGCCTTCAAAATTAACCCTAGACTGGAGTTGCTGACATCATTCAGGCCTTCAAAATTAACCCTAGACTAGAGTTGCTGACATCATTCAGGCCTTCAAAATTAACCCTAGACTGGAGTTGCTGACATCATTCAGGCCTTCAAAATTAACCCTAGACTGGAGTTGCTGACCTCATTTAGGCCTTCAAAATTAACCCTAGACTGGAGTTGCTGACATCATTTAGGCCTTCAAAATTAACCCTAGACTGGAGTAGTTGACATCAATTCAGGCCTTCAAAATTAACCCTAGACTGGAGTTGCTGACATCATTCAGGCCTTCAAAATTAACCCTAGACTGGAGTTGCTGACATCATTCAGGCCTTCAAAATTAACCCTAGACTGGAGTTGCTGACATCATTCAGGCCTTCAAAATTAACCCTAGACTGGAGTTGCTGACATCATTCAGGCCTTCAAAATTAACCCTAGACTGGAGTTGCTGACATCATTCAGGCCTTCAAAATTAACCATAGGCTGGAGTTACTAACATTCAAGGCTTTAAAATTAACCATAAGCTGGAGTTGCTGACATCATTCAGGCCTTCAAAATTAACCCTAGACTGGAGTTGCTGACATCATTCAGGCCTTCAAAATTAACCCTAGACTGGAGTTGCTGACATCATTCAGGCCTTCAAAATTAACCCTAGACTGGAGTTGCTGACATCATTCAGGCCTTCAAAATTAACCCTAGACTGGAGTTGCTGACATCATTCAGGCCTTCAAAATTAACCCTAGACTGGAGTTGCTGACATCATTCAGGCCTTCAAAATTAACCATAGGCTGGAGTTACTAACATTCAAGGCTTTAAAATTAACCATAAGCTGGGGTTGCTGACATTATTCGGGCGTACAAAATTAACCATAAGCTGGAGTTACTGACATTCAGGGCTCTAAAATTAACCACAGGCTGGAGGTACTGGTATCATTCAGGCCTTTAAAATTAAACAGATTGAAGTTACTGACATCACTGCTATCCACGAATAAAAGTATCCAAGGATTTTTGAAATCCTTAACATCAAAAGAAATGTTATATAAAATGAGACTTGATTGGAATTCTACATATATAGTAAAATAACAGTTAGCAATGAATGGAAGAATATTTAACGATTAGAAAAGTAGGAGAGAGAAAAAAAGAATGGTTTTCTGAAATTGAAACAGGAATTGCTGGACTCGATGGTGGAAAC
Organism: Macrothele yani; assembly: GCA_039090855.1. Lineage (NCBI taxonomy): Eukaryota > Metazoa > Arthropoda > Arachnida > Araneae > Macrothelidae > Macrothele > Macrothele yani. The sequence goes on from CM076993.1 coordinate 99,299,473, forward strand.
CAGAAATCATTAAGGAGTGTATAAATCATTAGATTTATATAGGTAATGTATTAAAAAAATCACAGAAACAGATGATGTTTGGGTGCCTACATTGCAAGTGCAGAGAGAAATTTACCGACTAAAGCTGATAAAGACTGTGTCGTGAAAAAGTTAATTTTTAATAAAAAAACATATCAAGCAGTAAAATATTAACTCTTCGTTGAAGAGGGGGTTTCTAAATTCATTGCTTCTTTTATGAAACAAAATATTCAGTTTTCTTATTTATTGAACAATGTCTGCATTTCAACTATAACTTACGCCTTAATGCTAGAAATATTTTCGTAAGCCTTAATTACAAATAAAGGGGTAGTATTTTATTTGTTTTCTTTTCCTTTACCCCACTGCTTTACAGCAATACCAGCGCGTGTAAATAAAACTGGTGACATTGAGCTGTATCGATATAATTTTCCCCAGATATAAGCGCTGTATCGATGATGGAGTACATTTGAATTCACTTCCTTTTATCTTACCCTGGACTCCAGCTTGCTAACAACTCGTCTTCCACCAGCAAGTGCGTTCACTTCAACTTCCTCAATTCTGACTTGTAAGGTCCTAACTTCAACTTCGAGAGACTTTTTAATGGATTCAATCTTTGTAACTCTTTCTTGTTCTTCCACAAGGAGGTCCTTGGTAGATTTCAATTCCACAATCACACGGTTGTACCTCTCGTCCGAAACCTAAAATAAATTTTAAAAAAGTAACTGTTACAAAAACTCTGTGCATGAAAGATGGTATACAATATTTAATGGAAAGAAGAATGTCCCACTAAATTATATACATAGGATGTGTTTGGATTGTTGCAATGAGCACAACTTCTTCGCATATAGTTATACAATCATTGTCATAAAAATCCGTGCACCAAGAAGGAGGCTTTGGATTGCAATGAGATTTTAGTAGTGCGATGGTACATACCAAGGACACAAGTGATTACAATATCACAGCAGCAGGATGATTTCCCATGGATATATGGTACACATTCCAGTCAGCATTAGTACCGTGTCAGACCGCCTCGTGCTCGAATACATGCGGTGATACGGTCCGGCATGGAGTCAAAGGGACACCGCACGTTATCCTGGGACAGACTGGATGACATACGACGTCTCTTCATCTTCTTGCAACTGACGCTCTAAATCACACACACACTGGGACATGGAGAAAGCTAGCGTCCCATCTGGTCCCACACATGCTCGATGGGCGAGAGATCATGCGATCTGGCAGGCCACGGAAGCGTCGAAGCATGACGTAAACAGTCCTGGGAAACCCGCGCCGTGTGCGAATGGGCGGTATCTTGTTGGAAAATGGCTCCGGGCCGCCCCGCCAAGAAAGGCAGCACAAGGCGCAGCGGGATCTCCTGTACGTAGTGCTGGGCTGTCAACGTCCCTCGGATCACTGCGAGGGAAGTCCGGCTGTCATATGCGATAGCTCCCCAGACCATCACGCCTGCAGTTCTGGACGTGTGCCGCTGTACAGTGAGGTTAGGAGTGTAGCACTCATCTGCGGTCCACAACACTTTGACACGGTGGTCGTCCATTCCCATACAGAAACGGGATTCGTCGCTGAACACTGTACGTCGTCAGCCCGTAGCGTTCCACGTTGCCCGCTGCTGACGTCACTGCAATCGACGCCAACGATGATCAGGAGTTAATGGCAGAAAACGTAAGGGCCTTCCAGAGTGCAGATTCGCCTCTGCCAGGCTTCTGAAAATGATTTTGGCAAACACAGGAGTCCCTTACGCGGCCGCCACATGTCTCTGAATATTGGACAAAGACGTCGTTGCATCTGTGAGTGCCGCTCTCACGATCCCACGGTCTTTTCTACTGGTGGTGTGTCTGGGTCGTCTAGAGCCAGTCCGCCGTGTCTGGGTGCCTTCCCATGTCCATTTCTACCAACAAGACAGCATCTTACTGTCCTATCGGCCCAAATGGCGGCCGATCCAACGCGCCGCAACCCTGCCTCTCATCCTGACGATACGGCCCCGTTCAAACTGCGTCAGTTGCCCGTACGCACGTCTACAGCGGCTCCTCGGCATGTCTATCGCTCAGGGAGCTTACCTGACTCTTATCGTGCACTTCGACACGAATGTGGAGTCCCCTGCACGGCACTTTATAAGCTTCCAAGGATTGCGATTGCAGCGCCGGTCTTGGACTGGCGGGCATGCGGAATCGCACGAAACTTTATTCATTTGCATGTCTGCGCTCCCCGTACCTATTCGCCTAATTTCGCGTTAATCGCACGGTTTTTTTTCTTGGTGCGCGGATTTTTATGACAATCAGTGTACACTCAAAAACATTTAGTTCACAGTGTGATTCAAAAATTCGGGGCTGCTTTCTTGTTTTAGAAAGTTCGTTATTCCTTCTCGGAGCATGCAAATATATTGAAAAATATAAAAAATTGCTCAACTTTTCAGTTTTTTGAAGTAACCATCAGTAAAGCTAGGCAATAATCAGATCATATGTAAAGGATTTTAGGAAGGGAGTGTCTGACCCGAGGTCTTAAACTACTCTTAGAAATAGGAAGCTAAGATACTTGGGCTAGAGTGCCCAATAGGAAAGTGAGACGTAGAAAGGAGGAGGAAGACGCTCTTATTTGTAACCGGGGGAGGGGGCTGTACCCCCGAAGGACGACAGCTTAATGTGCCCATTAGACGCCCGGCGGATATTTAGTGGTTCGAGCGTTCGTACCTTCCAGGGATCGAACCAGATGTTTCTTCGTGGCAGTCACGAACGTTGACCACTAGGCCATCCGCGGCCCAGGTGGGCAATAAGCTACGTTGTTGACATTTATGAAAAACAAAAATATGTTGTACCCGAAGGTTGTTTCTTCAAAACATGCACACGGAATAGTACTGTTAATTTCTCAAAACATGATTTTTGATGAGCATGGAATTAGGATTGCTCACAGAAAGAAAAGGGTTGTGCCGGTTGATCAAGAAAACTTTTAGTGCAAGTTTAAAAAAATAATTGGATCAGTTCGGTTTAATAAGAAAGATAGCAAATTCAGAAAAATCTCCGATCACAGACGCAATATCATTTCATTAAGCTGTTGGTTTTAAAACAAGGTTTTCTCTTTTCAGCGCAGTATTTAGCTTATTCTCGTTTATACCGCTGCTTAACCGAAGTAAAAGTACAATGTGAGTTTGTGGCAGAAGTAAGATACAGACGGTGAGGCGAAAATTTTGCAATATTTGCATAAACGCATGTGCTGAGGCGGGTATGTCACGTGTTTAAACTAGTTCAAGTCGCGCACTGCAGTCAGTCGAAAGGGATACAGAGTAGTGGTAGTCGTTGCTGTGAACAGCATTGCATATGTCGTCGTTCTGTGTGCGGTTGGGACGCCTAAAACATGAACTGCCACAACCGGCTAATTAGGGAACTTTTGCTTTACGAGTCTGAACTCGGCTATAACGCTGCTCAAAACAACACGAAACATTTGTCATGCGGAAGAGGAAGGCCCCTTGGACCACAGCACCGCAACCAGATGGTTCAAGAAATTTTGCTCAGGTGACAGAAACCTCGACGAGCAGCCAAGGTCAGGCTGGCCGCGAACCGTGGATTCGGAGGCTGTGCGCCAGGCCGTAGAGGCAAATCCGATAATCCGCAATCGGAGATTATCAGGTGAGCTGGGTGTATCAGGGACCACCGTGGTTCGTCATCCTCAGGACCTCGGCAAGACCTACAGGAGCTGCCGCACTGTCCCTCGCGAACTGACGCGAGCTGAAGCAAACTTCCGAGTGGAAGTGTGCACGAAGCTCCTAGAAAACCCGCAAGATGTAAGTTTTATCAAGAGAATTGTTACGTGCGATGAAAAGTGGGTCTATTTCCGTAATCCCAACACACAACGGCAATAGTTCAGCACGTGCTAGCTTCCTGAACCTGTTGCCAAACGTGGGTGCTTCGAGCATAAGGTGATGCTCTGCGTCTGGGGGAATTCCGAGGGGACAATTCATTACGAATTTGTTCCCGACGGTCGGACCATCAACGCCAACCTCTACTCTAAAATGCTGGACGGATGCATGCGATTTTAGAGGAGAAGTACCTGGCACTTGTGAACAGAAAGCACGCTCTCCTACAGCACGACAACGCTCTGCCTCATACCGCGCGAAAGACCCGGGCAGAACTCCAGGAACTTGAGGGCATCGAACTGATGCCACACCCAGCATATAGTCCGGATCTTTCCTCTTCGGATTATTACTTGTTCCAGTCCATAGCCCACTTCCTTCGCGGGCGACACTTCAACAACCAGGCGGAGGTGGCAGCTGGTGTGAAGGAGTTCTTCGCCTCGAAGGATAGGAATTGGCATCGCCGCGGAATCGAAGAACTGGCAGGCAGATGGCTAAAGACGTTGCAACACGATGGACTATACGCTAGTCAGTTTTCATCGTAAATGTACGTATGATGACATAAAGTGATCCAAATATTGCAAAACTTTCGGCTCACCATCTGGACGTTCTTCACCGCAGGTAACAATAAAGAAAGTTATTGGGTGACCTTAAGAATCTTGAAGAAAGTTGAAACAAATGTTTCAAAAGGCAAATGGAGGAGTGATACTGAAAACTGACACAAAACCGCAGGATATTTTAGCTTTTTAAATTTAATGAAAAAAGTGTTGAAAGAAATAAGTCGTACATTTCACCGCAGTTGCCAAATTTTTTTTCCACGTGCAGATAAAAAGTAGTTCATTATTTCTAACCGTGATCAGTTCGCAGAAAATCCCCTGGTGAGAGAGAAGAACCAGCAATCTGTAGGTTCCTCTTGGGAAACAAGTATCTTCTTTGATAAGAAGCATTTGGGTTTTAAATTTCCAAATTGTATAATTTTCATCATTCAGTTTAGCGATGGAAAAGTTTGTCGCGTTTATTTGACCAGAAAACGCCATTTCTATTGTATTTATTGTGTAAGAGCAACAAAAAGAAGTTTCCTTTTTTTTTCACATACCCTTGCAATAACTCAATATTTTTACTAAATAAGCGAAATTTAACTCATGTGGTTGAAATACACTTTTGGGGGCAGGGAATTCAATTATATATCTCTCCTCAATCTTGTGACGTATATACTAATTTAACCTTCCTTCCTTCCTTTAGTTGCTGACTTTTTATGTAAATTTGGCTTATTCTCGTTAAACTTTTCTATCTGAATGGCACATTTTTCCCTCTCGACATATTTGTGTTTGGCAACCCGGACAACAGATTAAAGAATAATAACGTAGGCTCAAGCTGAAGATAAGAATCGGTGTTTTGGGGTGTACTACGCTCACCCACTCACTGTTTACCCTTGCTGCTGCCGGTTTTGTTGCGTTCTAGCTTCGCAGGCCGAAATACCGGATGTCCTGCATCGCTGAGATAGAACAGCCCAGCTTTCTTCCACCGACTATTTGCCCATGATCGAACTCGCACAGCACGTTGTGTTTAGCCATCAACAGAGTAGTAGGTACACTTACAGCAGGTAGATGTCTGACCCATGTATCGACGTCATGGGGTTTCCGCTTGCCGCATTGTTACGGCATGATAGTGCAATTTAACAGAAGTCATCGCTCTTTCCACGTTTATAGTTATATTTTTCCGTGACTCACTTATAAACGTGGAAAGAGCGATGTCTGCTGTTTGATGTTCCTGATCTACGTCAATTGTCTGTACTAACCGTTCTGTATTCATTCATTAATCTTAATAGACTACATAAAAGAGCTTAAGAAGTTATTTACTGCCTTTATTTAATGTCTACGTAGCCGTAGGCCAAGGCATGGGTTCAGGGTAGGGGTACGTGCTGAGGGCGCTGGTGTCCCTGCCCAATTACATATTTTGTTTATCGCTTCCTCGAAAACAATTTTGTGGACAATTATTAAAAACATAATTAAAAAATTAAAAAAATCCACATTTGTTGTTGTTGTTGGAGGGGTCCGGAACCCCCTGGACCCCCACCCCTTGGATACGTGCCTGGTTCTAAAATTATTTTTCTAAAGATAAAAGCAATCACATAGTCCATACGTACTCTGAGTTCCTTAGATATTTCTTCGTAGTCATTTTGCAAAGCCATGTACTCGTTCTCCAGTTTGCCCCTGATAGAAGTGAGATTGACATTGATCGTATTCAGTTCACTGATTTTGGTCTGAGCCTCTTCTAGCTGTTGCTCTGTTACACGCTTGGCTCTCAGGGTCTGAAAAAGGAAAAATAATTAAAGAAATGACAAGTACTATTTTTTCATATTCCATAAAATTTTATGTCACTATTTCGTATACAAGGAATTTATAAAAAAACACTATTTATTGGTTCTTATATATAGATTAAGATAATACAACGTAGTTGTCACAAATGTTTATTTTTTCAAGCCGACCATGGATTTGCTGGGTATTGACCTAGCTTCATCAGGACGAATGGCACGTAAATATTCAAATTGTATATGACATCACAAATGGTGTTTACAGTCACGTGTTTTGGTTAGATGCTTCCACGCGTTTGATAGAAATGGCGTGGATGCCATGTCATTAACAAGTTGCGAAGACTTCTGATATATATGGAAAGCTTCCAAAATATTAAGTTTGGTGGTTGAATCTGGCTTGTCAATAAGTTTTGCTTCTTCAAAGAGAAATTTGTGGTTCTTTTCGTAACAGTGTTTAGCCATCGATGACTTCTTTAGGTCACAATTCCGAATGTAATTCTTGTGCTCCTTCAATCGAACACGCAAGTCTCTATGGGTCTGTCCTATGTACAAAGCGCCACATTCACATGGAATTTGATAAATTCCCCACGAGATTTTTGTCTTCAACATAGTCCTTTGATCCTACAAATCTCATTTTGTTTATGGGTTTAAAAATCACCTTAAAACTAAATGTTTTGAGAAGTTTTGTAATTTTAATGGAAATCTCACGGGAAAATGGAATAATGGCAAAATTATCTTGCAATGGGCGCTTCACAGGAGTTAATGTGGAGATAGGCTTCGGTTTCCGGAATTTTGTTAGAGCCTTGTCTGTAATGGAAGGGTTGTATCCTCGCTGTACTGCAACACGTTTAAGTAAATAAAGTTCTTTTTCCAAGCTGTCCTTATCTGAACATATATGTATCGCGCGATATACGCAACGGTAAACGGCGCTGAGTTTTTGTTGATAAGGGTGATTAGACTTGGCATGTGGAGGTGAAAAAATAGCGAAAGGCTTCCGATAAATTGTGGTTGCGAGAGATTGATTTAAGCGAGTTACCAGGACGTCAAGGAATGGTAGGCATCCGTTATTTTCAGTTTCGTAGCTGAATTGAATGTGAGGATCAATGGAATTTATAAGTTTGACTTTATAAGTTTGACTAATTCCGGTTTTCAGAATTTATAAGTTAGACTTTATAAGTTTGACTAATTCCGGTTTTCAGAATTTATAAGTTTGACTAATTCCGGTTTTCAGAATTTATAAGTTTGACTAATTCCGGAATTTCAGAATGTTTTCCCTTCCATAGAACGAAAGTATCGTCTACATATCGTATCCATAAGTCAAATTTCACGAGTTTGAAAAGTTTTTCTTCAAATCGACGCATGTAGATCTCACATAATATAGGTGACAGTGGGCTGCCCATGGCCAGACCTTCCGTCTGTTCATAAAACGTTCCACGGAAAGTAAATCTGTTCTGTTTTATGCAAATGTCCACTAGTCTTGTTATTTCCTCAACTTCACGTTGGCTGTAATGATGCTCTACAAGACTTGATTTTAGGGACTCCAGAGCTCCTTTTACTGGAACATTGGTGAACATAGATACCACATCAAAGGATAGCATTAGTTGATCTACGTAGGGGTGTAGTTTAAGTCGATTGGTAAACTCAATGGAACTTTTCACAGATTTTTCATTTTTTTTTATTGGAGGTTTAACGACCACCGTGAGCAACTCAAATGGGCTATAAGCAGTCGCCCGTCCCTAATTTTGGGTCACTAGTTCCAGGGAAGGGAAAGAGCCAGTGCCGTAAGACAAACACAACATCCATGCCTGACCGGGATTCGAACCCGCACCCCTTACGGACAAATGATCAGAGGCCAGCGCCTTAGACCACTGCGCCACAGGGGCGGCATGTTTCATTTGGAGTGGCCAAGGTAGATAATTTTGAAGATAAGAACTTCGATAACTTATATGTTGCTGTGCCGATATTACTTACTATAGGCCGGAAAGGAATTCCAGATTTATGTATTTTAGGGAGAGCATAGAGTCTCGCCCAACGGGCGTATGAAGGTTTAAGTTTGTTTTTTATGTTTTGGCTCAGAGTTTGTGAGGTTTTTGATCAATTTCTGTATTTCTTTCAATTGTTTATCTGAAGGATCATTCTTTATTTCTTTGTAAGTTCCATCCGAAATAAGATTTTTGACTTTGTTATCATAATGATTTAGTTATCATTATGATAACAGTATCATAATGATGTTATGATTATCATAATGATTTAGTTGTCACAAATGAAAAAATAAACATTTGTGACAACTACGCTGTATTAGCTTAATCTATATACTATTTATTGGGTTGGTGCGAATGAAATGTCCGGCGTGAACCAGCAGTGGAGACAGGCCCCCACCACAGCCGGAATGGAACCACCCACAGGCGTTGCGGGTGGTACGTCACATGTTACTATAAATAGCTAGCACGTGTGTGAGGAACAAGGTTCAGGCGTGGTTTGTTTGGACGTCATATGGCTTGCAAAGGAAACATGCAGACACTGGATTTAAGAATTATCTTCCTGTATGAATTTAAACTAGGCCATTCTGTAGGAATTGCCGCTCGAAACGTTAACAAAGCGTTTGGGGAGAACACAGCCAACGGACGAACCATTGGGAGATAGTTTGTGAAGTTTCGAAGCGGAGATACGGACCTGCAAAACGACGAACGTGGTTGTTTCTGACGATGTTCTGTTATGTGTGGTTGAAGCAGACCCCGAAAAACGTGTCGTGAGATAGCGGCAGAGGAAGGTGTCCACCACACGACAGTTGTTCGGCGTCTGGCTGCGCTGGGTAAGGTCAAAAATCTGGACATGTGGCTGCCACATGAGTTGACAACTGCTAACAAGACTTGGCGTTTGGAAGTCTGTCCGTCGGTGCTTGCCAGGAATAAACAGGAACCTCTACAGCATCGAATCGTCACCTGCGACGAGAAGTGTGTCCCGGAAACGATCTGCGCAATGGTTAAGCAAGGCACAGCCTACTGGACGGCATCCTAAGCCACCCCTACACACCAAGAAGATGATGCTCCTTGTCTGGTGGTCCACAGCCGGAATAATTCATCGGAGTTTCTTGTCTAAAGGCAAAACCATCACTGCAGAACGTTATTGTGCTATATACCAGATGCACCGGAAATTGCTGCAGAAACAACCGGCTTCGGTCAACAGACGTTGTTTTCTTCTGCTCCAGGACAACGCTCGCCCTCATGTTGCACAACGAACGGTGCTGACACTAAGTGCCTTGGGCTATGAAGCACTCCCTCATCATGCCTATTCCCCGGATTTGTCTCCGACAGAATATCATCTGTTTCGTCAACTCGATCACTTCCTGTCCGGGAAATAGTTCACGACAGACAACGAGGTTCAACATGCAGTTGATAACTTCTTCGGGTCCCAGCCACAGGCCTTTTTTTTGTTCCGGGATCATGGCCTTGTCGGACAGACGACAACTATGTGTCGATGCCGAGGGGGATTATTTTGTCTAGGTAAGTTGTCCTAATTTTCCGTTCTCACCGTCTACGTGTGCAGGTCCTTTGCGTACCAACACAATATCTTGCGAAATCGGAAAATGCCTTCTCCAGACTTACACATTTTCCTATTGAATTTGTGATGAACTGACAACAAAAATCAGAACACTTAAAAATTCTTAGACGTATTTTACTGTGTTTCAAAGAATTAAAAAGTGCGAACACTTCCAATTCTCCTACGATGTGTCTGAACAAATTGGGTTGGACCTGTGTATTATATATGTATCTAGGGGTTTTTTTTTATGTGTAAATTATCTGGGGTATTCTTTAATTTTGTTTCAATTGAATACTGTAAAATAATATTCTTCCTTCTCCCCCATTTATTTCAATTTGGATCTTAGTTGGGGAGTTTTGCACGTGGGCTTGGAAAGTTCGTTATATTTTTAATAAGCTCACTTTGGTGCGGGGTTTTTTTTAGTTTAGGATCTAGATAATATATTACACATATATAGCACAGCAGAAACCAAAATTAAACTAGGTCTTCGTAGAAATCAGAAATGGAGTGTTGTGCTGGTCCTTAAAAATGCCATATATATATATACACTATCTACCAAAAAGTAATTGGACACCCCTGCAATCGACGATATCTGCGGTCCTGATACACGCCGCGGCCGCCGCCGTTAAATATCGTGTGGGAACCAACAACTCAACCAGTCGCATGCAAGATGCCACGCAATTCGGAGCTCTCTGATTTACAGAAAGGTGTGATCGTCGGGTATCACAGAAATGGCTGATCCATACGTGACATATCTAGCAAGTTGAAGTACCCAAAATCGACAGTGGCCTACGTGATTGGCAAGTGGAAGATGAGAGGTGACTGTCGGAATGTGCCCTGACCCGGCAGACCCACAGAACTGGGAGCTAGAGACCGACGGGTGCTAGCCAGAGAAATTCGGAAGAACCGCACCAAATCGATGGGCCACATCCGCGAAGAGTTTCAACAAGCATCCATCCGGGAGTGTTCTTTCGATGAATACCATCCGTAAGGAAGCCCATCTGCTTGGTTATCATGGACGTGATGCCGCCCACAAGCCTTTGATCACCAAGTCCAATAACGCTGCTCGGCTAACGTGGTGCAAAGAACGTCGACAGTGGACCGTTGAACAGTGTAAATAGGTTCTGTGGAGCGACGAATCAAGGTTCACCCTCTGCCGTTCGGATGGCAGGGTCTTGGGTTTGGCGTCTGCCTGAAGAACGCCTCCTGCCGGAATGTATTTTGCCAACTGTGAAGTTCGGCGGCGGTGGAATTATACTATGGAGGTGTTTCTCCTGGTATGGCACGGGACCCTTGGTCGCAATTCCTGGTAGACTCAACGCCGAGACCTACTGCACCATTTTGGATGACCATGCGCATCCTACGTTGTGGCAGTTTTACGCGGTGGACCCATGTTACTTTCAGGATGACAATGCCACCTGTCATGTTGTGAGCTCCACTATTGCTTGGTATGGTGACAATGGGGTTAATCGAACGGACTGGCCTGCGCAGAGCCCGGACCTTAACCCTATCGAGCACCTCTGGGAAGAGTTGGAGCGTTGACTTAAGGGGTGCCCCCACCGTCGGAAATCGGTGAAAGAACTGACCTGTCTTCTCCAAGCCGAGTAGAAGAAAATACCGCTGGTCGTCGTACTACGCCTGGTTGAGGGTATCCCTGCTGGTCACAACTGTAATCGCCGCTCGTGCAGGCTCCACCAACTATTGAAGGTGAATAAACTTCGTTTTCCTTTGCTATCACAGGTGTCCAATTACTTGTTGGTAGATAGTGTATATACGCGTATATTAAATATATATATACTGCGCAACATCACAGCCTCTCCTTGACAAATATCAACCCCGCCTTCTCGTGGTGCATCCTGTTCCCATTAAAGAGGCTCTGACGACCGCCAATAGCGGTATAACTATACCATTGGGATTAGAGGAAATGCCATCCCACACTCACCAACCCGCTTGGCCAGCGTGGTGAGTTATCGCCAAACCACTTCAAAATGACTCCACAAATTAAATCTTGGACCTCAGTCTTCGGTAGCTGGAATGTACCTTGCCAAGGCAGCGGCCAGTGCGACATGAAGGCAGAGGGTGCTAAGGTTTAAATATGCATTTATTAAACACTCGGAGTACAGAATGGGAATGTGAGTCATGAAATGATTATGTACAAATGAGCGCCAGAACAAGTAGGCAAAGAAATAAAACTATATACATTTCCTGAGGGTAAGATAGAGGTGGAAATTAAACAGGTTAATTAACGATGTAAATGTCAACAAAAGGATAGAGTATTCATAATAGTTCAAACTGTAAAGGAAACTCTCAGGCCATCAATCTGGAACCAGCTGAGGTATGGTCTCCAGAGTTTGTAGAAGTTGGGAAGAGTTTCTGTATTGACAGCGTGTTCATGCGCTAACTGTAGACGGAACTTTAGTCGAGCTGTGAAGTGATGGACAAGCTTCTCGCTTACCTCTGTAAGAGTAGGTACAGTGGATTTTCCTGATGCGTCAGTTGATGGGAGTGAATTACAATTTTTGCAAGCGTGAAAATATAAGCACACACTGATGGGAGAGGAGAAGCAGGGAGAATATATTGAAGTAGGGTAAAATATGAGACAGCACTTAGATTTCCTGGGCAAAGATGGTGTGCAATACGGAAAATGAGATTTAACACAGGTAGCAAGACTGAACAAAACCAATAGACATGTTCAATGTCTGCCGGAACATCCCAGTAGGCACATTGTAGATAGACAACAAGAGTCATTCGGTGTAATAATTGAGTAACAGGGAGGCGGCGATGCAGAAGCATCCAATGAACATTTTTCTCATGAGGTGCAGCAAGAAGAGGATGTGCCGCAGACCAAACATCTGTCAAGGATGCAGACGGAACAGTAGGGATAGGCATTGGTTGCTGAGGTGCACAAGTGCAAAGAATTTCACTCAAAATCTTCTGTGAGCGGGCCTCAAGCTTAAAATATTTCATGCGCAGTTGCACAAAAAACGGGAAGAGTCGCGGTGCTGCTGCAACCTGTAGAATTCCTTCAGAAGAGGCCAAAGATGGGTATAAACGGATGATCGACGTTTTTATCGACGTGTAGAGTGTCCGGGAGGAGACGGAATCATGAAGATGAGTAGATAGGCAAGAGAAGTTTTTCCATGCAAGGTTGAGGCTCACAAGGACTCGTACAGTAATAATGCCTGCACGCATCCATTCTGGAGAGGCAACGAATGGTGGGTCAGAGGGATGAGGAGCTGATGAGTAGAAGAGTGGTTCATTTAGAATCTCCGTAGTGCAGGAGGGGGGTGCTCTCTGTAATGGGAGAGTCCTCAGGATTTCTATGGCCTCCCAGTAAACGGCCGGGAGGCTTTGTCGCCAAAGCTAGGAAACCATCCATTCGAAGAAAGACGAAGAACGTTAATAAAGGATTTTTCAATGAGGCAAGAACATTACGTACTGTTCATGTATCTGAGTTGGAGCTATTGAGCACATGAAAGAACCAGTGACGCCGCGTGGCATGGTAAACGAGATCTATTGTAGGAAGACCAATTCCTCCCTGCGAAGGTGAGAGGCAGAGAGTAGAGGAGCTGACCCAATAATGCTTTGACTAAACGACTGATGTAGGGCATGTTTGAACTTGACGGAGTCTGTAGCCAGGAGCGGTATCAATTTGCCAGGAATAGTAACAGTTTGATCAGATGTACGTGCGAGCAATGTGAGCTCTTTGAAGGAAGGAGGTGCAAAATTGCGCTCTTCTCCAGAAGCCTGCTGCTTTGAGAAGGGAGGGATAGAGAGAGGACCAATTCCTTCGTACAGCCTCCGATGGGGTTCCGAGATGAATTCCTAAGACTTTTTGGGTAGTACTTGACCATTTGGCTCCCCAGGGAGAGTCATGGCGGTGTTTCCAAGTGCCGTACCAGAGGACTGTGCTTTTCTCAAGATTGAGTGAGGCTGACGCTGCGGTAGCGTACCCTTGGTAGCAGAGAAGAAGGGTGGAGAATTGGGTGTCATGACGAATGCAGAAAGTTGCATCATCTGCATAGGCTGAGTACATAATTTTATGATGTCTCGTGCTGGCTGTTGCTGGAGGGAGCCGATGTATAAACTCTCTGCACGTCAGGCGCAAGAACGGTTCAAAAACTATGGCAAATAATTGTCCAGAAAGAGGGCATCCCTGGCTAATTATTCTGGAGAACTTTATTAGAGCTGTCAGGATAGTAGATGTCTGAACTTGTAGAGTTGCTCCTTGGTAGAGAGAAAGGAGTGAGGTGATAAAAGAGATAGGGGAACCAAATGCTTGAAGTGTTGCAGAAAGATAGACGTGGGATATATTGTCAAATGCAACTTTTTGATCAATATTAAGGAGAGCCAATAGCTCGGACTGAGTGTCAGCAATGAAGATTAAGTCACGTTGGAGTGTAAGATTGTCAGCGATCGAACGTCCAGGCACAGCATAAGATTGTTGAGGGGAAACGATATGAGGTAAGAATCACCGGAGGACCGGAGTAGGCTGCCATCTGATGCTGACTTTGGCTACGTATAACGGACGCTCTCTATCTTCTGATTCAAGGCTCCTTGAATTGGAAGAAGAACTACAAAGGATCAAGTGGGACATCGTCGGGATAAGTGAGATAAGGAGAAAAGGAGAAGATCTAATTGAACTGAAAAGTGGACATCCCTTCTACTATCGTAAGACAGACACTGGCAGAACTAGTGGTGTTGGATTTATAATAAACAAGAAACTGAAGGATAAAGTTGTAGAAGTTGAAAGTTCCTTTGACAGAGCTGCACGACTCGTTATCCAACTCTCAAGAAGATACAAGGTTTAGATTATTCAAACTTATGCACCCACCACAAGTCATCCTGAAGAAGAAATTGAAGAATTTTGCTAGGAAATTCATCATCTAAATAATAAAGGCAAGCACCGCACTTGAAGATAATTATGGGAGATTTCAATGCAAAAATAGGGCAACGGCAACAGAATGAAACTTCAGTAGGTAAATTCGGTCACGGCAACAGAAACCAGCGTGGAAATACTCTCGTAGAGTTTGCAGAGGCAGAAGGGTTTTTCATCATGAACTCCTTTTTCAGAAAAAGCCGCAAAGGATATGGACATGGAGGCATCCCAATGGATGGACAAGTGAAATTGATTTTATTATGTGTAACAAGCAATTTGTCATGGAAGACTGCAGTTTTCTGAACAAGTTCAACACAGGCAGTGACCATAGAATACTAGGGGTGTTCAAATGAAAAGGTACGAAACGTCATAAGAACGTAACCGTTAACATATTTGCCTATGCCGCTATGGGAGAACGTAGCGACCCATCTAGGGATGCGATTGGAATCGCCGGCGTGGATCGGAGCATGCGCGGGCGCCCGCATGCGCTGGAGAGAGCAGAGGCTCTTATAAAGAGCGCCGTCCAATTGACGCGGCAGTGCGTGTGAGGACAGGATGGCGTTCACATTGCAAAATTCGACGATTGAGGAGCAGCGAGGTGTTATCCGATTTCTGACAGCGGAAGGTGTTAAACCGGCCGCTATTCATCGCGGAGGGTGTGGTTCTGCTCCATAATAACGCGCGTTTACACGTCTCCATGGTCACACAAGCGGAACTGGCCAAGTTCCAATGGGAGCAGCTTGACCATTCGCCCTACAGCCCGGACATGTCGCCCTGCGATTTCCATGTGTTTGGTCCCCTGAAAAAACATCTGAAAGGGAAGCACTTCCACTCGGACGACGACCTCAAGGACGCTGTGCAGGACTGGGTCTCGTCACGGCCACAGGAATTCTGGGAACAAGGAATCCTTCGGCTCGTTAATCAATGGGATCGTTGTGCTACGGCCTATGGTGTATACTTTGAATAAAGTCTTCATTTATACCCACAGTATCGTTTCGTACCTTTTCATTTGAACACTCCTTGTAGTAAGATGTAAGATGCACCTCAATACTAAACTCGAGCATGGCAAGCTCATAAAACGAAGTGTACTGACGTGACCAACCTTAGAAAAGCATCATAATACCTTAAAATTAGAACTGAGGAACAGATTATCTACTGTAGAAGGTCTAACATCAGAAGAAGTGGACATCTCTGAAGTTAACAGAATAGTAACCAAAGCTCTTATGGAAACAACAACAAAATTACAAGTTGCATGTAAACAAATTATCAGAAAAAACCAAAATGTTGATGCAAAAACGAAGAAAGATGAGGACAACAAAAGAAGATGCTACTTCCAAAGTGGAATATATAGAGCTATGCAAGACAGTACGAAAAAGTATCACTGAAGACGTAAGGAAATTCAACTGTGAACTAGTGAGGAAAGCAATTGAAAACAACCAAAGCCTAAAGATACCAAAGGGACATCTCAGTAACGGAAGAAAACAGATTATGGCACTGAGAAAAGGAGATGGTTTTGTAACAAGAAATATAGGCGAAATTTTGACAAGAGTGAAATATTTCTACTCCAAATTATATGAAAGGGATTATACATGTACTTCAGACATCATTAAAAGTACCAGTACCAGAGTTCTTCCAGTTTTCCCAGCAGAAGTTGCGCATACAATCAAGAACATGAAGTGGGTAAAAGCTCCAGGAGAATACGGAATTACTGCAGACATCATACAAGCAGCAAGTGGAGACATTGAAACAGTACTCGCCCAAGTTTTCACTCGATGCCTTAATGAAGGGAAGATTCCTGAGGATTGGAACGACACTACATTTATCCTGCTACATATAAAAGGTGACATTGATGATCTCAGGAACTACAGACCTATCAGCCTCCTATCAGTGGTTTATAAAATCTTCACTAAAGTTCTTTCACACCACTTGAAGGCAACACTGGATATGGCTCAACCGAGAGAACAAGCTGGATTCAGGAATGGCTACAGCACTATAGATCATATCCACGTACTGAGAGAACTAATTGAAAGAGCGTGGGAATATGAACTTCCATTGTGCATGGCCTTTATCGATTATGAAAAGGCTTTTGATTCAGTGAAACCATCAGCAGTTACAATGGCTTTGAAATCCTGCGGTATTGAAGATTCATGCATTAATATTATTAATAACACCTATAAAAATGCAAGTGCAAAGATTCAGCTGTTTGAGAATACAGCACACATAAAAATTGGAGGAGTGAGACAAGGTGACACCATATTTCCCAAGCTCTTTAATGCCACATTGGAAAATGTTTTTCAATCACTGAACTGGGAAAACAAAGGTATAAAGATTAATGGAGATTATCTAACTCACCTTCGTTTTGCTGATGACGTAGTCAGCTTTGCAACTACCCCATCAGAGCTGCCGCAGATTATGATCCAGGAACTTTCTGACAAGAGTAAAGAAGTGGGATTAAAAATGAACTTTCAGAAGACAAAAGTGATGTACAATGCTTTTACAAGAAATGAAGATTTATCGATTGATGGGGAAAAGCTGGAGATAACCAATACCTACATTTATCTTGGACAGCAGATATCAAGTAAGGGTCACATTGATGAAGAAATTAATCGGCGTATAAAACTTGCCTGGAGAGCTTTTGGAAGAAACAGCAGAATTTTCAAGAGCAATACGCCATTATGTCTTAAAAGAAAAGTGTTTGATCAATGCATCCTTCCTGTGCTTACATATGGTGCAGAGACGTGGACCTTAACTAAAAGAGACATACAAAGGCTGCAGACAACTGAAAGAAGCATGGAGAGGTGCATACTCGGTATCACCAGGAGTGATAAGAAGAGGAACTCGTGGATCAGAAAAATGATAAGAGTGGAAGACATCATGGTCAGAGTAAAATCCCTGAAATGGCAATGGGCTGGACATACTGCCAGAAGAACAGACCATCGATGGACAGCCGAAATTTTAGATTGGATTCCAAGGGACAGGAAAAGACCCAGAAGAAGACCACATGGTAGATGGGTGGATGAAATTTGAAAGTATGCAGGAGTGACATGGAGGAAACTGGCACAAGACAGACCGTTGTGGAAGAGGCTTGGTGAGACCTTCGTCCAGCAGTGGATTGATAATGGTATAAATGAAGATGTCGTGCTCATACAATACATTAAAAAGCTTACACTGTCTTTGCACAATATGTTTAATTTAAAAAAACGACAAATATTTACATATTTAAAAGATTAAAGGACCCATTAGTATTTTCGGGTTGACAATCGACCTATCTTCAGATGGAGGAGAGCCGCTGCTGCACGTGTGCTCCTATATATATGTCCGAATATGATGACGTACAAAGTATGGACTTGCGTCGCTAGGGTGTTACTATGTTGCCATCATTTCGTTGCTAAATCACAAATCAGACGAGGTCGATGTGGGAATATGATAAATAGAGTGTGAAACATACGAAATACATGTATTTGTTATAATTCACATATTTAACAAGAAATGTTATGTAAGTTCATAGCTGAAATGAGTCAATTTCCAAATCCTATGTTATTCAGTTGGGGAATTATCGTTACAGCATTCATCCCTGAACTCTTCGATGTACAAACTTTCAGTTATATTCAACGAGTATGCAGAAGCAGGTGTATGTAGCAACTTAATGTTTTTGAAACTCGAATGCAGGAACACAAATATGACATTCGTGTTAATCATTGTAACACAGCGCTTGCCTGACATGTAGCACAAGGAACTGTCCAACCGGATTGGAAAAACATTAAGTTGCTACATACACCCGCCTATGTATCTCGTTGAATATAACTGAAAGTTTATACATCGAAGCCTTCGGGGACAGATGTTGTAACGATAATTTCCCAACTGAATTACATAGGAGTTGGAAAAGGCTCATTTCAGCTATGAACTTACATAACATTTCTTGTTAAATATGGGAATTATAACAAATACATGTATTTCGTATGTTTCACACTCTATTTATCATATTCCCACATGGACCTCGTCTAATTTGTGATTTAGCGATGAAATGATGGCAACAGAGTGACACCTTAGCGACGCAAGTCCATACCTTGTACGTCATCATATTCGGACATATATACACTGCAGAGCAATTGAATTAGAGATACCTGTCTAGCAACGAGTAGAACCACCTTTCGCCCTGATGACGGCGGCGATTCGTCTCGGCATGGATTCGACAAGACACCGGAAGCGTTGGGAAGACATACGGATCCACGACCCCCGAACAAGCTCCCACAGTTCACGAACATTTTATGGAGGGGGATCAGAGCCTTGAACATCTCTCTCGATGGCATCCCAGATGTGCTCGATGGGATTGAGGTCAAGTAACCTAGCTGGACAAGGAAGCGAGGTCACGTCGGTGGAGTGTTTATCCAACCATTCGGATACAATTTGGGAGTGGTGGCACGGTGCATTATCTTATTGCAAGATGAGGTTCCCAGTGGGATGTTGAAGACGCACAAACGGGAGAAAATGGTCGTCCAGGATATCCCGCTAACGTTGATCTGTGAAGGACGATGTCACACGTAACAGGGGTCCCATTTCAGTCCACATAAACAGTCCTCAGACGAGAATTTCACCCCCACCAGCTTGAAGAGAACCCTGCTGGCAAGAAGGATCCATCGCTTCATGTGGTTTGCGCCGTACTCGTATCCTGCCATACGCATGTACCAGCGTGAATCTCGACTCATCAGTCCAGGCAACATTTTTCCACATGTCTAGGGTCCAGTGGCGATGTTCCCGCACCCATGCTAATATTTGCACCCTGTGATGTGCGGTCAGCAGCGGTACGATGGCTTCTGTACCCATAGCGAGGAGATGGTTCTGGACGGTGTGGCGGCTTACACGTTTTTGTGCACCAGTGTTGAATTGCCGAGTGATTTCTTTCACTGTGGCCCGTCTATCCGCTGTTACAATGCGAGCTAGCCGACGATGACCCCGCTCATCCACACGCTGTTGTCCACGGCAGTTGGCACTTGCAGGGATGGTTTTACCGGATTCGATGTACTCACGGTGCACCCGTGACACAGTGGCTCGTGAAAATCGCAGTGCCTGCACGACTTCCGAGATGGAGTGACCCATTCGTCAGGCCCCGACAGTTTGCCCACGATCAAATGCGCTTAGATCCTTCGTCTTACCCATACTGCGTCCGACTCTTACTGATTCCCGTCGCATCACTCCTAATATTGTCGGATCGCTGCATACGTCATGTCGTTTCCGTTTACAGGGCCACCCACAGCGCCACATTTGCATAACGCCAGCTGTTTCTAATTCAATTGCTCTTCAGTGTATAGGAGTACACGTGCAGTAGCGGCTCCCCTCCATCTGAAAACGGGTCGATTATCGACCCGAAAGTACTAATGGGTCTTTTAATCTTTTAAATATGTAAATATTTGTCGTTTTTTAAATTAAACATATTGTGCAAAGACGGTGTAAGCTTTTTAAGGCATGGATTGGTAATGGTTGACAATGATAATGATATACTGTGGTATTTGTTGCGCAGTACGCCGTCCAGTTTGGAAGAGTGCCTTGTTTAAAAACTTTCTGTTCTTGGGAAAACGGAAACTATTTCTCAATTAAAGTCTCCCCAAGTGAAATTATAGTATTCAAGGGATGCTGGGAATATTGTGGGAGTCAGCCGTTTAATCGTTAGGGTTTCTACCCATGTCAGCGACGACAATGACTGGAATTTTCCAGAAAACATCAAAAAAGGACCGTGGAATATTGGAAGAAATCTGCCTTTTCTGATGAATCACGTTTTCTTATGCATCGAATGGATGGACAGAGGCGGGTATGGCTGGTATAGTGAATAACTGCGTAGAAGACAATACAAGATAAAAAAAGTCTCCCCAGCTACAATGGCGGTGGATGGTTCCTCAAACGTCACCGTGTACCTCTCTATGATTGCAGACCAAATTCATCAATTTATGATGACAATGTTCCCAGAACCAGATGATGACTACCAACAGAAAATGCGAAATGTCATATGGCCTGTATCATCCAGAATTGGGTCGAGGAACACGAGAATGAATTCCATATTTTCCCATGGCTGCCCATGCAGTCTCACTTGAACTTAAACACTCTTGGGACCATATACACTGCCTGAAAAGAGAAAATGCCACACAATTAAGAAATGCTCGAAAACAGACCAAACTGCACACACACAGATAGGCAATGACGTCCAGAACAAATGACGTAATTCTCACATACAGATTAGGCTTCAGTGGCGGAATATACGGTATGATCAATAAGGAGTGTGGTCACCAATTTGGGCGATACAGCGTTGAATCCGACATGACATCGAGGTAATGAGAGTCCGAATAGTGTCCTGGGGTATCGTAGACCATGTGGTGATGATCCGAGTCTACAGTTCATCTTCATTTTGCGGGGGTGGGAGGGTACTCAACCGACGTCCAATAGTGTCCCACAGATGCTCGATGGGCAAGATGTCGAGGGGATCGTGCTGGCCACAGAAGCATCCGCACACCGTGTAAAACATTCAGTCTGATGCGAGAGGTATGCGGCAGGGCGTTATGCTGTTGAAAAACGGCGTTTGGGATGCGTTGTAGATACGGCAGTGCAACGAACCGCAGCACTTCGTCAACATAACGGCGTATACCGTCAATGTGCCCGTAATGCGTACCAGCGGTGAGAAGCTGTTGGCGGTGATAGCACCCCACACCATGATTCCACGTTACCAGGCCGTGTGGCGCCCAACAATGGCAGAGGAATCCGCCCGCTGGCCTCGTCGCCTCCAGACTCTAACGCGGCGATCATCCGTGGTGAGACAGAACCGCGATTCGTCGCTGAACACCACACTGTTCCATTCGGCACCCCACGCAGCTCTGGAGCGACACCACGGCGAGAGGTGACGACGATGGCTTGCTGTTAAGGGTAGCTTTCGCAACGGACGGCTGGACAGCAAACCAGACCCTGACAATCGGTGCGACACTGTTCGCGTCGATATCGGAGCATCCAAACCTTCCCGTACACTCCAAAAATGTCGCCCGTTGTGGCCTGTGGGTCCGTTACGGCATGACGTCGGATGCGACGATTGGTGCACTCGGACGTCCGTCTCAGTGCTCCGGTCCTTCTACGACATTGCACAGATCCAAATGCGACCGACGGTTGTGGCATCACGTTGCGTTTCTTCCGCAATACGACGCAAGGATCCTCCGGTAGTACGAAGGCCTACGATGACACCTCTCGTGAACTCATCCGTTTGACGAAATCGCGTACGACGGCGTCTTAACGGCATCGGCACCCCTTGTTCGTTCTCCAGACACGGTTACAGCAGAACCACTCACTTCTCGCGGCCGTGACGACGTCTCGACTGGTCGCCTTACGGGCGGGTTGTCCGCTTATATCCCGGTTCGTGAGATTGGCCTGCTAATGTAATGATTTGCATAACTCGTACGTGTGCACCCACCCAGCAATTTGCATAGTTCACGTCTTCGCGGTGTAGCATTTTCTCTGTCAGGCAGTGTCTGTGGCTTGTGCACCTTCTCCCACGGATACTGGACTACACGTTGTCAGAACCCGTAGGATATGACAGGACATACCAGTTAGGACACATTATGTGAACCCGTAGAGTCCATACCTCGTCGAATGGCTACGTGGCTTATGAACATTCGTCCGAGAAAGGTCCGAGTTCGAATTCCGGTGAGGCATGGATGTTGTGTTTGTTCTTTCGGCACTGGCTCTCTCCCTTCCCTGGAGCCAGTGACCCTAAATTAGGGACGGACGACTGCTTATAGCCCATTGAGTTGCTCACGATGATCGTTAAGCCTTTAACCAAAAAAAGAAAAAAAAATGCCTGCGTAGGTAGCGGTTCACAAAGGACATACACTATAATAGACAGGTGGTCATAACTTTTGTTCCTACAGTATAAAATGCAATTAATGTGTTGTGTTTTCTTATTTCAGAAAGGAGAAGATTGCAACTGTAAAACAGAAATGCATCAAGCAACGAAAACTAGTTCTACTTACTTGTTCCAGTGTCACCCTTAATTCTTCTGATTCTGCAGTCAGTGCTTGCACTCTCCTTTGAGACACACCCAAGTTATCGATGGTCTGTTGCAGCTGACGTGTTACTTCTTCGTAGTGTGACTGCATCTCCTGAAAATCGAACAATGCACAAATCAGTACTATGTACATGCTAACATGAAGTTACTAAATCATATCGCATGTATAACTAACAAGACATCTCAACATATGTGATTATACCTCTAATTTAAATTTACTTTTGAGTTCCTGTGTGCTTATGTAAATTTGGTTTCTTCCCGTTAAATATTTTCTGACTTAATGTCACACAGTTCCTTCCACTTAATTTGATGTTGGAAATCTTGATAGGCGATCAAAGATTAAGTTATGTAGTTAAAGACTGCTGAGATAAGAGCTCAGTGTGCAGTCTTACGACAGCGATTGAGCGAGCAATATTCTATGTGAAGTCTTACACGAGCGATTGAGATTGATCTTCGCAAATGTGTAGGTGTTGAACTATTGGCGTACAAACAACTTCTACTCGATAATACACTCACGGACAATAAAATTTGCATACCTAGAAAAAAACATACTACACCCGCGAAATTTTGCAAATAGCTAGAGTGCGTGCTGGTATGCAAATGATCCACGTTTGGTGCGAGTGCGCAAGACCGCAGACCCCGTATTGGCGCTGCTGGCACGAACCGGCAGATTTATAAGCCGGCGTGTATAGTGAATGCCTCATGAAAGCGAAAAGCACCGGCAGACTCAAGCAAGAGTACAGAGTGACAAGAATGCCGGGTAGACGCCAGAGATGTCGATCTGCGCAATTTATGGACTTTGAGAGAGGCCTGATCATCGGGCTGAAAACCACAGGGTGGTCGGCGTGCCGTTCAGCCCGCCACGTGGATCGTTCTGACCATACCGTCCGACTGTGTTCGGAGCAGTGGACACGTGACGGCACTGCCACATGGCGGAGCGGCTCCGCGGACGGACCCGGAGGACCACCGGTAGAGAGGTTCGACGGATCGTTCGCCAGACACAAACGAATCCCACGGGGACCCGGTCCACTACGCAGACAGATGCAGCGGCTCCTGTGTGCTCACGAACCATTTCTTGATGCCTCGCGGAAGCGAATCTGCGATCCCAGCGCCTCTTCGGTGTGGTGCCATTACACCGGAATATCACTGGTTCCGAGTGTAGTGGTGCCATGCAGGAGCGACGTGGAACGCCCCAGACTGGCGACGTGTGGTGTTTAGCGATGAGTGCCGCTTCCTTTTGGGGACAGATGATCATCGTGTCCGGGTGTGGAGGTCCCCGGGTGAGCGGCTTGATCCCAACCTCGCTATCGAGCGCCACACCACCCCCACTGCAAGCATCATGGTCTAGGGAGCCATTGCCTACTATAGCCGATCAGCTCTAGTCGAGTACGTGGACCATCCACCTTATTCACCTGGCTTAGCCCCTTGTGATTTCTGGCTCTTTCCCCCAAATAAAAACTGTTCTGAAAAGATTAATATTTTCAGATATTCTTGACATTCAGCATAACGTGACAAAGGAATTCAATAGTATTACAGAAACAGAGTTCCAGGTATGTTTTTAGCAGTGGCAACATCGTCTAACTAAATGCATAGCTGCGGAAGGGTATTACTTCGAAGGTGACAGTAGCTGCTAGTGGTTAGCGGTTTTTATTCGCTATAAACGCTATTAAAACTCTATAATCAGTACAGAGGCATCTGCGAGGGATGCACAGTATCCCTGACGGGAGAAATTAAAATAGATATATATGAACACATAAACAATTGAGAAATAACAGGTATATATACATCAGTGGCGTCGCGTGCCCATTTAGGTTAGGTGTGCGCTGCTACGGGAAAAACAACACGCGGACATATTATTATGCAACCCGAGTTGAAAAATTCACGCATTGATTTTGAATACACGAAAGCATTTTTTTTTTTTTCATTTAGTGACTTTTCTTATCCCATCCAATATGGATAACAAAAATTCAAATTCTGATTTTAAATCTGTGCGCATAAGCACATCGATTCGCACTGCGACGAAAAAACAGAAAAACTGCAATTCGTGGCAGAACGTTGAATTGTATTTATGACTCCACTCGATTCCAAACGCAAACGTATAATCAGTAGGGCTTTTTTAGGGGCGCACACCCTGGGAAGTTTAGCATCTGTATTGAATTCACAAGAAAAACAAATTTGACCTGCAGCGCCATCTGGAGAGCTTTGTATCACAGTTGCTTCACACGCCTCAGCAGTACGCTGGCCAAACAGCACACCTACGCATGCGAATATTACTTATTATGTTTTGTTTACTCAACGAAGCAACGAACCTTTTCCACTTTACGAAAACATTGCATAAGGGAATTAATTTTAGCCACCACGCGAAGCCTTAGGGCAAACTTTGGGGAGTTATGTTATCCAAAACCATAATATAACAGCAACTCGTGCTACAACGTTGAATTACGTTGCTCCATGGGATTGCAAGCGATGCTCTGTTTGGCTAGCACACCCTGAGAGATCAGCTATAATGTTTGAAACCACAGCGAAATAAAAACGTGACCTGGAGCGCCATCTAGGGAGCTCTTGTAACACAGTTGCTTGAGCATGTAGGGTGCCTTGTCGAGCAACCGCGCACCCGACGATCTTAGCACAAATCTGATATGAATACAGAACGAACCTTCGTGTCTAAATGAAAACATTGTGTAGGGGAATTAATTTTAGTCACCACTCAAAGCCTTAGGACAAACTCTGGCGAGTTTTTTTTTAAATAAATCCGAAAATGTAATATGGTTAGTATTGGTTGAATAAATTGTGACTCTGTGCGGGTGGGGCCGCACACCTAGCACACCCCGAATATTCGCTCATGATATATATATATATAAAGTTCATTTGCAGAACTGTTTCTTATCCATGTTTAATTTAGCGAAAAGTACGAGCGAAACGTACGGTTAAATATGTCAGGATTGTGGCGAAACGTTTATGGGTGAGCGGACGTGTCGAGAATGGTTTGCCAGGTTCAAGAAAGGTGATCTAAGCTTGAAAAACAAGCAACGTTCAGGTAGACCGTAGGAACTCTCAGAGGAGTAGCTGGAATCACTGTTGCAAGATGATGTCACACAATCGACCACGCAACTGGCGAAACGTTTGAAGTGGCTCGATCGACGGTGGTACGGCGTCTACAGGCCTTGGGGAAGATCCAGAAGATTGGTAAGTGGGTTCCGCGTACTTTAACGGAGCGTAATATTGGTCAACGTTTGGGCATCTACATGTCGTTGCTGAAGAGGTTTCAAGGGAAGAATTTCTTGTGGAAGGTTGTCACCGGGGATGAAAAATGGGTCTATTGCGACAACCCCGTACGCAAGCGATCCCAGGTCTACCCAGGCCACCCATCAACATCCATTGCAAAACAGGATATCCACAGGAAAAGGGTGCTGTTGTGTGTGTGTGGTGGGATATGCATGGAGTGCTGAATTTCGAACTGTTGAAACCAGACGAAACAATCACTGCACAACGATATAGCGATCAGTTGATGAAAACGCCGCAATCGAGCAAAAACGTCCATAGACAGGTAAAGGACGCCGCCCAGTCATCATGCTACACGATAATGCCAGACCACATGTCGGTACAACTACAAAATCAACCCTTGAACAGATACACTGGCAGGTTTTACCACACACGGCTTACTCCTCAGATATTGCACCCTCATACTTTCATCTGTTTCGCTCTATATGCAACATTCTCTAGCCCAACACCAGCTACAGTTTCACAGGTAGAAAATTTCGTCACTGTGTTCTTCAGCTCAAAACCCAAGTCCTATCATAAGGACATTCATGTGTTGCCTGAAAAATGGCAAAAGGTCATTGATGCTAACAAACTGCCAATATTTTGTTGAACAAATGCGTACTGGTTTCCTGATTGTTCCTGTCTCCTTTCTCCTTAAAACGGCGCAAACTTTTCCATACCCCTAATATACACTATATTGACAAAAATCACCGTGCACCCCTTCAAAAGCAAATGAACGGATTCGCTGCGTTGTTAAGATGCGCGATGCAGCTGCAAACGGTATAGAAACAAGCATGGAGCTGACCGCTATCATACCGCACTGTGAGGTTGAGTGAAACTGTCGCAGCGGGAGAGAACTGACTTTGAGAAAGGAAAGATTGTTGGGTGTTATATTAGTGGTCTGTCCATAAGAGAAACCGAGAGGCGTTTAAATATACCCAAGTCAACTGTTTTGGATGTACTGAATAATTGGAAGACACATGGCGTGCCTGAAGCAGCAAAATGCACCGGTAGATCAAAGAAATTCAGTGACAAAGGACGTCGAATCCTCAGGAGATTCGTTACAGCTAATCGACGAAGTACTGCACAAGACCTCAGTGTACAGGTGAGTAAAAATGCTGGAACCTCTGTATGCACACGTACCAATCGCAGAGAAATTCATTCCATGGGTTATCGTGGTCGTGCGGCTGCTGATAAGCCTTTCATCTCCACTCGGAATGCTACTCGTCGTTTAGCATGGTGTAAAGAACATTTTTCGTGAACCGTAGATCAGTGGAAACGGGTCCTATGGACTGATGAATCCAGATACACGATCTATCAGTTTGATAGCCGTGTGTGGGTATGGCGGCAGTCGGGAGAACGCTATTTATCACAGTGTACTGTCCCTACCGTCAAGTTTGAAGCTTTTAGTGTCCTCGTGTGGGGGTGTTTTTCGTGGTATGCTGCCTGCCCATTGGTTACCGTGGACAAACCTGTTGACCAGCACGTCTCCCTCGATATTCTGCACAATTATGCTCTACCAACTCTGTGGCAATACTATGGAACCGAGCCTTGTTGGTACCAGAAGGACAATGCACCGAGCCATAAAGCAAGGACTGTTACGGCTTGGTTTGACGATAAATCCTTATCGTGTGTGGACTGGCCAGCACAGAGCCCTAATCTTAATCCCATAGAACACCTATGGGATGAATTAGAGCGCCGGATCAACAGTTAGCGGCAACATTATGTACTGAATGGAAGCACAGGCCTTTGCTGTGTTCCAAAACCTTGTTGAAAGCCTGTCTCGAAGGGCTAGTGCATGCATTAAAGCCAATGGTTGACCGACACCGTCTACTAATGTATGTCGATGAATGCTATGTTGTGTTTCTCTTCTTGGTGTCCGGTGACCTTTGTGAATATAGTGTATATAAACGTGGAAGAACCTAGCAAAAATTATGCTGGGAGTACCACAGTGATGGAAATCTCAAAAAAAGTCTGTAAGTCGGAAAGTCGTCCGTGGTAGAACAGAGTAACGTGCGCAGTTCAATTAAGACGAATACTGATCAACATTCATCAAGGCAGATAAAGGAGCACAAGAGAGGGCAGATTAGGATCGAAGTCCTCAAAAGTGAATAAGAAGGTATAAAAGTCCTTAGGGGAAGATGGCGTATCCTCTTCTTCGGGAGGAAATAGTTCAGCATCATGTGCTAGCGCACAGGTACGCACACATTTTTTCTACAGGTACGTACCGGTAATTAAATTGCCACACCTCATACATAAGAAATGCTTAGAGGAACAGTAACTAAGTTGGAGGGCAGAAACCAGATTTTGAGCTCATAAAT
Source organism: Macrothele yani (assembly GCA_039090855.1). Lineage (NCBI taxonomy): Eukaryota > Metazoa > Arthropoda > Arachnida > Araneae > Macrothelidae > Macrothele > Macrothele yani. The sequence goes on from CM076993.1 coordinate 99,327,703, forward strand.
TTTCGTAATTCAGTATGCTCTGTTTAAATCGTACAAAATTCTATTCTACCGTTCTATTTTCAAGTAAGTTACCCGTAAAAAGAAACACGATCCTCAGCCCTCTTGAAAAATGATACATTTCCCGCACCACAAATTCAGACATTTCAGATAGAGTTCTTTTCGAACGGAACTCTTACGTTCATAATCACCCCGAAACGCTCGTGCTGTTTGCCGAATGATGTAATACCAAGGATATTCGAAGAATTTGGTATTATGGGATCATCTTATCTGACAGCGAGCCGAAGAATTGCATCCTCCCAAAAAAAAAAAAGAAAAAAAGAAAATGCAATCATGTCCCTACAGCTCGTCGTCATTGACTACGTGCTGAAACTGCAGAAGCTCTCAGACTCGATGTTTTCGATTCTTCCAGTTAAGGTTTAAGTTTAGTGAGCTATAGTCACGAGAAAAGATCAACTCGCTCGAACCGAATAAAATAAAAGCAACGCGTGCTGTGAACGATTTTATAAAAAAATAAAAAAAAAGGAGTCGTTCAGTTGCGCAGCATTTTAGTTTAAAATGCCAGCAAAAATGTTCGCAACCTCCGTTCGTCATGTAAAGAATGGAAGCTGCAAAACATTATTGTTCTCCAACATACATTTTGTCTTACGTCCTAAAAATTTTCAGGAAAGTCTCAGATCAATTTTAGAATGGTTCTGGATAATAATTTCATTTCCGTTAGCAATATGCTTTATGTAATTCAACAAACGAGTATTAGTGATCGTTCGAAAAAATGCAAAACAGCCTGCTTTTTTTTTTTTTTGACGTAGGACTAAGTCTAACTCCGCGGATAGTATGCAGCGACTTATGGCCGACCGCCTGAGACAAAAATAGGCCCCAATTAAAACCAGTATAGCTTTAAAAATACGTGCCGCACACTAATCGTATTAGCATATTCGTAAACAGCATGGAGTCCAATTCGCGTACTGCGCAATACATCGTGTGCGCGGGGGAGATGATGCAATATTTCTGGGTGTGCTGCTGCGTTTGAATCAGTCTATCTCGGCAACCGTGAGTGCAACACGACTGTGCGTGGTATTGTTTTAAGGCTCTCGACGAGATCTATTCAAATATAAGAAGAAAATTTCGCAGTGGTTTGAACTGAACATTCTAAAAATTATGAAAAAAATACGGGATTACGCCATATAATACAAATTTTGAAGATGACAATCCGTTTTTTGGCGTTTTCTGGGAGACGCGGGTTCGAGTCCCGCTCCAGGACGATGAAAATTTTCAAGTTTTCGGATATTATCTGACTTACCATCCTTGTCACATTTACGCCAAAAAACGGATTGTCTTCTTCAAAATTTGTATTCTAAAAATTGTTTTCTTTTGAACCGGTGAACACTTTTGACATTATCGCGGTTTACCTGGACAACGGTGAGTGCAAAACGACTGTGCGTGATATCGTTTTAAAGCTCTCTACGAGATCTATTCAAATATATAAAGAACATATCGCAGTGGTTTAAGCTAAAATTTTTAAAATGTGTTTTCGTGTGAAAGGGGATAACATTTTCGATAATGCTGCGGAATTCCCAGAGTGAAAGCAAGCAGAAGTGGAGAAAATCGAAACGAGAGGCAAGAGCAAGTGATGAGGAATGTAAGAAGCCCAAGAAGACAGAACACCACGTTGGGTAATTCGTGTATTGATCTGCTTTGTGTTCCCAATGTATCCAGCATTATTTGTAAAAATTATGTAAGCTACTTTTTATATCATAGTTGGCTATAACAAATTATATAAACGCCTTGAAACCATACTAGACTAGCTCATTTCAACTCTCCGATTTGCAAGTCGTAGTCTGACGTTCCAAACTGACGGTTCAATCAGAACTGAGCCTACCTATGTTTTTTTTTAATCAGAACACTAGATTCTATGTAAAACTAATTTCGTTATGAATTTTCATGAAATTATTGCTTCCCCTAAAAAGCAGTATACACACACTGGCCACTGAATTAGAAACCTTTATGCAGATGTACGTAAGCGTCACTTCGATAGCATGGGTGGTTGGCTTGTATTACTGCACTAGATGAAAGCCCGTCAATAATGACGGGAGAAAATTAAATTTATGATACAGAAATTTTTGACATTTATTTATTGAATTTTTGAGTTCCATGTCAATAGATGGCGACGTTGGCTTACAGCTTTCTGAAAATTTCCCAAGCAGTCGGTTATGGAATTTGATGTGACGGGCTGTCTGTTTGTTCTTTTGTAAAACCTTTAGTCCCTATTTCGTCAACATTTCCTTGTATACAACATTTTTCGTATACACTGACTATGAACCCTGTATCAATTTCCCCTGTTCTTTTCGGTGAACTATTTTTTATCTTGACGTCGTCAGATCGTCGTACCTTTGACGTTGCCACATACAGATGGCTAAACACCGGTTCAGGTAGTGAATCAAAATTCCTGATGTAAAGGTTTTCGTAGCCCCCCCCCGGTGGCGATGACTTCCGACGGCTTCTGATCATTCGTCCAAAATGGGTCCGGGTTCGAATCCCGGTGAGGCATGGATGTTGTGTTTGTCTTACGGCACTGGCTCTCTCCCTTCCCTGGAACCAGTGACCCTAAATTAGGAACGGGCGACTGCTCATAGCCCACTGGGTCGTTCACGGTGGTCGTTAAACCTCCAAGCAAAAAAAAGAAAAACAGTTTTCGTATCTCTAGGTTGACCGTGTGACGTAACGCAACTCTGACGTCATGTGAGAATGTATTAGATGACGTCACACCAGCAGCTGTGTTCTTTGTTGCTATGACAAGAAAACAAAATGGTGGACTGTGCGCTTGTAGGTGATAACGTCACCTACACGAAAGCACGAAAAGCTTAGCGTGGCGTCACAAACATTTGTTTCTCGATTGTTGCTATGACGACTTAAAAAGTAGCACAGAGGAGGAGGAGAGCTCTAGCAGATTATATACTAGGATTGGCTCTCTCTCTATTCCCCAACACTAGTGGCCCTATATTGGAGATTTATGTAGAGGATTTCAGGAAGGGACCCCAGGTGTTAAACAACTTTTAGAAATAGGAAGCTAGGAGATTTGGATACAGTGTCCGATAGGAAAGTCACACGGAAGCGAGGTAGAAACGGGGTAGGAACAGACGGCCTTAATTTTATTTCTGCCGAGCCAGTACCCGAAGTCCATTGGCTTAACGAACTCGTCCGAGGCACGGGTATTCAGTCGTCGTTCGAATTTTTCTACCTCGCCCGGGATCGATCCGATGTCCCTTCCGTGACAGTCGGAAGCGCTGATCGTTATGCCATTCGCGGCACATGTTCCTATATTAGGGACGGGCGACTGCTTATAAATAAACCTTAGAGTCGCTCATGGTGGTCGTTAATCCCCGAAACTAAGGCGTGTGTGTGTGGAGGGGATGCTTCATTTAAAAGCGTTTGGTATTTTGGGGGGTCTCATTCTGAGGACTATGTCTTTTTCTCGTGTTTTGATAAGAGATCAGAATTAACTACGATCCTTGGGAACTCTACCTTGTTTGTAACTAAGCAGTATCGCAACTAACAACTTAAAAATTTTTAACCAGGTCATATCTGAATTCTTTACGAGGTAAATATTTGTGCTTTGTCAGTATTTGTACGAAATATTAGAGCTCTTTCTCAAGCATAGTGCAGGAAAAAGATTTGTAATAATTTCCTTGATCCAATTTTCTCAAAATATTCCAGATTTTTCTAGTAGATTGTCGTTGTCCCAGAGATCTGATAACGGAATCTTGATTACAGAGCTCATATTCTCAGGAACTTATTTCGATTTGTGCTGCAAGTTACAGTATATTGACAAAAGTCACCGCACACTCCTCCAAAAGCAAATGAACGGATCCGCTGCGTTGTAGAGATGCGCGGTACAGCTGCAAACGATGTAAAAACAAGCCTGCAGCCGACCGCGACCATATCGCACTGTGAGGTTGAGTGAAAATGTCTCGGCGGGAGAGACCTGACTTTGAGAAAGGAAAGATTGTTGGGCGTTATATTAGTGGGTTGTCCATAAGAGAAACCGAGAGGCGTTTAAACATATCCAAGTCAACTGTTTTGGATGTACTGAATAAGTAAAAGACACATGGCGTGCCTGAAGCAGCAAAACGTACTGGCAGACCAAAGAAAATCAGTGATAGAGGACGTCGGAGCCTCAGGAGAGTCGTTACAACTATTCGACGGAGTATTGCACAAGACCTCAGTGTTCAGGTGAGTAAAAATGCTGGAACCTCGGTATGTACACGTACCATTCGCAGAGAACTTCATTCCATGAGTTACCGTGGTCCTGCGGCTGCTCATAAGCCTTTCATCTCCACCCGGAATGCTACTTGTCGTTTCGCATGGTGTAAAGAATATTTATGGTAGACCGTAGATCAATGGAAACGAGTTCTGTGGACTGATGAATCCAGATACACGATCCGTTAGTCTGCACAGAGCCCTGATCTTAATCCCATAAAGCGCCTGTGGGATGAATTAGAGCGCCGCATTAGACGTTTGGAACAAAGGCCTACTACTAAGCAACAGTTATCGACAGCCTTATGTAGTGAATCGAAGCTCATACCTATCGCTGTGTTTCAAAACCTTGTCGAAAGCATGCCTCGTAAGGGTCAGGGCATGCATTAAGGCCAAAGGTAAACGGACACCGTATTAATGCATGTCAATAAATGCTATGTTGTGTTTTTCTTTTGGGTGTCCGTGACTTTTGTCAGTATAGTGTATTTCTGTATACCGGTGCTGTGGTTCTGGCGAAACGCCTCTGGCTATAGATGTTCCTGATATCGGAAACTTGATGCTTGGTAACTACGTCTTTATTTCTGTTGTAAGTGGTCGTGCATGCTCTGATTCTTAGGGCCTGAGTCTTACCTTCTTTTTGGGGCTGTCTTGAAATCGGAGGTCTGGTTTTGGGAAACTGAGACATGATCAATGTAATAAATAATGCATTGATACAGGTGACCTGGTATTCATTTTTATATCTTGCATTGGTGATCTGATTCCCATTTAGTGTCTTGATCTTCCTTTGAGCTTTAGATACTGCCATGATCTCAGTCTTTTCATTCTTGTCTATTAATCTCAGTTCTGGATTGTGACATGATCTCAATCTCTTAATCTACGTGTACTTGTCGTAGTCCTCTATTTTATGTGTGTGTGTGTGTTGATCTGTCTTCTTACTCTTATATGTATTATGTTGATTCTTGTGCTTCTTCGTAAATTGTGATTTTATCTTTCATAGTTTGAGCCTTAATTTGGTATCGATATTTTGTCTGTGTTTTGTCTTTGGTCTAAGTAATTTGATTTTATCTCGGAAATGGATGTTGAACGTTTTCCCCGAAATAAAAACGTTATACATTGTTTAAACTTAAATCTAGTCTTTGCGGACTTGACCTTAGTGATATTAATTTTTGTAAGTTGGGTCTTGACGAAAGCAATGATTATTGTACAGTAGATTATGTTTAAGTAAAGCGATTTTTTTTGGATTAGGTCCTGATATCATAAATCAAATTCTCATGGACTGAAGCTTCACCCAGGATATACAGGGTGTCCATAAAGTCTTCCCCATATTACAAAAATTAATATAAAAAATCTATGTAAGTTAAAATAAAATGGTTGGCAACGTAATATAGTAGCACTCATGAAGTTTTCTCTGTTCTTTAGGTAAGTGCTACTGCTGAATAAGAGGAGCATTTCATCGATAATGGCTTCCATGCAAGAAAAAGGGGCGTGCGTGTTGTTGTTCCATGAGACTAAATCGGCAGTTACTGTGCAGCGTCATTTCAGAAAAGAGTACACACGATCACCACCGGACCAAAAAAGTATAAAAGCTTGGTATGAAAAGTTCAAAGCCACGAGTACTGTTGGCATCCCCCCACCCTTCCTTTCGAGCGGGCCGACCACCGGTTACACAAGAGACAGCTGCAGCTGTTCAGGAGACATTTCTGCGAAGCCCCAGGAAATTAATTCGTCATGCTTCACTGGAAACTGGGATTTCCCGTGCCACGGTTCACAAAATTTTGCACAAGCGTCTTCATCTGTATGCTTATAAAATACAGATCGTTCAAGCTCTTCAGCCTGATGACCGGCTTCGCCGTGCTGCATTTGCGACGGAGATGTTGCAGCGCATAGCTCATCATAGTGATTATCTGCACCGTACCTGTTTCTCAGATAAAGCCACATTCCACGTCTCTGGTACAGTAAATAGGCACAATGTGCGAATCTGGAGATCAGAAAAATCCCCATTATGTCATCGAACATCTGAGGGCCAGTCCGAAAGTGAGGGTAGGGTGCGGCATGATGCATGACAGAATCATCGGATCCTTCTTTCTTACAAAGCCCACGATAACATGTAACGTGTATCTGGACATGCTTGAACTTTTTGTAGCACCTCAGTTGCATGCACTCCAACCTTCGGTTATTTTCCAACAAGACGATGCCCCACCACATTGGTCAATAATGGTTCGTGAGGTCCTGAATGCCACATTTCCGGAGAGCCTGATTGGCCGCCTCGATAGCCAGACATAACCTCTCTACACTTTTTCCTGTGGGGTTATGTAAAAGACCAAGTTTTCTCTAGCAGTGTCCCGGATGTCGAGACGTTGAAGAGCAGAATAACGGACGTCATTGGTTCTGTCTCTGCTGAGATGTTAAACAAAACATGGTGTGAAATCGAATATCGCTTAGATGTCCTCCGGGCTACAAATGGCGCCCATGTGGAGGTGTACTGCCACTGGAAAAAAAAAACTTTACTTGTGCACTACCATTGTCGTTCAATCGCTTTCTTGTACCTGTAATACATTCTTTAATATTAATTTTTGTAATGTGGGAAAGACTTTATGGACACCCTGTATAACACTTAGAGATTGTTTCTGGTTCTTCGTCATCTGAGGCCAACGACGAACAACGTTTTTTCTTTAAAATTTTTGTAAAGCAGTTAATTTTTTTGGTATCAGTGGTCTTATTAGTTAAAAGTTAATTTACCATGATTCTTGTGGATTGCGTCTTGATGGTCTTCTGCATATCAATGTTTTGCTTGTTAGCCACGTCAAGTGACATTTCAATCTCGGTGATCTGAATTTGCATCTTCTTCTTGATCCTGGCCACCTCAGTCTTTACTTTAGCTTCGGCCTCCCCAAGTCTTTGGCTCAGTTGATCGATCTCAATGCTCATCTGCTTCCTAAAATGAAACAAAACTAATGAGAAGGTATACGTAACAAACCGTGTTAAAATTAAATAATATTTCGTAACAGAGAAGGAGGAAAATTGCTAGAGTCCATTACTATTCAAATAATTTTCAGAACAAATAAATCTCTATTCTAAGAAAAAGAAACTGCCGCTGTTATAGAAATTCCGCAACACTCTTGGTTTCCTAGCTCGCAGCGCAAACCGTATTGAACACAAATATATGAAATTTACATCGTTTGTAGAGAATTGTTCGGAGAACACGCTGAAAAAAAAACGTTTTTCGATTCTGGCGATACGTCTAGAGCTATTGTATTTCAAAGTTAAGGTAAGCAAAAAAAGTGCTATCAGGACGCGTTCCGGACACACTAACAGCAACAGAACCACGGAACTTTGTAGGCATGTAGTGCCATGACCGAAATTTTGCACCTCGTTGCCTTTTTTTTTTTTTTTTTTTTTTTTTTGAATTTCGATTTAGTTTAATAGAGAATTTCAGAAATTCGATTTAGTTTAATAGAGAATTTCAAAATAGAGAGTTTCACAAAATTCTCTATTTTGCGATGGGATCCATTTAACAAAACGGATATATGACAAACTATAAATCATAACGCATTGCAATTTTTACAGCATAAACTTACAACTATCATACCTTTTTTACAAAAAATAAATTAAGAAAAAGTCATTTTCTGATTTTTAAGCATTTTTTAAAGACGCAAAGGAAGGAAACGAACGGATTGTCTGTCTTCACGATAACCACAGAGGAACGTTCTGGTCCCGTGACCTGCTGCCATGGTGACGCAGAGAATTTGTTATGCATATGTTTTGTTCGTAAAGCTGTCTCAGTTGTTTAACGGTTTAGCTTTACGGTTTACGGAAATGCTTTTTGGACAGCTTTTGTTTTCCTTAGTGGTAAATTTAGTAAGTGCTATATGTTCAAACGACAAAAGTACGCCCTTCCAAAAAACAATGACAGTAAAAAAACTCGGAAACTTCGGAATGGCGTCGGAGCAAAATCCTTCAATAAAAATAGAAGGAAATTGAAAAAGGTTCCGCAGAAATCCAACAGGGATTTCACCAGGAGCGAAACAAGAACTGTAAACAAGCCGCCATCTTGGAATCAATACAGCGCAAAAAGTATGAACAATTGAAAGAACATTTTCATTTCGTTGTGATATACTTGAAAATCGGGCAGCAAGGCCCGAGCGCGACTCTGGAAACGAGCGTATCGAGCCTACAGGTGCAGCCCCTAGTACAAAAAAACAAAAAAAACACGTCGGGACGGTATTACTTTCCAATGAGATTCGTACGAACTTTTTCAAATTATGTTTTCATGATAATCATTTCTGATCGACATCTCTCAAAGACATCGTATAATTATTCTGTGGGAATGAAATGGTAAAACTGTACAGGTCAGACTGTACTTTGAATACCCTCTTCTGAAAGCATTATTTGGCTATTTCTAATCTCTTTCCACGGCAGTTTTCATTCATTCAGGTGCGCCAGCATAAGGATCCATTATCTCAGCCCGATACTTTCGAGTAGAAAGTAGTGCGACAAATGCGTGGAGACCACTAATCGAAAATTCAAATAATGTAAAAAGTTCGCCACCACTTAAACTTCTTATTTAAGCTATGTTGTATCAAAAATAAAATTCAGGTTTACCCCTGAAGGGAACAGTACTTCACAAAAAATGCCACAAAGTCGGAACGTTGATTCATGTTCAGAGGATAATTTCTTGTTAGCGGTTCTTGTCGAGAGCGGAAATGAAACGGGCACTCGTGGGAATTATCCCGATGAAAAGACTAAAATGTTAAACACAGTCTTCTACAATAAACTTCGTTACACGTTTTCAACGATGATAAATAAAAAATAAAGCAGATTTAAAGCAAGTAATTGAATTCGAAGAATTCTATACAAAATTAGAAAATCAACAACCAAACAAAAACCTTTCCATCACCATAAGATAGTGATTCCCAAAGTACCGCAAACTGCTTCTCGGAATATGCAAATAAATATCGCAATTGAGATATAAATCGCCGTGTCCACGAGAAATGTTTAGTTTAGTTTTGGAGCTTTCATTATTCGGAATATGCAAAGAAAAATCGCATTGATATGGCAGTGTCCACGAGAAAAGCAAGTTCAGTTTTAGAGCTTGAGTTACTCGGAATATGAAAAGAAAATAACAATTGAGATATAAACACCCATGTCCATGAGAAAAGGAAGTTTAGTTTTGGAGCTTCCATTATTCGGAATATGCAAAAAAGAAATCGCAATGGATATATAAAGAGCTGAGTGCACGAGAAAAGCAAATTTAGTTTTGGAGCTTGGATTAGTCGGAATATGCAAAGAAAAATCGCAATTGAGACATAAATGCCCATGTTCACGAGAAGAGGAAGTTTGGCTTCGGAGCTTCCGTTATTCGGAATCTACAAAGAAAAATTGCAATGATATAAATGGCCATGTCAACGGGAAAAGCACGTTCAGTTTGGAACTTGCATTATTCGGAATATGCAAAGAAAAATCGCAATGATATAAATGGTACCATTATGAACGAGATTATGTGTACGAGATTATGTGTATCTGGAGGATAAGAGACTGGTAGTTTGAGCGATATAGCATGATGATAATATATACAGTGAGTGGACAGAAATCATGGAATACCTACCTAGTAACGGGGAGGCCCCACCTTTCTACCGAAGAAGGGGAGTCACACGACAAGGCATTAAGTCTACTCGGTCACGAAAGCGTTCCATGGATATAGATGATCCAAAGATCGAATGGGCCTTTCCACAGCACCCTAAAGATTTTCCACTGGGTTTGTGCCCCGGTGAACGGGGAAACCATTCCAGAATGGAGACTTGCGAAATGCTCGTCTAACAGTATTCTAGTCATAACGGCTCTGTGAGCAGGCGCTCTGTTTGGCTGGAAGAGTCCATTGTTCTATGGGTGCATGATAACAATGAACAGATGCAGATGGTCCGCAATGATGGACGCGTAGTGTGAACTGTTCAGAGATGCATCTAGACGTACCAGAAGTCGCAAATCTGGAAGCTGAACACGCCCCATACCATAACTAAGCCTCCACCTACCTGAACAGTTCCTTACATAAAAGCCGGGCCCATTGCTTCGCACGGTATCAGTCAGATCCGCAGCCTCCTGTTTGTACGAAATAAATGAAAGCGATTAGGAGACACATCTCCAGTCATCTAAAATGCAGTGTCTGTGTCCTTTTACTCAACAGTGCGATTATATGGAGTTAGCAATGGGACTCTGGTAGGTAGCCGGCTCCCATAACATATTGTGGCTAATGATGGCCTAACAGTTGTGGTGGAAACATTGCAGGCACCTCCCTTGTTGAAGTAGGCTGTGGTGATTTGTGCCAATGTCGCTTTCCGTTGGTTGCAGTTATGCGTGACAAACATCGCCGGCCACTTTCTTCGACCACAGCATTGTTCACGTTGCGATATTATTCCGAAAATGGCGTAAATCATTTCCGTATGATACACGATTCCTACACGACGCTTCCAGCATCTTGTACAATCCATGCCTCAACGGATTCGGATTTTTATGCAGGACAACGTAATCACTAGGTAGTTGTATCTAATAAACTGGCTTCTCAGTGTATATCCCAATAAAACTAAAGGAAGGTGTAACTTATCTTCTGCCGACAGTGGGATTCGAACCAGAGATGGAAACGGGTCAAGGGTCAGCTGATCAACGAGTCGACGATTTCTAGTGGGTCAAACGGGTCGGGTCAAGGGGTTCCTGACCCGATTTCGACCCTGTTTTATTTCCATTTTATTTTTGAAAAGCAAAAGAAAAATGCGCACTGTGTGATTTTGTGCTCATATTTGTGCATGCGGACTGAAAAATTATTACTCATGCAATATGAAAGAAGGCCGCACCGGTGGCGCAGTGGCCTAAGGCGCCGGCCTCTGATCATTCGTCCGTGAGGGGTCCGGGTTCGAATTCCGGTGAGGCATGGATGTTGTGTTTGTCTTACGGCACTGGCTCTCTCCCTTCCCTGGAACCAGTGACCCTAAATTAGAGACGGGCGACTGCTTATAGCCCATTGAGAGTTGCTCACGGTGGTCGTTAAACCTCCAATAAAAAAAAATGCAGTATGAAGGAAGAGTATCCTCAGAAGGAAGACTGTCCTTTCCTTCTGAAGGGAAATGACGAAAACAACATCCACATTTTTGGAAACTTTCAACTCATCAAAAACTTGTGAAAATTAGTGTTGCTGTGAAACATATAATATGTTTCACAGCAACACTAATGTTGTCAAGAAAATAGTTTTTGCTATTTTCTTGATTGTGTTATCAAGAAAATAGTAAAAACTGAAATTAAACATGTAACAATTGCTTAATTGAAAAATTTTGACTGTAGCGCCATCAAAGTTAGGCCTTAACATTAAATAGCACAACTGATTAATACACCAAGTATATAAGATTGAAGTGGTAATCTGTTTAATTGGCGTAAAAACAAAATATAATTTGCCGAGCTTCAGCACATGTGCGGATGTCTTTGTCAAGGCCTTGACAAAGACATCCGTAGATGAGCGAAAGCTTGGTAAGTTGCATTTTGTTTATTATACCAATTAAACGGATTGCCACTTCACTTCAGCCATAACATTACTGCGAAAGGGACTTTTTGACTTTCGCAGATGTGTTGCAAAATATGTGCAAAACAGATTATGTTTTGCAAATAAAAGACGACAATTTCAATACTTCCTGTAATTCAGTAAATTCTATGTTCCTAAATACATCTGTTCGATTTCCATGTAACCTAAGATACCCACTGCTGAGAGACTTTTACAATGCCGTATGTATACAATACATTGACAAAAGTCACCGGCCCCACTTCAAAAGCAAATTAACGGATCCGCTACGTTATTAAGAAGCGCGGTACAGCTGCAAATAATACAAAAACAAGCCTGCAGCTGACCGCGATCATATCGCACTGTGAGGTTGAGTGAAAATGTCACGGCGGAAGTGAACTGACTTTGAGAAAGCATTTCTCGGTGTTATATTAGTGGGTTTTCCGTAAGAGAAACCGAAAGGCGCTTAAACATACCCAAGTCAACTGTTTTGGATGTACTGAATAAGTAAAAGAAACATGGCGTGCCTGAAGCAGCAAAGCGTAACGGCAGACCAAAGACAATCAGTGATAGAGGACGTCGAAGCCTCAGAAGAATCATTACAACTAATCGACGGCCGCCCCGGTGGCGCAGTGGTCTAAGGCGTTGGCCTCTGATCATTCGCCCGTAAGGGGTCCGGGTTCGAATCCCGGTCAGGCATGGATGTTGTGTTTGTCTTACGGCACTGGCTCTCTCCCTTCCCTGGAACCAGTGACCCTAAATTAGGGACGGGCGACTGCTTATAGCCCATTGAGTTGCTCACGGTGGTCGTTAAACCTCCAATCAAAAAAAAAAAAAAAAAAAAACTAATCGACGGAGTATTGCACAAGACCTCAGTGTTCAGGTGAGTAAAAATGCTGGAACCTCGGTATGTACACGTAATATTCGCAGAGAACTTCATTCCGTGAGTTACCGGGGTTGTGCGGCTGCTCATAAGCCTTTCATCTCCACCCGGAATGCTACTTGTCGTTTAGCATGGTGTAACGAATATTTATCGTACACCGTAGATCAATGGAAACGAGTCCTATGGACTGATGAATCCAGATACACGATTCATTAGTCTGATGGCCGTGTGTGGTTATGGAGGCAGCCGGGGGAATGCTATTTACCACGGTGTACTGTTCCTACAGTCAAGTTTGGAGCTGGCAGTGTCCTCGTGTGGAGATGTTTATCGTGATATGGTCCCGGCCCATTGGTTATCGTGGACAAAACTGTTAACCAGCGCGACTACCTCGATATTCTGGGCAATTATGCCCTACCAACTCTGTGGCAATACTATGGAACCGAGCCTTGCTAGTACCAGCAGGATAATGCACCGAGCCATAAAGCAAAAACTGTTACGGCGTAGTTTGGCGATAATTCCGTATCGTGTGTAGACTGGCCAGCGCAGATGCGTGATCTTAAACCCACAGAGAACCTATGGGATGAATTAGAGCGCTGCATAAGAAGTTTGGAACCAAGGCTTACTACTAAGCAACAGTTAGTGGCAACATTGTGTACTGAATGGAAGCGCATACCTATCGCTGTGTTCCAAAACCTTGTCTGAAGCATGTCTCGAAGGGTCGGCGCATGCATTAAAGCCAAAGCTGGACCGACACCGTACTAATGTATGTCAATAAATGCTATGTTGTGTTTCTCTTCTAGGTGTGCGGTGACTTTCGTCGACATACTGTAAATGTGAACTCTCGAATCACCTCGTTTTATTTCTCACCCACAAAGATCTTGGCCTACGAAAATGCATAAAGTAAATTACCTACACAGAGTACTCTTTCGATATTTTCCCCCCAAAATACCTTCCGGACTTTAATTTTGAACACCATTGTATCTGTGCGTGTGTGTGTGTGTGTGTGTGTGTGTGTGTGTGTATGTCGAAACATGGAAATATATTCAGATGCGCAATATTTCAGAAAACCGAGAAAAGAGTCCATTGAACATGATATTGGAAAGTTTAACTAACTTTCCATCTCAAGGATTTGTGAAATCCTACGAACACGTGTGCTACCAAGCAAAACAAATGGCAATGCAATGTTGCGTAAAAAAATTGAAATACATGCATTGTTATGATCCGATCACCTGGAGTGAAAAGAAGCGGAAATTTACTTCGCTTTCCGCGCGCGTGGTGTGAAAGAAAATAAATCTTCAGCTTAGAAATAGTTTCGAAAAGCTCCCATTAAAAAAGGAACTACATTTGGCTGTTGCACGAACTATTTTCTCATATGAATTGCCTGAATTTGCCTTGGAAAAATGAAATAGAGGATTTCCTGCTCCACAATACAGAGCGAATATTTCTTTTCGCGTTTCTTGAATAAAATGTATTAGTTTGTGTTGCACTTTAGCATGTTTCATATAAAAGGATTTTGGAGAGTTTTTTTTTTTTTCAAAGGCATTTTTCGTTTCATGAGTTTTGTAAAGAATGTTGGTTTTGGCAAACACGAATTTTATAAACTCGTCACAAAAGCTTTAGAGATGAACACACAACTAGACTAAAAAGAATTGCAGCATTTAATTTGCGTGCTTCGTTGAAAGCGTGGATAAAAACAGTTTACTTCACTAACTAGTGCAGACCCTGCATTTCCCGCACTTAAGTAAAAAAACATAATTCGACTTACTTTCCAGCGCTGTCGAAGTTTTCTAATATGTATTTTTCAGCTTAAAACATTTAATTATAATGTCTCCCAATATGCAAAATAAATAGTATGCTTTGTCCGACACATTTGCCTGACCCCATGGGTAACTTCATTAGTAAGGTTTTCTTTTGGCATTTTTAAACCTCTCCAGTAATTTTAGCGTCATGAGAAAAAAATTTGTTGAAACCGTATGAAACACCACAACTGCTTCCTCCCCCTTCCAGTGGGTTTACGTGGTAATAGAATATTTTTAAGAAAGATTAACATACGTATTAAATTATGTCGTAAATTAATAAAAAAAATAGGTTTTCCCACCGCAAACAAAACAACTGAAACATACTTGCGTTAAATGCACCGTAGTTGCCAGGAGCACATTGGAAAGCAAAATAAATAAAAAAAAATGTAAGACATAAGAATTTTCTCCGTGATGCCAAAGTGGACAATACTCGTTTATGTTTTGGTAATGCCCATTTGTGTTGATTGCTATATGCTGATAACACAGTCCTGTTGGCAGAGAGCGAAAGCGAGTTGCAAAGTATGCTGTCCCAGGTGTACGAAGTTTGTATGAATTTCAAACTGAGTATAAATATGAGAAAAACCAAAGTTATGGTTTTTGAGCGAGGAACTGTTAGTTTTGAATGCAGAATAAATCTAAATGGCACCGTTATTGATCAGGTAAACGAGTTTGTATATTTGGAAAGCATGTTTGACAGAGAGAACAAATTTGATGGTGAAATTAGTAACCCAGTGAACTTTTCATTAAAAATCATAGCTGCTTTAGGAGGATTTCACAGGAATAATGGGTTCTCAAGAAAGTCCCGAATGGCTGTATATGAAAGTGCAATTGTTCCTGCTCTGATGTACGGCAGTGAAACCTGGGTTCTACAGAAAAGACTTAAGAGACGTTTGTGTGTTGGGAGATGCGTTACTTAACCGGGAGTTTGTGGGAAGACACGCTCTGATCATGTAAGGAATGGATGTGTAATGTAAGGCAAAATGTTGTTAGTAAGGGGGAGACTAATATTCTTAGGTGGTTTGGCCATGTTGAAAGAATGAGTGATGAGATGCTTACTAAAAGAATTTATTCAGCCCAAGTGAAAGAACAGAAAGCCAGAAGACCAAGGAAATCATGAGAGGACCAGATTCAGAAATGTCTGCTTGAGAAAGAGATAATGAGTATGAGGTACAAAAGGTCTTGTGTGCGGCATGTGATGGATGTCAATGAAACTCGATCTGTGTGCCGAAATCGCTGCAATTAGAGACGCCTGATACAGCAACCGTGAGTTCTTTCTGTGAGGAGCTAACCTCTGAATATCAGAAAACAGTTAGTGATATGTATATATGTATGTATGCAAACAGTTCTCTTATAACACGTCTCAATAACTCTTCTACGATCTCAACTCTCTATTTTAAATGCTACATGATTAATTATTTCATATTTGGTTAACAATTTAACAATTTCAGAATGCGACAAAGATGATTTGGGGTGAAAACAACATATTTCTGTCCCCATGATGCCTTCAAAAAAAGTAATTTAAGATCAACAAACTAAACTGAGAATAATACTAAGAGGGGCAGGATAATGCATTTCTCAGTTACTTTCTAAGATATTTCGTCTATCACAAGGGGCACTCATAAATCTAATAAATTTGGACAGAACCATACGAGGCATTCAATACTAGCAGCACCTAAATAAATGCATCGTTCCTTCCACGTTCCAGAAACACATAGCAACCGAAAAATTGTTGTTAGTAAGGTGAACGTGGAAGGAGCGATGTATTATTTATTTGCTGACGCCGCGTATTTGGAGGATTTTCACTAGCAGCACTGTTGCTTATCAAACTACAAAAACAAAGAAAATGCTTATGTATCAGTTTGTCACTTCTGCAAATCTTAGTTGCATAAAACTCAAATAGAGGAAACTGTGTTTTGGGTGACGTCTGCCCTTTGCCTGTAGCAGTGTGACAGAAAGAAACCTCTCTTCTTCAGAATAGCGGACTGAAAAAAACAACTCTTTTTCTATGACATGAAGGAAAATATGCGCATAGGGTTTGAATTCTACAGGAATTGGACAAAATAATGTGAACATCTGGGAAATAGGCGATATGTCTTTAATCATAAGGTGCTGCATCACGATTTGCATTTAATACAGCTTCCAAAATTGTTGGAACAGATTCATACAACTTCTGAATAGTCTCCAGAGAAATGTGTTACCATTCGTGATCAGAACATCAGCCAATTGCTTCAGAGATATTGGAATAAAAAATCTGCTTCTTTTCTTTTCAATTCAATACAGTTTAGTTAGCTGTTACATTAAAACCAAAAATACATAGTAATATAACAACAGTGTAGGTAATTGTAACAGCAAGAGAGATCTGAAAAAGGCCATAAAAGTCCTGACAAGGCCCTGATCTCCCTGTACAAATATAGGCACCTCAAGTCCTGACAAGGCCCTGATCTACCTATACAAATATAGGCAAGTCAAGTCCGGACAAGGCCCTGATCTCCCTGTACAATATAGGCAAGTCAAAGTCCTGACAAAGCCCTGATCCTCCTGTACAAATATAGGCAAGTTAAAGTCCTGACAAGGCCCTGATCTCCCTCTACAAATATAGGCAAGTCAAAGTCCTGACAAGCCCCTGATCTCCCTGTACAAATATAGGCAAGTCAAAGTCCTGACAAGGCCCTGATCTCCCTGTACAAATATAGGCAAACAAAGTCTTGACAAGGCCCTGATCTCCCTGTACAAATATAGGCAAGTCAAAGTTACACCTGAAAGCTGGCGAACAACATTCAAAGATAGTAGTTGAAATTAGTGTCAGTAAAGTTGTTCCCTCTCCCCCTTTTTCTCCACTCTCCTCCCAACCTTCCTCACTTTCCCACTACTTCGCACTGCATGTAGTCACTTTCCTATTTTGTCCCATTGATCTTTTTTCCCTTTTTTTTAAATTTTCCATTTCATTTCTCCTTAGTCCCTTTTTCTCATTTGTTTTATATTCTTGGTAGTCCGAGAATGTAAAGTTTTAATTTTTTTTACATAGATTGAAATTTTTTATTGTTGTAAGATCACGAGGTAGAGAATTCCAAAATTGAGGCCCAGTATAACTTACAGACTATTTAACATACTGAGTCCTGGGGAAAATTGTTATCAGTTGAGATTCACCTCTAGTATCATGGGCATGGGTAGGTAATGAAATTTCAATTCTAAATCATTTTTTATTTTCCTATACATTACTTTTCCAAATTATAATTATATAATTGTTTTAATGTTAATATGCTATATTTATTTAGATCAACGCGTGTATGTAGAGGTGAGTTTATTAGTGAAAAGCGATTCATATTAGAGTTACGCTTTAATTCCAAGAGTCTAATATATTTATTTTGAAATGTCTGAGTCTCTAAAATTAAAGTTAGTTGTTTGTCCCCAAGATAGAATGCAATAATTTAAAGCCGGGTGGCGCAGTGGTCTAAGCGATGGGCTCTGATCATTCGTCCGTAAGGGGTCCGGGTTCGAATCCCGGTGAGGCATGGATGTTGTGTTTGTCTTACGGCACTGGCTCTCTCCCTTCCCTGGAACCAGTGACCCTAAATTAGGGACGGGCGACTGCTTATAGCCCATTGAGTTGCTCACGGTGGTCGTTAAACCTCCAATCAAAAAAAAAAAATTTAATGTGATTGTACCAGATAATAATATAAAAGCTTTACTATTGAAACTGATAAGTTACTAAGAACACGACTAGCTATCCATTAAGAAGTTAATATGGTTATTTCCACTTTACGTTAGACTGTAATTTTTTCCTTAGATATGTGAAATCAGTTAGTATTTCTAAATGAAATAAAAACTTCACCGTCTTGGTACGATATTTAATTAAATATAGTACCAAGACGGTGAAGTTTTTATTTCATTTGACACATTTGTACGAAGTTTCTGTTTCATCTACAGTTACTATTTCTGTTGTCTTATAATCTAAAAGTATAGAATTAAGAGGTGTTAGATTTATTTGACGATTTCTAAATTTTTTTGTATTACCACAAGCACATTTGTAGTCGACCATTTAAAGTATTTTAATAACTCTAGATTACATCTGTTAAAAATTTCGGAGATGTCTGAACCAGTAAAAAGAATGGTAGTATCATCAGCATAAAGAATAATGTGTGCATTAGATAAAACCGAAAATGTGTCATTAACATAAATATTAAATAAGATCGGACCCGAAATAGAGCCCTGTGGTGCACCAGAGTTCATAAATTCTAATGGAGAACAAAACTGATCAACTTCTCATTCTGTTTTTGAAAACTGCCCACAGTGGTTTGATGATATTGATGTCAGGTGATTGCGTTGGGCATCGAAGATGTTGAACGTCATTTTGGTGCTCTTCAAACTAAGACTTTGAACTGTTCCGGCTTTCTGTAGCAGCCCCGGTAGCGCTACAGTCTAAACGCTGGCTGATGATCATTTGTCCGAGATGTGTCCGGGTTCGATTCCCGTTGAGGCATGGATGTTGTGTTTATCTTACGCCATTTGCTCTCTCCCTTCCCTGGAACCAGTGGCCCCACATCAGGGACGGGCGACTGCTTATAGCCCATTGAGTTGCTCATGGTGGTCGTTAAACCTTCAATAAAAAAAAAGCAAAGAAACATTTGGACCAGGATGTACCTGATCACCTAGAATATCAAAGTACTCGCTGGTAGTAGCTCGATCATGCAGGATAATGATGGGGCCAGCCAAAACCAAGATATGGCAGCCAACACATCACAGATCCACCCCCATGTTTGCCAGTTGGAACCAGACATTCCGAATTGTACGCTTTCTTGGGGGTTCTCAATATATAAACCCGAACTACTGCTGGGAATAATGTAAATCAGGACTCATCGGACTATATCACGCGTTTCCAGTTGTCAGCTGTCCAGGGTACTGATCGTTAACTTTTCCTTACAGAATTCATAACTTTTGGGTTTTTACGTGTCTGTTGTTCATTTGATTGTTTCTTCCATACCCACTCTGCTTCACTTTCAATTCTAATTTGTATTCAATTGTCATCTGCTTCGACATCTACGTTAGTGGCTTCGTTAGCTTTTGGCTTATCCTTTCTTTACTCGGCATTTGTGTAGCCTGTATTTCCATAATTGGCCAACATTTGTAAAAATTGTTTTCCATCTTCGTAATTTTTTTGTTATTTCTGAAGTAAAGGCATGTCTTCCAAGATGGTGCGGTGGCGCTGCTGTCGCCTGCGCTGGGTTGCCGTAGCAACTATTGCCGACGTCACGGGGTCACGTCACATTTTGCTTCTGTTTTAGGTACGTGAGGGCGCCACTTTCTATGGCATGAGTTTTCATGGGCTCCTATGTCTGTTTCCACTCTATAGATCCTTCCTTTATGCCGTAACTGGTCCATGTGATAAAAAAATTTGACACAGAAGTTTGCCCACAGTCAAACGCACTTGCACATCGGTAGGTGAATGATGGTAATCGATACTGCATTTATTCGACACTGCATTCGTTACGAATTTCATCAAGGAAAAAAGTGCTGAAAAAGCATGTGTATCGATCTGTTCTGTTCTGGGGGAGAATATTGTATCGATAAGCACGTGTAAGTTTTGGTTTAGACGGTTTAAAGCAGGTGATTTTGATGTTATCAATCGAGAACGTAGCGGCGCCCTGCGGAAAGGTTGCACATGACGAACTGCAAGTATTGCTGGAAGAAGATCCGTCTCAAACGCAAAAAGAACTAGCTGAACAACTATGGGTAACTCACCAAACCATTTCCAATCGTTTGCTCGCAATGGGAAAGATTCCGAAGGAATTTATATGGATGCCACCTGGCCTGAGCCAGAGGAACAAAGATGAACGTGTCATGAAGTGTTTGAATATGTTGAATGAACAACACAGAATCCACACATCCACTTTTCATCACCCGTAACGGGTGATGAAAAGTGGACATGGTACGACAATCCCATACACAAAAAACACTGGGTAGACCACGAAAGCAACTACTTCGACACCGAAACGCAATATTCACTCCAAGAAAGTTCTGCTTTGCATCTGATGGTATATGAAGGGTTTGCTCTATTATGAACTATTGGAACAGAGTCAAACTGTTACTGCTGATAGCTACAAGCAACAATTGCTGCAATTGAATCTCAGAAAATCTGTCGGAAACGTCCATTCACAGGCAAAGGATTGCGTTCCGTGAATTTACTGCATGACAACGCTTGGCCGCATGTCGCGAAATCGGTCAAGGAAACGTTATTGACGCTTGTCTGGGACGTTTTAGAGCACCCGGCATATAGTCCCGAAATTTCCGCTTCAGATTATCATTTGTTCCGATCGCTGCAACATGGTTTGTCTGTTGTACGGTTCTGGACATGTGACGAAGTGCAAAAATAGGTTGATGACTTCATCGTGTCACACAACGAAGAATTCTTCATGGCTGGAATCCGTCAGCTGCCCGACCGATGGCGGAAGGTGATAGATAATGACGACGCATATTTTGATTCGTAAAGGTATTGCTGTTTTCTCTCAATTTACATGTTGCGTTGTCTTAAAACGCTTTAAAACTTATTTTTACACGTAATATATATTTTTGGACATAATCGTTGTTAGTATTCAACGGTACCTCTCATTCAGTCTGTTTTCAAACACTATTCTTCTCCGATGAAGTCTTGCCATGCTTTGTGTACTCAGTTACCATGGAAACCGTTACTATTGAAACACTAAATAATTTTAGTGTTATGGTTGCAGATGCTTCTGCTAAACAGCGCTCCCACAAAAGTCTGACAGGTCACCCATTTACCGACCGCTTGTACGAACAGCCGCTGAACATAACTTGTACTACCCCCATACAACCCAGAAAATGTATACAATGAGAAATACACAAAAGATAATCACAACGTTTGTTTTTTTCAGCGTTGCCTGCACGAACAATATTAATCCCTGTAATCATTGTGTTCACATTATTTAGTCTAACCGCTGTATGTGTTCGTGTGTTCGTCTAAATGGCAGCATATCTATATCTTCAGAAAAGATATCTTCCACCGTGAAATTTGCATTGAAGTTTTTGATGCGTCTGATAGAAAGAAACAGACAGACAAACTAACTAACGGATTAACGGAAAGATAAGTTCTGTATCCAGTCTTGTACACATTCACTCTCAGACATAAAATTTTTTCTTCTATTCTTAAAGAAGGAAGGGTGTAATTTTTGCAAAACGACAGACCGGCTGATGGATGATAACAATGGCAAACATATCTGGAATCTCCATCATAGGGAAATACGTTTGTCAGTCCGATTTCCTGAAGCGACGGTATCATAACTTTTTCTTAGACAGTAGGAAAAAGTGCTCTCCAGGTAGTGCTGTGGTCTGAGGTGATAGCTTCTGGCCATTCGTGTGACATGTGTCCGAGTTCCAGTCCCGGATAAATCATGAGTGGTGTGTTTGCCCTATGTCACAGTCTGTCGCCATGGCCTGGAACCAATGGACCAAATCTGGGTACAAACGGCTGCTTAAAGCCGTCCGAGTTGGTGAAACCTTGAGAAAAAAAATCCTCAAAATTCTATTCATAAATTCATGCAACTAAGAGCTGAAAACACGAATGATCTGCGTAATGCCTAAAAAAGCACGGGAGTTGTAACCATGCCACATCAATTCTTTATTACGCAAACCGTGTCACCAAAATTTCATTAAAATGTGAAAGAAACACATCCGGGGAGATATTCAAACCTGCATGTGTAATGGCTATTAGGTTTTCCTGAGATTGAGTCAAGATGTATGCCCTGAGTATTTATAAAATACGTGTATTACAATAGTAATTGAAGAATTTACAAGGACTTCATTTTACAACATACAGGGTGTGCCGTATAAAAGAGGCCCCGTGGCCAGACGTTGTTCGGCGGGTTAAAGTTGTTTGGCGGGTTTCCTGCTAAAACCGCTTTGTTCCACTTCTAACCGGTTTCTGTGTGTGCAGCTGCAAAGGAATTCTCCGGAGTGGTTAGTCACAGCCAGAGCAATGTAGGTACGCGGTCATAAGTGTAAATGAAGATAGAACAAAGGTAACGGAAGTGATTTTAAGTTCGGAAGAGCGGATTTTTATTGTGGAACAGAATCTCGGAAATAACTCATACAAGGTTTTAAATGAGTTCTTTACAGAATTTTTCCCACATATTGCAGCACCGGCGAAATCAGTGGTACAGAAGTTAGTGCGAAAAATTTGTGAAATCGGCACGGTGTGCAACAGGAAAAGAAACAAACCCAAGACAATTCGTACTGAATACAATATCAAGGATGTGTGCTGTGACGTATATTCTAAATTAAGTTTCCTTTTAGTTTCTTTCTCTATGTGAATCTTGAGTTTGTTCTCAGTTATACTTCACACTTAACGTGATATCTTCTCTCTCAAACGAGTATTGTTGGCAACACAATTGAGGTAGAATGAACGTGACGTATGCCTGTTATGAGATAAGAACCAGAGATAAAAACTAGAATACAACAGTTGGTCGCGTGGAGTGTTTAATGTTGGGTGTTGATTTGTGTGAGAGGAATGGTGTGTGATTTCTATGCTATCCTAAAGTGCTATGATGTATTGAGGAAAACATCTGGAATAAAGCCAATATCCGTAAGTTTGACTTCTGTTTAAATGTTTCGTCTGGCCGTTAAGGTTTGATTTAAGAACTCTTTCATCCTATGGTGATGTTTTTTTTAAATAACGTAAGAGCGATAAAAGTCAAGTACGAAAGACATTATGTTATAGTGCACAAAGATGTTACAAAGCCCTCGATTCGCCAATTATCGTCTGCCACGGGAGTAACTTTTCGGCCGTACAACGTTATGGCGCTCCAAGAACTTAAGACTCCTGATTATGCAAAACGGATGCAATATTGTAGGTGGTTTCAAGAGACCATTGTCAGCGGAGAAATGGACCCAAAACTTTATTACGCGACAGATGAAGCATGGTTTCATCTGTCCGGGTATGTCAATGCTCAAAACAGCTGGATTTGGACCGAGACGAAACCCAGACGAACAACGGAGACTCCTCTGTACGACCAAAAGATAGACGTTTGGCGTGCTGTGTCTGCGAAGAGGATAGTCGGCCCATTCTTTTTCACTGACAACATCAACTCGGAGATAAATACTCCAGTTAGTAAATTACAGGCAAATTACTCCTGTTTTCTGTCATTTCAACTATTCTTTACCCTTCTTTACCATGTATAGTAACATTGCCTGACTGTTCGTTCATTATACTCGGGCCTCTTTTATATGGCACACCTTGTAGTACCACTGCCTTTCGACGTACATGATCCAAATTTACACGAGTTTCTTGATACCGTTAGAAAAACAAATATTTTCGCTTAGAGACAAGCCACTCAGGAAACGCGACCTTTATTTCTTTGTTCGTGGCAAACTAAAGGCTACTCAATGCACCACAGCAAGAATGAATGATTTCATAGAGAGAACCACGACCAATTTACATGACTTCCAGTCTTTTTGAGAGATCCATGGCACGAATTTCTTCAGCGTTGTCACCAGCAGTGAATGTGGACAGGCGTTCCGCTCGTTCTTTATACGTTACACATGCGCGAATATTTTTGAACTTGGAAATTCATTCGTTGACATTCCACAGTAGCAATTTGATCGCAGAGCTTCTACGGCAAAACGGTATGTTTCTTATAACATTTTGATCGCAGAGCTTCTACGGCAAAACGGTATGTTTCCTATAACATTTTGATCGCAGAGCTTCTACGGCAAAACGGTATGTTTCCAATATAAACAACGCTAATTAAGCTCTTTTACCTGCGAGAAAGAAATAATTTTACGTTGTTATAATGCTGCGTATCAATTTTTGTTTTCAATGCAATTTAAATTAGACGTTTCACCTTGTAACTTACGATTAAAGAAAACATTATCGTAATTTTGAGAGATATGAAATCACTGAAGGGAAACGTCGCTTGTCCTACGTGCAAAATATACAGGGTTTATCCAGTCATAATTAAAAAATGGGAATTCGTATTATAAATTAGTTTATTCATTAAATTTCACAAAATATGTATGAGTAAATATACGTCCGTAATATGTACTACATATATACATTGTATAATATGAAGCACCTTAATCCGTATGGCTTTTATACTAGTTTAAATGGAAGTTTTTGTTGGCACAATTTTGAAAGCGTTGCTTTGAGGTTCTATCACGGAGTCTCTTTTAATAACAACAGTTGTGGTGCTTCGCTGTTGTTAATATTTCCCCAATCACTCTCTTCGTCACCACTCTCACTTTGGCTGCCGCAGCGTGATCCAGCTGTTTAAAGGCAGTATCATATTCTTTTCGCTATTTATCCAGGCATCTACGTCGTTAATATAAAACCTTTCACATCCCAGAAACCAACAGTACGAACGAAATAGTAAAAGTGAGCTGAGGGTTTATCGGCTACGTCCTACTGCTCGCTGGTGTTCCTTGTTGTTTTTTGACATCTGATTTGTTGGGTTTAGTGCGGCTGAAGAGGGAAATGAGGGAATCAGAGTACGTTATTATTGACATTTGACCACATGCGCAGTGCGGGAAGAAAATGACAAAATAAAAAAATAACGCCTAACACAGGAGTCGTCGTATAACAGAGAGTTCCAGGTAAACGAGCGTCGGTTGAAAGAGGTTGCACTGCATATGTAGATGATTGCCTTGTTAAAACCTAAAACGCCCTTACTCTATTCCTTCGTGAAACTAAGGCATTGGACTTCATATGTGATAACACGTGGATGATTTTCAAGCGTTATAAGTGCATGTACACTGCTGGCCACCCTAAATGCAACACCAAGAAGGACACGAGATAGCAAAGCCAGATTTACTGGACACATAACAACAGATACATAGATGAAACGATTGAGCTTACAGGCCCGTGCGACTTGCAATACGCAGACATCAATAGTTCGTGTGGCCCCCATGGCTGGCAATAACGGCCGCTACACGCGCGGCATCGAACGAAAGAGGCTTTAGATGTGGGTTTGGGGTATGTCGGTCCAGGCTGCTTCCACACGTTGCCACAGTTCATTAGGCGTATCCGCGGGTGGTGCTTGCCGGGCCACTCGATTGCCGATCAGCGACCAGACGTGTTCGATGGGCGACATATCGGGAGAACAGGTGGGCCACGGCAGCAGTGACACCTGGTGGGCAGCGAAGAATTGTTTCACGATGCGTGCCACGTGCGGGCGCGCATTGTCCTGTTGAAACGTGGCCGCTGGCAGGTCTTGCAGGTAAGGGAGGACTACAGGCTCCAAAACGTTGGAGATGTAGCGGTGGCTGTTGAGTGCACCTCCGATGCGTACCAGAAGGGTGCGGGTGTCACATCCAATTACGCCCCAAACCATAACGCCAGGCGACGGACCGGTATCGTGATGCATAATGCAGGCGTCATACAGTCTCTCGCCGTGGTGCCGCCACACGCGGATCCGATCATCGTGGTGTTGCAGGCAGAAGCGGGATTCATCTGAGAAGAGAATGTCGTGCCATTCCGTAGTCCAGGTGCAGCGTTCAACGGCCCAATGCTGCCGAACTCGCCGGTGGTGTAACGTCAATGGTAATCGGAGCAATGGGTGCCGTGCGACAAGTCCTCACTCCTGCAGACGACGTCGAACGGTACGTGCTGACACTGGTTGTTGCGCAACACATCCTAATTCCTGCGCTAACGTTCGTGATGTGACGGTGCGAGCGGTTAATGCCCGGCGCACAACATGCCGGTCCTCTCGTTCGTTGGTGTGTCGCGGCTGCCGCAATCGCTCACGTCCGTCCGTCCCTCCTGCACCCACCGAATCCATACTCGCCTCACTGTGGGCTGTATGTCGTCCCACACGGGCGCCGATATCTCGGTACGATAAACCGCTGTCACGATAGGCCACTATTCGTCCTCTGTCGAACTCTGAAACGTGCTGGAATGACTGCCGTATTCTGCGACGAGGCATCAGGAAGCTTCCCACGCACAGGTCTGGCAGCACAACACACTTCCACTACTTACACCCCGCCTTCTGTGTACCTTTCTTATACTGCTTCTCGGTGGCGTGCCGGGCGCACATGATTTGCATATGCCCTGCAATGCTAATCGCTTGCATGTCCTCTCCGCGGGCGACGCATGTTGCGGATTTCAGGCCAATCGGATGTTTCGTTCTTGGTGTTTGCATTTTGGGTGGCCAGCAGTGTATTTTACCACTACGAAGCGGTAGAAGTTAGACATTTGTAAAAGTTTACACTTGTTTTGTGGATAAGTTGTTTCTGAATGCAAAAATTTGTGATTTGATATGTCACAAGCCTTGAAACATGTGAGTGACTACGTATTGACCAGTTAGGGTTATTTACAAAACTAAAACTCACTTGAGTGATTCGAGCTCTTCTTCTTTGGCTGTGAGTCTCCTCTCGTAGTCATGACGAACTGTGGCCAACTCAGATGTGAGCCGCTGTGCTTTGGCCTCTTCCTGCTTTCTCATAGTCTCGGCTTCTTTGTAAGCGATGCTGAGCTCTTCCCTCTCATTCTCCAGCCTCTTGATCTCAATTTCCATGTCATGAATGCGGCGTGAGGCATCATTCAAATGGGCTTTAGCGTCATTCAGCTCATCTGCGGAAAACATGACAGAAGTTAACTTGTGAATTTGCATTGTCAATGCACTACTTGTATTTTGCATCAAGAGTGATTAGAGTATTACTCTCTCTCTCTCTCTCTCTCTCTCTCTCTCTCTCTGTCACACACACACACACACACACACACACACACACACACACACACAAACACGCGCGCGCAAGCACAGGATATTCTCTTATTTATAATTAACGCATAGCATCAGATTAGACGCCGAAATCCGCTATTCAGTAACGCATAATTCCCTTCTGCATCTCGAAGATAAATAAATTAAAAATACTTTATCTCAACGACTACAGTCTTGTGACGATTATATATAGATTAAGATAATACAACGTAGTTGTCACAAATGTTCATTTTTTGAAGCCGACCATGGTTTCGCTGGGTATTGACCTAGCTTCATCAGGACGAATGGCACGTAAATATTCAAATTGTATCATCATCATCATCATAGTCAACCATTATCAATCCACTGCTGGACGAAGGTCTCCCCAAGTTTCCTCCACAACGGTCTGTCTTGCGCCAGTCTCCTCCATGTTACTCCCGCACACTTTCGAATTTCATCCACTCATCTCCCATGTGGTCTTCTTCTGGGTCTTTTCCTGTCCCTTGGAATCCAATCTAAAATTTCGGCTGTCCATCGATGGTCTGTCCTTCTGGCAGTATGTCCAGCCCATTGCCATTTCAGGGATTTAACTCTGATCATGATGTCTTCCACTCTTGTCATTTTTCGGATCCACGAGTTCCTCTTCTTATCTCTCTTGGTTACACCAAGCATGCACCTCTCCATGCTGCTTTGAGTTGTCTGCAGCTTTTGTATGTCTCTTTTAGTTAAGATCCACGTCTCTGCACCATACGTAAGCACTGGAAGGATGCATTGATCAAATACTTTTCTTTTAAGACATAATGGCATATTGCTCTTGAAAATTATGCTGTTTCTTCCAAAAGCTCTCCAGGCAAGTTTTGTACGCCGATTAATTTCTTCATCAATGTGACCCTCACTTGATATCTGCTGTCCAAGATAAACGTACGTGTCTGTTATCTCCAGCTTTTCTCTATCAATCGATAAATCTTCATTTCTTGTAAAAGCATTGAACATCACTTTTGTCTTCTGAAAGTTCATTTTTAATCCCACTTCTTTACTCTTGTCAGCAAGTTCCTGGATCATACTCTGCCGCTCTGATGGGGTAGTTGCAAAAATGACTACGTCATCAGCAAAACGAAGGTGGGTTAGATAATATCCATTAATCTTTATCCCTTTGTTTTCCCAGTTCATTGATTGAAAGACATTTTCCAATGCGGCATTAAAAAGCTTCGGAGATATGGTGTCACCTTCCACGCGTTTGATAGAAATGGCGTGGATGCCATGTCATTAACAAGTTGCAAAAACTTCTGATATATATGGAAAGCTTCCAAACTATCAATAAGTTTTGCTTCTTAAAGAAAAATCTGTGGTCCTTTTCGTAACAGTGTTTAGCCATCGATGACTTCTTTATCGAAACCGAAATCCATCTCCACATTAACTCCTGTGACGCGCCCATTGCGAGAGAATTTTGCCATTATTCCATTTTCCCGGGACATTGCGTTGAAAATTACAAAAATTCTCAAATACTTTAGTTTTAAGGTGATTTTTAAACCCATAAACAAAATGAGATTTTTAGGATCAAAGGACTATGTTGAAGACAAAAACTCGTGGGGAATTTATCAAATTCCATGTGAATGTGGCGCTTCGTACATAGGACAGACCCGTAGAGCCTTGCGTGTTCGATTGAAGGAGCACAAGACCTACATTCGGAATTGTGACCTAAAGAAGTCATCGATGGCTAAACACTGTTACGAAAAGAACCACAAATTTCTCTTTGAAGAAGCAAAACTTATTGACAAGCCAGATTCAACCACCAAACTTAATATTTTGGAAGCTTTCCATATATATCAGAAGTCTTCGCAACTTGTTAATGACATGGCATCCACGCCATTTCTATCAAACGCGTGGAAGCATCTAACCAAACCACGTGATTGTAAACACCATTTATGATGTCATACACAATTTGAATATTAAAGTGCCATTCGTCCTGATGAAGCTAGGTCAATACCCAGCGAAACCATGGTCGGCTTGAGAAATAAAAAAAGAAAAAAGAAACATTTGTGACAACTACGTTGTATTATCTTAATCTATAAATCAAAAATAGTTGAATGCATACTGCATTCGTATTTACTGTATTTTTTTTTTTTTTTGATTGGAGGTTTAACGACCACCGTGAGCAACTCAATGGGCTATGAGCAGTCGCCCGTCCCTAATTTAGGGTCACTGGTTCCAGGGAAGGGAGAGAGCCAGTGCCGTAAGACAAACACAACATCCATGCCTCACCGGGATTCAAACCCGGACCCCTTCGGACGAATGATCAGAGGCCAACGCCTTAGACCACTGCGCCACCGGGGCGGCGTATTTACTGTATACAGGATGTTTCAAAACTAATGGAACAAACTTTAAGGGGTGATAGAACAAACCGAAACAAGCACTTTTCGTCATAGAAAGCGAGGTCGCAAGTTCCGCGGTTAGGCGCTGGAGGGCGCTTTCCGTTTCCCCACACACTCCGTTTTTCGCAACGCAAAGACAGGAATGGCACAACAAATCAAAACAAAGCTTTATTGCAGACAAACTAAAAAACAAAACGTGACATCACACAATTACATCAAATTTGCAAACATTAATAAGTAAATACTGAAATTAATTACATTTACAAAAGCTGCTCAGCCACTCCTGATACACGCTTCGCATCGTCGACGTAAAGATACCCGTATGTTGTGGGAAATACCAGGCATTCATTTCTCGGGCAGTTGCAGCAGCGACTGAAAGTCTGGCGACTAGTTCCTCATTGGAATCAATGGGAGTGTCGTACATTACGGACTTAAGATGCCCCCACAAAAATAAATCCAGAGG
The DNA here is from genome assembly GCA_039090855.1 of Macrothele yani. Taxonomy (NCBI): domain Eukaryota; kingdom Metazoa; phylum Arthropoda; class Arachnida; order Araneae; family Macrothelidae; genus Macrothele; species Macrothele yani. The sequence continues at coordinate 99,357,715 of CM076993.1, forward strand.
GGATAGATCTGGTGATCCTGGGGGCCAAGAGATGGGTCCACCTCGGCCAATCCATTGGCTTGAAAATGTGGTGTTCAAGAAATCACGCACCTGAGTGCTGAAATGAGCTTCCGCTCCATCATGCTGGAACCACATTTTACGGCAGACTGATGCTCGTACATGCTGGATCATTTCAGTCAATACTTGCTGAATCAAAATAAAGTATATACGTCTTCCCATCCAGACGTTCCGGTAAAAGATATGGGTATTTGCGTTGCGAAAGACGGTGTGTGTGTGGGGAAACGGAAAGTGCCCTCCAGTGCATAACCGTGTAACTTGCGACCATGCATTCTTTGACGAAAGTGCTTGTTTCGGTGTATTTTATCACCCCTTAAAGTTTGTTCCATTAGTTGTGAAACACCCTGTTTTACACCGTCAATATACTAGGTAGGGAACGACCTAATGTGCACATACCGGCCACTGAATTATTGGGTTGTCGGTAAAGTCATGACGTATTTTGGCACCCGACGGCGGTTGGGCGGTTCTGGAAGTATTAAAGGCATGCGCGGCTCTGTTATCGCCATGGCATTCGACAGGTGCCAGTTCTAGCTGCAGTCTAAAAGGAATGGTGAGCGATTAGGTTGATTTGCGGAGATTTGACATCAAGTTGAAGATGAAAGACCAAACTGTGCATTTTTGCCATATTTTACTCTTTTACTTCCGTAAAGGGAAGAACGCGCGTCAAGCTTGTGAAAAGTTGCGTAAAGTGTACGGTGATAATGCTCTACAAGAACGTCAGTGCCAGCGGTGGTTCGCAAAATTCCGTGCTGGTGATTTTGACCTCAACGATGCTCCTCGGTCCGGGAGGCCCACCGAGATTGATGACGACCAAATCAAGGCATTGATCGAGTCAAACCCACGTTACACGACGCGAGAGATTGCAGACACATTGCACATCCATCATTCAAGCGTTCACGACCACCTGAAGAAGCTGGGATACGTAAGCAAGCTCGATGTGTGGTTTCCTCATGAATTCAAAGAAGCTCAATTGACGGGGCGTATAAACATCTGCGATATGCTCATTAAACGTGAGAAAAACTATCATTTTTTGAAGCGACTGATAACTGGTGACGAAAAGTGGATTGTGTACAACAATGTTCTGCGCAAACGGTCTTGGTCCCGACGTGCTGCTTCGCCTCAAACGACATCCAAAGCAGACATTCATCAGCGGAAGGTTCTGGTCTCAGTGTGCTGGGATTTTAAAGGTGTCGTGTATTTCGAGCTCCTACCACGGAACCAAACAATCAATTCGAATGTGTACTGTCGGCAATTGGACAGTTTGAACGAATCCATCATCCAGAAACGTACAGAGCTCCTTCATCGTAAAGGTGTTGTATTCCATCACGATAACGCGAGACCACACACAAGTTTGATCATCCGCCAAAATTATTGGAGCTTGGGTGGGATGTGTTGCCACACCCAACATGCTCGCCTGACCTTGCGCCGTCAGACTTCCACTTGTTTCGCTCTCTTCAACAATCCTTACGTGGTATAACGTTCAATTCAGATGAGGCTGTAAATCAACACCTTGGAGAGTTTTTCGCCACGAAAGACAGGTCCTTCTATGAACGAGGCATTCTGTAGCTCACTGAAAGATGGCAAAAGGATATCGAACAAAACGGGCATTATATCGTTGATTGATCTTTGTTCTTTCTATCAATAAATGACGTTTGCAAAACATGGCTAAAATACGTCATGGCTTTTCCGACAACCCAATAGAAACGTTTATTCAGTACCCGGTTGGACCTCCTTTAGCCTGAGTTACAACACGTTTGGCACAGATTCCACAAGATGTTGGAGTGATACGTCCATAGCATAACAACGTTCACCAGTCTTTAACTGGCTTAGATTTGACGGAAGAGGACTTTGCTCCTGGATCTGTTTTTATAACATGTCACACACATTTCTCAATGGAGTTCAAATCCGGGGGGGGAAGGCGGAAAAGGTGGTGGAAATCGCTGTCATGCTAGCTGAACCACTCCTAAACACATCTTGCGCGATGGTCGTCCATGAAACAGCCTTCCCCTGTTGGATAAAAAGTCAACTTTACAAAGTGGACTTAATCGGAAAAAATGGTCAGCTAATCCTTGGAAAATACCCGACTTTCATCAATGTCAGCGGATCCGTTCCGTACCAACAGAACGTGGCCCAGACTATGACCCACCATCAGAGCCTTGAGTTGTGTTTACAAAGCAAATTGGGCCCGTTGCTTCATGGGACTTCCGCCGAATTCTCTGCCTACTGTTTGTACAGAACAATATGTACAGCGACACGTCGGATTACATGACTTTTCTCCAGCCTTCCAGTGTCCAGTTAAACTGTTACAGACACCGCTGTAGACCAACTTTCCGGTTCTTCGCAGAAATCAGTGTTTTCCGTATAGACAGGCAACTGCCAGTACCGATGCTCTTCAATTTCCTGCGAATAGTTCTCCAAGATATGTGTCGGAAACAACCTTCATTGAATGTTTCAGTCAATTACTGCACACAAGAAGTCCTGTTTCTCCGCACAAACCTTCTCAGACGACGCCGATCTTGTTCCACGCAGATTTTCGTCACTACGCCACAATTGTCTCTTAGACAAGCAATATGGGTTATTCTTCCACTGATTAAAGACACAGGATATCTCGCCTTTTGAGAAACCAGTCAGCTATGCTCTTTTCAAAATCGTCGCTCTGAGAATAGCTTAATGTCACAGACGGGAACAAAAAGCCCATTATCGAACTCCGAAAGATCCTTTGTTTTTTGCCATTGTGGTCAACACTACTGACGAACAGCAGTCTGAAATAATTGCCGAGATCATGTGGTAATGCACATGGCCAGGTATTTTGCATATACACTGCGTAAATGACGTTTACATACATCTGAATAAATGTTTATAATTTAATAGTCGGTGAGTGTACTTTTGCTTACATTTAGTCAGAGATGACCTAATGTATTTTCTCTCCTATTAATTGGGAAGGTCCGGTGTATTTTTTTAAATAGACCGGAAACAGCATAACGTATTTTTCTCTTATATTTAAATAGACCGGAGACAGCATAACGTATTTTTCTCTTATATTTAAATAGACCGGAGACAGCATAACGTATTTTTCTCTTATATTTAAACAGACCGGAGACAGCATAACGCATTTTTTCTCTTATATTTAAATAGACCGGAGACAGCATAACGTATTTTTCTCTTATATTTAAATAGACCGGAGACAGCATAACGTATTTTTCTCTTATATTTAAATAGACCGGAGACAGCATAACGTATTTTTCTCTTATATTTAAATAGACCGGAGACAGCATAACGCATTTTTCTCTTATATTTAAATAGACCGGAGACAGCATAACGTATTTTTCTCTTATATTTAAATAGACCGGAGACAGCATAACGCATTTTTCTCTTATATTTAAATAGACCGGAGACAGCATAACGTATTTTTCTCTTATATTTAAATAGACCGGAGACAGCATAATGTATTTTTCTTTTATATTTAAACAGACCGGAGACTGCATAACGCATTTTTCTCTTATATTTAAATAGACCGGAGACAGCATAACGTATTTTTCTCTTATATTTAAATAGACCGGAGACAGCATAACGCATTTTTCTCTTATATTGGCTCAGAGGAAGCCAAAATATTCTTTAGTTAACATGCACTCTTTCGCTTATGTCAGGTCCAAGTTCGCGAACGATTTTCTCAATTACATCAGAGCAGAGCAGCCTGATGTATTTCCTTTATGTCCGACCAGGAGTAGCTTAATATTTAAGTAGGAGTAGCCCTGCAGTACGTCACGAGAAGCATAAATACAGTATTTTCTCTGGCATTAGCTCAATGGGGATCAAATCTATTTTGCTTACATTAGCTCATGGATGAACTAATGTTTTTTATCGCTTTACTGGCATTTTATATTTGGCAGCCCGTAGTAAAATCTTTTATATACAGACTTACAGGAAAGGAATGCCGGCATTTCAAACTGAAATGTATGTTCGAAAATATATGTAGGTATTGTGAAGGTTCATAGAATTTTCAACTGGTTTCCAGCAAAGGTAACATGAGCTCCATTTGTAGCTGAACATCCATATCTGTAACTCAGCTGTTATCGTGTGAATTTAAGCATATCAGGAGTAATATTTAACACCTAGTGATTTAATGGAAATGGATGCACATACAAACACATGTTGGTGATAGATTCGCCGCATTCTATCGTAGCCATCAAGAAGTAAGAGACCTGTAAAAACACAAGTTTGTCCGCGACGGGCACCGATACCGTGTTCCCTCCCTCCGGAGTAAGTTGCTCCCCGAACTGAGCTACGCGGACATGTGCTCTCACTGCTATCTGCCTTTATCTCATGTGCGTCCTGCGATGATGGAACGTCACCCCCTCCCCCCGAAAGACGGCCGGGGGCATGGCCCACAGATCAGCCGGGATCATATGTCGCTGTAGGTAGTCATCCCATGAAGAACGTGCATTTGAGAAACGTAACATCACACTGATTTATTTTTTCGAAGCACTGAAGATGGGATTCTCATTTTTCCTGTCTCGCCGAGTGGAAAGAATATCATATCCTTGCGAGAAACTTAACAGCCAGGTCATCCTGGAAGTTTGGGAGCCAACATAACGTACAAGTTTTTCGGCGACGGACATCGATTCCATGTCTCTTCACTCCGGAGTAAGTCGCTCTCCCAACTGAGCTACGCGGACAGAATGTCTCGCTGCAGATTTGTAGTCTTAACACATGCTTTCACCTCTGTAATACGTCACAGGCCATGATCACGTTTTTTGTCGGATCCAGTCAAATTGATTTAAAAATTATTTTTCAAAGTAAATAACAGTTACTCTGAGATGTTTTCTTCTCGATCTACTGTTCTTTGTCTGGAAACAAAAGACATTAGAAAGATAGAACTAATGTACAACTACCCTTCTAATCTGTTTTAATTCAATAAAATTAATAACCGAACAAGATTTAAACATCTCACAGTACTTTGAATAAGAATTTTAAATAAAATTGAGTACATCAAATTGAAAGTGTGACGTCACTTAATTAATTGTTATGTCCCTCTACTTCTCGTAGGCCAGGATTCTACGCAGAAGATGTGAATGACATTACAGGAAGAACAGTAAATATAGTTAATTTAGCAATGTCTGATTGCTGTGTTAATTATCATGTCGATGAACAGTGCTAGAAATCTAGTGGTGAAATAATCCATTAAAAGTGGAATATATTTAGTGGTGAAATAATCGATTAAAAGTGCTGGAAATGCTGAGAAATGAATGAGGTGCTTCTTTCCTCCGTTGTGTGTTCCTCAGTATTATAGATATTGTTGAGAGTGTTCGTGCGCACGAGTTATTTGCTATCACGAATTGGGGATGGAATGCTAAAAGGATGCGCAGTTTGAAAACTGAAATAAAGGAATTCATGGAAAGCAGCTGTAAAGACATTCTTGAATTCAGATGTGAATCTTACTGAAAAGATTTTGCGGTTGTGACCCACACACTTGAATTACCTAAATTCCAGACTTAAGGAACATTTTGCAAAATAGTTCACAAGTTATTAACCTGTATAATTAATACAAACAAGTGACGTAGACCAGGAACATCGAAGAGATGTCATCGCTCTTTTCACGTTTTTATAAGTGAGTCACGGAAAAATTCGCATCTGCCGCCACCGGGAATCGAACCCAGGTCTTCCAGTTAAGCACCGGACATGCTTCCACTGTACCACAGCGGCCTATAAAAACGTGCAAAAAGCGATGACTTCTGTTTTATGCTCCTGGTTCACGTCATTTTCCTGTATTAATTATTCATTCACATCCCAGTTATTTGTTCAGTTGCTGCTTACCACCTTTGGTGAATCCCCAGTATTGTGCTGGGCTCCAAGAGGCAGCCTGCCAAGTGACTTAGCAGTTAGTCGTATGTGAGACTGGAGGAACTCGAGGCCGCTGTGGTGCAGTGGTAGCATGTCCGGCGCGTAACTGGAAGACCATGGGTTCGATTCCCGGTGGCGACCGATGATAATTTTTCCGTGACTCACTTATAAAAACGTGGAAAGAGCGATGACTTCTGTTTTATGCTCCTGGTTCACGTCATTTTCCTGTATTAATTATTCATTCACATCCCAGTTATTTGTTCAGTTGCTGCTTACCACCTTTGGTGAATCCCCAGTATTGTGCTGGGCTCCAAGAGGCAGCCTGCCAAGTTGTAACGTACCAGGAGATGTGACGTACCTGCCAGAAGGACGCACACGACATAAAGGCAGATAGGAATCAGAATAAAACGTTCGCGTAGCTCAATTGGTAGAGTGACTTATTCCGGAATGAGGGGATCCGGGTTCGAATCCTGGCGTGGACAGAAATGACGGAGAAACTTACTTCGTTATAAAGTGACTTAGCAGTTAGTCGTATGTGAGACTGGAGAAATTCGAGGCCGCTGTGGTGCAGTGGTAGCATGTCCGGCGCGTAACTGGAAGACCATGGGTTCGATTCCCGGTGGCGACCGATGATAATTTTTCCGTGACTCACTTATAAAAACGTGGAAAGAGCGATGACTTTTGTTTGATGATATTAACCTGTATGTTGAACTGTTTGAAGCAAAACTTGAAAATGAGAAACTCAAAGAAAGCGGTTGACTTTTGAAGCAAACTGCACAAAAACATCTTTATGATAATCTTCAAAACATTTCCACTTATCTGAGCTTTTTTTTTTTCAGGATTTCTGCAACTATTCTTAAAGCTAAGAGAACTTTCTAAAACATTTCTATGTTCAACAATTACGATCAGCGGTTCACAAGTTGGGCCAAGAGATATGTCAGTTCTGGGCACTTCGATTTATTGTACAAATCAAAAATCTGAAAACCGTAATTTAATGCAGGCAATGAAGGACTGCCATTAAAAATCTTTGGGGCCCACCGGACCACTCTGAGGGCCTGAACTCTGGACACTTTTCAAAATTAAGCTAATAATATGCACTCGAAAAGGAAATCCGGCCTTGCAATACATCATCAACTTTTACCCGAAAATCTGAACCAATAGGTTAATCACTCCTGCAATAAGTCATGATCTAAACAAAAACAAAATATATTGGCCACTCATTTCTGCATCATTTCCGTTCCATTCCCTCGGAAATTCTACTCTTCCCTGCATCAGATCATCAACTTTCATTCGAAAAGAAGTTGGCTATCCTGCGTTAGGTTATCGGCATTGCATACGGAAGAGTGCGTTTCTATAATACATGTGTACTCATTAAGCCAGATGCGGTGCTTCAAGCATGCACGTTATTTCATGATGATATTCCCTTATTACATTCTTAATGACGCGTTTCGTTGAACAGAATTTCATTTTCTGCGTTGACTCGTGTAAACAGAGTAAAAAAATTTAGGGAACGCTCAACACAATCGCCCTTTAAGCTATGAAACTACAGCTACAACTCTTCGCAAGCGCAAAATTCTTAAATAAAGAAAAATTTATGAACAAATGACAGAGTTAGTTATACGAAACGTGAAGATCAGCAAACAATATTACAGAAAAATGACCGCATTGCTTTTTTGTTTGTTTTCTGTATGTTCCAGAAAACTTTATACCTCGTAAAAAGACAGACGTTACCTCGTTCTCAACTTCGTGTTGGCAGATTTAAACCTTTATGAATTATTTAAGCTTTTCTTAGAAACTTAACTCTCCTAAGATGGATTTCATCGTGATTATAAATCATTAATTGCCGGTGAATTCTAAATGGTGTTATTCATATCTTTTGTAACAACGTTATGAGCATACAGCTTTTATAATATTGATACAAGGCATCTGTTTAAATTACCATCTCAGAAGTATTTAGCTCGGCACTTTTCTTACACCAAAGAGTATTACATACAGATATATTTGCTGCAAATAAACATCCAACGTTCATGATAGCAATCATAATGTGCAGCCACGAAGAGCCCTTCTCATCAAAAAACCAAAGTCATGGCCATCAGAAGAATTTTATTTTTTCAAGACGAACTTCCTGTTTTTTATTTACAAGACTCAATTGAAAAATTTAACGTTAAAGGTTAAAATCCCCTTTTGCATTTCTGGGAACGGGTGTCGACCGCCAGCACAGGGTGTCAGCACAGCTTTGCGAAGCGAGATGATTTCGCCTTAGGGAACGCGGAGCTTCGGAGAGAGGAAACCGGAAGTTGGGGTGAAAGGAGGTCACTTCCAGGAGCACCGGTAAAAAGAGGAACAAGGGGTGAAGTTCCGTGGTCGCAGGAGTGGATATACCGTGCCAGCAAAGTTGGCGTTACGAATAAATGGTGAAATTCCCCAATATTTTACAATGGTTGATGAAAACCTGCTCTTATTCGCGACACCGCGATTCCTTATCACCCTCTAATAGAATGGTGAATATATGGCGACACATCAGTTGCTGAGCCCATCAATACGAATTTGTGTAGTCAGATGCTGACTGATAAACCACGAATAGCGCTGTGAATTGTTGGCACCGTAGCGTAAAGCGAACGCCCTCGGCTAGTTATCGAGAGATCTGGGGTTTGATCCCAGCGGTGTCGAATGAACAATTTTTCAAGTGCTATGCGTTGTTTATAAAATAACGTGGACAGAGCGATGAGATCGTTGATTTACTCTAATAGAATATTAGGAAGTTAGAGAGACCTGAAGGATAGAACCTACAGGGGGCGGGGCTTCTGCAGCATGTTACCAACAGACATTGAGAAATAAACGATTTACTGAAGAATAATTTTTTCTCCGAAAGTTTAAATTCTCTTGGAGTTTATGTAAAACAGATTTTAAAGTTCCGAAGCTCGTATTAAGATGTCTTTCATATTTTTTGTACAGGAATAATTGTTAGACAATGATGTGTTTATAACCCACCCTTTCTTATCTACCAAAGAAGAAAATCCCAATGCTAGACGTGTCAAGCAACTGATATGATGTACGACCTTGTCAACCTTTAAAAGCTAAGAGAACAACAAATACATTTGCTGTTGCTTTCTTTGTGTTTTTGCCTAAGCAGTGGGAGTGTTCTTTTTTTTTTCCTTTTTTTTTTTTTTCTAGTGTTCCAAGAGTTGGTCTTCTTCTACCTTTGTGTTTGCTTAGTCGGCCAATGTTTAGAGGAATTCAGTGTTTTTGGATATAAGACAATAAGACATTCAGAATGGATGCTCAATAAAGTGACTTTATGTTAAGTGTTCTCCTAGCTAGGAAGTGTTTTCAGGTGCAAAGTGACGGATTCACTTCTCACCTCGTGTCTGCTTGTAGAACTGTCAAATGGTGCAACGACGTTCGAAGGACATCAGTTTATTTTTTATCATTATTCATTAAAAGTAAAATTGCATAGAAATGAGCAGTGTAAACAAAGATGCATAGATTTGTGGAAAAGACAAGAAAAAATAATGGAAAAAATTAGAATTAATAATTTACTAAATAATAAACAAATAATAATTTACTAAATAATAAACATAAATAATAATTTACTAATAATAAAATACAAATAATAATAATAATTTGCTAATAATAAATAATGTAATTTACTAATAATAAAAATAAATTGTTAATAATGAAAATAAATTGCTAATAATAAAAATAATTTCCTAAAAATAAATTATATAATTTACTAATAATAAAATACAAATAATAATAATAATTTGCTAATAATAAATAATGTAATTTACTAATAATAAAAATAAATTGCTAATAATGAAAATAAATTGCTAATAATAAAAATAATTTCCTAAAAATAAATTATATAATTTACTAATAATAAAATACAAATAATAATAATAATTTGCTAATAATAAATAATGTAATTTACTAATAATAAAAATAAATTGCTAATAATGAAAATAAATTGCTAATAATAAAAATAAATTGCTAATAATGAAATTATATAATTTACTAATAATAAATAATATAATTTACTAAAAATAAATTATATAATTTACTAATAATAAAAATAAATTGCTAATAATGAAAATAAATTGCTAATAATAAAAATAATTTCCTAAAAATAAATTATATAATTTACTAATAATAAATAATATAATTTACTAATAATAAAAATAATTTACTGCTAATACTAAAAATAAATTAATAATAACAATAATAATAATTTACTACTAATAATAATAATAATAACTACAATTATTCCAGATTACTATAATTTTTATGCGATCATTCCAGATAATGATTTCAGATTATTTCAGATTTCATGATCACTCCAGATTTTTGTACGTTTTACATCATTCCAGATAATGATTTCAGATCATTCCAGATTTTTGTACATTTTACATCATTCCGGATGCGATCAATCCAGATATAATTTCAGATCATTCCAGATTACTATAATTTTTTCCAGGTTTACTATAATAACTATGATTTTTCCAGAGTTACTATAATAATAATAATAATAATAATAATAATAATAATAATAATAATTTACTTATAATAATAATAATTTACTAATAGTAAAAATAAATCGGAATTAATAATTTAATAGTAATGGCTCGTATATTATTCTTTCAACTGTGCTCTTCATCATAATATTTGTTCGTCTGTTTGCAGTTCATAATAATATTGTTTTATTCTGTTTACAAAAGAAAGCTGCCGATTAGCCCTTGCCATTCTCTAATTAGAGGAATCTTATTGTAAACAAAAAACAAAACAAAACAAAAACAGGTTTATTGATTATACTCAAGAAACTAAAAGAAAGAAGTTATGGAAACAAAGAAAGTGCAAGACTTTATAAGACCATGATTCGTGTCATCGATGGACAGCCGAAATTTTAGATTGGATTCCAAGGGACAGGAAAAGACCCAGAAGAAGACCACATGGGAGATGGGTGGATGAAATTCGAAAGTATGCATGGGTGACATGGAGGAGACTGGCACAAGACAGACCGTTGTGGAGGAAACTTGGGGAGACCTTCGTCCAGCAGTGGATTGATAATGGTTGACAATGATGATGATGATGATGATATAGGATCATAGAAGATCTTACGAGCTTCCGCTCGCCAGCGGGCGGCTTTTTCAAGGCACTAGAACGACTTGCAGACTATACAGTTGATTAATTGGAGGCTTAACAACCACGTGAGCTACTCAGTAGGCTATAAGCAGTCGCCCGTCCCTAATTTAGGGTCACTGCTTCCAGGGAAGGGAGAGAGCTAGCGCCGTACGACAAACACAACATACATCCCCCACCGGGATTCGAACCCGGACTCATCTAGGACCAATGATCAGAAGAAGCCAGCGTTTAGACCAATGCGCCAACAGGACGGCCTACAGAGTTTTAGTCTGGAAACCTGTCTAGTGCCTTGAAAAAAACACCTGTTGGCGAGCGGAAACTCGGCAGATATTCATATCTTATATGATCCCATATACACCTGTATAATACCCGGATTATTGTCTTATAAAGTCCTGCACTCTTTTATTTCTATTTCTAAAGAGTGCAGGTTTTTATAAGACGGATTATTGTCTTATAAAGTCTTGCACTCTTTTATATGTTTCCACTGCGTCTTGTTCTGAAAGAGGTCATGTTTTACAACAATGAAAATTACTTACTCAGTTTTCAGAAATAAGATATTCTTTTGAACGTTTGGCTAACAACGGGTTATTGATTGTACCAAATAAAATTGATAGCACAAATGAACGTTAAGAACTAGGTTATTGATGATACTATTGGTTATTGATAGTACAAATGAACGCTTAGAACAGCGGGTTATTGATGATACAAATTATTGACGGAAAATTCTTATAACAATCAAGCTTGCATGAATTTTATTTTTACATTGAAGGTTTAACGACCACCGTGCGCAACTCAGCGGGCTATAAGCAGTCGCCCGTCCCTAATTTGGGGTCATTGGTTCCAGGGTAGGGAGAGAGCCAGTGCCGTAAGACAAACACACCACTCATGCCTTATACGGGAATCGAACCCGGGACCCTCTCGGACGAACGGTCAGAGGTCCGCGCTCAGACCATTGGACCACCGACGTGACGTAGATCTATTTAAAAAGAAAACTCTTTGATGCGTACGCAGATTCCCTTGGTAATGACTTGCGAAAGGAAAATTTGGACTCTTACCGAAATACTGATAAAAATGAGAGGGAATGATGCAGAAAGAATTTTTCCTTCCTTCCAGAAACATCAATATCGTGCTCACATGCAGAAGGGCAAAGTAACGTTATGAGTAAATCATTTTGTACAGTAAAAGACGTCCCGAAAGCAGTGACTGAGATGAAAGTAAGCATATTATCCTAATTACACTCGCATTGTTTAGGAAAAGCAGTCGTTTTAAATTATTGAGAAACCAAAACGGCAGAACAAATCTTGCAATTCACGAATTGCATGCGGCATCACAACAACTCATTTGGCATGTGTTATCGTCGAGGAAACTGGGAAGAAATACGAGTTGTCGTATTTTTAGAAATAAATATCTGAATGCAAGAACTAGCGTTATACACTTTCTCCGTGAAAGTAAAGCAAAGTCTGCGTAAGTACTTCAACTTTAATTTGAAGTAGCAATTTTCTCTTATCCCCGCACGTTTGTCCTATTAGAGAACTGCAGGCATCAGCTATTCACTCACACAGAGGACTAGATGCTTGTAATGCAATTTAATTCTCTTGAATTATCTTCTCTCAGAGATGAGCCTCAAACTTCAAAGAGCTAACGGCACGAAGCCGTCTGATTAAGTTATGTTAATAATGGTGGTGGTTGGGCAATGCTGTGAACCGTCCGTATGCCCGTGAAGGAATTTGATTGATGAACGCCTAAGTTTGCAAACTCCAGTTTAACTTAACGGTATACGGCAATTAGAAAATAGCTCCCTGTGTACTGTGCCTTTAGACTAGGCGCCTTATACCTGAATTCGGGTCTCAGTTTAAAATTGTGTGTCGTGATAAATAGGGTTTTCTTTTGATTTCGTTTAAAGGACGCGGGCGAAAACGCACGTAGGAGCGAAATCATTTTTTCCTCTCTTTCTCTAGTAGTACGTAGCTGATCCTTTCATCTTCAGATTATCCTATGCCATTGAAGTGATTAAAGAAACAATATTCTAAGATGTAATTAAATTCTTTCATAAACCTGCATATTTACAAACAATATACATACATCCATATTTGTGTATATATACACTGCTGGCCACCCAAAATGCAACACCAAAAAGGAAGCATCCGATTGGCCTGAAATTCGCAGCATGCGCCGCCCGCGAGAGGACATGCAAACGATTTGCATTGCAGGGCATATGCAAATCATGTTCGCCCGGCACGACACCGAGAAGCAGTATAAGAAAGGTGCACAGAAGGCGGGGTGTAAGTAGTGGAAGTGTGTTGTGCTGCCGGACCTGTGCGTGGGAAACTTCCTGATGCCTCGTCGCAGAATACGGCAGTCATTCCAGCACGTTTCGGAGTTCGACAGAGGACGAATAGTGGCTTATCGCGACAGCGGTTTATCGTACCAAGACATCGGCGCCCATATGAGACGACATCCAGCCACAGTGAGACGAGTATGGATTCGGTGGATGCAAGAGAGACGGACGGGCCGACGTGAGCGATTGCCGCAGCCGCGGCACACCACCAAACGAGAGGACCGGCATGTTGTGCGGCGAGCATTGACGGCTCGCACCGCCACATCACGAACGATAGCGCAGGAATTAGGGTGTGTTGCGCAACAACCTGTGTCAGCACGTACCGTTCGACGCCGTCTGCAGGAGCGGGGACTTGTCGCACGGCGTCCATTGCTTCGATTGCCATTGACGTTACACCACCGGCGAGTGAGGCGGCACTGGGCCGTTGAACGCCGCACCTGGGCTACGGAATGGCGCGACATTGTCTTCTCTGACGAATCCCGCTTCTGCCTGCAACATCATGATTGTCGGATCCGCGTGTGGCGGCACCGTGGAGAGAGACTGTATGACGCCTGCATTATGCATCGCCATACCAGTCCGTCGCCTGGCGTTATGGTTTGGGGCGGAATTAGATATGACGCCCGCACCCCTCTGGTACGCATCTCCGGTACACTCAACAGCCACCGCTGCATCTCCAACGTTTTGGAGCCTGTAGTCCTCCCTTACGTGCAGGACCTGCCAGCGGCAACGTTTAAACAGGACAATGCGCGCCCGCACGTGGCATGCATCGTGCAACAATTCTTCACGGCCCACCAGGTGTCACTGCTGCCGTGGCCCGCTTTTTCTCCCGATATGTTGTCCATCGAACACGTCTGGTCGCTGATCGGCAACCGAGTGGCCCGGCAAGCACCGCCCACGGCTACGCCTGATGAACTGTGGCAACGTGTGGAAGCAGCCTGGACCGACATACCCCAAGCCCACATTCAAAGCCTCTTTTGTACGATGCCGCGACGTGTAGCGTCCGTTATAGCGAGCCATGGAGGCCACACGGACTATTGATGTCTGCGTGTTCCGCAAGTCGCACGGGCCTGTAAGTTCAATCGTTTCATCATTGTAGCTGCTGTTATGTGTCCAGTAAATCTGGCTTTGCTATCTCGTGTCCTTCTTGGTGTTGCATTTTGGGTGGCCAGCAGTGTATATTCATGGATGTATAAATATCATCGTCATCAGCCAGTCTCCAGCCACTGCTTGATAAAGGTCTGCCCAAGTCCCTTCCACAACTCTTTGCCTGGAACAATTCTCTTTCATGTCACTGTCGCATGCTTTCGGATTTTATCCACCCATCTCCCACGTGGTATTCTTCTGAGGTCTTTTGCAGTCCCTTTCTACCCAGTCAAGTGTTATGAGGCCAGCGTGTTGGATAATAGATTCAAGTGAACATTGTAGGGGCCGTCCCGGTGACGGAGTGGTATAAGCGATGGCTTCGGTCTATTCGTCCGGGATGGGTCCGGGTTGGAATCTCGAAAAGGCATGGATGTTGTGTTTGTTTTACGGCACTGGCTCTCTCCTTTCCCTGGAACCAGTGGCCCTAAATTAAGGGCGGGCGACTACTTATAACCCATTGAGTTGCTCACGGTGGTGGTTAAACCTTCAATCAAAAGAAAAAAAGAGTTGTTCACTCATTCAGTAATTAAAGCGCCGTCAGTTACACGATCAGAAAGTTTTAAAACTTTGTTAAATTAAAAAGGTTAAAAAACACACATTAGATCTTTCGATCCTCCATTGGGATTATCATCAGGTGTTAAAAGGACACAATAAACCCTGGTGAGGGACATATATACAGAACAAGAACGTAAAACATGATGCCAGATACATAAAATACAGTAATAGAATGTGTGGTAGTGAACATAATAGAGATGAAATTAACATGATTTTCATCATGATGAATGGCATGCATATTGCCAAGAGTGCCCTTTTCATTCTGAATAAGTAACCCTCGAGGTGGTAAACACGCATATGTATACGTTCGGAGCTTTCGGTGCCCAAAGCGGCAATGACGCAATAATACGTTCATCGAAAACCTGTTCATAAGCAACGAGACGCAGACATGCGCATCTCAACGACAACGAATACTACAGAAAGACAGGACACTTTTAGGGGAGTCTCCTATTGTACATGTGACAAAATTTTGTATTGCCTCTTCCAAAGCTCCTGCCACCTGGAGGGGTAATTTCCACGTGTGGGGGATATGTTTCGGTCAAAAGTCATTACAACATAAAGTACCACAGTTAAAAATATGCAAAGTTTCAGCAAAAAGTAAAACAAATGTGTTGGAGGTAGTATAACGAAGTAAATTTCTCCGTTATTTTTGTCCACGCCGGGGCTCGAACCCGTGGTGGACAAATTGCTGTACCAATTGAGCTACGCGGACGTTCTTCATCGCTGCTATCTGCCTTTATATTGTGTGCATCCTGCTAGGCAGGCACGTCACATCCCCCCGAAATAGGGCCGGGGGCATGGCCCACGGGTCAGCCGTGACCATGAATTGTTCCAGGCAGCCATCCGCTGTAGAACGTGCACTTGAGAACTCCCAGTCAATCTGGTGTGTGGAATGCAACGTCGCACACATATATTTTTCGTTGTGCTGGAGAAGGGATTCTCTGATTTTTCCTATCTCGCGGTGTGGAAAGAACATCACACCATTGCGAGATCTTGAACGGCCGGGTCATCCGGAAAGTTTGGGCGCCATTATAACGAAGTAAATTTTTCCGTCATTTTTGTCCACGCCGGGGCTCGAAGCCGGGTCCCATCATTCCGGAATAAGTCGCTCTACCAATTGAGCTACACGGACGTTCGTTATCGCTGTTATCTTCCTTTATATCGTGTGCGTCCTGCTGGGAAGGCACGTCACAGTAGTTAATATGATGCGTGCTTCATCCCAATTAAAGTAGTAAGTACCCTCAGAAACCAGACGGGCTAGTACTGTAGATGTAGATCCTGTACGTATGTTATATTTATGCTCCGTGACATGAATTTTTAAGGAACGCGGTGTGGAGCCTATGCATGGGAAGATTCGTTGTCGTCCACGTAGGTTAGGGGGATGCAGTATACCTCACATTCGCGCTTCATTCCGATTAGGGTAGTATTTTTAGTTACTACCCTAATTGGGGTGAAGGACGCAACTCTGCCTTCCCTGGAACCAGTGGCCCTAAATTAGGGACGGGCGACTGTTTATAGCCCATTGAGTTGCTCACGGTGGTCGTTAAACCTCCAATCAAAAAAAAAAAAAAAAAAAAAAAAAAAAGAAGAAGGACGCTTCATATTAACTACCTCAAACAAATGTGTTTTATTTTTTGCTAAAACTTTGCATATTTTTAACTGTGGTACTTTATGTTGTAATGACTTTTGACCGAAAC
This sequence comes from Macrothele yani, assembly GCA_039090855.1. Classification (NCBI taxonomy): domain Eukaryota; kingdom Metazoa; phylum Arthropoda; class Arachnida; order Araneae; family Macrothelidae; genus Macrothele; species Macrothele yani. The sequence continues at coordinate 99,374,485 of CM076993.1, forward strand.
ACATCATTCCACACATGGAAATTACTTATTCAGAATGAAAAGGGTCTTGGCAATGTGCATGCCATTCATCATGAATGAAAACCACGTAAATTTTATCTCTCTTATGTTCACTACTACCACACATTCTATTACTGTATTTTATGTATCTGGCATCATGTTTTATGTCCTTGTTCTGTATATATACCCCTCACTAGGGTTTATTGTGTCCTTTTAACATTTAATGATAATCCCAATGTGGGGTCGAAAGATCTTATGTGTGTTTTTTAATCTTTTTAACTTAATAAAGTTTTTAAACTTTATGATCGTGTAAATGACGGCGCTTTAATTACTGAATGATTCTATTCGCACGAAATCAACTCATCTTGTGAGTTGCTCACGGTGGTCGTTAAACCTGCAATCAAAAAAAAAAAAAAAAAAAACCACTGCAACATTGTGACGTACTACCGAGATGAAGCACATGTCAAGACGGCAAGGTTGCAGCGGAAAACTTTGTCGGTGTAGCTTAATTGGGAAAGCATTCAGCTCCGCAGTAGAAGGATGCGGATTAGAGCCCTTGTAACGTACCAGGAGATGTGACGTACCTGCCCGAAGGACGCACACGACATAAAGGCAGATAGGAATCAGAATAAAACGTCCGCGTAGCTTAATTGGTAGAGCAACTTATTCCGGAATGAGTGGACCCGGGTTCGAACCCCGGCGCGGATAAAAATGAGGGAGAAATTCACTTCGTTATACCCTGTCACCGGCAACTTTTGGTTCTTCGAAAAATGTATGATATTCCTTCCACACATTGACTGGAATTAATGAGAATTCATTCTTCGCTTCGAAAAATATGTGATGCTTCTTCCGCACATCGTCTGCATTAGTGAGAATTCCTTCTTTTACAGAGAGGCACTTCAAGCATGGTTTGCGGTGGACCCGAAACCTGCGATTTCGTGGCCCCGGCTTTCTCAAGGGGGATATATGTGATGTACATGTCAGTAGCAGTGATAAGCACTTGTCGGTGTAGCTTAATTTGAAATTCATTTGCCTCCGGAGCAGAAGGATGCGGCTTCGAGCACCGCCTGAGGCAAATTTGTTGGGTTTTCACAACATGACGACCCGTCTCAATTTTTTTTTTATTATTAGAGGTTTAACAACCATCGTGAGCAACTCAATGGGCTGTAAGTAGTCGCCCGTCCCTAATTTAGGGCCACTGCATCCAGGGAAGGGAGAGAGCCAGAGCCGTGAGACAAACACAACATCCATGCCTGACCGGGATTCGAACCCGGACCCATCTCGGACGAATGATCAGAAGCCATCGCTTAGACCACTGCGCCACCTGGGCGATCGTCTCAATTTGAATAAAAAGGCAATTTCTGTTCACTAGCTCTTTGATACATACCTATGTACAAGGGTCATCCTGAAAGTAATGTCTCCTCCTTAATAACTTTTGAAATTTTGAAGTAATTTTAATGAAACTGCACTGACATGCAGTATGGTATGTTACCAATATGGGAACACATTGTTTTCAGAATCGGTAATAAAGATCATGAATGACAGAGAAAAGCAGCGAGCCGTAATTGAATTCCTGGAAAAAGAGGGATGTGAGGTTCCAGAAATCCACAGAAGACTCCTGGCGGTGTATGGAGCTGCCATATTTGATATCAGTAATGTCCGAAGATGGATAAAGAAGTTTTCGAGAGGGATAAAGTTCAGTGTCGGAGTGGAAGACCCGCAATTGCAGTGAAAGATGCCAACAGGCAACGAGTGAATGACCTCATTACAGCTGATCGTCGTGTCACCATCCAGGATTTGTGTGATGCAGTTCCTTGGGGTCATAGTGCTATGGAAACATTAATTAGGGATCTGGGCTATGGAAAAATTCGTTCAAAGTGGATCCCAAGAAACCTAACCTGTGAACAATGTGAGCGAAGGGCTGGAACCTCTTGGACTTGTTTTTCTCTGATGTTGTGACGGGGGATGAAACCTGGGTGCTCTTTCATGACCCAGAAACAAAACGTGCATCAATGGAATGGCACCGCACGTCTTCACCTCGACAGAAAAAGGTGAAAACAACTCGTTTCGAAGGGAAACTAATTGTGACAATTTTCTCGGACAAACGTTTGGGTTATTCTGACTGATTTCCGTAAATGGAGTGCAACAGTAAACAGTGCTCACTATGTGCAGACATTGCAGAAGCTAAAGGAAGCAATCAGACGGAAAAGACGTGACATTCCACTTCACAGTGTTGTTTTACACCATGATAACGCACGTACCCACACCTCAATGGAGACTTCACAGGCTATTCCCAAAATGGGGGTGGACGGTGATGCCCCCCCCCCACCTACAGTCCTGATTTGGCTCCCTCAGACTTTTTCCTGTTTGCCTCTTTGAAAAACATCCTTCGTGGGGAACGTTTCGGCGATGTGATAGGCGTTAAACTGGCTGTGAACTCATGGGTGAAATGACAGCCTCAGGAATTTTTCCAAAAATAGATTTTACCCATGGGTTCAAAGATGGCGGAAATGTATAGAATGTAATGGACAATACTTTGAATAGGCTAACATTATTAACAATATATCCAAGTATTTTGCCAACAAGTTTCACATTTTTGCTGCTATAAATAAAATTTTTATGAGGGACGAGGCATTACTTTCAGGATGCGCTTTGTATAAATATCACATTATCATCAACCATTACCAATCCGCTGCTGGACGAAGGTCACCCCAAGTCTTTTCCACTACTTTCAATTTCGATCCTGTCTCTTCCAAATCACTCCAGCTTGCAATCGAATTTATTTCTTCCACCCATCTCTTCTGCGTCTTTTCCTGTCCCTTGGTAATCTAGTATTTCAGTTGTTCTTCTAACAATATGTCGAGCCCGTTAGCACTTAAGAGTCTTCACTTTAGTCATAATGTCGTCCACTCTTGTCATTTCCCTAATCCACGAGTTCCTCTTCATATCTTTTCTGGTTACACCAAGCATGCATATTTATTTCAGTTGACCGCAGCCACTGAATGTATTTTTTGAAGTTAAAGTTCACGTCGATGATCCATAAGTAAGAACTGGAAGAATGCAGTATTAAACACTTTCTTTTAAGACATAATGAAAACTTTCTCTTAAAAATTGTACTGTTCTTTCCAAATGCACTCCTGCTGAAGTTTTACGGGCCTGTTTATTACACCTTTGATGTAACCCTTGCCTGATATCTTTTATCCAAGGCAGGCATATGCATCCGTTATACAGTATTTAAATTTGCATCATCAACCTCTAAATTTTCTAAAAATCGTCGAATCAGCCAAACATTTATCTTCGTAGGCTTTTTTCATTAAATCAACTCTTTCTGGAGCCGTTTTACCCAAACGACAGCAAAATTTTATCGCACAACGCATTTCACTTCTTAACTCTGAATCACTCACCTCCATAACCGTATGGCGAAATGCAGACGTACCTTAAACAACTGCGCAATAACAAAATCAGAATCGTCCGCCACGGTAAATAACTATTCCCAGAGATACTTCCTGAATTCAGTTAGTCGTCTGCGTGGTTATTTTTCTCCTTCCCACTGTTGCCAACCCAAAACAAATTACTCTGAGTTTAATGGGACGGCATTTATACATGTATATAGAATATTTATTTCACTTTTGCGATGCCATTGTCACGTTGAGCGATTACGCATTTTAAAATCGGATTACAAATGACCTACATGTATGTGAACATTGATTTTTCTAAATCATTATATTCTGCTCTGAAAATTTTTAACTGCAATATATCATCACCATGGAAACTGAACAATACTGAAACCAGGGTGTTTCCACAGAGTTCCTCAGTTATGTGTTCTAAAGCCTTGGAGAACAGTATATCATGTTCGCGTTATCAGAATGTCACCACTGTCGAGAGATGCTGACCATTTATATTTTTATAGAAATATAAATAAATGGAAATTGGCAAAACCATTATGACTGAACTCTGGGAGAAAGGAAAAGAGATAACTCTGCTGAAGCAGAAACATTGAGAAGTATCGATATTCAGAGATAATTTCCGCTCATTTTTCACAGCACACTGAATTGATTGATGATCAAAAAAGAAAGTGAGGAAAAGGCACGATAGATATAGAGAAAAGGAATTCTTCTTGTGTGACTCCAAAATCACACGCCAGAATGAAGAGACTAGGAAAAATAATCATGATTATCCGAAATGAGTTGGCGAAAGCGTTAAAACTCTATCTCAAATAAGGGGTATTTTTTTATAAATACAGTATTTGTGAAATCACTGTTCATCAAATTCGGAACATTAAAATTCAACTGAAGTTATTAATAAAATACCGATAATATTGAAACATGAAATTACAAGGCTTATTCTTTGCCTTAAATTTTAGCTATTTGAATTTGTTTCAAATTTTGAAGTAAGAGCGCGGTTTTCAAGCAATAAACTAATACTAAAAGTGATCCGCAGTATAAAGTAATTAAAAGTAGAGACTATGTATCAAAACACATACCAATACACTGAAAGATTACTTTAGCATTTGCGGTATAGTATTTCGCTCGGAAAGGATAGTATATAACCAGTGCAACATTATGGGTTCCAGTTTAACTTCACATAAGATGATGATAAGTTTCATGACGGTAATGATCTATTCGGATATTCATTATACACTTGCCAATATTTTCCCCTCGATATACGGAAGTGTGTACTTTATACAGTGCTTGTTTGTTTGTTTGGGGGGGGGGGGGGGGGTTAGTGACCACCATGAACAACTCGATGGGCTATATGCATATAAGCAGTCACCCGTCCCTAATTTAGGGCCACTGACTCCAAGGACGGGAGAAAGTCGGTGGGTTAAGACAAATACAGACATTAATACTGCTGCTGCGGTTTTGGAGATTTAATTACCACTGTGAGCTACTCGATGGGCTATAAGCAGTCGCCCGTCCTTAGTTTAGGGCCACTGACTTCAAGGACGAGAAAGAGACAGTGCCGTAAGACGAACACACCCATGCCTCACCGGGTTTCGAACCCGGACCCATCTCGGAAATGGTCAGACGTCAGCTCTTAGACCACTGCGACGACAGGGCTGCCTTAAACAGTGCACTTCCGATTATCCGGATGGAATCCACACCACTCACTTAAGAAATCCATTTAATGAGGTAGTTGCCCGGGTGGTTGAATGGTCAGATGTGCAGGTTTCCGGCCAGTCGTCCGAGTTAAGCTTGGTTCGAGTACTCGATGAGGCACGGGTGTGTGTGTGTGTGTCATACGGCGCTGTCTATATCACTTCTCTAGAACTGGTGGTCTTAAACCAGAGCCTAGCAATTTCTCATGGAGGTCGTTGAATTAAATTCTGCTTTAAAAAATGAGCGAATTTAGGTTTCGAAAATGCTCATGAAGATCAAATGATCATATGTAGAGGATTTTAGGAAGGGAGTGTCTGACTCCAGTTCTTAAACAACCCTCAGAAATAGGAAGCTAGGAGATTTGGGCTAGAGTGCCCGATAGGAAAGTGACACGGAAACGAAGTAGAAAGGGGGAGAAAGACGCCCTTATTTATTACGAGGACGGCCAGTACCCGGGTTCCGACGGCTTAACGTGCCCATCCGACGCACGGCGGATATTTAGTGGATCGAGCGTTCGTACCGGCCTGTGATCGAGCTTAGATGAGTAATTTTAAAGAATTTTGTGTCAACCAGGAGAACACTTCTACACGAGTGATGCAGATATCGCTTCCAATCTTAAGAATTAACGCGAAGAGAGAGAATAAATTAAAATTGGCACGCATCAATTTCAATGCAGCACTACCCTGTGTTGACATTTCGTTAGGCTGTACGAGTTAGTGGGACTTTGAATATATATCCTTTCCGTGTATTTGACGAAAACTCGAACTGTAATAATAGGAAACATCTCAAGAAACATCGAAAATGAGCAAACATTGTAGATTATTTGATTAAATGATGAACAATTTGTCGTTATTGTTTATAAAATATAGTAAACTATAATTTTAGGATTATCCGTGCATCTCCTCGTCTGCATTAGTTTGGATAGTTGAGAGCAGAATGTATTAAAATGTAAGTTTCGGATTATCCGTGCATCCTGTCTCGTCCATTAGTCCGGTTAAAGTACATTGTAATAAAATATAAATTTCGGATTTTCTGTTCCTTTTAATTATCAGCGCGTCCTCTCATCTACACTAGTTCGGATAACTGAGTGTACAGTGTAATACAATACAAATTTATGATTATCTGCTAAATTTAAATATCCGTGCATCTCCACGCCTCCATTATTCCGGATAACTGGGAGTCGAGTGAATTAAAATGTAAGTTTTGGTTTATCCGTGCATCTTCTCCCGTTTCAGTACCCAGCATAATTGAGAACACAAAATACTCTGCTATGTCTTTTCCATAAGCAAATATACCTAGCAAAGCAGCCGTGTAATACCCATTACAAAACCGGCCAACTAACGATCATCTTGAATGGCACAACTTGCTTCCTTCGGAGCCATACCTGAATCTGATGATATATAGTGGTTGTGGGTCAAACCTCCGGATTTAACGAGAGAGGTAAAAGCTAAAATGATCACTTTGATAAGCAAAACAACAAAATCTAATGAAATTCCAAAATAAACGAGACAGAGAAAATCTGTCCTGTCTGTGCAATGTCCTGGAATGGAGGAATAGAAATGGTGGCATACAGGAAGAAATTGCCACAACGTAAGATAAATTTGGAGTGCTAGTGGAAGAATGTTGATAGAAAAGTAGTGCTGAGGCGAGTGAAGAAAGCGAAGAGAACGCTCGACAACCATCATATGCAACAGCCATTGATTGTTGGGAAAATCTCCAACTTTTTCTTTCTTGTTGAAATCAAAGATTACAGCGATAACGAGGTATTTAATGTATTATGTGTTATTTGGCAGAAATAAAGGGAACATAAATATAAAGAAAAACAAAAGCAACATATTGGATTATAATTTTAAAGGAGCTTGCACGGATTCACTGCTACTATGTGTTTACGAAAGTGCTTATTTTATTTTGATTAGTACTATTATAGTTAAATAATTAAATCTGTCAAGCATGTCAATCATTAAATCTGTCAAGTATATGTAAGTAAAACTTGGTTGGACAGCTTTTGGTACAATTTTTAACAGCAAATTGTGCCATTATGTCTTAAAACAGAAGTGTTTAATCAATGCATCCTGCCAGTGCTTACGTACGGAGCAGAGACGTAGACCTTAACTAAAAAAGGCATACAAAGACTGCAGACAACTGAAATGAGCATGGAGAGATGCATGCTTGGTGTAACCAGGAGAGATAAGAAGAGGAACTTGTGGATAAGGAAAGCGACAAGAGTGGAAAACATCATGATCAGAATGAAATCCCTGAAATGGCAATGGGCTAGACATGCTGCCAGAAGAACGGACCACCGATGGACAACCGAAACTCTAGACTGGATTTCAAGAGACAGGAAAAGACCCAGAAGATTATCACATGGGAGATGGGTGAATGAAATTCGAAAGCATGTGGGAGTGACATGCAGGAGACTGGATCAAGACAGACCGTTGTGGAAGAAATTTAGGAAGACCTTTATCCAGCAGTGGATTGATAACAGTTGACAATTATATATATATATATATATATGCATGTCATCACGTATTCATATTTTTACATGGTGGTATTTTTCACCCTAAAACGGATTTAGAAAGAATTTTGGGAGGGTATCGAGCTCCTCGCTATAAGATGTTTCTACTGCATGAAGAAGTGGAAGATAGCAGCCATGTTATTTACAAGAAATATTCTCAACTCACTCAATACCCAAATAAAAAATATTACTGTCTAGAAGAAAGGAGAAAAATGAAAAGCAGTTAAGTCAAGTTAATAAAACCCAGGTAACCAACAAGTCCCTTCACAAATCAATATATTCCATAAAAATGGATATCTCACTGGTTTGAAAACCAGTGGCGATCACAAACTCTACAAATACACTTGAGAGATTTTTTTACGGGAGGGAAGGAGGGGGAGAGGAGAAGAGAAGAAAAAGAGTTATACGAAGGGTATAGCTAATATAAGAAGTAATGCTATTACATGCATAAGCTTCATTTTTTTTTCAGTTTTATTTTTATTTTATCAGCGCTCAAATTTGTTATACCTTTTCACATTTTTTCTAAAAGACAGAAATACTTCCATACTTCTTCTGGTTGATGCGCAGTAAAAAAATGTTACTCATAACTTATCTTTGTGTAAAACAATAATAGAAATGAACTGAAGTTTCATGATTCTAAGTACATGTTTGTTTCTGAAGTTCCAACTCAAAAAGAAAATTCACGACATTTTATTTATTTATTTTTTTATGTCCTAAAATTTGAGAAACGCTTTGATTTCCCCGTAAGTATTTGAAAGGTCCGAAAATTCGGAAGTCAAACAACTAATCAGAAATGCAGGAGAAATCCCTTAAACAAAAGAGCGGAAGGAAGTGTCGTAAACTAAGAAAACCGAGTATTGATTTTTTCTGATGAAAACATTTTTATTTCGATTATGTACTTAAGCCACTATTAACGGCACATAGACTTTGATACATCTTTTTCGTTTCTTAATATTTCTAATAAGTTCTACATCAAGTACGTATTTCGCGATGTTTCAAAATAGCAGAACTTTAGCATTGGAGTTTTATAGCATTCCATTCAGAGAAAAAAAGTTATGAGCACTCTCAAATTGGCAGTTTTTTCCTGGTTTTAATGTAGTAGCGTTGGCATTTTCAGTTATCTAAATCCGAAAAATATCCATCATTTCACAAATGCGATATAATAATCTTCACTCATATCCCTTAAAAGAGGAATTACCCCACAATTTTCCAGAAAAGTATTTTTCTGAATGGTAATCAGATCCATGAAGAACAAATTCAAGTTAAATAACAAATTCATTTTGGAGAACTTCGCTACCACCAGTTTCGTGACAACCCTATATTTATTACTTAATTAATTATTAATGTAGGCAAGAATGTTGAACTTACCCTTACTTATGTCGGGTGATGAGTGATTTTGTCGAATTTCTTCAGAAGATTGTCGGTTATTTGTGTCGGGAGATATTGTTGGGATATTTTTGAGTGAATCGCTCTGGTCTTGTGCATTGGAATTTTCATTAATTTCTCTTTGTGAGGATACAAGAACATTTTCTTCACTTTGGTCCTTTAAAGATGGGTCACGTGAAATAGTGGTAGGTCCCTCTTTGAAAATCCGCGTTACTTCAGTTAAGTCAAGCACAACAAGTCCTTTATCACAGTCAGTATTTAGTTTGTCTGGCGTGATACATTCTAAGTCCTCAGGAGACTGAGTTCCCGTTCTAGATTTTGTAGCCCCATTGTCGCTCCCCACCTCCGGCGACGGTGGGGCGGATGGCGTCGTGGTTCGGCTCCTCGGACCAGCCTGCTCCTGTTCCGTTACCACCATGGCACTCTAAATTTACTTAGCAGCTTCACTCTCAAAACTTAAACTTCGTGTAGACCCCTCTGAACACCGTGGATATTTTAGACGTCTGCTTAAGTTGCCTTTGATTCGTGTTTTTAACTAAACAATAGGGGGTCTTACAGAGACATAGGTCTCAGCCAATGAAAACAGAGCATCCAGTGCCCTCTTTTTTTGAAGTTCCCTCCTTTGGTTCTTACGTCAATATGACGTCAGAGGAACGAGGAGGCACCAGCTTCCAGGGATCATTTGCGAGGGAGTGGATAAACGTATTTTCTGTTATCTTTGTTTGTTTTTTGTTTTTCAAACCTTCCTCCCTCCCTCCCTCTCTCTCTCTCTCTCTCTCTCTCTCTCTCTCTCTCTCTCTCTCTCTCTCTCTCTCTCTCTCTCTCTCTCTCTCTCTCTCTCTCTCTCTCTCTCTCTCTCTCTCTCTCTCTCTCTCTCTCTCTCTATTTCAGGTGTAATGGCCAAGTAGGATATTTTGGGTGGCTGAGCTGTAAAAGCAAAGATGTTCCCCCGTTTCCTGAAAATTCAAGAGAAAACTCACAGCTGAAAGAAACTAATTCTCTGAATTCAGCTGCAAACCCACGCTTGATTTCCGCAACAATTTTACTTCCTGTAATTAAAAAGCACTAACGACTGTTATAGAATGTTTTTACCCTGAACTGGATATATTTAGGACAAAGAGAGGCTGCCGAAAACCAGACGTTCGGCACATATGATGATAATTCCAAGCTATTTAAAGCAATGCTTGTTAAGCAAAGCAAAACTACTGTTTCAGAACATTAATAACAAGTTATTGTGACGACAAAAAAAAAATTATTTAGGTGAAAAAACAGTACTTGTATTTACGTCGAAAGAGGCCAACTTCGTTTTATTGCAATCCAAATTAAAATAACATAGTGAGAAAATGTATTGCAGCAAAACTTGAAACCAAAATGCAAGAAAATTTGGTGGCGACAAGAAGATGAATGGGGAGCGGAGACGAAACAAAAATAATGCATTAAAAATCAGGAAAAAATATACAGGGGAGAGACAGAGAGTGAGAAAAATAAAGAAAGGGAGAGAAGAAAAGACAAAAGGAAAGAAAAGTAATTTGCGAAAGCTGATTCAAAAATGACATACGAATAAAGTGACAGGGAACCAGCCCGGTTGCGAAGGAGTACGAAGCGTGGACTTTTATTTCGTCCGAAATGGGTCCGGGTTCGAATTCCGGGTAGAGCATGTATGTTGCGTTTGTTTTATGGCACTGGCTCTCTTCCTTCCCTGAAACCAGTGGCCAGAAATTAGGGACAGACGACTGCTTATAATCTATTGGTGGTCGCTAAACCCTCAGACGAACAAAAGTGGTACAGAAAGTTGAATTGCTGGAGATACGTCTGATGCACAGGCAACCTAACAGGGATAGCCAGAGGCACAAAGATTACTACAATTCAAGATTTGGGAAATACAGATGAAAGCAAGCGCAAGCTACTTATATTTTGAAAAGACCGTAAATATGTAAGCACCAGGACCATCAGCATAATCGGTCAGAAAATGTGTACTTCATGAAATTCTTTTTAAGAAGTGTATCCTGTTAGTTTCCTTGAGTTTTAATAACGCTCCAAAAAACCGTTTCATGTTTTTCAAACCTAATGAACAAGAGGAAATGCAGCATATTTGGTAAGAACGCAACCACTCGCTTTGAAGCGCAAACATAGAATGTTTACCACGATTCATTCTGTAAATGTGATCTGAATGTACTAACATTTTACTACAGGCAAGCCAAAACAACTCTAATCCACACCCGTTTTCATGACACTCATGTCACGTATGTCGAAGACAATCCCATTTTGATGCAAATTAACGCTCCTTGGAATTACGTGTCAAGGAAGGCTTAAGCATTGCTCAGAGAGCTTTGCCGGAGAATTTACGGTAATTAAAAATGTTTTTGCAACGCTTCGGGAACACAGGGACACATTCAAAACACGTTACGAGCTCATGAACTGAGACATGTCTTCTTAGAATGTTTGCTGTGTGCGTCCTTTTCTCTTTCGTGTTCGCTGTTTATCTCCTCTTCTACCAGACCCTTTCTCCTCATTTCTCTTCCCGATTTATAACGTCCGTTGCCCATGTTCCCTCTCTGCTTCACTTTCACATACTACTCCCAGTTTTTTATCTTTCTAACTATGACTTTTGCTTGGTACCACACGGTTTCTCTGTTTATCTGACATACTAAGCTTCCCCTCGTTCCTCCTTTAATGGTTTTTATTCATCTATCTTTTAACTTGTGCGTGCGCGTCTCATGCCTTCGCTGGTTCGTCACTGATGATTTGCCTAACTTCCCCAAATTCTTCTTTCTATGTCTCTTTCTCTCTCTTTCTCTCTCTCCTTCTCTCTCTCTCCTTTTTCTCTCTCTTTCTCTCTCTCTTTATCTTTCTTTCTCCTTTTCTCTCTCTCTCTCTCTCTTTATCTTTCTTTCTCTCTCTTTCTCTTTCTTTCTCCTTTCTCTCTCTGTCTCTCTCCCTCCTATCTCTCTCATTCTCCTTCTTTCTCTCTCTCTCATTTTCTCTCCTTCTCTCTCTTTCACTCTCTCTCCTTTTCTCTCTTTCTCTCTCTCTTTCTTTTCTCTCTGTCTTTATCTTTCTCTCTCCTTTTCTCTCTCTCTCTCTCTCTTTCTCTTTCTCTCTCCTTCTCTCTCTCTTCCTCACGTAAACATTTTATCACATGCCTATATCGTTTTTCCAAATGAAAGACCCTTTTAAATTTTTTTTGCTTTCTTTCCTTCTTTCTGGTTCTGTGTATTTATTTCAGATTTCCATTCTTTTCGTGTTACCAAGTGGGAAAAATGGAACAAAACGCAGCGCGATGGTATACTGATTTCAGACGAGGGCCAAACCGAAGTATGGCGTATAAAATACGAATCACTCAAAGTTACGACCCCCCACACACACACACACCTCCCAGCACTCTACGCCCTAGTCTTTTTGTCGCTAACCTTTGTTTTTTTAATAACATATTCCATATTTACTCGTGCAATTTGAGCCCTGAAAGTACCCCGATGGATGCTTAAAATATGCAGGGAATTTTTAACAAGATAAAAATTTCAATAAAAACCCATTGAATGTTTCGTCGCCTTATTTTTTATACCGAAGAAAAAAGTATTGATCAGCAGATGTATGAAAATTACATTTATTTTCACCATCACCCCTGGTCTTTCCTACAGTTCTAGTTTTTGTTTCCTTTAAAAATTACTGTAACAGATTTTGTGTGGAGCTAAAAATTTCACAGTGAGAAAGTGACGCTTCTCTTGCTGCAATACGGAGCACTACACCAGTGCTTACTTGTAGATATTGTTGCCCAGTAATTTTTTAACTCCTCTCCCTTGCTGCGATATGATATTAAAAATGTGTTAAACATAACATTCTAATTTCATAAATTTAACATTCTCCTTTTTTTCCCCTGCTTCTTTAAGACTTATTCGTTTCTCATGCTTTTTCTTTTTCTTTAAATCTTGCTCTAGTATTTGTCTTAATAACCCTTTTCAAAGGTAACAGAATCATTTACATAAGCCATACTTCATAATGTTTCATTTAAACTGTCTGTTTATTTCATTTCCTGGAAAAGAGAGAACAATGGACTGCCGGAATGCTTTTGATCATTTTTTTCAACAAGAGGAACGGCATCCCACCCTACGTAGAATACTGATATTACTTTTCTTCCTTGTTCAGTTTTCTGATAACATCCCTTCTGCGACTGTTTTTCTTCCCTTTGTGTCTTTTCGCTGAGCATTACTTTTATCTGTCTCTCCTTTTTAGGCTTTTACGCTGTAAACAGTAAGACAGGAAGTACCGTCATTCGTACTTTGTCTCATTCTTTATAGCGTAAAAGCCCTAATTTGCCGGTAATAGAATTCGAACTCACATCTTTCTTCTCCAGAATCGGATATTTTACCACTTGAATTACACCGACTAAGGCTTATCGCTGCAACTTGTAGTTTTCACATGTGCGTCCCCTCATATATCCCCGTGCTCTTGGAGGAAGGCGTACGCACAAAATCGCAGGTTTTTCGGGTTAGCCGATTAACCATGCTTGAAGAAGTTCTCTGTAAAAGAAGGAATTCTGAATAATTCCAGACGGCATGCCGAAGGAGCATCACGCATTTTTCGAAGCGCAGAAGGAATTTTTGCATTAATTCCAGACGATGTGTGGAAGAGCATCATAAATCGCAGGTTTTTCGGGTCAGCCAACTAACCATGCTTGAAGAAGTTCTCTGTAAAAGAAGGAATTCTGAATAATTCCAGACGGCATGTGGAAGGAGCATCACGCTTTTTTCGAAGCGCAGAAGGAATTTTTTCATTAATTCCAGACGATGTGTGGAAGAGCATCATAAATCGCAGGTTTTTCGGGTCAGCCGATTAACCATGCTTGAAGAAGTTCTCTGTAAAAGAAGGAATTCTGAATAATTCCAGACGGCATGTGGAAGGAGCATCACGCTTTTTTCGAAGCGCAGAAGGAATTTTCATAAATTCCAGATGGTGTGTGGAAGCAGCATCCTAATTGCTTCTCTAATCGCACGGTTAGGAGATTCATTTCACGATCGGGCGCCAATGTAGCGGAAAATTCCAAATTTGACGGATAGGTTTCGAATCCACATCTTCCGGTGTTGGACATTCTACCGTTTGAACTACAACGACGAAAGCTTACCGCTGCAACTTGCAGTTTTGATACATGTGTCACCTCTGACTGAGGTATGACACATTGTTGTTTTCCTTCTTTTCACAATAACCTCGTTTGCTGATATTTTGTGTTCCACTTCATTTTTTATATACACTCAACGGATAAAGCATTAGAGATACCTACCTAATAGCGAGTTGGTCCTCTCCTGGCTCGAATACACGCCGTGGCTTTGACTCCGCCAGATTCCCGGAGCGTTTTATTCACAGTCATGCCTTTTGCAGTATTACCAACAACTCCGCCCGAGATGCCGGTCCAGGATCCATGGATCTGATGTTCCTCTCCACGGTATTATAGAGGATATCCACGGGGTTTAAATCCGGGGGCCTTAGGGACCACTGGATAGTTACAAACGCATATGAGTGTTCCTCTAGCTATCCCTGGGTGGTTGCGGCTCTGTGGGGGTGCCGCACTGTCCTATTGAAACAACCATCAGGATGCGCGAAGGCCATGGAAGCACGCAGCTGATTAGCCAGCACATGCTTGTGGTGCAGGCGGTTAAGGACCTCTCCAGACATAATAATGAACCTAATGTGTCTTATGAGAAGGTTCCGCAAGCCATCACAGCGCCACCACCGCCTTGAACAGAGCGGACTTGGCACGATGGGGGCCACCGCCTCATGCTGTCTCCACCACACCCGCACTCTCCCGTCACCTCGGTACAGCTGGAAACGGGATTTATCTGACCACTCGACGCGGCGCCACTTTACAGAGGTGCAGTTTTGATGTTTCCCGCGTACAAGAGAAGCGTAATTTCCGATGGCGAGCGTTAAAAGCGGCACTCGAGTAGGGCGTCGGCTCCCGTAGCTCAGGATACGGAACATGCGCTGTACTGTTCGCTACCCTGCTTGGGCCACTTATATTTACCCTGGATCTGATTTGTGTCTCTTTTGCAGGGCCGCGGGTGGCTTAGTGGTCAGCGTTCGTGACTGCCATGGAGATGACTTCAGGTGCGATCCTGGGCAGGTATGAACGCTCGAACCAATAAATACCCGCCGTTCGTCGGATGGGCACGTTATGCCGTTGGACCCCGGGCACTCCCCCCGGTAGTAAATAAGGGCGTCTTCTGCCTCGCTTCCGTGCCACTTTCCTATCGGGCACTCTAGCCCAAATCCTCCTAGCTTCCTATTTCTAAGGGTTGTTTAAGACCTGGGGTCAGACACTCCCTTCCTAAAATCCTCTACATATAATCTGATCTGATCTGTCTCCTTTGCCAAGCGGTGAACCTGTACAAGCCTGGATAGCCTACGTCGACCCCAGTCATGAATGACGTTGCTCGGCTACCTCTTGCTCTCTGGGCGCTGGTACATCCGTCCATGGTATAATAGCGGTACACCCTTGATACGGTTGCCCTCTGGAACCCTAGAGTTCTTACCATTTGGACGATAGAATGATCCAACTGTCTTGCGCCGACAATAAACCCACGATCAAAGTCGCTCAGATAACCACGTTTACCCATGTTCGTCGATTGTGATACACTGTTAGAAAGCCCTACTGTCCGCTTATTTATTGCCTGCGTTCGGTTTGGGTCTGTTCCACTCCGCGAATGGGATACCCATGCCAACTGCCCCCATCCCCACTATCTTTAATGTTTTTTCTACTGAGTGTATATTTTTGTGTATTTGATGTCCATTTACCCAACATATTTTCTGTGTATTTGCTGATTTAGGTAACATTATATTTTCTCAATCTCATTCCTTTGAAACATCACATTTCGCGCTCGCATCTTCATCGTATTGGTCCTCACTGGAGCAGTACCACTGTTTCACTGACAATCTCAAAACATTTCTTCTTTAAGTATCTGTATTTTTTCTTTCTGTGTAGTTCTACCTTTGGCTATTTCTTTCTCGCTCTATATTTTTAATTTGCCTTACTCCTGTTCTTTATTCTTTTCCGTTCTTCCGCTTTTCTCTTTAACACTTTTCTTTTCTCGCGATTTCCCTTTTCCTTTCTCTCTCACTATTCTAGGTCTTTCTCTCCCCCCCCCACCATTTGTTTGCATGTCTTCTCATTTTTACCTCTTTTCCGGTTTCCAATCATATTATCTCAGCTTTCTTTTCCTGTTGCTCTTTCTACGCGTATTACGTGCTTTATACGTACACGTATTTACAAGAATGTGTTCCCCACCTTTCCAAGGTGGAGAACAGATTTTGAAAAGCATTCCCCACCTTTCCAAGGTGGGGTCCTTCATTTCTGTTTCTCTCTCTCAGTTTTCAATCTTTTTTTTTTTTCTGCTACTTTCTGTTTGCCTCACATTTTTTATTCTTCATCTGTGTTTATTCTGTTTTTCGCTGTCTGTACATTACGGTTTCCTTTTCGTGCATCTTTGTCTGACAGTCTCTTTAGTTTCCCTTCTTCTGCTTCTCTCTTTTACAACTCTGTCTCCTACTTTCTGTCACACACTAATCTGTTAAAATATTAATCCCCACTGACTGTAACAGCACGTTCACGGGAACATTTTTTCTGAGTTCTAATTACGAGAAAATATGCACTTCTAAAATATGGCTGCTGTATCATTTTATGAATCTTGAATTTCAATTGTTTCTGTTATAATGATTCTTAAACTACAAGCTTCATTCTTGGGGCGCACGTTTATAAGTCCGATTAACTCCTAAATTTGCATGAAAGTGTTCAAGCTCAAGAAAGAATGCCATTTATTTTTATTTGACCTGAGGGACATCTGAAAATGGTTGCATTCTGTCTTACTTTCTGGCACCTACAAAACAAATCTCTTTGAAATGCTAAAATACCTGTTTTACAAAAACAACTTTTTTGTAGTGCACAACAAATGTCCTAGTGTCTTTGATAAGTACCTGAAGTTCAAAACACCCTTGCTCCCCGTGTACTTGGAATTACTTCTCTAAAGAGGAACAGTGTCCAAAGTTAATCAATCATGGAACAAGATAAAGGAGTGTTTGTTGACAGAAAAAGATACGTTTAAGTTTACCAAACATTTCAGGTCATTTGCATGCATTTATCTTACTGAAATCGCATCTTCTCAGTTTAGAACAAAGCCACTGCCCCGCGTAGGGTTGTTCACACCATCATCACCTTAATTGCTGCTCCGTTTTCAACTGCTTGGCGAGGGATGCCAACTGCCATTCTCTGCTTAATTCTTTTTTTTTTTTCTAAAATCGCTGGTATTGCCGAAATGCAAAAGAAACTGGAGAAACGTCAGACATCGGTACATGACCCATCAGACTTGAAAGTTTTCGGGAGACTAGAATAGATACTTCAAAAGGTGAATGGTCCCTAGAAGCCATCCCATTGGCAAACGAGAGAAAAGGTGTCCTGGCAAAATGCCAAAAAAGCAGGCTTGAAGTTAAGCGCGTGAAAAGCAATTGTCTAGAGGAACTGTTTCCAGTAGAAACATCGGCAAAATCGTCTGGAAGAGTTCCGGAAGATAGCACTCCATGACCCCATCAAAACCCATCCTCTTCTGAGTGTATTTTTAGAGAAAAGGGACTGGCAACATCAATGCTTATCTTGAAACACTCCGCTCTGTCGGCTCTCCTGTTGTGACAGGTGCTCGTAGTGGTGTTAAGCGAAGACCAATCGAAGCCGTGCTTTATTTTAGTCATCTGCTCAGAAATGTTTATCGGGAAACCGCAGCCGTCTTGACAACGGTCTCTCTGTTAACACGTGAATGCTAAATTTAAAGAGAATAGCGCGTTGAAAAGTGGCGACCCAGAGTATTTGTTTAAACACAGGAGATAAATCGTGTCCTCGATCAGTCGTCGTTCTTCCTTGAAATTATTTAAACCATTTAAATGGGTAAACTTTTCGGCAATGCGGACAGTGTACGAGTTCCTTATAAATAATAGGATGCTCCTTAAAAAAAATAAAAAACAACTTCGTTTTAAATAAAAATGACGCACATGAGCACATGCGCTTTAATTTTAGAAATTCGTGATTTTCATGTTTTAATTTATCATGGTTGTCATGGACGCCCATATGGAAGGGGGGGCGCATTTGTGCTCTCCTAGTATTCTGACGATTCCATTTCAGTGCTTAACAGTTACTACAAAGATTTTCGCAATAATGCTAATTCTGATTGTTAATTTTTGTGTTGTTGTTGAAGTTCTTGATGCGTGTGTAAAAACAGGAAAAACGTTGGAAATTTACAGTAGAAAACTGGAAACTTGCAGTAAAACTAGTAACATTTAATTTTCGTATTGAATGTCAAAAAAGAAAAAAACATAAAAAACAGAGGAAAATTGGCAAGATATCATTTGGAAAGTAAAAATAATGGCTAGAAATCGAATGTTGAAAGATTCCAGACAAAATCCTGTCGGAGACTCAGTTTCAACGAAGATGGTTAGACTGAAAAAGATTGTGTCTGGTACAAGAAATGCACCTCTCTTCCATTGGAAATAGAAAATATGGAGATTTCTTTCTTTAGAGCTCTAAAACCTGTAAATGTCGCATGTTCTGAGAATTAGTTTCTAAACTGTGTAATAGTTGTGACGTACCTGCCAGCAGGACGCACACGACATAAAGGCACATAGCAATCAGAACAAATGTCTGCGTAGCTCAGTTGGTAGAGCGACTTGTTCCGGAATAAGCGGCCTCGGGTTCGAATCCCGGCATAGACCAAAAATGACGGAGAAATTTACTTCGTTGTATAGTGTAATGACTAGAGTGGCTTTCGGAGCCTAGAGTGTCATGTGTGTGGCATAATATGATCTTAGAGTTTTTTGAAATTTTTAGACTCAAAAATAATACTTTTTTGTTTTATAATTCAAGCTTTTGATGGTAAATTCAGTTAGGTTTGAAAGTATAGTAAAGATAACGTATATCGAGTATTGATGGTTATAGTAATGATAAATGTAATTACTGTTATTACGCTGTTTTACTTTAGTATAAATATAGTAAAATCCAGAGTATTTTTCAATCAAAATTAAAATCTATGTATAGTAAAAACAAATATGATTTGGTTAAATAGTGTACTTTAAGAGTAGAGAATAGATTGCTGTAGCAGCAATATTTGCACAGTCTGGTTTTTAGGAGGAGGGAGATTTTCCAATTGCATAGGGAAGGCCGCCCCGGTGGCGCAGTGGTCTAAGCGATGGCCTCTGCTCATTCGTCCAAAAGGGGTCCGGGTTCGAATCCCGGTTAGGCATGGATGTTGTGTTTGTTTTACGGCACTGGCTCTCTCCCTTCTCTGGAACCAGTGACTCTAAGTTAAGGACGGGCGACTGCTTATAGCCCATTGAGTTGCTCACGGTGGTCGTTAAACCTCCAATACAAAACAAAATTGCATAGGGAAGGGCCTGTTTCCCCTTCTTCCTATTGTTTTTTTACCCATTTTGGAGCAGTGTTTTTTCGTGGCTGTTGCTGGTTTTTTTTTTTTTTTTTGAAGGTTCCCAGGTCCCTCTGTGTCTGTGCTTGTCAGTCTTCAACACGGTCCGAGCGAAAGAAGCCACAGCTTTGTAAGAAAGTGTGAGAAAGATCGTATGTTGTGAGAAAGGGGTTTAAATGCAGTGTGAAAGGTTGTGTGCAAGGTAGTATGTCTTTCTTCAGAGTTACGACTTTCGAGGCCGTTCCTTCTGTTGAATGTCTGAGAGTTTTACATGAGTTCTGATGAGTATTAATCCCCGTGTCCCCCTCCACTCGGGGGAGAGGGATACGGGGGCTTCTGGGATATCCTCACCGGAATTCATCCTGTTGTGGATTTCATGAGGTACCTTGATCTTAGAAGACAAGGCGGAGAAATGAAAGTTATCATCTTTTGCAGATGTCACTCACAGTTGGAAAAGACCTCCCAATTTTTTCCCCACAACTTTGTCTTGACGGTAATTTTTCCTTCTTGTTGATGGATTGGGTCATCGCTGGGGTTTCGTGGCACGTAGGACACAAAGGGCCCAAAGGCCTAACAAACATCAAAGAAATTTGCTTATTGTCCCAATAAGCTATCAAATTTCATTTATCAATCACTTTTATGTAGGTGTTTGGAGTATTCTTTGTTTCAATTATGTGCTGTGTATGTGATAAAACCGGTTACATAACAAGAAGACAAATTTGCAAATGGTGTTTGTTATTTGTAGTTAAAATTTCTATATACCCGCTCCTGGAAAGTAAGCTATGAGTGTTCACCGTTCACGATACTTTGAGAGACGTACGTTCTGTTCTTCAGTAGCAGTGTTGCCATGCTACTGATTTTGACTCCAGCCTATTGATAGATTTTCATGTTCTACCGATTTTTTTCTGTTTTAAAAGCCGCCTCCTGGATTTTCTACAGGGTCTTTCACTCGCTCTCACCCCTAATTTTTTTCCCTTATAACTTGCAAACTAATGGACGTAATTCAGTGAAATTTGGCACGGACCTACCTTGGCGTATGAGAAACATGGTTGGCTAACTACCGAGGACAGCGAACACGCAATCGGCCTTCCCTTTGCGCAAACGCGACACATGTGCTACCAGGCGTTGTTCCCACTCAGTGAGCACGTCAATTCAAGGAATAGCCGTATCTGAACCAGTGAGAATCCTAACACCTTGCACGAGGCACCTCGTCATGATGAAAACAATTGGGGTGTGATGTGCTCTGTCGCGGCGTCGCGTTATCGGCCCAATCTTCTTCCATACAACAGTGGATACCGCAGTCTACATGAAAATCTTCCCTGAGTTTGTGAATCAGTTGGACGACGTGAAACTCGGTATTGGCTATTTTCAGCAGGATGGTGCCACCTGCCGTACCTTCAATGTCAGCATGGCTGAAATTGTTTCCTTCTCTGAAGATCGTGTACTTTCTAAGGGACTTTGGCCACCAAGGTAGCCTGACCTTACCCCATCAGATATCTTCCTATGGAGCATGATAAAGGGGAAAGTATGTCGCAACAAACCACGGACTCTCATGAAGCTGAAGGAAAACATTCTGCGGGAAATTGAGGCAGAGACTCCCGATGTTTTGGTGAATACGTTCCGTAACATGGAGAGGCGTGTGCAGGCATGCCTTGATGCTAATGGCGACTACTTCCAATACTTGATCTGAGATCGTCATGCTTCTCATACACCAAGGAAGGTGTCTGAGATCATCATGCTTCTCATACACTAAGGAAGGTGTCTGAGATCATCATGCTTCTCATACACCAAGGAAGGTGTCTGAGATCATCATGCTTCTCATACACCAAGGAAGGTGTCTGAGATCATCATGCTTCTCATACACTAAGGAAGGTGTCTGAGATCATCATGCTTCTCATACACCAAGGAAGGTGTCTGAGATCACCATGCTTCTCATACACCAAGGAAGGTGACTGAGATCATCATGCTTCTCATACACCAAGGAAGGTGTCTGAGATCATCAATGCTTCTCATACACCAAGGAAGGTGTCTGAGATCATCATGCTTCTCATACACCAAGGAAGGTGTCTGAGATCATCATGCTTCTCATACACCAAGGAAGGTGTCTGAGATCATCATGCTTCTCATACACCAAGGAAGGTGTCTGAGATCATCCTGCTTCTCACACACTAAGGAAGGTGTCTGAGATCATCATGCTTCTCATACACCAAGGAAGGTGTCTGAGATCATCATGCTTCTCATACACCAAGGAAGGTGTCTGAGATCATCATGCTTCTCATACACCAAGGAAGGTGTCTGAGATCATCATGCTTCTCATACTCCAAAGAAGACGTCTGAGATCCTCATGTTGCTCATGCACCGAGGTAGGTCAGTGTCAAATTTCACTGAATTACGCCCATTAGTTTGCAGGTTATAAGGAAATTTCAGGGGCCGAGAGCGAGTGAAACACCCTGTAGCCTAATTTATGGGCTTGAGACGTAAATTTTGATTATTTGAAATATATTTTCCCCTATAAACTGTAAAATAATTTGTATGGTGCACCTCTGATACTAGTATTGTATGGTGCATTTTATAGAACTTGTGACGTGCCTGCCCAGCAGGACGCACACGACATAAAGGCAGATAGCAGTCAGAACGAACGTCCGCGTAGCTCAATTGGTAAAGTGACTTATTCCGGAATGAGGGGACCCGGGTTCGAGCCCCGGCGAGGAAAGAAATGACGGCGAAATTTACTTCCTTATAATGGCGCTTGAACTTTCCGGATGACCCGGCCGCTCAAAATCTCGCAATGGTGTGATGTTCTTTCCACACCGCGAGAGAGGAAACATAAGAGAATCCCTTCTCCAGCGCTTCAAAAAAATAAATGTGTGTGACGTTGCATTCCACACACCAGATTGACTGGGAGTTCTCAGGTGCATGTTCTACAGCGCATGGCTGCCTGCAACTACTCATGTTCACGGCTGACTCGTGGGCCATACCCCCGGCCCTCTTTCGGGGGGAGGGGAGATGCTACGTGCCTGCCCAGCAGAACGCACACGACATAAAGGCAGATAGCAGTCAGAACGAACGTCCGCGTAGCTCAATTGGTAGAGTGACTTATTCGGAAGGAGGGGACCCGGGTTCGAACCCCGGTGTGGACAAAAATGACGGAGAAATTTACTTCGTTATAAACTCCTTAGAGAACTTAGAAAGCCCTGCAGTTATTTCAGCTGGATTATAATTTTTGCAAAAGTTGATTAAAAACAAACGATGAATGAATTATGTTGGAGAAGAATTTAGAATGGGAGTGTCTGAACCTAGATCTCAAGCAGCCCTTTGAAGTAGGAGTTAGGAAGTTTGGGCTAGGAAACTTGATAGAAAAGACACGTGACAGTGAAGTACGGAAAGGTACGTGTTTGGGCTAGGAATCTGAAAGATACGTTTTGGGCTGACTTCCACCCAAATTCCACGGGGTGTAAGGGTCTTGTTTACGGGTGATTAGGTGAACAGGCAATAAAAATCTGTACGCAGTAGAGCTGTCAAAAACAGTACGTTAGTATCTGTGCTTTTGTCTGACACACTCTGGGACACGCTGTCTAAGAATGTCTGCATCCTTTCTGTACTAACATCTACCGATCTAGGCTCACCTCCGAACTGGTCTGAAACACAATCTTTACGTAGAATAAAAATTTCCCAACACCTGCTACTTATTTTTTATGTTTGTATGGGTGTTCTTTCCAATAGCACCTGCGCTTGCCTGTTCACTTAGCGGTTGCTTTAGCTAGCGCTGAATTTCGTTGTTTACATTCTCAGTCGATTACGAAAAAAAGATAAAGATTCCTGAAAATGATAAAGATTCCTCCACTCGGAGATGTTACAACAAGCTACATGAAGTTTACATCAGTAAATATAATTAAAAACATTAAAGCAAAATCACTAAATCATTAATTCAAGTACTGGTAGCAGTAAAACACGGAAGTCATGCAGTTTTATGATTTTTTCCACTCTGTGTTTATGATGACATTTAACCCTTTAACGACCATAACGCCCAAAACGCCCGTAAGTGCAAACGGCCATAGTAGCCCGAAACGCCTCTCTATAGGGAGTCAGATTTCCTTCCTTTATATGTTCTTTAAATTTGCACGACCTATGAGGGATCATCAGGGGTCACATTCAATCATCATTATTGTTACTAAACAAAGAAATGAACCAACAGGCAGTTTCGGGCGTTATGGTATGTAAAGTGATAACATTTTTTTAGAGTCATGGTCGTTAAAAGGTTAACATTTGTGAAAAAATATCTGTTTTATAAACTCTACAAATTCTGCGAAATAAGAACTCCAGTATTCTATCAGCTATGTCTTCTTGTCAAGAATCTTTACATATTTTTTCGTAATCGACCGAGAATGTAAAGAATTAAGTTCAGCGCTAGAGAACGCAACCGCTCAGTGAGCAGGCAAACGCACGCGCTATTGAAAAGAACACCCGTTTGTATTTAGCACCATTCGTACTGGTCATCATGCAATATTTTTTTTTCTACATCACTAATTTGCCTGCAATACAAAGATTCTCCCGAGTATTAGGTTGGTGCGAATTAAATGTCCGGCAAAGGTCCAGCACACGTGGTCTACTAGAACAGAAAAGTAGGCCAACTTACCTACGCAAAATAATCCCCGTCGGCATCGACACATAGTTGACATCTGTCCGGCAAGGCCATGCATGGTCCCAGAACGAAAAACATCTTGTGTATCTTGTGTCTGGTACCCCAAGAAGTCATCAACTGCACGTCGAACCTCGTTATCTGTCGTGAACTGTTTCCCTGACAGGAAGGGATCTAGGCGACGAAACAGATGATAGTCTGACGGAGACAAGTCCGGGAACAGATACGATGAGGCAGTGCTTCATAGCCAAAGGCACTTAGCGTCAGCATCGTTCGTTGTGCGACATGAGGGCGAGCGTTGTCCTGGAGCAGAAGAACACCATGTCTGTTGACCAAAGCCGGTTGTTTCTGCAAGTATTTCCTGTGCATCTGGTGTAATTCAGCGCAATAACGTTCTGCAGTGATGGTTTGGCCTCTTGCCAAGGAACTCCGATGATTTAACCCGAATGTGGACTACCAGACAAGGAGCATCATCTTCTTGGTGTGTAGGGGTGGCTTAGGATGCCGTCCAGCAGGCGGCTGTGCCTTGCTTAACCGTTGTGCTGATCGTTTCCGATTGTCATAAAGGACCAACTTCTCGTCGCAGGTGACGATTCGATGCAGCAGAGGTTCCTGTTTATTTCTGGCAAAGCAGCAGACTTTCAAACGCCTCTTCTTGTTGGCAGTTGTCAACTCATGCGGCAGCCATATGTCCAACATTTTGACCTCACCTAGCGAACCCAGACGCCAAACAACTGTCGCGTGGTGGAATCCTACCTCTGCCGCTATCTCACGACACGTTTTACAGTAGTGCAGTTCAACCACACGTAACAGAACATCGTCAGAAACAGCAACAGGTTGGCGACCACGTGCTTCGTTTTGCTGGTCCGTATCTCCGCTTCGAAACTTCACTAACCATCGCCGAATGGTTCGTTCGTTGGCTGTATTCTCACCAAACGCTTTGTCAACGTTTCGAGCTGCAATTTGTGCAGAATGGCCCAGTTTAAATTCATACAGGAAGATGATTCTCAAATCCGGCGTCTTCATGTTTCCTTTGCAAGCCACACTACGTCCAAACAAACCACGCCTGAACTTGTTCTTCATTATAGTAATTCTGTGACGTAATGCCCGCAACACCTCTATGGGTGATCCCATTCCTCTGTGGTAGGAGCCTGTCTGCACTGCTCGTTCGCGATAGACATTTCATTTGCACCAATCCAATATTTTCTTAAAACCCAGAATGTTAGATAAATATCTATATTAAGTTATTTGTGTTAGTGATATTTTTCGAGTATAGCACTTATTTCACGTACTTTGGGAACATCTGGGTATCGTTTAGTAGGAAGCGTAAGTATATAACTACACTGGTTTCCATAAATTAAGCAAAACTCACAAAAGTAGCAATAACGCCTTAAAAAAGAAACCAATCGATACGAATTTTGAATATGTTGTTACATAAAAGGTGCTGAATAAAACTGCAAAATGCAAAATAGTGGCGCTGCAAACGGAAATGCGTCACCTGCATGTACCATATAAACGCATGTGTGAGGGTAAGACTGTCAGTACCATATAAACGCATGTGTGAGGGTAAGACTGTCAGTTTCGCTGTGCTAGTGAGATGAGAAATCTGGAATAGCCAATTCCTTATAATGACTTCGAGGTATCATTTGACGGAAGAACTACGATGGAGGGCCATTGGGAGATTAGAGGCAGATCAAAATCAGACAGAGGTGGTCAGATGGTTAAATGTGAGTCCGTCTGTGGTTCATAGACTTTGATAACAATTCCAAACCACAAATTCGGCATCCAGGAGATTCAGCCAAGGACGGCCAAGAGCTACGTCGAGCGCCGATGACCGATATTTGCAGTTATGCGCACGAAGGAGTAGAACCTCAACTCCAACCCAACTGAGGTCCCGGTTTGCTGCAGCTACCGGAAGGATGGTGTCAACGTCTACTGTGCGCAGAAGACTTCATAAAGGTGGTCTTGGTCTGTACGCGAGGCGACCAGCCATTTATGTGCCGCTCACCTCGCGTCACAGGAGGGAGCGTTTGAGATGGGCACATCGACATGTCCACTGGACTGCAAATCAATGGAGGGCTGTTCTCTTCACAGATGAGTCAAGGTTTATCTTGCAAAGTGATACGTTGCTTGATTTGGAGAGAACCTGGAACCCGTTATCATTCATCAAACATCCGTGAAAGAGATTCATACGGATGAGGCAGTATTTGTGTGTGGGCTGGTATCTGTTTTGGGTGGACGCACATACCTCCATGTCTTTCCACGTGGAACCGTGACTGCTCAAGTCTATAGAGATGGCATCCTTGATGCTTATGTGCGTCCTTATGCCGGTGCAATAGGTGATAATTTCATCCTACAAGACGACAACGCTAGACCACACAGGGCTCGTATCGTGGAAGATTATCTTCAGCAGCAAAGAATTCAGAGCATGGAGTAGCCAGCTCGATCTCCGGACCAAAATCCCATCGAGCATGTTTGGGATGCTCTAGGGAGACTGGTTGCTGCTCTCAATCCTCCTCCTGAGACACTTGCCACGCTTCGAGCAGCTTTGCAAGAACAATGGCTCTCGCTTCCTACTGACCTCATAGACCGCATAATCGATAGCATCACACATTGCCGTATGTGCTGTATTGCTGCTAGGGGTGATCATACTTCATATTGAAGATACCTTTCCCATACCAAACTGAAGCATCCAATTTGTCAATTTCATACATGTGCTAATTTCTAAACCATCATAATTGTCTGATACTTTGTTTTTATGTTATTTTACACCTTACTATGTGCTGTATACTTTTTCTGAGTTTCATTAAAATCAACATATAACTTTTTGAGTAATCGCTATTTTTGTGATTTTTCCTTAATTTATGGAAACCAGTGTATTTTGTTTTTAGGAAGGTAACAAGTGGGATCCATGCAACTATGACAATATTAAAAGGCTGATGCCATCATTATTTACACTAACGTTAGTTTTAACGGTGAGCATTACTTTATAAAGTTGTGGAGTTCTGGTATTATAATAAATACCGGTAGATTTAAGTGTTCCTTAGTTTTGACATTCCATCCAGTCCTGCATTAAGTGATGAATTTTTCAAGCAAAAGTACCTTATCTGCTGATATTTTTAGCTCTGGTCTACTTATTTCGGTCTCTGGCAACACTGTTCACTGTTTCTCTTCTAAGCATGCTTTCTAATTTCTCTAATCTATCTCTAATGCGGTTATTCGATGATTCCCCTAATTATCAACTAGGTCGGGGATCGCCAACCGTATTCTCGTTGGCACCAAGGTATCAGTGTGCAAAATATTTATGCTTTAATATTGGAACAGTTAACTGAATTCTCTTATACCTTATACTTGCATCGAAGATAATATTTCCCTTGTGAACTGGAAAGTGAATGCGTTATCTAAATTTGCTTAAAGCAGCTGATCCTCACCAATTCCCACTAGGCGTCCGTCACTTTAATTAAAACTGAGGCTTTAAGCCTGTGTCCCATTAAAAGGTGGCATAAGCTAGCAATTATTCTTCGTCTGTGAGAAAATCACTACAGAATAAATCTTTGAATAGCGTCTCACTTAAGTGTGACTAATGATTCGGAGAGAGAATTATATTTCTGTCTGTCTACTAGCGATCAACTACATGCTTCCGGAATAAAACCTAAGAAATTACTCGAAGTGAGCATCCTTTGCTATTCTACGTCATCCGCCAAAGATCTATCTAGATCACTCTTGGTAACTTTATCATCGCGTTCTGTTTTTATCGCCTTAATTTTACCCGTATCTACTTCACAGCACTTGTCGTCGTCTGCTTCTGGGTAAGGCATGTCAAATACCAGTGCAAACGTAATTCAATATAATTTAATTTTGTAAATTCAACTATATTTTAATTTATTGTTTAAATAAGTTGAATCATTTAATAATTTTATGTGTGACAGAATATACATGTATTGTATTTTCTACACACAACGGCCACTGAATGAGAGACCTTTATGCAGATGTACCTAAACGTATATGCAAAATACGTCATCATATGCGGCACCACGTGATCTGGACACCTATTTAAATCTGCAGCTCGTCAGTATTGTTGATCACAATGTTGACAAACAAAGGATCAAAGGGCTTATTGGGGATGCCCGTCTGGCTTCGGCGACGATTTTGAAAACAGACTGGTTTCGCAAAAGGTGGGATATCCCGGATCTTCAGTCAATGGAAAAATAATCCACATTGCTGGTCTAAGAGGAGTAACTGTGGCGCAAGGACAATCTATCCGGAACGAGATCGCCGTCGTCTGAGAAGGCTTGTACGGAGGAACAAGACTTCCTGTGAGCAGCAATTGGCGAAAGAATTGAATGAAGGCTGTTCCCGAAACATATTTTAATTAACTGTGGGCAGAGAATTGAAGAGGATCGGATTATCAGTCGCATGCCAAAACAGAAGCCAGTAATTTATGCGGAAACCCGGAAAGTTCGTCTACAGTGTGTCGGGATCACCGTCACTGGACACTATGGGGAAAAAATCATGTGGTTCGACGTTTCGCGGTTCACCTAGTTCTGCACCGACTGCAGGTAGGGAGTTTGGTGGCAGCTCATTAAGCAATGGACCCAGCTTGCCTTGCAAACAAACTCAAAGCTGTGGAGGTGGTGTCATGGTGTGGGGCGCGTTCTGTAGGCACAGAATGGATCCCCTGATATTGTTGAAAGGTCGAGTGTCCTCCAAGGATTATCTGATTATTGTCATTGATTAAGTCCATCCTGCAGTGTTGACTATTTATCCAGCAAGTGACAACTGTTTCATGGACGACATTGCTATTGCCCATCGCGCAAGATGTGTTCAGAAGTGCTGCAGCGAACATGATAGCGACTTCCAGAAGCTTCCCTGGCAACCATAAAACCCGGGTCTGAATCCCATTGAGAATGTATGAGACATCTTAGAAAAAAAAACCAGACGCAAAGTCCTCTTGTGTCAAATCTGATCCAATTAAAGGACTGTCTGGTAAACTGGTATACTATTATACGTAAATGCACTCCGACCCGTTGCGGAATCCATGCCAAACCTCATACGTGCGGTAATTCGAGTTAAATAAGGTCCAACTCAGTATTGAATAAAAGTTTCTAATTTAGTGGATGTGAACCATTTGTAAATATACAGGGTGGTTCCTAAAGAAGTATACAGTTTCCAGATGATGTAAAACAGTAACAGTTGAAGACACGGACCACAACTGCGAATCGTTGGGTAGATGTACTTATAAAGTTTGCGTCCCGCTACTGAGCGAAGTGACGTAGGCGATAGCGCGCGTGTCACGTGACTAGTCAGTCAAAATGGCAGCGTCTGCAGTGGAGAAGGCATTTGGTGTTCTTGAATTGAACAAACGGAACTGTTGTGCAACGGCATTTTCGATCACGATTAGGAAAAGAACCTCTAACCAGAAAATCTATCTACGATTTGCATAAAAAATTTGAAACAACGGGCTGTTTGCGCAAACTTAAAAGTCCTGGACGACCGCGTATATCGCGTTTGGGCGGAAATGGATTACCGGCTCGATGTGTGTTGTGTGACTAATGGTGCACACATACAACATCTGTGACTGCCTCTAAAACAACTTGAAACATTCCCCTCCAATTCTGTTACAGGTAACATAAAATATCTTACATTGTTCTTGTTTTATAGTGCGTTGAAACTGTATACTTCTTTATAAATCACCCTGTATTATTCTTTGATGCCCGTGACCCCTTCATTACTATCAAAATCGATTCAAATAGGTTGGCGAACCCTGTTCGGCCTTCAGAGAAGGTATGGAGAGGATTAATGTATCCAGACACCTGATATGCCGTTCCATAGTATCCCACAAGTGCTCTGTGGAATTGATATCGGAGGAGTTCGGAGGCCAATCGATATGCTGGAAGTCTGAACTGTGTTCCTCAAACCATTCCTGGACAACAGTAGATATGTGGCTCGGTGTATTGTCCTATTGGAAGTCACCGTCGCCATGCGTTAAAAAAGCAACATTGCTGGATGTACAGAGTCAGCAAGCAATTCACGATAGCGGGCACCAGTCATACGTTGTTCCACATGCACCAGGGGTACAAGTTCCTGCCACGTCAACATGCCGACACCCTATACAACCGCCTCCACCTGCTTGCAATGTGGAGACCAGGAAGGATGGATCGAGTGCCTCATGTTGTTTGAGCCAAATACGTGCACAACCATCCACGGAGTAGAGTAAAAAGAGCGACTCGTTAGCCCAGCACACTTTTTTCCAGTCATCCGACGTCCAATTTGCATAATCTTTGCACCAGGCGTGTATTCTGCGCCGACGAACCGTCGTTAGACGATGTTGTCGGAGTCGTCTGTTCTTATAGTTCATGCGTGCAAGAATACGACGCATGCTCATGACAGATATCGTTCCGGCTTGACCTCTGTTGTATTGGGTAGTCAACTGTTGAAAAGGGCTGCGTCTGTTGGCCTGAACTAGCCGTCCAAGCCGGCGCTTACCTCTCACATCAACCCTTCCCTGTTTTGTGCAGTTTTGCCTCCGTGTTGTTAGATCATTTTCTCGCCAGTCCTGATACACTTTAAGGACGGCGACTCCCGAACAACCCACCAGTTCTCGCCAGTCCTGATACACTTTAAGGACTGCGACTCGCGAACAACCCACCAGTTCTCGCCAGTCCTGATACACTTTAAGGACTGTGACTCCCGAACAACCCAACAGTTCAATCGTTTGGGAAATCGAGACACCCGTTCTCCGAATTCCCACAATCTGTCCTTTCTCCAAGTCCAATAAATCCTTCTGTTTACCCACCACGCTCTGAATTATACTGCCTATTCTGCTCCACTCACATTTTATACACGGTCGAGTCACATTATTGTAACCACCAGTTAATATCCAGAGTAACCGCTGTGTGCAGGGCGGACAGCAGCTATAGACGGGCTGGGAGTGACTCAGTTAGGTGCTGGAAGGTGTTCACAGATATGTGGAGCCATGCTGACTGCAGTGCATCTGACAGCTGCTGGAGGGTGCGTGGTAGAGGATCCATAGAGCGAACAATACGATGGAGTTGGTACCACAGATGCTCAATTTGGCATAAGTCTGGGGAATTAGGGTGCCAGGGAAGTACTTTCAAGTCTTCATTCTGCTCTCTTACAACCACTCTCGGACATTTCTAGCTGTGTGACACGTCGCATTATCATTTTGAAAGATCCCATCTGCCCCAGGGAAAACAATAAGCATGTTTGGGTGTACGTGGTCTACAAGGATGGAATGATAATGAATTAGGTTTATAGCGCCTTTCACAGGTAGGAGTGGACCCAGAGAGTGCCACGAAAACATTCCCTAGACCATAATGCTGCCCCCACCAGCTTGTGTTCTGCCAGTAATGGTTAAAGAGTGTTTGTTCCAGGATATTTCTCGCCTTATACACCAACGGCCATCCGTTCGATGAAACAGAAAACATGACTCATCGGAGAAGGCAATCCTTTGCCAATCAGCGGAGGTCCAATTCCGATACTGCCATGCAAAGGTAAGCATTTTTTGCCGATGCACCCTCGTTAGCATAGGTGCAATGACCATCCGTCAGTATCGGAGCCCGATACGCAGCAGGGTTTGCTGAACTCTCATTTTAGACACTTCCGGTAGCCCCCTGGTTCATTCGGCCAGTGAGTTGCTCATGTCGATCGGCACTCACGCGCCTTTTTTTTTTTATTGGATTTTTAACGACCATCGTAAGCAACTCAATGGGCTATAAGCACTCGCGCGCCCCTAATTTAGGGTCACTGGTTCCATGAAAGGGAGACAGCCAGTGACGTAAGACAAACAGAACATCCATGCCTCACCGGAATTCGAACCCGGACCCCTTTTGGACGAATGATCAGAGGTCATCGCTAAGACCACTGCGCCACCGGAACGGCCTCACGCACCTTTGAAGCCGACATTCACCTCTCATATCAATGGCACGTAGTGCTCAGCAGTTTCCGCATCGCTTATTCGCAACGGTGCCATTTCTCCAATCACGATACACTTTAACCACAGCAGCACGCGAACAGTTCACAAACTGCGCTGTTTCAGAAATACTGGCACCTTTGGCCCGAAAGCCGATAACCATCCCTTTTTGCAAATCTGATAAATCGCTCCTTTTATTCATGACAGCAACGAGTGATATGTTTTTATGATCATGATCATATGTGGAGGATTTTAGGAAGGGAGTGTCTGACCCCAGGTCTTAAACAACCCTTAGAAATAGGAAACTAAGAGATTTGGGCTTGAGCGTCCCATAGAAAGTGGCACGGAAGCGAAGTAGAAAAAGTGAGGAAGGCGCCCTTATTTATTACCGGGGCGCCAGTACCCGGGGTCCGACGGCTTAACGTGCCCATCCGAAGCTCGGCGGATATTTAGTGGATCGAGCGTTCGTACCTGCCTGGGATCGAACCTCAGGCCCTTTCCGTGGCAGTCACGAACGTTGCCCACTCGGCCACCCGCGGCTTATATGTTTTCGGATTGCCTACAGCACACCTTATATACCCTCCAAGCCAGCTCACTTCACGTGCCTTCTTTCATCGGCTACGCGCTGTTGACGTCAAAAGTAGGAGGTGGTCATAATAATGTGACTTGACGCTAGTTGACTTATCGCGCCACCTCAGAAATCACCTGGTCAACGGGCCGCATCCACTTTTGATAAGGGTGGGTCATAATTCAGTGATCACCTGATGTATGTTGTGACGTTGGTGTTTCTTCATGGGGCAGTGTCTACTAAAAGCGTGTAAAGAAAATACACTGCTGGACAATTGCTAAGGACGGATCATAAACGGCTATATAGCGCATAAAACGTAAATGTGGTTGGATGCCAAGTGAAATAAAATAATGTCAGAATGCCAGGACATTACAAGAAAGACAATTTATTGTGCTCTGAAATCCAGAAGGCTTTGGAACGTGTTCAAGGGACAAACAGGCCATTTTGTGCAGAATACGTAAACTTGAAAAAAATGCAATTACCGCCCGCAGGCGTTCCGGCGTAAGATGTCAATACGGGATATGGCCACCACGGAGGGCGATGCAAGATTCCACACGTCGTGTCATGCTTTGCACAACATTATCAAGCAGCTGTTGGGGTAATTTATCCTATTCCTCTGTCAGTGCACGGATGAGGGTGTCCTTGTTTATTGGAGGGCATTGGCGAACAGCAAGACTCCTCCCCAAAGCATCCCACACCTTTCCAATGGGATTCAGATCTGGAGAACGTGCTGGCCATACGAGGCGTTGAATATGCTTGCTCTCAAGACACTCCTGGACAGCGACTGTTCAATGACATGTTGCGTTATCGTCCATGAAAATGAATCTATCACCGACAGTACCACGGAACATACGAAGAGGTAGCAGAACATCATTAATGTATCGTTAGCCAGTCATAGTCCAAGTTGGAAGCACATAAAGAGACGTACGGCCATTGATCATGATGCCAGCCCATACCATGACACTACATGTCGGATATCGGTCCCTTTCCTGTATGTTTGCTGGACAATATGCAGTACCACTATCACGCCAGATCAGTTGTCGTCGACAATCAGACGATAGACTGTATCTACTCTCATCTGAGAAGAGGACAGCAGGCCAGTCGTTATCAGTCTGATTGCGATGTTGATGGCACCATTGCAAACAGGCGGTACAGTGACGTCTGGACAATGGGATGCACACAACAGGACGGCGGGCGTAAAGTCCTCCTTCGTGCAAACGTCTGGCGACAGTTTTTCGGGAGATCCGCTTGCCAGTAGCAGCCATAAACTGATTTGCTACCTCACTAGCTGTGCTGCGCCGGTGTATTTTTGTTGATAGCACTATGTACCGATCTTCTGCAGGTGTCGTACTGCGAACACGACCTCCCCCGTGACGTTTGCTACACTCTCCATTTGTTTGAAATGATTTCCAAAACCTTGAAACAACACTGTGGCTGACGTCGAACTCCCTGGCAACATCTGTTATTTTTCGCCCTTCTTCAATCTTGCCAATAATACGGCCACGCGTAAAATCATCTAGGTGATGTCGGGAAGACATACTGAAAATTGCAAGTTCGTCAATTGATTCTTTCCCTTTCAACTTTGCGTTTGAACAACAACGGTCAATACGCGTCAAATCCTTTATATCTCTTATCAGCGCTATGACGTCACGAACAAGTTCGGCAATCCAAAATCTGCATACGCACAACACGTCTTACTGTATCCCGCACTTATGCTAATTTCCACATTTTCCTGGCTTTCATTTTATGGTTGCTATCGTTGCTATTGTCATCCGTCCTTAGCAATTGTCCGGCAGTGTATTTTTTTCGTTTAAGCTTATTGTTTCGCGCAAAGTAAAATGCTAATTAAAGTCCCAGACAGGCAATCATGGAATACAGAAAACTGGACTGCTTTCTAAAAAAAAAAAAAGACCAGGAGAAATCACATTTATTTTTTTGCTTTATATAACGCTCATGAATTTTTGTTTCATCTGAAAACTGTGTTGCTTTGTTCTAAAATGACTTCAAAGCAACTCTGAGGCGAGCATTTGTCAAGGCGATCCCTGTGGGAGTCCATGTTGCTGGCGAAATCATTCTGCCTCATACGTATGTTCAGGAAATAAATGTCGACTATTTATAATACTTCCAGACCACCGTGTGTCCATAAATTGAGCATGTCTGTCCGCACTGTTTCCGGAACTACCCCGTCAAAAAAATGTTACTGTCAGTTAAAACATCTGCTCTAGAGAGCGAGCCGGCTGTCACGAAAAGATATTTGCATATTGGTAAATCCTTTCAGGTGAAAAGGACACTTTATAGGAAGATGCTATGGTTCTGAATACGTGTCACTGAGTAAAATTTTCAACTAAAAGTTGTTTTCTTCATACGCAGTCCCTAAACTTAGTTCTTCGAAGAAAAATATGTTACGACGCAACAGAAATCCGTTACGAAAACATCGAATTTCTTAAGTCTGGAGAAAGACAGAAATCATTATGACTCAGCGTGACAGCTGCGTGTTTGTGGTTACGATTTCGACAGAACTTTTGAAAGAGCGACAATTGTTACCGTGAGTGTAAAAATACAAGTTGCTTTACTGTGAGTTATAAAGTGCAATAATAATGATAGACAGTCCTGTCTGTGATTCATAGTTTGCTATCCTAACAAAATAAAACAAAATACAAAGGAATTATTTCAACGATCTGATCGCTACTCTTCCTAAGCTTTCGTCGTTATTTTTTTGAAATAATGAAAGTGAATGATTATATAAACGCTTTTGTCATTCTGCTTTCGGAAATGATAAGCAGATAGTATTAATGAAGATGTGCATATTCAATATATTAAAAAGCATAC
This sequence comes from Macrothele yani, assembly GCA_039090855.1. Classification (NCBI taxonomy): domain Eukaryota; kingdom Metazoa; phylum Arthropoda; class Arachnida; order Araneae; family Macrothelidae; genus Macrothele; species Macrothele yani. The sequence goes on from CM076993.1 coordinate 99,409,902, forward strand.
ACCGTCTTTGCACGATATATTTAATTTAAAAAATGACAGATATTTACATATTTAAAAGATTAAAAATATATATCGAGCAAACACGGTGTATGCTTTTTAATGTATGATAAGCAGAATTTTCGAGCACATTAGGATTTTTTGCTACAGGCAGATTTACAGCGTGGGAGTAGGCGGTGTTTGGTATTTTGTAAACTTATCTAATGAAGGTCAAGGTGAGCAATAAATAAAAAATCGCTGATATCGAAGACATTCTCGAACGAGTATTTTGGATTTCAGCGTGGAAGCAAACAAAACTGTGATCTATTTTTTTACCCCGTCACAAAATTAGTGCAGATATCTGCAAACACGTACTGTTATAAGTAGGCATAACATTATACCTGCATTCTGGTTCAAGTCAATCTACATGTGAGTGTGTATGTTGTACACCTTCAAATGGAGGGTATTGAGCGATTTTTTTATGGAAGGGTGCCTTTTGGGGGGAGGGGGGGCTGAGTGTTAGAGGGTGCTACATGATGTCTATAAATCTCTGTACCCTGTAACAAGCCAAAAATATCACAGAAGATATCTTCTACTCCCACTTCATAATCTTGGCAACAGCGGCGTATAATCGCATGTATTCAGTGTAACTAATTTAAATTATTTCCACTGGGTGCTTGGAACCGGGGGGGGGGGGTTGAAAGAAACACACCCGCCCGCGTGATGCAGTGGTCTAAACGCTGGCTTCTGAACTTTCGTCCGAGATGGGTCCGGGTTCGAATCCCGTGAGGCATGGATGGTGTGCTTGTCTTACGGCACTGGCTCTCTCCCTTCCCTGGAGCCAGTAACCCAAAATTAGGGACGAGCGATTGTTATAGCCCATCGAGTTGCTCACGGTGGTTGTTAAACCCCCAAACTAAATCAAAAGAAGAAGAGCAATCAATATTCTTAAAATCTCAGTCCTATTACAGTCTTTTATTTTAAACTAGCCTATAGTTCGTCCTAGGACGGTTGTTTTTAAGCTTTAAATAAGTATTAATATATAGGGGATCCTTCCCGTCTTAAGACGGCGAAATTTTTAATTGAAGCAGATTGAAAACAAATCAAATAGACACCGGCTTTTATTTGGTAAGGAAATATAATAAAAACTTTTATAATAAGAACTCATTCATGTTAGAACTGAAAATGATATGTTATTCCCGTTTTTTAAAAGACCTCGCGATAAATATTCTGTGCGAAATATTTGTTGTTGGTTAACAATTTTCCTTGTAGTCCAGTTGCTTTCTTGTAATCTTATCTTAACTTTTGATTTGATTTTTCGCGTTGAATAATTTTTTCTCCGGCACGCATGTTAGTCCGTTCACGACTTGTTTTAGACTGTCCTACGCGAAGCTTAGTTTGATGCTTCATACCGAAGCTTTTTCTACAAAATAATGCGATAACTGGCATTACAAATCGGAACTATCTGAATTAGTTGCAATGTGCTATTGGGGCGACATCTGCTTTTAGATGCAATCTTGCTCACTTTGACATCTCAAGATTTCATTTTTCATTGTAGGTCAGAGCGTTTAGATTGATTGATATTTTGCAAAGTGTTTAGTATAATCAGCACAAAACTCGGAAAGTTAGTTAAATTAAAAAAGGAAAACATAATTAAAGCGTACAAATTAATATTCCAATTGTGCTAAATTAAATTTATATACAAATGCAACTTGCCGTGATATTAAAATTTTAATTCGAATTTTGTAGATCGGATAAACAGAATTCGAGTCATTGATAATCCAATGTTTTTAAACTAGCACGCGATCACTTTGACATCTGAAAGTGATCTCGTGCTATTGTATAGCAGGCAATCATTTTGACATCGTGAGAACACACACGAATGGATCAATAAGTGATGTCGCAACAACGCAGACGTTGGTGTGACGTCAAGCGTTCCAGAGAGACGGATCTGGGTGTATATATTATTAATTGCGCAAATTAAGCAGCTTTTATAAAAGCTGACAAAGATATTGAAAAATGCCGACGAATGAAAAAAAAAATGATAAATCAACTTTTGAATTGCTATCAAAATTTTAAGGATCTTCTTTTAGGGTTGATTTTACCTCAGGTGACCCCTAAGGCACCTTTTCCTTAGAACTCTGTGCATCACTGGTAAAAAGACCTGCTAGGCCTATCGTCATATAAAAGTGTTTTGGAGATTTGTAAATGTGAAGCATGCATGTATTTTCCAATTATGTAAAACTTGCAAACGCAAGAACTGTGCGACGAAACTGTTATAAGGTCCTAGACCATGATTCTTTTAATTATCTTTTCACGCCTTTGCAGAAGTGAGACACAGTTATCATTATTAGTTGTGGAAAGCTTGCGAATATGAAAACATTGGAATAAAAATTTCTAAAAGGCTTGCCACCTGACAGTTTAGATTTTGCACCTGTCCGAAATTGTGACATTATTGCCTTCATTAGCAATGCACACCTACTAATATAAAAAAATAGATACAAATATCCAATAAAGGTCAAATGAATGGCCCTAGGGCCCAACGAAAACTTGCAAACTTCTAAATATGTGGCAAAAAAAATATTATCTGCAGGAGTTACAAAAAGCTTTAGGGCGCTTAAGAAAGTGAGATAAATATTTCTAGAAAGGCCTTCTGTGTCTAAGGCCCGGTAACAGGCGCGACGCCAAGAATGGGCTGGGGTGGGCTGCCCAATTTTTCTTTGAGCCTACTCTTTAGTCCCCCCCCCCCCAAATATATTCAAGGAGTTGGAACATATAGCGGGTGCAGCCATCTAAGATTTTAGGGAGCTTGGATAAACATACGTAAATTTCTCGAATTCACGGAAATTTGGTTATATGAGTGTATGCATAAGTTCTACCCGTTCTCGTAGGCTACAAAGAAACGAGGAGAACACAATAAATCCCGTACCTAGGATTTCACATAATTGCCATCATTCTGTATGATCTCTTGCCATCTGTCTATGAGTAGGTGAATCCCATGCCGGAAAAATTCCTGTGTTTTGGAGTAAAAAAATCATGTAATGCTGTTTTAACGTTTTCCACATCATCGCAGGTTTGGAAAGCGAGGGCGTTCTGTAATAATCGAAAAAGGTAGTAGTCCGTAGGTGCTGAGTCCGGGAAATACGCTGAGTGAGGTAACGCTTTCCAACCAAAGTCCAGTAATTTTTGCAGAGTGATTAAAGCATCATGAGGTCTGTCGTTATCATGATGAAAGATCACACCTTTGCTATTGACGAGTGCTAGCCGCTTCGATGTCAGTTGTTCTCGCAATCTGTCCAACTGTTTGCTGTAGAGGTCAGCATTTATCGTTCGCTTAAGTGCCAAGACGTCCCAGTGGACTATTCCCTAGACACCCCACCAAACACTCAACAAAACCTTTTTGAGATGCAGTTCTCCTTTTGAAGTCGATGGAGCAGGCTCAGCACATTGGTACACAGTCCGTCGACGCTTTACATTACGGTACAGTACCCATTTCTTATCACCCGTTACAATTCGTCCCAAAAATGGTTCATTTCTGTAACGAGAAAGCAAAGAAACACAGGTACGGATTCTCTCCTCTCGTTGCTTTGCAGAAAGCTGGTGCGGAACCCAGTTATCGAACTTAGTGATGAACCCAACCGCAAACATCCGTCTTTCGACTATTGTTCTGTGTACCGACAACGTTTCCGCTAATTCCTGAACGGTTGGATGTGGGTCATTTGTTTTGGCTTGGTCTACATCCTCGTCAGAAACCACGGATGGACGTCCAGGACGTGGTTGATCTTTACAGCTTCTGTCTCCGTCCCGGAATTTCCGAAACCAATGGGGACATGTGCTATCATCAACTGCATCCTCCCCACACACGTGACAGATGTTGCGGCAAGCCTCGGCTGCAATACTGCCTTTATCGAACTCTTACAGTAAACAATGTCTAATGTGCTTCGTATCGCATGCCATGTTACACCGTCCGTGATTTCCGTTACACCTGACTTACTCGGACAAATCTAGTGCCTTTATATGCTCTACTGCTCCACGCTTTATTGGCCGAAAATTCGGCATCGCAGCGTCATCTGTGACGTAACTACTCCGATCGCAATTTGCATCTATTACAAAAATGGGTATAACTTTTGCACACACCCAATAAAACGAATGTTTTGTTAAATTTAGTGTTTATACTTCTGGTAACTGGAGGGAGTACTTCGAACGAGTTTCTGAGAGAGTAGTAGAAACACACCATTTTTGTAATTGTACTGTAAAAAGATGCGAGAGAGAGAGAGATTTCTTGCCAGGTTACAAACTTAAATTCATGAACAGCCTTATGAAAGAAAAAAGGCAACCTAAGCAAGCTAAAATGGAAAAAAAAATAGTAACTTGCCATAGAAATTCGTATCGATGGTCCCCATGCTACATACGTTGAATAAATACTACGTACAGTAAGCACCTGAAAGCTTTTTTTTGACAAGGGATAACATTATCAGCATCAGGTAAAATGCGCATTACACATTAACGAAATGTTTTGGCAAAATTTCTGCCAAACACTTCACAGTGCAGAGCGGCTGGCGATGGCACTGCCTGATAAATGTCTCCCAGATGTGTAAAACGGTAAAATTCACTTTTCTAGCAATTCACTGGGCCGCTGTTTCTTAGTCGTAGCCGGGTGACATCCGTGTTGCCACCGTAAATATTTAGCACTGCCAAAGTCCCTGCAATTTTACCAAATAAAGGAGAAAAAAAAAATCCGCCTTTTCACCCTTTCCAAAAATAGCATGAGGCATGCTATATTTCTGTAGTTTCACCGAACAAAGTAGCTTTACAAAAACTACCAAGTTATGAAAATTTGCATCCTCAAATGGAAGTACAATTTTTATTGGGCCACATAATTCTGCTCAACAGAGCGTCTTTTTCATTGGCACAAGAATGACGTACTTATTTTCCATGGAGTTTTCAGTTATAGTTTGATGTTATAAGTGGCAATGATATTTGCCACAAACGTCAGATTTACCCAAAAATGTTTTTCTTGTGTACGAGAAATCGATTCAGAAAAACTTGCAAAGAATGCTCAGTTCTTATGCAACCACGTAAAATGTGTACGGCCACTTTTCCTAAACTCAACAAAATGTATTAAAAGAAAAAGAAAGGGTTCGTTTAATTCTCAGTCTTCTCCACTGGCACATAAGCATTGTAAAGAAAATCGTAGTTTGAAGAAACGGAAAAAAAAAAAAGGAAAATGACAACTTCGATACCAAAATTTGTCTAAATTAATTTCTCAGAGTTTTTTTATCTAATCTATGAGAATTTTATCAAATGTTTTGTATTCATCCAGAAAGAAAACTGATCCATTTAAACCAGTACCATGTAATTTACTTATAACTTTTTTATAATCAACAACAAAATCATACAGTAAGTTGAGAATTATGCATGTGGTATTGGAGAATCATTTTATCAAAGCAAATGTTGGAATTGTTCTCCATTTTCTTGTAAACACAGTTGAACACGCCGCACCATATTCAGTGATGTCTCATGTAGAGTACGAGCAGTAACATTGCCAATTTCAGTCGTGATTGTTTCACGCAATGCATCCAATGTTTTTGGATGGGTTTTGTGAACTCTATCCTTTAAGTAGCCTCATAAAAAGAAGTCAGGGGAAGTTAAGTCCGGAGATCGGGGAAGTCACATGTTTTTTTGAAATTAATCTCTCATCAAAGAAGCTGGTTATGAGTTCCATTGAGACTTTCGATGTGTGACACGTAGCGCCATCCTGCTGAAAGTAACCCTCTGTCAATTCAATGTCATCAAGTTGTTCCACAAATTCATTGAATATGCGGCAATAAACGTTAGTGTTGACAGTCTCAGAGAAAAAATGGGGCCAATAATTTTCGTAGACGAAACCGCACACTATACACCAACCTTTTGTGAATGCATCGGTGTTTCACACATAACGTGTGGGTTTTCGGCAGCCCAGTATCTGCTGTTTTGTGAATTGACGTAGCCTGACAGATGAAACCAGGCTTCATCCGTAAACCATGTGATGAGGAGAATATCAGATCGGAAATTAAGAAAATTTTGGAACCATTTGCAGTAACTTACTCTCTTTCCCTTGTCCGGTTCAGGCAGCTGATGGATTACCTGCACTTTAAGTGGTCGAATATTCGCTTTTTTTGCTGCCCTTTGACAAGTTCCGTACGAATATCCTGTCTGTTGGCTTAATCTGCGCAACGATTTCGTCAGAGATTGAAGTAAACGTTGCCGAACATCGTCCACACGCGTTTGGGGAATCGGAGGGTGATGTCTACCGCTACCGCTGAGAAGAGAACCGGTTTGCTCCAGTTTTTTTGCCATCGATAGAATTGTTGACTTGCTTGGCACTTTTCGAACTCCAAACTCTCTTCGAAATGCTCGTTGCGTTTTGATGACAGAATTGGTTACCCAATACGATTTCACTAAGGAAACACGATCTGGAACAGAATACTGCGTGTTTCCGAATGCACGCAAGTGAATGACACCGCAACAACAAACAAATCACGAACTGAGTTACAGTTAAGGTTAACAATCTTCTTCACGGTGGCGGTTTTCATTCTTCAGGAGTTGCTGCTTCTATTGAAAAAAAGAAGAAGTTCCTTGCGCGATCCCTTGCAAAAATGTAAGGTTTTTTCAGGGTACTGGTTTAAATGGATCACCCTGTAATTCAAAGTTGAAATAGCCAGCTTCGGTGGCGAAGTGGTCTAAACGCTGGCTTATGACGATTCGTCCGGTAAGAGTCTGTGTTCCACTCCCGGTGAGGCATAGATGTTTTGTTTGTCTCACGGAACTGGCTCTCTCCCTTCCCTGGAACCAGTGGCCTTAAATCGGAGACGGGTTGCAGCTTACACCCACTGAGTTACTCACGGTAGTCGTTCAGCCTTCAATCAAAAAAAGTTGAAATACGAATTCTAAGACCAAAGTCATGTTATTTTTTAAGGCAAAGCGGTCAAACAGGTTTACTTCAATGCCATGGTTTGGAAAATGGTTGCAGAAATGTTTTAGATATATATTCTGTTTCAGGCACGGAAAAAAATCTCATCCACAATGTTTTTGCGCTTCACTTCGTCTTCCGATTAGATTGGTAGAACACGAAGACACACAAAAGCACTATTCTTAGCTTCAGGCTTTATGCTGCCCTTTCATAAAGACGGTTAAAATGTGCCAAGAGTATTAAGGAAGCCTGAAGATAATGCAGGTGTGCACTGTATGCGTGGGAAGAGGTTACTCAGCTCGTATCGTTTTGCATGGTGTGTATAATGCCACCTTTTTTGATGACAAAGCGGAAAACATTTTTAGAAAAGCTCCAACGTTCCGGTTTGATTGCGATAGAGTTGCTGTCGGTAAATGCTGAATGGCTGCTTTGTTTCTTCCTTCCCGCAGCTCGGGATTATGTCTCCTGCTGAGTATTGTCTTACTCGCTTGGCTGTCAACACATCTGTCGAACTGTGACTTGTTTCTTTACCGTTGCTTACCTGTCCAAGGTCGTGGCGTCACAAGGTTAAGGCTGCAAGTAATTAAAGACCGATCGCTCGCCTTTTTTTTTTTTTTTTTTTAAGTGTAATTAGGATCATCTTCTCATTCTTCAGCCAGAAAACGAATGCTCCGCTCAGCAGTTACTCAAATATAAGTTCAAGGCTACATCCCTGAAATTTGGTGATTACGCTTGTGGGTTTTTTCAGTTCCTGTATAAAAAAAAAAGGAGAGCCAAACATGTTCCTGTAGATTATAACCGAACGGAATTCTGATTGCTTGGACAATCCTACGAAATTTGAAGAGCAGTTATTTTTTCTTCACACTTCTGACGGTGAGCAGGACAGACGATTAAGAAATCGGTATAAAAAATTATAATATGTGTGAAAATACAAGTTTGTCCGTGATGGTGATTGATAATGCTCTCCCTCACTCCGGAGTAAGTTGCTCTCCCAACTAAGCTACACCGGAATGTATATCGCTGCATATTGGTCGTCTTGACTCGTGCTTTACCTCTGTAGTACATCACATCATCTCACTCTTAATTTTTTTTTTTTACTAACCGAAGAAACAACTTTCATCAATTCTAGACGATGTGTGGAACAAACAAGTGGTTGTCTTTTTCAAATAAATGTGTTAACGTGTCAAGACGGTGTTGCAACAATTACCTATGCAGGTCTAGATTAATTCGTTCAGCCACACAGAAGATGAAAGCCCGTTTCACTGATTCGGCTATGTAAGCAGTAAAATATTTTGAGTAACCCATTCAGCTACGCGGAATTTTAAAGCTCATACATTCATTCACACAACGATTCTTGAGGTAGGTGCACTAAATGCATCCACTCAACCACCTTGTTAGTAGAATCTCCATATTCAAACATTAACCTGGCTCCAAGATAAAAGTGGCACCTTCAGCCATTCAATAACGCGTTAAGTAGAAGCAGAGGATTGCGGTCTGCCCCTGCGGAGAAGGTGAAGTTCCACCTGGTAAAGCAATGCACGATGTAGAAGAAAGTGGTGGTCGGCTTAGAGCCAAAATGCAGCAAAGTAAGCTACAGGAATGTGCTGAGTAGAAGCAAAAAATACATGGCCCCTCTGAAGAATTACAAAAAGAATTCAGGAAACGCAGTTGTTCCAGTCTCAGTAGTCATGCCAGTTGGGATTAGTGAAAACCGCCTTTCACTTTTACTGTTTCTCTTAATCAGCAGCAGACATCTGTCTCTGCTGAGGACAACTATAAGGATTTGATTCAAAAGAGCGTCTTAAACTGAATTAAATGGTGCCAAAACTTTTCCGCTGAGACACCTGCCAAATGTTGTAGACGTCGAATGCCGCGCACTCTGTGTGCGACATGTTTATCTGAAGTGATTTAATTCAGATAAATGATTTAGGCTGACGGACAGGAAGTTTTTACTGACAGTCTCGCAACATTTTGTAATCACCTCAACTTAAATCTAATTCTTACTGCAAACTATTCCGGAGTTACAAAATACCTGACTGGCTGTACATCTGTTTTCCATCTTTTTTTTTTTTTTCATGCATGTGATGTGTTTCTTTCATCAATTCATCTGCTTATTCATCTCTCTGGGGATTTTTAGATATGGTATCTTTCCTTTTTTTTTTTTTTTCAGCAACGCATTAGGCATAGGAAGTAGGAACAATTTCGTGCTTTTGAAAACTTAGAAGTATACTTCGGCTAGTAAACACAGTATATGAACACTTGGATCTTGAAAAATTACTTTTCCGTTGTGTAACTTGAAACATAAGAGCGATAATGCATCAGTTTATGTGTTTTTCTAATGCATAATATAGAGGGCATAAATACACATTACTATTTACCTTGATATTTGTTTTAATTGATACTACTGATTTACGAAAGATCCCATTGAGAAAATACTTTTCCCGTTCACTATTAAGAACATTAATGCGTTGGTTTTCTGCTGCAACATAATTTACCTGCTAAGCGGAATAAATAGATATGAATTTTTTAAGCATCTGTGCCTCTAAAAATCTGACATGTAAAACTCTTTTATCTATCAGGTGTTAGTCACCATACAAACATTCATTTACATTTTCTACGTCTGAAGATGCCTAGCTTATCCGATTGGGGAGTAAATGTACCTTTCTGTTTGCGAATATATTTCGGTTTATGAAATACCGATGTAAAGATTATTTGCCGTCCCGGTGACGAAGTGATCGAAGAGCTGGCGTCTGACCATTCGTCCGAGATGGGGTCCGGGTTCGAATACAGCTGTGTGGCATGGATGCTGTGTTTGTCTTTCAGCACTGTCTCTCACTCTTTCCTGAAACCAGTGTCCCTAACCTAGGGACGGGCTTCTGCTTATAGCCTTGCTCACGGCGCTCTTTAGACTTAAAAATATATATATGTATTTCAGCACCCGACTTTACTCTTTTGACAAGCACACGATTTCAACGCCTGGCAAAATGGCTCTGAATTTCCGGGTATAATGCGCACGTTTTCAGCATGTCTTTTGTAAAAAAACATCGATTGTATGTTATCGGTTTGTCCGTCCGTCCGTGTTCAACTATCTGTCCGATCTGAAAAAATTATTTTGCATTGCGAAGCTTGAAATATGCAAATGATGATCCTTCATTCCGTTTCTTTTTTTTTTTTTTTTTTTACGATGTACAATTTCGCCGCTAGATGGCGTAAATGCAGATGATATCGAATTTAAAATACATTTTATTCCACACATTTGCTTCTGAAACATCCGATTGAAAAAAATTTCACCTTTCGATTCCACTTATGTCCAAGAATATTTTGGTATCTTCACTTTTTTCAAGTTACGCATAGATTTTCCGCCAGTGGGCGTAAAAGTAAATTGCGTTTTCCTTGATATTTCTACTCCTGAAACTCCAATTTTAATTTTTTTCCTTCAGTGGATACAGTTCCTGATGAGAAATTTTCGCATATATGTTTTTAATTGTTGGTAAAGAATCGTTTGGCCGTCAGGGGGCTTAAAAGTTAATTTTTGCTTCTGATGTATTTGCCAAATAATATGAGCTTCTAAAATCTCAATTGAAAAAATTCGTTCGTGGACCGATCTCACTCACGTCGATAAGTCTTTTCGGATTATTTTCTTCTTAAAATATTGCACGTTTCTGCTCCAGGGGACGTAGACGTATATCTTATTTTTGTCAGTATATCTGCTTCTAAAAGTCCGATTTGAAAAATTCCTTCTTTGTTCAATAGCGTTTCCGATACGAAATGTTTTTCATATAATTTCAAAATTTTCAAGTAATTTATAGACTTTCCGCCAGGGGCCGTAGTGGTAAATTGCGTTTCCCCAGAGTTCTCTGCTTCTAAAGCTCCGATTTGAAAACTTCTTCCTGTATAGCATACAGCTCGTGATGGGAAATGTTTTTATTTAATTTCTAATATTTTGTAAAGAATAGTTCGGCCATCAAAGGGGCATAACTGTTAATTTCTGCTTCTGATGTGTTTGCAGCAAAATCTGAGCTCCTGAAAACTTGACTGAAAAAAATTCTTTCCTGGACCGATACCGCTCGCATCGAAAAACCTTTCTAGAATACTTTCTTTTTAAAATAATGCATGTATTCTCTTCCCGGGAGCGTAGATGCACATCTTATATTTATCGATATTTCTGCTTCTAAGAGTACCACTGAAAAATTATTTCTTTGTTGGAGAGCATTTCCGCTGCGAAATGTTACTCATATAATTTCAAGTTTCTCTTAACGCAGAAGACTGCATCCAGACGAAAGTTTACGTCTCCGTTTACAGCAATATCTGCGGGATTAAAAAACCGATTGAAAAACTTCTTTCTTCGGTCAGACACTACCGTTTTCCACACCTGTTCCGTTGACTTTGAATAGATTTGATAAATTTAATTCGCGTCAGAACGGATTCAACAGACGTGCTCATTACAGCCTAAAATTTGATGTCATCTTTCTTGTTAGCTTTTGAATCGTTTTGGACACGAAAAGTTTTTTATGCAGATATTTAAAAAAGAAGCGAAAAAGAAAATGCATTTTTGTCCCCTAGCAGAGAAACTGTGTGGAATGTAAAACACACAGCAGGTGCAATGTTCGCCATAGCAAATTAAACCAGTGATAAAAATAATTTTTAAACCGAAATTTTAGAATCGGTAAAATATTAATAAGTGGGAACAGCTACTTTTTTAAGCTCATTTTTTCTGTTTGGGGGTTTAACGAACACCGTGAGCAACCCAGTGAGCTATATGCAGTCGCGTGTCACTAATTTAGGGCCCGTGACTCCAGGGAAGGGATAAACATAACATCCATGCCTCACCAGGATTCGAACAAGGGCCCACCTCAGACGAATGATCAGAAACCAGAGCTTAAACCCTGGGACGCGTGGAAGGCTACGCTCATCAGAAAAAAGATCAGGAACTATGCGCAAAATATTTCTTATTATGGCAGATATCGGGTGCAAAGAGAATTTTTTTATGTCGAGCCGTTAGAAATACAGATATGAAGGAAAACGTAACATAACTGTATTACTTCCCCTAGTGGGAAAGCTGTTCCATTTGGTGATGAAAATGTGCGCAAAATGTTCTTCGTACGAAAATATGTCCGACCGGGAAATAATTTTATTATTCAGATATTTAGAATTTTTTTTTTTTTTGATTGAAGGTTTAACGACCACCGTGAGCAACTCAATGGGCTATAAGCAGTCGTCCGTCCCTACTTTAGGGTCACTGGTTCCAGGGAAGGGAGAGAACCAGCGTCGTAAGACAAACACGACATCCATGCTTCACCGGGATTCGAACCCGGGCCCTTCTCGGACGAATTATCATGAGCCAGAGCTTAGACCACTGCGCCACCAGGGCGGCTGTTTAGAATTGGAGATACTGTTGCAAACAAACACATGCACTGATGCACCTTGTGGAGACGAATCTAAGTGCTCTTGTTTTTTCGTTTTATTTGGGGGGGTTGAATGACCACCGTGGCAGCGCAAGGGCGTTTAGCAGTCGCTCGTCCGTAATTTACGGTCACTGGTTCCAGGGAGGGGAGACAGCTAGTGCCAACCATGCATCTTCGGGGATTGACACCCGGACACATCTCGGACAAATGGCTAGAAGTCAGCGAATTATTACTTGATGCATTGTGGTGCATCCGATATTTCACACATTTCCTTGGGGTAGAAAAATGATTATACCAGTGGTTCAAAGGATTATGATAGGGAGAAGGGGGGGGCATTTGTCAACTAATTTTCTGCAAATGTAAATACTATTTAACTATTTAAATTGATTCCATTAATATAGGGCTAAAGACCTCAACCATTAACTGCACAAAAAATCATAATGTACGGAGTGCATCTTAAAAGATACACCAGGGTAATGCCAGGTGTATACACGAAAGACGCTCAACAAGTTCTAAGCCTGACCTTGAAAGCAGTAAATTGGTGGTTTACACAAGTATTGCATCATCCTTCAGTTATACAGGGTATCTATAAATGAAGTATACAACTTCGGTATGCTATTAAAAAAAAAAAAGATAGAAACAACAAGAAAGATGACACCAAATTGTCGTCGGTAATGAACACGCCTTTTGAGTCCGTTCTGAGGCGAATTAAATTCATTAGAGCTATTCAAAGTCAATGGAACGTTTGGAAAACAATAGTATCTGACCGAACAAACAATTTTTTCAAGTCGCCCCGGTGGCGCTGTGGTCTAAGCGGTGGCCTCTGATCATTCGTCCGAAAGGGGTCCGGGTTCGATTCTCGTGAGGCATGGATGTTGTGTTTGTCTTACGGAATCATAAATTAGGGACGGGCGACTGTTTATGGCCCATTGAGTTGCTCACGGTGGTCGTTAAACCCCCAATCAAAAAAAAAAAAAAGTTCTTCAATCAGGTCGGGTTTTTAATCGCGCAGATATTGCTGTAAACCGAATCGTGAACTTACGCCTTCTGGTTACAGACTCGTGCGTTAAGAGAAATTTGAAATTATATGATAAACATTTCGCAGCGGAAACGCTCTCCAACAAAAACATAATTTTTTAAATCGGACTCTTAGAAGCAGAGATACGAGCAAATATAAGATATGCATCTACGCCCCTGGTGGGAAAACTATGCATTATTTTAGGAAGAAAGCTATTCTCAAAAGGTTTTTCGATGTGAGCGGTATCGGTCCAGACAAAAAAAAATTAGTCGAGTTTTCAGGAGCTCATATTTTTCTGCAAATACATCAGAAACAGAAAATAACACTTATGCCCCCTTTTGGCCAAACCATTCTTTACCAAATATTAGAAATTATATATAAAAAAATAATCCCATCATGAGCTGTATGCAATACAGGGAGAATTTTTCAAATCGGAGTTTCCAAAGCAGAAATATCGAGGATAATGCAATTTACCTATGCGCCCACTAGCGGAAAGTCTATGGTTTACTTGAAAATTTTGAAATTCTATGAAAAACAATTCGCACCGGAAAAGCTATTGAACAAAGAAGGAATTTTTAAAATCGGACTTTTAGAAGCAGAGATATCGACAAAAATAAGATATACATCAACGCCTCCTGGCGTAGAAACCAAGCATTATTTTAAGAAGAAAATAATCCGAAAAGTTTTGTCGACGAATGAATTTTTTTTTCAATCGATATTTTAGAAACTCAGATTTTGCTGCATATTCATCAGAAGCGGAAATTAAGATTTACAAAAATTTTTTCTTACCAAAAATTAAAAAATCTAGGCGAAAGATTTTCCATCAGGAGCTGTATCTGGTTGCAGAAAGAATTTTTCAAATCGGAGTTTTAGAAACAGAGATATAGGGGGAAACGCAATTAACCCCTACGCCCCCTAGCGGAAAGTCTATGAATGACTTGAAAATTTTGAAATTGTGTGAAAAACATGCCGTACTGGAAACTCTATTCAATAAAGAAAGAATTTTTCAAATCGGACCATTAGAAGCACAGATGTTGACAAAAATACGATATGCATCTTACGCCCCCTGACGGAGTAACCATGCAATATTTTAAGAAGAAAATATTCCAAAAATCTTTATCGACGCGAATGGCATCGGTCCATGAACGAATTTTTTCAATCGAGAATTTGGAGCTTAGATTTGGTGGCAATTACATCAGAAGCAGAAATTAAAAGTTACGCCCCTTGGTGGCCAAACGATTTTCTACCAAAAATTAGAAAATATACGCAAAAGATTTCTCGTTAATACCTGTATCCTCTGAAAATAAAGTTTTCAAATAGGAGTTTTAGAAGTTGAGATATCGGGTAAAACGCAGTTTACTTTTACGGCCCCTAGCGCAAAATATATGCGTAACTTGAAAAAGCCACTATACCTAAAATATACTCTTCGACATAAATGGAATCGAAAGATGAAATTTATTTTTTTAATCGGATGTTTAGAAGCAGACATATGAAATAAAATGTATACTGAATTCGATATCCTCTGCATTTACGCCCTCTAGCAGCGAAATTGTACAACGTAAAAGAAACGAAATGAAGGATCATCATTCGCATGTTTCAAGCTTCCCAATGTAAAAAAAATTTTCAAATCGGACTAATAGCTGCAGAGATATCGTGGGTACAGGCGGACGGACGTACGGACGGACGGACGGACAAACCGATAACATAAGCACGAACTTTTTTACAAAAGACGTGCTAAAAAATTGATACTAAGATTACACTTTGCGGTTTCATTTTGGAAAGTTTTTATAGTATCGAATTTTATTCTTAAAGAAACTCCCAATTGCCCGTGGAATGCATAGCAAATATCAATTCCCCCGTCGTGTTGTTATTTGCTCTTTTGTTTGATTTCTTTTTCGCCCTTCCTTTTGTTTCCTCCATAAAAACTATCACATCTGCCACAGCCTGTTTTGCTTGTATACAGTTAGTATGACAAAAATGTTAGTAAAATGCTGATTTCTAGACACCGTGCACATTTTAGGACTAATTTTACCGAAACTGGAGCTTGCAAACTTCCACTACAAACCCTAAATACTATGTGTTATTTTAGTTTTTTACCGTTGTTTCAAAACCCAATAGCTTCAAAAATATTCAGGAATTCACATATTTAATCTGTGAGAGGCAAACAGTTGCATGAAAAAGGAAAACACAGGTGATGTTATGCAAAATTATATAAAAAGCGGGCTATGAAGCATCTGCATAAAAGTATTGCAATTGAATATGAGCAGAAGGTCTTTATTTCACGACTACATAAAAGCATTTTGTAATAAGATTAGGACTACGGTTAAAATTGTTTCTTCATTACATATTCTAAACTTCTAAAGTATGATCACAGATGTCTAAAATTCCAAAAAATAAGACCGAAGTGATCAAACCCCGGCTTTCCATCGTTGTGTATAATTTTGAAAAACACGGTTAGTGTTTTAGAGATTTGTAAGCTACGAGAACAAGTTGCAGATACCTTGAGAAATTTCAACTAGATGCACACACCGTGTGTTCCTTTGTTCTTGCGAAATGTCCCTTGAATTTTGTGAAACATGCAAAATGTTCTTTGAAATTTATTAGATATGTAAAATGTTATTTTAATTTTGTTAAATATGCCAGCTGTTATTTGAATTTTGTTAAATATGCGAAATGCCTTTTATAATGTTTTTAGCATTTTGCAATTGTTGTTATTAAGCATGTTATTAACTAATTAATTAATGTTCTTTACCTAAATTATTCGCAAAGCACATTATTTAATCAACTAAACTTGTCTAATTGCAGTTAACATTCAGAATCAAAAGAATAGCAACTTAACGTAAATTGGAAAAATTTAAACTGGTTTCATTTTCTGGACATGAAGTAGTTGTGAACAGAAAGTTGTAGTCACTGATATGTGTATGTACTTTGAATTTGCTTCAACTCTCTCTCTCTCTCTCTCTCTCTCTCTCTCTCCTACGCGTCTTTTGTCTCTCCACCTTCAATACTCTCATCTTAATATTTCCTTTGACTCACTTTCAGCGTTGGCAAAACTTAATGGTCTGGGAAATAATGTGCCGTTCAGTAGGAAAGTCTTGAAGTAACGAAAAATACATAAGAGTTGAAACTCAAATGTAAAGTTGATCAGATGTATACGTTACAACTTTCAATTTTGATAAGACCGCCAGCTAAAAGTTCCGAATAAAAAGTATTAAAATGCCCAGCGCAGGTTTCTATTGGTATGTGCATAGGTTTTGTCTCTACGTTTCTAAATTTTTCAGAAACAGTCCCAATATACCCCTTATGTCAAGGCCTTAACAGCCGGCATGCCATTGAAAACCAAATTTGAACATCAGTTCCCTTCATTATTCTCTGGTGTAGTGAAAATAAAAATGCCTCACCTTTAAAGAATAATTAGAAGAGTGTTATTTATTTAGTTCAGCAAAAAAGATCCACGATTAGAAATAAACTTGGATAGAAACTTACTTTCTGATTGGTGTTTCGTTCTTACTTAAAAACAAAATTCGAATTACAAATAGGAAACTACGAAGAGAAATTAAATCGGTAAACCAAAATGTAAAATATTTGATTTTTCTGTTTGTTAGGGAACTCACCACCGTTCTTGTTTTTGTTGTTAAAAAATACAAGACAGAAAAGTTAATAAGCGTTCCTTTTCAACTACCTCGTGTGACGAACTACAGAGATGCAGCACATGTCAAAATGGCAAAGCTGCAGTGATAAATTCCGTCGGTGTAGCTTAATGGGGAAAGCATTTCCCTCCGGAGCAGAAGGATGCGACTTCGATCTCTGTTACCGGCAAATTTGTGTTTCCACACGCGTGAGCATCGAAAGCTATCGGCGATCGAACTTCGCTCTCTAACTCGGAACCACTTGTTCCACGTAGATGGGTAGCCAGGAAGCCACGCCTCTGACTATCTGCTCACCAAAACAGCAAAACAAAGCTCCAGGAACAGTGATACAATCTCTGAAAATACGATATATAGAGACACTTGGAGCATGTACATAAAAGGTTAAATGTGCGAATGCATTATTGTAAAATTTACTGCGAATATAGAAATCAGATGCGTAGAGAACATAATACTAGAGTAGAATTTCAATGCTAGGAGATCCAGATCAATTTTACGCTGTTTAATTTTTAATTAATTTAACTCAGTATTATTTCCTTATCTCACTCATTATCTATTTGTTGTTGCTTGTAAGAAACGCAAGATCATTTCAACGGCTGGATGCACTGCATCCTTCAATTTTCTAGTTCATGACTATTATCCAAACAAAACGTTATGCTCTACATAATAATCTGAAATATGGAAATAAATTTAGACTGTATCAATCTGCTTACTCTCATTACGATACACAAAAGCACGAGCCACCAAAATTTCAAAATCGTTTTATTTTCCATTTTTTTATTTTAAAATATTAAAGCAAGCGTCACTAACGCTGTAACATATCTTAGATTAGTTTATCTTTCCATTTTTAAGACTTCTGCGCATGACATCGTATAATAAGAGAAGTTACTTTTCCCTTAGTCTTTGGTTTCTGACAGAAAGTTAGGAGGGAATCATATACATAAAACGAGTACAACATCCCTTATCTGCCTTCTGAGGAAAGAATGAAGGCAAAGAATCTATTATCGAAATCCATCGATTATTGGGAGACAATTAAAATTATTAAAAATTAAAAAAAAAACGTATTTTTACCGGTTTTTTCAAACTTCCGTTATAATCCCAACAATCTGCAATTTTTCTTTTTGCATTGGAAACATGGAACGAAAAAAAAAAGTATCTGCAATAAACCTACTAAGAAATATTTTCGCGAACTTCCTCATAAGTAAGCATATGGTCGATCTGGGATACTTTTCACTATGAGTTTATTATGGAAAAAAGTTATCGCAGCACATGGAGCTCGCATCTGTCAGACCTTTATTCACTTCACACATAATAAAGAATATTTCAATTAATGATTATTTTGAATGTAACACATTATTCATCTTGAGGAAAACCTTTGCTGGTGTTATTTCCATGTAACGTCATCAGAATTTTCCTCACGATCACTCCCAGCATACATAATTCGTGTATTGAGCATGGTGTATAGTATATTATGTACATAATATATATACGTATATTATATACGGATGCAAGGTCAAATGATGCCCAAGCATATGGCCACTCCTTGATAAATGCCAATATCGCCTTCTCGCGGTGCATTCTGTTCCCATTAAAGGGGTTCTGACGACGGACAAATAGCGATATAACTATACCACTGGGAATAGAGGAAATGCTATCCCACACTCACCAACCCGCTTGGCCATCATGGCGAGCCCCCCCCCCCCCGATATATGAATTCACAACGCAAATTTTGGCCCTCAGTCCCTGGCATAAGAAGTGGAACTCATGGATAAAGTAGGAAAACAAGAGTGAAAGACATCATGATCAGAATAAAATCTTTGAAATGGTAATGGGCTGGACATGTTGCCAGAAGAACGAACCACCAATGGACAACCGAAATTTTAGACTGGATTCCAAGAGACATGAAAAGACCAAGGAGAAGACCCAATGGGAGATGGGTGGATGAAATTTTAAAGATGCGGAAGTGACATGGAGGAGACTGATGCAAGATACACCGTTGCGGAAGAAACTTCGGAAGACCTTCATCCAGCCGTGGGTTGGTAATTGTCGACAATGATGATGATATCATATACATAATACATATGCACAGTCGGGTGACGTTATTGTGGCCACCTCCTACTTTTTGACGTCAACAGCGCGTAGCCAATGAAAGAAAGCCCGTGTCGTGAGCTGTCTTGGAGGGTATATAAGGTGTGCTGTAGGCATTCTGAAAACATATCACTCCTTGCTGTCATGGATAAAAGGAGCGATTTATCATATTTGCAAAAAGGAATGATTATCGGCTTTCGGGCCAAGAGTGGCAGTATTTCTGAAACAGCGAAGTTTGTGAACTGTTCGCGTGCTGATGTGGTTAAAATGTATCGTGATTGGAGAAATGGCAACATTGCGAATAAGCCACGTGGAAACTGCAGTAAACCACCTGCCATTGATGTGAGAGGTGAACGTCGGCTTCGAAGGTGCGTGAGGGCAGCTCGACACTTTACAGTGGAGCAACTCACTGGCTGAATGAACTAGGGGGCTACCGGAAGTGTGTCCAAAACAACAGTTCAGCGAACACTGCTGCGTATAGGGCTCCGATGCCGACGGATATGCTAAGGATGGGGCATTGACAGAAAAGGCTTACATTTGCACGGCAGTATCGGAATTGGACCTCCGCTGATTGGCAAAGAATTGACTTCTCCGATGAGTCACGTTTCCTGCGTCATCGTACGGATGGACGTTGGCGTATAAGGCGAGAAACACCGGAGAACAAACACTCTTCAACCACTGCCGGAAGAACACAAGCTAGTGGGGGCAAAGTTATGGTCTGGGTAATGTTTTCGTGGCATTCACTTGATCCACTCATACCTGTTCAAGGCACAATGGACAGAATTCGTTATGAATCCGTCCTTGCAGAGGATGTACACCCATACATGCTAGTTGTCTTCCCTGGGGCGGATGGGATCTTCTAGAACGACAATGCGACGTCTCAACAGCTAGAAACGTCCGAGAGTGGTTGGAAGAGCACGATGAAGACTTCAAAGTACTTCCCTGGCCTCTTAATTCACCAGACTTAAACCCAATTGAGCATATGTGGGACTATGGGTCCTTCACCAGGCACCATCCAGCAGCTGTCAGATGCACTGCAGTCAGCATGGATCCACAAAACTGTGAACACCTTCCAGCACCTTATTGGGTCACTCACAGCTCGTCTAGCTGCTGGATATTAGCTGGTGGTCACAATATTGTAATTCGACAGTGTATCTGCAGATACATTATGTTCATAATACATATATTATTACATAATATAGGTATTATGTAATATCACACACACACACACATACAGAGAGAGAGAGAGAGAGCAAAGAGGAATCTATATAATAAAAATAAGTAGACTTAAGATGTGGAAATTCCTGAGAATGAAAATGTTTCCACAGAAAATTTGCAATTGATATACGTTTCTTACGTATGTCAGAATGAGGTCTGGCAGAAAATTTTAAAAATGAACGTTGTACTGCTCAGGTGGCCATTAAACCTATTCTTACTTGGTACCGCCATAGATAGGGGAATAGCAAGAATTTTGAATTAATTTAAGAATTAATTTTTAGAATGAGGTAAGCAGCACTGTGGACCGTGTTATTTTTAGATGATGTAATACTCCGCGCCACGAGTGGAAAAGACGAATAGCAAGAAATTTGGAAAATAGGATTAAAAGATACACTATATTGGCAAACGTCACCGGACACCCCTTCAAAAGCAAATGAACGGATCCGCTCCATTGTTAAAATGCGTAATACAGCTGCAAACGGTATAAAAACAAGCCTGCAGCTGACCGCGATCATATTGCATTGTGAGGTTGAGTGAAAATGTCCAGGCGGAAGAGAACTGACTTTGAGAGATATTAGTGGGATGTCCGTAAGATAAACCGAGAGGCGTTTAAACATACCCAAATCAACTGTTTTGGATGTACTGAATAAGTGGAAGACACATGATGTACCTGAAGCAGCAAAACGAACCGGCAGACCAAAGAAAATCACTGATAGAGGACGTCGAACCCTCATGGGAGTCGTTACAGCTAATCGACGGAGTACTGCACAGAACCTCAGTGTACAGGTGAGTAAAAATGTTGGTACCTCAGTATGTACTCGTACCATTCGCAGAAAACTCCTTCCATTGGTTACCCTGGTCGTGCGGCTGCTCATAAGCCTTTCATCTCCACTCAGAATGCTACTCGTCGTTTAGCATGGTGTAAAGAACATTTATCGTGGACCATAGATCAATGGAAACGGGTCCTATGGAGTGATGAATCCAGATACACGATCCATCAGTCTGATGGCCGTGTGTGGGGTATGGCGGCAGCCGGGGTAACGTTATTTACTACAGTGTACCGTTCCCACGGTTAAGTTTGGAGTTGGCAGTGTACTCGTTGTGGGGGTGTTTTTTGTGGTACGGTCCCGACCCATTGGTTGTCGTGGACAAAACTGTTGACCAGCACATCTACCTCGATATTCTGGACAATTATGTCCTACCAACTCTGTGGCAATACTATGGAACTGAGCCTTGTTGGTACCAGCAGGATAATGCACCGAGCCATAAAGTAAGGACTGTTACAGTGTGGTTTGACATTAATTCCGTATCGTGTGTGGACTGGCCAGCACAGAGTCCTGATCTTAATCCCATAGAGCACCTATGGGATGAATTAGAGCGCCGCATAAGGAGTTTGGAACCAAGGCCTACTACTAAGCAACAGTTAGCGGCAGCATTATGTACTGAATGGAAGCGCATACCTATCGCTGTGTTCCAAAACCTTGTCGAAAACATGTCTCGAAGGGTTAGTGCAGGCATTAAGGCCAAAGGTGGACCGACACCGTACTAATGTATGTCAATAAATGCTATGTTGTGTTTCTATTAGGTTTCCGGTGACTTTTGTCAATATTGTGTGTGACGTACCTGCCAGCAGGACGCACACGATATAAAGGCAGATAGGAATCAGAATAAATGTCTGCGTAGCTCAGTTGGTAGAGCGACTTGTTCCGGAATAAGCGGCCTCGGGTTCGAATCCTGGCGCGAATAAAAATGACGGAGAAATTTACTTCATTATAATGGCGCCCGAACTATCCGGATGACCCGGCCGTTCAAAATCTCGCATTGGTGTGATGTTATTTCCACACCGCGAGACAGGAAAAATCAGAGAATTCCTTCTCCAGCGCTTCGAAAAATAAAAATGTGTGATGTTGCATTCCACACAGCAGATTGACTGGGAGTTCTCAAGTGCACGTTCTACAGTGGATGGCTGCCTGCAACGATTCATGGTCACGGCTGACCCGTGGGCCATGCCCCCGGCCCTCTTTCGGGGGGGGGAGATGTGACGTACCTGCCAGCAGGACGCACACGATATAAAGGCAGATAGGAATCAGAATAAATGTCTGCGTAGCTCAGTTGGTAGAGCGACTTGTTCCGGAATAAGCGGCCTCGGTTTCGAATCCCGGCGTAGACCAAAAATGACGGAGAAATTTACTTCGTTATATGTGTATATTAGAACCGATATAAGTAGAACCAAAACAGGATACATTTGACGAAACGAAATAAAACAGGCCGAACGTAATTTTCAGAGTTATAGGAGATCTTAGTGGCGTTTTAAGGCACTTTTTCTTGGTTAGATAGCAAGAGAAGCTTAGCAAAGGATGTATTTTCTTTTGGATGATCATGTAAGGAAATGCTGTTTTACATGGAAGCATGACGTACTTTAAACAAATGTTTGTGTTACAAAGGCGGGTCTAAATAGTGGGTCAAAAGTAAGGCGTTTCATAAATCATAAAGGTTCTATTGTAAAGAGAATGGAAACTCTTTGTTACGAAGTCATCAAAAGGGGATTCTGTGAGTTACGACTACTATACAGGAAAAGCAAAAGTGAAAAATTAAGCAACTATAATGACTGGGTGAGAAATATTTATGGTTGCGAAGGGCGTTTCTACGAACAACTCTCCAACAAGATCCCCAGAGATTGCTTCAATAAGAGCAATCTCTGGGGATCTTTCTCTCTTCCTCATGAGTAACATAAAAGGAATAACCGACAACTACCTTATGATCTTAGGAAAATCTTGGTAATAGTCATACTGAATAAATGCGACTGTAACTAACAAGATTTATTTAGTGTGACTAATAGGTTTTATTTTTAACGAATGTTTTGGTATTATGTGGAATTGTAGAATACTATTTAGTAAAGAATTCAATACTCGTAATATGTGATTCGTCGTAATATTCTTTCTTTTATTTAAAACTGTTGGAATTAAGTACTTTTACACAACAAAATTATGAAAATAATCAACAATAAATTTCCTGAAGAACTACTGATTGGAATTAAAAATATCAAACCAATTTTCAGAAGAACTGCTTATTAAAAAAAATAACAAACCAATTTTCAAATTGCATTTGAGAAAGTATAAATACAATAGACTCTCGCTAATCCGGCCATTCCTTGCACAAAGAGATGCCGGATTACTGAGAGTGCATAAAAATTCAGTTGAATTCTTCATTAAATTTAATGTTACAATTACAAGTTTACTATGTGTAGTACATATGTATTTAAAAAAACATAAATAAGAGACAAACATATGATAATAGTAAAAGAACACGATCAGTACGTACTATACTGTCTCATTTACAACAATGAAATTATCTTTTCTTATTATCAGTACAGTAAAGCACAATATGTATGTGTACGTACTATACACAGTAAAAGAAACGTACAATTGCAATACAGCACAGATGAAATCTTGCATTTTCTACTCAGTGTGGTCACTTCGAAACATGTCACAGATTTTTGTCTGCTTTAATGAAGATGCTTTTTGTAATATTCTTAATTATTTTGAGGATCCTTCCTACTTTTATTTTAAATTGATTTACGTAACGTTAGTGCCAATTCAAAATAAAACATAACGTTAAAATTGAAAGCTTCGCCCGTGTGTGAAGTGTAATTCATTGCGGTCTGATATTAATACGATTTCTGCAACCAAAAAACCACGCAAGGAGAAGGAGGCCGGATTAGCGAGAGTCTACTGTGTAGTGAAAAGGTTCAAATATTTCGGATAGGTGTTGAAGAAAAATGAAGACATGAAGGATAATATTGCATAGTGATAACAGTTTGCCAATAAGAAGATTGCGAGGGGGAAAATTGAAAGGTTGTAGAAATCGAAACTCCCGTGTACGATATTAAGAATTTCAGGGTAACAGAATGGAGCTAGAAAGGAGGGGTCGAAGACTTTATGGTTCCATACGAGAGTTAAGTGATGAAATTGCAAGTCGTTTATAGCAAAACTTCAAACACAACATAAAGAACTATACGTGTTAAGTAATTATACTGACATGCGAGTGTTAAGTAAACATATACACATAGCAACACCTATTCCTTCTTGCAGCTGCATCAGCTCGCCAGAAAGTGAGGAATGACAAACAAATCACGTGAAGCGCCGTCTGGAGTAAAAAACGGGGAAACACAATTTATACAATCACCCCAGAAGCCCTAAAGTCCGTATGGAGAGATGTCTAAAGAGCGACATGAAGAAGTAAAAGAGTTAAACGACTTAACACATAACTGAACGGCGGCGGAGGAACATTCATAGCAACGAACGCACCTTAATCCTTTAACTAACACGACCATAAAATCATTTCTCGCTCAGAATACCTTATGGCGGAAATTGTTCGTTGCTACGTTCCAAATTTCTGACGCCCCTTTTACGGACTAACAAAAGAAGCATTAGTGCTGGGTTTCCCACGAAACTTCCAATCTGTAGTCTTAATAACCATTGACCTCAGACGTTTTCTGGGGGCCATAACTTCATTCTTCCTTGAAGAAGAGATGCAAGGTCATGAGGGTTAATAATATTAACAGGAAAGAAACCACTTCTGCTTCATTTATTCGATTAGTGGCAAAAAATAGTGATTGAAAGTGACTTCTGCTAATCCCGCATAGGCCTTGCAAATTCAGAGAAAAAGGAGGGGTAAAGAAATCCCACTCATTCTGGGCCTGTGGTTCGGGCTGCTGTGGTCCTATGTACACTGCTGGCCACTCAAAATGCAACACCAAGAAGGACACGAGATAGCAAAGCCAGATTTACTGGACACATAACAACAGATACAAAGATGAAACGATTGAGCTTACAGGCTCGTGCGACTTGCGGAACACGCAGACATCAATAGTTCGTATGGCCCCCATGGCTGGCAACAACGGCCGCTACACGCCGCGGCATCGAACGAAAGAAGCTTTGGATGTGGGCTTGGGGTATGTCGGTCCAGGCTGCTTCCATACCTTGCCACAGTTCATCAGGCGTAGCCGCAGATGGTGCTTGTCGGGCCAATCGGTTGCCGATCAGCGACCATACGTGTCCGATGGGCAACATATCGGGAGAACAGGCGGGCCACGGCAGCAGTGACACCTGGTGGGCCGTGAAGAATTGTTGCACGATGCGTGCCACGTGCGGGCGCGCATTTTCCTGTTGAAACCTGGCCGCTGGCAGGTCCTGCAGGTAAGGGAGGACTACAGGCTCCAAAACGTCGGAGATGTAGCCGTGGCTGTTGAGTGTACCGGCGATGCGTACCAGAGAGGTGCGGGTGTCATATCCAATTGCGTCCCAAACCATAACGCCAGGCGACGGAACGGTATGGCGATGCATAATGCAAGCGTCATACAGTCTCTCGCCGCGGTGCCGCCACACGCAGATCCGACCATCGTGGTGTTGCAGGCAGAAGCAGGATTCGTCGGAGAAGACAATGTCGTGCCATTCCGTAGTCCAGGTGCGGCGTTCAACGGCCCACTGCCGCCGCACTCGCCGGTGGTGTTACGTCACTGGTAATCAGAGCAATGGGCGCTGTGCGACAAGTCCCCGCTCCTGCAGACGATGTCGAACTGTACGTGCTGACACAGGTTGTTGCGCAACACACCTTAATTCCTGCGCTAACGTTCGTAATGTGGTGATGCGAGCCGTCAATGCCTGCCGCACAACATGCCGGTTCTCTCGTTCGGTGGTGTGCCGCGGCTGTGGCAATCGCTCACGTCGGTCCGCCCGTCCCTCCTGCACCGACCGAATCCATACTCGCCTCACTGGGGCTGGATGTCGTTCCACACGGGCGCCGTTGTCTCGGTACGATAAACTGCTGTCACGATAAGCCACTATTCGTCCTCTGTCGAACTCCGAAACGTGCTGGAATGACTGCCGTATTTTGCGACGAGGCATCAGGAAGCTTCCCACACACAGGTCCGGCAGCACAACACACTTCCACTACTTACACCCCGCCTTCTGTGCATTTTTCTTATAGTGCTTCTCGGTGGCGTGCCGGGAGCACATGATTTGCATATGCCCTGCAATGCTAATCGTTTGCATGTCCTCTCGCGGGCGACGCATGCTGCGAATTTCAGGCCAATCGGATGCTTCCTTCTTGGTGTTGCACATTGGGTGGCCAGCAGTGTATATACGGGTGCTTTGTGCGTTATAGTCATTAAAAGGTTAATGATGAGCTAATCGTGCTAAATGAAATACAAAATTCATTGTATAAATATTCTGTAGCTTTCATAGTATTTGAAAGTACGTGAAGCGCTGCTCTAAAATAAAAAGTGCAGTTTCTTTCCGTGAACACTGAGGTACGGCAAAGTGAGGTCTCGGAGGTTTTATTCATCACCGATTTAACAAAAGACATACCTGTGAGTTTCTTGTTCTCCCTGGTCAGAGCAGCGACCTGGTCTCGTAGCTTCTCATTTTCGTGTTGAGCCTTTTGGAGATCGGCAATTTTGTTCCTGAGGTCTTTTTGTGATCCTTCGAACAGAACAGTGACTTCTTCAACCTTAGATTTAAGCTCAATATTGATCCTCTCGATCTGAACGACGCGTTTCTCCAGTGTCTGCACATGTGTGGTTGCCTAAAAATAAACATAAACTCGGTTAACTTGGCTTAGCAAAGGATAAACACATTAATTAGTTAATAAATGTAATTAATAGTCAGCCGCAGGAAATAGAAGGGCCGAAGTGAAATGGATAAATTCTACTAAATAAATTTCGAAACATATAGATTTTACCAGTTTGATCCACATATTATCCTATCCGCCCGGAGGCTGAGTGGTCAGATGCGTAACTTACAGGCTAGTCCTCCAGGCTGGGTTCCGGCTCGAATCCGGATAAGGGTGCTGTGACTATCGTACTGGCGCTGGTTCTCTCCGTTCCCCCGAACTAGTGTCTCTAAATTAGGGACGGGCGACTGCTTATAGTCCTAAGGGTTTTTCATGGTGGTCGTTAAACCTCGAAAAGGAAAATATATTATTCCTCTTACAACTAAGGCTTATTATGAACTTTTCGTAAATTCAGAATATTTCTGTTCGATAACCTATATTAGAGGTCCGCACGAGCCTGGGTCGGATCGGGCCTTTGCTCATTTCTAAGTTGGGAAAACGTGCCGGGCCCGGACCTTCAATATTTCATGTAAAACAGACACGGGCCGAGCAGGTTTTTTCTTTAATGAGCAAAACAATCGCTGTACTGTGCCTTTCTCGTTTGGAAATCTCACAACATACAACAGCAGGATAAGGTTGAATAATTTCCGCTGTTTGAAAAAATAGAAGTTTTACGACATCCTCCCATCCTACAAAACAATTGGAGTAGGTTAGCTTCCTTAGTTTTTCAATGTGAAAGTGGTGCCTTCTCTCGGTCCCTCTCTAACTTCCACCCTCCTCTCATGCTTCAGGGCAGGCTATTAACTGCAGCATTTATAAACCGAGCCACTCGCTTGTAGACGATCTTTTTTTTTTTGTTCTGGTCGGCGGCACTTTGTTCTCTAGATGTGTGAAAAACCTTTAAATTGTCTTAAATGGCACGGGAGAAATGGGCTGGGAGAAACTTATCTGTGTATAAAACTGTGCCGCATTTTTCCTATTTCTACTCTCAGGGAGTCAACAGATGGCAAATGAACCCTTAGGTATCCCAGCCCAGCCGTCTTCAGAACTTCTGGGACAATGGTAAGCTGGACAGTCTGTCGTTGTTTTCCCTAGCATATGCTCAGTTCAGTGTTGCTGATAAATACTCTTTCATACTTATTAAGGAGTTTTAGAAAGCGAAAGACTTTCGTGAAAAAATCGGTTCCGAAGAATATGTGCTTGTAGACAATGTAAAGCAGAACGATCGGACTCATAATACTGGATATTTCGTACTCTCCTCCTTATTCCCAAGGATATTCCGGGTCCGGCGGTAGGCAATGATAATTTGAAAACCCAGAAAATTTGATAGGCATGGAAATTGTCGTTTACATGCAATATTTTTTAGTATACAAGCAACCCCACCACCCCCTCAGACGTCACGTGACTAATACAGTCACAGAAATATTCCGAATTAACGTTTACCGTAATAGAATACGTGTAGCAATTAAGAAAACGAAAACTCTTCAGGAGTCGAATGACCGAGTGCACCAAGTGTCAAATTCGTGTTTTCAGTAATTGTTGAAATTTTACGGGCCGCGCCGGCCCGCCCCGGGCTTTAATTAAAAATATTTGAAACGGGGCTGGGCCGGGGTTTCCAAATTAAGGCCCGTGCAGACCTCTAACCAACATGATTATCTTAAACTGTGAGCTACATTTGCCCTATCAGCTTTAAGTTTCTAATGCTCTAACAGTTGACACTTGATGTTTTGCTACCCAGGTGGCCGAGAAGTACGCTTCTAATCATTCGTCCGAGACGAGTCCTGGTTCGAATTCCACAGGAGGCATAGATAGTGTGTTTATCTTAAATCACTGGCTTTCTCCCTTCCCTGGAACCAACGGCCCTAAATTATGGACCGACGACTGCTTATAGCTCATGGAGTTGCTCATGGTGGTCGTTAAACCCCCGAATAAACAAAAAAAAAATGTTTTTAACAGTTTCTAAGCCTATCAGTTATCATAAAAATTGGTCAATGAACAAGACATCTGCTTATTAAACTGAATGGTATGACGCAGAAACTGCATTCTTCGATGTACCGGAAACCATAGGCGCCGACTTCGTGGTTTCGAGACACTTTTTGAACCCCCAATGATTTTGCCGAGGGTTCCTAAAACCCCTAATATTTTTGCTCGTATTTTGTTTGAAAAATACACGTACGCATATGTGCATAAATTTTGTTTTTCGCCATGAATTCTTCACGTTTTTTATTATTCTTTCCCTGTATAATATATATTGTAGAAAGTGTGTATAGAAATTTACCCCTCAGACTGTTTAATGTGCCTCAAAAAACAATTAGTGTTTGTTCGTGCTCATCAAATTTGACGCGACAGACAAAACCTCAAGTGGCTAAGGTGACTATGCTTGTACCCGGTTCTCCAACTCAAACCACAAATGCTGGGTAAAATTCACGTCCAGAGAATTTGGGGGGCTATGGCGATAAATGGAATTACTTTTCATGTTCTTCGAACTATTCTTGAACCTTCTCTGCAGTGTGGCATGGAGCATTGTCTTGTTGAAAGACGCCAACTCTGCCAGGGAATACAGTAGCCACAAAAGAATGTACTTGGTCAGCCACAATGCTCAAATACGTGACAGCTGCCGGAGTTCTCACTACAGAGGTAATGGGTCCAAGTGTTCTCCAAAAAAATA
This sequence comes from Macrothele yani, assembly GCA_039090855.1. Lineage (NCBI taxonomy): Eukaryota > Metazoa > Arthropoda > Arachnida > Araneae > Macrothelidae > Macrothele > Macrothele yani. Next base: position 99,439,486 of record CM076993.1, read on the forward strand.
TTGCCTAGACCATCACAGTGGATCCAGCTGTCTGGATCCGTCCCACAATGCATCCAGGTGATAAGGCTTCCTTTGGTAAACGTCGCACACGAGCTCGTCCATCGACATGGTGTAACAGAAAACGGGATTCGTCTGACCACGAGACCCTCTTCCAGTCTTCTAGTGTCCAATGTCGATGATTTCGTGCCCACTGCAATCGTTGACGATGGTGAACCGCTGTGAGCATAGGCACACGAATAAGTCAGCGGCTGCGGAGACTCATTTCGGATTTATTTTCGGATTGCATTGGGAAGTTTACCACAATTGAAATGATGGGTAATGTCAGCCACAGTGGCCCTCTTGTTTCTGCGGACAAGACGAGATAGCCTGCGCTGGTCTCTGACGTCAATGAGGCGCCATGACGGCGGCTCGAAGAGTCACCTGTTTCGAACCATCTTTGATAGGTACTAACTACTGCATAGCGTGAGCAGCCTACCAACGCAGCTGTTTCGGACATGCTCTTAGCATGGCGTCTTGCCATAACGATCCGGCCTTTGTCGAAATCAGATAAATCCTTTACTTTTCCCATGTTGAGATGAAACGAAATACGGACAGAGAGCTACGACCCAGGTATCGCTTATATCATTCGCGCGACCTCTGAACGTGACGCTGATTGGCTGCACACGCGCTTATTTGCATAACGCAAAGGTAGTTTTTAAAGCTTTGGGTGATCTGTGTGTCTATCGATGTTAGAATATGTGTCTGAGACCGCAAAAAACAAACAGTTGCACTTTCGTAAATTTAAATCTAAAACACTTTGCTTGAAGCATGTATGCATTGGAAGGAAAATCGCAGATCTCGAAATATCTACTTTGTCTGATAAAGCTGTTATCCGAAAAATAAATTAAATGAATTCCAGTGACAGAAGGATTACTATTTCGTGCAGATTTACATTTGCAATGCTTCACTGAAAATTGAAAAGAGAGAAACACTATCGTTGAAGGAGCTCTCTGTTGCTTGCGCATTGGATAACAACTTGTTTCAGCGCATAATACTTCGTAGTATTGTTTAAAAAAATGTATGCTCCGGCTCGTTTTGCGTCTTTGTTTTGTTCTTTTCGCGAAACATATGCACTTTATGGCTTTCTTTATCCATTTATTGTGTCAATGAAAAATGGCTTGCTTGTTCATGTTATTTTGTTCGCGAAATCGATTTCATTGGATGCTCGTTATTAGGATCAGTAGCTTTGTGGAATTACATTTTCGATTATAAGAACCAATACGGCGCCAGGTTTTCAACAGGATTAGTGTTTGGTATAATAACCTTTTACCAGCAAATCATTAAATCTTAGAAAAATAAAAGTAAGAACTAGAGAGCACCTCAAAAAGGGCAGGATAAAATAAGAGGGTAATTCTTAAGTGCAGTATGGACATTTTTGGTTTTGTCAGCGACGAATTTCTCTTTTTATAAAAAAAGTTTAACAAATGTTTTATTGGACATTCTTTAGCGCATACGTATGGGTTATCAGTATTATATAACATAAGCTACGTGTTACGTTTTCCACACAGGAGGTGATATTCTTATAATTTCGGCTTATGATAACCGGAGTTTAATAAGATCAAAATGTGATTTTTTATCGTTATCACAGTAACCAACGGGTGCCTTTACTTTATTTTATTTTATTTCCCTTTTTGCATTTGCTTTGGAAATCTATGAATCATTTGATTAACTTTCTTCAATTTATGTTTTTAGCAGATATATACACTGAAGAGCAATTGAATTAGAGACAGCTGGCGTTACGCAAATATGGCGCTGTGGGCGGCTCTGTAAACAGAAACGACATGACGTATGCAGCGATCGGACAATATAAGGAGTGTTGCGACGGGAATCAGTAAGAGTCGGACGTAGTATGGGTAAGGCGAAGGATCTAAGCGCATTAGATCCTGGGCAAATTGTCGGGGCCCGACATATGGGTCACTCCATCTCGGAAGTCGTGCAGACACTGGGATTTTCACGAGCCACTGTGTCACGGGTGCACCGTGAGTACATCGAATCTGGTAAAACCATCCCTGCAAGGGCCAACTGCCGTGCACAGCAGCGTGTGGGGGAGCGGGATCATCGTCGGCTAGCTCGCATTGTAACAGTGGATAGACGGGCCTCAGTGCAAGAAATCACTCAGCAATTTAACGCTGGTTCACAAAAACGTGTAAGCAGCAACACCATCCAGAACCATCTCCTCGCTATGGGGTACAGAAGCCATCGTCCCACGAGGGTACCGCTTCTGACCGCACATCACAGGGTGCAAAGATTAGAACATCGCCACTGGACCCTAGACATGTAGAAAATGTTGCCTGGACTGATGAGTCAAGATTCACGTTGGTACATGCGGATGACAGGATACGAGTACGGCGCAAACCACATGAAGCAATGGATCCTTCTTGCCAGCAGGGTACTCTTCAAGCTGGTGGGGGTGGCATTCTTGTCTGGGGACTGTTTACGTTGACTGAAATATGACCCCTGGTACGTGTGACATCTTCCCTCACAGGTCAACGTTACCGAGATATCCTGGACGACCATTTGCTCCCGTTTGTGCGTCTTCAACATCCCACTGGGGACCTCATCCTGCAACAAGACAATGCACCGTGCCAGCGCTCCCGAATTGTATCCGAATGGTTGGATGAACACTCCACCGACGTGACCTCGCTTCCTTGGCTAGATAGGTCACCTGACCTCAATCCCATCGAGAGATATGTTCGAGGCTCTGACCCCCCATTAAATCTTCGTGAACTGTGGGAGCTTGTTCAAAGGTCGTGGATACGTATGGCTTCCCAACGCTTCCTGTGTCTTGTGGAGTCCATGCCGAGACGAATTGCCGCCGTCATCAGGGCGGAAGGTGGTGCTACACGTTACTAGACAGGTATCTCGAATTCAATTGCTTTTCAGTGTACATGCATTGCATGTATCTTATGAAAAATGAAATAAAATGGTTATCTCATTTCTTCTGCTTCCTTCATGAAAGCTATACCCTACATGATTCATCAGATGTTTTTTTTTTTTTTTTTTTTTTTTAAGGAATGAAGAAACTATGTAGGTGTTTTGTTTTCCTTTTTCATGAAATGTATAAACATGTTTTTTTTTTTTTTTTTTTTTTTTTAATTGGAGGTTTAACGACCACCGTGAGCAACTCAATGGGCTATAAGCAGTCGCCCGTCCCTAATTTAGGGTCACTGGTTCCAGGGAAGGGGGAGAACCAGTGCCGTAAGACAAACACAACATCCATGCCTCACCGGGATTCGAACCCGGACCCCCTTCGGACGAATGATCAGAGGCCATCGCTTAGACCACTGCGCCACCGGGGCGGCTAAACATGGTTTGCTAAATTTTACTTTTTCCACAAAATTCATCACAGGTCCGTAGAGAGCTAGCTAGGGTCCCAGTGCAATAAAATCTCCGGGCTCCCTCCACCACCTCGGCTCCTCCACTAACCCCACATAATCCATATTTCCGTTTCCTCGCCTACCCCCCACCTTCCATTCCCCTACTTCCCGACAACCCAACAGGTTGCAACTCTTCAATCTTTTTTTTTTTGCGGTGGATAATTTTTCATATACTCCCCTCCGTAAACAAACCCTCCCTTTCGAGAAAAAAAGCTTTCGCAGAAAACTCTTGAACGCCATCTACCGACAGACATTCTTATTTTTTTAGTACTTTTCCATAATCATCACATTTTCCACCTTTCATTTATAGAGTGTAATATATGTACGTCTAAAGATGCAGCCTCTGGTAAAGTATCCACAAAGAGTTCTCCTAAGTAAACATTAAATTTTGTATTTTCTCTTTTAAGTTGCCGCTGTGGACAGGACGACTTCATCGGTCATCGGAACAAAGAAAAATAAACGAAGTCGGAATTACGCACAAGGACACTATATTCATTTATAAAAATTGCCGCAATGCAGAAATAATGAGTTAAGCATACAATAAAAAGACAAAAGATGCCGGTTTCTGGTGGGAAACACAAAGTGACAAAATTCACACGATGAGAATTGTCTACAGCCTTTTGATGACTAGCAACAACGTTGTTTTTTGTTTTTTTTATTGGAGGTTTAACGACCACCGTGAGCAACTCAATGGGCTATAAGCAGTCGCCCGTCCCTAATTTAGGGTCACTGGTTCCAGGGAAGGGAGAGAGCCAGTGCCGTAAGACAAACACAACATCCATGCCTCACCGGGATTCGAACCCGGACCCCGTTCGGACGAATGATCAGAGGCCATCGCTTAGACCACTGCGCCACCGGGGCGGCCAACAACGTTGTATATCATACACCATGATCTGTGTCGGTGAGTAGCACAGCAACACAGAGAACCCAAAGTGTGGTGTCGGCGTGTCGTTGGACAGGAAAGAAGAAATGGAAAACGTAATATGGAGAGTTCGTTTGATTTGCCGCAGGTAACCCACGCACGTGTTGCAGTTAGCCTGGGAACTCGAGTAACATTGTAACACTTCGGCGTTTTTTTATTGTATTTAAAGCAAGTTTTGAATTTATTACATGTTTTACATTTATGACATAAATTACGCATTTCTACGCGTATTTTACGCGTCACGTAGAAAATATTTTTTTACGCGTAACTTCCCAGCCTGTGGACACCATAGAATAGCAATTAGAAAAAAAAATTACCTCAGAAACGGGTACTGGGTCCCCTTAAGGGCCCAGGTATCGGTGCCATAGCACCGCCTCCCCTCCCCTCCCCTCCCCTCTCGTCCCGCCTGAAATTCATGCATAGAACTTCTCATTTTCTTTTCTTTATTTTTCACGGTTTCTACAATTTTTGCATTATTACATTATAACGTACACTGAAGAAACAAATTATTGAAAACACCCAATAGCAATCAGAAAAGTATCATCCTCACTTGCGTACGCATTGTGACGTTCAGATGGCTTTATAAACAGCTAAAGAGCGCGGTAATACGAAATCTGGACCCTTGAGGACTCGCAAAACGTCACGTGGTCCGGTAAATCACGTTTTCGGCAAATACCAAAAACCTTGGAGTAGCAGAGACTAGCAAACTTAATGCTAACGGTTTTGAAACAAAGGAGATCAATTGAACATGCGGCGCCATCTATGAATATGGGATAGTTGGCAGTGAACAGATAGTTGCCTATTGAAAAGCAAGAATGTTTGATTCAATTCATAGTGTACTGCAGAAATTATGTAGAAAGAATTTTCGCGTACGACTCGAAAATTTTCTAGATCAAATTGTAAGTAGTAAATATTCATATCCCAGAAAAAAAAACTAGTAAGCAGGAAAATACGAGGCTATATCGCGACTGGCGATATACACAGAGCAGAGAAATAAAAAAAAAGAAGAAAGAAATATACAAAACAGGAAAATTTCGTGTCATATACACTTAAATCGTAAAGATATATCAAAATCTTAAAGATTTAGAACCAAAACACACAAACACGTTAACACACTTTTAGTCACTCCCCACAATGGCGGTATACCAGAAGTAGCATGCTCTTTACCAGTCTATTCTCCTCCAATGTCTTTATCTATAATAATACACGCCGATAGACAGGCCATAATATGACGTCAACAAATAACGCACCCTGTAACTGAAAACCTAACAACTCATTTATTACGTCATCGTAAGCAGACTGCATGTTTGTTTCCTGCGCTCATCAGCCGAAGTGAATACTAGGTTTCTGATGTAGTCTGAACAGGCAAAACAGCAGATGTTCAAATGTAGTCTTTATTTGTAGGGTTCAGCAAACCGACTGGATTCGTGATACAGCTTTACTATAGAGGGTGTTAAGTTATGTCACTAGTCAAGACAGTTATATATATAGTGTGAAAGAAATATTCTTTTCATAATACGTGGCCAATACGTCATGGTAATTAACACAGCAATCAGAAATCGCTGGATTGACAGTTATTACTGTTTCTCACGTAATAGCAGGGATATTCGATGGTCCCCAGATAAGGCAGCTCATAAACGATCCATATTTCATAGATTCAATGGACGACATTGAGTCTTTGTTTAGACTTCGTTTGTTCTAGTTGTCAAACGCTTTCTTGGCAAATATGAGGCAGACAACTACTCTGAATTAGTTGAGGATATGCTCTCCCATTTTAATAAGCTCGGCTGTAATACTGTATGAGCATCAAGGTCCATTACCTACACAGCCACCTAGATCGCTTTCCACAAAACCTTGATGATTTAAGCGAAGAGCAAGGTGAAAGATTTCAACACAAGAGCATATAAACTGATCAGTCACCAGGGTAGGTGGGATATCCACATGATGTATATAAAGACAGATACCAGGGTAGGTGGGATATCCACATGATGTCAGATTACTGCTGGAACTTTCAGCGGGACTGTCCTCGTAGATTTCACTCTAGAAAGTCCTATAAAAGACGTTTCTCATATGTTGAATGACTGATCAGTTTATATGCTCTTGTGTTGAAATATACAGATTTAGTAATATGTCCTTGTTTCAATAGTATGTATACAGTATCAATATTTGTCAAGATCATGTCAAAAATAGTCCTATAAAAGACGTTTCTCATATATTGAATGACTGATCATTTTATATGCTCTTGTGCTGAAATTTACAGATTTAGTAATATATGCTTGTTTCAGCAGTATGTATATAGTATCAATATTTGTCAAGATCATGTCAAAAATAGCAGAATAGCAGATAATGCGATGTAGGATCCCGACTTTTGACGGATGACCGGTGGAATCAGCATGGGTATGCTCTATCTCTAAAACTAGAGCTGATAGGGCAAAACTGATGCCATTTTTTGGAATCAGCATCCCTAATATATCCAAGAATAATTTTTACTTTCAAGGCACCAAAATGTGTGTTGGGTAGTGTTAGTGTTATCAAGACAGTTTTGCTTTTATAGCTAACTCAGTTGCTTTTGTGACACGAAGTACTATAAACAACAACTATGTACAAACACCTGCTCTTCCGTCTGTTTAGGCTCTGCCTATTCTCGTCGATAGACGAACGCGAATTACTGTAATTATTCACGATGTTATTAATAAAAACCTTGGGTGGAGTAGCTAGTGGGACACCTTGTATATGAATACTTCCAACGTCAAATATAGTCTAGTAGTTAATGAAATAAGAAACATCACGATCTCCTGTATTCAATTCATTGCTCGAAATGCATGCAGTTTCTGTTTGTTGGGTTGCTTATTTATTTATTTTCGGATTGCAGTATTGTTTTCCTTCGATATATTAAATCTTTCATTAAAACTTGTTTAGGAACCTTTCGGTATTTCTACTACGTCTTCAGTAAACCCGAAAACTGATTTGAAAGCTTAGTGTCTGCTGTGTTTTCGATACGTCCAGTGCGTCCAGAAATTCAAAAGCAGTTTCTTGGAGACGACGCTTTCCAAAAGAGCGGAGCAAACAGAGACCGAATAATCCAAGAACTGTTTTGCTCTTTCAAAGGCTTTCAGTTATCGATTGCGATCATATAGCTCCACACAGCATTCCGACTGCAGAAAACAGTTGTTTGTTTGGAACTCAGGAATAGTTAATTGCTCTGCCAGTCTAAACAAAAGGAGCAAAGAGTTAATGACATTCCTGCAACTTGAGATATTGGAATTTTCTACCACATACGTATTATCTAGATATTTGGTTTCGGCCATTTAAATCAAAGAAAAATCGGCTATCTTATTAAAACAGCTCTACCTTTCAAAAAATGTGTCATGATGTCTTGTATGACAAATTCTTTGATCAACTTTCAGTGTGAAAAGGAGCAGCCTTAAGATGCATTGCATTGCCTTGTGCTTGAATTCTACTTTAAAATGTCACACAAAGCAACGACTTAACATGAAATGGTAAAATTTCGTATAGGCCAAATCAATGTAGTTATTCTTTGTTTAAAAAAACTGAGTCTAATGAAAATTATAATTATCGGTAGATATATATGAGTATGTTTCTTCAGTTCCATTTTCGTTCATCAAAATTTAATTTTCCTTCAATAAAATTTAATTTTTTTGGTCTTTCATACGTACAATTTCAGTATTTTCACCATCGGCGCTACCACACGTTTTCCAAACTGTCTTCTTCATTAGTTTTCTTCATGTCAGAATCAGAATTTACATTAAAGTTTCTCAGGAGCTTTAAACTTGGTACAGCAGCGTTCTTTAGCGCTTTGCTGAGAAGGTTTCGAAGTCTTCCTCAGGAAAATGTGTCGCGCAAATATCTGAATTCATTTCGTTGAAACTGTTAGGTCGTTTATACCAAAATTTCCATGTTTTATGTAAAACTTCATTTTTTGGAAACCTATGGCAATGAATGCTATCCTCTCTAGTTTTGGAATAATAATTCGGGCACGTTGGTATCACGCACGCACCAGGCATGTTCAATGGTTAATATATGTCCAAAACAAAGAAAATAAGTTTTCTACAAAAACGAAGCTGTAAATTCTCGGATGTGAGACACAATGTTTAACAGACTTCAGACCGCAAGGAATGAAGTAAGAAGCCTTAGGCGACAGAGTGTAAGGTAGGAGCCGTAGAGGATGGTGACGACACGAAAACGATTCTTGAGACACTGACCAGCGGAAGTGTCGGAGAAGCCTAACCTTGGTGTCTACTAACCTTTAGGTAAAGGGGTAAGATTCCCTCTCCCTTCCCCAAAGGAAGTAATTAGGAATCTGCAGCGTAATGTCTAATCAATCGCGTCAGCACAGATCACTGTAGTTAAAGGAATTTTGTCTGGAAATATACAATCCTCATGAAATGACTCATCACCAACTTGAAATTTCTTATTGGACGACAGATCTGACGATTGTTCAATACTGTTGTTGCTTACAGATTTTAGTGAAGATTTGTAGGCACAAAGCAGGATGTAATAAAGAGCAATTTAGAGTAAAAAGTTTCTGTTTGGGCATTCTTACCTTCCTCTTCTCGAGATTTGGACATCAGGTATAGTACCTGTTTCTGCTTTTAAGCATCTGAACTTTGCATGCTTGCAAGGCCATTGACAAATCCCATCAGTTATTCCGAAATGCTATGGAATCAAACAGTCAAGAGGATCTTTGACAAATGTCATCAAAATGTTGCCTGACAGACGATTTCAAAAATGACGCTGAACCATACCATTAATTTACTTCACATTCACGATATTAAATTTCAAAATTGAAATGATTGTGGGTATATTTTGTATAGCAGCAAGTATTTCTAAAACTTTTATTACTTAGTAATGGGTTCGAACAAAGATACGGTTCCGTATTTCACTAGGATGAATAAACTTGACAATTGACATGTCTGTTTAAATTTCGCACACTAAATAATTTACAATGTACTAATGTTTTTTGGTTATAGAAGATAACGTTGTTCGATAAATAAAACTTTTGAAAAAACATTTGTGTAGGAAAATCAGTTTTAGAAGTTGAGTGGAACAGTATTTATTATGAACAGTGGGCATATTTGTGTTCATTTTGTTAGAACTGCTCTCCTTTTTGCAGATTCGTAAATTAAACTGACAATACAGTTTCAAAATAGGCAATACGAATAAAATGTTGAGCTTAATTCACAATATTTACCTTTTCCAAATCCATGACAAGTACTTCCACTTCACTCTGGAGACGAGATTTAGCCTTCTCCAAAGAGCTACATTTGTTCAAAAGAGATTCCAATTGTTCTTCATATTCGGCTGTCTTCTGTGTTATCTTGCGCCTGAAAAGAAAGCGAAACAATAAAGCTTCCTATCCCTGATATACACCATGCACTGCAGAACATTTCTAACCGAAACAAAAGCACTGAATCGCAACGAACCGACTGTAAATTCGTATGATGGAAAATCGGCATCTTAAGGTGGATCCACCTAAAAATTCCGCCTAATGTTTCCAATGGTAAAAAAATTCTACAGACATTTTCTTCGCAGTTAATGTGTTCCCACGGATGAAAGTTAGCACATCAATAAAAGACAATTTAAATTTACCATGGCATACTTAATACTTGCTCTAAGTTCATCATCATCATCATTGTCAACCATTATCAATCCACTGCTGGACGAAGGTCTCCCCAAGTTTCCTCCACAACGGTCTGTCTTGTGCCAGTCTCCTCCATGTCACTCCCGCATATTTACGAATTTCATCCACCCATCTCCCATGTGGTCTTTTTCTGGGTCTTTTCCTGTCCCTTGGAATCCAATCTAAAATTTCGGCTGTCCATCTATGGTCTGTCCTTCTGGCAGTATGTCCAGCCCATTGCCATTTCAGGGATTTAACTCTGATCATGATGTCCTCCACTCTCGTCATTTTTCGGATCCACGAGTTCCTCTTCTTATCTCTCCTGGTTATACCAAGCATGCACCTCTCCATGCTTCTTTGAGTTGTCTGCAGCCTTTGTATGTCTCTTTTAGTTAAGGTCCATGTCTCTGCACCATACGTAAGCACTGGAAGGATGCATTGATCAAACACTTTTCTTTTAAGACATAATGGCATATTGCTCTTGAAAATTATGCTGTTTCTTCCAAAAGCTCTCCAGGCAAGTTTTGTACGCCGATTAATTTCTTCATCAATGTGACCCTCACTTGATATCTGCTGTCCAAGATAAACATACGTATCTGTTATCTCCAGTTTTTCTCCATCAATCGATAAATCTTCATTTCTTGTAAAAGCATTGAACATCACTTTTGTCTTCTGAAAGTTCATTTTTAATCCCACTTCTTTACTCTTGTCAGCAAGTTCCTGGATCATACTCTGCAGCTCTGATGGGGTAGTTGCAAAAATGACTACGTCATCAGCAAAACGAAGGTGGGTTAGATAATCTCCATTAATCTTTATCCCTTTGTTTTCCCAGTTCAGTGATTGAAAGACATTTTCCAATGTGGCATTAAAGAGCTTCGGAGATATGGTGTCACCTTGTCTCACTCCCTTTCCAATTTTTATGTGTGTTGTATTTTCAAACAGCCGAATCTTTGCACTTGCATTTTCATAGATGTTATTAATAATATTAATGTATGCATCTTCAATACCGCAGGATTTCAGAGCCGTGGTAACTGCTGATGGTTTCACCGAATCAAAGGCTTTTTCATAATCGATAAAAGCCATGCACAATGGAAGTTCATATTCCCTCGCTCTTTCAATTAGTTCTCTCAGTACGTGGATATGATCTATTGTGCTGTAGCCACTCCTGAATCCAGCTTGTTCTCTCGGTTGAGCCATGTCCAGTGTCAATCAATAATTTCTCTCTGGGTAGTGTTGAGATCTGCTAATAGTTGGCGCCACCTGTATAGATCGCTTACTAATTGCAATCATGTCGCATTGTTTCAATAATTCTAATAATTTTCGGAATGAAATCCACATGAGTCTAACTATGCAATAGTCTGGAAGGTTTTGAATGAATTGCGCAATTTAGATAAAATTTTCTGACAATAATTTAACTTAGAATGTTAACAGACCTGAACATACTACTGATTTTTAATTCCGAAATAAACCAGCAAGTTCACTTTCCTACAATTTTTAGCTAAATTATTACCTGAAAATTTAACCTAAGTGGCTGAATTCGTTCCAAATATTTCTGACTATCGCATGGTCACACTCAAGTGCTGATTCCATTCCGAAAGTTAATACTCGTAGAATTATTGGGGGAATGCAACATGATTACAATTAGTAAGCGTACAGGTGTCGATATCTATTAGCAGTCTCAACACTAACCAAGGAATAACTATTGATTTTAATATAATAATGGTTCAGCTTTAACGAATATAGTATTAAGAACACTGTGCTATAATATAAAGTTATTTTTATCGATGTGCAAATTTTCATTCTTGAGAATACATTGATTGCGAAGAAAATGTCTACGGAAGATTTTACTACAGGAAACATAGGGAAGAATTTTTAGGTGGATCCACCTTAAGGTGGACGTCAAGTAATTTTGCTTCCTATACTTATAATGGAAAAGCTTTTGTACACATTTCCTTCACAATTAGTGTGTTCCCAGGGATGAAAATTTGAACATCGATTAAAATAACTTCATATTATAACTTGGAATACTTAATATTTTATAAAACATAACCATAATTATATTAAAAATCAATAACTTTTCCTTTGGTAGTGTTGAAACCAGTAAAAAGATGGCGCGACCTGTACTTTGATGACGTCAGAAGACAAACAAATGTTGTATTGCATAATTATGATTATGTTTTAGAAAATATTATGTATTCCAAGTTATAAAATGAAGCTATTTTAATCGATGTTCAAATTTTCCTTCTTGAGAACGCATTTATTGTGAAGAAAATGTGTGCAGAAGTTTTTCAATTGGAAGTATAGGAAGCAAAATTACTTGATATCCACCTTAACAACATCCATAAAAGTCAAGCAAATAATAATGAAGTGTCCTGCAAGTACATCTATAGAAGATCTAAATATAGTTAAAAACAGCGAAGAAACATTTTCGCGAGCGAAATGCCGAATATTTAGGAGTTTAAAGTTTTCTTCGGAATACAAGTGCTTAACAAGTTTGTTTGACAATTAGAAACAAGTTATTCAAAGGATACAGTAGATCAGAAATCAAAGCAACCATTCACATGTTGGGATTTTTAAACGAATTATTATAGGTATTTAATCTGAGACGCATTTTTAGCACGTCTTTTGTAAAAAAAGATCGGGCTTCTGTTATCGGTTTGTTCGTCCGTCCGTCCGTCCGTCCGTCTGTACCCACGATATCTCAGTAACTATTAGTCCGATTTGAAAAATTCTTTTTGCATTGGGAAGCTTGAAATATGCAAATGAAGATCCTTTATTTCTCTTTTTTTACAATGTACAATTTCGCCGGTAGAGGGCGTAAATGCAGATGATGTCCAATTCAAAAATACGTTTTATTCCACATATTTGCTTCTAAACATCCGATTGAAAAAAATTTATATCTTTCGATTCCATTTATGCCGAAAAGTATTTTAGATATAGTTACTTTTTCAAATTACGCATAGATTTTCCGCTTGGGGGCGTAATAGTAAATTACATTTTTCCCCGATAACTCTTCCTTTTAAAACTCCGATTTGAAAAAATTTTCTTCAGCGGATACATCTCCGGATGGAAAATTTTCTGCATATAATTTCAAAATTTTTGGTAAAGAATACTTTGGCCACCAGGGGGCGTAAGTGTTAATTTTTGCTTCTGATGTATTTGCCATAAAATCGTAGCTTCTAAAACATCGATTCAAAAATTCTTTCGTGGACTGATGCCACTCACATCAATAAACCTTTTCGGAATATTTTCTTCTTAAAATATTCCACAGTTTCTCCGCCAGGGGGCGTAGATGTACATCTTATTTTTGTCAATATCTCTACTTCTATGAATCCGATTTTAAAACTTCTTTCTTTGTTGGATAGTGTTTTCCGTGTGACATGTTTTTCATATAATTTCAAAATTTTCAAGTAATTCATAGACTTCCCGCTAGGGGGCGTAGAGGTAAATTGCATTTCCCCCTATATCTCTGCTTCTAAATCTCCGATTTGACAAATTATTTCTGCACCGGATACAGCTCCTGATGGGAAATCGTTTGCACATAATTTCTAATTTTTGTAAAAAATATAGTTTGGCCACCAGGGGGCGAAAATCTTAATTTCCTCTTGTGTTGTATTTGCAGCAAAATATGAGCTTCTAAATTCTCGATTGAAAAAAACGTCGTTTGTTGACCGATACTACTTATGTCGACAAACCTTTTAGGAAAAATTTCTTCTTGAAAAAAGGCATGGTTTCTACGCCAGGGAGCGTAGATGTATATCTTATTTTTGTCAATATCTCTACTTTTAAGAGTACGATTTGAAAAATTCCTTCTTTGTTGGATAGTGTTTCCGATGCGAAATGTTTTTCTAATAAATTCAAAATTTTCAAGTAAATCATACACTTTCCGCTAGGGGGCACAAAGGTAAATTGCGTTTTCTGTGTTATTTCTGCTCCTAAAGCTCTGATTTGAAAAATTCTTCCTGTATCGCATACAAGACCTGATGGAAAATATTTTTCACATAATTTCTAATGTTTGGTAAAGAATGGTTTATCCACCAGGGGTCATATCTGTGGGAACACATTAACTGCGAAAAAATTTCTGCTTCTGAAGTATTTGTTGCAAAATCTGGGCTCCTGAAAACTCGACTAATTTTTGTTTCATCGACCGATACCGCTTATACAGATAAACCTTTTGAAAATACTTTCTTCCTGAAAATAATGCATGGTTTTCCCACCAGGGGACGTAAAGTCACATTTTATTTTTGTTAATATCTCTGTTTCTAAGAGTTCGCAAGCTCGCGATTCCGTTTACAGCAATATCTGAGGGATTAAAAACCCGATTGAAAATCTTCTTTCTTTGGTCAGATCTATTGTTTTCCATACCGGTTCCATTGACTTTGAATCGCTTTGATAAATTTAATATGCGTCAGAACGGATTCAAAAGACGTGCTTATTACACCCGAAAATTCGGTGTCAACTTTCTTGTTTCTTTTCGGGGTACCACAAAAAACGATTGCTTTATTCTAAAGATAAGTGATTCCAATGGATGGCCTTCAAAAATATTAAAACGAAAAGGCTTCTGATCATGAGTGCTATCCTTACAAATGGTCAGCAGTTAGATGAAGATATTATGAGGGAAACCATTTTGGGGGGCCTCTGCGATTTATATTAAGGTTTTAGAATTATTCCCTCTCAAACCATAATGTTGAATATCCTCCAATTAAAGGAAAGTCTCATTTGTTTTCCTTTCAGGACTCTTATTTCAGAAACCCTACTGGTCTAGTCTGGGATTATTAACAATAGGTTTACTGGGCTCCCAGTGTTTGAGAAAGGATAAATGAATGCCCAGCGTTATTGTGAGGAGGTCATTTTAGAGCATGTAAGGCTGTTTCGTAATGCTGTGGGAAATTCTTTCGTTTTTATGGATGAATACGCCCGTCTTCATCGATCATCATGTGTGGATGAACTGTTGGAGAGCAAGGGGATCAACCAAACCGAGTGCCCCGAACTGAAACCGATCAAAAATGCTTGGGACGCTCTGGGGAGGCGAACTACTGAACACGAACCCCCACTTGGCCACCAAAAAGACTCTGTGAGGGCGCTGAAAGAAGAATGGAGGAATCTCCCTCAGGATCTTCTGAACAATCTCGTGAAAAGCATGGCCCACAGATGCCAAACATGCATTGCAGTTAGCATTGCAGTTAGCAGTGGATTGATAATGGTTGACAATGATGATGATGATGATGATATACCCTATTAAAATGATCCATGAAAAATTATTAATATTTTTTCTGTCAATTTTAGTTATTGTAAGCCAATATCAGGAAAAGGTATGTTTTGTTCTTTTATCGATTGTCTGTATTAATAAGCACAAATTCATGTTTATTTATGTGTGTACGTGTCTTTTTCATCTTGTTTTACTCCTTATTAAAATATTTCCAACCACATCCTGTTGGAGTAAAAGTATGCTAAGGAAATACATGTATAAGTGATCCTTAATTTTTGGACATCAGTGTACAAGGTAAATAAACTAAAGCTAAAGCTACAAAAATAATATGAGTGATATCTACAATAAGCAAATAATTTAACGAATGTAAAAATTATATTAACAGTCTAAAATTTGAAATTTTGCCTGTTACATGTTACGTCGGACGTAATTCTTGTTTGTTTTGTGCTTGTCATGTTTGCTGTTTTTAAAGGTTTTTGGATTACCTCTGATGCGGACATTAAGATATTTCTGGATGCAAAATACACTCTAACGTTTTCTAAACAGAGATTAATTGACTGAAAGACGGCAAGGGGAGGGGAGAAAAGGCACCATGTGCTCAGAGGATGTACACTGAAGTGCCAAAAGTCATGGGACAGCAGTATGCAAATTTTTAACTGACGCTGCTGTCGTATAAAGTCTTCAACACACGCCACGATTTTTATCAATTGCAAGGTGTAATCTCGTGAGTCAGGTTGAACAACCGCCAGTAGGATTATGGCAAGCCGACGCGAGCTATTGGAGCTTGAACGAGGCATGGTAGTGGGAGCCAGACGGATGGGACATTCAATTTCCGAAGTTGTGCGAACATTCAACATTCCTCGATCCACCCTGTGTCACGTATGTACGGAGAATACCTCATGGAAGGCATTACCACCCACCGTGGACAGCGCAGTGGCCGACCACGGGGTGAGAATGACCGTTGCCAGCCAAATCTACCCAGTATTGTCCATGCTGACAAACAAGGGGCACTGGCTCAAATAATATCTACATTCAATGCAAGAGGTACCAGAGACATACCCATCAGGTAAGTGCAGCGTAATTTAGCGTCCTTGGGGTATGGGAGCAGAAGACCCACCAGAGTGCCTTTTGTTAAAACCACGACATCGGACACAGCGCTTCACCTGGGCTCGTGAACGCGATAATTGAACCCTGGAAGACTGGCAACATGTGGCATGGTATGATGAGTCATGCTACCAGTTGTTACGAGCTGATGGTAGGGTTCGAGTGTGGCACAGACCCCATGATCCCATGGACCCGAGCTGCTAACAAGGCACTGTGCAAACTGGTGGTGGTTCCATACATGTGTGAGGTGTCTTTCCGTGGTACGGTTTGGGTCCTCTAGTCTTCGTAAACACGTCATTAACAGGTAATCGCTTCGTTGCTCTGCTGGGTGACCATTTGCAGCCCTTCATCAACTTCATGTACCACAACAACGATGGGATTTTCCAAGCGGACAATGCACCATGTCATAGGGCCCAAGTTGCCCAAAATCTGTTAGAGGAGCATTCTGGACAGTTTCAACGTATGATGTGGCCACAGCGTTTACCCGAAATGAGCCCAATAGAGTACTTATGGGACTTGCTGGAAAATTTGATTTGCAACCACCTACAAATACCAGGGAACTGTGGATGGCTTTTCAGACGGCATGGCTTAACATCTTTCCAGGAGTCTTCCGGACACTTGTGGAATCGATGTCACGTCAAGTTGCTGCACTTCTCCGGGCTACAGGAGGTCCTGCAAGACACTAGACACGTATTCCATGACTTTTGTCATTTCAGTGTATGTTTAGCAAGCGTGGAGGAGGAGGAAGTGGGATGTAGTAAAAAATGCAATTAAAACATTCTTGTCTTCATGCGAACTGAATTGTCTGTAAGAGAAACAACAGAATGTTGTCAACTTCAGGTAATAATCCCTTGTTTTCCAGTGAAAAAACTGGGTGAATGCCATTCATTTTGTTTGCTGATAACCGAGCTAAACTTCGGCATATGCGGTTTCTCCGAAAGTTATTTTTCGAAATGTGCGAATGTGCGGTTAAAATAACAAGGGAGAACATTACAAAGTTCAAGAGATCTGTAAACACCACGGTTTATGCGAACTTGTTATATGTGGGTTTGCTTCACTTAACGCCACCCTAATGCTTTGAGCACCTGCAAATCGAAGACCATGTTCCAACCTCGGCCTTTTGGTGGATCCACCTAAAACTTTGCCATTTGCTTCCGATGGTAAAAACTTCTGTAGACATTTTCTTCGCAAATTAATGCATTTCCAAGGAAGAAAATTTGTACATCGACAAATTTGATGAAAAATTGTACGGCGACATCTGAAACTTATCATTTCCTAAACCTTAACCGTTATTATAATAAAAATCAATAACTTTTCCTGTGGTAGTTTTGAGACCTGCAAATAGATGGCACCACATATACATGTGACTTACTAAAAGCATTCACGTTGCATTTTTAAAATAATTTTATCAAATTTCGGGATGGAATCAACACTTGAGTGCATTCATGCGATAGTCTGAAATGTTTCGAATGATTTGAGCCATTTAGATTAAATTTGCTAATAATAATTTAGCTGAAAATGTTAACAGAACTGTAGGTGCTGCTGATTTGTAATTCCAAAATAAGGCAGCAATCTCACTCTGCGACATTTTCAGCTGAATTATTGTCAGAAATTTAATCAAAGTGGCTCAAATCATTCTAAACATTCCGAACTATCGCATGGATAGACTGAAGTGTCGATTCATTTGCACATGTGCACAAGGAAGCCATTTATTAGCTCGTCTCAACACCACCAAAGGAAAAGTCATTGATTTTTAATATGAATTTCCTGAAGTTTCAGATAATACTAAGTATACTAGGCTAAAATATGAAATAATTTTAATGATGTGCAAATCTTCATCCTTAGGAATGCATTAGTTCTAAAGAAAATGTCTACAGAAATTTTTACTATTGGAAACATAGGGCAAAGCTTTTAGGCGGATCCACATTAACCCTTTAATGACCATGACTCTGAAATCTAGTATCTCTCTAAGTACCATAACGCCCGAAACTATCTGTTGTTTCACTTTGTTTAGCAACAGCAATGGTGACTGACGGTGACTCCTGCTGATCTCTCATAGGTCGCGCATATTAAAAGAACAGATACAGAACAGAGAAAGCGTAATTCCTGAGAAAGGTAAAACAGACGCAAATTTATTTATTTCTCGAATAATCCAATATTAATCGACATGTCACTGCGCCATTTAAAATCAGGTTTAACAAGATCCCATTAAAGGTTTATTACATGAAAATATATTATTGACAAGTTAAAATCTACTAGATCTTTCGTGTCGATAAAAATCAACTAGATCTTTCAGCGTCGATTATTATTGGATTATTCGAGTGGTGCACGACAACTAATTATGCGTTATTTCTTTCTCTTTTTTTTAAATTTTTTTTTTTTTGATTGGAGGTTTAACGACCACCGTGAGCAACTCATTTTTTAAATTTCGGTAGATCTACTATAATAAAGTAATACATGTATATCATAAAATAATATGCAGAAAACTGAAATATAGACGTTATTAAGCTGTTCCGTCAAGCATTAAGTACGACTGAATGCCCAGAAACGTACAGTGCTGTAACTTTCTCGGTGCACTACTCCGTGGCTTAGCGTGACGTCACAGAAACGATGGCCAAGCCCGTAAAGAGAGAAAGGTGAGTCCTGGGAGCTCCGGCCAAGCTCTAGGTTTCAGTTACTACTCGTAGGCATTTAATTGCATGCTGTACTGCTCGAAATATCAAAAGGCACGAAGTCCTGAATGTTAATGGAAAATAATTTAAAGACACTCTATACATTCTAATTTTCAAAATACCATGCGTTTTACTTTACTCTTAAGTTGCTCTTTTACTTCATTATTAGTGATAAAAAAAGGATTGCAATAGGTCTGGTTGTGACATCCTAATTTTCTCTGTAAGTTCGTAACCACGAATTTTCTCACCGAGAGGATTTTCAGGAAAGGAACCCTTGCAATTGGAAAAGGGCCACTGTGTTTACATTTTCATAAAATGCTCTCCGTATGGAAATAGAAGTGATTTTTTTTATCACTTTCTGTGCCTACAAACGAAATGATTTTGAAAATACGTATTAAATTTCTAGAGGATTTCCTTTTCTCCGACATTTTTCTTTTCTCCTGTGTATATCGTGCGTCTCAGGCTGCGTTATCGCATGATGCGAGCAGACGGACGTGGAGACAACTGGTTTCGTTTCTGACAGACTCAAGTAACAGGATCGGTTCTGTAAATGAACCAAAACATGTTCAAAGAAAATAGGAATTTAATGACAATTTTGTGATTTTGTATGAGAGGTGCGGTACATACATTTGCAAGAACATAGTAATCAAAAATAATTTTCTAATCTCCCAATAATTGTAGTTTCTCAACAAAGTTTCTCCTCATTTATGTATTAAAAAGGGGATTAACATTTTTCGTCATCGAGCTTCAAAAGTTGCATTGTAGAGTAAATAAACGATTCTGACAAGATTTAATTTCCAAATGTAACGAGTTTCATATACACTGGTGTGCAAAAATTAAGGACGAAGAGGAGAAATTAGCATAACAGCGGAACAAGCAGGCAGAACGGACCGAAAGACCACTCAGAAGATAGACTAGGGTCCGGTGTGGTAGGGCATGCGCATATATGCAGCATGACGAAGGGGGAGGGGAGGGGGAGGAGTGTCGGAAGAGTATAAAGCACACGGGCGGTGTACGCTCAACAATTCGGTGAAAGCTATTGCAGAGTGTACATCGGTTTGAACGACGTCGAGTTGCTGCCACCATGTGATATGGCCAACAGGCAATCCAGTAGACGACATCTGGATGACTTTACCCGAGGTCGCGTCATTGGGAAGTTGGAAGAAAGTCGAAGTGTGACTAGTGTGGGCGAGGAGTTCGGGATCGCTCACAGCATCGTTTCACGAGCTTGGAGAGGATTTCAAACGACAGGAACAGCTGTCCGAGAGTTTAGCAGTGGTCGTCCACGAGCAACCACGGTGGCGGACGACCGGTATATTGTCCTACAGGCGAGAAGAGACAGACGGCAAACAGCGGGAGAAATCGCAAGGCACATGCAACAGACAACTGGACGTCCGTTATCGCGTTTTACCGTGGCCAGGAAGCTGCACAAAGGTGGTCTATTTGCACGACGACCAGTACGGTGTGTGCCATTAACGCCTGCTCATCGGAGACTGCGGTTTCTGAGGTGCCAGGAACACAAGAACAGGACACATCAGCAATGGGGTCGAGTTCTCTTTACAGATGAGAGCCGATTTAGTCTGACAAGCGATTCTGGACGTATACACATCTAAAGAGAGCGGGAAATACGCAATCACACCTCCAAGATCATCGAAAGGGACCGGTTTGGAGGTGACGGAGTTCTCGTTTAGGGCGGTATCATGCTTGGCAGCCGTACTGACCTGCACATCTTTCAAGGAGTTTCAGTCACTGGTGTCTGCTATTGTACCGAGGTTCACCTGCCTCACGTGCGTCTGTTTAGAGGTGCTGTGGGTCCTGAGTGCCCCTTCATGGGCGACAACGCTACACCTCATCGTAAAGTGGCTGTCGCAGAGCTGTTGGAGAGTGAAGATATTCAACGCATGGATTGGCCCGCAAGGTCCCCGGACCTAAATCCAATAGAACACGTGTGCGACCTTCTCGGGAGACGCTTGGCAGCACGTCACCAGCCGCTAGCAACGATTCCGCAGCTGCGATTGGCGCTACAAGAGGAATGAACCGCGATGCCTCAACAGCTCCTTGACAACCTCGTCCTCAGCATGGACAGACGTTGTAAATCCTGCAACGCAGTCAGGGGTGATCATATCCCCTACTAAAGACTGGATTTTTCTTGGCAGCCGCCTGTCACAAGGACGTTTCTGTCTTCTGTCCAGTTGTGCTCGAAGCTACCTTTTCAACAAAGTGCCTTTGTATCCTTTGAATTCCTTGTTTCGACGGTTTTGCTCACTTGCCCCATATTTTTACATCTTGGGGATCTTATGGAATGATTTGTGTCGATGTGGAGCACTTCTGCACGACGTTACATTCGAAAAACCGTCTCGTGCTTAATTTTTGCACGCCAGTGTATGTTTATCGATCAATCCAGTGTTGTTACAGGGAAGTTGTTCCACAAGTAAATATACACCGGGTGATTCCTGAATTATGACCACTCTTACCAAAAGTGGATGCAGCGTACTGATCAAGTGATTTCAGAGAGGGCCCGATTAGTCGACCAACGTAGCATACCTAAGGTGTTAATGAAGCCGTAGGTTGTGAAATTCGGACCGCCATGGGTAAAGGGAAGGATTTATCGGACTTTGAAAAAGGACACGTTGTGGGAGCTCGGACTTTCAAAAAGGACAGATTGTGGGAGCTCCGAGAGCGGGTGCCTTGATTTTCCAAACGGCTGAACTGGTGGGTTGTTCGTGAGCCGCTGTAGTGAAAGTGTATCAGGACTGGCGAGAAAATAATCAAACAAAAACCCGGAGGCAAAGCTGCACAGGATAGCAAAGGTTGTGATGAGTGGTGAGCGCCTGGTTCGACGACTCGTACAGGGCAACAGACTCAGCACTGTTCGATAGTTGACTACCAATACAACAGAGTTCAACCCGGGACAGTATCTGTCATGATCATGCGTCACATATGGGCTAGAACAGCAAACGATTCCGACGACATCGTCTCCCGAAAACGAGTCATACGTGCAAAAGACTCGCCTGGTGTAAAGATCATGCAAGTTGGACGCTGGATGACTGGAAAAAACTTTGCTGGACAAACGAGTCGTGTTTTTTACTCCACTCTATGGATGGTCGTGGACGTATCTGGCGCAAACAACATGAGGAACTCGATCCATCCTGCATGGTCTCCACATTGCAAGCCGGTGGAGGTGGTTGCATGGTGTGGAGCATGTTTACCTGGCAGGATCTTAGACCGCTGGTGCATGTGGAACAACGTATGATTGGTACATACTACCGTGAATTGCTTGCCGACTCTACACATAGCAATGCTGCACTTTTTTCCTAATGGCGATGGTGTCTTTCAAGTTAATAACACGCGGAGCCCCAGGTCTAATGTTGAGCAGGGATGGTTTGAGGAACACAGTTCAGACTTCCAGCATATCGATTGGTCTCTGAACTCCCCCGGTATCAATAACACACAGCACTTGTGGAACAGTATAGAACGGCATATCAGGCGTCTGGATACACCAAATGCCTGCATTGAAAGCCGCATTACACACAGCTTTGTCGGTCATACCTCTCAACTGCTTCTCGTATCTTATTGGATCGATGTCACGTCGGATAGCTGCTGTACTGAGGGCGAAAGTAGGGTCTACAAAGTATTAGGTAGGTGATCATACTTCAATGATCACTCAGCACATAATAGGCTTCTCTAGATGACGATGATAAACTCAATTTAGGAGGTAAAAATATTGCAGCAAGGTAAACGCCTACCCAGTTGGTAATACATGTGTCTTCATTTACTTCTTGGTGTCGGAAATGTTAATTTTTGCAACGGAAAGCTCATTCTTGCACATGATGAAGTTTATTTTCTTTTGATTTTAACTAATTTCCCAGAATTTCAATGGAAATACTCAGGATGGTGGAAATAGTAATACTATACTAGTCACCCGATTTATTGGAGTAGGAAATATACACATAAGCGTTTCCAAGCTTTCGCACATCAACCAGATGGCTTTTTCAAGGAAGTTAGACGTCCGGTTGTCTTTAAAGACTTCAATTCGTTATCAATTTACTCAGGATGGATTGTGCTTTTGGATATGTTTTGCTCATGATGTCTTGAATGTTGACAATGTGAAATTACTCGATTTGAAGAATAGGTAAAAGTTTATGTTGAGTGGAATTGTTCCTGATATTGTCTTGCTCTAAAAACTTACCTGAGTTCCTCCACTTCATCAGCGTGGGCCAGACATTCCGTTTCATATTTGGTCTTGTAGGTGGCGTAATCCCCATTAGCCTTAGACAGTTGTCTTTCGATTTCAATCCTTAATTCCGTTTCCTCTTCAAGCTGGACTTTGTAGGATTCCACTTCCATTTCCAAAGTGTGCGCAGTGATTTCAAGGTTGGATCTCCTCTGAATAAAGAGAGAAAGAGACGAAGAATTAGCAAATGATCAATTAAAAAAGCTTAGCGAAATATAACATGTCAAATACTCAGAAAGAAAAAAGTTACAAATGGATGCAACTACCCAATCCAAATATCAAAAGTTCTGCATTCTACGAAACAGTAAATCGAGAACGTTTCTAAAAGGTATGCTGATGCATATTTTTACTAGAGAAAATAAATACAGCATTTAAAATAAAAGTACTTCAAAACAACGTCATTATTGCGAAAAAATGCTCAGTCTTTTTACTGCTGGTCGTTTTGAATGTCTGTCCAGTTGTCTTTAAATACTTCTAATCATTCTAAGTAGCCCCATGTATATTTCCCTAACATGATCTCAGATCTGTGATATCCATCTAAAAGTGGTGATTGTTTCCATTTATTACACTGTAAAAAATAAGCTTTGTGAATCATGGGAAATTCCTTAAAAATAATGTGCAACAAAGCTACCGGTAGAGCCTATCTTTTGATTACCTATCTTTTGACGAAATTACCTGTTCTTCTGATTTCAGTGTTTTGGCAAATTTTCTGTAGTCAGTAATTCTGTTTATTTCAGAAAAGCCAGTTTCGAGTTTTTTCTTTATTTAGAAATTTCGCAAAGTTCTCGATTGTAACTTTTCAGCCCTTTTACCAGAGATTTTTATCCCTTCGCGGGTTTCGAACCGAGGTCATCTGAGCTGACTCAACGGAAGCCGCGCGTGCCAACGTTGGCCAGAAAGAGACACAAACTACAGTCACGTACAAAATAGAACTCTAATCACGCGATGATGAAATGCTTTTTGCTATTAATGCGGTCGAGTTCGTCATTTTATTTTTTGTTGGCGGTTATTTTTCTGAATAGATTTCTAATAATTTATTTTTTCTGTAGCAGGACTTATCACAAATTGTGTTTTTTCCATCATCATTTTGCACAAAATGCTTTGGAACTTGAAACCTTTTTCAAATTGGCAATGACTTGTAGTTATTTTTTATGAAAAGGTGCAATGCACTGCTTCATAGTAATATTTTCATAAAACTCCTAAATATACAATTTACTCATGATAGCTATAATAGCTTTCGCCTCAAGGGGTTCACAGACTATGTGACGTATATTCTAAATTAACTTTCATTTTTTAGTTCCTTTTCCTATGTCAATTTTAGTTTGTTCTACTATACTTCCACTTAACGTGATAATTTCTCTCTCAAACGAGAATGAGGTTGGCAACACAATTGAGGTCAGAGTGAAAGTGACGTATGAATGTATGAGATAAGAACGATAGATAAAAGGACGAGATAACAGTTTCTGGTGTGGTGGATGTGTGTGTTGATTGTACAAACGGCCATAGACGCCCGAAACGCCTGTCTAGAGTGAGTCAGATTTTTTATCCTTTCTGATTCTTTAAATTTTCTCTACCTATGGGGGATCGGCAGGAGTCACCTTCAGTCACTATTGTTGTTATTAAAAAAAAGAAGTGGAACGACAGATAGTTGCGGACGTTATGTTATTTAGAGTGATGCAAGATTTTTGGGTCATGGTCGTTAAAGAGTTAATCAAATCACAAGTACTCACGCTGATCGCTCATATTACTAAAAAGTTAGTAAAATCATGCAATGCATTGATTATGATACGCTTTCCAACTTACTAGAAATCATTACTCAAGTTATTACTCAAATTATGAGGATAATGGCTGTAGAATAAATCTCACTCCTATGACCTGACCTTTCACCCCATTTCGATGATATTCAACAGAACCGGCAAAGTATATTTCCGAAAAAACATGATAAAGTTCTGCCGCAATCGAAGCATGTTTACGTAAATTATAACGCATAAGGGCGATGGAATGGATCCGATCCTAAGTCCTGACCTTTGACCCCATTTTTACCATTTTCAATAGGGTTCGTCCCCAGATTGTCCCCTACCACATACTAAAATGTCATCGAAATCGAACCATTTTAACGCAAGTTATGACGCATAAGTGCAATGGGATGCATCCCGCTCCTATGTCCTGACCTTTGACCCCACTTCATCCATTTTCAATAGCGTTTGTCCCCGGATGGTCCCCTACCACATACTAAAATTTCACTGGAATCGAACCATTATTTCAATGAAATTTTAGTATGGTATGTACGTAAGTTATGACGCGTGAGGGTAATGGAACGGATCCCGCTTCTATGTCGTGACCTTCGACCCCATTTCGTCCATTTTCAATAGGGTTCGTCCCCAGTTCCACTACCACATACTAAAATTTTATCGAAATCGAACGATTTTTACACGAGTTATTGTGCGGACAGACGGACAAAGCTGGAGCATATACGCTTCTTCAAGCTACGGTTTGAAAGAGTAAAAAATAAATTTTTCGTCATATGAATTCGGAAAAAGTAAGAATTTTTCCGTAAATGTACGAAAGGAGTTGCGGAAAGGTCTCTGAAAATTCTGAATTTTCCTGGCGTACGAAATATCCGTGAAATTCGGGCGAGGGGTCCATCTTTTCACGGAAAAGATTGTATTATGAATATGTTTCGCTAATTCATTAAAGGAATCAGAGAAATGAGCTCGTGAATTTCCAAACGCTTTTTGCAGCGTACGCGCCCTTCACACGTAGTTGGACATTATTATGCGGAACATCATCATACTTGGAATGCTCTCCAGTCCCGTAATTTTTGTAAATCCAAGTGGACAATTGCCAGGTTCGCATTGTCATTGTAAGCTAGAGTGGATAGAGCCCACACGTATGAAGGCCGCAACTTGATCAGTTATTCCACTGCACAAGCATTTTAAATTTCACGCAACGTGAGATACATTCAAAATAAAATTAGTCATTCATTTCTTCCTCCTGCTAAAAATAACTTCGTAAGATCAAGCATTTTCATAATGGATTTAAAATATTTCTTTTCTCCTAAATGGTCTTAAAACATTCCACAATGGCACGATATCTGTAACATTGTGTTGCACTGTTGTCACAAAAAAAAAAAATAAGTTCAGAAAAACGTTTGAAATCCGAGCACCTGGCGGTAGAACATTTTTAAAATAAAAAAAAAATTCATCGTCTTTTAAATTACGCTTTGTTTTTAGTTACCCGAACAATTTCGAAGCTATTACTGCAAAAAACTGAGTGGTGTTTGAAGTTCCGACTTAACAACTGCAGTCGATTTCAGCTTCCTGGATAAAGGACAAACTTTTACCTTTATTTCTTTGTAATGAATATAGGTCTTTTAAAATGAAATAGTTTCACTTAGGTTGTCTAAGCCTCTCTGTTAAACATCTGTGTCAAGAAAATCTACACCATTTCTGCTAATGTACACTGAGAAAAACGTTTTGCTAATTCAACAAAAAATATTGTCGACATACAGTGAACAAAAAAAAATGTGTTTAATTTAAAAAATTGTTTTGTTGAAAATTATTGTTGATTTAACAAAATTTATTCTTATCACGACAAAACGTTTTGTTCATTTAAACAAAATTATTTTGTTGAAAATTATTTTTGATTTAACAAAATTTATTGTTATCTCGACAAAATGTTTTGTTGCTGCAACAAAACATATTTTGTCACGATAACAATATGTTTTGTTGCAGCAACAAAACATTTTGTCACGATAACAATATGTTTTGTTGGATCAGACAAATTCCCCAAAATCGACCTAATCATTTTTCTAAATGAACAGAACGTTTTGTCGTGATAACAATAAACTTTGTTAAATCAACAATAATATTCAACAAAATATTTTTGCAAATTCAACAAATAATTTTGCAAATTAAACAAAAAATTTTGTTGACTGTATATCAACAAAACGTTTTTCTCAGTGTAACGGTATTTCACTAGAAATGAAGTATCACAATTTTTCAAAGAAAAAAAAATACTGAGTGGTGGAGTTGTTGCAAGAAACATTTTTGAATTTCCAGTAATACTTCAAAGCTGTATTCTCTTGTTTCAAAACCCTTTCGTCTCTGAAATAGTAATATCGTTAGAAATGTATCAGCTTGAACTCATTAACATGGCGCCTAAAGTGAACTGAATGATGCCTTCCATTCAAGCAATCAAGCGCGATTTTGTAATTTTATAGTATAGAAGATCTAGCGACAGAAATGTTGGCAATTTTCGGGAACTCTTAACATCTGT
Source organism: Macrothele yani (assembly GCA_039090855.1). Classification (NCBI taxonomy): domain Eukaryota; kingdom Metazoa; phylum Arthropoda; class Arachnida; order Araneae; family Macrothelidae; genus Macrothele; species Macrothele yani. The sequence continues at coordinate 99,466,962 of CM076993.1, forward strand.
GCATATTCTCTCGTCAAATCAAACCTTGTCCTGAAGAATGACTGATGATGATTTTATCCACTGTTTACGCATGTTTGCAGCCTATTTTCCAACCGATTTCAAACTTCTCTACAAAATTTAAAAACTCAGGCTTCTTTTTGAAATTAAAGTCCTTTATAATTTTGCAAGATGCGGACCGTTCTGATGCTGATTTTTAGGCTGCATGAATCTTAGCACTGCGAAAATTAAGAGTTAGTGCTAAATGCTTTCGCCATTATCCCATTGCCAACAACTAAAGGCGAAAATACTGGCACAGTATCACAGCTTGTATCAAGCAGCTGTGAGTTTATTAATTTTGCAGCCTTTATTCATATTCAAAAGTTTTTGTTCACTTGTTAACATTTTTATAATATTTTAGTGTGCTGAAATTATTTCTTTTGCTTTCTGTTACTAATAAAATGTTTTATCTGACTCACGAACACACGTGATTTCTTCGTACTATGACTCATAAAAAGTTTAAACGTTGCCGGCACGTATTAAAAGAATAAATTTTTCATGTCACATCACCGGTACGTTTGAAAGGAAGTCATTGTTACTCCGCATAAGCTATGAAGCACTTATTTCTAAATGTCATTACACATTACTTTTAGTTCATGATGAACCTGCTTATTAAGCTAGACCGCATTACTAAATTTAGACTGATGCTGGAAAACATTGCAATACCTATACCAAGCTTATTAAAAAACCGGGTTGGTTATAAAATAAGTATTCTTATTCTCGGGTCTCTAGAAAACAGAGAAATGGAGATATCGTGACAAAATTTGGAACTGCCATAGAGTTTAAAGTGAAATGTACATATTTCAAATGCTTTTCTCTTAATCGCATTTGTGTCTGAATGTCTAAACAATCATCAGCCAGATTATGTGCAAAATAAAGGCTAGACTGTCGTTTACAAAATGTGGCATGTAAACTGAGATAATACACTCGACCCCTCTACGTACGTGAGGGTTCCGTTTCTCAGAAACTTCAAGCACTTGAAAGTCACGCAAATGGAGCTTACAAAACAATAGGAAATAAGGGGTAAGGTTCTTGGATCTCTTGTAGCTACATCTGTATGCGCTTTTGCATACTAATGGTTTTGTAAGTTATATGACGTAATGAAATAAAAAGTGATAAAAAGGAAGGTTATACCAAATGAGTTTGCGGTTTTGTAAAAGCCGCATTGGAAGTTGAAAACCTAACTAACGGTTTTACGAGATAATCAGTTATGAGTTCTAAATAAAAAAAGTGCCCTAGATCTGAACGGATTAAGAAACCTCAAAAAAAAAACCTGTGAAATATGATTTTTATTCAATTATTTTTTAATTTTTTTTAATTTGCATTAATAAATACCTTTATCAATTTATATTAAAATTTAATAATAATTTTCGTAATTTGAAATCAAAGAAAGGCTTACGTGGGAGCCATGTGCTAAGAATACTAAATTTTTATTTAAATACCGCTCTGTCGTTCAACAAACTCCATTGTGAATAATACATATTCCAAATATGTTTGTGAATAATACATATTAATCACATTGAACAAATGCAACTAACATAGTTACATCGACGCAGTGGGACTAATGCACAGTTGTTCCTAAGGTTATGAGGTGGATGCAGGATATGTCTTTTGTGTTGCCATAAGAAAGCAGAGTGTAAGATCAGAAGATACTTTTATTAGAGCCGATATGAAGCAGTTTAATAGTACCGTTGAGTTCTCTCGGGGGGGGGATGCAATCTTAATCTCACGGAGTATCCACCACCTATAACTTTATTTTGAATCTCGTCAAGAAAAAAAGAGTTCACATTGTCTCTGTACTCTCGAACTATTGCAATCGGTGAGACCCCTGCTGCGTGATCAGACTGTATCGTTTCAGTCATACAGTATTTTTTTCCTTTACCACCACGAGCAACTGGTAGAGCTATAAACAGTCATCCGTCCCTAATTTTGTGCTACTGTTTCGGGTAAGGGACAGATCAGCGTCATTGGCCAAGCGCATGACCCATGTCTCTTCTTGGACTAGAACCAGGCCCAGGCTAGAGGGAATAGTCAGAGACCAGCGCCTCAGACCACTCGACCACTGGGGTGAGCCTCTCCGTAGTATAAGCATTTGATTAAGAAGGGAGTATGGTTGTGCACAGGACACAGATATCCCTATTTTTGCATACACGATCATCTACCCAAAAACACCCTTTGCCCAGCTTCTCTTACCATCTAACTACGAAAAGTGGCTTAATTCCGTTAAGCCTAAAAATATTGCCTTAGCGCTTCTAAGCCTATACAAATAGTGCCTTAGCACCGCTAAGCCTAAAAATAGTGCCTTAGCGCCGCTAAGCCTGAAAAATAGTGCCTTAGCGCCGCCAAAGCGCGCTTAGCACCTTTTACATCACTGGATATAATAACATGGACTTAATTAGAACCTGAGTCAGACTGTATGCTGTCTATTCCAACGAATGACTATGCCTGAAGTTTCTAGCTGAGAAACACTGTTGGGCCAAGAAAAAACTCCATTAGTGTTGCTGTCGAGTTTTGTTTTTACATCTTAGCTAATAATGGTTGCATAAGATTACTGCATTATTGGCATTTCATATTATCGTATCAGTTGTGAGCGACTCACATGCCTTGTTTATAAACGTGATTCCTAGAAAACGGACATGATGTAAGTCGCGAAAACAAGCATTACTGGTTTGATTCTTGATTGTCTGCAGACAGTGGCTGCAGGAACTTTGACAGAAATAGAACTGATTCGTATTGAACGCTATGTGCACTAGGATACCATTAACAACAGCCATTGTTCAATAATTGCACTGTTCGGTGAACGGATTAACAGGAAATAGTCAAAATGAGGGAAAAATGGAATGGAGATGTTTTCTTCACTATAGGAGACAAATTACCCAAAAGGGGCACTCATACTCTGCACATGCTGAGGAGTATGATGAGAGATGTGTGTTTACTACGATGCTGAGCTCGCGTATATTTGAATTTGGGTTCAGGTACGAAAAACAGAAGTCAGAGAAGATAGTACGCGGATATTCGAAGCAAGAAAGAACTCGCATACATGAAGGGACGAATGTAAATTTTAGCGATTGCCGATTCTCAAATCGCACCATGTGGCACTTAAAACAATTGGATACTTATTTTGCATTCACATAATGAACTTACCCTTTCTTCATCCTCCAGTTTTCTTCTGGTTTCCTCAAGCTGCGTGGCGAGCTGAGACTTGATATGGCTGACGTTGTCCAGAGACACTTTGAATTCTTGGACTTCCTTCATGAGGTCAGAATTCTCAGAGCTCAGTCGCGATCGCTGGGCCGTGATCTCGGTGACTGTCCTGGACAGTTCCTCAATGCGGATGTTCATCTCGTGAATGGTGACTTCATACTTCTCCACAGTCTTCTGGGCTGTTAGCTAGATGGGAAAAAAGGGGGTAAAATGAGAAAGCATCGAATTTTTTTACTAAGGACTTATGGGCACAAAATTCAGCTTCGAAAATTAGCATTGCAGTTCTTGTATTTGCAAAGTAATGATTAATATCATCGTGTTAGTTGTGAGCGATATAGCAATCCCGACTGGAAGGCCCTGTCTGAGGCTCATAATCCAGCAGAAATAGTATCTACAGGAATTGGACAAAATAATATGAACACCTTTTGTAGAGGTTGATGCTATTCCTGTAGGCTACACTGAAAAAAAAACTTGGTGTGATTAACTAATGTGTGTCTTTCCTTTTCATATATTTTCTAAGTTGTATGCCATTGTAGCAAAGGTTGGGTTCAACAGAGGTTCGTACGATTCAGTGGCGAATCGTTAATGGAATCAAGGGAAGCATTGCTTCACCTTTGGTTCATGCGCTTTCTTTTGCGTGAAATAAAAATATGTAGAATTAAAGTAAAATAAAAATATCACACCAACATAACGCAGCGGGCATTTTCTTTCAGTATCTTTTATTTTTAAGAAAGCAAATTCGTATTTGTATTTTTACGAAAACAAGAACAAATGTCTCCTACGTAAGTCGCTCGTTGGAAGCAACGCAGATAATGCATCTAGCTGAAACTCAGTAACACGGCACATCCACCCGCAGAGTGGCCAGCCAGTAATGCCATGCTAAGCATAGAGCGTGGGGAAGCATTCTCTCAAACGCTTCCATGGCGCTGAAGGCAGAACCACGCAAGAGAATTTCAAGGATAAAGCCACTAACTTGAGCATGCGCTCTTTCCAAACATTCAGTCAGACTCAGCACTCAGAGGACTCCCGTAACAATAGTTTGAAGTTGCAATTTATCAAACGTTTTCTGTGTGAGTGTAATTAGTTGATCCAGTTCCATTATTGGCTTATGGTTTGAACTTTCAGTAGTTTTATGTCGCACGTTCTTTAGCGGTGACATGTCATTATTTCAGGAATATAAAAGTAAGCGTTATTTTTATTAGTGTAGCTATTTGTTTCTGTGACTCTTCTGAGGAATGTAAACGCCATGGAAGCAATGGACTCTGGCACATCTACAGTACACGGCCACGTGAACTCCCAAAACTCCGAAGACTGCATTCTAGAAAAAATACTACTTTCTCTTTCTTTTGGGTCATTTTCATAATCATATAAAATCGCATTTATAAATAAAAAAATTCTCTATAAAAATCATATAGAATCACATTTATATAAATTGATTTTATATGATAATTCATATGTGATTTTATATATACCTCATATAAAATCACATTTATACATAAAAAAAATTATCTCGTTCTCTCACTCTCTCTAAGAGCCCGCCCGAGCCCGAACCGCAGTAAATATTCTACAGCCCGGGCCTGAATTTCGGGCTCAACCCGTCTCAGCTCTGATAGAAGCAACCCCTAATTCTTTTTGCTGGGTGGATAGACAAGTTTCTTTCCCTTTCAACATTTTCACTGAACATTTTTTTTTTATATAAATCTTTGCATTTGAACTTCTACATAGACATTTCTTTTTGGTGGTACCGCGCATGGTCGTTTTTCGAGGGGGTGCTTACGATGCTTTCTGCCATGCCGTATTGTCAACATAGCATATAAACTACGGGTCACTTGCTAATTTTAATTAATATATTATTATAAGTTTTGATTCATACCACTTTTACCATCTATTTATCGCATATTAACTGCATTGCTTCCTTACTTACAAAGTCACACTTCGCCACTGGTACGATTGGTCTGTGAAATGGGTAACCTTTTCAGACTTCTAAAGGGAACAGATCGGGGAAGCCCGTTTAGCAGAAGCGTCTCTAACCAAAACAGCCAAATTGTTTGGTGTTTCAAGAGCAAGAGTCTCCACGGTTATGACTGAGTACACAAAGCATGGCAAGACTTCATCGGCGAAGGAGAACATTCTGAGACTGAGTGAGAGGGACAGTCGAACATTAACAAGGATTGTGTCCAAACAACACGGAACTACTGCAGCAAAAGTGACAGCAAACTAAATATCCACCTGGAAGTCCCTGTTTCCACAAAAACAGTCAATAGAAGTATAATGGTACAGTTCAGCTTCGGTTTGAAGAGCACTAAGTTAAATTTCAACATCTGCCCTGGCCAGTTCAATCACCTGACTTGAATATCCTCGAAGCACTGGGGGCAGTTTTGGAATATCCTCGAAACATTATACTGTATATCCTCCCAACACTGTATTTCGACACCGCCACAAATCCGTAGGGATGGGCTCAGCAACTGAGAGCCCATAGTGAAGTCAGATGCTGACAGATAAACACACATAGCGCCGTGGATTGTTGGTACTGTAGCGTAAGGCGAACACACTCGGCTAGTTATCGAAAGATCTGGTGTTCGTTCCCAGAGGTGTCAAAATACAATTTTTCGGTTGATGTGTGTTAATTAAAGAAAAACGTAGAAAGAGCGATGACTTTGTCTATACATTATCTCTACGTATTTGAAAGATATTACTACTAATAATGACCTCAGAACAATCACAGGTGAAAACTGGTTTCATCACAAGATGGTTTCATCACAAGAATCGTCCCAGACCAATATGACAAATGAAGATTCTGATTTTGGACCTCTAACAAAATGAAATATAGCCTCTAACTATTAATAATGGCTTCAGATCGTTATGATAAAATGAAATATGGTCTCATCACTCCTAAGAACTGCTTCAGACCATATATAGATGATATAAACGACGTCATTTTTTCAGGCCACACCACGGTTTAAAATGGCCTCGCTTTATTGTGATGAAATTAAATGATATTTTTCAATACTATGATTAGTTTTGTTCCGAGTAAGCTGACTGAAGTCAGTAGGGGAGAGGCATCCCCACAGACATATTTTTGTAAATTTTCATCATTTTTCCTTTTCTTGACATTTTAGTTTTAGCTGGGCTGATGAGTAAGCCTGCACCGTCGAACTGTGGACTCTGCAGGGAAATGCAGAACTCTCTCAAAAATTGATAGTGAAGGCGTTGCGCGAGCAATCCTGCGAGGTTCTGACAAGTCTTTCACCCGGATAGAATCGGTCCAGGGACCGGCAACGGTCTGCTGCCCCCACGGGGCCAACTCTTTCCACACCTTTACCATCTAGTAAAACCTCCAAACACAAACATCACACCGCATGTCCAAATGTTGGTTGCTATTTTTTTTAAACTTACAAGGACGTTTCTAGCAATCTATATTCTCACCATTATTAGCTCTGATTGTCCTGGCGAGAGATCAGTTTTGATTTATTTAATTCCTACAAAATCTACTCCATTGCAAATTTTTCAACGACATCGTATCGAATTCCTTTTTGATCATAAAGTATTTGAACACTTTATGGAAGGGAATGTCATGATCTTAATATTTTGTTTTAAATTTACCATCATAATGCAGGGACATTCCACTGTGAGATGAATTTTTACATGTCTGGTAGTTTTTCTGCTGAAATCCTTGTACCTAGGATCTGGGTTAGATTTTCGCACGCTACGAATGAATTGCATTATTATTTTGAAATAACACAGCCATACAAATTTTGAAGACGACAATCCGATTTTTGGCGTAAATGTGACAAGGATGGTAAGTCAGATAATATCCGAAAACTTGAAAATTTTCATCGTCCTGGAGCGGGACTCGAACCCGCGTCTCCCAGAAAACGCCCGGGTATGGTTATATTCAAATTAATAGAAAACTTGAGACTTGGTCGCTCTGTGTGGTGTAGCGGTCAGCATAATATGGCGCTATCCGGTAGACGCGGGTTCGATTTCCGCTCCAGGACGATGAAAAATTTCAAGTTTTCGGATATTATCTGACTTACCATCCTTGTCAGATTTACGCCAAAAATCGGATTGTCATCTTCAAAATTTGTATTATATGGCGTAATCCCGTATTTCTTTCATGAGCACAGCCATACTTAATTCTAAGAAATGAATGCGCGACTAAATAACAAAAACAATGCTCCAAATTCATTTACTCTTGACGTACTGCTTTCTGAACTGATATTGCGCACAGCATATTTATTTTTTTCTAGTATGCTTCGTAACTGTGCAGTTCGAGTGATGCGTAGTTCTTAATGCAGCACCTGCCCCAAGAACCGTTATTTTAACTACTGTTTGCAAGAATCGAATAACCTTCCTGGAACTAATTGAATGCGTGCAACGACTTTTCGTGGAAAATCTCTCTTCGTTTCCTATGACTAGGAGTCGGCGTATGATTCAGATGACAAATTATTTTCGAAGACAAGAGATGATTAATGATTTAAACGACTAATTATTTTCGACAGTCAAGCGCTCGCTTAAACTTCAGGTTTGCCGACAGTAGGGCAGAGCATGTGCTTCACTTTAACTTATTTTTAAACCGAAATTCCAGGAGGCAAGGTAAAGTGCCTGCACTTTTAAGGAACCTCTGAATAACAGTCGATATAAGCACATGTTTATGCGCCGACACTTTGAAGTAGAAGCCGTACTGAGGTATACTTGTTTCGTTTTTCAAGAAAATTGTAACTTTCCTGTACTAGCAGCCCCACCATAAAACAGAACGCTTTTTTTTTTTTTTTTTTTTTTTGCAAAAGCTCCTTTTCTCTCGTCAAAACCAAAAGAACATCAGGAAATTCTGTTGGAAAAAGAAAGCCCAAGCAGTTCTGTGAATAAAAATGCAGCCTATATTATTTCCTTAAACGCGGAATTTTTATTCTGATTTTAATCTGCAGTTCCCGGGAACCGGTTTTAAATGTAAATCTGAGAACTGCAGATAAGAAAGTGCAAAATACTGTGCATGTTTAATGTCATGGGTATCAAATTTCGAAGACGACAGTCCGTTTTTTGGTGTAAATATGACAAGGATGGTAAGTCAGATAATATCCGAAAACTTGAAAATTTCTTCGTCCTCGAGCGGAAATCGAACCGGCGTCTCCCGGATAGCGCCAGAGTATGCTGACCACTACACCACACAGAGCAACCAAGTCTCAAGTTTTCGATTAATTTGAATATAACCATCACAGGATTCGCTAGTTGAAGCGACCAGCATTCATGTTTAGCGAATCTGGAGGTTAAGAATCCTATCCCGTGATTGCCCGGAGGAGCAGATAAATCATGAACGAAATATGGGATTACACCATACAATACAGATTTTGAAGATGACAATCCGTTTTTTGGTGTAAATATGACAAGGATGGTAAGTCAGATAATACCCGAGAACTTGAAAATTTCGTAGTCCTGGAGCGGGACGACGAATTTTGCAAGTACTTGAGACTTGAGAAAAAGTCGTCCGTGAGACTTGGTCGTTCTGGGTGGTGAGGTGGTTAGCAAACCCGGGAGCTATCTGGGAGACGCGGGTTCGATCCCCGCAACAGGACGACGAAATTTCAAGGTTTTCGGATATTATCTGACTTACCATCCTTATCATATTTACACCAAAAGACGAATTGTCATCTTCAAAATTTTTATTATATGGTGTAATCCCGTAATTCATTCGTGATCATTGGTATCATATTTTCCTGCTTCAGAAGGAAACGGCCAGAATAATGGCGCAGGTATTTTGTTACCTTGTATTAAATGGAAAAGAAAGTTAAATAACAAATGATAACTGAATCTCTGAGATTGTGAGTACCTAATACACACTACCTCAATAGTGATATGGTTTTTATTGAAGTCTTTCAAAAAACAGTATTTGTTACACAGATATTTTGGACTCTTCTTTTGGAACGGCTCGGATGCTACTAAAAGATACGATAGGCGGAGAGATTTTCGTTCCAAAAATTCCAAAACCATGTATGAGTATTTTGAAAACTATGAAAAAAATTCTGAAGTTACAATGATCTTGTTTTGGCATCACCATTATTACAAATGTTAGGTATTTCAACATGTATTTACTTTGCACGTTCCAAAATTTGATCGTCACAAATAATTAAGGAACAAAAATAAAAAGGTGATGAATATTTTAACCGCAGGTGTTTTATGAAGGGCACTCAGTATATTCAGATTCCAAGTATAATGCAGTATCACATGGTGTGATATCTGCATTTTGAGTTTGAGTTCTTACGTAAATTTAGTTTCTTCTTGTTATATATATCATCATCATCATCATCATTGTCAACCATTATCAATCCACTGCTGGACGAAGGTCTCCCCAAGTTTCCTCCACAACGGTCTGTCTTGTGCCAGTCTCCTCCATGTCACTCCCGCATATTTACGAATTTCATCCACCCATCTCCCATGTGGTCTTTTTCTGGGTCTTTTCCTGTCCCTTGGAATCCAATCTAAAATTTCGGCTGTCCATCTATGGTCTGTCCTTCTGGCAGTATGTCCAGCCCATTGCCATTTCAGGGATTTAACTCTGATCATGATGTCTTCCACTCTCGTCATTTTTCGGATCCACGAGTTCCTCTTCTTATCTCTCCTGGTTATACCAAGCATGCACCTCTCCATGCTGCTTTGAGTTGTCTGCAGCCTTTGTATGTCTCTTTTAGTTAAGGTCCACGTCTCTGCACCATACGTAAGCACTGGAAGGATGCATTGATCAAACACTTTTCTTTTAAGACATAATGGCATATTGCTCTTGAAAATTATGCTGTTTCTCTCACTTGATATCTATATATGTTATATATAGATATCAAGTGATATCAGTAGATATCAAGTTGTCTGCAGCCTTTGTATGTCTCTTTTAGTTAAGGTCCACGTCTCTGCACCATACGTAAGCACTGGAAGGATGCATTGATCAAACACTTTTCTTTTAAGACATCAATGGCATATTGCTCTTGAAAATTATGCTGTTTCTCTCACTTGATATCTATATATGTATATATATATATATATTATCATCATTGCCAACCATTATCAATCCACTGCTGGACGAAGGTCTCCCCAAGTTTCCTCCACAACGGTCTGTCTTGTGCCAGTCTCCTCCATGTCCCTTCCGCATACTTTCGAATTTCATCCACCCATCTCCCATGTGGTCTACTTCTGGGTCTTTTCCTGTGCCTTGGAATCCAATCTAAAATTCCGGCTGTCCATCGATGGTCTGTCCTTCTGGCAGTATGGGCAGCCCATTGCTCGTTCGTGACAGACATAGTGTTGGTGGCTCCAATATTTTATGCATTTTAGTGTGGAATACCTAGTCTCTCACTCACCTGTTGCGTGGCCCGGCTGTCTAAAGGTATTGTGTACGTTTTGAGCTACTTTTCTAGCGTTCTCATCCTCATATTAGTTCATATTCATCCGTTTTCTTATCGTTTGCTCGTTTGTTTACGTTTGGAAGCTGCCAACATGGCGGCTTCCGGTATTTCCTTATCACCTATGGGCGTGGAGGATGCACGTCACGTCACACTTCCCACGTCCATGGAAGTTAACATACTCTCGTCCTCAGATGTGTCTGGTTAGATGCCTTCCCAGCTTTCTAGTACTCCTGCACCGGTGCCTTCACTGGACTTGGCTGCGCTTTCTTCTTCAGCTCCTGCATCTGTCTCGGTGCCCTCCCTGGGTACTACTGATTCTACTGCCTTGCCTTCGCCCTGTGCTTCTCTTCCCTCACAGCCTTCTTTTTTTTTTTTTTTTTTTTTTTATTGGAGGTTTAACGACCACCGTGAGCAACTCAATGGGCTATAAGCAGTCGCCCGTCCCTAATTTAGGGTCACTGGTTCCAGGGAAGGGAGAGAACCAGTGCCGTAAGACAAACACAACATCCATGCCTCACCGGGATTCGAACCCGGACCTCTTACGGACGAATGATCAGAGGCCATCGCTTAGACCACTGCGCCACCGAGGCGGCCACAGCCTTCTGTGCCTGCCGGATCCGAACAGACTTTCTTTTTTTTTTTTTTTTTTTGATTGGAGGTTTAACGACCACCGTGAGCAACTCAATGGGCTATAAGCAGTCGCCCGTCCCTAATTTAGGGTCACTGGTTCCAGGGAAGGGAGAGAGCCAGTGCCGTACGACAAACACAACATCTATGCCTAACCGGAATTCGAACCCGGACCCCTTACGGACGAATGCTCAGAGGCCAGCGCCTAAGACCACTGCGCCACCGGGGCGGCGAACAGACTTCTCTTCCGAGGATGTCATTTGCCTCTAAAGTGCAACGAGGCGCTACTTCTACGTCCGATTCCTCTCAACCAGATGTCTTTTGCAAGCAACACCTATTATTCAGGTATCCAACCACAAGGTGAAGGTAACGATTGATGACAATTCGCAGATTGGCCGTGAATTCCATAACCTCCTGGATAGAGGTGTGCTCTTTCATGCTTTACCAAATACTCCATTGCCACGCTACATGGAAGCCCTCTCTGGACATGTGTCGTCTGCGTCCATTGCAGGAATTTCCCGTACTCCTCGGGGTATTTCGGTACAGTTCAATCACAAGGCGGATGCTGACCTTTTTCTTGCAAACGGACTTTCGATTGGGACAAACTATCTCATCCCGTCGCCTCTTTCCAAGAGACCGGTGAACATAACGTTCTACCCTGTTCCACAAGAAGTGCCGGATACTGCACTTCCTCTCCTAGTCAGTCATGTTTGTAAAATTGTTGGCAAGGTCCGTCACCTCTCTGACGCTCCCCGCGGAACTCGATTTGCACATGCTACAGGACCTCGCCGTCAGTTATTGGTCGTCTTTCCTACCGAGAAAGCCTTGGCGGATTGCCCTAAAGAGGCTACTGTTGAAATTGGCGCACGAACGTACAGTTTCAAGATTTTCACTGCTAACTATTGTACACACTGTTTAACACAGAATCACACCACTGCCTCCTGTGACCGCGTTCGACGTGGACGTTCTTCACGTTAGCATCCCATTGCTGACCACATTGGTCTTTCTACTATCCCCACTACCGGTAGTTTGCCTGACGCGAATTCTTCGTTTCTCCGTCAGACGAACATTTCCGTCACGGACCCGTACGATTGTGCATCCACCTTCAAGATTGACAGAGTTATCTTCTACTACAGATGTGTCTACAGCGGAGTGTTCCGATCCGGATGTGTTGAGTGGTGGTTTGGCAGATCGGCCGTCTGGCTCTTCTCCTAGCCTCTCGGATATCGGATCTCCATTTACAAAGTTGTCTACCATACCCTTGTTGCAGCATCTTCCTGAAGCCTCGGCTGTTGTACCAGTCTCCACTAAGGCAGCTCAGCTACGTACTGCTTATTCGACGACGTTCGTTTCCTCGTCTCCTGACATGGGAGGTGAGCCTGATCCACTAGTGGATACATCCGCCTCAGCTTCTTCTTCGAAGCGGATTGGAACTTCCAAAGGCGCTGTAAAACAGAAAAAGTTAAAACAACTTTCTGTGCCACATTCTGTGGATTCATCTAGTGTTCCCGAGGTTTCCGGTTCCGATGTTTCTCCACCTGATGATTTTTCAAACAGTATGCTTCTCCGCTCAGGTCCTGTCAATCCTCTCTCTGATGCTGAGGTTCTACAGGCAGTTGATACGTTTCCTCCAGTTCCTGGACCACTGTCCAGACAGCAACTTTTACGTCTTTTTCAACCTGCACGTACGATTGTTGGTTCTGAAGAATTCCTTCACTCACCTGATATGGACCTGTATGCAGCGGTAACGCAATTCGAAGCTTATGTGTCACTTTTTAAATCTCTGTGTGCCACCGATTATCGGTATCAGCCTTTTTGAAACGTTACACGCGCCGTCTCGCCTCCTTGAAGGAGCTCGTTGAGAAACATATATGTGATACCTTCTATCCTTTTACCGATGACCTTTAGCTCTCTTCCTCACACCGATTACTTTTGTTCTCTAAATGCTAGGGGATTTGCGAACGCGTTCGCAGATTCCCTGGTTTTGCAGACTTAGTGCATGTTGATTATGATGTTTTCAATGTGTTTTTTTACTGTGATTCACAAGTAATGTATTGTAAATTTGCTTTATTTGTGTGTTTGGCTGTGTTTCACAAGTAATGTATTTTAAATTAGCGATAATTGCGTGTTTTTGCTGATTTTTCACAACTAATCGGTCTCGTTACTTGTGTGACTCCTCATTATCTCATCATTATCTTATCTGTTGTTTCCTGAATTTGTGCCTGTTTTTAAATTACTTATAATTATGAGTGTTTGCTGTGTTAGTGCTTTCCTCTATCGTGGATTATTATAGTGGTACGTTTGTTACATTTGTTATTTTTATAAAGTTGCTGAGGTACTCAATGTTGTTTTGCGCTCTAACCACATTTCAGTTCCGTTCGGTTGATTTATGATAGCATTGTACATTTCATGCATTTGTGCACATGTGTTGTAGTGTTTGAAATGCCGTTAGGTCATTCATTGTTCGTGTGCATACTCATTTCCTTTCTGTGTAACGTTGTGCTGCATCGTGGATATACTTACTTTCCGCACTGTTGTTTTCTGTACTGCAGCTTTTATTGAATCTCCTATGTCTGTATTTCGTTATAGCAATAAACTGGGTACCACTATGGTACCCACAGTTACTAATACCAATACCATTGCCATTTCAGGGATTTAATTCTGATCATGATGTCTTCCACACTTGTCATTTTTCGGATACATCAGTTCCTCTTCTTATCTCTCCTAGTTACACCAAGCATGCACCTCTCCATGCTGCTTTGAGTTGTCTGCAGCCTTTGTATGTCTCTTTTAGTTAAGGTCCACGTCTCTGCACCATACGTAAGCACTGGAAGGATGCATTGATCAAACACTTTTCTTTTAACACATAATGGCATATTGCTCTTGAGAATTATGCTGTTTCTTCCAAAAGCTCTCCAGGCAAGTTTTGTACGCCGATTAATTTCTTCATCAATGTGACCCTCACTTGATATCTGCTGTCCAAGATAAACGTACGTGTCTGTTATCTCCAGCTTTTCTCTATAAATCGATAAATCTTCATTTCTTGTAAAAGCATTGAACATCACTTTTGTCTTCTGAAAGTTCATTTTTAATCCCACTTTTTTACTCTTGTCAGCAAGTTCTTGTATCATACTCTGCAGCTATGATGGGGTAGTTGCAAAAATGAACTACGTCATCAGCAAAACGCAGGTGGGTTAGATAATCTCCATTAATCTTTACCCCTTTGTTTTCCCAGTTCAGTGATTGAAAGACATTTTCCAATGTGACATTAAAGACCTTCGGAGATATGGTGTCAACTTGTCTCACTCCCTTTCCAATTTTTATGTGTGATGTATTTTCAAATAGCCGAATTTTTGCACTTGCATTTTCATAGGTGTTTATGCATCTTCAATACCGCAGAATTTCAGAGTATGCATCTTCAATACCGCAGGATTTCAGAGCTATTGTAACTGCTGATGGTTTCACCGAATCAAAGGCTTTTTCATAACCAATAAAAGCTATGCACAATGGAAGTTCATATTCCCTCGCTCTTTCAATTAGTTCTCTCACTGCGTGGATATGATCTATTGTGCTGTAGCCACTCCTGAATCCAGCTTGATCTCTTGGTTGAGCCATGTCCAGAGTTATTTTCAAGCGGTCTGAAAGAACTTTAGTGAAGATTTTATAAACCACTGATAGGTCTGTAGTTCCTAAGATCCTCAATGTCACCTTTTTTATGTAGTAGGATCATTGTAGCGTTGATCCAATCCTCAGGAATCTTCCCTTCATTAAGGCATCGAGTTAAAATTTGGGCGAATACTGTTTCGATTTCTCCACTCGCTTCTTGTATGATGTCTACAGTAATTCCACCTTCTCCTGGAGCATTTCCCCGCTTCATGTTCTTGATTGCATGTGCAACTTCTGCTGGGAGGACTAAAAGAACTCTGGTACTGGTACCTTTCACGATGTCTGGAGTACATGTATCATTCCTTTCATATAATTTGGAGTAGAAATCTTTCACGCTTGTCAAAATTTCGCCTCTATTTCTTGTTACACAACCATCTTTTTTCTAAGTGCCATAATATGTTTTCTTCCCTTACTGAGATGTCCCTTTGCTATCTTTAGGCTTTGGTTGTTTTCAATTGCTTTCCTTACTAGTTCACAGTTGAATTTCCTTACGTCTTCAGTGATACTTTGTCGTACTGTCTTGCATAGCTCTATATATTCCACTTTGGAAGTCACATCTTCTTTAGTTGTCCTCATCTCTCTTCTTTTTTGCATCAACATTTTGGTTTTTCCTGATAATTTGTTCACATGCAACTCGTTCTTAGACCCAGCTAATTTTGTTGCTGTTTCCATAAGAGCTTTGGTTACTTTTCTGTTAACTTCAGAAATATCCACTTCTTCCGATGTTAGGCCTTCTAAAGCAGAGAATCTGTTCTTCAGTTCAAACTTGAAGGTATTATGGTGTTTTTTTAAGGTTGGTTATGTCAATACATTTTGTTTGTCTTATGAGCTTACCACGTTCGAGGTTAGTGTTAAGGTGCATCTTATATCTCGCCAATCTATGGTCACTACCTGTGTTGAACTTGTTTAGCACACTGCAGTCTTCTATGATGAATTTTTTGTTACACATAATAAAATCAATTTCACTTGTCGTCCCATTTAAATGTCTCCATGTCCATTTCCTGTGTGGCATTTTTATTGAAAAAGGAGTTCATGATGTAAAGTCCTTCTGCCTCTGCAAGCTCAACGAGAGTATTTCCACGCTGGTTTCTGTGGCCGTGACCGAATTTACCCACTGAAGTTTCATTATATTGCTGTTGCCCTATTTTGGCATTGAAATCTCCCATAATTATCTTTCAAGTGCTGCTTACCTTTATTATTTAGAGCACGAATTTCCTCATAAAATTCTTCAATTTCTTCTTCAGGATGACTTGTGGTGGGTGCATAAGTTTGATTAATCTGAGCCTGGTATATTCTCGAGAGTTGTATAACGAGTCGTGCCGCTCTGTCAGAAGAACTTTCAACTTCTACAACTTTATCCTTCAGTTTCTTGTTTATTATAAATCCAACACCACTAGTTCTACCAGTATCTGTCCCACGATAGTAGAATAGATGTCCGCTTTTCAGTTCAATGAGATCTTCTCCTTTTCTCCTTACCTCACTTAGACCGACGATGTCCCACTTGATCCTATATAGTATATACATATATGAGTAGATCTACCTTAACACTGGCTTGTGCCAATGTTAAGGCAAATATACTCTGAATAATTATATTTGTCATTTAAGATTATTTTAATGTTGATTTCTTGACAGGTAGGGAGAATAGGATGTCCAGTTATTATCTTTTCGATCGGGGTTGCTAAATTAAGACATCCGCATGAAACCTGTCAGAGTCTGGCATGCGTAAGCAGAATGAAGCTTTACCTCCTGGTTGCACAGTTGGTGTTCAACAGGCCGGTAGAGTTGGTATGCTGGTCTAAGGAGCTGGCAAACTCTAGGTTCATTCGTTATCATCCCACAAACACTGAATGGTGGAAGCTACAGGGACCCGTTAGTTGACCATCTCCATCCATATCTGCAAGTGGTTTAGCTGGACAGCTGTACCATCTTTCAACAAGACAACGTACGGTGTCATCGGGCTCATATAACTACTCAGTGGTTGGAGGAACACGAGAACGTATTCGCCACATTGCCTTTGCCGCCAAACTCCCCTGAGTGCAACCCAATTGAACATTTGCGAGATATGGTAGTAATGGGTGTGAGAGCTGCTGATCCTTCTCCACGGAATGAGCGCAAACTGACGAAGTTGCAGCAGAGGACATGGTTACAGTTACGCATGGAGATTGTTTGACACTTTGCGGAATCTTTTGCTAAGCGTCTGCGGTCCGTGATTGCACTGAACGATTAGGTTGGTCTTCATAAAGCAAAGATAACTCAGTGTATATTTGATGAAGTTACTTTGGTTATCAGACATTTGGAGCCTCACTTTACAGAGGTTCATGCTGTTGAAGTTATTTGTAGGGCAGCGTTTTAATTGTTCTAAAGCAGCCTGCTGGTTACTGATTATTAACACTGATGAGCTGTTCGAGTTATGTACTTTAGAGATCAATAACGACTTTCTGTTTCGGTAAGTAGACTACTCTCTTCTGGCCGTTAGAAGGCTTAATATTGTTAATTTTCTAATTAAGGATATTGTGCTAGTTATCCAAAGCTTAACGTTAAGAAATTACAGTGTTACAAGCGTCACAGATGCACGATAATTAATGTTCTAAAGCAGCCCGTCGGTTACTGATTATTAACATTGATGAGCTGTTCGAGTGATGTGCCTCAGATATCAATAAGGACTTTCTCTGTAACTAGACTAATCTCTTCTGGCCGTTAGAAAGCTTAATATTGTTTGTTTTGTAATTAAGGATATTGTGCTAATTATCCAAAGCTTAACGTTAAGAAATTACAGTGTTAAAAGCATCACAGATACACGATAATTAATGTTTTAATGGTACAGACTTTCAAGCCTACCATAAATACAAATATATGCATTTAAAAACACTGTAAATGCTATTACGCAGTTGGCAATCAGGGACCAAATAAATATTGTTATAAAAATTGTTATGTGTCTGTGCAGATGTCAGCTTTCAGAATGATCTTCATGGTGATGGATCTTCAAGATAACCGTGATATACTTTTTTATCAAACCCGAATTTTTCAAGGAAAAATAATCTTGTAAAGCAACGCCGTTTTGAGCGTGGTTTCATGCTACACTCAATCATGGGAGGATTTTTTTAAATACTTTCATCTCTGAATTTTGCCCAAAATTCGCTCATGTCTGAATTCGTTTCAGAAAGCATTTTTCAACAATTCGTTTTCACCCAGTACCTAACAGATGTTTTTCCATGAGGGAATTTATGAGATATCTCCAGGGCCGTAGCTAACGAGGACAGGGTCAGGGAGGGTGGTTGCCCTCCCAGAATGGTCATTCCAGGTGCGTAAATTCATGGGTGATGTAAAAAAATAGAAGTTGTAACTAAAAAAAGAAAGTTACACTCTTCAGTACTTTCTTTTTAAAGACTAGTTAGTCTCATATACAATAGTATTCCATGCAGTTAGCCAGGGTACAGAGTAACATATTCTGTGAGGTGTGAACATCTCATATCCATGAAGGAAATTTTCCAAAACAGTGAATGGAGGCGTAGAAAACAACATGCTGATATGCCTCACCTCCATGACCTTTCTGAACATGTCGTTGGGATGAAGAGGTAATTAATTATTTACGGTTTGTCGCAGAAAGTTCTCTGAGCATTTAACCTTGAGCGGAATTTTTCCAAGCCCTAACCCTATAGCTTCTTCCAATTGTTACGTTCACTATCCGATACATTCATTTGTTCTGCACTGGTTTGTTTTTCGTTCTGCATTTCGGTGAAGTGTTGTGTTGTCGGCGTTCACATAACGTTTATGCTTTGCTTGGTATTTACAACCTGTGATTCTTAGAAATTTATCTGGTTTTTACATTTTTGATAAAATTATGTCAAAAAACCTTAAGTGCGATTTTTGAACGATTATAATACTTTACTATAACGGTAGTGTGTGAGAAAATAAAAGCCACGTATTATTTGAGTGGAACTCGAAGGGGTCGTAATTTTGAACTCGAAGGGGCGTAATTTCAATTCTCGCCCTCCCAGATACGAAAAGCTTGCTACGGTCCTGGATGGCTCTCTGTAATAAAGCTTGCTACGGTCCTGGATGACTCTCTGTAAATATTTCCGAAATATCATTGTCTCTCAATTTTTGAGAATATTTCGAGCTTATAATAACAAAGACAATTTGCTTAAGCAAATTAAAAAGCTATATCAGAGGTGTGTTGATAATGACTATCCCAAAGATTTTTGTAAATTTTATTTTATAAATCTTTTATATAAAAAAAAATTTATGACTATCCCAAAGATTTTTTAGTGTTTTCCATATTTACGAGTGTTTGGTGTTTAGATTCTGACGTTCAGATGCTACATTAATTGCTAGCGTAAACGTTACAGCTTGAACCTCAATTTTTTCAAATCAATGTTAAACTTAAACATTAAAGCTTCACAATTAACTTAAATCTTCACAATGTAAACTGGCAACGTTGCTCAGCACTGTATTAATCCCGGAAGCAAAAAAAAAATAAATTTTTTTTAATGGTGACGTAACTGCTGGATATCAGTTGTTGGAGTTCAACAAGTTGATTTGTCACAGAGGGTAAGTTTGTAAGCGTAAAGAGCACATTTATTCCATTATTTCCTACCACCCTTGGGGTTTCAGCATCTTTGAATCTTTGATATCATGAATCGCGTTTCAGATGTCCCGAGTAAGTCGACAAAGCTCCAGAGAGGCGTAGTTTACAGGATAAAATAAAGGTCCTATAAGTGCACTAAACGTACCGAGATAACGTCGAAAAGCAATAGTACAATACTGGCGGAAAGTAACTCTTAGTTCTTCTGGTGTATGTCGTAAATTGAAAGAAAATAATGCAGACTCTTCCAAAAGAATCCTGTAAGGCGAAATCTTTTTAACAAAGTGCGATTCTGATTATAGAATCAGAATCTCACTTTATAAATATTGGGTCGATGCATAAGTTCATGCCGTTTTATTTCACGAGTGTTTCCCAAGTCAGTAGTGACGGTGCAGATGGCCAGTTGTATATCAAAATGTAGCCAGTAATATCGTGTATCTAAATCATATTGCGTTGGGTGATTGTGGCTAATGGTTTTTTGGTTTTCAGGTCTGAAAGTATGGAGTGTCAAGAAGAGAGGAATGAACGTTTCCGACATCTGCTCCTCTACGAGTTTAACCAGGGATCCACAGCCGTCGAGGCTGCTCGACAAATTTGTGCTGTGTATGGGGAGGATATTATTGATCCGAGGAAAGCCCGCAAATGGTTTGAGCGGTTCCGAGGTGGCAATTTTGGCCTCAACGACTCTCCACGCTCAGGTCGTCCATCTCACTTCGATGAGGATCGTTTGAACCATCTCATCCACTTGGATCCGCGTCAAACTACACGCGAATTAGCCACTGAGATGGACTGTGTTCAGGACACAGTGGTGCGACATCTGGAACGCATGGGAGAGGTACAGAAATTTGGGTCTTGGATGTCACACACTCTCACCGAGGACAACAAGAATCAGCATGTTCCCATATTGGTTCCTTGCTCGGCCATTATCGCGAATGTTCTCAGCAACACAAACCCTTTCTGTCACGTATTGTTACTGGAAATGAAAAGTGGTGCCTGTACGTGAATTTCAGGCTTCGAAGGGAATGGTTAAGCCCAAACCAGACGGCCACACCACGCCCAAAACATGGCGTTCATCCTACGAAGGTCATGTTGTGTATCTCGTGGGACATGGAATGCATTATTTACTAGAAAATGCTGCCGAGGAATCGAACCATCAACGCTGCACTCTATTGTGAGCAACTCCGCCGTATGGAGAAAACAATTCAGCAGAAACGGGCACATCGGCGCCATGGTGTCCTTCTCCAACATGATAACGCACGTCCTCACCGTGCAAACATGACTAAAATGGCCATTGAGGACATGAAATGGGAGATCCTTCTACATTCGGCCTATTCCGCAAATGTCACCCTGTTCCGATCTCTGTCGAATGCACTCCGTGCCAGAACGTTCAGCAAAGGTGTCGATCTCCAGAATTTCTTTGATGATTTCTTCGCAGCAAAACCCCCAGGTTTTTTCAAGAATGACATTGCAGACCTATCCAGACGTTGGGACACCATCGTAAATAATGGCGGGGAGGGGGAATGCATAGTTGATTGATTCCATTTTCCATTTTGATGTAATACATTCCTGTAGTGCGGTGAAAAAATGGCATGAACTTATGCATCAACCTTATATCTACATATGGACAACAGAAATTTTAGATTGGATACCAAAGGACAGGAAAAGACCTAGAAGACCCTGTGGGAGATGAGTAAATGAAATTCGAAAGCGTGTCGAAATGACATGGAGGAGATTGGCTCAAGACAAGAGGTTGTGAAAGAAATTTGGGGTGGCCATCATCCAACAGTGAATGGATATGTTACCGCTAAAGCTCGAAAGTCGTTAATGTGCACATTACCTAGCTAATCTGCAGATTAACTGATTTGCTCCGTTAACGTGAGGAATCAAGAGTTTTCCGCATTTTACCTAGGTAATGTGCACATTAACGGCTTCCGTATCGTTAAAGTTCAAAAGTTTGTTTCTCTCATTTCCTTTCCCTACACCTTCCCCCTCTCCCTCCACTTTTAGTTTCGTTTCGCCAGCTTGGTACTAAAACGGGTATTTTAAAACAATTGTATGTAAAATCTGAATTCAGTGTTTGCAAAGAGAGATTTTTAACGAAAGAAGATGTCCCTGCTGTAGAAATATCTTTACGTCAAACAGCAATAAAAGAATCCCTTGGTACTGGGCAGGGTTTCAGAAAATGTGACTGCAAATCTAAATGTACCACAAATAGGTGTGCTTGTCGCAAAAACCAAGTGCTATGTAATTCAAAGTGTCACCAATCTTTAGATTGCACTAATAAGTAAGCATAATTTTATCATATGTTTTTCAAATTCATTTCCTTATAATAATATTTTAAACCGTTTGATTCTTTCTATTATAGTTTTTTAATTGATTGATGATTGATTCTATCAACTAATTTGTTGATTGTTTGATTGTATTAACTTGATTCTTTATATATCGAAAAATAAATACATAACATTATGTTAATTTAAGCGTACAGAAACGTTGCTGTTGTTCCAGCAAAGATCTTATTTTCACTTTAACGAGTGCCTAGTATAGGTAATGTGCAGATTATCTAGGTAATTTGCAGATTACCTAGGTAATTTGCAGATTACCTAGGTAATTTGAGAAATGAAACAATTTTCGGCATTAACGGATCATCTTGTTAATCTGCACATTACCTAGATAATCTGTAGAATAACTGATTTCTGCACTTTAGCGGTAACAGATATATTGATTAGTGATTGTTTCTATACCTTTCAGAAACGTCATGTAGTTGAGTGTTACACTATGTTACGCATTGTTTGATTATTCTTATTCAAGAGCATATTCAAATTTAATATTTAAGTGGCCTAACGAAACACCATTTGAATTCTAGAAACTCAATTCAAAAAGGCGCAGTGGATTAATGAAATTCCGAACAAGCTGAATCTGTTTTCGTTGATCTGTGCCGAGAGGAAGTAATATCTGACTCGTGCATTTCTGGCGTTGTCTAACAAATGCTTAACGTGATGTAAAGTAGCTCTTCTTAAGAACTCGAGCTTTCCAAACAAAGACGTTGGAATAGCTTCGTAGTAACAATTTCTTTGTTTCTTTATTCTTCGCACGATATGACGAATTATGCCGGCCTATGTAGCGCTTCAGTCAGACGGTGCGCTTATGAATATTTTATTTGTTACAGTTGTACTACATCGAAAGGTAAAAAGCAAACGATAAATGTTCGTGATATATTTTATGTACAAGAAACACGGACATCATCGTATCGGAAAAGTTTCCTAAAAGTGACCAGTCCGCGCCTATAGTGACATATAAAAATAAGTCTAACAGAAAAAGCTGAAGGTAAGTTTTAATGAAATGCGTAAACACAGCAAAACAAACCAGAATTCAATGGAGCCATACGAGGAACATGAAAAGCAATTAAGGCTTACTTCCCCAAGTTCGTGACCGTTCAGAGAGGATTATTTATATGTATTTTTATGTACTGCAGAAATGTTTCGGTAAGTTACCGATGATATTTCTGTACCTAGCAATAATTATCATTTACTTCTTTATGAGAAGGTACTGACTCAAGAAATATATATCAATTTGTATGCTGTGTAATCGCGCATTGATATTTATTTTTATCTGCAATGTTAGGAATAACAAGAAGAAACAGAATTAGAAATGAAAAGATATTATAAAAGAATCAAAGTAAAGATGGGCTGGACATGTTGGAAGACTGAAAGATGCATAAAAGATGGACACGATTAATAACAGAATGGCAACCGAGAGATGGAAAGAGACGAAAGGGGCACCAGAGAACAAGATGGAGGGATGACCTTCAGAAATTTAGAGGTGTTAAATGGTGGACTGAGCTAAGGATTGAGGAAGTTGGAAAAGACTGGGGGAGGCCTATACCCTGCAGTGGGTATCAACAGGCTAAGAAAAAGACGAAGAGGCGAAACCTTGGACACTTCACAGAATTAAAGCTAATAATGGTGGAGAACAGCAACTGTGCGTAAATGTCTTTATAAAAACAAAAGTTATATAGCGATTAATAAGAAAAAACGCACAATGTTTCTATTCATTAGGAGGAGATATATCGTGGCTCATAAAGTCTATTCAAAAATAGTGATGAGGGGACAATTGGCTTTTGGATCTTAAAATTGAGTGTGGAAGTAGTAACATCTATACCAATATGTTTGACAAAAGAGAGTTCTTTGACTTTAAACCAAAAGTTTTTAGTCATTGAACTTCTAACCTTTCGAAGGGTATTTTCCGAAATATAATTGTCTCTCAATTTTTGAGAATATTTCGAGCTTACAATACCAAAGGCAATTTGCTTAAGCAAATTAAAAAGCTGTATCAGAGCTGTGTTGATAATGACTACCCCAAAGATTTTTGTAAATTTTATTTTATAAATCTTTTAACTTCTGTGAATTCTTGTAATTCTTTCAGTTTAAGGTTATGTAATATTGCCATTTCTACTGTTTGTTGCTCCTGACTAATTTTTTCAGGGCCACACAGTCACTCTTTCTTCTTCCGAATCGCCCGGAACTAATTAATCGTTTCTGAGAGCTTACATCCAGGGTGGGGAGGCAACTAGCAGATATCTCTTTCTGACATTCTGAACGCACCCACTATTACTTTGCAAACTAGGTCATAATTATCTGTATTCATATTAAGTGGAATCGGAGGACTGTTGTTTACAAAATGGAAGTATGACCGGTATAGATGTAGAAGGTTGTTCTGGCAAGTTATTTAGTTTTCCCTTCAGACAGGTAGGAAAGATTGGATGCCTTAATTACTTTTAATATTTTGGCTGGTGCTTAAATTTTGCAACCACATGAAACCTGTCTGATTTAGGGGTCCGCTACCGGATATGTCTTTCCCTGATGGGTGGTACCAGGTGGATGACAACCAGGTTGTGTATTTATTTCTTAACATTGTTTTTATTTTTATTTTTTTGATTAAGAGTACTGAATTTATTGGATATTTATTATTTGCGTACCTCCATCTGAAGGCGGGTAACACACACACACACACACACACACACACGGAAGCAAAATCCATGAAATAGAAATGGGAATGGCATACTGCTAGAAGAAATGACCACCGTTGGACAAGTGAAGTAGTAGACAGGGACTGAGAAAAACCCAGAAGAAGACCATGTAGAAGATGGGTGAATGGAATTTGAAAGCATGTCGAAGTGGCAAGGGTGAGACTGGCTGAATACAGAAAGTTCTTGAAGAGACTTGGGGAAGACCTTCATCCAGCGGTGGAGTGATGATAGTTAATGATGTTATGTTGATTGTGTGTGTGCGTGTGTGTGTGTGCGTGTGTGTGTGTGTGTGTTATACATCTTCAAATGGACGGCTGTTGGGCAGTTTTGAAGAAATTTGGTTGGGAATGGGGTGTTAAAATCGCTGTCCGTACTGACGGAATATGAACCGAGCATGCGCAAATATCATTTTGATGCCTTTGTTCTTGATCGTGCTCGCTTCTTTCCTACCTACTTTGCAAGACTACTCAGAAACCCTGAATCGCCTTTTAAACGCTCATTGTGACATGTTTTGTATGTTGTTCTTTCTCACACAATACCGCTGTTCGTTGTTTTCTTTGTGTAGGTCATTTACATCATTTTTTGCCGTGTTTGTGTATCGTACGAGAGTTACATGGTTCATTTTGTTATATTGAGATGCGGTTTCTTTTTTTAATTTCCGTGGTAAACGGTGGTCCTTCTAGCTCTTGGACCAGTTGTGGCTTATTCGCCAATAAAATCCAACCAACCTTCATCTTTTTTTAATACACCAACCACAATATGAATACTTAAGAAACGCATACAGCATATTAAATCCGTTTATTTTTTATGGTGTAGTAATCACAGAAATTCGCCAAGCTTTCGCAATTCACTGGGAGGCTTTTTCAAGGCAACGGTAGACATAAAATTGCATTTGTATGTCTACCGTTGCCTTGAAAAAGCCTCCAATGAAGTGCGAAAGCTTGGCGAATCTCTGTGATTACTACACCATAAAAAATAAACGGATTTAATACGCTGTATGCGTTTCTTGAGTATTCAACCTTCATCTTGTTATCGCGTTAAAATGATTTCGGCAAAGGAAAAGAATCCCAATGGGTACGTGAAAACTCGGATGCTGGATTAAAAATGTGCAACCAAAAATCGGGAAAGATGTGCTAGAACATATTCACCGGACAGCCAAAACCTTTTAAGCAGCGCGTCTTTATGCAAATCGAAGAAACTGCAGGTAAAGGACGGCGTGCATGAAGGTCATGAAAATGTATAAATAACACCTGATACTGAGTTCTCTTAATCAGTGTTGTTCTTGTTCTTCAAAACGCAGCGGACTTAAGAGAGTTTGACAAAGGCCAAATTCTAATGGCTAGACGATTCGGTCAGAACATTTCCGAGGAGGCAAACCACGAACCGCCCTCAATGTGTGGGCCGATCACGGCTGATCACTATTTGAGGTGAGCGAAGGCTATCCTGCATAGTGCGAGCCAACAGAAGGGATACTGTGCCGCAACTCGCCGGTAATTTGAATGCTCGTGACGGGAGTAATGTGTCACAACGCACAGTACGAGCCAACAGAAAGAATACTGTGGCGCAACTCGCCGGTAATTTGAATGCTAGTGACGGGAGTAATGTGCCACAAGAGACAGTACGAACCAACAGAAGGGATACTGTGGCGCAACTCACCGGTAATTTGAATGCTGGTGACGGGAGTAATGTGTCACAACACACAGTACGAGCCAACAGAAGGGATATTGTGGCGCAACTCGCCGGTAATTTGAATGCTGGTGACGGGAGTAATGTGCCACAAGGGACAGTACGAGTCAACAGAAGGGATATTGTGGCTCAACACGCCTTTAATTTAAATGCTAGTGATGGGAGTAAAGTGTCAGAAGAGACAATACGAGCCAACAGAAAGGATACTGTGGCGCAATTCACCGGTAATTTTAATGCTGGTGACAGGAGTAATGTGTCACAACACACAGCACGAGACAACAGAAGGGATACTGTGGCGCAACTCGCAGGTAATTTGAATGCTGGTGACGGGAATAATGTGTCACAAGAGGAAGTACGAGCCAACAAAAGGGATACTGAGGCGCAACTCGCTGGTAGTTTGAATGCTAGTGACGGGAGTAATGTGTCACAAGGGACAGTACGAGCCAACAGAAGGGATACTGTGGCTCAACTCGCCGGTAATTTGAATGCTGGTGACGCGAGTAATGTGTCACAAGAGAAAGCACGAGCCAACAGAAGGGATACTGAGGCGCAACTCGCCGGTAGTTTGAGTACTAGTGACTGGAGTAATGTGTCAAAAGTGACAGTACGAGCCAACGGAAAGGATACTGTGGCGCAACTCGCGGGTAATTTGAATGCTAGTGACGGGAGTATTGTGTCACAACACATATTTCATCGAATCTAGCTTTAAATGAGGCTGCGTAAGTGCAGGCCACTCCCAGTGCCCATGCTGACCTCGGTTAACCGTCGAAAGCTCCTACCTACAATGTGCACGCGAGCATCATAACTGGACCTTGAATGACTGGAAGAAGGTCATCTAGTCCAATGAATCTCACTAACTTTTGCACCATGCGGACGGGCGGGCACGTATGTGTCGTTTACCTGGGAAAGTGCTGGTATTAGGATACACTGTGGGACGAAAACAAGCAAGTGGATGAAGTGCATTGCTTTGGACAATGTTATTCTGGAAAAACCTGGATTCAGTCACACAATTCATGTGTAGGAAACTGCGGCATCTACCACCTACCTAAACATCTCTGCTGACCAGGTACATCCTTTCATGGCAACGGTGTTTTCCCTCTAGTAGTGCCTCCTTTCAATAGGATAATACACCACGCCACAGTGCCCGAAATGTTCCAGAATGGTTCGTGGAACATGAGGAAGACTTACAGGTATTGCTCTGGCCTCTTAATTCCACAGACATGAATCCAATCAAGCATCTGTGGTTTGTGTTGGAACGGCAAATCCGATCTGAGGCTGCTCAAACACGCAGCTTACACGAGTTAAGGGATGTTCTGGTAACGTATTGGTGAGAGATACCACAAGACACCTTTAGAAATTTTGAAACGTCAATGCCACGCCGGGTAAGAGCTGTTTTGGGGGCATGTGGACGACCAACATGATATTAGGTAGGTGGTCATAATATTTTGGCTCTTCGGTGTATATCCGAGTAAAAGCTGTTTTAGAGGCTCGTGGAGGACGAACATTATATTAGGCAGGTGTTCATAACGTTTTGCCTTTTTCGTGTATATCCGGGCCAGAGCTGTTTTGGAGACGCGTGGTGGACCAATATGATATTAGTTTTGGCTCTTCGGTGTATATCCGGGTACTATTTTGGTCGCACGTGGAGGACCAACATCTTATCAGGCAGGTGGTCATAATGTTTTGGATCTTCGGTGTGTATCCGGGTAAAGGCTGTTTTGGCAGCACGTGGAGGTTCAACATCATATCAGGCAGGTGGTCATAATGTTTTGACTCTTCGTTGTATATCCGAGTAAGAGCTGTTTAAGCTTCACGTGGAGACCAACTTCATATTTGGCTGATGGTCATAATGTTTTGAATCTTCGGGGTATATCCGGGTAAGGGCTGTTTTGGAAGCACGTGGAGGTTCTACATCATATCAGGCAGGTGGTCATAATGTTTTGGATCTTCGTTGTACGTATATCCAGGTAAGAGATGTTTTAGCGGCACGTGGAGAGCAACATAATATTTTGCAGGTGGTCATAATATTTTGGCTCTTCGGTGTATATCCGAGTAAAAGCTGTTTTGGAGGCTCGTGGAGGACGAACATCATATTAGGCAGGTGTTCATAACGTTTTGGCTTTTCCGTGTATATCCGAGCAAGAGCTGTTTTGGAGACGCGTGGTGGACCAACATGATATTAGTTTTGGCTCTTCGGTGTATATCCGGGTACTATTTTGGTCGCACGTGGAGGACCAACATCTTATCAGGCAGGTGGTCATAATGTTTTGGCTCTTCGTTGTATATCCGGGTAAGAGTTGTTTAAGCTTCACGTGGAGACCAACATCATATTTGGCAGATGGTCATAATGTTTGGGATCTTCTGTGTATATCCGGGTAAGGGCTGTTTTGGAAGCACGTGGAGGTTCTACATCATATCAGGCAGGTGGTCATAATGTTTTGGATCTTCGTTGTACGTATATCCAGGTAAGAGATGTTTTAGCGGCACGTGGAGAGCAACATCATATTTTGCAGGTGGTCATAATGTTTTGGCTCTTTGGTGTATATCCGGGTAAGAGCTGTTTTAGAGGCATGTGGAGGACCAGCATCATACACTGACGGAAAATAAAATCTCAACACCAAGAAGGGGTTGTGTTAGATAAACCACAGTTGGTAGGCGGTGAGAGTATATCTGTAAGATGACGTCTATGCAAATTTCGCGCTCGGCGCATACGTGTGGCGCTAGTAGCGCCCCTCGGAACATGCAAAGCAGGTTTGCTGTAAGTACGCGCTGTAACGATATGAGCTTTAGTTATCGTTGAGATTCGACGTAGGGTGTTGATGTTAGTCAAGAATGCCTTTAAGAAGACGAAGAAGCCATTATCAACAGCTCACGGAGTTTGAACGAGGTCGTGTAATAGGGCTACGAGAAGGTGGATTTTCTTTCCGCAATATTGCAGAACGACTTGGCAGGAATGTAGCCACTGTGCGTGATTGTTGGCAGCGGTGGTCAAGGGAAGGTACTGCCTCAAGAAGACCGGATTCCGGCCGGCCACGGGGCACTACTGAGAGGGAAGACCGCCGTGTACGGCGTATGGCCGAGGCGCATCGTACCGCGTCTGCGGCAGCAATTCGAGCTGCAGTTGCCACCACAGGGACACAACGAACTGTTACAAATCGGTTACGTGAAGGACAGCTCCGAGCCAGACGCCCTGTAGCGTGCATTCCACTTACTCCAAACCACTGCCGTTTGCAACGTCAGTGGTGTCAAGCTAGAGCTCATTGGAGGACGGAGTGGACATCTGTTGGGTTTTCTGATGAAAGCCGGTTATGCCTGGCTGCCAGTGATGGCCGTGTGTTGGTTAGAAGGAGGCCAGGTGAGCGCCTGCAACCAACCTGTCTGCGGCCGAGACACACTGGACCTACACCTGGAGTTATGGTCTGGGGAGCAATTTCCTATGACAGCAGGAGCACTCTCGTGGTTATCCCACGCACCTTGGCGGCACAGTTGTACATCGGTCTGGTGATTGAACCTGTTGTGCTGCCATTCATGAACAGCATTCCAGAGGGTGTTTTCCAACAGGATAACGCTCGCCCGCATACCGCTGTTGTAATCCAACATGCTCTACAGAGTGTCGACATGTTGCCGTGGCCTGCTAGATCACCAGATCTTTCACCAATCGAGCACATATGGGACATCATTGGACGAAAACTGCAGCGTCACCCCCAAACCAGCATTAATCGTCCCTGTATTGACCGACCAAGTGCAACAGGCATGGAACTCCATCCCACAAACTGACATCCAGCACCTGTACGACACAATGCATGAACGTTTGCGTGCTTGCATTCAACATTCTGGCGGTTACACCGGTTATTAATGTACCAGCACTTCACATTTACAATGGCTCTTCTCGCGCTTGCAATAAGCTGTGATCTTGAAACCTTAATCGATTAAATATGTTACCTATACAAATGTATTGCCGCCATTTCATTCCTCTACAACTATTTTTTCGTGGTGTTGGGATTTTTTTCCGTCAGTGTATTAGGCTGGTCATAATGTTTTGGTTCTTTGGTGTATATCCCGGTACGATCTGTTTTGGCGGCACGTCGAAACTAACATAACACTTGACAGATGGTCATAATGTTTTGCCTCTTCGGTATATGTGATTGAGCAGCTGCAATATTCAAATAAGGCCGCGAGACAGAAAATCTTTCTAGTACTAATGCTCTGAACGATGCACTGTTAAAAGTTTTGTGGTAGGCTGCACCAGAAAGTGGTGCTACGCCAGCTGCACCAATTTCTGAGAAAAGGTACACCACTGTGTAGGGCAAACAAAACCCAACAACATGGTGCAACTTTGCACCATTATTTGGGGCAACCTTGAACCACAACGTAGCAGAAAATTGCACCACACAATGGGGTATCTTTTCTCAGAGAGTGGTGCAGCTTGTGTAGGACCACTTTTTTGGTGCAACCTACCAAAAAAAATTTTAACACTGTATCTTCAGACTTCCCCATCACTGGATACTACTGTAGTAATTATTCGAACAAATTTGAATGATTTCCCGCTGGTACTTTAATTGATGCCTTGTTGTTTATGCTATAAATCAAAATTCTTCCTTTGACATCGATGGTACCAAATACATCATACGACCAAAATCTTCTGAATCTATGCTCATAAACATCACGGGTAGTGTGTGTGCCCTCCAGACTTAATAACTGAAAGCTTTCGACTCAACGAATTTTTGCACGTGTCTATGTACCTTTTTTTCATTATATGTTCTTCAAATACAATTTGCCCATGTAGTTAGTTGGGAGAGCAATGCACTCTGGAGTGAGGGGCGCAATTAGCTCCAAGTTACGGACAAATTTGTGTTTTCACGTTGGCGCCAGAACGTACAAATGGATGTACTAGCCGTTGGGTTTTTTTGTATAATGTGTGATGTTTGTTCCACACATCGATTAGAATTCATGAGAATTCGTTCTTCGCTTCACAAAGGGGGGAAAATTGAGGGAGATGATACGATGTATTACGCAGGTAAAGCACGTGTCAAAACGACAAATCTGCAGCGAGCCGCCCCGGTGGCGCAGTGGTCTAAGGCAATGGCCTCTGATTATTCGTCCGAAAGGGGTCCGGGTTCGAATCCCGGTGAGGCATGGATGTTGTGTTTGTCTTACGGCACTGGCTCTCTCCCTTCCCTGGAACCAGCGACCCTAAATTAGGGACGGGCGGCTGCTTATAGCCCATTGAGTTGCTCATGGTGGTCGTTAAACCTCCAATCAAAAAAAAAAATCGAGTACATGAGGAAACAACATATCCGTCACGGAGCTGCGAGAAAGGCTGTGTGGCACATGGAGAGCGTGTCGCGGCAGTTGGTGTAAGTGATCGTTGTTAGCTTAAAAAATATGGCAAAGAGCCAATATCAAATTCTGCTTCAAACTGGGAAAACTCGCATTGGTAATGCATGCAATTCTGAAAAAAGTTTACGGGGTTGAAATAGTAATTTTAAAGTGTGTTTTCGAATGGCTCAAGCGTTGCCGCGAAGGGCCTCCGCTGATGACACTCCCCGGAATAGAAGCCAAGAGACATCCAAACAATCTGAAAACATCAAAATAGTGCGTGAACTCATTGCGAATGATTGTAGAAGAACTGGGAATTAATCATGGGACTTTTGATATGATTTTGATAGATAATTTGGTCACGATTTGTAAAGATT
The DNA here is from genome assembly GCA_039090855.1 of Macrothele yani. Classification (NCBI taxonomy): domain Eukaryota; kingdom Metazoa; phylum Arthropoda; class Arachnida; order Araneae; family Macrothelidae; genus Macrothele; species Macrothele yani. The sequence continues at coordinate 99,498,879 of CM076993.1, forward strand.
TGTCCCACACTTTGAAACCACGAATCGTTGCTGCTTTGAGTCACCTGTCATATTCTCTTGATCTAGCACCGTATGACTACTTTTTGTTCCCCCGACTGAAATTAGCGCTGAAATATAAGAGATTTGCCGACATTTCGGATATTCAAGTGAACGTGACGTCCCAGCTGCATATAAGAAAAAAATCTTAAACAGTTTCCAGGGGATACACGAACAGTGACAAAAAGTATTGCACCCGAGAAGGGGGAGTATTTTGAAAGTCAGTAAAGTAAATTCTTTTAAATATATACCAGCTTTTCATTTGTACCGTAAATTTGCCGAACTTTATTGGCATTCCTTGTACATTTTGTTTGTGACGATATCTAGGTTTGTAAGAAGCAGCTTTCAAAAATGTTTTTCTACCTATTATAAGAAACGCTAACCAAAATTTTCGCGCCGCCCCGGTGGCGCAGTGGTCTAAGGCGCTGCCCTCTGATCATTCGTCCGTAAGGGGTCCGGGTTCGAATACCGGTCAGGCATGGATGTTGTGTTTGTCTTACGGCACTGGCTCTCTCCCTTCCCTGGAACCAGTGACCCTAAATTAGGGACGGGCGACTACTTATAGCTCATTGAGTTGCTCACGGTGGTCGTTAAACCTCCAATCAAAAAAAAAATTTCGATTCCTTAGCTAAATAGAGTAAGAATATGTATCTATTGATCTGCAATTAAAAGCCAAAATTGTTTGTTTGTTTGTTTTGGGATTTAACGGCCATCGTAAGCAACTCGAAGGGCTATGAGCAGTCACCCGTCCCTAATTTAGGGTCATTAGTTCCAGGAAAGGGAGAGAGCCAGTGCCGTAAGACAAACACGGCGTCCATGCTTCACCGAGATTCGAACCCGAACCTATCTCGGACGAATGATCAGAAGACAACGCTGAGAACACTGCGCCACCAGGACGGCGACTCGATGGGCTATAAGCAGTAGCCCGTCCCTAATTTAGGGTCACTGGTTCCAGGGAAGGGAGAGTGCCAGTGCCATAAGACAAATACAACATCCATGCCTCACTAGGATTTGAGCCCAGACCCATTTCGGACGAATCGTCAGAAGGCAGCGCTTAAACCACTGTGCCACCAGGGCGGCATAGGTAAAATGAAAAAATTCTGTACATGTCAATAAAGTTCGGTGGATGAGAACATTCTTGTATATGCCAATAAAGTTGTCAATAAAGTTCGGTTCCAAATTTTCCATTTACTTTCTACCTCGTTTTGAAGTCCGTGGATACAGAGAGTATAAATCTGTCAAGATGCATCTGTTTTCTGAAAGCCAATTAGAAGGCCTTTTGTGGGTCGAATAGAGGTTTTCATCTGGCATTCTTCATGTTTCCAGTGTTTACAGTTTTTAACTTTTTATAAAACATTTCTTATAAATTAGTGGTACATTTTGAAGGAATGCATCGCAGTCTAAGTAAGATCTTAAGATGGCAGATTTGTGCAAAAACGTTTGAGTCTAATATTGTTCCAAGTAAAAGGGGAGAGTAGAGGAGATTTTTTTTACTTACCTTGTCCTTGTGAGCGCTTTCCACTTGAGCTAGAAGATCATACACCTCAGCCTGGAACTTCTGTTTCTCCTTCTCTATTCTGAAAATTATAGCAAGGTAAAGAACGCAAATCAGTAAAATATCACTCTATGCATTTTGATAAAGATTAAAAAATTATTATTGGAAAAATTTACTACTAGGGTAAATAGGCAAATGTTTTCTTTTGTGGAGGTTATTTTCAACATAATGAAAACGAAACTGTTATCCATAATCTCAATTTACGCATCATTAGAAGCCACGCACCCAATTCACACATACCAGCTACTGAATCGGAAACTTTTATTCAATACCGGATTTATTTATTTTTTGATTGAAGGTTTTACGACCACCGTGAGCAACTCAATGGGCCTATAAGCAGTCGCCCGTCCCTAATTTAGGGTCACTGTTTCCAGGAAGGGAGAGAGCCAGTGCCGTAAGACAAACACAACATCCATGCCTCACCGGGATTCGAACCCGGACCCCGTTCGGACGAATGATCAGAGGCCATCGCTTAGACCACTGCGCCACCGGGGCGGCCAATACCGGATTGAACCTCCTTTAGCTTGAATTACAGCACGTATGCGGTTTGTAATAGATTCCACAAGATGTTGAAGTGCATCTATGTCTACAACATACCAGACGATCGTCAGACGGTCCTTTAACTGGTTCAGATTTGCAGATGTGACAACTCTCCGGATTCAGGTGGGAGACTCCGAATTTTTAGCCCTTCCTCCCGCCCTCCTGATGAATGTCAAATTCTCCTGATTTTCACCGAGAATTAGCCGTTAGGATGATTGAAATTCCACCAACCATCATGGTTTCGAGCCGCCAGCGAAATCATTTTCTTTCTGGGTCGATGCAGGGCGGCATTACAGTCATTAGTTTCATACTTTTCCTCTCCTTTATCTGCGAAAATAAAGCCGCCCAGGTGACGCAGTGGTCTGAGTGCCGGCTTATGACCAATCGTCGGAGATGGGTCGGAAAAAATGTTCTTTAAAAACATTTCTCCCAGTCCGATTGTCATACGACGCCTTCAGCAAAGAGCTCACCCGCTCAGACACTAGAATGCCGGGAAGGGTCAGTAATTGATTGACAGATGGGAGCTGCCCTTCCTTCTCCTTGCAGTTCAGTCTTTCAACTTCTCGCCTCGACAGAGCCGCACGCATTCTAAGTGATGATAAACAGTTGTGTCGCGGCGAATTCACTTAACGATAAAAGGGTGTCGTTACAGCTGGCTTCGCCTTGTAGTGAAAGTCAGTGTTAGTACGATGCTTTTTGTCGGCTTTGCCTTTGCGCACAACTAAAGGAGAAACGAAAAACAGTTTGCTGCTAGTTTATTCGTAAAAAACAACAACATGCGGTCCATTTTAGGTTTTCATTATCTTGCGGAATCAACGTACCTGAAAACGAATTTCAGTAAGGGGAGAGGGGTGTTGATTTTCGCGCTGTTTTTTTTTTTTTTTTTTTTCGGCAAAATTTTTAGTGGACCAATACTTTTGGAAAATTGTTCGTAAGTCTAGAAAATGTTGATAAAGAATAGCGTTCATGTTATTTCTCCCGTTTTTCAGATTTCGAAGGTCAGCATGTCTGGATTTGACGAAAGAAGACTTTGTTCCCGAATTTTTTTTTAAATATGTCTCATACATTCTCAATGGGGTTCAAATCTGGGCTTTGAGATTCAGGAGAGATGGTGGAATCCGCTGTCATACTCCCTGAACCAATGCTAACACAACCTTTGCGATGGACGATGGCATTGTCATCGATGAAACGGCTGTCACCTGCTGTATGAAAAGTCAACATTGCAGGATGAACTTGATCAACACTTTTTATTTAATCTTTGGAGGACTCCCGACCTTAAAGCAATTATAAGTGGGGTCCCTTAACAGAATGTTCCCACACCATGACATCAACTCCAGAACCTTGAACTGTGTTTACAAAGCAAGCTGAGTCCATTGTTTCATGGGGTTTCCCTCCAAAATCTCTACCTGCCGTCGGTACAGAGCAAGGTGTACCGTGACGCGTCGGGCCACATAACTTTTTATCTAGTCTTCCAGTGTACAGCCACTGTGTTCCTGACACCACTATAAACGAACTTTCTGGTTCTTTGCAGAAATCATGTGGATGCGACGCAGTAATTCCTACGTATATGGACAAGCTTCGGTCAGCAATTGTTCTGGATCTGACTAACGTTCATTAATTGCTCAAAATCTGGAGTTGTTCTGGATCTGAAAGCGATTTAGTCAGCAAATGTTTTAGGTCTAAGATACGATTTATTCAGTAATTGTTCAGGATATAGATACGATTCGGTCAATTATTATCTTCATATCCGTACGACCAGCTAATAACTGTTCTGAATCTTGACACGATTCGATTAGTAACTGTTTTGGATACTGATACGATTCAGTTAGCAGTTGTTCTGAATCTCGATGTGCTTTAGTCAATAATTGTTCTAATGTTTACGTGACACAGTGAGTAAGAACTCCGTTTCTAGATACGCCTCAGTGAGTGTTTCTTCTAGATCTGACTACGATTCAGTATAACTGCTCTGGAGCTGGCTACGATTCGGTTAGTAAATGTTTTGGATATGGGTATATGATTCAGTCAGTAATTGTTTTAGTGTGTATACGACACGGTGAACAATAGCTCCATATCTAGATACGCTTCAGTGAGTGATTGTTCTGGATATAACTGAGATTCAGTAATTGTTCTGGAACTGGCTACGATTCCATTAGTAATTGTTTTGGATATGGATATAGGTCTGATTCAGTCAGTAATTGTTCTAATATGTATGCGACACAGTGAATAATAACCTTGGTATCTAGATATGCTTCCGTGAGTGATTGTTCTGGATCTGACTACGATTCCGTTAGTAGTTGTTCTGGATATGGGTATGATTCAGTCAGCAATTGTTCGAGGTCTCGTTGTTATTCAGTCAGTTAGTGCTATGGATTTGGATATGATTCAGCCAATAATTGTTTTCGATATTGATACGATTCTGTTAGTAATGGTTGTAGGTATAAATTCGATTCAGTCAGTAATTATTTTGGATTTGAACATGATTCAATCAATAACTATTTTGGATCCTGATATCAAATAGAAGTCATCGCTCTTTCCACGTTTATAAGTAAGTCACGGAAAAATTACTCTTATAAACTTATAAACGTGGAAAGAGTGATGCCTTCATTTTGATGTTCCTGGTCCACGTCAACTGTGGATCCTGATATAATTAAGTTAGCAGTTGTTCTAGATTTAAATCCGATTTAGTAAGCAATTTATATGGATGCGATTCAGTCAGACATCATTCTAGATTCTGATATGATTCAGTCAGTAATTATTCTTGATCGGGATAATATTGGATCAGCAATTGCTCTGAACTTGAACACGACTCAGTTAGTAACTATTCTAGTTCGAAATGCAATTCAGTCAATAATTGGTCTAGGTCCTGACATGATTCAGTCAGTAACTGTTCTTGATCTGGATAATATTCTGGCAGCAATTGGTCTGAACTCGATCATGACTCAGTGAGTAACTGTTCTGTATAATTTGGGATGCGATTCAGTCAATAATTGATTTAGGTTCTGATATGATTCAGTCAGAAGTTGCCCTTGTTATGAACACGATTCGCAATTAATGACATATCACATTCTCACTAGAAAAAAATATTTCAATTCAAACAGAAGAGCAGTATGGATAGAGACTTCAAATTTTAGAAGAAATCGAAAATTTGGTTGACAACTGGGAGCAGTGTATGAAGTACAGTTCAGCTTACTTCAGTTAAAACGAATGCAACGTACAGAAAACCTAAACGCTGTAAAAAGTAAAGAGGTAGGTGTTCAAAGTGTGATCGTTCTTGGTAAACAGAATTACTGGACGTGCTTAGGAACTGCTATATTTCTTCTTTTGTTTTGGCTTGTTATTATAGCCAATGATAAGCAATCAGAATTTCGAACGTAAGCATTGAACATCATTTTGTTTGAATTAATTCCAGAGAAATGAAGGTTTAATTTGATATAAAAGAAAAATGCACGGGAGATCACTCATTAATGTATCAAACCGATTTCAGCGACTTGTAGGCGTACAACAATCCCTCTCCTTTTTTTTTTTGTGCTTGAACAGTCGTGGATGCCTACCATGGAGATGTCAAATTTGCTAATACAAAGTGATCTGAGTCTGATAGAAATTCGCCTTGTGCGATACTAACCTGACTCTGTTTTTGTTAGACTGGTCAACTTGGTCTTGTAACTCTATTATGGCTTCTTGGTGTTTCTTGCGCAAGTGGTGAGTGGTCTCCTCACTCTCTAAGTGGACATCTTCGAGCAGCTTCCTCAACTTCGACAACTCGACATCGCGCTTCTTATTCATCTCCACCTAAAGAACAAATCGAAAATGTCAATATAATTACTACCCTCTCCACCGAAAACTAAAAAACAGTAATGAGAATTGTCGAAATGATATTTTAGTATTATCTAGATTAGAAAAAAAGAATAAAGAACATTAAGATAATTAGTTGTAGCTTCTTGTACTTCTATCCGTAGATTAATTTCAATATGCTTTTAATCTCTATGTTTTGTGGGTTACCTTTTGCTTCCTTTGCTGCATCATATTAAATAAAAACTAGCTTATCGGGATACTGAGGTATTGTGAATACGAAAAATATTCATATCCACTTTTCGGGACGGAACATAATTTCCTTATATGAATCTTCATATACTGTGTTTTATGCGTAGGACTCACAGGACTCTTTTGTCTCCTTATACACTGCTGGCCACCCAAAATGCAACACCAAGAAGGACACGAGATAGCAAAGCCAGATTTACTGGACACATAACAACAGATACAAAGATGAAACGATTGAGCTTACAGGCCCGTGCGACTTGCGGAACACGCAGACATCAATAGTTCGTGTGGTCCCCCCCCCCCCCCATGGCTGGCAATAGCGGCCGCTACACGCCGCGGCATCGAAAGAAAGAGGCTTTGGATGTGGGCTTGGGGTATGTCGGTCCAGGCTGCTTCCACACATTGCCACAGTTCATCAGGCGTGGCCGCGGGTGGTGCTTGCCGGGCCACTCGGTAGCCGATCAGCGACCAGACGTGTTCGATGGGAGACATATTGGAAGAACATGCAGGCCACAGCAGCAGTGACACCTTGTGGGCTGTGATGAATTGTTGCACGATGCGTGCCACGTGCGGGCGCGCATTGTCTTCTTAAAACGTGGCCGCTGGCAGGTCCTGCAGGTAAGGGAGGACTACAGGCTCCAAAACGTCGGAGATGTAGCGGTGGCTGTTGAGTGTACCAGCGATGCGTACCAGAGGGGTGCGGGTTCCTATCCAATTGCGCCCCAAACCATAACGCCAAGTGACGGACCGGTATGGCGATGCATAATGCAGGCGTGATACAGTCTCTCGCCGCTGTGCCGCCACACGCGGATCCGACCATCGTGGTGTTGCAGGCAGAAGCGGGATTCGTCAGAGAATCGGAGAAGACAAGTCGTGCCATTCCGTTGTCCAGGTGCAGCGTTCAACGGCCCACTGCCGCCGCAATCGCCGGTGGTGTAACGTCAATGGTAATCGGTGCAATGCGCGCCGTGCGAAAAGTCCCCGCTCCTGCAGACGACATCGAACGGTACGTGCTGACACAGGTTGTTGCGCGACACATCCTAATTCCTGCGCTAACGTTCGTGATGTGGCGGTGCGAGCCGTTAATGCCCGCCGCACATCATGCCGGTCCTCTCGTTCGTTGGTGTTCCGCGGCTGTGGCGATCGCTCACGTCGGTCAGTCCGTCCCTCCTGCACCCACCGAATCCATACTCGCCTCACTGTGGCTGAATGTCGTTCCACACGGGCGCCGATGTCTCGGTACGATAAACCTCTGTCGCGATAAGCCACTATTCGTCCTCTGTCGAACTCCGAAACGTGCTGGAATGACTGCCGTATTCTGCGGCGAGGCATCAGAAAGCTTCCCACGCACAAGTCCGGCAGCACAACACACTTCCACTACTTACAGCCCGCCTTCGGTGCCCCCTTCTTATAGTGCTTCTCGGTGGCGTGCCGGGAGCACATGATTTGCATATGCCCTGCAATGCTAATAGTTTGCATGTCCTCTCGCGGGCGACGCATGCTGCGAATTTCAGGACAATCGGATGCTTCCTTCTTGGTTTTGCATTTTGGGTGGCCAGCAGTGTTAATTCCACTCAAGGTCGATAAAGCGAACCATTCTTACTTATCAGATTCTCATTCTACTTCTTCTCACTTAGTTCGGACTGATTACAGAGTTTTTCAATTTGTTGGAAGAAGAAGAGAACTACGATACACCGTGAATTATCCAATTAGATAATTTCTTCTTTGTAAGACATCTCATGAATTATGGATTCTGCCACTCAACGTATTTGCTTTGTTTTGTTAGGGGAGTTAACGACCACCGTGACCAACTCGATGGGCTATAACCTGTCACCGATCTCTAATTAAGGGCCACTGGTTCCAGGGAAGGGGAGAGCCAGCGCCGTTAGACAAACACAACATCCATGCCTCCCCAGAATTCGAACCCAGACCTTTCTTGGACGAATGGTCAGAAGTTAGCGCTTAGACCACTGCGCCACCTGGACGGCACTTCCATTTCACAACTCGGTTTCGTAAAAAATTTCTCACAGTTTTCATCATCTTCACTTTTCAACTGCGCACAAAAACGATCTGGGTGAGTGCAGCGCACAGGCAAATGACAAAAAAGCGGCGTTTCCTGAAAGGCTTAAAATTTTCTTGTCACCATACTCATTCTGAGGAACAACAGAAAATCACTTAGTGTAAGACCTGACGAATACGGTAGAATGTATGATTAACTCAGTTCTCTAAAATGCGTTTCGCAACAGAAGCAGGAATGTCATTTCCCTCCTTCTTAAAATCTTAGTTAAGGATGTGAAACACAAATTTGCAGGTCCTTCTGCTCTGGTGCTGAATGTTTTCCCAATTCAGTTGCACCGACCGAATTTGTCGTTGCAGCTTTGGTGTCTTGACATGTGCTTCACCTTTGAGGTAGGTACGTCACATAGATCCTCCCCTTGAGAAAGAACTGGGATGGAATCGTAGGTTTCCGGGTCAACCGGCAAACCACGCTTGAAGAAGATATCACTGTAGAAGGAATTCTGACTAATTCAAAAAGATGTGTGTAAGAAGCATCACATATATTTTCGAAGCGAAGAAGAAATTATCATCGATTCCAGATGATGCGTGGGAGAAGAGAAATATCACATATTTTTGAAAGAACCCAAAGGCCAGTAGATCCATTATTTACGTTCAGGAGCTAATGTGAAAACCCAAATTTGCCGGTGCCGCCTATCGAATCCACATCCTTCGGCTCCGGAGTCCAATGCTTTCCCAATTAAGCTACACTGACGGGGTTTATCTTTTCTACTTGCCTTCTTGACATGTGCGTTGCGTCACCTCTGAAGCAGGTACGTCTTAAAATCACATGTGCAGACCCAACTTATATTCCGGAACATGTTGCAGTGTCATTCACTGTCAGTCTTCTGTTGTCCATAACCATATCCTCAACCTAAAATACACTATCTACCAACAAGTAATTGAACACCCCTGCAATCGACGATATCTGCGGTCCTGATACACGTCATGGCCGCCGCCGTTAAATATCGTGTGGGAAACAACAACGCAACCAGTCGCATGCAAGGTGCCACGCAGTTCGGAGCTCTCTGACTTCGAGAAAGGTCTAATAGTCGGGTATCACAGAAATGGCCGATCCATACGTAACATATCCAGCCAGTTGAAGTGCCCAAAATCGACAGTGGCCTACATTATTGGCAAGTGGAAGACGAGAGGTGACTGTCGGAATGTGACCCGACCCGGCAGACCCACAAAACTGGGAGTTAGAGACCGACGGGTGCTGGCCAGAGAAATTCGGAAGAACCGCACCAAATCGATGGGACACATCCGCGAGGAGTTTTAACAGGCATCCGGGAGTGTTCTTTCGATGAATACCATCCGTAAGGAAGCCCGTCTGCTCGGTTATCATGGACGTGCTGCCGCCCACAAGCCTTTGATCACCAAGTCCAATAGCGCTGCTCGGCTAACGTGGTGCAAAGAACGTCGACAGTGGACCGTTGAACAGTGGAAACAGGTTCTCTGGAGCGACGAATCAAGGTTCACCCTCTACCGTTCAGATGGCAGGGTCTAGGTTTGGCATCTGCCTGAAGTACGCCTCCTGCCGGAATGTATTGTGCCAACTGTGAAGTTCGGCGGCGGTGGTATTATGCTATGGGGGTGTTTCTCCTGGTATGGCACGGGATCCTTGGTCGCAATTCCTGGTAGACTCAACGCCGAGACCTACTGCACCATTTTGGATGATTATGCGCTTCCTACGTTGTGGCAGTTTTACGGGGTGGACGCATGTTACTTTCACGATGACAATGCCACCTGTCATGTTGCGAGGTCCACCATGGCTTGGTATGGTGACAATGGGGTTAATCGAATGGACTGGCCTGCACAGTGCCCGGACCATAGCCCTATCGAGCACCTCTGGGGCGAGTTGGAGCGTCGACTTAAGGGGTGCTCCTACCGTCCGAAATCGGCGAAGGAACTGACCTGTCTTCTCCAAGCCGAGTGGAAGAAAATACCACTAGCCGTTGTACAACGCCTGGTTGAGAGTATGCCCCGGAGGGTCGCAGCTGTAATCGCCGCTCGTGGAGGCTCCACCAACTATTGAAGGTGAATAAACTTCGTTTTCCTTTGCTATCACAGGTGTCCAATTACTTGTTGGTAGATATTGTATAACGGCTGCGGAATGATTGCTTCATACTTTTATCCTTGCACAACTTTTGTTCCTCAGGAAACAGATGGACATTGAATTTTCATAGTAGCTCCACATGTGAGATGAAAACACCAAATAATAACACACAGTTCTTTCCTAACGGCTTTTTCAGTGTTGTGCAATATGGTACAGCTAGAGGAAGTGCTACGACTCATATAAACAGCACATTCTGCTTCCATCTCTGATAGTAACTCGCTACATATTGGTAAACTTTTCTAAAGTAATGTCAGTAATTTCCATTAGCACGTTTATCTGTAGAAATAAAATTACAGTGTCTGTCTGCCACTCATTCGTCTACAGAGCAAACTGCTAAACTTGAGATCTTAAAATTTGGGTGAAACATGCTAAGGCACATGAGCATGTGCACTTCCTAGCTCTCCTTTGAAATTCAAACTTGAATTTTTTTTTAAAGTTTGAACCGTCATTAAAATTTGTTCCTGCTGTATACCGTGTCATAAGATCACGGAACAATATTTCGTCGCACTTAAGCGCAACAATATTTTCTCTTGCGCGACAATATTTGATAGCACACTTGCGTAAACTACGAGACGATATTTAACAGAAAATAGTAAAACTATATTAGTGGTCCGATTTATTGGCGTAGGAATTATGTATATGTATCATGTAAATATTATTATTAATATAATTGTATATTTTTTTATATTAATATAATTATTTTATTAATATAGCTATTATACACTAAGTGGCCACTTTATTATGACCACCTGACAGTTTTAGGCAAATGAGCTATGGCTGCACGCTGTTGCCCCCAGAGGGTGAGGCTAGTATAAAAAGGGAAAGCTTAGTGTTTGCGACAGTAGTAGAAGTGATTTCTGGGTGACGAGACGGATAAAAAATGCGATTTGACGGACTTTCAACGTGGGCTGATTGTACGATCTCGGAGCCATGAAACGAGTATCACCGAAACCGCCGCATTCGTAAAATGTTCCAGAGCAGCTGTTGTTAAGGTGTTTAAAGACTGGACTGTCAGCCTAAAAACTGGGTCTCTACGTGCAGCGTGTGGTCTTCATCGACTAGTGACTGCTCGGGCGGAACGGATAGTGTCCATACTGGTAACAGATAACAGAAGGGCAACAGTGCAGCAAATTACAGACCATCTTAATCAAGGATACCCTCAAATGATCTCTGCACGCACTGTTCGCCGTACACTGCATCGGATGGGATACGGCAGCTGAAGGCCAGTTCGAACACCTTTGCTGTCTGCAGTTAACAAGAGAAAACGTCTGCAGTTCGCACATGAGCACAAGGATTGGACAGTCGATAATTGGAAACAAATTATGTATTCCCATGAATCACGTTTTCAGTTGTACCATGCCGATGGCCGAGTGAGAATTTGGCGGAAACAGCACGAAAGCATGGACCCCAAATGCATTGCTACAACCCTTCAAGCTGATGGAGGCAACGTTACGGTTTAGGGAATGTTTTCCTGTCATGCTTTGGGCCCTTTAATTCGTGTTGATCAACGTCTTCCTGGTACATCATATCTAAACATCGTTGCGGACCAAGTGCATCCTGTCATGTGGATGGTTTATCCCAATGGCGATGGCTACTTTCAACAAGATAATGCGTCCTGCCATACTGCTCGTATTGTACATGATTGATTTCAGGAACATGCCGGTGAGCTTACTTTGCTTATGTGGCCCCCACAGTCCACAGATCTCAACCCCATTGAGAATTTGTGGGATGAAGTTGAACGAGCCATCAGACAGCTGGATCCACAACCCTGCAATCTCACACTCCTGGAAAGTGCTATTCATCAAGCATGGTCTCAGATTCCACAAACCACCTATCAACATCTCGTGGAGCTCATGCCACGAAGAATCGGCGCAGTATTAAAGACAAAAGGTGGCCCAACGAAGTACTGAGGGTGTGGTCATAATAAAGTGGCCACTCAGTGTATATATGCGTGCATGTGTGTGTGTACAAGACTAGGATAGATATCACAGTCACCACGTAGAACAGACCGACGTACAGGCGAACGGGCAGACAAACAGAGTGTAAAATATGGTGCGACTGTTACGCAAGGTTCTTAAAAGTCATCGAGAAAATTTGAAATCTATCTGAGACGGTTTCTGAGAGCACAAGTATATATCAAAAACAGGAAGATGCACGGACGAACTGGCAGAGAGACACCGAAGGGCTAATGGGGTATCTGGTGCGATAGTTGCCTGCTGTCCCCTAAAATATATCTTGGAAGTTTCCTATCTTCATATCAAATGGCCTCAAACGTTTTGACGTATTACAGTAGTGAAGCAGATGTCACGATAACAAATCTGCAGCGATATATTCTGTCGGCGTAATTTTACGTTTTAGACCACGTCGGTTAAAACACCTGGCTCCGGAACGAGAAGGCGCGCCTTCATCATCGACAAATTTGTGAATTTCACGTTGGCACCCAATTGTGGAAAATAGATCAACTGGTCGTTGGGTTCTCCGAAAAAATGTGTGTTGTTCCACACACCATCTAGAATTAACTAAAATTCTTTCTTGGCTTCAAAGAAAAAAAAGAGGAATATGATGTGACGTTACTGCAGAGGTGAATTACGCGTCAAGATGATAAATCTGCAGTGATACATTGCGTCGGTGTAGTTTAGTCGGTAAGAACACCTGGCTCCGGAGCGAGGAGGCGCAGATTCGATCGACGTCACTGACAAATTTGTGAATTTCACAACGCATCCCGCGTCAAGTCCCCGTTGAAATCTTCGACCAAGGAGGTCCAAAGAAGTATAACGTAAATGTCCAATCCATAGTAGACTTATTACGTAACTGTCCAATCCATAACAAATTTATTACTTAAATGTAAAGTTATTAATAAATTTAGTAATAAAAATTTAGCAATAAAAATTTAGTTTTTTTGTGAATTTATTAAGTAAATGTCCTATCCATAGTAAATGTATTACGTAAATGTCCAATCCACAGTAAATTAGTTAGGTAAATGCCCTACCCATACAAAATTTGTTACGTAAGTGTCCAATCCATAGTGCATTTATTACGTAAATGTCCAATCCATAGTAATTTTTTTACGTAAGTGTACAATCCATAGTAAATTTATTACGTAAGTGTACAATCCATAGTAAATTGATTACGTAAATGTCCAATCCATAGTAAATTTATTACGTAAGTGTCCAATCCACAGTAAATTTGTTCCGTAAATGCCCTACCCATACTAAATTTATTACGTAAATGTCAAATCCATAGTAAATGTATTACGTAAGTGTCCAATCCATAGTAAATTTATTACGTAAATGTCAAATCCATAGTAAATTTATTACGTAAATGTGCAAATATTACAGAGTGCATTTGTTACGTAAATATCCATAGTAAATTTATTACAAAAATGACCAATCCATAGTAAATTTATTACGTGTCCAATCCATAGTGCATTTGTTACGCAAATGTCCAATTCACAGTAAATTTGTCAGTCAGCCTGTACCTATTACGAGAACGATGATATGATGTGTGTGTTTGTGTGTGTGTGCGTGTGCTTATTGAACTCAAAGAGATGTTTTCTGAACCCACCCCGTTTGTCAAAGTTGTCCGTTTAACATTAATGCAAATAACGGAGCATTCAAAATAATACGAGTATTTAACGCGTAAAATGAAATGTGAACGTTTCGAACACTTAGATTTAAATATGCATGCTTCTAAACACATAAGATGAACACGGATTGTTGCAATCTTTGTTGAAAGAACAGACTTACTTGTGACTCGGTGCTTCCTTCAGCTTCGTCCAGACGTTCTGACATTTGCATCAAATGTACAGTCAGGTCAGACTTTTCACGTTCGATCTAAAATACGGAAAAAAGAAAGAGAAATAAGCTTGGCAGATCAAAACAATATTTGACTGCATTATCACCTCGTAAATTTTCATTTAACACTTTTTCTAAAAATGCAGTGTGAAGAAATTTTAAGGTTTGACACTTTACGATCAATTATTTTATTTAAATTAATGCAAAGACGTGTTTACAGAAATAATGAGTGCTCAAGTTTCAGTAGCTCATGAAACGAAAATGGAATGGGTGCAAAGTGTTACACGTTCCCTTCTGCGACTTACCCCTTTCTGAAAATATTAGAACGACCTGAACGCACCTCCTGAGAAGTGAATGACAAGAAGTTTTGAATCATTAATACAGACATTTGACGTGGACAGGAACATCAAACAGAGGTCATCGCTCTTGCCACGTTTTATAAATGAGTCACGGAAAAATTCTCATTGGCCGCCACCGGGAATCGAACCCAGGGTCTTCCAGTTACGCGCCGCATATGCTTCCACTGCACCACAGCGGCTTCGAATTCCTCCAGACTCACACACACACACACTGACAGCCAAGTCAATTTTGGCAGGTTGCTTCTTGGTGAGGTCAGACTTTTCACATTCTAAAAAAAGTGGAGAAAGCTTTATAAAACGTGGAAAGAGCGATGACCTCTGCTTGATGTTCCTGTCCACGTCAAATGTCTGTATTAATTATTCATTCGCCTTCTAATTATTTGTTCAGTTGCTGCTTAACATCTTTTGTGAATCCCCAGCATTGTGCGGGGCTCCTAGAAGCAACCTGCCAAAATTGGCTTGCCAGTCACTGTGTGTGAGTCTGGAGGAAACCGAGGCCACTGTGGTGTAGTGGAAGCATATCCGGCGCATAACTGGAAGACCCTGGGTTCGATTCCCGGTGGTGGCCAATGAGAATTTTTCCGTGACTCACTTATAAAAGGTGGAAAGAGCGATGACCTCTGTTTGATGAAATTTTGAACAAAAAGCAGTGCAAATGGCACAAGTAAAGGACAGGTCCTCTGGAGCGACGAATCAAGGTTCACCCTCTACCGTTTGGATGGCAGGGTCTGGATTTGGCGTCTGCTTGGAGAACGCCTCCTGCCGGAATGTATTTTGCCAACTGTGAAGTACACTGAGAGTTCTTTGAATTACGATAACGCCTATGCAAAGTAAGTTACACCCGATGCAAGCGTAACGAAGAGGAGGGTGTGGGCTGTTGGCTAAGGGAGTGCATATAAGATGTGGGTGGTTAAGTTGAGAGAGAAGTTGGGCCGCTGGTGGCCTAGTAGGCAACGTTCGTGACTGCCACGGAAAGGACCTCAGGTTCGATCCCAGCCAGGTACGAACACTTGATCCACTAAATATCCGCCAGGCGTCGAATGGGCACGTTAAGCCTTCGGACCCTGGGTACTGGCTCCCCGGTAATAAATAAGGGCGTCTTCCTCCCACTTTCTACTTCGCTTCCGTGTCACTTTACTATCGGGCGCTCTAGCCTAAATGTCCTAGTTTCCTGTTTCTAAGGTCTGTTTAAGACCTGGGGTCAGACACTCCCTTCCTCAAATCCACTGATCATATGAGAGAGAAGCTTCCGGTAATAAATAAGGGCGTCTTCCTCCCACTTTCTACCTCGCTTCTGTATCACTTTTCTATCGGGAACTCTAGCTCAAATCACTAAATTCCTATTTCTAAGGGTTGTTTCAGACCTGGGGTCAGACACTCCATAAGGGCAATGGAATAGATCCCGCTCCTATATCCTGACCTTTGACCCCATTTCTTCCATTTTCAATAGGATTCCTTCTTAGGTTGTCCTCTACCACATACTAAAATTTCATTGAAATCGAACCATTTTTACGCGAGTTATCGTCCGGACGGACGGACAGACAGACAAAGCTGGAGCATATACGTTTCTTCAACCCACGGTTCGAAGCGTAAATAACTACACTCCAAGTCTTAACGAGATATCTCAATGTAGGGAAGATTGCTTGTGACTGGAACAAGACCACAATGATCTGACTACGTAAAAATGGGGATATTGAAGATCTGAATAATTACAGACCCATCAGCCGTTGTTTATAAAATCGCCATTAAGGTACTGTTGCATCGCTTAAAGGACACATTGGATTTTCTAAAACTCTTCAATGTCACATTGCAGAATGTCTTTTAATAATTGAACTAGGAAGAAAAATGAATAAAGGTTAATGGAAATTATTTAACCCGCCTACATTTTGCTAATGACATCGTTATTTTTGCAGGTTCCCCCTCAGAGATGCAGTGTATGGTCCAGAGACATGTTGACAAGAGCAAATGTCATTTGTGTGGGTTTGATGAGGCAAATCTAGAAGTAACCAATGCCTAAATTTGCCTTGAACATATATTAAGCGGGGACCACACAGGAGTAGAAGTGTAAAACTTAGAGAGCATTTGGAAGAAACAGTACAATTTTCAAGAGCGACTAATCGTTTTTAGAAACGTAACGTCTCAAAAAAGAAAAGTGTTTAATCAGTGCATCCTTCCAGTGCTTACTTATGAAACAGAGACATGTACTTGAAATCAGAAACATTTTCAGAAGCTGCAGACAACTGAAAGAAGCCTGGAGAAATCCATGCTTGGCATAACCAGGGAAGATAGCAACAGGAATACATGGATTAGGGGAAGGACAGGAGTTGATGACATTGTAATAAAAATGAAGATCCTCAAGGGGCAAGGATGTGGACATACATCGCTAGAAGAACTGACCACCGTTGAAAAACTTCATATACTAGATTGGATATCAAGGGGGGGGGAGACAGAGACGAGATAGGTGGACGAAATTCGAGAGCCTGCTGAGGTGACTTGAAAGAGACAGGTTCGAGGTAGAAAGTTGTGGAAAAGAATTGGGGATACCTTCATCCAGCAGTAGATTGGTAATGGTTGCTGATAATGTGTTACATACAAAGGCTGTTGTATAAAAACTGAGAGTAACTTTTTGAGTTGGCAACAGTGCGAAACGGAAAAAATAACCACGCAGACAACGAACTGAATTAAGGGGGCATCTATGGCAACAGTTATTAGCCGTGAACAGACGATTCTGGTTTTGTTATTGCGGAGTTGTTTAAGGTACGCCTGCATTTCTCCATACACCTAGAGAGTGAGTTTTTCATAGTTAAGAAGTGAAATGCTTTGTGCAATAATATTTTGCTATCGTTTGGGGTAAAACGGCTCCAGAAACAGTTGATTTAATGAAAAGAGCTTGCAAAGATAAATGTTTGGGAGAGTTTAGATGGCACCATGATTTCAAAAACTGGCATTTGTCGGCAGAACTCACTCCTAGACCTGGTCGACCAGAAAGTGTTGTTGCGGAGTGTATTGTTAACACTGTTTGGGCAATCCTGCAAGAAGATCGACGAATGACGTGCGAAGACGTAGCGACTTCAACTAATATTTCAAAAACATCGGCATTCCACATTCTACGCGACAAATTACTGCAGCATCATGTGTGTTCCGGAATGGTTCCTCATCAGCTGACGAGAGAACAATTGTTACCCAGAGTTCAGGTGTATACCATGAGTTGAAACAAATGATTTCAAATTATCTAAACTTTCTAAACACAGTAATAACTGCCGTGAAACATGAGCCATGTATTTCGACCCCCTCACGAAGCGCGCGACGAGTGTCTGGAAACACCCAGGCTCGCCTTCTCCGAAAATTGTCCGCCAAACCAAATCAGCTGGGAAGGTGATGGTGATAATTTTCTTTTTATCAACGGCAGTTGTCTACCACCATGCCGTTCCTCCACAAATTACTGCCAATCCTGAGTATTACAATTCTGTTTTGAAGCGTCTGCGACGACACATATCGATTCAGCGACCGAAATTGGTGGGCAAGTGGGCCCTACACCATGATAAAGCCCGACCACATGTGGCTGCTTGTTTTTCAACAAATTCTTATGAAATGCAGTATTGAAATCATTCCACAGCCTGACATCGCCATGTGTGACTTCTGGTTGTTTTCAACAATGAAGGAGAAGTTCCGTGGTGCAACGTTCAACACAGATGCTGACGTTATTCAAGCTGTACAGGGGTCGCCAAAGCAGTTTCTACAAAATGCTTTCGCCACATGCTTTGAAATGTGGAATGACCAATGGGACTGTTGCATAACATCCAAGGGAAGATACTTTGAGAAAAAATAACATATATTTTACTGTACCTATTGTGACGTGCCTGCCCAGCAGGACGCACACGACATAAAGGCAAATAGCAGCGATAACGAACGTCCGCGTAGCTCAATTGGTAGAGCGACTTATTCCGGAATGAGGGGACCCGGGTTCGAGCCCCGGCGTGGACCAAAATGACGGAGACATGTACTTCGTTATAATGGCGCCCGAACTTCCCGGATGACCCGGCCGGTAAAGATCTCGCAATGGTGTGATGTTCTTTCCACACCGCGAGACAAGAAAAATAAGAGAACCCCTTCTCTAGCGCTTCGAAAAATAAATGTGTGTGACGTTGCATTCCACACACCAGATTGATTGGAAGTTCTCAAGTGCTCGTTCTACAGCGGATGGCTGCCTGCAACGATTCATGGTCACGGCTGACCCGTAGGCCATGCTCCCGGCCCTCTTTCGGGGGGGGGGGGATGTTATATGTCTGCCCAGCAGGACGCACACGACATAAAGGCAGATAGTAACGAAAACGAACGCCCGCGTACCTCAATTGGTAGAGCGACTTATTCCGGAATGAGGGAACCCGGGTTCGAGCCGCGGCGTGGACAAAAATGACGGAGAAAGTTACTTCGTTATACTATATTTCTTCATTTTGTGTGATTTTACGTTATACTATATTTCTTCATTTTGTGTGATTTTACGTTATACTATATTTCTTCATTTGTGTGATTTTGCGTCATACTATATTTCTTCATTTTGTGCGACCCATCTGTCTTCCGCCGACAATGCTTCCACGATCAAAGTCGTTTACATCTCCATGTTTGTCAATATTCATCGATTGCAATACACTGTTGGGAAGCCCTACTGTCTTTCTATTTATCGAGTGCGTTCGGTTTTGGTCTGTTCGGGGAATGCCCATGTCAACTGCCCATCACAGCTATCTCTACGTTTTTGTCTACTGAGCATATATATACACTGAGTGGCCTCTTTATTATGACCACCTGACAGTTTTAAGCAAATGAGCTATGGCTGCACCCTGTTGCCGCCAGAGGATGAGGCTAGTATAAAAAGCGAAAGCTTAGTGCTTGCGAAAGTAGTAGAAATGATTTTTGGGTGACGAGATGGGTGAAAAATGCGATTTGACGGACTTTCAAAGTGGGATGATTGTAAGAGCTCGGAGCCATGGAGCGAGTATCACCGAAACCGCTGCATTCGTGAAATGTTCCAGAGCAGCTGTTGTTAAAGTGTTTAAAGATTGGAATGTCAGCCAAAAAACTGGGTCTCTACGTGCAACGTGTGGTCGTCATCGACTAGTGACTGCTCGGGCTGAACGGAGTGTCCATACTGGTAACAGACAACATAAAGGCAACAGTGCAGCAAATTACAGACTATCTTCATCAAGGATCCCCTCAAATGATCTCTGCACCGCACTGTTCGCCGTACAGTGCATCGGATGGGATATGACAGCCGAAGGCCTGTTCGAACGCCTTTGCTATCCGCAGTTAACAAGATAAAATGTATCCAGTTCGCACAGGAGCACAAGGATTGGGCAGTCGATAATTGGAAACAAAGTATGTGGTCCGAGTAATCACGTTTTCAGTTGCACCACGCCGATGGCCGACTGAATTTGGCGGAAATAGTACGAAAGCATGGCTCCCAAATGCATTGCTACAACCCTTCAAGCTGGTGGAGGCAACGTTACGGTTTAGGGAATGTTTTCTTGGCATTCTTTGGGCCCTTTAATTCGTGTTGATCAACGTCTGACTGGCAAATCATATCTAAACATCGTTTCCGACCAAGTGCATTCTGTCATGTGGATGGTTTATCCCAATGACGATGGCCAGTTTCAACAAGATAATACGTCCTGCCATAGTGCTGGTATTGTACAGGATTGGTTTCAGGAATATGCCGGTGAGTTTACTTTGCTTAGGTGGCCCCCACAATTTCCAGATCTCAACCCCATTGAGAATTTGTGGGATGAAGTTGAACGAGCCATCAGACAGCTGGATCCACAAACCTGCAATCTCACACTCCTGGAAAGTGCTATTCATCAAGCATGGTATCAGATTCCACAAACCACATATCAACATCTCGTGGAGTCCATGCCACGAAGAATCGACGCTGTATTAACGGCAAAAGGTGGCCCAACGAAGTACTGAGGGGGTATTCATTATAAAGTGGCTACTCCGTGTATATATGCGTGCATGTGTGTGTGTGCACAGGATATTTAGAAATGGTGGGAACACGTTCAGTGACTTGTTGCAAAGACTAGAATAGATATCACAGTCACCTTGTCAAAGAGAAAATGTCCAAGTTTCTTTTTTGCATCACATCACTTCAGAACGATTCAATGTAGGCACCACGTGTGACACGAAAAATGTCCACATGCTAATTGAACACTTGCCATACCTTGTCCAGCATATCCTGTGTAAGAGTCGTAGTTGCTTCTTTAAGTTTCCGTTTTAGTTCTCTGACGTCACGTTGCAAAGGTGGTACATAAACACGATCCTTTATGTAGCCCCACTATAAAAAGTCACACGGATTTAAGGTGGATCCACCTAAAATCTTTGCCTTGTATTTCCAATGGGCAAATTTTGTAGCCATTTTATTCACAATTAACGCGTTCCGAAGGATGAAAATTTGAACACTGATAAAAATTAAAAATAACTTCATATTATAGCCTGGTAAACTTAATATTTTCTAAAACTTAACCATAATTATATTAAAAATCCATAACTTTTCATTTGGTGGTGTTGAGACCAGAAAATAGATGGCGCCACATATACATGTGACTTCAAAAATGCTATCACGTTGCATTTTTTTCAATTTTATTAATTTTTGGAACGGAATCAAAATTTGAGTGTATCCATGCCACAGTATGGAATGTTTAGAATGATTTCAGCCACTTAGATTAAATGTTCTGATAATAATTTAGCTGAAAGTGTTAACTGAATTGTAGATGCTGCTGATTTTTAATTCCGAAATAAACCAGCAAGCTCACTCTGCAACATTTTCAGCTAAATTAATGTTAGAATACTTCATCTAAATGGCTCGAATCATTCTTAACGTTCTGGACTATCGCATAGATGGATACAAGTGTTGATTGCAGTCCAAAAATTAATGAAATTGTTGAAAAAATGCGACGTGATAGCATTTAGTAAGTCACATGTAGATGTGGCGCCATCTATTTTCTAGTCTCAACACCACCAAAGGAAAAGTTATTGATTTTTGATATAATTATGGTTAAATTTTAGAAAATATCAAGTGTACTAGGCTATAATATGAAGTTATTTTAATCAATGTTCAAATTTTCATCCTTGGAAACGCATTAATTGTGAAGAAAATGGCTACAGAAGTTTGCCCATTAGAAATACAGTGCAAGGTAAAGATTTTAGGTGAATCCACCTTAAGTCTGGTGATCTTTGTGGCCATTTTAAGAAATATTCGTCCAGTGGCTTCTTTTCATTCGTCCGAGAAGGGTCCGGGTTCAAATCCCGGTGAGGCATGAATGTTGTGGTTGTCTTACGGCCGTGGCTCTCTCCCTTCCCTGGAACCAGTGACCCTAAATTAGGGACGGGCGACTGCTTATAGCCCATTGAGTTGCTCACGGTGGTCGTTAAACCTCCAATTAAAAAAATGTCACCACAAGTTATCTGGCGATCAGCACTCGTATTTCCACTTATCGCGATAGCTGCGCTTCTATAAATCCCACTTTATTATTATTATTATTTTTCACAGGATGAATAATAACACTACGAAGCTGGTTAGCAAATATGGATTAACACAGAATAATAAGCTGAAAATGTTAACAAAAATGTATTCATTTAGGGATTCAGAATAATAGGTATTGTTAGAATTTCCCTTTGACGTAGTAATTTTGGGGTGCAAATCAGCCGGAAATTTTACAGTTTCCGTAATTTCACTTTCATTATGAACCATGCGCGATTAAAGTGGAAATTTTTAACTTTCTACTTATTTGAAAATGCGAAGTGATTTAGGTGGCGTGGGATTAACGTGGTTATATTTTTTAGTAATTTACCTCAAAAACTTTTGTCTTCCCCAATTCTTCCTTATGGTTATTCATCATTAATATGCAGAATTTCTGTTCAGCAGCATTTTGGTAATTTTGAATTATAAACGGATTGTGAATTTTGAATTATGAACGGATTGTGAATTTTGAACTGACTCGTCAACCAGATATAGGGCATTCTTTCTAAAGAGGGAAATGCAGTTTTTCCGCCATATAAAATTCAAGTAAACTTCAGATATGAAAAACAGTTCTGCTGGGAGTTATATACTAACAATGGTTTTAAAATGCTGATTTTCGTAATCTTTATTCCCTGCCTTTCAGCAATACACTCAGTAGACAAAATATTAGGGAGAGGGGTGTTGGGCAGTTCGAATGGGCATCCCCAGCGCAGAGAGGAATTGACATAAACCGAGCGCTGATGATAAATACACTGTAAAAAATAAGTACTGTGAATTCAGGGAAAATTTCTGAAAATAACGGCAAAGTTGCCAGTAGGTGTCCGTGTTTTTAGAAATTTCTGTTTTTAAAAGTGTCCGTTTACTTAAACTTCTGTATTTTCACAGATTTTCCGTAGTCAGGAATTCCGTTGATTTCAGAAAAATCCATTTCAAGTTTTTCCGTATTTGAACTGAAATTCCGCAAAATCGACGACCCTGCACTTCTCAGCCTTTACCCCCAGATAAACCTTCCGCCGCTTCAGTATCGAAACCCCGTCGTTGCTTGGGTTGGTTTAACAGCGTAAAACCAATCAGGCGACGATGATTTTTTTTTTTTTTTCGCCATTAATGTCAGGTTGGGTTGGTTTAACAGCGTAAAACCAATCTGGCGACGATGATTTTTTTTTTTTCGCCATTAATGTCAGGTTGGGTTGGTTTAACAGCGTAAAACCAATCTGGCGACGATGATTTTTTTTTTTTCGCCATTAATGTCAGGGATTTAGTCATTTTGATTTCTGTTGGAGCTTATTTTCCTGGACAGATTCGTAATCTTTTTTTTTCTATAGGAGAACTTTTTACAAATTAAGCATTTTTCATCGTGATTTTTCGAAGCAACAAAATACGTTGCAACTTGATGTTTTAGCACATCTTTTGTAAAAAAAAAAAAAGATCGTGCTTATGTTATCGATTTATTCGTCCGTCCGTCTGTAAACATGATATCTCTACAACTAATAGTCCGATTTGAAAAATTATTTTTTCGTTAGGAAGCTTGTAATGTGCGAATGATGATCCTTTTGCGTTTTTTTTTTTTTTTACGATGCAAAATTTCGCCGCTAGAGAGCGTAAACGCAGATGATATCGTGATATCGAATTCAAAACACATTCTAATCCATGTATTTGCTTCTAAACGTCCGATTCAAAAACTTATTTTACTTTTCTATTCCATTCAAATGGAAGATTATTTTAGGCGTAGTCACTTTTCCAAGTTACGCATATATTCTCCTATAGGGGGCGTCAAAGTAAATTGCTTTTCCCCAGATATATCTGCTTCTAAAACTCCGATTTGAAAAATGTTTCCTTCAGCGGATACAGCTCTTGAAGAGAAATATTTTGCATATAATTTCTAATTTTTGGTATAAAATGGTTTGGCCACAAGGGGGCGTAAGTGTTGATTTCTGCTTCTAATGTATTTGCAAAAAAATTGGAGCTTCTAAAATCTCGATTGAAAAAATTCTACTCACATCGAAAAACCTTTTGAAAATACTTTCTTTTTAAAACAATGCATGTTTTATGTTTTTCCGCGGGGGTGCATATCTTATATTTGTCGATATCTGTGCTTCTAAGAGTCCGGTTTGAAAAATTATTTCTTTGTTGGAGAGCGTTTCCGCTGCGAAACGTTTCTCATGTAAATTCAAATTTTTCTTAACGCACAAGTCTGCCACCAGAGGGAGTAAGCTGACGTTTCCGTTTACAGCCGTTCTGCGGGATTAAAAACCCGACTGAATTTTTTTTTTCTTCGTTCAGTCACTTCTGTTTTCCATACCGGTTCCATTGATTTTGAATAGCTTTGGTAAATGTAATTCGCATCAGAACGGATTCAAAAGACGTGCTCATTGCACCCGAAAATTCGGTGGCATCTTTCTTGTTGTAAATTGAAAATGACTTTCAGTTATCTTTCAAAAAGGGAAATGTACTCTTTTACTCTATTATTTCACAAAAAAGAACCTCTTAACCATAAAAGCCAAAGAATTACCATAAAAGCCAAAGAATTACCAGCACCCCTAGGAATGTAATTCTCCGCTGGTTCTGATATTGTATTGTATTAGGTGTGCAACTTAATTCTCGGCCACAGGCACAACACGTAGACAGCAAATTATAGCAAATCGAATACATACCTAATCAGGGAAAATGATCCCCGTCGTGTTGGATACATTTGAGCCATCGGTCAGGGAGCTGCAGAATGCCACTGCGAAAAAAGAGGGCTGTTTCGAGTTGATAAAGTCATCAATACTTGTGTGGACCTCCTCGACAGAACTGAAGTGCGTATTACTCAGGTGATGTTGCAGGGAGCGACAGAGGTGATAATCCGACGGGGCAAATTCTGGAGAACACGCCGGGTGGGACAAAATCTCCCATCTCAGGTCGGTGATCGTGTTTAAAGTAGTTTTCGCGTAGTTTTCGCGTTGTGTGGACGCGCGTTATCCTGAAGCAACAGGACCAACCTTCTGCCCTTTGCCGGTGTATGGCCTTTTTGCTTCCATTGCGTCACTCGCACGAATGAGTTGCTGACAATAACGCCCAGCATTGACCGCTTCACCAGGTTTGAGCAACTCATAGTGTACGAAACCGCGCTGATCCCACCATATGCACAGCAGCAACTTCCTGGCATGGATATTCGGTTTGGCGGTACTGGTGGTAGGCTGACCTGGATAAACCAACGATTTGCGCCGCTTGGGATTATCGTAGAGAATCCACTTCTCATCACAGGTCAAAATCTTGTGGAGGAAATCCTTCTTCTTGAATCTGGAGAGCAATGACACAGCAACATCGTAAAGCCTAGACTTGTTCGCAGCTGTGAGTTCGTGGGGCACCCAACGGCCCTCCTTGTGAATCCGTCAAAACTTGTGCAGGCGCTTTGCAACGGCTTGCCGTGTTACTCCGAGTTCCTGGGCAAGCCCTGACTGCATGCGGCAGGGATGCGCGTCCAATAATTGCTCCAGTTCCTCATCGTCAACTTTCTGTGGCTGTCCCGGACGTTCTGCATCACGGAGATCAAAATTTCCCTGCTTGAACCGCTGGAACCACTTCTTATACGTACGCTGTAGGACACAGCAGCCTCACCCAAAGCAGCACAGATCATTTGCTGGGCACTTTTTTCAGCTGAAACGCGAACAGGAGGCAGTGCCTCAAATGTTGCTACTCGAACGACATTGCTTTCACCGTCAACTTTCTTCCCTTCTGTCACTACAGCTGTGAGAGGTTACGGTTGTCTGGAAAGCTGTTGGATGGCGCTGCAATCAGTCATTATCGCACACAGCTATTTGCATTTGCCGATGTTCTATGATCGCTTACGGTTAGGGTCCGAGAATTAAGTTGCACACCTTACGGAAAGGTTTCTGAAAATTCAGAATTTTCCGTTAACACATCTCTAAAACGTTAATTTACCGTGAATATAATAAAGAAACTGCGGAGAGGTTTCTGAGAATTCAGAATTTTCCCGTGGTATGAAAAACCCGTGAAATTCAGGTTTCTTTCTGTCATTTCACGGAAGAGGTTGTACCAGAAATATGCTTCGTTAATACACGAAAGAAATGACAGAAAGTGGCTCGTGAATTTCAGAACTTTTTTTTTTTTTTACAGTGAAGGCGGACAGCAGGATTTCCCAACAGTGTACTGCAATCGACGAACATGGGTGAACGAGGTGATCTGAGCGACTTTATCGTGAACGCATTGTCGGCGCAAGACAGATAGTCATTCTATCGCCCAAGTGGTAAGAACCCTACAATTCCCGAGGGCAACCGTACCGAGGGTGTACCGCGAGTATACCATCGACGGACGTACCAGCGCCGACACTGAGAAAAACGTTTTGTTAATTCAACAAAAAAATTTTGAATCAACAAAAAAGTTTTGTCGGTATACAGTCAACAAAATTTTTTGTCGAATTTGCAAAATTATTTTGTCATTCGTCCGTAAGGGGTCCGGGTTCGAATCCCGGTCAGGCATGGATGTTGTGTTTGTCTTACGGCACTGGCTCTCTCCCTTCCCTGGAACCAGTGACCCTAAATTAGGGACGGGCGACTGCTTATAGCCCATTGAGTTGCTCACGGTGGTCGTTAAACCTCCAATCAAAAAAAAAAAAAAAAAAAAAAATAAATTATTTTGTTGAAAATTATTGTTGATTTATCAAAATTTATTGTTATCACGACAAAACGTTTTGTTCATTTAACAAAACGATTAGGTCGATTTTTGGTAATTTGTTTGATCCAACAAAATATTTTGTCATGATAACAATATTTTTGTTGGATCAAACAAAACATTTTGTCATGATAACAATATTTTTGTTGGATCAAACAAAACATTTTGTCATGATAACAATATGTTTTGTTGCATCAACAAAACATTTTGTCATGATAACAATATTTTTGTTGCATCAACAAAACATTTTGTCATGATAACAATATTTTTGTTGCATCAACAAAACATTTTGTCGTGATAACAATATGTTTTGTTGGATCAAACAAATTACCAAAAATCGACCTAATCATTTTGTTAAATGAACAAAACGTTTCGTCGTGATAACAATAAATTTTGTTAAATCAACAATAATTTTCAACAAAATAATTTTGCAAATTCAACAAAAAAATTTGTTGACTGTATATCGACAAAGGTTTCTGTTGAATTAACAAAACGTTTTTCTCAGTGCAGAGAGCAAGCGGTGTTTGAATACACACCACTGATGACAAGGGTCGACGTAGACTATCCAGGCTCGCACAGACGGATCTCTTGGAAACGGCATTGCGGCAGCGCAAATCACTTCCAAGTTAAATGTCGGATGCCCAAGCAGCATCAGGAAGCGAACGGTACTGCACACTCTCCATAATATCCTGGGCAAAGGAAGCCGACGCTCTACTACTGTGCCACTTACAAGGAACATCAAACCTGGACCTCTCTAGTGTGGCGCCACCGTCGTTTAGTCAGATGAATCCCATTTTCAGCTGTACTGAGTTGACCAGAGGGTGCAGGTGTAGTATCGATAACATGAGGTCATAGACACGTCGTGCCCGGTCGGCTTTGTTCAAGGCGATGGTGATCATGTGATGTTTGAAGAGCCTTCTCACTGGGCATATTATAGGAACTGTGCCTGGTGAGGTCAACCGCTGCATGCTACCAGCATGTGCCGGCTAATCACTAACATGCTTCCATGACCATCGCGCATCCTGCAGCTGACGGTCTGTTTCACAGAACATGCACCACCCCTCCGGGCCGTAACCACCTAGGTATGTCTCGAGGAACACTCATCTGAGTTTGGAACCTTCCACTGGTCCCCAAGGTCCCCGGATTTGAATCCTGTGGAAGCTCTCTAAGACGTCGTGGATTAGAGGATTATATCCATGGATCCTGTGCCGACGTCTCGGGCGGAGTTGTGGACAGGCATTGATGATATTACCTCCGGAAATCCTCCTTTCTGGTGGAGTCGATGCCTCGTCGTGTGCAGGCTTCGCGCTAGAGGAGGACGAACACGCTGTAAGGTAGGTACATTATCTACCAACAAGTAATTGGACACCCCTGAAATCGACGATATCTGCGGTCCTGATACACGTCACGGCCGCCGCCGTTAAATATCTTGTGGGAAACAATAACGCAACCAGTCGCATGCAAGATGCCACGCAGTTCGGAGCTATCTGATTTCGTGAAAGGTGTATTCGTCGGGTAGCACAAAAATGGCCGATCCATACGTGACATATCCAGCGAGTTGAAGTACCAAAATCGGCAGTGGCCTACATGATTGGCAAGTGGAAGATGAGAGGTGACTGTCGGAATGTGACCCGACCCGGCAGACCCACAAAACTGGGAGTTAGAGACCGACGGGTGCTGGCCAGAGAAATTCGGAAGAACCGCACTAAATCGATGGGACACATCCGCGAGGAGTTTCAACAGGCATCCGGGAGTGTTCTTTTGATGAATACCATCCGTAAGGAAACCTATCTGCTCGGTTATCATGGACGTGCTGCCGCCCACAAGCCTTTGATCACCAAGTCCAATAGCGCTGCTCGGATAACGCGGTGCAAAGAACGTCGACAGTGGACCGTTGAACAGTGGAAACAGGTTCTCTGGAGCGACGAATCAAGATTCACCCTCTACCGTTCGGATGGCAGGGTCTGGGTTTGGCGTCTGCCTGGAGAACGCCTCCTGCCGGAATGTATTGTGCCAACTGTGAAGTTCGGTGGCGGTGGAATTATGCTATGGGGGTATTTCGCGTGGTATGGCACGGGACTCTTGGTCGCAATTCCTGGTAGACTCAACGCCGAGACCTTCTGCACCATTTTGGATGACCATGCGCTTCCTATGTTGTGGCAGTTTAACGGGGTGAACTCATGTTACTTTCAGGATGACAATGCCACCTGTCATGTTGCGAGGTCCACCATGGCTTGGTATGGTGACAATGGGGTTAATCGAATGGACTGGCATGCGCAGAGCCCGGAACTTAACCCTATCGAGCATCTCTGGGACGAGTTGGAGCGTCGACTTAAGGGGTGCCCCCACCGTTCGAAATCGGTGAAGAAATTGACCTGTCTTCTCCAAGCCGAGAGGAAGAAAATACCGCTAGCCAACGTACAACGCCTGGTTGAGAGTATGCCCCGGAGGGTCGCAGCTGTAATCGCCGCTCGTGGAGGCTCCACCAACCATTGAAGGTGAATAAACTTCCTTTTCCTTTGTTATCAAAAGTGTCCAATTACTTGTTGGTAGATAGTGTATCTCTAATGTTTTACCCATTGAGTGTATAATCTTATCAGGGAACTCAGCGATTTTTCTAATCTAGCAAATTTTTGCCGTTATTAAGTTAATTACACAACAAGAATTCAAAACGGAATTGGCATAATTTCGACTGTATTCGCATTATGCTTAAAATTTAAGTAACGCTTTCACACCGAAAATATGAAACACTTGTAATGAGTATGTTCGTTTCTAACACATGCGTGATTTAAAGAAAATTAATAAATAATGAGTAAAATCTCCTGATACGTAACACATACGATAAAATGCATTTTGTCAAGTTCACTTACTTTGTTTCGAAGTTCGCGTTCGAATTCTAAATCCTCCTGAAGCAACCGAATTTTGTCCTGCAATGAAGAATACATAAATTTAGTTCATAAAAATCTATCAAACAGTAGTTGAATAGAAAACATTGCATTTATGATGGCAAACAGATTAATAAGATAATGTTATTTTCATTAAATTGAGCAAGTAAAGTAATGTAATCATTCAAAAATCCACGATATAACATCTAATTTAGCTCATTTCGCCAACATGAGGTAGTGTGTTTTCTCATGAAAGTACACGATCAATGGGCGCGATAGGACCCATTAACAGAGCTCAATAGGACGTGTAATGTTAAACAAAGAAATTTGACTCTAAATATATCCGGAAAGGGTGAATGAGTCAGCTTCAAACATTTTATACAGGTGTGATACTGTGCTCTAGTAATCATGTAAATTTTCATTGGAAGCGCCCCAGTGTGTTCTGAGGTACCCATGCTCCGTTTTCTTACGTTTTTTGTAAAAGACAACACAAGAGGAACAGGAACTAACGAAAATCGCAGTGCGGCAGCTATAGAAAATGTAGACGTTGTTGACGGCTCATTATAAAGATCCTGCTAAAGGTTTTTGAACCTTTAGTGACAAAGGTTTTAAAGAGGGTACTGTAGCTTAGTCAATTTTAGTATTTTTTCTGCCTTTATTTTTACATTTTTTTTTATTTTTTAGCAACGAATAGTTCAACTGAACTAAATTTTTCAGTAGAGTTGGCGTTAACGGCCACTATGAGCAACTTTTGTGGCCACTGATCTTAGTGAGTATACTAAATTTCATTCGAAGCGCTCCTGCAGGCTTTCAGGTAAAGATGCCCTATTCTGTTATTCTTTGCGGGAGACTTTTGACTGGTACTTGGTACTCCTAATAGAATAATGACGGCGTTAACTGCGAAAGTTAAACGCTGTTTCCATAAAAACGAAACGGTCCGTTTATCTATAAGCTGTCTAGATATCAGATCAGATTAGATCATATGTAGAGGATTTTAGGTAGGGAGTGTCTGACCCCAGGCCTTAAACAACCCTTAGAAATAGGAAGCTAGGAGATTTGGGATAGAATACCCGATAGGAAAGTGACAGGGAAGCGAGGTACAAAGGGGGAGAAAGACGCTCTTATTTATTACCGGAGGAGCAGTACCCGGGGTCCGACGGTTTAACGTGCACATCTGTCGCACGGCGGATATTTTGTGTTTCGAGCATTCGTACCTGCTTGGGATCGAACCTGAGGTTTCTCCGTGACCACTAGGCCATTTGCGGCCTGTCTAGACGTTAGAGCTGTGTTACTTCAATAGTTGAAAGAAATATCATGCAGAAGTGCGTTGTTTTAGTATCTTCTTAGAAAAAACCGCGACGAAAATGTGGCGTCACAACTCCTCACTTTCTCAGTTTCGGATCATAATAAATAACCTTTTCGAAGCGGAATATACACTGACGGAAAAAAATCCCAACACCAAGAAGGGGTTGTGTTAGATAAACGACAGTTGGTAGGCGGTGAGAGTACATCTGTAAGACGACGTTTATGCAAATTTCGCGCTCGGCGCATACGTGTGGTGCTACTAGTGCCCCTCGGAACATGCAAAGCAGGTTTGCTGTAAATACGCGCTGTAACGTTCGTGAGCGTTAGTTATCGTTGAGATTCGACGTAGGGTGTTGATGTTAGTCAAGAATGCCTTTAAGAAGACGAAGAAGCCATTGTCAACAGCTCACGGAGTTTGAACGGGGTCGAGTAATAGGGCTACGAGAAGGTGGATTTTCTTTCCGCAATATTGCAGAACGACTTGGCAGGAATGTAGCCACTATGCATGATTGTTGGCAGCGGTGGTCAAGGGAAGGTACTGCCTCAAGAAGACCGGGTTCCGGCCGGCCACGTGGCACTACTGAGAGAGAAGACCGCCGTGTACGGCGTATGGCCGTGGCGCATCGTACCGCGTCTGAGGCAGCAATTCGAGCTGTAGTTGCCACGACAGTGACACAACGAACGGTTACAAATCGGTTACGTGAAGGACAGCTCCGAGCCAGACGCCCTGTAGCGTGCATTCCACTTACTCCAAACCACTGCCGTTTGCAACGTCAGTGGTGTCAAGCTAGAGCTCATTGGAGGACGGAGTGGAGATCTGTTGTGTTTTCTGATGAAAGCCGGTTCTGCCTGGCTGCCAGTGATGGCCGTGTGTTGGTTAGAAGGAGGCCAGGTGAGCGCCTGCAACCAACCTGTCTGCGGCCGAGACACACTGGACCTACACCTGGAGTTATGGTCTGGGGAGCAATTTCCTATGACAGCAGGAGCACTCTCGTGGTTATCCCACGCACCTTGGCGTCACAGTTGTACATCGGTCTGGTGATTGAACCTGTTGTGCTGCCATTCATGAACAGTATTCTTAGGGGTGTTTTACAACAGGATAACGCTCGCCCGCATACCGCGGTTGTAACCCAACATGCTCTACAGAGTGTCGACATGTTGCCGTGGCCTGCTAGATTACCAGATCTTTCACAAATCGAGCACGTATGGCACATCATTGGACGACAACTCCAGCGTCACCCCCAACCAGCATTAACCGTCCCTGTATTGACCGACCAAGTGCAACAGGCATGGAACTACATCCCACAAACTGACATCCAGAACCTGTACGACACAATGCATGAACGTTTGCGTGCTTGCATTCGAAATTCTGGCGGTTACACCGGTTATTAATGTACCAGCATTTCACATTTAAAATGGCTCTTCTCGCGCTTACAATAAGCTGTGATCTTGAAACCTTAATGGAATAAATATGTTAGCTATACAAACGTATTGCCGCTATTTCATTTCTCTACAACTATTTTTTCGTGGTGTTAGGATTTTTTTTTCCGTCAGTGTATATATATATATAAATACCGCTTGGCAGGCATATAGGAAGGAGGGCATCATCTGCATTCACATATACGGCGATTCGATGTCAGAAAGGGCAAACGTCGTAAGTTAACAGAGTTTGAAAGGAGAATGACAGTGGGTGTCGTATGGGTCAATCTATCGCAGAGATTGTACAAGAATTGTGGTATACCTGTTCAACAGTATCAAGTCGAGTGTATCGGGAATGCGTCACTTCCGAAATAACCTCGCATCGTGGGTGGAGAAAAGTGGTGACTGAACGTGTTCCTTCGACGTCTATCTCGCATACCTAGGTAGTGGCCCCTTTCTACTTCGCATCTGTGTCCCTTTCCTATCGGGCACTCTAGCCCCAAATCTCCTAGCTTCTTATTTCTAAGGGTTGTTTAAGACCTGGGATCAGACACTCCCTTCCTAAAATCCTCTACATATGATCTAATCGTTGGCTTTTTTGCTGTTTTAATTATTTCTTGATGACTGATAATTGATTTAAAATAAATACTAATGATAATAATAATAATCCGAATTTAAGATAGGTTTAGACATTTATATTTTAACTTAAACGAAAAATTTATTTTACGATTATTGGAGGAAGAAGCTTTAAGTACAATTGGCGAGGCTTCAGCTCTTCCCCCATGATTTCGCGACGCATCTGTTCGTCTGACTTTTTTTTTTTTTTTTTTTTTTGATTGGAGGTTTAACGACCACCGTGAGCAACTCAATGGGCTATAAGCAGTCGCCCGTCCCTAATTTAGGGGCACTGGTTCCAGGGAAGGGAGAGAGCCAGTGCCGTAAGACAAACACAACATCCATGCCTCACCGGGATTCGAACCCGGACCCCTTCGGACGAATGATCAGAGGCCAACGCCTTAGACCACTGCGCCACCGGGGCGGCCGTCTGACTTCTCGATTTTCTAGAAGTTTTTAGGAAGCGCTTTCTAAATCGTCAACAAAAAGCAAACTTCAAATATTAAACCCGTAAATCTTTCGTAAAGTCTTTTTCTTGGTTTATCTTACCTACTTGAAGTTAGGCAGCTATGGCTTGGATATCAGAAGCACGTCTTTTAAAGCAGAAGAAAATAAAAAGAAAAGGAATTTTTGAGAAAATTTCAAAGAACGAAGATATGTCCACAGGCAAAGTACGTCGCGTGTTACTTTTTTTTTTCATCTTTTTACGTTTTTTGTCCATTATAGCATGTAGAACTACCACTCGAATAAAAATCTTAAACAAATCTGATAAATTTCACATATGCGTACCTGTTCTCGATACAGAAAAGCATTTTCACTGTCCACGTCTCCGCACCACGTAAAACGATGCTGAGTACAATCGCGGTAAAAATGTGTCTTTTAACTCTTGGAAAGACATCTGCTCCAAAGAATAGGATTCGAAACAGAAGTAGCTTTTCTGCACTCCGCAATTCTCCGATCAATGTCATGATGACATTTCCTCAACTGTTCTTAAGGTAATATAGTCAGATATTTCAATGAAGTTTCTGGGATCATAGGACAAGAGCTCAGTTTCATAACGTTTTTTTATTTTATTATTATTATTATTTTTTTTTTGAAAAGTGCTCAATTTTTTTTTTTTTTTTTATTGAGACTTTTTTCAAAATTCTGAAATTCTAATGGAGTGGGAGGCTCTGGAAAAGAAGAGGAAGACCAAGGAGAAAGTGGATGGAGGAGATAAAATCAAATTTAAAAAATAATGGTCTGGATGAAGTGATTACCTTGGATAGAGAGAAGTTGTGGAAGACCCTAACTGAACTACATGGTCGAGTTACTCTGAATATTGTGACCACCAGCTAACATCAAGGGTAACCGCCGTGTGCAGCGCGGACAGCAGCTAGACGGGCTCGAGGTGATTCAGTAATGTGCTGGAAAGTGTTCGCAGGTATGTGGAGCCATGCTGACTGCAGTGCATCTGACAGCTGCTGGAGGGTGCGCGGTGGAGGATCCATAGAGCGAACAACACGATCGAAGTGGTTCCACAAATGCTCAATTGGGTTTAAGTCTGAAGAATTAGGGGGCCAGAGAAATACTTTAAAGTCTTCGCCGTGTTCTTCCAACCACTCTTGGACATTTCTAGCTGTGTGACACGTCGCATTGTCGTGCTGGAAGATCCCATTCGCCCCAGGGAAGACAATCAGCATGTATGGGTGTACGTGGTCTGCAAGGATGGATTCAAAACGAATTCGATCCATAGTATCCTCCACAGGTATGAGTGGACTCAGAGAAATCTACGAAAACGTTCCCCAGACCATAACGCTGCCTTCTCAACCAGCTTGTGTTCTGCCAGCAATGGAAGTTTCTCGCCTAGTGTTTGTTATCCGATGTTTCTCGCCTTCTACGCCAACGTCGTCCGTTCGATGAAGCAAAAAATGTGACTCATCAGAGAACGCAATCCTTTGCCAATCAGCGGAGGTCCAACTCCGATACTTGCGTGCAAATGTAAGCCTTTTCTGCCGATGTACCTTCGTTAGCATAGGTGCAGTGACCATTCGTCTGCATCGGAGCCCAATACGCAGCAGGGTCAGCTGAACTGTCGTTTTAGACACACTTCTGGTAGTCCCCTGGTTCATTCGGCCAGTGAGTTGCTCAACTGTAGCGTGTCTATCGGCCCACACGCCCCTTCGAAGCCGACGTTCACCTCTCACATCAATGGCACGTGGTGCTCCGTAGTTTTCACGTCGCTTAATCGCAATGGTGCCATTTCTCCAATCACACTTTAACCACAGCAGCACGCGAACAGTTCACAAACTGAGCTGTTTCAAAAATACTGTCACCCTTTGCCCGAAAGCCGATAATCATCCCTTTTTGCAACTCGGATAAATCTCTCCTTTTATCCATGGCAGCAACGAGTGATATGTTTTCAGATTGTCTACAACACACCTTATATACCCTCCAAGCCAGCTCACGACACGTGCTTTCTTTCATTGGCTACGCGCTGTTGAAGTCAAAAGTAGGAGGTGGTCACAATAATGTGACTCAACTCTTTATATGGTCAAGGAAATCTGCTTGGTAGTGGAAATTCCTGACGATGATGATGATGAAAAGCATTTTCTTGATTTTTCTTCTAGATGCATAGTGATAAAATAAAGTGTTCGACATCTTGCGGAAAAACTGTGAAACATAGGAAAAGTTGAAACGTTTGGAATCAACCTTGATGCATCGAAAAATGAGTTTTCCCGTGTTTATCCTAGAAGCAGTGGTAGAATGCATGCATGCATATCACTAAGCTGTTCTCTGAGGTTCATAGGTTAGCTTCCCAAAGAAATCTCATATGCCAGATTAAAACTGATGGAACTAGATTTTACGTACTGTTGTTGTATCAAACATCTCCATTTGCAGCGATCTCTCCGCACAACTCGAGCTTCACTGACAGCCATCACACGTCTCACACAAGACGTTTTGTACTTCACACTTATTCTCTTTTTCTCATGCAGATATAATTAAAGAGCTTGTGCCGTTAAGCTCCACAAGATGCAGACGCCTCGGTTGCTGAGCCAATCCGTACAGACTTGAGAAGTCAGATGCTGACAGATAAACACACATAGCGCCGTGGGTTGTTGGCACCGTAACGTAAAGCGAACGCACTCGTCTAGTTATTGAGAGATCTGGGGCTCGTTCCGAGAGATGTCGAAATACAATTTTTCGGTTGCTGTGTGTTAATTACCCAAGAAAAACGTAGAAAGAGCGATGACTGACTTTGACTATTTGCATTGTCTCCAAAAAGGAATAGACTTTGTCTATTTACATTTTGGAAGATTTTTTCATGCAGACATTTCTGATTCAGGAATGGTTGCCTGAGAAAAAGAGAATGAAATAGCATTGTGATAGCATAATAAGTGCAAATACGAATTTTCGGAATCTCACTGAAAAGTGTGCATCAGAAAATATTTATGGAAACCATGCTTGCATATATAAAATGAAATAAATAATTCCAGTGTTCACAGGCGGATCGTGATAGCACAAGCGCGTGCTATTTTTCGAAACATGCGTAGAGAAGAAATTCGCGTGGGGGTGAAATGTATGAAGTGATTTCAGTTTTCCGCGAGGACATATAATCACATTCCGAGAGAAACAAACTCTCCTCATAAAAAGTCAGAAAAAAAAATAAAAAGACACTTTTTTTTTTGTTGTTGTTGTTGTTTCGTCTGAAGGTCGTGAGTTCGGGGAGGATCGAACTCACGACCTTCAAATGATACAAGAAAAAAAGAAAACCGTCTGATTTTTAGACTGACGCGCTGCCTACTGCGCTACCGAGGCCGTATGCCCACCTGTTTTAGTATGTATCAGTTGAGAAAAGATACCATGTGTTAATCTAAAGTGTTAACTGTTGTCCAATTCTAAAACTTTAGTTGAACACATAACTGTTTGTTTGTATATTATTTTACATATCAACTGCTTCAAATGCTTTCAAATGAAGACTTTCATTTTCAAATGAACAGTCTGGAAAAAGTAGAGAACCATGCACTCTACAATGTTCGCAGTGCATTGTACGTATGCAATAGCATCTGAGTTTTCCATTCATGATGCGGCAGATAACAAAATAACATTTTAAGTCGATCTTTGGAATTTCTGTCCACCACCGTTCGTTTGAGTTGCTCTGCATTTCGAGTTCCAGATGAAGCAAAGGCGTTCGCTTGTCTTCAGTGGCCTACCGAAACCCTCCCCCACCCCCACCCCCCGACAAAAAAATCCTCGAGACCCTTTTGCGAAAATCTATTATTTTTTAGTTACTCCTATTTTTCAAATTCCATATTATTAACTAGGTTTTATGGGCGTTTTAATAATTCAAATTCTTTGAAACCTACAGGTATTCAGGTATTTTTTCGTAAACGCACAATTATTACTCTACTGGGTGTAACACAAATGTGCACGTTGTAATTAAAATGATTGCCCTAGCTTTATATACATATATATGATCATTACACCATCATCATTGTCAAACATTATCAATTCACTGCTGGATGAAGGTCTCCCCAAGTTTCTTACACAACTGCCTGTCTTGAGCCTATCTCCTCCACGTCACTCCGTCATGCTTTCGAATTTCCACCATCCATCTCGCATGTGGTCTTCTTCAGGACCTTTTTCTGTCCCTCGGAATCCAGTCTAAAATCTCGGTTGTCTATCGGTGGTACATTTCTTCTGGCAACATGTCCAGCCCATTGCCATTTCAGTTATTTCATTCTGGTTATGATGTCGTCTACTGTTATCATCTTCCTTATCCAAGAGTTCTTCTTCTTAACTTTCCTGGTTACACCAAGCATGCATCTCTCCATGCCTCTTTGAGTTGTCTGCAATCTTTTTATGTCTTTTTCAGTTAAGGTCCATGTCTGCACCATACGTAAGCACTGGCAAGATGCATTGATTAAACACTTTTCTTTTCAGACATAATGGCATATTGCTCTTAAAAATTGTACTGTTTCTTCCAAAATCTCTCCATCCAAGTTTCATATGCCGATTAATTTCTTCATCAATGTGACCCTCACTTGATATCTGTTGCGCAAGATAAATGTAGGTATTGGTTATTTCTAGCTTTCCTCCATCAATCGATAAATCTTCGTTTCACGTAAAAGCATTGTACATCCCTTTTGTCTTCTGAAAGTTCATTTTCAATCCCGCTTCTTTACTCTTGTCAGTAAGTTCTTGGATCATACTCTGCAGCTTTGATGGAGTAGTTGCAAAAATGACTACGTCATCAGCAAAACGAAGGTGAGTTAAGTAATCTCCATTAATCTTTATTCCTTTGTTTTCCCAGTTCAAAGATTTAAAGACAGTTTGCAATGTGGGATTAAAGAATTTTCAAAGATTGAAAGATATTTTGCAATGTGGTATTAAAGAGTTTGGGAGATATGGTGTCACCTTATCTCACTCCCTTTCCAATTTTTATTGGTGCTGTATCCTCAAATAGCCGAACCTTTGCACTTGGATTTTCATAGATGTTGTTAATAATACTAATGTATTATGCATCTTCAACTCCGCAGAATTTCAAGATAGATAGATAGATAGATAGATACAGGACCAGCAAAAGTAAAACAAAAATGAAAATAAAAAAGAAAAAGAAAATAAAAATAATAATAAAAAATTTGAAAAAATGTAAATAATGCAAGCATGGATTCAAAAAGGCAAAAAATCCAAATATTCAACCAGGAGAAAAGACAAGGATTGAAGAACATATGGCAAATATCCTCCATGGCTTCGTCAGGGGCCATCACCCATACTTTCTGGTCTCTGCAGATATGTGAGAGAAATTATCTGTGATTGCCCCTGACGAAGCCATAGAGGATATTTGCCATATGCTCTTCAATCCTTGTCTTTTCTCCTGGTTGAATTTTTGGATTGTTTGCCTTTTTGAATCCATTATTTGCATTATTGATATATTTTTATTTTTTATTATCATTTTTATTTTATTTTTATATTTTATTTTAATTTTTGTTTTACTTTTGCTTGTTCTAATTTGTTTTGAATTTTCTTTTACCGCAGCCTTTGGCGCTTTAGAATTTCAAAGTCCTTTTGTTTTTAAATTTCTTGAACCTGTATTTGTTATATATATCATCATCATCATCATTGTCAACCATTATCAATCCACTGCTGGACGAAGGTCTCCCCAAGTTTCCTCCACAACGGTCTGTCTTGTGCCAGTCTTCTCCATGTCACTCCTGCATACTTTCGAATTTCATCCACCCATCTCCCATGTGGTCTTCTTCTGGGTCTTTTCCTGTCAATTGGAATCCAATCTAAAATTTCGGCTGTCCATCGATGGTCTGTCCTTCTGGCAGTATGCCCAGCCTATTGCCATTTCAGGGATTTAACTCTGATCATGATGTCTTCCGCTCTTGTCATTTTTCGGATCCACGTGTTCCTCTTCTTATCTCTCCTGGTTACACCAAGCATGCACCTCTCCATGCTACTTTGAGTTGTCTGCAGCCTTTGTATGTCTCTTTTAGTTAAGGTCCACGTCTCTGCACCATACGTAAGCACTGGAAGGATGCATTGATCAAACACTTTTCTTTTAAGACATAATGGCATATTGCTCTTGAAAATTATGCTGTTTCTTCCAAAAGCTCTCCAGGCAAGTTTTGTACGCCGATTAATTTCTTCATCAATGTGACCCTCATTGATATCTGCTGCCAAGATAAAAGTAGGTGTCTATTATTTCCAGCTTTTCTCCATCAATCGATAAATCTTCATTTTGTGTAAAAGCATTGAACATCACTTTTGTCTTCTGAAAGTTCATTTTTAATCCCACTTCTTTACTCTTGTCAGCAAGTTCTTGGATCATACTCTGCAGCTCTGATGGGGTAGTTGCAAAAATGACTATGTCATCAGCAAAACGAAGGTGGGTTAGATAATCTCCATTAATCTTTATCCCTTTGTTTTCCCAGTTAAGTGATTGAAAGACATTTTGCAACGTGGCGTTAAAGAGCTTGGGAGATATGGTGTCACCTTGTCTCACTCCCTTTCCAATTTTTATGTGTGTTGCATTTTCAAACAGCCGAATCTTCTGCACTCGCATTTTCATAGATGTTATTAATAATATTAATGTATGCATCTTCAATACCGCAGGATTTCAGAGCTATTGTGACTGCTGATGGTTTCTCCCCAAATTTCTTCCACAATTATCTGTCTTGGGCCCGTCTCCCAGATGTCACACCAAGCATACTTTCGAATTTCATCCTTCCATCTCCCATGCGGTCTTCTTCTGGGTCTTTTCCTGTCCCTCGGAATCCAGTCTAAAATTTCGATTGTCCATCGGTGCTCCGTTCTTCTGGCAACATGTCCAAACCCATTGCCATTTCAGTGATTTCACTCTGGTCATGATGTCGTCCCCTCCTGTCATTTTCCTTATCCACAAGTTCCTCTTCTTATCTTTCCTAGTTACGCCAAGCATGCATCTCTCCATGCTTCTTTGAGTACGGCTTTTTTAATTGTTACTTATTTCATCATCATCATCATTGTCAACCATTATCAATCCACTGCTGGACGAAGGTCTCCCCAAGTTTCCTCCACAACGGTCTGTCTTGTGCCAGTCTCCTCCATGTCACTCCCGCATATTTACGAATTTCATCCACCCATCTCCCATGTGGTCTTTTTCTGGGTCTTTTCCTGTCCCTTGGAATCCAATCTAAAATTTCGGCTGTCCATCTATGGTCTGTCCTTCTGGCAGTATGTCCAGCCCATTGCCATTTCAGGGATTTAACTCTGATCATGATGTCTTCCACTCTCGTCATTTTTCGGATCCACGAGTTCCTCTTCTTATCTCTCCTGGTTATACCAAGCATGCACCTCTCCATGCTTCTTTGAGTTGTCTGCAGCCTTTGTATGTCTCTTTTAGTTAAGGTCCACGTCTCTGCACCATACGTAAGCACTGGAAGGATGCATTGATCAAACACTTTTCTTTTAAGACATAATGGCATATTGCTCTTGAAAATTATGCTGTTTCTTCCAAAAGCTCTCCAGGCAAGTTTTGTACGCCGATTAATTTCTTCATCAATGTGACCCTCACTTGATATCTGCTGTCCAAGATAAACATATGTATCTGTTATCTCCAGTTTTTCTCCATCAATCGATAAATCTTCATTTCTTGTAAAAGCATTGAACATCACTTTTGTCTTCTGAAAGTTCATTTTTAATCCCACTTCTTTACTCTTGTCAGCAAGTTCCTGGGTCATACTCTGCAGCTCTGATGGGGTAGTTGCAAAAATGACTACGTCATCAGCAAAACGAAGGTGGGTTAGATAATCTCCATTAATCTTTATCCCTTTGTTTTCCCAGTTCAGTGATTGAAAGACATTTTCCAATGTGGCATTAAAGAGCTTCGGAGATATGGTGTCACCTTGTCTCACTCCCTTTCCAATTTTTATGTGTGTTGTATTTTCAAACAGCCGAATCTTTGCACTTGCATTTTCATAGATGTTATTAATAATATTAATGTATGCATCTTCAATACCGCAGGATTTCAGAGCCGTGGTAACTGCTGATGGTTTCACCGAATCAAAGGCTTTTTCATAATCGATAAAAGCCATGCACAATGGAAGTTCATATTCCCTCGCTCTTTCAATTAGTTCTCTCAGTACGTGGATATGATCTATTGTGCTGTAGCCACTCCTGAATCCAGCTTGTTCTCTCGGTTGAGCCATGTCCAGTGTTACCTTCAAGCGGTGTGAAAGAACTTTAGTGAAGATTTTATAAACCACTGATAGGAGGCTGATAGGTCTGTAGTTCCTGAG
This sequence comes from Macrothele yani, assembly GCA_039090855.1. Classification (NCBI taxonomy): domain Eukaryota; kingdom Metazoa; phylum Arthropoda; class Arachnida; order Araneae; family Macrothelidae; genus Macrothele; species Macrothele yani. Next base: position 99,540,548 of record CM076993.1, read on the forward strand.
ATCCTCAATGTCACCTTTTTTATGTAGCAGGATCATTGTAGCGTTGTTCCAATCCTCAGGAATCTTCCCTTCATTAAGGCATCGAGTGAAAATTTGGGCGAGTACTGTTTCAATTTCTCCACTTGCTTCTTGTATGATGTCTATAGTAATTCCATCTTCTCCTGGAGCTTTCCCCGCTTCATGTTCTTGATTGCATGAGCAACTTCTGCTGGGAGGACTGGAAGAACTCTGGTACCTTTCATGATGTCTGGAGTACATGTATCATCCCTTTCATATAATTTGGAGTAGAAATCTTTCACTCTTGTCAAAATTTCGCCTCTATTTCTTGTTATAGAACCATCTTCTTTTCTCAGAGCCATAATCTGTTTTCTTCCCTTACTGAGATGTCCCTTTGCTATCTTAAGGCTTTGGTTGTTTTCAATTGCTTTCCTCACTAGCTCACAGTTGAATTTCCTTACGTCTTCAGTGATACTTTTTCGTGTTGTCTTGCATAGCTCTATATATTCCACTTTGGAAGTCACATCTTCTTTAGTTGTCCTCATCTCTCTTCTTTTTTGCATCAACATTTTGGTTTTTCCTGATAATTTGTTCACATGCAACTTGTTCTTAGACCCAGCTAATTTTGTTGCTGTTTCCATTAGAGCTTTGGTTACTTTTCTGTTAACTTCCGAAATATCCACTTCTTCCGATGTTAGGCCTTCTAAAGCAGAGAATCTGTTCTTCAGTTCCAACTTGAAAGTATTATGGTGTTTTAGGTTGGTTATGTCAATAGATTTTGTTTGTCTTATGAGCTTGCCACGTTCAAGTTTAGTGTTGAGGTGCATCTTACATCTCACCAATCTATGGTCACTACCTGTGTTGAACTTGTTCAGCACACTGCAGTCTTCTATGACGAATTTTTTGTTACACATAATAAAATCAATTTCACTTGTCGTCCCAATTGGATGTCTCCATGTCCATTTCCTGTGTGGCTTTTTCTTGAAAAAGGAATTGAAGATGAAAAAATCCTTCTGCCTCTGCAAACTCAACGAGAGTATTTCCACGCTGGTTTCTGTTGCCGTGACCGAATTTACCTACTGAAGTTTCATTCTGTTGCCGTTGCCCTATTTTTGCATTGAAATCTCCCATAATTATCTTCAAGTGCTGCTTACCTTTATTATTTAGATGACGAATTTCCTCATAAAATTCTTCAATTTCTTCTTCAGGATGACTTGTGGTGGGTGCATAAGTTTGAATAATCTGAGCCTGGTATCTTCTCGATAGTTGGATAACGAGTCGTGCAGCTCTGTCAGAGGAACTTTCAACTTCTACCACTTTATCCTTCAGTTTCTTGTTTATTATAAATCCAACACCACTAGTTCTGCCAGTATCTGTCCCACGATAATAGAAGAGATGTCCACTTTTCAGTTCAATGAGATCTTCTCCTTTTCTCCTTACCTCACTTAGCCCGACGATGTCCCACTTGATCCTTTGTAGTTCCTCTTCCAATTCAAGAAGCCTTGAATCAGAAGATAGGGAGCGTCCGTTATAGGTAGCCAAGGTCAGCATCAAATGGCAGCCTAGTCCGGTCCTCCGGGGATTCTTAGCACCCTCTGCCTTCATGTCGCACTGGCCGCTGCCTTGGCCAGGTACATTCCAGCTGCCGGAGACTGAGGGCCAAGATTTAAGTTGTAGAGTCATTTTGGAGGTGTTTGGCCATAACTCACCACGCTGGCCAAGCGGGTTGGTGAGTGTGGGATAGCATTTCCTCTGATCCCGATGGTATAGTTATACCGCTATTGGCGGTCGTCAGAGCCCCTTTAGTGGGAACAGGATGCACCACGAGAAGGCGGGGTTGACATTTGTCAAGGAGAGGCTGTGATGTTACGCATCACCTGACTTATTTATTTGCTTATTTATGTTCTGCATTTTCGTATAAATCGGAAAAGTTCATTTGACACTGTTATGTGTCGTGTGTGTGTGTGTGATTGTAAGGCTTGTCAAAGAGGCTGGCCTTAGTTCTCTAAAGAATAAAATTTGCATGATGTGATTAACTTTATGGTTTGCATTTTGTAGTACTTCGTATTGACATCAATATACTTTTATCAATACAAACTGTAAGTACTGCAATAATTTTAACCGCAAAATATATAGTAGTAATTACAAGTATGTCAGTACTTCATTATATCAATACAAGTACTTATACATGTAGTTTGTATTGATATAAGTATATTGTAATACTTATATCAATACGAAGTACTACAAAACGCAAACGATAAAGTTAATCACATTATGCAAATTTTATTCTGTGGAGAACTAAGGCCAGTCTCTTTGACAAGCCTTACAATCACACACACACACACACATAAAACACATAACAGTGTCAAATGAACTTTTCCGATTTATACGAAAATGTAGAACATAAATAAGCAAATAAATAAGTAACAATTAAAAATTACCGCACGAAAAAAAAAAAAAACGAATATGAGAAGCACACATAATGCCACACTGTTTTGCACATAGTAAAATTTTTTCTCTTGACCTTGTTATGAAAAACTGACACAGTTCTCTCTTTCTTCGTTCCCGCGAAAAACTCTATTTAGTTCATTATATTCTGAAGGATGAGTAGTTGCGTGCAAACAATTGTAATACATAACACCTTATCCTCTTTGGTACAAAATTTGCATTCATCGATATGATATTTCTTTCACTTTCTCGACTTGCGGCCCCTTTTAAAACACAGCCACGTGAATATGGCTGTGAAAAGAGGCCGCAAGTCTTTTGGAATAGCTGATTTTCCGTCATGAAGTTTTAATAAAATAAACCGCAGAAATTATTTCAAAAAATTTTATTTATTTATTGAAAAAAATGTTGTCGTTTTTTAATACTTCATTCAAAGCTGTCGTCCAAATTTCTCATCGGAACAGCGAACACTTCATATGAGTAGTTTCCGCAATAAAATTTGTAAAATCTTTTTGTTGAGGCTAGAAGCCCACTTACCCGTCCCCCCCGCAATGCTGGGCCTACCAGTATGCCCTACTCTGTCTTCGTAATGTGCTGGCTGTGCTTCCTTCCCGAAACCACTGGGCACAAACTAGGGTGGAATTGCTGCCTGTAGCTTTTTGAGTTCCTTATGGTGGACATTGAACCCCGAATTGAGAAAAATAATGTTATGGTCGATCATTATTGTTGAAAATAGTACACTACGGAACCCAAGGCCAGATTATCTCATGCTGTGGCCCGGTGGTGCCACAGCATGAGATAATCCATGTCATTTTCGATCTTATAAATCATGTTCACAACAGAATCCTTTTAATCCATTTTCAACAGAAACTTCCACCATACATAACAGACGACGTCGGTGGTTTGTAGAAAAGTCTCAATAGGGACTTCCTATTCCTTTTTAATTTCTCAACCAAAAAACATCTTTACATAAACAGACATGCGTTTTGATTATATTATAATATATTACATTATATTATATTATAAAAATTCTATAAGGTTTTTTACTGTGAGTCCTATTTTGAGAGAACGGCTGAACGTAAAGATATGGTTAAGATATCAAAATAAAGGGGTTACCATGCAGATGTGCCAGTCGAAGAGAAAAATGAGATTGGAACAACGGTTCGGGAGTTGTGGGACGGCAAAGTTCCCATGTAAAGTCTATGAAAGAAGCGTGCGGTTGACATTTCAGTCGCCTGCGGTTCACGCGCTGTTGAGCGCGAAAGCATGCAGGAACTGAGATAGTCCAAAGTCCGAAGTCTCTTTTCTGAGCGAACCGTTGCACAACGCAACGCTAGCAGGCATTTGTATCAAAGTTCTTCTCATCGGAACAGCGAACACTCTCGAAGACCTGATTGCGTTATGCCGTTGGACTGTGATATATATATATACAATTTAATATTCATTCGATCTATTTTATTCACGTAGGTAAGACGTTTCCCATTATGTAAAGATGTAAATAAACATTCCGTTGACCATTGTTAGTGAAAATATTTAGAATGTACATTGTACATATTGAGTTGCGCCATCTATATCTTCATTCTATAAGGTTTTTTACTGTCAGATCTATTTTGAGAGAACGGCTGAACGTAAAAATATGGTTCAGGTAACAAAACAAAGGTATTTCCATGTAGATGTGCCAGTCGAAGAGAAAACTGAGATTGGGGCAACTGTCTCTCCAGCAGAAAAAAAAAAAAAAAAACGTAAGGGCCTTACTGGAAGGCGTGAACGATAAATGGGTCGCAACTATATGTCTCAGACAAGAGAGAATGAAAGGTATTCGCAACGCGAATCTCGTTCCAACGACATTTACAAACACTGTTGTGACTGAAGATGAGAGTGAAAGAGTGCGCTATCCAGTTGAATTTTTGCACACGATCGAGATGAGTGGACTTCCGTCTCACATTTTACGACTGAAAAAGGGAGCAGTCGTGATGCTCATCACGAACCTAGCCGCCCCGGTGGCGCAGTGGTCTGAGCGCTGGCTTATGAGGATTTGTTCGTGAAGGGTCCGGGTTCGAATCCCGGTGAAGCATGGATGTCGTGTTTGTCTTACGGTACTTGCTCTCTCCCTTTCCTGAACCAGTGACCCTAAATTAGGGACGAGTGACTACTTATAGCCTATTGAGTTGCTCACGGTGGTCGTTAAACCTTTAGTCAATCAAAAAAATATATGTATATCACGAACCTGGACTTTACTGAAGAGGTTGAATTAATTTGTCAGTCAAATAAAGTTTACATTTGTTGTTTCATATGAGTTTATTCTTCTCAAAAAAAAGAAAAAATCACGAACCTGGACTTTACTGATGTGGTTGAATTAATTTGTCAGTCAAATAAAGTTTACATTTGTTGTTGTTTCATATGAGTTTATCCTTCTCAAAAAAAAAAAAAAATCACAAACCTGGACTTTACTGAAGTGGTTGAATTAATTTGTCAGTCAAATAAAGTTTACATTTGCTGTTGTTTCATATGAGTTTATTCTTCTCAAAAAAAAAAAAAAAAAAAAAAAAAAAAACTAACCGTCGATTCCGACGGGTTTCTTCTAGTATTATATTAAATTATATTATCAATAAAAAAAAATCTGCACATAAAAATAAATGTATTTTGATTATATTATATTAATTATATTATAATATATTAATTATATTATATTCATTAATTAAATTACAGTATTTTAATTATCATTTATTATATTATATTATATTATATTATATTTTACATTATATTATATTATATTATATTATAAAAAACACTGTAAATGTTATAAATAATGTTTAAAACAACTGCAGTTTAGTTGTGCATGATTGAAGCTCATGAAGAGAATTCATTTTCAAGGTCATCCCGAATGATGCAGACCACCGCTTTTAGCCGTTTTTTAGAAGTTTTCATAAAAAAGAGGAAGTAGGAAACGTTTATTAATTAGAACTTATGAAGTTTTGGTAATATTCTTTTTGTTTCAAACATATCCCGGTAGATGGCGACACGTTAATTCCCTGCTGTAAAGAAGGTAATTTTTAGCATGCTTTCATTGTTTGAATTTCGGTTTTAAACATAATACTTTCCTTTCATTACGAAGCATTTTTCTCTTTTTCGGGTGCTTGTGTGACTGTGAAATTTCATTGACATGTTTTGAAGGTTCGTAATTTGATCAAAATGTGGAATCGTTCTGGCAGAAATAAAAAAAATGCATGATTTCAGCAGAAGGGGCACCTGGAAGCCAGGTCTGGCAATCTCATGAGCTCCGGTAGATGGCGATACATTTTCCGATAGATTAAGAACGAAAAGTAACTGTTTAAGTACCGTTAAATAAAAAATACGAATAAAAGCATCTGATAGTTCTTTTACAAGTAAGATATTCTGCAAATGATAAATATTTTCGAAAAAGGAAGAAAAATTAAATGTTTGGAAAATATATGGAATATTTTTTAATATAATGCAGTTAATAATATTAAAAGATCCAGAATTTCAAGAATATACTTAAATATTTATATTGTAAGAAGTAATATAAAAGGAGCCTTAATTTACAAAAAAAAAAAATTAAAAATGAATGCAACAAAACGGACTGTGGCTTACTGCTTTTCTTTTTGTAGCTGAATTTTCCTGATTCTACCACCCTTAATGGTTTGAAGAAAAAAAAAACTTATTTTGGCTAAATATGAATTCATAAACTTCAGTAGCACTTTCTTTTCCTTTTTCTTCTTTATTATTATTTTATTTTTTATTTTTTTTCATTTGTTGAAGCGTTGAGAAAGCGTTCACAAAGTCAGCTCAGGCTGTAGCGACGCCAGCTTCCAAGCAATTAGAACGCCAGAAAACCCATACAATCAAATCGCAGTGGTGAAATCTTTTTCTTTTCATATTTTCAAACAAAAGCGGCACTTAACTGATCGATCTTCAAAAGAAAAAAAATGAAGAATTCGTCACCTAACCGATTAACAATGCTGCAATGCGAAAGAAATATAATAATTTAATTTTTCTTTGTTCGTGTATAACTACGTGAATAACGAGCTTTTAAAGAAAATAAATAATTTTTGGGAAAATTGAGATAATTCTTTCTTTTTCTGCACATTTTGCAATTTTTCTGTTTTAAAAAAAACTGTAACAAGGTTATAACTGTACATAATAACATGTACGTTAAATGTTTTGTGGATGACACGTGATTTCTCTCGGGAGAAAAATTGTCCCAAACATAATTTTATGAAACTTCGAAATGTCTGAAACAGAAATTATTTTGTGTGACTTGAAGACCCCGGAGTGTGAGAGCTAACATCGGAAATTCAGGATGCATTTCTAAAGGAGGCCATTTTTCTTTTCACAGCTTCCTTTCTCTTCCTCAATATGGAGGTCAAATTTCACTTGTTCAGGCAACTGCAACGTCTTCTATTTTTGTCTTCAGCATCTCCACCTGCCTTTTTTTTTTTTTTTTTTTTTTTCTCAAGAGACTGCATTCCTCAAACAGGCCTGACTATGGAAGACATCGAATCAGGGAGTATTTTGGGACGACATCCTACAGTAAAGAGTAGGTGGCATTCTTCTCGGCGTCAGCTGTCTTCCAGAGGTCCTACTCTGTCGAAATAGAACACTTCATGCCGTCTACGGGACACACTTCCCTCCTCACGAAATTGAACCTAAACTGTTCTCCATTAATTCGAAACACAGCCGCCTTAGGAGGGTTTAACCAACTCAACAGAAGAGTTAGTCACTGATAGCAAGCAGCAATGACTTCGGATGTAAGTTGGCCTCGATGTCTGTTGCTGCAAATTTAAATAACGGAGATGCTCTCGAACTTTTCCCAGGTGTGAATACCGAATTTTTCTTCAACCTTGAGCATGAAATAAAAGGCAGTAATATACAGACGATGTTCATACATTTTTAGAACGATTTTCCAGGAATATAATTAATGTTTAAATTTCTTTTTTTTAATGTTCTATCTTATAGGAAATGAACCTAGATCTAGATTTCCAAGATAAAGGGGCATTTCTTAAAATTCATTGTTAGTGGTATTTTATTCTATTCCTCTTCCACTGCTTTCTATAATCCAATCATTGTTTCTGGTCTGCGGTCTTTTTAGTAGTCCGCAGGCACAATAAACCATTGATGGCACATCAGGGACTTTGAAGGAATGTGGGCAAAATATATTTTTTCCATTTTTTCATTCTCTCAAGAAATAAAGTGGTACATTTGAATGTATAGCTAGTAGCCTTATCCGATAGAGATCTGCTCTTTGAAGTGTCTGTGGGTTAAAGGAATGGTATATCCTCTTTAAATATAGGAGTTAAAACATTATTTTGGTAATACGTAGAATTGATTCTAACACTCTTTTCAACTTTTATTAATTTTAATTTCCCATTGTTCGAGAAACTAGCAATAATCATGAATCCTTTACTGAAACTTTCTTTGGATTTTTGGAACCAAGTTTGTAAATCTTTCTCTGCTCTTTTCCGATATAAATCTAATGTTTCTTGTTACAGTTGTTTATGTAGATTCATGCTTTCCCAATAGTCACAATAAATTTCCATTTGTGGCCAGGTAAATGATGTTCATAAAGAAGTCTACACCGTGTTTTGCGCTCAGCCACGTGCCTAGGTAAAACGCGGAGAGCATTTTTTTTTTTTTCAGATTCAAATCTTTGTTTATTACCTTGTTTAAAGTTAACATAGAGATTTTTAAAGACAGCCATTGCTCTTTAGGTTGGGGGAATTTCTTTTTAAGACTCAGAGACCGTGCTTTTGAAACGTATCCCCGGTGGCGCATTGGTCTTATGACCATTCGTCCGAAAAGGGTTTGGGTTCGAATCCCGGTGAGGCATGGATGTTCTGTTTGTCTTACAGCACTGCCTCTCTTTTTCTTTTCTGGAGGGGTCGCGGGTGGTCCAGTGGGCAACGTTCGTGACTGCCGCGGAAAGGACCTCAGGTTCGATCCCGGGCAGGTACGAACGCTCGATCCACTAAATATCCGCCGTGCGTCGGATGGACACGTTAAGCCGTCGGACTCCGGGTACTGGCCCCCGGTAATAAATAAGGGCGTCTTCCTCCCCCTTTCTACTTCGCTTCCGTGTCATTTTCCTATCGGGCACTCTAGCCCAAATCTCCTAGCTTCCTATTTCCAAGGATTGTTTAAGACCTGGGCTCAGACACTCCCTTCCTAAATCCTCTACATATGATCATTCCTTCTCTGGAACCAGTGGCCCTAAATTAGGGACGGACGTGGCATTGTGTTAGCTCACGGTAGTCGTTAATCTTTCAGTCAATTACTTTCGAAATAGCTGTAAAAGTGCGTGACTTCTTTGGATATTCGTTTGGTGTTCTTTTTCCTGTTAAGAGCAATAATGACGATTTTTCCCTCTGTTATTAATAATATTGCTTATTTTTTATTTACAAATGATAATTCCATAATTTTCACAGAGTTTTTTAATTGCAGAGTAGAAATATTTCTCTTCGTAAAGAGCAAAAACATGACATTCTATCCCCAGATTGTTTACGTGCGCCATTTTCTTAGCAGACGATATTTTAACTGCAGCAGATGTTTCTTTGAGTCTTTGCAACGACGTCATTTTTGATGTCACGGTTACTTCCGGGTGATTAAGAGAAGGTTCGGCTGCTAAGGTTACCATAGGTTTTAACATGGGGAAGCGATTTCTGGACCCTCTGTCACTAGATTGTTTGAAGTTTTTAGAAATGGTTAAAAGTTGTGTGGCGTATATGTGCTTCTCAAAGTACGAGTAAGGTACTGGGATTTCCTTGTATCACTTTCCAACGGCAGAAAACCGCCTGATTATGTGGAAAATAGCCGTAAATCATAAGAAATGGTTGCCCAGGCCGTATGACAGGATCTGCAGTAAACACCTCATTTCAGGTATCGTAAATCTGCATATTTTATTACGTGAATAGTCGAGTTTACATTGGTGCGTTTTCTTGCTCACTCTTATGTATTATTTTCAAGTTTTTACGTAAATCTTTGTTATTCTGTTTAAAATGCTTAACTTTGCTGTCGAATCGGAAATTGCTAAGCTTTCATGAACTTTCAAGATTTTGTACTGATTTCTAATTACTGAAACAGATGCCATTTTTTTTCGAACAGAAATTTAAGGATATACGTCCGCATAGAATAAGAGGGTGCTGTGGTATATTATTGTGTCGTCCGTTTTCCCAGATCTGTTTTTTCTTTTTTTTTTTTTTTTTTGGTGAGAAAATAGTCCGTTTATCGGGATATGATAAGTCAGTAGTTTTTTTTTTTTTTTTTTGCAATACACTCTGGAACCAGTCAGAAATGTAACAACTTACGTTAGACCGGATAAGAAATATTTCGTTTTCAGTCTTCAGAATTAATACATTTCTAACACACCCATTGGTTACATGCATCAAGGCTTTTATAAGCTTTTAGAGCTTTCCCGGTATAACACGCAAAACTGCCTATTAAATAGTTATAAATATCGTGATAGTTCAGATCAGGGAGGTCCGTAGCAACACAAACTTCCAGACGATAAAAATAGCTTTCAAGTATGTCATACGGATCTTCTATTTCATTATTTCTAAGCTTTTCTTCGTAACGTTGCTTTTCCACCACATTAAGATGGCAGACTTTGTCAGAAAGAACAGTTTTTTAAACTCTATTTACAGCAGCAGCAGCAGCCATTGAAAAGCATGGAGAGATACCAGCTCGGGTACTTTCTAACCACCCGGAAGTCTAGCAGACAGTTTTGTGACGTCACGTGCAAAGGCTCTATTCATCTAACATGCTTTGCCAGTTTCAATTCTTTGAACTTCTTTTATTTTCTGTAATTTCTTTTCAAAAACGTTCTAAAAATGTGTGAACATCCTCTGCAAATATTAAATATTTTGGTTCTACATTTAAAACGTAATTCATCAAACTATTGATAAAATGTTACTTTCAAAGGGCATTTAAGTACCAGATGATTACTGAACGCAATTTGCTCTCAGCGTTTCGGGTGAAAAACCGCTAACTTACAAAGAAAAAAAAAATACTTATGATTAAGGGCATTCAAGAACGTTTTAAATACCAGTAAATGTTCTTCTCTCTGGGAGCGTTGAAATTCCTACGTTCTTGAAGTCTGATAAACGGGTTACTTTGAATTTTAAGATCTGTAAATAATATCTTCTTTTGTGTTTGAAGGCACAGGTTTTTAGAATTCAGCTCGGCGTGAAATCATTTTTCCCTCTTACACAAAGTCTGAAACTTTTCAAAGTTTAATTTATTTATGTTTTCTCTCAAAACTGTGAGGTATGCGTTCTTTTTAATATTTTTTTCTGTGCTGAGCTGTTTTTAACAAAAGCTGGCTGCGAATTTTTTATTTTTTTTTTGAAATTAACGTTTTCGAGTTCAACTAAGATTTTCACGAAAGTGTGGACCTCAAACGCTTCTTTCTATACTTTTAATCTGCAGTTTTTATATTCTTAGATCCTTGCAAAAGAAGTACAACACCAGAATTTTCTCTCCTAAATTCACTTTTATAAGTTGATACACGTTTCTCATAGAAGCACAGTGGCCGCCCCCGGTGGCCTCTAATCATTTGTCCGCGATGGGTCAGGGTTCGAATCCCGCGAGGCATGGATGTTGTGTTTGTCTTACGGCTGGCTTTCTCCCTTTCCTGGAGTCAGTGGCCTTAAATTAGGGACGGGTGACTTCTCATAGCCCAATGAGTTGCTCACGGAGGTCGTTAAACACCCAACAAAAAAAAAACAAAAAAAAAGCACAATGTTGAAGCTATTTCATTTAGCCTTTTTTTTTTTTTTTTTTTTTTTTCGAAGTACACACTTTCAAATTTGGCTTTTCAGTTACTTTTCTTTCGAACTCTAATTTTTAATGTTTTTATTTGTAAGGTTCAGTTTTGTAGTTCTCCTCTGCACTTTACACAATTGTGGTATTCAACGACTTTCCTTTTTTTCTTTTTCTCCCTTCATACAGACTGGATACTTTTTTTATGAACACTGGTTTGCATGTAAGTGTGATATATACAACTTCACTTAGGTATTGGAATTTACCATAATCATAGACAATTTATTGCTGGACCACAAGTCTCTCCTAAAACTTTCGGTCATGATCCAGTCTTCAACTCAATCCTTTTAAATTTCATTCACCCATTATATTGCATTATATAATGCAACAAAAATGCAAAATTATCTCGGAGAGGATGTCTGTTCGAATTCCGGCCTGCAACCAAACATCTGAGATTGAGCTACAGTTCGTGTCCCGGAGAAGCAGTGGCCCGTTGTAGAATTTTTTTTTCTGAGTGACGAAAAATGGAAGTTTTTTTAGATTAACCAGGACCAAATAAAAGTTAATGAAAAATAGAAGAAAAAATTGAAGGAGTTTTTTTTTTTATGTAAGTTTGGTGTATTTTTATTTTAAAAACGCATTTTTTTTTTCTAAAGTAAGTCGCATTATAACCAAAGTAATAAAAAAAATGAAACACTTTCGGTGAGGCCAAAGCTTCTTGGTCCCCTCTAAATACTCCCATGCAGAGAAGGCACGGGTTGTGCTTCTGTTCTGAGAGGGCCAGTGGCCCCAAATTAGGGATGAGGGACTGCTTATAGCCCTCAGAGTTGCTCATGGGATCGCTAAACCACGAAACGATAAAAGACAAACAAAAAATTAGAAAGTTTCAACGCAGTTATTGGCAAATCATTTGATGCAAACTACAACGTCCTTGGGGGAACTTAAAATACTCGGAGAAATTAATCAGGAAAACTGAATGTTTCAAAAAAAATATTAAAGGAGGTTGTTTATAGAGTAAAAACGGGTAACTCAGACGTAAGGATTAATTTTCATCAGCGGAAAAATATAAACTCTGATTTTGTACAAGATCCAAGAAATTCTTACCCGTGCACATTTAGATATTAAGCAAAATCATCTCGAACACGTATTTCTGAAGCACGAACTTCGATCGACATATCATGTATGTCAAATAACATGGGGCACTTATTTTATAACATCACTCGTTCGTTCGTATGTATGATGCTCGTACGCGTTGGCTATCGGCACTTCATAGTGCTAGGCTTGGAGTCAAATCATGAGTAAAACAAGAATGATATGCTTGTAGTTCCTGAAAATCCTGTCTTTTATTAGGGTGGCAGATAAGTTGAATGAGAGAAACAAAAATTGTTCTTCCGAGTCTAGATGTCCATGATGGATAAGAAATTTTACCAGATGAATAAGAAATTTTCTGTTTCAAAGAGACGTCTCCTTACGTCTGAGTTATACTTACGTCAAATTATTGTAATGCTCTTTGAAACAGAAATTTTCTGTTTCAAAGAGCATTACAATAATTTTGAATTTTTTTATAATAACTTCCAATTGAACGTTCACTTTGCTGTGCGGTTAGATGGATGAGAAAATTTCTGTTTCGAAGAGACACGGGTAAGCATAACAATATATTTTTTCTAATAATAATTTCCAATTGAATGGTCACTTTGCTGTGCGGTTAGATGGATGGGAGAATTTCTGTTTTATTTTTTATTTTCTCTGATTGGAGGCTTAACGACCACCGTGAGCAACTCAGTGGGCTATAAGCAATCGCCCGTCCCTAATTTATGGCCACTGGTTTCAGGGAGGGGAGAGAACCAGCGCCGTAAGACAAACACAACATCCATGCCTCACCAGGATACGAACCCGGACCCCTTTCGGACGAATGATCAGAGGCCATCGCTTTAGAACACTGCGCCACCAGGACCGCACTGTATTTATGGTAATGCATATTTGCATGTTGTATTGCAATACTAAATTTGTGGAAGTGTTTTAAACACCACAGCTTTAGAAATTTTCATTGCCATGATTTAAAGTGGTTAGGTTGCCGCCCCGGTAGCGCAGTGGTCTAAGCGATGACCTATGATCATTCGTCCGAAAGGGGTCTGGGTTCGAATCCCAGTGCGGCATGGATGTTGTGTTTGTCTTATGGCACTGGCTCTCTCCTTGCCCTGGAACCAGTGACTCTAAATTAGGGACAGGAGACCCATTAAGTTGCTCACGGTGGTCGTTAAACCTCAAATAAAAAAAGTGGTTAGGATGCATAATTCTGGGACGGAGGATCTCAAGTCCGTGTCCTTCTTCTGCTAAAAGCCGTCGGACATAGTTTAGAAGTCCATGGTTTTGGGGGTACAGACTCCGCCTCATAATAATGTCGACGTATATGCTATTTAAAAGCTCTAATTTTCCTTTACGTTTCTTTTAAATTTTCGAAGCAGGATGTCCTATCCTACGTCTCAGTATATTTCGTTTTCTCTGACAAAAATCTCTAATAATTGACAGAACTAAATCTATCTAGAGAGTCCGTTAATTCCCACCAGTGGAACTAGACTCATGACAGAACGAATATGTAAATAAAGTAGAAATATTGAATATCTATGCATTTCGCATTGATTGTTTTTGCACGACTTATTGTATTCAGCTAGCTTTATTTTTCTCCTAAGTACAAATCATGCAACTGTACTTTCTTATTTTGTTAAAACTAAAAGTTTATCGTACGAAAGGTCACTATAAAGTAATTCACCGATGCTGTCACACGTACGGTCCTTCACAAACATAATTTCCAAATTGCAAGTCAAGATTAAACACCTTATTTATAATTAAAAATTAATTGGCCCCATTCTTTACCTTTACTGGACGAATTTGTAGATTGTCTTTCTGCCCAGTTTCCAACTATAAAGTTTACCAAAGACCTTGAGAAATTCCTAGACATTTTACTGTCTCGAGATTTGAATTCCAATAAAATCAAGCATTGTGTTTTCCGTAAACCGACGTCCCTACCTTGTATGATCCCATTCACTTCTTCTCACCCTCCCGAACATAAAGCTTCAGCACTACGCTTTCTAATAAGACGTGCCTTCACCCATTCTTCGACAAGTAAAACTCGACGTGATGAACTTTCTGGAGTTCAAAACTTGGCCTTATTGTTTGGGTTCTCTGTCAACCTCTTTCAAGGACTATTACAACAATTTCAAAGACTGAGATTCACGACTTTGTCCACTGAGAAAAAACCTACTAAGTACATTGGCAAAGTTGATTTCATTCCACCTCTTGTGTCTATCTTAAGAAAAGCCTGTCACAAACACAATCTAACGTTTAGAGTGTCCACCAGAAACCTTTTTCCTTGATAAGAAATGATAGAGATAGAGTCCCAGCACTTAACAAACCAGGCGTCTACTGCATACCATTAACTCATGAAGATTCAGATAGTGCAGTTAAATACTATATAGGTTCTACCCTAAGAACCGTTAATGTCAGAATGGTTGAACATAAATACGCTCTTCGTTCTGGAACGGTTTCTACAGCTTTTACTCAAGCTGTTAACCAGGGAGGTTACTCCCTAGATTGGACAAATGTTAGGGTACTTAACTCAAGTGTTAATAAATGTAATGTCTTCCTTACGGAAAGCCTCTTCATTATTGCATATGGAGAAACATGCTGTAACATTGAACTCCCGACATTTGTTCCAAGACAGTGGAGAAAGATGGTTGCCTCCTCCTCACACAACTCTGAAGAAGAGGACTTTATATGATAAGAAATTTAGACTTGATTTTTTGGACTTTAACGATTTGTTGATGGCATCACCGATGATTGAGCAAACCGAGTGAATTGTGGGTCGTGTTGACAATATACAATGTCTGCTCCTGTTTTTCGTGGCGCTTGATCCTGATGATGGGTGCTATGTTCAGCCCCGAAAGATCTCGCGTGTAAATATTAATTTTTAATTGTAATTAAGGTGTTTAATCTTGACTTGCAATTTGGAAATTATGTTTGTGAATGACCGTACGTGTGACAGCATCGGTGAATTACTTTATAGTTCTTATTTTGTATTTGAGAAGCTTCATCTTTTCCTCTTCTCACTCAGCACACACACACACACACACGCACATCGGGCGCGTTCCAAAACTTCGTCCGGATAGCGACCCTGACCGGTAATCCTTCACACGTCATGGTTCAAGAAGTACCACGCACAAGGTTGTACGGAGTCTATTATAAAGCATGTAGGAGGAGTCACCAACTTGTCAACAAATGAAGCAGCCAGATTTCAATCACATGATGCTAGACGTGCAAAAACGTGGAAGGATGAGCTGAAACACTTTACTACGTCAACATACAAAAAGACGCGAGAACATAAGATGAAGGACAATCTCAAAATACTTACACTATAAAGGGATAAGCCAAAATACATGAATGACTACATCAAAAAAAGATAAGGTAAATTATCAGCCTGCATCTACATAAAAGACATGGAAGGATATGATTCAGAATGAAAGCCTCTTGTAAGGATTTACTAATATAGTTTGATATAGCATGCACAAAAATAAGATATAAAACGCTTTTTTATCTTACAAAATGAGATAAGATAAAATAGTTCACTAATAGACTAAATTCTCCGCAGTAATATAAGGTTCATTTTTGGACTTCTAATGATCTAATAACTTAATGGTTACGGAGGAACACGGAGCTGTATGAAAGGAACTTGATTGTACAGCATATTTTGCAATTATTTGAACTCGTACACTGACACCTGTACAGATATATTCTTCTTGTACACTTGATCTGCTAGACATTCTTCTCCTAATGTGACGTTATGAATCGCGCATTCACGGAAAATTCTTGAAAATAAGGTACAGCAAAGTTGCCGGTAGGTGTCAGTCTCTTAACAAAATTTCCGTTTTTCCTAACTTCCGTATTTTGACAGATTTTCCGTAGTGAGTAATTTCGATTATTTCAAAAAGTCAGTCTGGAGTTTTTCCGCATTTTTAGCACGTCTTTTGTAAAAAGATCGTGCTTAAGTTACCGGTTTGTCCGTCCGTCTGTACCCACGATAACTCTGCAACTATATTAGCACGTCTTTTGTAAAAAAATATCGTGCTTATGTTACAGGTTTCGTCCGTCCGTCCGTCAGTCTGTACCCACGATATCCCCGCAACTATTGGTCCGATTTGAAAAATTCCTTTTGCATTGGGAAACTTGAAATATGTGAATGATACTTTATTTCGTTTTTTTTTTTTTTTTTTTTTTTTACGATGTACAGTTTCGCCGCTAGAAAGCGTAAATGCAGATGATGTCGAATTTAAAAATACGTTTGATTCCACATATTTGTTTCTAAGCATCCGATTAAAAAAATTATTTTATCTTTCGATTCCATTTATGTCGAAGAGTATTTTAGATATAGTTACATTTTCAAATTACGCATAGATTTTCCGCTCGCGAGCGTAAAAATAAATTACATTTTTCCCGATAATTCTTCTTCTAAAACTCCTATTTGAAACACATTTTCTTCGGCGGATACACCTCCTGATGGAAATTCTTTTGCATATAATTTCAAATTTTTGGTAAAGTATACTTTGGCCACCAGGGAGCGTAAGTGTTCATTTTTGCTTCTTATGTATTTGCCATAAAATCTGAGCTTCTAAAATATCAATTGAAAAAATTCTTTCGTGGACTGATGCCACTCACATCGATAAATCTTTTCGGAATATTTTTTCTTAAAATATTCAAATATTCCACAATTTCTCTGCCAGGGGGGGGGGGTAGACGTATATCTTATTTTCGTCAATATCGCTACTTTTAGGAGTCCGATTTGAAAACTTTATTCTTTGTTGGATAGTGCCTTCAGTGTGACATCTTTTTCATATAATTTCAAAATTTTCAAGTAAATCACAGACTTTCCGCTAGGGGGCGTAGAGGTAAATTGCGTTTCCCCCTATATCTCTGTCTGTAAATCTCCAATTTGAAAAATTCTTTCTGCGCCGGATACAGCTCCTGATGGGAAATCCTTTGCACATAATTTTTAATTTTTGTAAAAAACAGTTTGGCCACCAGGTGGCGTAAGTCTTAATTTCCGCTTCTGATGCATTTGTAGCAAAATTTGAGTTCCTAAAATCTCGATTAAAAAAACGTCGTTTTTTGACCGATACTAATCATGGCAACAAACCTTTTAGGAACATTTTCTTCTTGAAATAATGCATGGTTTCTACGAAAGCGGGCGTACATTTATATAATATTTTTGTCAATATCTCTACTTCTAAGAGTCCGATTTGAAAAATCCCTTCTTTGTTGAATAGTGTTTCCGATGCGAAATGTTTTCCCTATGAATTCAAAATTTTCAAGTAAATCATAGACTTTCCGCTAGGGGGCACAAAGGTAAATTGCGTTTTCTGCGTTATTTCTGCTCCTAAAACTCCGATTTGAAAAATTCTTCATGTATCGCATACAAGACCTGATGGAAAATATTTTTCACCTAATCTCTAATGTTTGGTAGAGAATGGTTTATCCACCAGGGGCATAAGGGTTAATTTCTGCTTCTTTTTCTTTCTTTTTTTTTCTTTTTTTTTTTTTTTTTGGTTGGAGGTTTAACTACCACCGTGAGCAAGTCAATAGGCTATAAGCAGTCGCCCGTCCCTAATTTAGGGTCACTGGTTCCAGGGAAGGGAGAGAGCCAGTGCCGTAAGACAAACACAACATCCATGCCTCACTGGGATTCGAACCCGGACCCCGTTCGGACGAATGATCAGAGGCCATCGCTTAATTTCTGCTTGTGATGTATTTGTGGCAATATCTGGGCTACTGAAAACTCGACTAATTTTTTTTTTCCTTGGACCGATACCGCTCGTATAGAAAAACCTTTTGAGAATACTTCCTTCCTAAAATAATGCATGGTTTTCCCACCAGGGGACGTAAAGTCAAATCTCATTTTTGTCGATATCTTTGTTTCTAAGAGCCGATTTGAAAATTTTTTACTGTGTTGGAGAGCGTTTCCGGTGCGAAATGTTTCTCACAAAAATTCATGTTTTTCTTAACGCACAAGTCTGCAACCAGAGGGCGTAAGCTTACGATTCCGTTTACAGCAATATCTGAGGAATTAAAAACCCGATTGAAAAACTTCTTTCTTCCGTCACATACTATTTTTTTCCATACCGGTTACATTGACTTTGAATAGCTTTGATAAATTTAATTTGCGTCAGAACGGATTCAAAAGACGTGCTTATTACACCCGAAAATTCGGTGTCATCTTTCTTGTTTTTAATTCTTATTGAAGGTTCTAGATACCATTTTGCTTTGCATTTTCTAGTCTTAGATACCAGTTTCCTTGGCATTTTATAGTCTCATATACCAGCTCCCTTTGCATTTTCTAGTCATACCAGCTACTTTTGCATTTTTAGTCTTACAAACCAGCTTCCTTTGCATTTTCTACTCTTATATACCAGCTTCCTTTGCATTTTCTAGTCTTACATTCCAGCTTCTTTTGCATTTTCCCGTCTTAGATACCAACTTTCTTTGCATTTTCTAGTCTTAGATGCTCCCGGAGGTATCCGAAAAAAAAAAAAATATCCAATTTTACAAGCCCAAAGAATTTATTTATGTTAGGACGGCATTACTTTCTCCCAAGGTGAGTTCAGTATTCGCTTAATAACAGAGACATTTTTGGACCAATTGCTTTGAAAATCTCATGAAGGTTGAAATTCAGTAACCGAATAATGATTGAAATAATCAATAACATTTAGAAATCTGCTTTGATGAAAATAAGCTTGAGACGTGCTTTTATAACCTAATTTTAATTCAATAGTCTTATCACCGCTCACCTAATTTTGTTGGTTTGTGAAGTCGAAATCGTCTTTTAGCCCGTTACGTCGTAGCCTACTGTATGTATATCCCCATATTACTGTTCCAATTTTTCTTACATTTTCAGACATCGCTCACTGTTTCTGACTCATAATGACAGATAGCATTCAGTAGAAAAGTGATATCAGAGTGTATGCGGCACAGCGATGCATCCCGTAGGTTTAGCCCAGATATGATCACACATATTCTACTTTCGATATCTCCATATTTAAGCAAAAACTGATATCCTTCAGGCTTTTAAAATTCAGCACACATACTACAGAAGTCACAAGGATATGCACTTTGATATTACTTTTCAAAAATTCTAGCACCGTAGGCTTGTATCTTATAAAATCCATAACTCCGAGTTCATTGTTTGAAAAACAAATTTACAAAACCCGATATATACACGCTGAAGTAACCAATTTACGTTAATGTTAAACCGTTACAGTGAACCACATCTAGAAAATCAGGAAGTTGTACTCATTTGTTTTTGTTACAGTTCGCATTCGGTCTCTCTCGTGATTTCAAAACAGTGTGGCATGCTTTTCTTTTCAGTTCAAGAAAGGGAAAATTATTTATGTAACTTATTTGCCACTATTACCTGATCTCCTTAATACTAACATTAACTTCATACGATAACAGTAGACTAGTTTAATACGACGACAATAGATAACTTAGTACGACGACAATAGACTGTCTTAATACAACAACAATGTACTAACTTAATACAACGACAATAAACTAACTTAGTACGATGACAATGAACTGAACTCGACAACAGACCAACTTAATACCACAACAACAGGCCAACTTAATACATACGACGATAAAAGACAAACTTAACACAAAAAGAGTAACCTAACACGACGATAATAGACTAAGCTAACACGACGACAATAGACAAAATTGACACAAGACTAACCTAATACGACGACAATACACTAACTTAATACATACGACTACAGCAGGCTAATTTAACATGACAATAGACTAACTTATTACGACGAAAATGGATTAACATATTACGACGGCAATAGAGCAGCTTAATACGACGATAATAGAATAACTTAATAGGACGACAATAAAATAACTTAATGTGACGAAAATAAATTAAATTAATACGACGACAGAATAACTTAATGTGACGAAAATAAATTAAATTAATACGACGACAGAATAACTTATTACGACTTCAATAGACTAAATTAATACGAGGAAAATAGACTGATTCAATAAGACGACAATAGACTGATTCAATAAGACGACAATAGACTAACATATTGCAATGACAATTGAGTAACTTAATGCGACGACAATAGAATAAATTTTTGCGACGAAAATAAATAAATTAATACGACAACAACAGATTAACTTCTTTTGACATTAATAGACTAACTTAACAGCAGAGAAACAGACTAATTCAATAAGACGACAATAGACTAAATCCAAGGGCGTCAATAGAATAACCTACAATAATAACAATAGACTAACTCAATGAGGCGACAATAGGTTAACTTATCATGACTACAAGATTCTAGCTTATCACAGCTACAATAGAATAGCCTAATATGACAGCAATAGACTAAATTAATATGACAATATAATCAATGAACAATTAAAATCATCCCTTTCATTTTGTGGATTCCGGGTAGAATAACCTTAAGGATTTGCACTTTCTGTCGCTGACTCATTCGTGTTTAGCAGTAGTCTGCTTCGGATTGTGCACCTGAAGAGGAAGTGCTGAATGTAAAAGACAAAGAGGTGACACACACAAAAAAAGGGGGGCAGGGGGGAGATGGTTTGCTGCTGTCTTTAGAGTCTCACTGGCTCCATTATATTTAGAACAACAGAAGGACGGAAGAAGTGAGAATACACATGCCTGTACCGTGGGACTTGGATTCCTTTTATACTCTCGTTCGACGACAGTGTCTCTTGGATTGAATCCAATCTGTTACCGAAGTTCTACTCAGTGTTCAGAGAGTAGGACAAAGACGCTCTTTGCTCTACATGTAATTTCCGTGTGAACAGCTTCCAAGCTAGAATCAAAAACAGTATCCTCAAAATGGTAAAAATGTTCCATGTCGCTTAACAAAAAATGCGTCCGAACAAAATTCCGAGTTTTGCGGCTTTGTCTTAAGGTGGAAATCTAGTTATAACCCAGCGAAATTAATATGTGCTGGATTAGTAGCGAAAAAAAATATTGCAGTTTTTAAACCTTTAATGTTCCTTGAACTGATGCAAGAAAAATTTAAATCGTGTGTGAATATTTTTTCCCTATTTTGTTATTTAACAACGATTAGCGGAACTGCAGGCTAGAAGGGGGGGGGGCTTTTCACTCCAAATTTATACCTGCAGGTTCCAAGAACGGAAGAAATCCGGAGCCAAAGGAAAACATTACACCCTTATTTCAGTTACTTTTACAGACTGCAGACTGTGAAAACAGGAATGTGTCGGCCACATGAAATAAAGGCAGATAGCAGTGAAGCGCATGGCCTCGTAGCTCAGTTGGGAGAGCGACTTACTCCGGAGTGAAGGGACCCGAGTTCGATGTCCGACGTGGACAAACCTAGTGTTTTTACAAAACGTGTGTGTGTGCGCTTCACCTTTGTAGGACGTCGCATCTCATCTTCCCCTTATTTTTTTTTTTTTCTCTTAAGCGAAGAAGGAACCCAGACGATGTGTAGAACGAACATCACACATTTTTTGAAGAACCAACGGCCAGTAGATCCATTCTTACGTTGGGGCGCCAATGTGAAAACAGGAATTCGTCTATGACGGGGATCGAACTTGCGTCTCCTCGCTCCGGAGTGAGTTGCTCTAACTGACTAAGCTACACCGACGGAATTTATTGCTGCAGATCTGCTGTCTTGACACGTGCTTCACTTCTGTAGTAAGTCACAACTCTGATACTTATGGGAATTCCCACTCAGCTGTAGAAAAAGAATGCTACTCTGATACCTATGCCGTTTCCCACTCAGCTCTAGAAAACAAATTCCACTCTGATACCTATGCCTTTTACCACTCAGCTCTAGAAAAAAAATTCAACTCTGATTTCTATACCGTTTCCCACTCAGCTGTAGAAATAAAATTCTATTCTGATTTCTATGCCGTTTCCCACTCAGCTCTGGAAAAAAATTCTACTCTGATACCTATGCCGTTTCCCACTCAGCTCTAAAAAAAATCTACTCTAATTTCTATGCCGTTTCCCACTCAGCTCTAGAAAAAAAAATCTACTCTAATTTCTGTGCCGTTTCCCACTCAGCTTTAGAAAAAAATTCTACTCTGATACCTATACCTTTTCCCACTCAGCTCTAAAAAAATTCTACTCTGATACCTATGCCTTTTCCCACTCAGCTCTAGAAAAAAATTCTACTCTGATACCTATGCTGTTTACCACTCAGCTGTACAAAAGAAAATTCTACTCTGGTACCTATGCTGTTTCCCACTGAGCTCTAAAAAAGAAAATTCTTTGAATTTTTTTAGAACTGTCAAGTAGAACTCAAAAGCTTGTAAAATAAAATGGCAAAGGCTCGTGACTATTTAAAAGTTCTATCTACGTGTATAAATTGTTCATACATGGCTAAATGCACTGCCTAAGCCCCTGGCACGGCATGGTGTTTCTCGGCACTTCCCCGCCCCGAACCAGTTGCCCTAAATCAGGGATGGGTGCCTTAGAAGCACACTCTAGTCCTTAAACCCTGAGAAAAAAGTTATGCGAACAATTTCGAACTTTATTTCCAAAATTGCACTTTGTAAATAGCTTTGAAAGCTCTCAGAATCTGTTACTGAATATATTTTTGACGGCATTCGTTAAAGAAAACGAAGTGTTTCGCCCAGCCTGTACAACTATGCGTTGGTATTGAGCGGAAAGAAATGAGCTTAAAAAAGAACTCCATTTCTTACGTAAATCCTCTGAGATTAGACTTTGTTTTCGTTCTTTCTTTTTCCCCTTGTCTGAAAATCATTGTCGGAAGTTAAACTAAAAAAAACACTTACTCATCTTTTTTGAGATGAGTGAGTTAGTATTTTTAGCATCCGGGCACTGAAAGTCATTCGCCCTAGCGTTTTTTTTTTTTTTTTTGTTTTTTTTTAATTTTACGGAGTATTCGCTATCCAGTCAATGAGAGTCATTCTCTTATATTTTGAACTCCGTGATGTCGTTAACATACAGACAGAAAACCAGTTGATATTGCTTTTGTCTTCTATTCTATAGGTATTTGTTTGCACTTTTTTTTTTTTTTTTCGAACTGGGGTTTTTGATAACCGCCGAACTGAACTTTCGGGAGAAAAAAAAAAGAGCTTTTTCTTTCATCTCGCCGCTGAGCAGTGCACTTCCATCTGCCAGAAATCTCGTCAGTGAGTGTTTCCTTGAGGGAATAATCTATGCGACGCGCAGCAGGATATTATTAGTGCTTACAAGTTATTCTTTTATTTTTTTACCGTGCTAATATGTGCTCGATATTATTTTTTAAACAGTCAGTCTTTCGAATTAACTAAAAAATTTACGTTTCCTTCAGAGGCGCCGAAACTACACAATGCAGCGATTAAGTAACGGGACTAATTTTTTAGCACGTCTTTTGTAAAAAAAAGATCGTGCTTCTGGTAATGAGTTAGTCCGTCCGTCTGTCCGTCCGTCCGTCCGTCCGTCGCAACTATTAGTCCGATTTGAAAAATTCTTTTTGCATTGGGAAGCTTTAAATATGCGAATGATGATCCCTCATTTCGTTTATTTTTACGATGTGCAATTTCGCCGCTAGTGGGAGTAAATGCAGATGATATTGAATTCAAAATACATTTTATTCCATATATTTGCTTCTAAACATCCAATTGAAAAAAATATTTTACCTTTCGATTTTATTTATGTCGAAGAGTATTTCAGGTACAGTCACTTTTTTAAGTAACGCATCGATTTCCGCTAGAGGGCGTAAAAATAAATTGAGTTTTCCCTGACATCTCTACTTCAAAAACTCCGATTTGAATTTTTTTTTTTCCTTCAGCGGATACAGCTCCTGATGGGGAAAACTTTTGCATATGATTTCTAATTTTTGGTAAAGAACGGTTTGGCCACCAGCGGGAGTAAGTGTTAATTTCTGCTTCTGATGTATTTACGACAAAATCTGAGTTTCAAAAATCTCGATTGAAATATTTCTTTCGTGGACCGATACCACTCACGTTTATGAATCTTTTCGGAAAATTTTCTTTTGAAAATATTGCATGGTTTCACCGCCAGGCGGCGTAGATGTATATCTTATTTTTT
The DNA here is from genome assembly GCA_039090855.1 of Macrothele yani. Taxonomy (NCBI): domain Eukaryota; kingdom Metazoa; phylum Arthropoda; class Arachnida; order Araneae; family Macrothelidae; genus Macrothele; species Macrothele yani. Next base: position 99,564,879 of record CM076993.1, read on the forward strand.
GTCAATATCTCTGCTATTAGTCTAATGGACTGATTTGAAAAATTCCTTCTTTATTGGTTAGTTTTCGGTGCGACATGTTTTTCATGTAATTTCAAAATTTTCAAGTATACATTCGACATTCCGCCGCTTAGGAGCGTTACAGTAAATTGCGCCCCCCCCCCTCATATCTCTGTTTCTAAAACTCCGATTTCAAACATTCTTTCTGCACCGGATACAGCTCCTGGTGGTAAATCTTTTGCATATAATTTCTAAATTTTTTTTTTTTTAAATGTTTGGCCACCAGGGAACGTTGATGTGTATCTTATTTTTGTCAATATCTCGACTTCTAGGAGTCCGATTTGAAAAGTTCCTTCTTTGTTGGATAGCGTTTCCAGTGCGAAATGTTTTTCATATATTTGCAAAATCTTCAAGTAACTCATAGACTTTACGTTAGGGGGCGTTAAGGTAAAGTGCATTTTCCCCGACATTTCGGCTTCTAAAACTCCGATTTGAAAAATTCTTCCTGTATCGCATATCGCTCCTGATGTGATATGTTTTTCATATAATTTATAATATTTGGTAAAGAAAGGTTTGGCCACAGGGGGCATTTCTATATTATAAATATTATGTGTGAATTTCTGCTGGTGATGTATTTGCAGGAGAACCTGAGCTTCTGAAAACTCGATTGAAAAAATTCTTCCCTGGACAGATACCGCTCGCATCAAAAAATATTATGAGAATACTTTCCTCTTGAAATAATGTATGTTTTTCCCGTCAGGAGGGCTTAGATGCATATCTTATATTTGTCGATATCTCTGCTTCTAAGAGTCCGATTAAAAAATTATTTCTTTGTTGGAGAGCGTGTCCGCTGTGAAATGTTTTTAACATCCATATACTGGACGTGGATCAGAAACACCAAACAGAAATCATCGCTTTTTCCACGTTAATAAATGAGTCACGAAAAAATTATCATCGGCCGCCGCCACAGGGATTCGAACCAAGGGTCTTCTAGTTACGTGCCGGACATGTTACCACTGCACCACGGAACTCGAGGCCGCTGTGGTGCAGTGGTAGTATGTCCGGCGCGTAACTGGAAGACCCTGGGTTCGATTCCCTGTGGCGGCCGATGAGAATTTTTCCGTGACTCACTGATTAACATGGAAAGAGCGATGACTTCTGTTTGGTGTTTTTCACATCATTTCGAATTTTCCTTAATGCACAAGCCTGCAACCAGAGGGCGTAAGGTCACGATTACGTTTACAGCAATATCTAGGTGATTTAAAACCCGATTGGGAAACTTCTTTCTTCAGTCAGATACTACTGTTTTCTATACCGGTTCTATTGACTTTGAATAGCTTTGATAAATTTAATTCGCGTCAGAACGGATTCAAAAGACGTGCTTATTACATACAAAAATTCGGTGTCATTTTTCTTGTTTTTTTAAATCTCGGTAAAACACACAGGTCCGGGAAGGCATGGTTTTTCGATAAGTCATTTATCAGCTACGCAGTGGCAAACAGCACTTGCGTGAGAATTGCGCAGATGATTATTTACGCTGTGCATGACGTCATTCGGTGGAAGAACATTGTCACGGCTGTGTCGTGGAGCAGAAAGCAAATATCCAGTTCTGTTTGAAAATCGGTAAAATTGCATCTGAGACAGTGGAGTTGTTGCGTGCTTAAATGAAGCTGATTGCCTATCACGTGCACAAATATTCCGATGGTATACACGTTTGAAGGAGGGGTTGGAAGATTTGGAATATGACGAAAGGCCCAGACGCCCGATTTCAGTGTGCCTCATTGAGAAAGTTCGCCAAAGGATAAAAAGAAATAGTTGTGTGATCTTGAGGATGCTTGTATGTGAACTCCATGTTAATAAGGAGACAATTCGTCAAATTTTTTTGGGTGGTGAAGGCGGGGGGGGGGGGTTGCTCGTTTTGACCCGCATGCTTTTTCAGCCGACCAGAAACATGCACAAGTGGAGTATGCAAAAGACATCCTGGAGACTGCAGAAAAAATGCGAAAATTACTCCAAAGCATTGTGTCAGGTGACGAGACGCCGCCCCGGTGGTGCAGTGATCTAAGCGATGGCCTCTGATCATTCGCCCGAAAGGGGTACGGGTTTGAATCTTGGTGATGCATGGATGTTGTGCATGTCTTACGGCACTGGCTCTCTCCCATCCCTGGAACCAGTGACCCTAAATTAGGGACGGGTGACTGCTAATAGTTGAGTTGCTCACGGCGTCGTTGAACCTCAAAAAAAAAATGTTCAGTCTCATTATTTAGTTGCCACATTGTGTATTTGTTGACAACAGATGCAATATATCTAGATGTGGTGACGTCGCTAGAACATGCTACAGATACAACGATTTTCTCGACAAAATCTAAATTAACATAGAACTTGAGTTATATATCTATCCTATAGGGTTTCTTTTATATAAAACAGTTTACTCATATTGTAAAAAAATTAAACTGCATTGATTTGGACTTTCCAACATTAGTATTAATTCCACAAGAACTGCATCATTAGTATTAATTAGTATTAATTCCACGCAGTCCTTACATCATACATCAAATACCATAGGTAAGAATATACACTGAGTGGCCACTTTATTATGACCACCACCCTCAGTACTTCGTTGGGCCACCTTTTGTCTTTAATACTGCGTCGATTCTTCGTAGCATGGACTCCACGAGATGTTGATAGGTGGTTTGTGGAATCTGAGACCATGCTTGATGAATAGCACTTCCCAGGGGTGTGAGATTGCATGGTTGTGGATCCAGCTGTCTGATGGCTCGTTCAACTTCATCCCACAAATTCTCAATGCGGTTGAGATCGAGAGATTGTTGGGGGCCACCTAAGCAAAGTAAACTCACCGGCATGTTCCTCAAACCAATCCTGTACAATACGAGCACTATGGCAGGATGCATTATGTTGTTGAAAGTAGCCATCGCCATTGGGATAAACCATCCACATGACAGGATGCACTTGGTCCGCAACGATGTTTAGATATGCTGTGCCAGTCAGACGTTGATCAACACGAATTAAAGGGCCCAAAGCATGCCAGGAAAACATTCCCCAAACCATAACGTTGCCTCAACCAGATTAAATGATTGTAGCAATGCATTTGGGGTCCATGCTTTCGTGCTGTTTCCGCCAAATTCTCACTCGGCCATCGGCATGGTGCAACTGAAAACGTGATTCATCGGACCACATAATGTGTTCCCAATTATCGACTGTCCAATCCTTGTGCTCCTGTGTGAACTGGAGACGTTTTCTCTGGTTAACTGCAGGCAGCAAAGGTGTTTGAACAGGCCTTCGGCTGCCATATCCCATCCGATGCAGTGTACGGCGAGCAGTGCGTGCGGAGATCATTTGAGGGAATCCTTGATTGAGATGGTCTGTAATTTGCTGCACTGTTGCCTGTTACCAGTCTGGACACTCTCCGTTTTGCCCGAGGAGTCACTAGTCGATGATGACCACACGTTGCACGTAGAGACCCAGCTTTTTGGCTGACAGTTCAGTCTTTAAACACTTTAACAACATCTGCGTTGGAACATTTCACGAATGCGGCGGTTTCGGTGATACTCGCTCCATGGCTCCGAGCTCCTATAATCCTCCTACGTTGAAAGTCCGTCAAATCGCATTTTTCACCCATTTTTTTTTTTTTTGATTTTTGGGTCTCGTCACCCAAAAATCACCTCTACTACTGTCGCAAGCACTAAACTTTCCCTTTTTTTACTAGCCTCGCCCTCTGGCGGCAACAGCGTGCAGCCATAGCTCATTTGCTTAAAACTGTTAGGTGGTCATAATAAAGTGGCCACTCAGTCTATATTTCATTCATTTTTCCCTTTCCATTTTTTTTTTCTTTAAAGGAAAATTGAATTTCTTCTTTTTTTTTTCTTATTTTTTTTTTTTGGTTTGGTGTTTAATGATCACCGTCGGGAGCAACTTACTGGGCTATAAGCAGTCTCCCGTCCTTAATAGGGCCATTGGTTCCAGGGAAGAGAGAGAGAGAGAGTGCCGTAAGACAAGCATGCCATCCATGCCTCACCGGGTATTCGAACCCAGACCCATCTCGGACGAATGGTCAAGAGCGCTTAGACCACTGCGTCAAAGGAGTGAATTTATTATACTTAAGTGAAATAGAAAACGTCTCTGCTCTTCTTATAAAAACACAGTATTTCAGGATAGCTAGAAACATTCAAATATTTCAAGGTAATTTCAGGATAAATCATATTTCGTGGAGCGGGTTTTTTTTTTATTTCCTTCTCGTTCTCTGCAAGCGAAGAGTTAAACCCTTACCTCAAGAATGGCATTAATAAGATTCAGGGTTTTAGATGTTTAATAATTAAAATAAAAACTAATATTTAGTTTTTTATCAGAATGAATTTTAAATGACTGGAAACAAAATAATCCAAATATTTATCCAATTTCGGACACAATTAAAAAGGAAGAAAAGAGAGAGGACAAATGTGTTGGTTCGCCCCTGCACGCAGATGAGTACGGGGGAAGCTGCCCCCTTCTGCCCCCGCGGTTCCGATGCTACTGATTAAAGGCTGTGTGATTAATTAAGACTGCATAAGTGGAAGAGCTTTGTATTTGGATTTAGAGTTTCATTCAGTCAAATCTTGTGGCTATTTAAATATTCACAAGAGGTTTAGTTTTAGTACGCACCACAATTAGACTAAGTACACAGCAATAAACATAAAAGAAAACCTATTTCCAGAAAGCTTTTATGCAAAATTATTAATATGTGTATTTTATCTTGTATCACAGTCTGCACCTAAAGCTACTCAGGGTTAGAACTCTTCTTTGTGTACTGAATATTCCGCTTGTACCGCTTGTTGCCAGCTATTAAAAATAACGTTATTTTCTTAAATTATTAAATGTACAAATATTCTATATCATTGCTAATGTCCGAGCGATTAATATACGGTTCACAACAAGGATCAAGACTCAAAGGTCAACTCCGCTTTAATTTAAAATATCATTATCATCATTAATGTTCTGTCTCTTGAAAGGTCCAATGGTAACTCAGCAAGTTCTCTTTCTCCAGTTTCCTCCGTCCTGTGCTTCCTCGTTCAGTTCTTGATAGTTTCCTGTGCTCATTATATCATCAAGCATCATTAGTCGTCTCCTTCGCTTTTCTTCAATTTTCCCTTCTATGATTCTTTTCAACAGCCTGTCTCCTCTTAAGAACATGTCCTATCCAGTTATATTTTCTTTTTCTTATGGTCTTTAGTAAATTCCTTTCTTCTTCAACTCTTTGCAAATACCTCATTATTGGCATTTTTTCAATCCACTTCATTTTTTCTATTCTTCTCTACAACCACATTTCAAATGCCTCCAACATTTTATCTCCTTTCTTCCGAATTGTTCACTTTTCCGCCCCATATAAAGTTAAACTCACAATGCAGCACTTAATAAGCCTTTTCTTTAAATTTTCAATCATTTTATTAATAAACAATTTTTTCTTGTTACAAAATGTGTATTTTCCTTTATTATTTTATTTTCATTTATTTCGATGTCACATTTACTACTCAGGGTAGCCATTTTCTTTTATTATACTACAGGGTGTCCGCAATGTCTTGTTACTCCCTCCCCCTCCCCCTGTAATAAGAAATGTAAGTGAACTATGTATCTGTTGTATGATGTATATGTTGAGTTATGTCTGTATTGTGTTTAATTACAGATTAGGTACCGGAACCATGTGTGATACCAGCGAATACACCCTGGAACAGTGGATTGTTGTCAGTGTCTGGGTACACGAAAGTCCACACACAGGGAAGACAATGCATGACATGCGTGCTGATTTCCAACAACGATTCGACAAAGAGGCCCCTCCAAAACAGACTCTTCTGCGGTGGGAACATAAACTCTTCGAAGCAGGCAACATCAAGGATAAACCACGAATGGGAAGACCATCAACCAGAGTGCAACAGTATCAAGCGGTCGAGGAATCAGTTTTCAGGTCACCGACGAAGTCGCTCCGCAAACGATCAGCGGAGCTTGGAATACCACGATAGACACTGCATAAGCACATGAAAAATGACCTGAATTTGCACGCATATCGCCCGATGTTCGTTCAGGAGTTATCAGACATCTATTTAAACCGCAGACGGGATTCATGTGCAATGATGCTTCAGACATTTGCCACAATCCCAAAACGTGGAAAGGTCATTTTCAGTGATGAATGTGCGATATACCGCAGCTGTCGATCACGGAACGTTGTGTTCTGGTCCAAGGAAAACCCACATTATGTCGAAGAATTGGAACATCATCCTCCGCATGTCATGATATGGGCTGCAATGTATAGTCGACATCTGTTTGGACCGTATTTCTTTGATAGTCCAGTGAATCAGACAACTTATCTGGACATGCTGCAAACCTGGTTTGTGCCATAACTTGGAAATCTTGGCATTCTGAATGACGTATGGTTCCAACAGGATGGGACACCCGCCCATTACCCACTCGCTGTTCGGGAATACCTTAGTGAGGTCTTTCGGGATCGTTGGATCGGCTGAGGTTCGGCAGTGCTGCCCGCTCCACTTGAATGGCCACCTCGAAGCCCAGATCTCTCAACGTGTGATAGTGCCCTTTGGGGTTTCATAAAGGAGGTTGTTGCCCAGCAGCACTACCAAACCACTGATGAACTTAAACAAGCAGTGAGACGTGCTTTCTCTCGTATCACCCCGCAACTGCTTCGGAAAATGTCGCACAGAACATGGCGTAAAATTATTCTCTGCCACAAGAATGACGGAGCCCAAAGGGATCCACTGGATGTTTAAGGATGCCTCAACATATACATCATACAACAGATACATAGCTCACTTACATTTCTTATTACAGGGGGGGGGGTAACAAGACTTTGTGGACACCCTGTACAGAGAAATTTGCATTGTCTCACTTGATCAACATTATCTCCTTTCATCATCACCTCAGCATTTCCTTGTTTCCTCGAGATTATCATCGTTTTTTGCTTTCTTTGTGTTAATTTGCATACCATATTTTTTGCATACACTTTCAAATTTCTGCATTAGATGCTGTAGTTCATCTTAAGCATTAGCTAATATTGCTTCGCCATGTACAAATCTAATACTTTGTAGTATTCTTCCTCCAATAGTAATTCCTCTTTTCTCTTCATCAAATGCATCTTTTATCATTTCTTCTGCAAAAATATTGAAGACCGTTGGTGACAGACAGCATTATTGTCTTACACCCCTGCCAATCACACATGTTTTAGTTTTTTTCCGATTTTGTCTTTATTATGGGAGTCTGGTTCATGTATAATTCAGATATTAACTTTCGGTTTCTCCAATCCAATCTTATTTTACTTAGCTCTTCTATCAGCATTTCCCAATTCCCAATTTAAACATATAGTGTTGCAAAACCACTTCGTCTTCAAACATTTGTAGCGAAAATTAAATTGTAAACTATATCACAACGCACATTTTCCCCGTCTTGTCTGCTTTCAGGATCTGCACTACAAATCTTGAAAGTATACCTAAAGAAATACTTTGCCGTAACAGCCAAAAAAGTGTAGTAACAGAAAATATCACTAGTGAAAATCGGCATAGCAAATAGCCATGCTATGCATACTAACTGTATTAGCTGAATACATTTTGGACCACAGTGCCATCTTCATCACATTGGCCTCCAAACTCCCCTGACTGTTACCCGATTGAACATTTTTGGGATATGCTGGAACGGGTGGGAGAACTGCTGATCCTGTTCCGCGAGATGAGCGTGAACTGATGGAGCTGCTGCAGTAGCGGACATAGGTCAAGTTACGCATGGAGGATGTTTGACACCTTGAAGAATGTATTCCTAGGCGTCTGCCAGCAGCGATTGCACAGAAAGGTGGGCCACTGCTTCATTAAGTAGGTATTCCTAATGTAAAGCTAACTCAGTGTAAATGTCATTGTACATGCTTTCTCGTGATGCAACCCTCTGATACGGAACTTTTTTTGTTGTTGTTAAGGGGTTAAACGACCGTGAACAACTCAATGGGCTATAAGAAGTCACCTGTCCCTAATTTAGGATCGCTGGTTCGAGAGAAGGATGCGAACCAGGGCCGTAAGACAAAAATAACATCCATGCCTCGCTGGATTCGAACCCAAACCCACTTGGTCGAACGGCTATAATCCAGCGCTAAGACCACTGCGCTACCGGGGCAGCAGGAACATTTTTAGATTTACTGTACTCGAATGATCTGCCGTATGTGTGCAGCCAAAAGGGTGGGAACCATAATTCTGTTATATTCACAAATCGAAGTTTTACTTTAAAATCAATCCACGAAATACTAACCTGCCATCTTGTTTAGTGACTACACATACATTTTTTTCTTTTTTTTTTTTTTTTGGATTGAAATTTTAACGACCACCGTGAGCAACTCAATGTGCTACAAGCAGTTGCCCGTCCCTAAGTTAATGTCACTGGTTCCAGGGAAGGGAGAGAGCCGGTTAGGTAAGACAAACACAACATCCATGCCTCACCGGGATTCGAATCCAAACCCCTTCCGGACGAATGATCAGAGGCCATCGCTTAGAGTACTGCGCCACCGGGGCGGCATTTGGGGGTTTAACAACCAATGTGAACAACTCGATAGACTATAAGCAGTTGCCCGTCCCTAAATTAGGGGTCACTGGTTCCAGGGAAAGGAGAGAGCCACTGCAGTAAGACAAACCCAACATCCATGCCTCAACGGGATTCGAATCCATCTCGGACGAATGATCAGAAGCCTGCGCCACCGGGGCAGCCACTAAAACATTCCTTCGTTCGTTTATTTGTAAAACCGTTGGAAAAAACAATGACATTTCCTACCAAGGAGAAAGGCGGGTAAAGCTGTTTCCACAGAACTTCACTAACGATAATTCAAAAAAAAAAAAAAAAAAAAAAAATAGTGGAGGAAGGAATAGCGAAAACGCGTACTTCGACTTCTTATCTTTTTAGTGATTTTATATTTTTTTCAAAGATAACACAAATAAAAAAATGAATGATGATAAAAAATCAGCATGTGATTGGAATCCGCGGACCAAGGCAGCTTGCCGCCTTGCTAGCTTATGCTAAAGCCCATAGTAGTTGAAAATCACATAAAAGGGGAGAAAATTTAATTTCATAATAAACATACACTGTAAAAAAATTTCTGAAATTCACGGACCAGTTTCCGTCATTTCTTTCGTGAATTAACGAAGCATATTTCTGATACAACCTTTTCCGTGAAATGACCGAAAGAAACGTAAATTTAACGGATTTTTCGTACCACGGGAAAATTCTGAATTTTCAGAAATCTTTCCGCAGTTTCTTTCTTATATTGACGGTAAATTACCTTTTTAGAATTCTGAATTTTCAGAAACCTTTCCGCAGTTATATTGCTATTGACTGTAAATTACCTTTTTAGAAATGTCTTAACGGAAAATTCTGAACTTTCAGAAACGTTTCCGCAGTTTCTATCTTATATTGACGGTAAATTACCTTTTTAGAGATGTCTTAACGGAAAATTCTGAACATTCAGAAAACTTTCCGCAGTTTCTTTCTTATATTGACGGTAAATGACCTATTTAAAGATTTCTTAACGGAAAATTCTGAATTTTCAAAAACCTTTCCGCAGTTTCTTTCTTATATTGACGGTAAATGACCTATTTAAAGATTTCTTAACGGAAAATTCTGAATTTTCAGAAACCTTTCCTCAGTTTCTTTCTTATATTGACGGTAAATTACCTTTTTAGAGATGTCTTAACGGAAAATTCTGAACATTCAGAAACCTTTCCGCAGTTTCTTTCTTATATTGACGGTAAATTACCTTTTTAGAGATGTCTTAACGGAAAATTCTGAACATTCAGAAACCTTTCCACAGTTTCTTTCTTATATTGTCAGTAAATTATTTTTTTAGAGATGTCTTAACGGAAAATTCTGAATTTTCAGAAACGTTTCCGCAATTCCTTTCGTATATTAACGGAAAATCTCCGTTCTCACTTTTCCCGTATCCTTATGACGAGCAATACCGATAATAGGAGTGATTGGTGAAAATACTTGAGGTTTGATTAACTTTTAAATTTCAATCGTCTGTCGAATTTTGAAGTTCCTTAGCGGGATCGGATATTGTGGATAGCATATCGCATGGATTTTGTTTATTGTGGCTTAGGATATATCTTCTCCTGTCCCCTATTTGGTGCACCTGCTACTTATTATACATGTATATTGTTTTAATGTAAGAAACCGGGTACTTATTGTACAGATGATTATACGATGTCTGTGTATCAGTCTTTTTCAGTCTTTGGACAACTTAAGACAAAAGCTATTATAGCTATCAAAAATAAATTTTATATTTAGTTTGTGTGTGCGTGTGTGTGTGTGAAATAATTCTATAAAAAGTGCATTTTAGCTTTTTTAAAAATACCTGAAAGTCATTGTCAGTTTTAAAAAATTTAAGTTGCAAAGCATTTTGTTGCTTTCAAAAATCACAATGAAAAATGCTTAATTTGTGAAAAGTCCTCCTACAGAAAAAACAAATTACAAATCTATTCAGAAAAATAATGAGCTCCAAGAGAAAATGAAATGACTAAATCACTCACATTAATGGCAATAAAAAAGAAGTTTTATCGTTGCGGAATTCGTCTAACGATGTACGAGAGGCGGATTAACGAGCGTTTGTGGCAAAGTTGTTAAAAGCGCGTGTTACCCGTGGAGCCACCTCTAACGGAGGGGGTTTCTGTACTTACTTTCGCTGAAGGGTTATCTGGCGCAAATGCTGTACAGAATCGTCGCTTTTGCGGAATTTCAGTTTAAATACGGAAAAACCTGAAATGGAGTTTTCTGAAATAAACGGAATTTTTGTCTACGGAAAATCTGTGAAAATACGGAAGTTAAAATAACCGGAAACTTTGCTGCACGTTATTTCCAGAAATGTTCCGTGAATTTTCACCCCTTATTTTTTACAGTGTAATTTCCATAAATCAATAAGTAACAAACACTATTTTGCGTATATAGTTGATGGTTTATAGGGGCACAACGGAATTTTATTTCTAGTTGTGCTTTCGTGACATTTAGATCGCTATAAAAAAAAAAAAATGGTCCCGGAATTTAAACGTTTCAGAGCCCCTGCTCCAAAGAAAAAAGTATTGGTGAAATATCCACTTCCGTAACTTTAATCAGGTCAAGGACACCATTGGATCGGAAAGGTAATCATTAGGCTTTTACTGGCACGGAGGAACACCGGAGGTTTCAAAATAGATCTACGTATCGTTTCTCTGATCGCGAGACCTTAATTTGAGCAAGGAACAAACAGCCTTTCTAATAATTGCTCCAAGCTGTCACAGTGAAAATTCAAGGCAGAACTCACTGGAGGAGACTCATTGTGTAAGAGAATTTTCTTTGAACTAAGGCCAGCCATGCTCACGGTCTGCACCATCACATAACTTTTCTGTGGATCTCCACACATTAAGGAAAGGAAAAGGAACTTTTGTACATTAAGGAAAGGAAAAGGAAATCAAGAAATGAAACACACAGTACCTAACAGAAATTTCTCCTCGCGATTTATAATGATACAGAAGTAGAATTCAGAATAAAATTTCCTGCATCCCATTTCTTTTGTTTGTTTATTTTTTGTTTCGAGGTTTCACGATCATCACACACACGAGCAGCTATAAGCAGCCGTCCACCCCTGATTTGGGGTCACTTATTCTTAATAAAATAATATATATATTATTTTTTGTTAAGGATAAATTTTCGATGTAGTGTTTGGTTGTAATCGTGTTTTTCTTAGGTACTCAGGCGTTTTATACTTATTTGATCTAGGTTAAGGTAAAATAAATATTTCATGCTGAAAGAATATCATTTGATATTTTTTGATCTAAGTAATTAAGTTTCTGAAAGCAGTGTGAGGTCGGGCTACGACCATCCAGATTGCAATCGGGGGCAAGGGGGTCGATTTTTTCTGGGTTACTATATTGTTTTTTATTGTAATTTTTGATAATTTTTTAATTTCTATTTTTAGTTTTTGTCTCCTATTAATTTTCAGGAGAGTTTGTCGCTAGTGGGTTTCGGGTGGTAATAGTAGCAGTTGGTGTTCTAATTGTTTTTAGGGTTGGGTTTTTGAACTAAATTTTCTGTTTGTTAATTTCTTGCAAACTGGATGGTGCAGAAACTCCCACATTTTTGATATTTATCGAAGTATGAGAGGTGTTATCTGTTGAAGCCATAGATAGCAGCTGCCAAATGTTCAATTAATACAGAAAATTGACGTGGATTAGAAACATCAAACAGAAGTCATGTCTCTTTCCACGTTCATAAGTGAGTCACGGAAAAATTATCATCGGCCGCCACCGGGGCTCTAAAGAAGGTTGCTTCTTTGTGCGGGGCTCTAACGAAGCAACCTGTCATGCGGTTTTGGCAGTTTGTCGGTTGTGAGTCTGGAGAATTCCGACGCCGCTGTGGTGCAGTGGTTGCATGTCCGGCGCGTAACTGGAAGACCCTGGGTTCGATTCACGGTGGCGGCCGATGAGAATTTTTGCGTGACTCACTTATAAACGTGGAAAGAGCGATGACTTCTGCATGATGATTTTGCACTGTATTTGAGTGAATCCTGTTCCACTTAAAGTGAGTGAATAAGAAGAACAAACTTTACGTCGTGTTCCCTAAGCTACAGATACACGTTTTAAACATTGAGGAACATTACATAACTTCAGGCAAATTGTAAATATCGTGAAACAGAACGTACCACTAATCTTAATTCTTGTCAGGCTTTTCCCATTATTGTTATTTTTGGGTTTAATTACTACCATGGGCAACTCTAAGTGCTATAATTCGCTGCTAGTCCTTAATTTATGGTCACTGGTTTCAGGGAAAGGAAAGCGCTATTGCTATAAGACAAACACGCCACCAATGCCTCATCGGGACTCGAACCCAGGCCTAGCTCGTACGACCAGACATGTACCAACGGCTCTGACCACTCAGCCACAGGGATGGCCTTATGAGTTGTCTAATGTACAGGATGCTGCCCAGGGACTTAAAATTCTACACAGCGCACTCGTTGTACTTCTAAGTGTAGTTCGATTCCCAGGAGTCGCCTCGGTGCCCTAGTAGTAGTGGTCTGAGGAGTAGGACTCTGTTCATTCGTCCGAGATGTGCCCAGGTTCTAGTCGCCGGCGAGATATAGGTGGCATGTTTGACCAATGTCCCTTATCTAGGACCAGTTGCCTCAAATTAGGGACGGAGGACTGCTTGTGTCCCTCTGAGTTGCACATGGGGGTCGTTAAACCCCAAAAACAAAGGATCCCCGGTAAGTCGTATGTTTGTCTTTATGCCACTGGTCGTTGCTCTCCCATGAACCCACTAATCTTATATTACTGACTGGCTGCCGTATATAAACTTAGATGCCTGTAGAGATCATCCCAGGAAGCTAAAAGGAGAAAACAAAGTCTATGTGCTGTCAAACAAGGGTTCGTAAATATCTTCTATGCCTTTGAAGCTTTGCATAGCGACATATTCTCACCAACAGGGACCGACGCCATGTTTCACGCCTAGTAACTGCAAATCGCTTTCAAACCAGGAAACAATTGCTCCAAACAGTCAATAAAAGTCCACTCCAACCAATTTCCGAAAGGACATTGAGACGAGAACTGCATGCGATGGACATCTAGAGCAGAGTACCACTGAAGAAGCCTCTTTTAACAGCAAGTCACAAAGCCGCACGTTATCAATGGGCTCACTCAGAGGCACCAAAACTTTACTGTGGAGGATTGGGAACGAGTAATTTGATCTGATGAGTCGCGGTTTTGTTTGTACTCCAATGATGGGAGGCGAGGAGTGCATAGCAGGCCCAATGAAGCCTTTAATCCTGATTGTATCGAAGGTGTTGTTCAAGCTGCAGGGGGTTCTGTGATATTTTGGGTATGGGCCGCGGGTGGCCTAGTGGTCAGCGTTCTTGACTGCCATGGAGATAACCTCAGGTTCGATCCTGGGCAGGTACGAACGTTCGAACCACTAAATACCCGCCGTGCGTCGGATGGGCACGTTAAGCCGTCGGACCCTGGGCACTCCCCCCGTAAATGAATAAGGACGTCTTCTTCCCCCTTTCTACCTCGCTTCGGTGTCTCTTCCCTATCGGGCACTCTAGCCCAAATCTCCTAGCTTCCTATTTCTAAGGGCTGTTTAAGACCTGGGGCCAGACACTCCCTTCCTAAAATCCTCTACATTAGATCTTAGATAGATCTTAGATGGGTATGTTTTTCGTACCACAAAATGGGCCATCTCGCTGCAGTGACCATGAATTTGAACCAGTATGCGTTCCTCCGCATTATGAATGACGAAGTATTTCCCTTTGCCTCACATCTCCAGGAGCAGCATCACGTTGCCACTTCTGTCATCCAAGACGACTACTGCCGTGTGCAAAGGACTAAAACTTTGTCTGAGTGGCACGTCGAACCATCAGCATCAATGTCTCACCCTGACTGGCCCGCCAAATTCCCAGATTAGAATCCCATTGAATATCTGTGGGATCATTTGGAACAGACGGTAAAACGCCAGAATATACACCCACGTACTCTGGCGGAACTTCGAAACCATTTGACGCACGAGTGACTGCAAATCGAGGTTCAATACATCCACAACCTCGTGGAGTCTCTACCACACCGGATTCATGTTGTTATCAAAGATAGAGGCGCCGTCAGCCGTTATTAGGTAAGTTCTGACAGGGGTGACTAATTTTTTGTCCGGTGTACTTATATTGAACATGATTGATGATGCTTTGAAGTGTACTTGTAATTCATCAAATCAGGTAGCAGTCGAAATCACGGGAGATATACCTGACTAAATAAAGTCGCGAACGAAAAAGAAGCCAACGCAGTCACAGTTTTCCATTTCGAGTTTCGATTTTTTGTTTTAGGTATTGTCATGATGTGAAATTTTCATGAGATACTCATAAGTAGTTGCGTATCATCAAATAGAAGTCATCGCTCTTTTCACGTTTATAAGTGAGTCACGGAAAAATTCTCATCTGCCGCCACCAGAAATCGAACCCAGGGTCTTCCAGTTACGCGCCGGACATGCTTCCACTGCACCACACATAAAACGTGCAACACTTATAAAACTCCGTGACTCACTTATAAACGTGGAAAGAGTGATGACTTCTGTTTGATGTTCCTAATCCACGTCAACTGTGTATTTATTATTCATTCGCCTTCTAGTTATTTGTTCAGTGGCTGCTGTTCATCTTTGGTGAATCCCCAGCATTGTGCAGGGCCCCAAAAAAGAAGCAACCTGCCAGGGGGTTTAGCAGTTGGTCGTATGTGAGTCTGGAGAATTTCGAGGCCGCTGTGGTGCGGTGGAAGCATGTCCGGCGCGTAACTGGAAGACCCTGGGTTCAATACCCGGTGGCGGCCGATGAGAATTTTTCCGTGACTCACTTATAAACGTGGAAAGAGCGATGACTTCTATTTGGTGTTCATAATCTGCGTCAACTGTTATTTAGCTGCGTATCGATAAGAGTACATGATCTCTGTGTGTAAAATAAGAATAATGTGTTCTGATGTTTTTCGATGTAA
The DNA here is from genome assembly GCA_039090855.1 of Macrothele yani. Taxonomy (NCBI): domain Eukaryota; kingdom Metazoa; phylum Arthropoda; class Arachnida; order Araneae; family Macrothelidae; genus Macrothele; species Macrothele yani. The sequence goes on from CM076993.1 coordinate 99,580,403, forward strand.
AGCTGCCTTCCCCTTAAAATGGGTCTTAAAGTTTGATGACGTTGTATTCAGATTGAGTGAAAGTCTTCTTTCCTGCACGACATCAACACTCAGTGGGAAACAAAATCAGCTCACAGGCATGACATAGCTGCAGCTGTTGTAAACAAATATAGCAAGCGTTAATTTGCACATTCCAAGATCTTCGTCATGCAATTTCAGTTCACTGTTCTTCATTCCATCAGTGATTTCTGGCTGTATAGGGAAGCAGTTATCAGACAAACAGGATGTGACGCCTTCAAACTTGAAGGATATTTATAAGGGGAAGAAAGCTTCAGATCGGAAAATACAGAGGTAGTCCCAAAACAACTGAGAACGGTTTTTATACAAAAAATATTCGTACCTTAATTATCAAGCAAGTGGTCATCTTTTCGAAATGCTGTCCATTTCATGGAATACAGGTGTGCCTACGTTCATCTCACTTTTTGAATGTCTTCTGGAATTCTTCTTCTGAAATGCTGTTGAAGCACCCTTGCGCAGCTGTAATACGTATCAGTCTCAATTGTTGTAAACACTCCCGTAAGTTGTTGATCAGTCTCAAATTGTCGTCCCCGTAAGGTTCTTTTTTTTTTTAGATGGGGAACAACCAGAAGTCACGTGGTGACAAGTCTGGACTACATGCAGATTGGGGCATCGACTTAACGTTCATTTTCTCCAAATTAGAAACGACAGAACTTCAGCCACTGGGTTTGGTATTGGGCCGCACGTGAAAAGAAATGGCAAGCCCAAGTTGAACAAACTTATTTCATGCCCACACGCTTTTTTAAAATTCTGTGAATGGATGATTTTGAAATGTGAACTATATCTTCGATATCCCTAATTGATATGTGTCTGTCTTCCCGTATAATGACACCTACTGTATTGATGTTTACCTCTGTAACACTCGTTGAAGAGCTTTCTTTATTCACGATTAAAGCCGCCGACTCACGGCCATCCATACATTCTTTATGCCATCTGTAAATTGTTGATTTTCCTTGACATTCATCTTTAAAAGCCTCTTGCATAAGACGAAAAGTTTCTCCAACAGACTTCTTAAATCGACGGCAAAATTTAATGGCGCATCTTTGTTCCTTTTTCACATCCATTTTTTCAAAAAATCACTGCGCGAAAACACTTGGTAGGGGTTCGCGAAACAACGTTTACTAAACTGCGCGCTACCGACGACGCGTGCGTGATAAACAGGTGTGGCCGGTTGCTATGGTTACTACAACGACTGCAGTGTTTTCTAGACTCGTGCCAAGGTCGAACGCAGTATTGCACATTTTTTATAAAAACATTCTCAGTTGTTTTGGGACAAGCTATATACGAAAGCACGTAAAGTTCATTATTTTCCAGCTACCGTATAACTCCACCCATAAGCGATTAATAAGAGGCACTGTATACTTTTGTTTTGCGTTGTCCACTCTATCCAGGATAAATGCTGACTTCTTTTTTCGGGCAGGAAACAACTTCTCGTCAATTCTATTTTTATTTTATACCAGTTTGACGGATTCAAGTGTGCGCTGAATTATCTCGTTGCAGATTAGAACAAATGGGCGGAAATTTGGCCCCCAGCTATGAAGCAGGAAGGGGGATTAGTACTTTCCCTAATTATGATTTACTGTAAAACTGTAATTTTGAATTTAAGAACAAAAACTTTTCCTTTCGATGAAACTGCCCCACGTTAATGACACACACACACACACTCTCAATCTTAATAACACACATATTACTGCTCCACGTTAATGATACACCGACGTAATTATGTCCTTCTTATACGTATATACATAAACTATCCGCAAAAATATGTAAGCGACCCCGGTAACCAAGTGGTCAGATGCATTGGTTTCAGGCTTGTCGTCTGAGTTGAGTCTGGGTTCGAATCCCGAATGAGACATGAGTGTGTCCTTGTCTTATAGCCCTGGCTATGTCCGTTCCCTAGAGTCAGTGGCCCAGAATTAGGGACAGGAGACTGCTTATATCTTTTAGAGGTGCTCATGGTGGTAATTAAACCAGGAAAAAAAATAGTATTTTTCTATTGAATATTAAATGAAAAACAGATTTCGAATCTGTAAGCATATATATATGTGTGCCAGCACCTTCTTTCGCGGCAAAAGTTATGCCTTACATCCTTTTCAGTTGACCCAGTGGCTGAGTAGTCAGAGGCGCGGCGTTCTGGCTAATCGCCCAAGCTGGGCCTCGAATGAGACATGGACGATGCACCTGGAACAAGCAGTCCCAAATTAGAGACAGGTGATTCACTATATTCCTAGGGGCTCATAGGGCTTATTAAATCCCCTCCATAAAGAAAAACATTATTACTAGTTATGGGAAATTTTTGTGAAGCTATTTTTTGTTGTTCTTGTTGTCAGTGAAGTTTTATCTTGCTTAAAACGGTGAAAAATATTTTCTAAATCCAAGAGAGGAGGAATTCTAAAACTCTTGTTGCATTAAAAGAAACATATGAAAAGAAGATAGAAGAGGAATCATTCTTGGAGGAAGAACAATACAAAGTATTGGATTTGCAGATGACCGAGCAATATTAGCTAACACTGAATATGAACTACGGCATTTAATGCAAATATTTGAAAGCGTATGCAAAAAATATGGTATGAAAATGAACACACAGAAAACGAAAACGATGAGAGTCTCCAGGACACCAGGAAATGTTGAGGTGATGATGAATGGAGAAAATGTAGAGCAAGTGAGACTGTGCAAATACCTTGGTTGTGTAATACAAGAAAATGGAAAATGTGACATGGAAATAAAAGAAAGAATCAGCAAAGGAAGATATGCATTTTATAACAAGAAAAATTTAGTTATTAATAAAATGGAAAATTTTTAAAGAAAATGCTTATTAAGTGCTATATTTGGAGTATATAACTTTATATTAGACGGAAACAAGGACAATTGAGAAGAAAGAAGCCAAAACGTTGGATGCATTTGAAATGTGGTTATTGAGAAGAATGGAGGAAATAAAGTGGATTGAAAAAATTACCAACGATGAAGCATTGCAAAGAGTTGAAGAAGAAAAGAATTTACTAAAGATTATTGTGGCGTACTAAAGAGGTAAAGCACGGGTCAAGACGACAAATCTGCAGCGATACATTCCGTCCGTGTAGCTTAGTTGGGAGAGCAACTTACTCCGGAGTGAGGGACGCGGTTTGATACCCGTCACGGACAAATATGTTGTTTTCACACCACAAGGAAAAGAATATATAACTGGATAGGATTTGTGTTAAAAGGAGTCAGCCTACTGAAAAGAATGATTGAAGAAGGGCAAATTGAAGGAAAGCGACCAAGAGGAATGAGACGACTAATGATGCTTGATGATATAATGGGGCACAGGATGTTATCATGAAATGAATTAGGAAGCAAAGAACAAAGAAAACTGGAGGAAAAGAATTTTCTGGCTTACCGTTGGACCTGTCAATAGTCGGAACACTGATGATGATGATAAAAAGCTGAGATGCACTGTAAACTAAACTTAGCTGAGTTTTTAAAGTAACAGAGAAAATTGTAAATGAAACGCTATGGTTTTCAATGAATGGTGTGATGCTTAAGTGAGCAACAAAATTCAGATACCGTCCTCGTTTATAAAATGATCGATAATACCGAAGAAAAAGTTACAAGTAAAAGCAAGAATTCTTACACGCATGTCATCGCTCCGAGAGGAAGAAAAGAAGTCATTTAAGTGCAAAACTTATGCAGCGCAAAGCATCTGCTCTAATCCAGGACATATTCACACGCGGATGAACAAAACAATATCCAGATCGTTTGCCCTTTACGGGTCTGAGACACAGAATGCAACACAGCGGGGGAAATCTAACTACGACGAGAAGTACTGAGAGAAAACTAAATAAAACAACAAAGATGACACGGAATGTTCGGTGGTAATGAGCACGTCTTTTGAATCCGTTCCGACGCGAATTAAATTTGTCAAAGCTATTCAAAGATAAAGGAACCGGTATGGAAAACGGTAGTATCTGACCGAAGAAAGAAGTTTTTCAATTGGGTTTTTAGTCCAGTAGATATTGCTGTAAATGGAAGTGTGAGCTTACTCCCTCTGGTGGCAGACTTTGGCGTTAAGAGAAATTTCAAATTATATGAGAAATATTTCGCAGCAGAAACGCTCTCCAACAAAGAAACAATATTTTAAATCAGACTCTCAGAAGCAGAAATATCGGCAAAAATAAGATATGCATCTACGCCCCCTGGCGGAGAAATCATGCATTATTTTAAGAAGAAAGTATTGTCGAAAGGTTTTTCGATGTGAGCAGTATCGGTCAACGAAAGAATTGTTTTTTCAATCGAGTTTTCAGGAGCTCATATTTTGCTGCAAATACATCAGAAGCAGATATTAACGCTTACATCCCCTGGTGACCAAACCATTCTTTACCAAGTATTATAAATTATGTGCAAAATGTTTCCCATCAGGAGCTGTATCCACCGCAGAAATAATTTTTCAAATCGGAATGTTAGAAGCAGAGATATCAGGGAAAAGGCAATTTACTTTTACGCCCCCTAGCGGAAAATCTATACTTAACTTGAACAAGTGATTATACCTAAAATAGTTTTCAATATAAATAGAATCGAAAGGTAAAAGTTTTTTCAATCGGATGTTTAGAAGCAATTATATGGAATAAAATATTTTGAATTCGATATCATCTGCATTTACGCTCTCTAGCGGCAAAATTGTGCACGCATCGTAAGAAAAAACGAAATAAAGGATCATCATTCGCACATTTCAAGCTTCCCAAAGCAAAAAGAATTTTTCAAATCGGCCTAATAGTTGCAGAGATATGGTGTCCACGGTGGACTAACGGGCGGACGGACAAACCGGTAACATAAGCACGATCTGTTTTACGAAAGACGTGCTAAAAATAAGTATGACATGATCTTCACAAATAAATAAATAAATAAATAAATTGATTTGCTGATGAGATAAGAGCGTATGGCTGCAAATAAATAGACAAACTAAATGTGGTTGAGTTGAGAGCAGATCACTAAATCGTTCAAAAAGAATGGAAAATGTCAGACTTGTAAGGCACAAGTTTCTTGAAAAGCTTAGTGGTGAAAGATATACACTGCCGGACAATTGCTAAGGACGGATGACAATAGCAATGATAGCAACCATAAAATGGAAGGCAGGAAAATGTGGAAATTAGCATAAGTGCGGGATACAGTAAAACGTGTTGTGCGTATGCAAATTTTGGATTGCCGAACTTGTTCGTGACGTCATAGCGCTGATAAGAGATATAAAGGATTTGACGCGTATTGACCGTTGTTGTTCAAACGCAAAGTTGAAAGGGAAAGAATCAATTGACGAACTTCAATTTTCAGTATGTCTTCCCGACATCACCTAGATGATTTTACGCGTGGCCGTATTATTGGCAAGATTGAAGAAGGGCAAAAAATAACAGATGTTGCCAGGGAGTTCGACGTCAGCCACAGTGTTGTTTCAAGGCTTTGGAAATCATTTCAAACAAATGGAGAGTGTAGCAAACGTCACGGGGGAGGTCATGTTCGCAGTACGACACCTGCAGAAGATCGGTACATAGTGCTATCAACAAAAAGACATCGGCGCAGCACAGCTAGTGAGGTAGCAAATCAGTTTATGGCTGCTACTGGCAAGCGGATCTCCCGAAAAACTGTCTCCAGACGTTTGCATGAAGGAGGACTATAAGCCCGCCGTCCTGTTGTGTGCATCCCATTGTCCAGACGTCACCGTACCGCCCGTTTGCAATGGTGCCATCAACATCGCAATTGGACTGATAACGACTGGTCTGCTGTCCTCTTCTGAGATGAGAATAGATACAGTCTATCGTCTGATTGTCGACGACAACTGATCTGGCGTGATAGTGGTACTGTATATTGTCCAGCAAACATACAGGAAAGGGACCGATATTCGACATGTAGTGTCATGGTATGGGCTGGCATCATGATCAATGGCCGTACGTCGCTCTATGTGCTTCCAACTGGGACTATGACTGGCCAACGATACATTAATGATGTTATGCTACCTCATGTTTGCATGTTCCGTGGTGCTGTCGGCGATAGATTCATTTTCATGAACGACAACGTAACATGTCATCGAACAGTCGCTGTCCAGGAGTGTCTTGATAGCGAGGATATTCAACGCCTCGTATGGCCAGCACGTTCTCCAGATCTGAATCACATTGAAAATGTGTGGGATGCTTTGGGGAGGAGTCTTGCTGGTCGCCAATGCCCTCCAATAAACAAAGACACCCTCATCCGTGCACTGACAGAGGAATGGGATAAATTACCCCAACAGCTGCTTGATAATGTTGTGCAAAGCATGACACGATGTGTGGAATCTTGCATCGCCTCCATGGTGGCCATATCCCGTATTGACATCTTACGCCGGAACGCCTGCGGACGGTAATTGCATTTTTTTCACATTTACTTATTCTGCACAAAATGGCCTGTTTGTCCCTTGAACACGTTCCAAAGCCTTCTGGATTTCAGAGCACAATAAATTGTCTTTCTTGTAATGTCCTGGCATTCTGACATTATTTTATTTCACTTGGCATCCAACCACACTTACTTTTTTATGCGCTATATAGCCGTTTATGATCTGTCCTTAGCAATTGTCCAGCAGTGTAGTAGACCACACATAAGATGAGTGAACTACCTTCATTTAAAGGTTCTGAAGATTATGGACTGGTGAGAGTAGATAATACAAAGGAGATCTTGGAGAAAGGTACCTGCAGCTCAGAAAACATTTGTTCAGCTGAATATGAATAAGTTAAAAAATACCTGTTTTACCTGAAATAAGATTTCACATCTATTATTCGTAGTACCACACTCCGGATGTAAACACACTTCCTGGCTATTTTATTAAAACCACCATCTTATTACAGCTAAGGAAAGGAAGGCACATAATTGGGGCAATTGATGAAATCACCGATTAATATAGAAAGCATACTTCAGTAACGTTAAATCATGTAAGATCTTTGCGAAACATTCCTATTTATAATCTCTTGTTTATAGTTTTTTTAGAATATGCGAATTTAAATATGCTAAATCAAATCTTTCTGTCTTACAGATTCGATTTTTGAATTTTGAATTAATGAAAATGGATTGTTTGGGGTTTTAATAACCACCGAGAACAACTCGGTAGTCTATAAGCAGTCTCCTGTCGCTAATTTAGGGCCACTGATACCAGGGAAGGGAGGCAGACGGTTCCATAAACCAAACACACCATACGTGCCTCACCAGGGATTCGAACCCGGACCCGTTAGAAGTCAATGTTCTGTACCACTCGACCACTGGGAGCGATGATCAAATGGAGGAAGGAAAGTGGAATTATTATTTGAAATTTTGTATATGAAACATTTTTTTTCACGTTTTGTCCAAAATTAAGGGCGAATTGTCTAGGTTGAAAAATTATTCCCCAAAGTTTAATCTGCAATTCGATAAATAATTAATGCCATATTTTGGTGCATCAGATCTTTGTGTTAGATCTAGCTTGCCTTCGTTTCATTGCATTCTGTATCGCGAATCTGTTGTTAAAAGAGTTGCGTTTGGCAGTTTAACAACCTCCATGAACGTCAAAATCCATAAGTACTTGTACGCCTCTAATTTAGAGCAGCTGGTTGGTAAGGCGGTCGTTGAAACCGGAACCGGAGGACAAGAACGCCACCCATGCTTCATCCGGAACTCGAGTAGCTCGGGCGATTAGCCAAAAATCCCGTACATCTGACTATTCACCCACCGATGTGGCATATTTAAAATGTCACACTGATTAGGACTTTCCCTATTCCTGTGTAAACCCACTTCCTAAGTGATGCAAATTAATATTCAGGTAGCTGGTTTAAAAGAAGGAAAATAGAGAAATATGTCCTATAACAGTGACCCGAACATCTTTCTCTTTTCTTAGGTTCGTTGCTATTGCTACGGCTCTAAAGTGACCGCTTTAAATAATCAAGCTAAGAGGAAAACAGTACCTCTGCTGCGCAGATTCATCGTTCTTCCCACTTCTTAGACAACAGATATATTTGATGCAGCTGACTTTAGCACATTTTGCTAACCCCGAGTTCATTCGTTTCAGTCGGTTAAAGGATAAGTATTTACTGAGCAGGATGAAAACAGTAGGGCAATGGAACCCTAAGATTTCGGTTTTCTTATCTACTAATCGCACAGTCAAATATCAGAATCTCTCTACCTGCAGCATTTCAGCAATGAAACCCTATTTGCGTTTCCCATAAGTAGAACAAAATTCGAAGTTCAGGTATTTGAAGTATTTCCTGTCGAGATGAAATATTTTGTTCTACTTTGGATCGTTCACAAACTAACTATGGAGAAAAATAATTCATTAAGGGATGTATATTAATAGAAAACCTTTGTTATTTCGTACAAAAGAAAAGCTGTTGTAAGTTACAGAATTGTAGGAGCACTCAAAATAGCATGACTATACTAATAATCCGAAATTTCTTGGGATAGAATAGAAATAAAACTTTCCAAGCTTTCGCACATCAATCAGATGGCTTTTTCAGGGAAGGTAGACAGCTAAATTGCCTTCCTTGAAAAAGCAGTTAGGTGTCTACCTTCCTTAAAAAAGCCATCTGGTTGATGTGCGAAAGCTTGGAAAGTTTTATTTTTATTCTACGCCAAGAAATTTCAGATTATTAGTATAGTCATACTATTTTGAGTATAATTGGTGTACAGTTCCTACTTATTGAAATTGTGGGAGTAGTAAAATGTTAAATACCATTCAGAAAATTTATGTTATTATTTTAACAAAAACATTTTAGCTGTAGCCAATGTTTATTTTAATGATGCCTAGTTATTCAAATTAAAACTGATTATACCGAAACATATTGTCTTATGCTTAATTGGGGAATTTTTTTTTAACATAGTGGAGACTTTTTAACCCGAAGGAGTGTTTCATTAAATTTAACGTCCGGAACAATCGGAAGACTTTTGTCTGAAAACTCCTTTTCCGATCTCTCAAGTCTGAATATTAAAACTTCGTGCCATGAAAAATCTTTTCTGTCACTGAAGTGGAAATTAGCTTTGATCTATATAAATCTGATCATCGATGACCTTAAAGACGATCTTGGAGATGCCTGGATTGCCAACCGACATTGTAATTTCTTCGGTGTTAGGAAGATTTCTTTGTCTGAAAATACTTTTCCATCTCTAGTGCCTGAACAATAAGTGCTAGTGACTCCATGCCAGAACATTCTGTCATCTGTTATTCCCCGAGCTAAAAACAAAAGTCCTGTCTGCAAAAATCCGGTCATCTGTCAAGCTGTGAAAGCTGGGAAGACAAATTGTCGCGTGCCACTTGTTGAACGATGCAGTGATCTCCTGAGATCCATCGCGTGGCGAACAGCAAGTTTTCTAGAAAATCTGGAGAGTCATCATTAGAAATTCGTGAATATAGTCGCATGACTTCTCCACTGAGAATATCCTTCTTGTCTTTAGTCCACTTAGTGAAGTCTTTCTCATAAAAAAAATACGTAGTTGAAACTAAAAGAAATCAAAAAAAAATTACATGGTTGAAGTTGTAGCGTCCTTACAATATTTAAGACGTTTAATTGAGCGGAGCTCTATTTACGAGACTCGAGACAATCAGTTTTTCGGGCATAGGTACAGGATGACACATCCGATCACCGTGATTTTTTGCATGCGATTGGACATCGTCCATGGTCAGGTTTTGAAGCCTTCCGATTTCCGAAATTCTATGTCATTGAGGAATAATCATCCAAAAACTTGCATTTTTAGGGGTTTTCCGAGTTCTGAGAAGGGGTCGTTTGTTACCTATCTCCTCCAAAGATCTTCAGCCGATCGCGGTAACACTTGCCACAGAGAAAGGGAAGGATGTGGTGAGTGACATGGGGTTGGTATCATGGTAATTTCTCGTCTGGTATGAAAATAATAACCATTAAAAAACTGACCAATTTTAATAGTAATTGAAAAAATCCGCTCTCTATGCGAGACTCGGGAAAATTAGTTGTTCGGGCATAGCTACGATATGTATAACGATGTAAATTTCTCCGTCATTTTGGTCCGCGCCGGGGATCGAACCCGAGTCCACTTATTCCGGAACAAGTCGCTCTACCAACTGAGCTACGCAGACGTTCGTTTTCGCTGCTATCTGCCTTTATATCGTGCGCGTCCTGCGGGGCAGGCACGTCACATATCCTCCCCTCCGAAAGAAGGCCGGGGGCATGGCCCACGGGTCAGCCGTGGCCATGAATCGTCGTAGGCAGCCATCCGCTGAAGAACGTGCACTTGAGAACTCCCAGTCAATCTGGTGTATGGAATGCAACATCACATACATTTATTTTTCGAAGCGCTGAAGAAGGGATTCTCTTATTTTTCTTGTCTCGCGGTGTGGAAAGAACATCACACCATTGCGAGATCTTTAACGGCCGGGTCATCTGGGAAGTTCGGGCGCCATTATAACAAAATAAATTTCTCCGTCATTTTTTTTGTCCACGCCGGGGATCGAACCCGAGTCTACTTACTTCAGAACAAGTCGCTCTACCAACTGAGCTACGCAGACGTTCGTTCTCGCTGCTATCGGCCTTTATGTCGTGTGCGTCCTGCGGGGCAGGCACGTCACGCATGACACATCTGATCATCGTGATTTTTGGCATGCGATTGGACATCGTCCATGGTCAGGTTTTGACGCCTTCCGATTCCCGAAATTCAATGTCATTGAGGAATTTCAATTAAAACTAGATGGCCATTTACTTGATCTGTTTCACGAAATTCGGCTCACTAACATTAATTTAAAAAAATCGTTTGAAATGAAAAACGAAGAAATGGAAAGGCTCCGTCTGTTGGCTCAACACTTGCTTAATCTACATGTATAATAATAAAAGTAAGTTTGTGTATGTGTGTGTGTGTCTGTCTTTCGCGATACAAAATGAAAAACGTGGTTTCTGATCTGAGTGTGTCTTTCCGCTTTGTTTACATGCAACCTGATCACAACCAACGTGAAGGCGTTGTACTTTTGTTCTGGAAATCATAAATTTTACGCGTTCGTTTTTTAGAATTTGTCATAATAGAGACCTTAATGAGCTTAGATTTTGCAATAGCTTCGCTCAAAATTTGCCAAATGTACCCGAGTTATCGGTTACCGTTTGCGGCTTGTCCTAATAGATTTTCTGATTTTGTTCAGTTCCAAAAACGGAACAAAGCTTGATGGAAAATCATATTCTTCGTTTCTTTGCCACACATTTCCAGTTCTAATGCAACTGACGCCTTTGGGCAGCTGCTACATTTTTTAACACGCTATTTAAAAAACCATGGGCGAAAGAAATCCTTCCAAATCGTGTTTTCAAATATATTAACTCCGTATATGAAAATTTTCTTTACAAGGACCAAACAAGAAAGTTGAGTATAAATTCAAATGATACATTTTTGTTTTATAAATATTTTCTTTCAAAATGTTTAAGAGAACAGAAATTAAACAAACGTGCACCAGAGAGAACTACAAAAACATTATAAGTGAAAAATCATGAAAATCGGTTGTTCAGCAAGCTTTTACAAGATCTTCAATTAAAACCTTCTTCTTCCTTCTTCCAACACTTTTCATAGCCAATTGAGGCTATAGGTTTCCCTCGTGTCTTTCCAAATGTTCCTGTCTTGGGCTTATCTATTCCACAGTTTTCCCGTAGTTTTGCTTAAATCATCCATCCATCTTCCGTCCAGTCTTTCCACTCTTCTCTTTCCTTTGTATGGTCTCCATTCTGTTATTATTTTAGTAAATCTATTATTTTCCATTCTGGCTCTATGTCCAGCCCATTTCTATTTTAAATTCAGTATCTTTTCACCTATGTCTAAAAATTTTGTTTTGGATCTTATATCTGAGTTCCTTATTTTATCTTAAAGTCTTATATTTGGTAGAGATCTTTTCATTTTGCGTTGTGTTTTTTGTAATTTGTCTCAGATATTTCTCTTGATAGGCCAGGTTTCAGCGCCATATGTCATAATGGGTATCATACACTAATGGGTACTATACAATGAAAATCTACTCCATGAAAAATTGTTATATAAGCAAATCGTATTGTGAGAGAGGTTTGGTTTGGTTTTATGGCTTTAACAAAAACGGTGAGCAACTCAATCGGGAAGAAAAGCAGTCGCTAGCCCTAATTTAGGGCCACTGGTTCCAGAGAAGGGAAAGAGCCAGTGCTGTAAGACAAACACACCATCCATGCCTTATCCGGGACTCGAATCCAGCCCCATCTAAGGTCGAATGATCAGAAACCAGTTCTTCGGATTCGTAAACTGTTCGATCAATAAGATGATAAACCATTTTCATTCAACTGAGAATGTGTGATTATTATTACTTCTCGTAGTCCATCCCCATCCTCACACGTAAAGGTTCGTGTTGACCACGTTTCTCACCAACATTGAAGAATCCCACCATCCAACTTGTTTGTTTGCTTTTTGTTTGTTTCGGGGATTAACGACGCCCATGAGCATCTAAAGCTATAAGGAATCTTCCTTCCCTAATTTACAACAGTGGTTTTACAATGAATCCTCACCATCCAACTTATTTATATGTATGTTTTGTTTTGTTTGTTCCGGGGACTAACAACATCGATGAGCATCTAAAACTACACTGAAGTGCCAAAAGTCATGGGATATGTACCTAGTATCGTGTAGGACCTCCTCTAGTACGGCGAAGTGCCGCAACTCGACGTGGCATCGATTGCACAAGTGGCAGAAAGACTTCTGGAGAGATGATGAGCCATGCCGTCCGAACAGCTGCCCACAGACCCCTGGTATTTGTAAGTGCAGCATCTTGGGTGCAAATGGACCTTTCCACCACGTCCCATAAGTGCTCTATTGGGTTCATATCGGGAGAATGTGGTGTCCACACCATCCGTCTGAACTGTCCAAAATGCTCCTAGAACCAATCATGGACAACTTGGGCCCGATGATATAGTGCATATGCCGCCTGGAAAATCTCATCGTTTTAGGGGTACATGAAATCCATGAAGGGCTGCAAATGATCACCCAGCAGAGCAATAAAGCGATTAACGGTTAATGACGAGGACCCAAACCGTGCCACGTAAATACACCCCACACATAAATGGAACCACCACCAGCTTTCACATTGTTCACAGTTTGGGTCCATGGCCTCATGGGGTCTGCGCCACACCCGAATCGTACCATCAGCTCGTAACAACTGGTAGCGGGACTCATCGGACCACGCCACATGTTGCCAGTCTTCCAGGGTCCAATTACCGTGTTCACGAGCCCAGGTGAGGCGCTGTGTCCGATGTCGTGGTGTTAACAAAGGCTTTCCTCTGATGGGTCTTCTGCTCCCATACCTCATTGACTAAATTATGCTGCACTGACCTGATGAATATGCCTCTGGTATCTCCAGCATTGAATGTGGATGTTATTTAAGCCAGTGTCGCTTGTCTGTTAGCATGGACAATCCTGGTCAGACGCCGCTGGTCACGTTCATTCAGCACTCGTGGTTGTGGTCACTGCGCTGTTCACGGTGGGTGGTAATGCCTTCCATGAAGTATTCTCGGTACACACGTGACACCGTAAATCGAGGAATGCTGAAAACTTCGAAAATTGAATGCCCTATCCGTCTAGCTCCCACTACCATGTCTCGTTCAAACTACGATAATTCACGTCGGCTTGCCATAATCCGACTGGCGATTGTTCAACCTGACTCACGAGATTAGACACCTCGCAACTGATAAAAATCGTGGTCTGCGTTGAAGCCTTTATACGAGGACAGCGCCAGTTAAAAATTTGCATACTGCTATAACATTACTTTTGGCACTTCAGTGTATAAAGAACCGGTCTTCCCTAATTCACAACAGTCGTATTACAACGAATTCACAGCATCTAATTTGTTTATACTATATGTTTGTTTTCTTTTGTTTGTTTCGGGAATTTAAGCCGCCAATAAGCATCTAAAGCTATAAGGAATCGGCCTTCCCTTGGATAAACATTTCAGGGAAGGTACTGAGCCTGCGCCGTAGGGCAAATACACTACCTACCTTATCCGGGACTCGAACCTGGGTCAGTATGGGACGGTTAGCGAGAAGCCCAAGCCTCCAACTGTTAGGAACAGAACCGGATGGTTACCACTATTCTTGATGTTAAATTTTCTTGTCGTAAATTTTGTTTGCATTTTGCTACGATATCCGTAGGGTTGCAAAACACATTGAAGAGGCATTTGTGACTTTTGGTGGTACAGAATTTTTTTCTATATGACAGTAACAGACATTTTACAAAAACAAAAATTGTCTACACAAAATTCCAGTAAAGCAGTATGTGATTTCCTATTATCCAAGCCAAGTTTAATATTTGACTCCAAAGCATTTTTACGGTATCTTGGATTTCTATAAATTTATGCATATGGCTTCTCTTTTATCACACGTTTAAAATAAAAGCTTTTGGAATTTTAAAGGAATAAATTACTACTTAATGCCCTAAATATAGTAGTACATTTAGCAAATACCATAACCTTTGAGGACAAACTGAGGCATGATTACTACTAATTAAGACTTGTTCTTCTATTTTTTTTTTTTTTCCTTTTTCCCATTCATTCTGATTTTTTTTTCCTGCTTCTTTTGAGGGAAGTCCATTCCTCTTCTTACTTGCTTCTATACCTTCTTCGATCCCAGGCAGGTACGAACGCTCGAACCACTAAATATCCGTCGTGCGTTTAATGTGCACGTTAAGTCGTCGAACACCGGGTACTAGCCCCCCCCCCAGTAATAAATAAAGTCGTCATCCTTCCCCTTTCTGCCTCGCTTCCGTGTTACTTTCCTATCGGGCACTCTAGCCCAAATCTCCTAGCTTTCTATTTCTAAGGGTTGTTTAAGACCTGGGGTCAGACACTCCCTTCCTAAAATTCTCCACATCTGATCTACTACCTTCTGGGGGTCTGCCTCCTTTGAAGGGTGACGATCTTTCTTAATAACCAATGCTTTCGGGAAATGCCGCCGGTCACTAATAACCAATGGTTTCTAGAAACATGGGCGATGGAGCTCGATAATTTCAGGGGTGACCAACTTCTTCGAGAGTTAAAACAATAAAAAAAGAGAGAGAGGATAAAACCGTAGGTTATGTATGCAAGTACTCTGACTAATCATCGTCAACTATTATCAGTCCACTGCTGGATGAAGATATCTTCCATAACTTTTTGTAGTGAACATATATCTCCCGATTTACTCCAGCATACTTTCGAATTTCATCCACCCATCTCCAAGGTGGTCTGCTTCTGTGTCTTCTCCTACCTCTTGGTCAAATCCAATCTAATATCTCAGTTGTTTAACGGAGAACACCCAAAAGAACACCTCATGGAAATGGGGGATGAAATTCGAAAGAATGTGGGAGCGACATGGAGGAGACTGGCGCAAGATAGACCGCTGTAGAAGAAACTTGGGGAGGCCTTCATCCAGCAATGGATTGATAATGGTTGATGATGTATCTCTAATATTTCTCCAAAGTATTCTAAATGAACTTTCAGAAAGCAAAATTGATGCACAATGCTTTTACAGAATGGTAAAAAAAAACTAGAGGTAGCCGATACCCATATTTATCTAGGGCAACAGATATCAAGCTAGAGCCACATTCATGAAGTAATTAATCAGTGCATAAAACTTGGCTGGAGAGCATTTCGAAGAAACAGAAGAATGAATTTTCAAGAGCAATACACCATTATGTCTTAAATGAAAAATATTTAATCATTGCATCCTTTCAATTCTTACTTGTAGAGCAGAGACAAAGATCTTAACTAAAAAAGACGTGCAGAGGCTGCAGACAACTAAAAAACGGAAGCCTGCCTGGAGAGATGCATAGTTGGTGTAACCAGGAAAGTTAAGAAGAGGAACTCGTGGATCAGGAAAATGACAAGAGTGCAAGACATCATGATCAAAGTAAAATTCTTGAAATGGCAATGGGCTGGACATACTGCAAGTAGGACGGCCCACCGGTGGACAAATGAAATATTAGACTAGATATCAAGGGACTTAAAATGACTCGGAAGAAGATCACATTGGAGATGGGTGGATGAAATTCGAAAGCATGCTGAAGCGACATGAGACTGGCTCAAGACAGACAGTTGCGATAGAAACTTGGGGAGACCTTCATCCAGCCGTGGATTGATAATGGTTGATTATGATGATGATATATAAGAATGGGAAAAAAAAAACCCTTATTGATACCTCACGCGTATTTTTTCTTCAAAATAAAACGGTTTTCTCGAGAGTGATGTTCATATCATTATACATAATCTGTGGCATAATGATTTGTGGCTACATTTATTAAATTACATGCTTCTATATGTTTCCTTTATTTTTACTTTATAATAAGCAAAAATAATATATAGAAGAAACCGAACTCCCATCTCGAAGCGAATACGAACTGACACATTATGAATATAATAACTAGGGCGTGCTTTGATCATCAGGAATTTGTACAAACTTCGGTTTTGAATAATACTAGTAAAAATACACCAGGTTGTGCACAATCGATAAACTTTTATAGCGTAGTAATATCGGGGGTTTTTTTACTGACGTAAAAAGTATATAGATTCGCCAAGCTTTCACTTTCCCCTGGGAGGTTTTATCAAGTCAATAGGTAACAATAAAATGCAGGGAATTAGAACACGTAAGAAAGAAAGATGATTTTTTGAAAAACACCGCAATGATATGGTCTCTATGGAACTTTCAATGGTTTGGCATGCGTTATTTAAGGATAGAAATACATCGCAGTACACCGTATAATTACGTGATAGAAATACACGTAATACAGCTCCAGATGTCATCCCCGTTATTTTTAAAAAATCCTCTTTGTTTCTTGCGTGTTCTAATTCCGTGCATTTTATATGTCTACCTATTGCCTTGAAAAAGCCTCCCAGTGGAGAACGAAAGCTTGGCGAATCCATATACTTTTTACGCCATAAATAAACGGATTTTATTAAGCTATAAGCGTGTTTTTTTATTGTTCGGTTTTCAACAGAGAATTTCAAGCAGAATTCTGTCGTTATGCTCAATGCATTAAGCTTTTCTGAAATATTTTCTTGAAGAAATGATTTTTATTGATAACATCGCGTGTGTTAAGGTTTAGGAAATCCGGTCACAGAATTAAATTTAATCTGCAGCCATTACTAAGATCGCTCGGTGTTGATCACCGAAGTAATCAAACGGATGTTGCCTCAACATTACCATAAAAAATGGACTTGGAAAAGTGTTAAGAACCTACGCCATAATGTTTTAAAAAATGCTCTTTACTCCTAGTTTACGTTGCTTACATCATCGAGGTGTAATTTTTCGCATGTCTGAGGCAGGTGACGCAGAAGTGAAAACATCTTTTCGTTAGTGTTGCTTAAATCTCCTAGACATGTTCATAAATTGTTTGCATAGTATGTGACAAATATCGAATTTTTTTTTTTTTTTTAATTTTTCATGGGGAAATGTTTTCATTAGGCGTTGAACAAGGCTGTTTCAGACGCAGGTGCCAACTGTGCTGGAGGTTCCATCTAGCTTGGATTACAGAAGTCGGGAAGATGGATGTTGAAGTCCCACCTCAAGCATGAATCCTTCTTCAGGATTGTAAATGCGTTTGTAAGTCGCAATTGCGTGGGTGTTAATGGCTTCTCGGCTAGCTTTGATTTCCTTTTCTTTTTTTCTTTTTATTTTTTTTTTTTTTTGCTATAGAGGGGTATTAAAATAATTCCCAGCATGAAAACCAAAAGAACTTGGAAAATAAGAATGTTTCAAAGTTCCAAGCTTGTTACGCATTCTTCTTGGTTTGGCTTGGTTCGCTCAATTTGGCTGTAATGCTTAAACAGATCAATGAACCTCTTATATTCTTTTCAGTTCTGACGCATTACGTTTCGGTAGTAATGCAATGTTTCGGTAGTCTGTGTGTATGGTCACCTTATATATAATGTGTGGTCACTTTATTAGACCTTATTTAGGTTATGAGAGTTTCTTTCTGTAATCATAAAACATCCTCGCATTATGATCATGGAAATGAATTTACTGTAAATGAATTACAGTTAGTGTAAATGAATTTACAGTTAGTGTAGTACAATATCTTAAATAACATTTGTGTGAGAACAAAATACACTGAACACAGGATGAACTTTATATAACATAAAAATCGGCCAAATCATTATCATCACCATCATTGCCCACCATTTTCAATCCACTGCTGGGCGAATATCTCCCCAAGTTTCTTCCACAACGATCTGTCTTGCCTCAATCTCCTCCATATCACTCCCGCATGCCTTCGAATTTCATCCACCCATCTCCCATGTGGTTTTCTTCTTGGTCTTTTCCTGTTCCTTGGAATCCAGTTTAGAATTTTGGTTCTCCATCGGTGGTCCGTTCTTCTGTCAATATGTCCAGCCCTTTGTCATTTCAGAGATTTTTCTCTGAACATGGTGTATTCCACTTTTGTCATTTTCCTGATCCATGAGTTCTTGTTCTTATCTCTCCTGGTTACACCAAGCATTGCCCAAATATGGTATTGATTATTTATTATATTACTTGAATATAGAGCTCAATTTTTTTTTCTTGTTGAAGGTTTGACGACCACCGTGAGCAACTCAGTTGGTTATAAGCAATCGTCCATCATTAATTTAGGGCCACTGGCTCTAGGGTAGGGAGAGAGCCAGGGCCGTAAGACAAACACAACATCCATGCCTCACGGGATTCGAACCCGGACCCCTTTCGGACGAATGATCAGAAGCCATCGCTTAGACCACTGCACCACCGGGGCGGCAAAATTTTTTAGTGCAGTATCCCTAAGGTATAGACTATTTATATTCCTTTGGATCTAGATAAAAAAAAAAACTTAAACATGCTATACACCCACGTTTGAGGACGTATAAAATGCATAGTCATACAATGTCTTTCCTGTTTCCTCTTCATTTTAATTAATTCAAACACTCGACGTGGATCAGGAACACCAAACAGAAATCATCGCTCTTTCCACGTTAATAAGTGAGTCTCAGGAAAATTCTCAACGGCCGCCACCAGGAACCGAACCCAGGGTCTTCCAGTTACGCACCGGACATGCTACCACCGCATTACAGCAACCTCAAATTCTCCATGTGAGTCTGGGTAATTCGAGGCCGCTGTGGTGCAGTGGTAGCCTGTCCGGCGCGTAACTGGAAGACCCTGGGTTCGATTCCCGGTGGCGGCCGATGATAATTTTTCTGAGACTCACTTATTAACGTGGAAAGAGCGATGATTTCTGTTTGGTCTTAATTTTAATCAAATTCAAGTAAAATTTCTGTTCATGCAGAGTCCCCGTGTTGTTGAAATGTGATGACAATCTTTAAGATTTCGCCTGTTATATCTTTAGTTCAGCATTCCTAAAACATGGTTTCCATATGCAACTGTTATTGGAATAATTCAAACACCGTACATGAGAGTTATTTCCCGTATGCATTGCTGCTTCTAATAAAAAGGCAACTCAGTTGCAAAGAAGGAATCTTGGCTCATTTTTTTTTATTATTATAAGTACTTTTTAATTATTTCTAGCCTTGTACAAATTGGATTCCTTCACACTAATGGTCGTGAGTGCAACTGATGTTATCAGCCATAACAACTAGTTATGAAGAATTCCCCAAAATAATTTACTTGCAATTACAATCAAGAGCTTTCAAGAGGTTTTGTTTAGCTAAAATATAAGACTCTTCTGTAGACGTGATGGAAAGAAGATATGTTTTTCCTTTTTCTCTTTTTTTTCTGTTAGTTATATTGCACGATTATGATAGTTCATAAATGATGCAAAAATTGGCATTTGAAGAAGTTCAATTAAGAATTTCATGTACGGTATTTATCCTTAGATGCCTATTCCAGGTTCTTGTGATGCCTCTGATTCGAGACAAGACATCTGTTACTATTCGTTCAGGTCAAAGAACCCTTCCCTCTTAATAGCATCTAAGAATCAAAGTATGAATCCACAACTGAACTCACAAGTTCATTTTGTTATCTACTCCTTTATGAAATCCAGGGGGAAATACATCTGTTATATAGTGTTTCGAAGTTACGAAAAAACTTTTTCTCACTTAACGGTAGTGATGGCCTAGTAGTATTGGGTTGGACAAAAAGTAATTGCGTTTTTTTTTCCTGTGTAAATGAAAGGCGAATTTTAAACGGGAAGCAAAAACTTAAGTCAACAACACATTCTCCATTTTGTCCGATGACTTTTTGCCATCTTGCGGGCAAGTTCATGATTCCGCGCTTGAAAAAGTTTTTTTTTTTTCAGCAAAAAGCAGTTCCAAGAACGATTTGACAGCCTCATCAGCAGTGAAGATTTTACCATTTAAGGCGTTTTGCAACGAAAGAAGCAAATGTTAGTCTGATGGTGCCAGGTCTGGCAAATATGGTGGATGTGACAACACATCCCATCCAAGCTGCAACAGTTTTTGACGAGTGACCAAACTTGTATGTAGGTCTTGCGTTATCATGGTGAAACATAACACCTTTGCGATTCACCAATTCTGGACGCTTCTGTTTGACTGCAACACTTAATTTATCCAGCTGACGACAGTTCACGTCTGAATTAATGGGTTGGTTCCTTGGAAGTAATTCAAAATACACAGTACTTTTGAAATCCCACCAGACTGACATCATAACCTTCCTTTGGTGCATATCTGCTTTTGAAGTGCTTTGAGCAGGTTCATCACGCTTGCTCCACGATCTTTTTCGTTCGACGTTGTTGTAGGCGATCCATTTTTTATCGCCTGTTATCGTACTTTTCAAAAATGGATCGTTTTCTTCACGTTTCAAGAGTGAATCACAGATGTCAACGCGCTTAGTGAGATGAATTTCTTTGAGCTCATGTTGTACCCACATATCGAACTTATCCCAGTTGCTTTAAATGGTTTTCAACGCTCGATTTCGATATCTTCAGATTCTCAGCAATCTCTCGTGTCGTTAAACGTCGATTGGATTTTTTTTTCGATTGGTGGTTTAACGATTACCGTAAGCAACTCAATGGGCTATAATATATAGTGCCGGAAGACAAACCCAACATCCACGCCTCACCGGGATTCGAACCCGGACCCCTTTTGGACGAATGGTCAGAGGCCATCGCTTAGACCACTGCGCCACCGGGGCGGCCCGATTGGATTCGATCAATGCCTTTATTTTGTCGTCATCAACTTCGATTGGCCTTGCTGAGCGTGCTGCATCTTTCACATCAAAATCTCCAGACCGAAACTTCGCAAACCAATTCTTACACTGCTGTAGTTTTAAAGCATCTTCACCATACACATCACATAACTTTTTATGAGCTTGCAAAGTGTTTTTTCCTTTTCGGAAGTAATACAGCAAAACATAACGAAAATGTTCCTTTTGATTGTCCATTCTGAAATCGACGCCAAGCAAATCGTTAACAAGTGAGATGCTTCTTACTTGTTAACGAAATGGTGCACTTTCTATTCCTAAAACAAGCTTGAACTGTCAGCTGTCACGTTACATAAGTAACTTGCGGTTTCAAATGACGTTAGTTACATTTCAAGACATGGTTCGCCATATATGTGTGAAAAACGCAATGACTTTTTGGGCCAACCTAATAGCATGCTCACTCACGCTAAATGGTCAGAGGCTCGGACTTCTTGGTAATCGTCCGAGTTGGGTCAGGTTGGCACCCCGATGAAGGATGGGTGGTCTTACGGAGGTGGGTTTCTTGCTTCCTTTAAACCAGTAGCCCTAAATTAGGGACAAGCATCTCTTTATAGCCTTAGATTCTCGCGTAGGTTATCAAACCCCCCTAAAAGTATAATATATATATATATATATATATATATTTTGCCTGGAGAGCTTTTGGAAGAAACAGCATAATTTTCAAGAGCAATATGCCATTATATCTTAAAAGAAAAGTGTTTGATCAATGTATCCTTCCAGTGCTTACGTATGGTGTAGAGACGTGAACCTTAACTAAAAGAGACATACAAAGGCTGCAGACAACTCAAACAAGGATGGAGAGGTGTATGCTTGGTGTAACCAGGAGAGATAAGAAGAGGAACTCGTGGATCCGAAAAATGACAAGAGCGGAAGACATCATGATCAGAGTTAAATCCCTGAAATTGCAATGGGCTGGACATACTGCCAGAAGGACAGACCATCGATGGACAGCCGAAATTTTAGATTGGATTCCAAGGGACAGGAAAAGACCCAGAAGAAGACCACGTGGGAGATTTGTGGATGAATTTCGAATGTATGTGGGAGCGACATGGAGGAGACTGGCACAAGACAGACCGTTGTGGAAGAGGCTTGGAGGGACCTTCGTCCAGCAGTGGATTGATAATGGTTGACAATGATGATGATGATAATATCATCAACCATTTTCGATCTACAATGTAGGAAGGAGATTTGTTCTAGTCTCTTCCACAACTGCATGCTTTCGAATTTCCTGATCTCATCTGTCACGTGGTATTGTTCAGGTCCTTTCCTGTCCGTTAGAATCCAGTGTAGTATTTCAGTTGTCCGACGGTGGTGAATTCTTCTTGTAATTTGCCCAGCCCATTTTCATTTCAGGCATTTTATCTTGATCATTGTGCCATCAACTCTTGACACATTTTCCTGATCCATGAGTTTCTCTTCCTATCTTTCTTGCTTATACCATGCATGCGTCTGTACGTGGTTCTTTGAGTTATTCGCAGCCTCTTATGTCTTTTTTAGTAAAGGTCCACATCTCTGAACCGTAAGTGAGAACTGGAGAGATACACTGATTAATTCTTTTCTTCTAAAACATAGTGGCAAAAGTTGTACTCTTCTTTTTTTTTAAATGTACTCCAGACAAGTTCGATATGTTTACTAATATCTTCCTTAATATGGCCCTAAAAGATTTCGGCGAGTTTACCATGTTTTCTTCAATTTTCTAGTTTTGTGAAAACTAATACAACAGAACCAGGTAAAGTAACTACCCTTGTGCAGTGACTAACAACGACTAATTCGAAATGTGGTCTCTTGCGAGAAATCTCGCTCCTGTGCCCTGACCTTTGACCCCATTTTGATTATATTCAACAGAATTGATTTGGTATACCTCCGGAACAACATGATAAAGTTTTGTCGCAATTGGAACATTTTTACGTTAAGTTATGACGCATAAGGGCGATGGAATAGATCCTGCTCCTATGTACTAACCTTTGACCCCATTTCGCCCATTTTTAGTAGGGTTCCTTCCCAGGTTGTCCCCTACTACATACTAAAATTTTATCGAAATTGAACCACTTTTACGTGAGTTATCGTGCGGACGAACAGACAGACAGACAGACGGACAAAGCTGAAGCATATACGCTTCTTCAACCTACGGTTGAAAAGCGTAAATACAATGAAGAGCACAAATTCTTTTGACCGATGGTATTCAGTTTGCATTTCATGTTGACATTTAAGTTGGAAGTCTGGTGTTTTTACTTCCTATACTTCCAATGGAAATAATTTCCACCCTATTACCTCCGCGAAGAAAGATCCCATACATCAAAATTGGCCCACCGATAAAAGGCATCCTAACTTAGATTAGGCAAGTACACATGCATGCAACAGAAAACTTAAAAATTACATCGTCCTTGAACGGGAATCCAACTCGCAGCTCCCGATTTACATTCAGGTATGTTACGGTTAGAACGAAGAACCCCAAGCAACTGAGGATGTGTTACAAGACTCAGATGAAAAACTGAGGATGTGTTACAAGACTCAGATGAAAAACTGAGGATGTGTTACAAGACTCAGATGAAAAACTGAGGATGTGTTACAAGACTCAGATGAAAAACTGAGGATGTGTTACAAGACTCAGATGAAAAACTGAGGATGTGCTACAAGACTCAGGTGTAACGGTAACATACCTGAACGTAAATCGGGAGCTGTGGGTTCTGAGGTATGCATGTGTACTTGCCTGTATTAATTTGGCAACTACATTTATTTGACTAACTTAGATCGTACAATCGGCGTTTTTTCCAAAGAAACTTTTCTAAACTATATCAAAAATCTATAACTTTACTTGTATGTAGTTATGATACTTGCTTACAGGTGGCGCCACTCTTCCTTACCACGACATCAAAGTAAAGTTATTGAATTTTAATACAGTTCAGGAAAGTTTTTTGCAAAAAAAAAAACGCCTACTGTACAATCTAATTTGGGATGTTTTTTTATCGGTGGACCACTTTTGACAGATAAGAAATCTTTCTTCGCTAAAAAAAATAGGATCGAAATTCTTTCTATTGGAAATATTTGTTGTTGTTTTTTTTATTGGAGGTTTAACCACCACCGTGAGCAACTCAGTGGGCTATGAGCAGTCGCCTGTCCCTAATTTAGGGCCAGTGATTCCAGAGAAGCCAGAGAAGGGTGAGAGCCAGTGCCGTAAGACAAACGCAACTTAAATGCCTCACCGGGATTCGAACCCGGACCCATCTCGCACGAGTGATCAGAAGCCATCGCTTAGACCACTGCGCCACCGGGGTTACCTATTGGAAGTATAGGGAGCAAAATCCCAAAAACTCCACCTTAACGTATTCGTAGTTGTAGTTGAAAACTGATGTTTCTGTAGTTTTTCCTAAATGTAAGAACAGTTGTGATTTTTGAAGAATTCTAATTGGACATTCCCCTTCACATATCCTTCAGGGTCTTTGACCTTAGGGAAAAGAAAGACTCCATTTCCTTGACTTCATCAAAATCGCTGTTAACAGATGATTTAAGTTGTTTCACACTAAAAGAAACGGAAAAGCTTTCAAGCAAAATTTGCTTTCAATTCTGATAGTTATCGCATGGCAATCTTGAAACAAACTGGAAAGGAACCGAAAGGAAATGCTGTGGTTTACTCAGGCTTTGCTGATATTTAAATTTAAATTTTTAACTACTTATAGGGTCACATAATACGAACGTATCCCGTAAAAATTACTGCATTTTGAGCCAGAACCCAAATTGGGTAGTTTAGAAACGCAAAGACAAGTTGATTAATTTCTTCATCTCTAATATAAACGCTGAGAAAAAATTATAATTAAATTATGTCTTTCTTCTTAATTCAGCGAGCAGTTTGCATAAATTTGCGCTACTTAAAGATCTATATTGTGAGTTGTGAGTTTAAATTCTTCCCCGAATTTTGCATCCCGTACAGCGTTTGAATTACCCAGTGGTTCGCTGTCCATTGGCTAGTAAACATTTCATCGGACCACTGAAACTTTTATGTTACAGGCCCGGATGGCCAGTAAGCTTTTTTTTTTTTCAATTTGTTTTAGAATTTGTAAGTTTATAAGGTATTGAACCGCAGATTTCAAAGAATCCAGGTTTCACTATGGCGGCAGTTTTCAGAATTATGAAATACAGATATTCAGCTCAAATACTGAATGGTGAATATATTTCAAATACGTGGAGATAATGTAAATATACGATGTCATCGCTCTGACCACGTTATTTTATAAACAACGAATAGCAACTGAAAAATTGTTCATCCGACACCGCTAGGATCGAACCCCAGAACTAGGATCGAACGGCCAGTTATCGAGAGATCTGTTGTTCGATTCCAGCGGTGTCGGATGAACAATTTTTCAGTTGCTATTCGTTGTTTATAAAAATAACGTGGACAGAGCGATGACATAGTATATTTATATCTATTCAAATACTGAATATCGGACTTGCAAACCATACTTCGATTTTCTGAAAATTTTGGACTGTAGGAAACCGAGTTCCGACTCAAAATAATTAGATTAAGACAGTCCACTTTTTTGTCCATGTGATGACCGCAAATTATGGATGGGTCTTTTATTGTTTCCCAACTGGAGGTTTAAGAACCATTTATGATCTGACTTTGCTAAATTGTGTTTCTGTCCACATGGGAGAACCTCCTGCCTTTCACACTGAAGCAAGGAATTCCACGAAGTTGGCTTTTGATATGTTGCAAAGTGCTTCATAATCAGTGCAGTATAAGAAGTGCACTGATAGTGCATTATATCATTACCCTTACAATCAAGGTGTTGTCCTAGATACTAGCACTATGTGCATACAAAATGTATTAGTATCTGTGCCATTCCTGGACCAATAAAAATGAGTGAACTACCAACTTTTGGTATACACTGGTCAGGAGTTTCTCTTCAAAACGTTTTGTGTTTTATTTATTGGTGCTATTTTCATGTGTACACGTACACAGTCTGTTCTAAATTTGCGATATATGACTCCAATGAAAATGATACGTTATTTGAAAATAACGTAACTTTTTTTGCATGGACCAGTCACCATTTTGGCGGGCCAGTTTTTTTTTTTTTTTTTTGGAAATTCGACTGGTCAATTCGAGAGCCTGTAGAATTGACCACTCGAATTTCCCAAAACTGGAAATTCGAGAGCCTGTAGAAGATTTATTTCTATTTATGACACTGCCGTAAATATTACTTAGAGAAAGTGATGTAGATATTAATATGAATTAGGTGAAATCCCGTCATTATCGACGGACTTTCACCTAGTTCAAAATAAAATAAAAAATAAATTTTTGATAACCAGGTATTCTTTTTGTTTGAGATGTCCAAATGTGAAAGTATGTTTCATGAACATTACAATAAAAAAAAAATGTATGTTGGTTGAGGCAGGGATTCGACAATTGAAGCAGGCAAGCGCTCTTTTCGCTGAGCCACCAAAGTGGGACAAACGTTCAGACGTTCAGACACAGGAAATTATATTGTTTGTGTTTATTATTATGTTAAGCCCATTTCTATATATGCCTTCAGCAACCGTACTCGTCTTAGGAACAACACCGAAAACTTGAACTGTTCCACATCGAGAATCGTACACATATTCCCCAATTTCTGTCCGAGGACGCTGTTTTCATGAAAATTGCAGTCGAAA
Organism: Macrothele yani; assembly: GCA_039090855.1. Classification (NCBI taxonomy): domain Eukaryota; kingdom Metazoa; phylum Arthropoda; class Arachnida; order Araneae; family Macrothelidae; genus Macrothele; species Macrothele yani. Next base: position 99,607,231 of record CM076993.1, read on the forward strand.
TACGTCTCCCAAGAGTGGTACAATGGTTAGCATACTGGAATAGCAGCCAGCAGACTGAGTTCGATTCCAAGGTTGTGCAACTTCAAAGTTCAGAGCTTTCCACACGCACGATTCTTTGTAAAGGCCTAAAAAGTTGCAAGCTCCCGTAAACTGAAATATTATTCAATTTCCATGATATTTCTCCTCTGAGGTACTATTATTCGTGTGTATGTTTAAGTAGGTCAGTGCTATAATTATCATGTCATCAACCTTCTATGTAGACAAAGTACCGATTTGAAGATTATTCTTAGATATTTACACAACAAAGTTTTGATGTATAAATATCTCAAACACACTTACAATAGAATTGACTTTGACATTTAATGTAACATTGAAAAATTGCTTTGAATAGTATCAGATGAGGGCGAGAAGCTCTCCTAGTTTTGAAAAATGATTTTAAATAGTCATAGATTTTTTCACAATACTAGTTTTGAAAATTCAAAAGCTCTTCTAATTTTGAAAATTTTTGAAAATTGATTTTGAATAATCATAGATACTTTTTTTCACAATACTAGTTTTGAAAATTGAAAAGCTCTTCAAATTTTGAAATTTTTTGAAAATTGATTTTGAATAATCATAGATTTTTTTTTCACAATACTAGTTTTGGGAACTATTGAAAAATATTAATAGACTACATAAATCGTTAACAGAGCGAAAATATTTTTGATTAAAATATTTCTTCACCTTCTAAAAACGATGTAAATTATCTCTAGAATGATGAATATAAACCATTATCTATTTGCAAGATTTTTCTCTTGGTGTGTATCTTTACACTTGAAATAAAAGACTTAAGGTTTACTTCTATAGGTGCTCATATACAAGTTTCTGCATTTTACAGAACACAATTGTGTGTTCAGTTTGAAAAAAATTACTAAATGCTCAAATACAGGTTTCGGGATTTTACAGAACACTTTGAAAGAAAATTAGACTTTTGGCGAGTATAACTGCAGCGATGAAAGTAATTAAACATTTTGGATATAAGCCCAAGCATAAAAACTCAACGAATGTTTAGAATTTTAAGCAGAAATGCAGAAATTTGAGCAATATTTAATGCCAAAATACCAAAACTATCAGCGCACAGCGAGAAAAAAAATTATTTGCCTGCAATTTGTTTCAAAATTATATTTTCAATTTCAATCAGAAAAAAAAAAAGAAATGAAAATAAAAAGCCCACGAAAAATAAATTGTAAAAATAGACGAAATTCTTATCAGAATTATGCAAATATAAATACATGCAAATTTCTCAATTACATCTAAAACCTAATTTTAAAGATTCCGATGGAAAAAAAAAATTTTTTTCTGAACTTCCTTAATACTTCAAATAGCATATTTTGTGAGGTGTAGTATTTTATGAGATGATATAAAGACATGTATCAATTCTTAACATTTTATGAATATTTTCCTTAAATGAGAAACAGTTACATTGTTCTGCGAAGGTTTTAGCGCAAAAAATAGTATTTTATATTTATCATTGTAATTTTTATTACTGAACCCCAGACGTCGTAAAGTTTTGTGCAAAAAGTCACTGTACAAGCAAACTTGATTTTTGGGACAAAATGAAAAGCTATTCAATTTACTATTTAAAATATTTAGTTATATTTCACAGAAATGCAAAAAGCGGGATATCGCCAACACGGAAGTGAATGAAAATTCTTCTGATTAACATAACAGACATGGTAAAAAAAAAAAAAAAAAAAAAAAAACAAACGGGATTGTATTTCTGTTTTTAAACTGCATTTAGCTATTAGCGAAACGAAAGGCATAAAAAATATGTATATTTATATATACAAAACCTTACTTAAAATATTGTGTCAATTTTTTAATAAATGTTACGGTACTGCATTTTTACGAAGCATGAATGTAATAAATAATGAATTAGTGTGAGATGGAGATATCTATTATTTTCTGTTTTTACTGGAGAAAGAAGCCTACCTCCAAGCGAGTAAATGCTCCTAGATCGGTGCCGTACTCCATGGTAACGTCCCCCGTGGTGGTACCACCGGTGGAAGAACGGTAGGTATATTTCGTGGTCTTCACTGTGGTCGACATTTTTAGACGGGGTCTGTGATCTTCGTTCCTTTGCCGCCGCTTCTTCTGATGTCTACGTTCGAGCAAGGACCGCTTCACTCACACACACACACGCTGCTGAGACAACACCCGCGGCTCACGTGCGAGGAAATGTTCGACAGGGGAAAAGGGCCACTTTTTTCGTCCCAGAAGCAGGAGCCACCAACCCGCAAGGTGTACAAGATCAGCCGCTAGGGGGTGCAACTCGCGTAGACCTCAGTGTCCTAAATTCCCGCCTTTGTTCTTTCAAACAACAGAAGACACCTCGGAGCTCAAATTTCGAGCAGCAGAGGCCTTTTATAGAAATGGTGGATCCCTCAGCGGAGACTGACTTAATCAGAGATTGGAAGATTTTGCTTCAACCCCGACGTTACCCACTCTCTCTCTCTCTCTCTCTCTTTCTACCGGCACCATTTGCAGCAAAGCTCAATGTGAATAAAAATTTAAACTAGAGTATTAGTCCAATTGGGATTCGCTCTGTTAAATTTTAAGGTTTTTCATAGTATGTCAAGGCTCAGAAACACAACCAGCTTTGTATGAAGCTTCAAGGAAACGAGAGGGGGGGGGGACCTTAAAAACAAATCTTTCATCAAACGAAAACAAAAAATGAAAAATCTCAATGTAAACCGAGAATATACACGTGAAGCAAAAAAGAGAAAAGGCAGGGAAGAATAAATGTATCATTCTTAAAATTGAGAAAACTGGATATTAGTCATGTCACTCGACAAATCGTTTGATTAATCGTTAAACGAAGACACGGATTAATTCGAACATTGTGAGACGTTAGATAACTTTGGTTCTCAGTAAAAAAAAAGAAAAAAAGAAAAAGAAGAAGATTGAAAATTTTGGTTTATTACGAAAATATTGTGCAGAGTTAACCTTAATAGCCAAGATCGGTGCTAGGATGTTTGGCGTCCTAGTCAGGCCATCAGCCTTGCGCCTCCAAAATTTATGTTATTCTTTGTGTAGCCAAACATATTGCATTTATTCAATAACGATTTCAAGATGCAAAAATACAGTGTAACCTAAATAGAAAGAAACGAATGGAAACCACATCCATTTATTTACTGGCTCAATGTAAATTAAAATTTGATTTTGCATGCTTCATTTTTCGCAAAATTACTAACAAATGTTTTCAAATCTATGCCAAGCGCAATTTCTGAATCCCCGATAGGAAAAAAAGAACAAAACAATTAATCCAGCGGAATGAATATGGTAATCGGGCCTCTCTAACTGTTGTCCTTGTTCTCATTAGAAAATCGTCAAAGTGTGACAGTTCCTAACCATTACGCTACCTCTTCCCATTGCGCGGTAGTCTAAACGATGCCTTCTGAAAATTCGTCCGAGATGTGTCCGGGTACAAATCTCGGTGAGGCATGGATGTTGTGTTTATCTTACGGCACTAGTTCTTTCCCATCTCTGGAGCCAGTAGCCCTAAATTAATGACGGGTGAGAGCTTCTTGCCCATTGATTTGCTCACGGTGGTCGTAACTCCCCTCCACCAAAAAAATAAAAGAAAAAGACTTTTAGACGTTGAGCATTGCTACTGTTTGTGATAAAAGAAGTTGACAGTCTTGATATTTCCACTGAAAGCCAGGTAATACAGAATCCATTTTCTTTAAAAGCATTTGTGCAGCACTCAGTGCCCTCAGGGGTCGTCTGACTTGTCTGCTGTCTTGGAACGGGCCTGGTTTATGGCAGTTTTTTAACACATGCGCACTTTCGAGGGGGGGGGGGGGGTGAGGATCCCCCCAAACAGACGTTTCTTTTTTAAATTATTAGTATCGTAAATAATTAATGTATTTGTTTGTTTTTTAATTCCAGAAATAAATGCACAGATTTTGGGGAAACTTTTTTATACAATTATAACATTAAATTTGTTGTGAATTTGGAAATTAAATGTTCTTTGCTAGCTTCAGAGAGAGAGAGAGAGAGAGAGAGAGCGAGAGGAGAGATAACACAAAGAAAAAAACAGAAAAACAGGAAAGAAAAAAATAAGAATTTCCAAAACCAAGGAAGCTGAGAGCGGAAGGAAAAAGGGATTTTGACTGATCGTGAAAAGCAATAGGTGTGCTTTGGTTAAATGTTAATATTTCCACAAACTTCCGAGAGAAAATCGTCAGAGATACAATGAATGGCGCCGGAATGACGTTATGAAGTGAAAGAAATGGAAGTTCCTTTCAAAGGAAGTTGCAGTCGTCTATTACAAAATAAATAAACGTATATTTTAAAGAGAAATCGCGGGTCATAACGCTTAGGAATAATTCGATTATAAAGCTGAAAATTTGTCCGTTAAATTGAACCGTCCAAAACAGAAGGCTTAATTACTGGCTTTATTTTGGGAGATTCTATCCAAACTTGTTATTTAAAAAACTCGTAGCTCATTTCCTCGCAAAGCAGGCAATTGAACGCCAGGAAAATAGCATTAATTTTTTCAGTTGCTTTTCCGAGTTTGTGATTTAAAAATTTAGCACAAAATTTTTTGATGGAAAAATTATAACGTAACACTTTTAGGTCATGCGAGATTTGTTGTTATACTGTACTAAGCTCCAGATGTCCGACTGAGGAAATGTTGAATTAAATGTAAATGTGATGCACTAGTTGCACCGGTAGCTCACTTTAAATTAAGGCTTTTAAATCCAAATCACTTACGTAAGCTTTTTATAGGTCCAGCAACTTCAGACGAAATCACATAACGTTGTCAGTTTACTAAATCCAAACATTTCACAGTGAGGCACATCACACACACACACACACACACACACACATCTGCTGCTTAGTCATTTTATATCTCTCGTACAATCAATAAGTTCAGCAAATTTTTAACATCTCCACCCTCAAACAACTGCGTCACCGAATATATATCTTTTTTCGTTCTTATCAACATACATACGTCAGTTACGTCTCTCTCTCTCTCTTTCTGTCTCTTCACCTCTCTTTCCCTCCCTGTCTCCACCTCTCTCTCCCTTTCTCACTCTCAGCATTTCTCTTTTCCCACCCTTCTCTCTCTCTCTCTCTCTCTCCCTCTTTCTCTCCCCTCTCCTCTCAACCTCTCCTGCCCTCTTTCTCTCCCCTCTCCTCTCTCCCTCCCTCCCTCTCTCTCTGCGTTTCTTAATGCCCCTGCCCTATTTCTCTCCCTCTCTCTCCCTCCGTTTCTCAATGTATAAGAATTCGCAAATTATGTAGAATATTCAAAGAACAAACAACAGAAAGTAAAATTGTCTTTGTCTTTGTTTTACTTTTTTTTGCTCATTTATTAAATCATTTGATTTTATCAACCCTACATCTTTGCGCCCTAAGCTACCACCGCCTAGTTCACCTAGTGGTTGAACCGGCCCTCTAAATAGCTGTAGGTCTAGTGATTAGGGAACGTCAGAAGGCGGTCCCCGATAATTCGTCCAATGCTGATCAGTGCAATGCCGATTTGACCAATGCTATCGATTATCCGATCAACGGCAATTTTACCTTTAAGAAATGAATAATGAGTTAAATTATTTTCCATTTTATATTGTTTCCAGAAATTGTTTCGATCCCCAGAATTTATGTTTTCATCAGATATGTTAGGATTACTGTACATAAATTAATTTAGTAAATATTCACAGTTTGAAGAGTAAAATCATGTGATTAATTTAATAGTTAAACTGTTCAAAATGTTAATGCTTGAAAAATATTGTAAATTTCGTGAAATATTAAAAAGTTGTTTACAAGAGACTTTTACCAAGTTAGAAAGTATATGAAAACAGCAAGCATTTTCCCATCCACTTAGTGTTTTCTATATTATTAACATTATATGATGAAGTAAAAGTGTGGTAGGTTTCAGGTCTTCCACATCAAATGTTAAAGAACGATATGAAGAGTTGATGAAAACGGTTGTTAAGTAACTGTAGCTCCAAGTATTTCTGTCCAGGAGCCAGATGGAAAGAAAGTGAAAAACTTCCCTCCTTCCGGGGCGAATGGGAAAGTTTTTGTTGTTTTACGAATTTTAACCCCAATTATCCTAACTGAAGATGTAAGGTAGCGCAGTGGTCTAAGCGCTGGCTTATTTATGACCATTCGTCCGAGAAGGGTCCGGGTTCGAATCCCGATGTGGCATGGATATCGCGTTTGTCTTTCAGCACTGGCTGTGTCCCTTCCTTGGAACCAACGGCCCTAAATTAAGGCCTGGCGACTGCTCATATCCCAATGAATCGCTCACGGTGGTCGTTAAACTTTCAATCAGAAATATATATATCATCATCATCATTGTCAACCATTATCAATCCACTGCTGGACGAAGGTCTCCCCAAGTTTCTTCCACAAAGGTCTGTCTTGTGCCAGTCTCCTCCATGTTACTCCTGCATGCTTTGGAATTTCATCCACCCATCTCCCATGTGGTCATCTTCTGGGTCTTTTCCTGTCCCTCGGAATCCAGTATAAAATTTAAGCTGTCCATTGATGGTCTGTCCTTCTGGCAATATGTGCAGCCCATTGCCATTTCAGGGATTTTATTCTGCTCAAGATGTCTTCCATTCTTGTCATTTTTCGGATCCACGAGTTACTCTTCTTATCTCTCCTGGTTACACCAAGCACGCATCGCTCCATGCTGTTTTGAGTTGTCTGCAGTCTTTGTATATCTTTTTTATTTAAGGTCCACGTCTCTGCACCATATGTAAGCTCTGAAGGGATGCATTGTTCAAACGACATAATGGCATATTGCTCTTGAGAATTATACTGTTTCTTCCAAAATCTCTCCAGGCAAGTTTTATACGTCGATTAATTTCTTCATCAATGTGAGCCACACTTGATAACTATTGTCCAAGATAAATGTAGGTATTGGTTATCTCCAGCTGTTCGCCATCAATCGATAAATCTTCATTTCTTGTAAAAGCATTGTACATCACTTTTGTCTTCTGAAAGTTCATTTTTAATCCCACTTCTTTACTCTTGTTAGCAAGTTCCTGGATCACACTCTGCAGCTCTGATGGGGTAGTTGCAAAAATGACTACGTCGTCAGCAACGCGAAGATGAATTAGATAATCTCCGTTAATCTTTATCCCTTTGTTTTCCCAGTTCAGTGATTGAAACACATTTTCCAATGTGGCATTAAAGAGTTTGGGTGATATAGTGTCCCCTTGTCTCACTCCCTTTCCAATTTTTATAGATGCTGTATTCTCAAATAGCCGAATCTTTGCACTTGCATTTTCATCGATGTTACGAATAATACACTGCTGGCCACCCAAAATGCAACACCAAGAAGGACACGAGATAGCAAAGCCAGATTTACTGGACACATAACAACAGATACAAAGATGAAACGATTGAGCATTCAGGCCCGTGCGACTTGCGGAACACGCAGACATCAATAGTTCGTATGGCCCCCATGGCTGGCAATAACTGCCGCTACACGCCACGGCACCGAACGAAAGAGGCTTTGATTGTGAGCTTGGGGTATGTCGGTTCAGGCTGCTTCCACACGTTGCCACAGTTCATCAGGCGTAGCCGCGGGTGGCGCTTGCCGGGCCACTCGGTTGCCGATCAGCGACCAGACGTGTTCGATGGGCGACATATCGGGAGAATAGGCAGGCCACGGCAGCAGTGACACCTGGTGGGCCGTGAAGAATTGTTGCACGAAGCGTGCCATGTGCGGGCGCGCATTGCATTGTTGAAACGTGGCCGCTGGCAGGTCCTGAAGGTAAAGGAGGACTACGGGCTCCAAAACGTCGGAGATGTAGCGATAGCTGTTCAGTGTACCGGCGATGCGTACCAGAGCGATGCGGGTGTCATATCCAATTGCGAACCAAACCATAACGCCAGGCGACGAACCGGTTTTGCGATGCATAACGCAGGCGTCATACAGTCTCTCGCAGCGGTGCCGCCACACGCGGGTCCGACCATCGTGGTGTTGCAGGCAGAAGCGGGATTCGTCGGAGAATACAATGGCGTGTCATTCCGTAGTCCAGGTGCGGCGTTCCACGGCGCACTTTCACCGCACTCGCCGGTGGTGTAACGTCAATGGTAATCAGAGCAATGGGCACAGTGCGACAAGTCCCCGCTCCTGAAGATGATGTCGAACGGTACGTGCTGATACAGGTTGTTGCGCAACACACCCTAATTCCTGCGCTAACGTTCGTGATGTGGCGGTGTGAGCCGTCAATACCCGCCGCACAATATGCCGGTCCTCTCGTTTGGTTGTGTGCCGCGGCTGCGGCAATCGCTCACGTCCATCCGTCCGTCCCTCCTACACCCACCGAATCTATACTCGCCTCACTGTGGCTGGATGTCGTTCCACACGGGCGCCGATGTCTCGGTACGATGAACTGCTGTTGCGATAAGCCACTATTCTTCCTCTGTCAAACTCCGAAACGTGCTGGAATGACTTCCGTATTCTGCGACGAGGCATCAGGAAGCTTTCCACGCACAGGTCCGGCAGCACAACACACTTCCACTACTTACACCCCACCTTCTGTGCACCCTTCTTATAGTGCTTCTCGATGGCGTGCCGGGCGCACATGATTTGCATATTCCCTGCAATGCTAATCGTTTGCATGTTCTCTCGCGGGTGACGCATGCTGCGAGTTTCAGGCGATTCGGATGCTTCCTTCTTGGTGTTGCATTTTGGGTGGCCAGCAGTGTATTAATGTATGCATCTTCAATACAGCAGGATTTCAAAGCCATTGTAACTGTGATGGTTTCACCGAATCAAAGGCCTTTTCATAGTCGATAAAAGCCATGCATAATAGAAGTTCATATTCTCTCGCTCGTTCAATTAGTTCTCTCAGTACGTGGATATGAGCTACAGTGCTGTAGCCACTCCTGAATCCAGCTTGTTCTCTTGGTTGAGCCATGTCCATTGTCACTTTCAAGCGGTGTGAAAGAACTTTAGTGAAGATTTTATAAACCACTGATAGGAGGCTGATAGGTCTGTAGTTCCTGAGATCCCCAATGTCACCTTTTTTATGTAGCGGGATCATTGTACTGTAGCACTGTTCCAATCCTCAGGAATCTTCCCTTCATTAAAGCATCGAGTGAAAACTTGGGCGAGTACTGTTTCAATTTTTCTACTTGCTTCTTGTATGATGTCTACGGTAATTCCATCATCTCCTGGAGCTTTTCTTCATTTCATGTTCTTGATTGCATGTGCAACTTCTGCTGGGAGGACTGGAAGAACTCTGGTACCTTATGTAATGTCTGGAGTACATGTATCATCCCTTTCACACAGTTTTGAGCAGAAATCTTTCACTCTTTTCAAAATTTCACCTCTATTTCTTGTTAGAGAACCATCTTCTTTTCTCAGAACCATAATCTGTTTTCTTCCCTTACTCAGATGTCCCTTTATTCTCTTCAGGCTTTGATTGTTTTCAATTGCTCTCCTCACTAGTTCACAGTTGAATTTCCTTACATCTTCAGTGCTACTTTTTAGTACCGTCTTGCACAACTCTATGTATTCCACTTTGGAAGTCACATCTCCTTTAGTTGTCCTCATCTCTCTTCTTTTTCGCATCAGGATTTTGGTTTTCCTGATAATTTGTTCGTATGCAACTTGTTTTTAGTACCAGCTATTTTTGTTGCTGCTTCCATAAGAGCCTTGGTTAGCTTTCTGTTAACTTCAGAGATGTCCATTTCTTCCGACGTTAGACCTACTGGAGCAGAGAATCTGTTCCTCAGTTCGAATTTGAAGGAATTATGATGTTTTTTAAGGTTGGTCGTGTCAATACTCTTTGTTTGTTTTATGAGCTTGCCACGCTCGAGTTTAGCATTGAGGTGCATCTTACATCTTACCATTCTATGGTCACTACCTGTGTTGAACTTGTTTAACACACTGCAGTCTTCCATGAGAAATTTCTTGTTACACATATGATAAAATCAATTTCACTTGTCAATCCATTGGGATGCCTGCGTGTCCATTTTCTTTGTAGCTTTTTCTCGAAAAAGGAGTTCATGATGAAAAACCCTTCTGCCTCTGCAAATTCTACGAGAGTATTTCCACGCTGGTTTCTGTTGCCGTGACCGAATTTACCTACTGACGTTTCATGCTGTTGCCGTTGCCGTATTTTCGCATTGAAATCTCCCATAATGATCTTCAAGTGCTGTTTGCCTTTATTATTTAGATGACGAATTTCCTCATAAAAGTCTTATACTGTATATACCTCGTATATAAGAATTGTGTTTCATGTGGAATCTCCGTCGCACTTTTTACCGGAGCTCAGGAATTCAGAATTGAATATGCAAAATCAGACTCCTTTCCTCCATTCAGTGCAAATATTATAAAAACAATTATTTCATCAGTTACAGAGATACTGCATGTTCAAACAAAGCGAAATGAAAAACCAGACTTTTACATTCTTTAATTCAAAAAAAGGAGCATTTAAGTAGATTGAATGGCTCGCACAGCAGTATTTCACACGACAGCGTGGACAGTATCAGCACATTTTCTTTCTTGAAAAGAAGACAAACAAAAAACGAATCCGAAAAAAAAAAAAAAAAGATCTGTAACCTGAAAATGAGGTGTAAGATTCACTAGGCCCAAGTCATAAGAAAATGATTGTAAATATGTATACCTATGTACATTCCCACGAGGAATTTCTTTGTTCGCGCCATGTTGGGGTAGAGCGGACGAAATCATCATATTAAGGCTGCTGCTGTCAGATACACGCAATTATCCGAATTACGGTGGTCGTAAACACGTAATTAGGCTTAATTGGTACATAAGTATTTGAAGTGTATTGTGTGGCAATGAGAGTATTTCAAAGGCGCGTTAATGAGAGAAACACAAGCTTAACTGTGTTTGCAAGCAGACCAAAGGAGGTAAGGATTTAATCTGATTAATTGGGGGGAGCGGAAATTTTTTGAAGTTTGTAAGAAAAGAAACTTTTGTAGTTGAAGCGAGGGAGACGGGACCGTAGTTTTGACGAGGGAGGTCGGGTCGTGAAAATTAAAGAGCGAACAAAACGATTTGTTTCCGGAGATCGTTGGGGATTGTGTCGCGTAGCTGCAGCGGCGATTTAAGAAATACACTGCCGGACAATTGGTAAGGACGGATGACAGTAGCAACGATAGCAACCATAAAATGGAAGGCAGGAAAATGTGGAAATTAGCATAAGGGCGGGATACAGTAAGACGTGTTGTGCGTATGCAAAATTTGGATTGCCGAACTTGTTCGTGACGTCATAGCGCTGATAAGAGATATAAAGGATTTGACGCGTATTGACCGTTGTTGTTCAAACGCAAAGTTGAAAGGGAAAGAATCAATTGACGAACTTGCAATTTTCAGTATGTCTTCCCGACATCACCTAGATGATTTTATGCCTGGCCGTATTATTGGCAAGATTGAAGAAGGGCGAAAAATAACAGATGTTGCCAGGGAGTTCGACGTCAGCCACAGTGTTGTTTCAAGGCTTTGGAAATCATTTCAAACAAATGGAGAGTGTAGCAAACGTCACGGGGGAGGTCATGTTCGCAGTACGACACCTGCAGAAGATAGGTACATAGTGCTATCAACAAAAAGACACCGGCGGAGCACAGCTAGTGAGGTAGAATATCAGTTTATGGTTGCTACTGGCAAGCGGATCTCCCGAAAAACTGTCGCCAGACGTTTGCATGAAGGAGGACTATACGCTCGCCGTCCTGTTGTGTGCATCCCATTGTCCAGACGTCACCGTACCGCCCGTTTGCAATGGTGTCATCAACATCGCAATTGGACTGATAACGACTGGTCTGCTGTCCTCCTCTCAGATGAGAGTAGATACAGTCTATCGTCTGATTGTCGACGACAACTGATCTGGTGTGATAGTGGTACTGCATATTGTCCAGCAAACGTAGAGGAAAGGGACCGATATCCGACATGTAGTGTCATGGTATGGGCTGGCATCATGATCAATGGCCGTCCGTCCCTCTATGTGCTTCCAACTGGGACTATAACTGGCCAATAATACATTAATGATGTTCTGCTACCTCATGTTTGCATGTTCCGTGGTGCTGTCGATGATAGATTCATTTTCATGGACGACAACGCAACATGTCATCGAACAGTCGCTGTCCAGGAGTGTCTTGAGAGCGAGGATATTCAACGCCTCGTATGGCCAGCACGTTCTCCAGATCTGAATCACATTGAAAATGTGTGGGATGCTTTGGGGAGCAGTCTTGCTGGTCGCCAATGCCCTCCAATAAACAAGGACACCCTCATCCGTGCACTGACAGAGGAATGGGATAAATTACCCTACAGCTGCTTGATAATGTTGTGCAAAGCATGACACGATGTGTGGAATCTTGCATCGGCCTCCATGGTGGCCATATCCCGTATTGACATCTTACGCTGGAACGCCTGCGGACGGTAATTGCATTTTTTTCACGTTTACGTATTCTGCACAAAATAGCCTGTTTGTCCCTTGAACACGTTCCAAAACCTTCTGGATTTCAGAGCACAATAAATTGTCTTTCTTGTAATGTCCTGGCATTCTGACATTATTTTATTTCACTTGGCATCCAACCACACTTACTTTTTATGCGCTATATAGCCGTTTATGATCCGTCCTTAGCAATTGTCCAGCAGTGTAAAATACGAAGTTTAGGTCTTGTGTCGATAGCAAGGACGGGAAAAAGTCAGTGAAGCATTCCATCAACCTGCCCTTCGAGAGACCCCAAGACACATAATTTTGCGAAATAAACTGTTTGTCTTTGTTATTGTTAAAAACAAAAAGGGCTGAATTGTGTATTTCTTCGAGTGTGTGATTCTACTACGGAACGAACCAAAACAAAATTATGTGACGGCTCTCTCTGGGTCGGGGCTATGTTAAGTTAGAGCTAGAAAGGAGCGAGCGTCGTTACATTATGTACGGAATGTAATATTGTTTTCTAATATTTTGACCACTAATGCTTTCATACGACTGCAAAGACAGCATTACAACGGATAAGTTTTGTTTTACACGGTAGTCGACAAATCGTTCCATTGGATAAATAAATGCCGATTCGTACCTTTGGACAAATCGGCATTGGACCCGTCATCGTTCGGCGAATCGTACCAAACCCGTCTTGAGGACACAGTCGTACTCAACACCCGTCGTGTCTCGGTAGTCAGTTTAAGCCGGAAGTTCCGGCGTAAGCCTACGTGTTATGAACAAGTCTGCAACGTAAAAACACTAAAACTAATGTTGATTTCATCACTTTCTCATCACGGGGAACTCTCCAACACCTCATATTACTATTTCTCTGACATAAAAATCTTATTAAAAAGAAGAAAATCAGTACTGAATCTACCCCTCAACCTCCCTCCGTTCACTGATAACGTATTGTAAATTAAAGCAAACTATCATACATACAACCAACTTCCAGTAGATTCGTTATTATTCGTTTAATGCAGGAATGAATGGGCAATGCTTTTTGCAGAGGCGTAACTAGGCATTTCTACGCCAGGGGCAAACCACAAAAGACTGCGCCCCACCTGTCTTTTTTTTTATCGGGTTTAGCGACCACAGTAACCACCTTTAAGGGTTTAAGGGGCATAAGCAGTCTCCTGCCCCTAATTTAGGGTTTCAAGGGCCCTAAATTAGTAACGTTTACCTTCAACCATGCGTCCGACGTGGGTTCCAGCTCGAATTACATATGAGGCATGGATGTTGTGTTTGTCCTACGGCACTGTCTCTCTTCCTTCCCTGAAACCAGTTGCGCTAAATTAGGGACGAGCGACTGCTTATAGCTCATTGAGTGAGTTACTCATGGTGGTCGCTAAACTCCTAAGAAAAAAAAAACAAGAAGAAAAGCAGTCAAACTTTGACTGTTTGTGCAACTTCTCCCAACTGGATCGGACCTTTGGCACCACACCAAACGGGTCAAATGCAGCTTGTGGTGATTCGCAGCCGCAGTAATGATAGAACAGCCACCAGAAAATCTTCAGCAACGTGGACGATATCCATATGCAAACAACTAACAACCCTGCACATTTTGAAGAATAAATGTGAATTTTAAGCTGCCAAGACTACCGAAACTGGCAAAACATGATATATGTGATTTCTGTAAATGTGCTAATGGCAAACCAGAAACTGGCGTTTTCAATTCCAATTTTAATCAGATTGTGAGCATTGAGTCTTGCGCTCTCTCTTGAGCTGCGCCCGAGGCCGCCGCCCCACTCTAGTTACGTTTCTGGCTATTTGTGTGGCTGGTTATATTTATTATTATTGGTTGGCAAGGTCTTAGCTTCCAGAAGAGGAATGAGCTCCTCTTCCCCCTTCTGCAAGTAAAGCAAGCTTCCCCTGGAAAATGGACATCGTAAACTCTCTGAACTTTTATTTTCAGTGGTTTATGAAAAATAGTTTTCTTTATTTCATTATAGAAATAAATACTTTACCTTATTTATTCGTGTATTGCACATTTTTTAATGCCAAATTGAAATGATATAGCATAAACGATGACGAACTCAAATTGTAATGACTTCTCAATGTGGATCAATAAAAACAGCTGCTGCACCAATTATTCTTTACCACGTGGCCGCAGGATTTGTTGGTGTTAAGGATCAGGAAGAGAGAAATGTCTTTTCCTTTTTTGGTAGAAATCTAAAATTTAGAAGGACATTACTGAAAAATATATGTATATGCAGGTTTAGTGGGGCTCAAGACAAAAACACTACTCATCACTTAGTAAGTAGCTAAATATATCTCTCTAGGCGCTGGAAAATAGTGCTGAAGGGAAATCCTTTTGTGAGAGAGAGAACATTCAACTTCTTTCTGTTCATCGCTTACGGTTAGTAGCAATGGTTTTACGATGGTTTGAGAGGTTGGAAAGGGGCTTGTTGACGGTAATCTGGAGACTCCAAGGTTTTTGAGTAGGGGAGAGAGGAGTTTTTTTCAGATATTGACCACGCTGAGAAGAGCCTGCCTCCGAGCATCAACAAAGGAGAATGCAGAACTAAATATGCGGGGCGGAAGAAGAGGAGTAGAAAGAGTCAAATATGACATCAATAACACCTCGACGCCATTGCGTGAGTACACGGGAAGACGGCCAGAATAGTAAGCTAAAATTTAGTTTTTCAATGACAACTAGGAGTCATTTTGCCACCAGCGATAAAGAAATTGAAACTCAAGTACCCTAGCAAATTTTCATATTGTATTGGGTGTGTGAATAAGTTCCACCCGTTTTTGTAGGCTACAAAAAAAAAAAAAAAAAAAAAAAAAAAGAGGAGAACACAGCAAATAACGTACCTAGGATTTCACATAATTGCCATCCTTCTGTATGACCTCTTGCCATCTGTCTATGAGTAGGTGAATCCCACGCCGGAAAAACTCCTATGTTTTAGAATAAAAAATAAGGTCATGTAATGCCGTTTTCACATCATCCAGATCTTCGAAGGCTTTCTGTAACGATCGAAAAAGGTAGTTATCAGTAGGTGCCAGGTCAGGGGAATACGCCGGGTGAGGTAACACTTCCCAACCAAAGTCCAGTAATTTTCGCCGAGTGATTAAAGCAGCATGAAGTCTGGCGTTATCATGATGAAGGATCAAGTATTTGCGATTGACGAGTGCTGGCCGCTTCGATGTCAGCTGTTCTCGCAATTTGTCCAAATGTTGGCAGTAGAGGTCAGTATTTATCGGTCGGGTAGGTGCCAATCTAATTTATCGGTTGGTTACCCATTTCTCATCACCCGTTACAATTCGTCCCCAAAACGGCTCATTTCTGTGACGAGAAAGCAAAGAAACACAAGTACGTATTCTCTCCTCTCGTTGCTTTGCAGAAAGCTGGTGCGGAACCCAGTTATTGAACTTGGTGATGAACCCAAGCGCATGCATCCGTCTTTCGGCTATTGTTCTGTGTACCTACAACGTGTCCGCTAATTCCTGAACTGTTGGATGTGGGTCATTTGTTATGGCTTGGTCCACATCCTCGTCAGAAACAACAGATGGACGTTTAGGACGTGGTTGATCTTTACAGCTGCTATCTCCGTCCCGGAATTTCCGAAACCAACGGAGACATGTGCTATCATCAACTGCATCTTCCCCATACACTTGACAGGTGTTGCGGCAAGCCGCGGCTGCAGTACTACCTTTATCGAACTCGTACAGTAAACAATGTCTAATGTGCTCCTTATCGCATGCGATGTTGCACCGTCCGTAATTTCCGTTACGAATGACTTACTCGGAAAATATTCGTGCCTCTATATGCTCCACTGCTCTACGCTTTATTGACCGAAAATTCGGAATCGCAGCGTCATCTGTGGCGTAACTACTCCGATCGCAATTTGCGTCTACTACAAAAACGGGTAGAACTTGGCACGCGCCGAATAGTTTGTACTTTTTGGCATGGAGAAATTATTTTTTAATGAAGAATATTAACAAATGGAGCAAAAGTACCCCCAAAAAACTTGCGTTTTTATTCCCGAAAAAACGGAAATTTTCAGTTGAACACAGAGCCCCTTCCCAGATGACTGACTCTTCAGCTCCTTGGCTCTAGGAGCTATCTCCAGCCATGTTTTTTGCGACCTACCAAAAACAAAGAAGAACTTAGGAAAGCAAATTACTAGCACTTATGTTTGAAGACGCAATCAAGGAAAAAATTAAGCGTACGCTTATGATGACATATCGACGAAATATTGCATAAATCAAAAATTGCTTATCAACTGGCACTTTTGCTCACATCCCTCCCAATTTTCATGATCTCTTGGATGAAATGGAAATCCGAATCTACTTATTTTGTAGTGAACACTGTTTAGTGAGGAAGAGTGGATGCCTACCAGTCGGTTGTCCGTTTGACTCATCCTGATCGTAACTGTTACGGTTTTTCTCTCAAAAATATCTTTCACAGATGTAGGTGCTCCCATAAAGGAAAGTCATCATGCTTGAAAAAGAGATTTGCTATGTCCATATACAATGAACTTGAATAAACAAGATAACCCGTGACGAGATTTGTCGCTAGTGAGCAAAAAAATCGAGAGAGTACCCTGGTATTCTTATACAATTTACGTTATGCATCTTTCGCATGTCAAGATCTTTGTGGGTGTGAAATAACACGAGTGATTCGACAGCATACATTTATTTACACACAACACATTGCATTTATTCGCGTCACTCACGACTGCACCGAGCCACAGTCCGGCACATACTAAGTGGAATTAAATCATAAAAACAAACAATAACAACACATTCGCCTCACTCACGACCACACCGAGACACAGTCCGGTACATACTAAGTGGAATTAAATCATAACAACAATCAATAACAACACATTCGCCTCACTCACGACTACACCGAGACACAGTCCGGTACATACTAAGTGGAATTAAATCATAACAACAATCAATAACAACACATTCACCTCACTCAGGACCACACCGAGCCACAGTCCGGTACATACTAAGTGGAATTAAATCATAAAAACAAACAATAACAACACATTCGCCTCACTCACGACCACACCGAGACACAGTCCGGTACATACTAAGTGGAATTAAATCATAACAACAATCAATAACAACACATTCGCCTCACTCACGACTACACCGAGACACAGTCCGGTACATACTAAGTGGAATTAAATCATAACAACAAACAATAACAACCCATTCGCCTCACTCACGACCACACCAAGCCACAGTCCGGTACATACTAAGTGGAATTAAAGCATAACAACAAACAATAACAACACATTCGCCTCACCCACGACCACACCGAGCCACAGTCCGGTACATACTAAGTGAAATTAAATCAAAACAACAAACAATAACAACACATTCGCCTCACTCACGACCACACTGAGCCACAGTCCGGAGTGGAATTAAATCATAACAACAAACAATAACAACACATTCGCCTCACTCACGACCACACCGAGCAACAGTCCCACACATACTAAGTAGAATTAAATCATAACAACAAACAATAACAACACATTCGCCTCTCTCACGACCACACCGAGCCACAGTCCGACACATACTAAGTGGAATTAAATCATAACAACAAACAATAAGAACACATTCGCCTCACTCACGACCACACCGAGCCACAGTCCGACACATACTAAGTGGAATTAAATCATAACAACAAACAATAACAACACATTCGCCTCACTCACGACCACACCGAGTCACAGTCCGGTACATACTAAGTGGAATTAAATCATAACAACAAACAATAACAACACATTCGCCTCTCTCACGACTACACCGAGACACAGTCCGGTACATACTAAGTGGAATTAAATCATAACAACAAACAATAACAACACATTCGCCTCACTCACGACCACACCGAGCAACAGTCCGACACATACTAAGTGGAATTAAATCATAACAACAAACAATAACAACACATTCGCCTCTCTCACGACCACACCGAGCCACAGTCCGGTACATACTAAGTGGAATTAAATCATAACAACAAACAATAACAACACATTCGCCTCACTCACGACCACACTGAGCCACAGTCCGGTACATACTAAGTGGAATTAAATCATAACAACAAACAATAACAACACATTCGCCTCACTCCCAACCACACTGAGCCACAGTCCGGTACATACTAAATGGAATTAAATCATAACAACATTAGAATCACTTAAAACTCTTCCCCAGAAATGTTAACCAAATTTAAGCGCATCCATGATGCATCTAAAAATCTAGATTTTCGGGAATGGAATATGAATCATTGTTGAGCAACTCCATCAGTGGTGCCATAGGAATGAAGGACATGTCATATTGCAGAGTATGGCAGTTCCTCGAATTACCCTGTTCAAAAGCCTTTCCTTCAAGCGAATGCAACTTCTCATTCGCCTAAGCATAGGAATGACAGTCGACAAAGGTCAGTTGCTCAAAGTTGTTAGACTAAAAAAGAAGGAGAGAAAAATGGAATGAAAAAAGGAAACCACAGGTTCATCTCATAGCTGAATTCTCGTTGGTTTTCAAAAGTTGCATATGAAATGAGTTTCTACATCCTCGTATGAAACTAAAGAAATAATTTTGAGCAAAGAATTTTATTGCATGTTTTCCATGACACATTTTAATGCGCATTTTACTTATTATGTTAATAAAAACTATCACCGGCATGGAGCAGTTGGTTAAAACGCTGTGTGACGGACGTTTCTAACAGGTGTTCGAATCCCAGTCTTGCCGACATTCTAGTATGTGGGGTTTTCCGGGGTTTCGCTCAGGCTCCCTGTGGTTGGGGACGTGAATGCGTATATGGTTTTCTGTGAAGTCGCGCCCGGACGCACTTTGTCCCTTATCCGTATGCAGCAGAGGAATGGTAAGCCGGCTGCATTAATTTGCCAGTATCCCTCAAGGGCGCATAATCGTCTTTGAGGGACTGAACCCAACGCTGGCGGACGAGATAGATGAATGGGTAAAAATTGCATTTAGAAAATTTTTATGAAATTTCTCGTATATTTTATCATACGTATTTGCACGAAAATGTAAAATAAATCATTCTTGATATTCAGGTTTCCATTCATCGCACATCTCGGGGTTTTTTTTTTTGAGGCGGGGGGGCTTAAGTTTTAACGACCACCATGAGTATAAGCAGCCACCCGTCTCTAATTTAGGGCTGCTGGCACCATGAAGTTGAGGTCTGCACGGGCCTAATTTGGTGAGCCAGGCCCGTTTCAAATATCAGACACTCGGCCCGTCCCGTGATGTGCCATTTGGTATTATTTTGTCTTTCTATTGTATTTTATTAAACTGTGAAGATCAAATAATGCAATGCGATATTACAGAAAATATTTAGTGGAATGTAAGCCTAAAAATATTAACTAAACTTTAACAATTATTAAAAAACATAACCTTTAAGAAGAGAGAAAAAGGAAGACTAAGCGCGTTCAGAATTTCCCTTTCTCTGAACTAGTAAGAGATAACATTACAAAAGTCAATCTCTATACAGATTAGGGATAGAGGAAAACACTCATGTCGTCCCAACAGGGACGGCGCCACCGGGGGGGGGGGCTGGGAGGGATGGACGCTAGCCCACCCAAAATTTTGGTGAGCCCCAGCAGAATTTTTTAGATGAATGAAGAAAATGTAGTACACTTTACTATCGGAGCTGCATGTTTTTCTGTGGTAATGAGAGAAGGGTAGCATTATACAATTATGTTCCTCCAACCACGATTCATGACTCAAACTGGAAAACTTGCTTGCATGTTGGGCTTTCGCTTTGGTGCACAGATGTCGGAGACCGGTCGGAAGTTCAAAAAACATCGTCAATCCGTTGCTGCGGCTCATGACAGAGTATTGAAAAGTTGAAAAAGCATCACTCTGCCAATCCCATCACCTCAATGGCGCCCTCCCAGTCTATGACAAGTAGTGGGCGTTATCACGATCGTCGAAAACAGCAGACAGTGATCGGCGTCAGTCACCACCAGACAGTGAACGAAATTTCTCTTGCCTAGTTAGTATATATAGTTACACTCGTTTTCCTTCTCGTTCTGGTGGAAAATCTAATTTTTCCTGCTTATTTTTTTTTTTTTTTTTGCACGTATTGTGCGTGATACATAAAAGTGAGGTATTTCTTCCCAAACCAAAGTTTGAAATAACATGTTCGCAAAACGATTAATCCATGATTTTTTCGAACAATTGTTAATTAGAAGAAGAAAAGTAAATTATGCGACAGTGCCTATAAAGCGGATAATGATTATCAGACGGCTTCAACTTCATCAACAGCGTGTGGTGAATCATTAGGAATCAACGAAGATTCTTTAAGTGCTTGTAGTGATTCAATGGAAAAAATTTTATGAACGCAATGCTTGTGAAAATAAAACACTGGAAGGACCACGTGGTCGTAAAACAAAAAATATTGAACTCGGAGAGCTTGATATTCACTTTTGGATCAACGCAAACAGCCTATATTAAAACAGTTCCCCAAAAAATACGGCAAAGAACAAAGAAGCTTCCAGACATATTAATATAACAAGTTTCCATGGATTGCATCAAGTATAAAGAGAGATTTCGCCTATTGTTTTCCGTGCAGAATGTTTTCATTGGACGACGAAAAATATGAGGTCATCTTCGCTCAGCGAGATTACAACAATTGGAAAAAAGCACTTGCAAAGGATTCGGGTTTTAAAAAAACGCCAAAACAGATTGACCTACAAAACTTACTTGGTGCCGGTACCTCTAATAAGAAAATGAAATCAAGAAAGGCAGATTCATCAGTTGCCACTCTTCAAAGTGCTGCACGTGCAGCGGAAGTCAAGGAAAGGCTTCGTTTAGGGCAAGCGACGGTGGTTTTTTAAAATTCTTGACTTTAATAATTAATATATATACGCTATCTACCAACAAGTAATTGGACACATGTGATAGCAAAGGAAAATGAAGTTTATTCACCTTCAATAGTTGGCGGAGCCTCCACGAGCGGCGATTACAGCTGCGACCCTTCGGGGCATACTCTCAACCAGGCGGTGTACGACGGCTAGCGGTATTTTCTTCCACTCGGCTTAGAGAAGACAGGTCAGTTCCTTCACCGATTCCGGACAGTGGGGGCACCCCTAAGTCGACGCTCCAACTCGTGCCAGAGGTGCTCGATAGGGTTAAGGTCCGTGCTCTGCGCAGGCCAGTCCGTTCGATTAACCCCATTGTCACCATACCAAGCCATGGTGGACCACGCAACATGACAGGTGGCACTGTCATCCTGAAAGTAACATGTGTCCACCCCGTAAAACTGCCACAACGTAGGAAGCGTATGGTCATCCAAAATGGTGCAGTAGGTCTCGCCGTTGAGTCTACAACAAATTGCGACCAAGGGTCCCGTGCCATACCAAGAGAAACACCCCCATAGCATAATTCCACCGCCGCCGAACTTCACAGTTGGCACAATACATTCCAGCAGGAGGCGTTCTCCAGGCAGACGCCAAACCTAGACCCTGCCACCCGAACGGTAGAGGGTGAACCTTGATTCGTCACTCCAGAGGACCTGTTTTCACTGTTCAACGGTCCACTGTCGACGTTCTTTGCACCACGTTAGCCGAGCAGCGCTATTGGACTTGGTGATCAAAGGCTTGTGGGCGGCAGCACGTCCATGATAACCAAGCAGATTGTCTTCCTTACGGATGGTATTCATCGAAAGAACACTCCCGAATGCCTGTTGAAACTCCTCGCGGATGTGGCCCATCGATTTGGCGTGGTTCTTCTGAATTTCTCTGGCCAGCACCCGTCGGTCTCTAACTCCCAGTTTTGTGGGTCTGCCGGGTCGGGACACATTCTGACAGTCACCTCTCATCTTCCACTTGCCAATCACGTAGGCCACTGTCTATTTTGGGTACTTCAACTCGCTTGATATGTCACGTATGGATCGGCCATTTCTGTGATACCCGACGATTACACCTTTCTCAAAATTTAGAGAGCTCCGAACTTCGTGGCCTCTTGCATGCGACTGGTTGCGTTGTTGTTTCCCACACGATACATAACGGCGGCAGTCGTGACGTGTATCAGGACCACAGATATCGTCGATTGCACGGGTGTCCAATTACTTGTTGGTAGATAGTGTATATATCATCATCATCATTGTCAACCGTTATCAATCCACTGCTGTACGAAGGTCTACCCAAGTTTCCTCCACAACGGTCTGTCTTGTGCCAGTCTCCTCCATGTCACTCCCGTATACTTTCGAATTTCATCCACCCATCTCCCATGTGGTCTTCTTCTGGGTCTTTTCCTGTCCCTTGGAATACAATCTAAAATTTCGGCTGTCCATCGATGGTCTGTCCTTCTGGCAATATGTCCAGCCCATTGCTATTTCAGGGATTTAACTCTAATCATGATGTCTTCCACTCTTGTCATTTTTCGGATTCACGAGTTCCACTTCTTATCTCTCTTGGTTACACTTTGCTTCTTTGAGTTGTCTGCAGCCTTTGTATGTCTCTTTTAGTTAAGGTCCACGTCTCTGCACCATACGTAAGCACTGGAAGGATGCATTGATCAAACACTTTTCTTTTAAGACATAATGGCATATTGCTCTTGAAAATTATGCTGTTTCTTCCAAAAGCTCTCCAGGCAAGTTTTGTACGCCGATTAATTTCTTCATCAATCTGACCCTCACTTGATATCTGCTGTCCAAGATTAACGTACGTGTCTGTTATCTCCAGCTTTTCTCCATCAATCGATAAATCTTCATTTCTTGTAAAAGCATTGTACATCACTTTTGTCTTCTGAAAGTTCATTTTTAATGCCACATCTTTACTCTTGTCAGCAAGTTTCTGGATCATACTCTGCAGCTCTGATGGGGTAGTTGAAAAAATGACTATGTCATCAGCAAAACGAAGGTGGGTTAGATAATCTCCATTAATCTTTATCCCCTTCTTTTCCCTGTTCAGTGATTGAAAGACATTTTCCAATGTGGCATTAAAGAGCGTCGGAGATATGGTGTCACCTTGTCTCACTCCCTTTCCAATTTTTATGTGTGTTGTATTTTCAAACAGCCGAATCTTTGCACTTGCATTTTCATAGATGTTATTAATAATATTAATGTATGCATCTTCAATACCGCAGGATTTCAGAGCCATTGTAACTGCTGATGGTTTCACCGAATCAAAGGCTTTTTCATAATCGATAAAAGCCATGCACAATGGAAGTTCATATTCCCTCGCTCTTTCAATTAGTTCTCTCAGTACGTGGATATAATCTATTGTGCTGTAGCCACTCCTGAATCCAGCTTGTTCTCTCGGTTTAAGCCATGTCCAGTGTTACCTTCAAGCGGTGTGAAAGAACTTTAGTGAAGATTTTATAAACCACTGATAGGAGGCTGATAGGTCTGTAGTTCCTGAGATCCTCAATGTCACCTTTTTTATGTAGCAGGATCATTGCAGCGTTGTTCCAACCCTCAGGAGTCTTCCTTTCATTAAGGCATCGAGTGAAAATTTGGGCGAGTACTGTTTCGATTTCTCCACTTGCTTCTTGTATGATGTCTACAGTAATTCCATCTTCTCCTGGAGCTTTTCCCCGCTTCATGTTCTTGATTGCATGTGCAACTTCTGCTGGAAGGACTGGAGGAACTCTGGTACTGGTATCTTTCATGATGTCTGGAGTGCATGTATCATCCCTTTCATATAATTTGGAGTAGAAATCTTTCACTCTTGTCAAAATTTCGCCTCTATTTCTTGTTACAGAACCATCTTCTTTTCTCAGTGCCATAATCTGTTTTCTTCGCTTACTGAGATGTCCCTTTGCTATCTTCAGGCTTTGGTTGTTTTCAATTGCTTTCCTCACTTGTTCACAGTTGAATATCTTATATATATATATAAAGCATAATTCGCCCCCCCCCCCCAGATTTTGTAGCGCCCACCCTAGAGTCCCCTCGTTGAAAATTTCTGGCGCCGGCCCTGCGTCCCACTCTCTCATATAAACACACCCACACCCCCTCATACACGGCAGACATCCTCCGTCCCCCACTCTACACACACACGCACACTCACCCACTGCAGACATCCTCCGTCCCTCGCTCTACACACACACACACACACACACACACTCACCCACTGCAGACATCCTTCGACCCCCACTACACACACACACACACACACACACACACACACACACACTCACCCACTGCAGACATCCTCCGTCCCTCACTCTACACACACACACTCACCCACTGCAGACATCCTCCGACCCCACTCTACACACACACACTCGCTCGGGGTCGAATCTTTTTGTTGTCAACAATCCCCAAAATGGTTTTACCATTTTAATACCTACAGATTGGTAAAAACTCTGTCTCTAGGAACAGTTAGATAAACAGTTAATAGTAACAGTTAAACACACCAGGAAATCGGGGAACACGACTTTATTCCTTCTTTACCATTGTGATGAAAAGAATGGGTCGACTTGACCCGGCCTGTGCAGACCTCTACCAGGAAGGGGACGGAACTACCGGGAATCGGACAAGCGCAACACACATCCCTCTAGCCTGGGTCCATCCCGATCAAACGGTCAGAAGGTTATTAGATTTATTTAGAGAATTTTAAGAAGGGAGTGTCTGACCCCAGGTTTTAAACAATCCTTTGAAGTTGGAAGCTAGAATATTTGGGCGAGAATGCCCGACAGGAAAGTCCCACGGTAGCGAGGTAGAAAGGAGGAGAAAGACCCGCCTTTTTGTATAATGGGAGGGGAGCAGCGCTTGGGATTCGACGACTTAATGTGCCCATTCGACGCACATTTAATGGTCTGAGCGTTCGTACCTTTCTGGAATCAATCCTGCGACTTTTCTGTGGCAGTCACAAACGTTGACCACTGGGCTACCACGGGCCCTTGTCAAAAAGTCACTGAGATGTTAAAGCGCAACTCAGAGATCACAGCAGGTTTTGCAGTTGAATGAAAGTTGGTATTCCCTCCACCCGAGCCGACCTTTCATAAAACTATGATCCGTTTCAACGCTCTTTGTCTAAATATTAGCTAGATTTTCTTGTAATAAGCAAACGAACTCAGAGTTAAGCCTGGGTAATCAGCTACCCCAATATTAATAAATTCTGCTTATTTTTTAGAATAAATCAACAATTTCTAAAACAAGGCCGCAGTGATTAATACTCCCAAATGTCAAAATTATTCAGTAATACGCTGTTTAAAGCCGCCAGAATTTTTCGAAGTCAGTTTCATTGAAACTGAGAAGCTGAAAAAATTTTAAAAACCCAGGGTACAATGCCCCTTTGTTTCTAACATCCCTGGCGCAGTTGATAAGGGGAAAAATCCTATAAAAAAAAAAAAAAAAAAAAAAAAAAAGGAGTTTTTCACATATTCAGCAACCATCACTCTCTCACAGAGACCGATTTAGCAAAGGAAATTGGCATGTTTCAAAATTTTGATATCCTACATCCTATCAGCGAAAAAAAAAAAGGGGGTGTTTTGTTTTGCTGATTGTTGTTTTCGATAGTACCATTCCAACAAAGAATAGTTTTGGGAGGGGGGTAAACAGAATGGTGGAATGCGGGCAGATATAGCGGTTTCACGAACCCTGCTGTTTTCACTGGAAAGGAACGGCGTTTAAAAATATTTGCTCAGAAGGTTGTCGTCCTGTGGTTTTGGATTCAGTGGCCCTGCCTGTCGGCCGCGTGGATCCTAATTTTAGTGTCGTTTCCATTCTTCTGTGTGACTCAGAAATGCAAAAGCGAAGCTACTCCATTGTTGGACTCCGTCCACACGGAGCAGCAGCAGCAGCAGCATCCGGCGGGAATTCTGATTTCGTTGGACCTCGTCTACAAAGTGAGCTCATCCTTGGTTTGTGTGCCAGCTCGCAACTGATTCACGCCTACACCACGCGAAAGTACTTGCAACAATCAACTGTTGCATCATTGTTCTCCTCACCCCTTTTGACTTTGTTACCGGAAAGGCAACTGCCATTCCTGTGAGAAGCTCTCGGGAATAATGTGATACACTGACTAAACGAGAATATGAGCAAAAAAAAAAAAAATTTAGAGGACTGGTCAGAGTCATTAAAGAAAAAATCTATGCGAGCGTGTTTCTTTTAAGAAGTCCTCTAGTGACCCACATAAAAAAAACTGCATTATCTTTCGCAATGAACTTCTTAAATTTCTGAATGATGAAATGATCAGTTAAGACTGATGAAGAGTAAACAGCTCATTGCAAAATCTATGACTAAATAATCTATTATTTCCTGCTCTATTCAAGATACGAGTCGTGACTCAGAATGTTTTGTCATTGAATGAGTCGGTTGCGTTTAAAGGACCTGACAGTCATGTTTCTTTATAAGGTTAAGATTTCAACTACGCTATTCTTTTAAGATCATTCATCCCACGTAATTTAATAGCAAATTGCCTCGTTTGAAACCAGTTGTCGGGAACCAGTGTAAACCAGACGTAGGTGGAGTTCCACCCCCAATTTTACTGTTCCGCAATTAAAATAAATATTTTTTTTTATTGGATTGGAGGTTTAACGACCATTGTGAGCAACTCAATGGGCTATAAGCAGTCGCCCGTCCCTAATTTAGGGTCACTGGTTCCAGGGAAGGGAGAGAGCCAGTGCCGTAAGACAAACACAACATCCATGCCTCACCGGGATTCGAACCTGGACCCCTTTCGGACGAATGATCAGAGGATATCGCTTAGACCACTGCGCCACCGGGACGGCACATCAATATTATGCATCTAACATGCATTAGCTTTATTTCCCTTCTTTAAGAAGGGTTACAATAAAGCATAAACTTTATACTGACTAACATGCATTAGCTTTATTTCCCTTCTTTAAGAAGGGTTACAATAAAGCATAAACTTATAAATGACTTATTTGCAGTATTAAAAGATAATGATGCAATCCTATATGCAGATGACGTAACTATTATTTTAAAGGGAACTGATATAAATGAGCTCCCACTAAGAACTAATACTCAACTTAAATTTAACAACACACGGGTTAAATGCAAATGAATTAGTTGTTAATACTCTAACAAAACTAAATTAATGGTTTTATCTAATTCAGAAACTTCACATTTATACGATTTACCAATTCTGTTGAATAGAGTCAGGATTAGTACTCTCTCAACGCACTCTTATCTGGGTACAATTATACACAATGTCTTGAAATGGAACAAACACATTGAAAATTTAAGTAACAAGATTTCTAGAAATATCAGGGTGCTCAGTAGTATCTTGCTAAACTTAACACCAAAAACATTAATCTCTATTTATCATACACTAATTCAAACACATATCAATTATTGTAATTTAACATGGGAACAAACTACACAATATAATATCAATAAACTACAGGTTCTGCAAAATAAATTTATAAGACTAATAAACCTTAAAACATCAAATAATTTTCAACCAATCTCACATATTAGGTCAAAAGTGAACCCCAATATACTTCAGCAATTATATGACTATAACTTGAGGAAAATAATGTATAAAAGAATTAAAAATGGTTTACACAATGATATCATAACACTAAATATACATACTCATTACCACAATAGTAGGAATATACCACTACTAATTCCAATGTTCCTACAAACTGAGAAATTTAAAATGAATATAAATTGTAGTGGCCCAAAATTTTGGAACTCATTGACTCAAGAACTAACATCTATTAATAATTTTAACTTATTCAAAATAAAATTAAAAGCACATCTTATGAAATAATTAGTAAACAATAGACAATTTTGATTGAATGGATGATGTACGTATACATTGAATACGCTACACTACAGTATACATAATGTTACATGGGAAAAGGGATGCGATTAATGATAACAACTATAATATATAGTAAAAGGATACAAGTACAGCTGCCAAGACTAATTAAAAGAGTAAAACTGAAGAAATGTGGGTTAATGTGATTATAGAATGAGGTGCAAACGATATTTGCTGTTTATTTATATATATATATATATGTGTGTGTGTGTGTGTGTGTGTGTGATTATACAGTGAGGTGCAAATGATACTTGTTGTTTATTTAACTATAATGAAGGTTATTAATGATGGAACATATTGATATATGTGTTGGCTATGAACTACTTCATTATTTATTCACATATTAACCTACCATGTATATGTTGGCTTGTCTTTTTTGTTAAGCTTCATGTTTTTATATTCTGGGGAGAGGAGGACTACACATGTATGTCAGGCCTTATGGCCTTTCCCCCCCCTTTTCCTAGTTGCTTCAGTGGCAACTGAAGGAATAAATAAAAGGAAAGGAAAGGAAACTTTAATTTCAAATCAACTACACTGTAAAAGATAAGTGGCGAGAATTTGTGGAAAATTCCTGAAAATAACTTGCTGTAAATTTGCCGGTAGGCGTCCCACTTTTAAAGAAATTTCCATTCCGAAACGTTTCTACAGAAACTGCAGTGTTTTGGCAGATTTTGTGTTGTCACTAATCTCTCTCTTTTTTCAGTGAAATGTAAGATTTTCCGCTTTTATACACAAATTTCTTGAGTTTCCGAAAAACTTCGATTTCGTTTTTGTCATTTCCTTAACAGAAATAACTTACTTTTATTTTATGTTTTTTAGATCTAAATGCACCAGACGCATCGCATGACTTTTTTCTAACGTAAAGGAAGCCTTCCACTTGGTGAGGATCGAACACGAGATGACTTGAGCATGAATATGTACTGCTACCGACCGAGCTAGTCAAAGAACTTAAAGAATACCTACTTAATATAGACATAAATCAAGCTGTTCTTTCCATGTAACATAACCACAGAAATTTGAAAATTTGATGGTCCTGGAACGGAAATCGAATCTCCCGATTTAGCATACTCGAGCGAAAGACCTGGAGATGGGGGTTCAGTTCCCGTTCCAGAACGATCAAATTTTCAAATTTCTGTGGTTACCTTACATGGAAAGAACAGCTTGATTTATGTCTATATTAATTATTTCATGTGTTTCCGACTTGATGAATACCTACTTAAAAACCTAGGGTATTTAAATTTCCCAGCAGAGGGTAGTCCCAAGCATATTATATTCTACTTTGTTTCAAGCAGTCCCCCTAATTTAAGTCTACTGATTCCAGGGAAGGGAGAGAGCCTGTGCTGTAAGACAAACACGCCATATTTAAAGCGGAGAAGAAGAGAACTGGATCTGCGCCGCGGGTGGCTTAGTAGGCAGCGTTCGTGACTGCCATGGAGATAACCTCAGGTTCGAAAAACTAAATACCCGCCGTGTGTCGAATGGGCACGTGAGTCGGACCCCGGGTACTGGCCCCTCCGGTGATTAATAAGGGCGTCTTTCTCCCCCTTTCTACCTCGCTTCCATGTCAGTTTCCTAACGGGCACTCTAGCCCAAATCTCCTAGCTTCCTATTTCTAAGGGTTGTTTAAGACCTGGGGTCAGACACTCCCTTCCTAAAATCCTCTACATATGATCTGAACTGGATCTGCGCAATGGCTGCATACTTTTCACTATGAATTAGGAGTCATTTCATTTTCTGTGGGAGTTAATTATTTTGTTAAACAGGTTTACAACAATTGTAATATTTATGAATAGGTTTATATATATATTTTTTTTATTGAAGGTTTAACGACCACCCTGAGCAACTCGATGGGCTATAAGCAGCCTCCCGTCTCTAATTTAAGACCACTGGTTCCAAAGAAGGGAGAGAGCCAGTGCTGTAAGACAAACACGCCATATTTAAAGCGAAAAAGAAGAGAACTGGATCTACACAATGGTTAAATATTTTTGGCTATGAATTAGAGTTCTTTTTTTATTTTGATTGAAGGTTTAATGATCGCCGTGAGCAACTAAATGGGCTATAAGCAGTCGCCCGTTCCTAATTTAGGGCCACTGGCTCCAGCGAAGGAGAGAGAGTCAGTGCCGTAAGACAAACACGCCATATTTAAAACAGAAAAAGAAGAGAACTGGGTGTGCACAATGGTTAAATATTTTTCGCTATGAATTAAAGGTTTTTTTTTTTTTTGATTGAAGGTTTATAACGACCACTGTGAGCAACTCAATGGGCTATAAGCAGTCGCCCGTCTAATTTAGGGCCACTGGTTCCAGGGAAGGGAAAGAGCCAGTTCCTTAAGACAAACACAACATCCAAGCCATCACGGACGATTAATCAGAAACCATCGCTTAGATCACTGCGCCACCTGGCCGCTATAATAATTTTGATATTTTTAATACTTTTGAATAGGTTTGTAATAATTTTAATTTTTCTGTAAAAGGACTTATCATAAATTACATTGTTTTCACATCATGATTTTTCAAACAAAATAATATTTTAGAACTCAAGTTTTTTTGTTTTATTTCAATTTCAAAATCACTTTCAATTATGTTTTAAACCCTTAAGGATCGCTTGATATTTATGAAACCCGTACCAAATATAGCTATTTTTTTAATTCAAGAAATTTAACAGTTACTGGTTTCTACATGAAATATACAATGATTTTTAATTTTTGGACCCAATTTAAGCTGTTATGCAAAGATATTAAATTTCACGGAAAAGCCAATATGCAGGGGGTGATCGATTAAGTCGTCATTCATAAAATACTCGAAATATTGCATAACACCCAAACTTGAGTCAAAACTGACATTTACTCTAGGTGCTCCAAAAAATCTAAAATAAGGGGAGCGCGATCTAACAGAACAGGAAAATGTTGTGCCATTCACGTCCAGGTAATAATGCGGCTCCACCACTGCTGCCATTAGATTCAATATCTGTACTATCATGAAACTCACTTATTTCTGTATCACTGTCGGATTCACTAATACTAAAAGCATCATTCAAATCGCTTCCATCATCCGATTTCAAACCGCGTGCAAACAGAAAAACAGCAAAATTTTTTCACAAACCACGTGTCTTCCGCAAACGAAATACAAAAAAGGGCAGATAATCGCTGAGATATAGTCTACACTGATCATCCATTAAATTATGACCCTCCCAGCCTAGAGAAATGAGCGCGTCTGGAGACCGAACGGTGGCGCAGGTTAAGTTCACAGAACCGTATATATACAACCCGAGGACCGGCTTTCAGTTAGTAGAGTGTTCGGAGTTGGAATGGGAAAAGCTTCCGATTTATCGGAGTTTGATAAAGAACAAATTGTGATGGCACGGAGCCTCGGGACCACGATCTCGGAAACGGCACGGCTTGTAGTTTGTTCACGTGCCGCTGTCGTGAGTGCGTATCAAAAGTGGTGCACAGATGGCCAACCGTCGTCCAGTCGTGTGTCGTCCGCAGCTCATTGATGACAGAGGAGAGCTGAGACTGTCGTGTATTTTTCACAGCGACCGCAGAGCCACATTGCGGCAAATCCCCTCACTACAACGGTGGCGATCAGGGCAATGTATCACAGCACACAGTTCATCGCAGACTTCTGCGCATGGGCCTGCGTATCCAAAAGCCCAGCTGAGTCCCCAAACTCACTGCACGTCCTCACCAACAACGCATGACATGGGCCCAAGATCATCGAGATTGTGGCTTGGTCTGACGAATCAAGATTCCTGGTACATCACGTAGACAGCCGAGCGCGGATACGCTAATTACCAACGCAGTCTATGGCACCGGGATGCACTGCTGGGCGGAAACAGGACGGCGGCAGAGGTGTTATGCTGTGGGCGATGGGTTTTTCGGGACACTTTACGCCCCATTATCCCAATATCACAATCCCTGACAGCTAGATATCTGAACATCGTTGAGGACCAAGTTTACCCATTCATCGCAACTGTGTTCCCTGATGGTAATGGCCGTTACCAACAGGATAATACGCCATGCTACACGGCCAGAATCGTCAAGGAGTGGTTCGAGGAATATGCTGGTGACTTTTTGTTAATGCCCTGGTCACCAAATTCACCTGACGTGAACCCAATCGAACATTTGTGGTTCGATTTGGAAAAGCGGGTTCGCGCTAAATCACCACCACCTCGAAATGTACTGAAACTGGAGGACCTGCTGTTGACATTATGGTACCAGATACTTCAGGATGCCTATCGCACCTCATCGAATTGATGCCTCGCGGAGTGGCCGCTGTTTTGAGGGCTAAAGGGGGTCCTACAGCTTATTAGGTAGGTGTATAACGAAGTAAATTTCTCCGTCATTTTTATCCGCGCCAGGATTCGAACCCGGGTCCACTCATTCCGGAATAAGTTGCTCTACCAATTGAGCTACGCGGACATTTTATTCTGATTCCTATCTGCCTTTATGTCGTGTGCGTCCTTCTGGCAGGTACGTCACATCTCCTGGTACGTTACATCATCTCCCCCTTATTTTTTATTTATTTATTTTTTGTCGAAGTGCTGGAGAAGGGATTCTCTTATTTTTCCTATCTCGCGGTGTGGAAATAACATCACACCAATGCGAGATTTTGAACGGTCGGGTCATCCGGATAGTTCGGGCGCCATTATAACGAAGTAAATTTCTCCGTCATTTCTGTCCACGCCAGGATTCGAACCCGGATCCCCTCATTCCGGAATAAGTTGCTCTACCAATTGAGCTACGCGGACGTTTTATTCTGATTCCTATCTGCCTTTATGTCGTGTGCGTCCTTCTGGCAGGTACGTCACATCTCCTGGTACGTTACATCATCTCGCCCTTATTTTTTTTTTTTTTTTTTGAAGTGCTGCTCTTATTTTTCGTATCTCGCGGTGTGGAAATAACATCACACCATTGCGAGATTGTGAACGGTCGGGTCATCCGGATAGTTCGGGCGCCATTATAACGAAGTAAATTTCTCCGTCATTTCTGTCCACGCCAGGATTCGAACCCGGATCCCCTCATTCCGGAATAAGTTGCTCTACCAATTGAGCTACGCGGACGTTTTATTCTGATTCCTATCTGCCTTTATGTCGTGTGCGTCCTTCTGGCAGGTACGTCACATCTCCTGGTACGTTACATCATCTCCCCCTTATTTTTTATTTATTTATTTTTTGTCGAAGTGCTGGAGAAGGGATTCTCTTATTTTTCCTATCTCGCGGTGTGGAAATAACATCACACCATTGCGAGATTGTGAACGGTCGGGTCATCCGGATAGTTCGGGCGCCATTATAACGAAGTAAATTTCTCCGTCATTTCTGTCCACGCCAGGATTCGAACCCGGATCCCCTCATTCCGGAATAAGTTGCTCTACCAATTGAGCTACGCGGACATTTTATTCTGATTCCTATCTGCCTTTATGTCGTGTGCGTCCTTCTGGCAGGTACGTTACATCATCTCCCCTTATTTTTTATTTATTTATTTTTTGTCGAAGTGCTGGAGAAGGGATTCTCTTATTTTTCCTATCTCGCGGTGTGGAAATAACATCACACCAATGCGAGATTTTGAACGGTCGGGTCATCCGGATAGTTCGGGCGCCATTATAACGAAGTAAATTTCTCCGTCATTTCTGTCCACGCCAGGATTCGAACCCGGATCCCCTCATTCCGGAATAAGTTGCTCTACCAATTGAGCTACGCGGACGTTTTATTCTGATTCCTATCTGCCTTTATGTCGTGTGCGTCCTTCTGGCAGGTACGTCACATCTCCTGGTACGTTACATCATCTCGCCCTTATTTTTTTTTTTTTTTTTTTTTTTTGAAGTGCTGCTCTTATTTTTCGTATCTCGCGGTGTGGAAATAACATCACACCATTGCGAGATTGTGAACGGTCGGGTCATCCGGATAGTTCGGGCGCCATTATAACGAAGTAAATTTCTCCGTCATTTCTGTCCACGCCAGGATTCGAACCCGGATCCCCTCATTCCGGAATAAGTTGCTCTACCAATTGAGCTACGCGGACGTTTTATTCTGATTCCTATCTGCCTTTATGTCGTGTGCGTCCTTCTGGCAGGTACGTCACATCTCCTGGTACGTTACATCATCTCCCCCTTATTTTTTATTTATTTATTTTTTGTCGAAGTGCTGGAGAAGGGATTCTCTTATTTTTCCTATCTCGCGGTGTGGAAATAACATCACACCAATGCGAGATTTTGAACGGTCGGGTCATCCGGATAGTTCGGGCGCCATTATAACGAAGTAAATTTCTCCGTCATTTTTATCCGCGCCAGGATTCGAACCCGGGTCCACTCATTCCGGAATAAGTTGCTCTACCAATTGAGCTACGCGGACATTTTATTCTGATTCCTATCTGCCTTTATGTCGTGTGCGTCCTTCTGGCAGGTACGTCACATCTCCTGGTACGTTACATCATCTCCCCCTTATTTTTTATTTATTTATTTTTTGTCGAAGTGCTGGAGAAGGGATTCTCTTATTTTTCCTATCTCGCGGTGTGGAAATAACATCACACCAATGCGAGATTTTGAACGGTCGGGTCATCCGGATAGTTCGGGCGCCATTATAACGAAGTAAATTTCTCCGTCATTTCTGTCCACGCCAGGATTCGAACCCGGATCCCCTCATTCCGGAATAAGTTGCTCTACCAATTGAGCTACGCGGACGTTTTATTCTGATTCCTATCTGCCTTTATGTCGTGTGCGTCCTTCTGGCAGGTACGTCACATCTCCTGGTACGTTACATCATCTCGCCCTTATTTTTTTTTTTTTTTTTTTTTTTTTTTGAAGTGCTGCTCTTATTTTTCGTATCTCGCGGTGTGGAAATAACATCACACCATTGCGAGATTGTGAACGGTCGGGTCATCCGGATAGTTCGGGCGCCATTATAACGAAGTAAATTTCTCCGTCATTTCTGTCCACGCCAGGATTCGAACCCGGATCCCCTCATTCCGGAATAAGTTGCTCTACCAATTGAGCTACGCGGACGTTTTATTCTGATTCCTATCTGCCTTTATGTCGTGTGCGTCCTTCTGGCAGGTACGTCACATCTCCTGGTACGTTACATCATCTCCCCCTTATTTTTTATTTATTTATTTTTTGTCGAAGTGCTGGAGAAGGGATTCTCTTATTTTTCCTATCTCGCGGTGTGGAAATAACATCACACCATTGCGAGATTGTGAACGGTCGGGTCATCCGGATAGTTCGGGCGCCATTATAACGAAGTAAATTTCTCCGTCATTTCTGTCCACGCCAGGATTCGAACCCGGATCCCCTCATTCCGGAATAAGTTGCTCTACCAATTGAGCTACGCGGACATTTTATTCTGATTCCTATCTGCCTTTATGTCGTGTGCGTCCTTCTGGCAGGTACGTCACATCTCCTGGTACGTTACATCATCTCCCCCTTATTTTTTATTTATTTATTTTTTTGTCGAAGTGCTGGAGAAGGGATTCTCTTATTTTTCCTATCTCGCGGTGTGGAAATAACATCACACCAATGCGAGATTTTGAACGGTCGGGTCATCCGGATAGTTCGGGCGCCATTATAACGAAGTAAATTTCTCCGTCATTTCTGTCCACGCCAGGATTCGAACCCGGATCCCCTCATTCCGGAATAAGTTGCTCTACCAATTGAGCTACGCGGACGTTTTATTCTGATTCCTATCTGCCTTTATGTCGTGTGCGTCCTTCTGGCAGGTACGTCACATCTCCTGGTACGTTACATCATCTCGCCCTTATTTTTTTTTTTTTTTTTTTTTTTTTGAAGTGCTGCTCTTATTTTTCGTATCTCGCGGTGTGGAAATAACATCACACCATTGCGAGATTGTGAACGGTCGGGTCATCCGGATAGTTCGGGCGCCATTATAACGAAGTAAATTTCTCCGTCATTTCTGTCCACGCCAGGATTCGAACCCGGATCCCCTCATTCCGGAATAAGTTGCTCTACCAATTGAGCTACGCGGACGTTTTATTCTGATTCCTATCTGCCTTTATGTCGTGTGCGTCCTTCTGGCAGGTACGTCACATCTCCTGGTACGTTACATCATCTCCCCCTTATTTTTTATTTATTTATTTTTTGTCGAAGTGCTGGAGAAGGGATTCTCTTATTTTTCCTATCTCGCGGTGTGGAAATAACATCACACCAATGCGAGATTTTGAACGGTCGGGTCATCCGGATAGTTCGGGCGCCATTATAACGAAGTAAATTTCTCCGTCATTTTTATCCGCGCCAGGATTCGAACCCGGGTCCACTCATTCCGGAATAAGTTGCTCTACCAATTGAGCTACGCGGACATTTTATTCTGATTCCTATCTGCCTTTATGTCGTGTGCGTCCTTCTGGCAGGTACGTCACATCTCCTGGTACGTTACAGGTGGTCATAATGTAATGGCTCTTCGGTGTATAATAAACCACGTACATGTTTAGTGCTGCTATCTAGTGTATCAGTTGCGTTTGCATTATTCAGTATGAAAATTTTTTAACTCTTCAGCCCAGTAATATCACGGGTGCGAGAAATAGGGATGGAACCCCTTATGGACCGCTCCCGTTAGTATGACGGGAGCGGTCCTTAAGGGTTAAAAAAAGAGAAACGTACTACTTCATGGGATTATTTCACAAAACCCCTAAATATAAAATTTACTCTTGATAGCTATTTGTGCTAATGGGTTCACAGGCTGTTACATATACATCATGAATTCCCCCGTAAGGTACTTCAAATTCCCGGTTTTTTTTTCAGTAACAGAATATACAATTGTAGGTGCACCAACTGTGGTGCGGGTAACCGTTACCACAATAACCTCAAAACAGTGGTGGCCCTACCCCTTGCGGGGCCCCGGGCGATGGCTCTTCACGGGGCCCTTCGCAATCGCAAAAACCCAAAACCATTGCAATAACCCCTTATATATATATATATATGTGTGAGATGTAAGGTCAGGTGATGCGTAACATCACAGCCTCTCCTTGACAAATGTCAACCCCGCCTTCTCGTGGTGCATCCTGTTCCCACTAAAGGGGCTCTGACGACCGCCAATAGCGGTATAACTATACCATCGGGATTAGAGGAAATGCTATCCCACACTCACCAACCCGCTTGGCCAGCGTGGTGAGTTATGGCCAAACCCCTCCAAAATGACTCCACAACTTAAATCTTGGCCCTCAGTCTCCGGCAGCTGGAATGTACCTGGCCAAGGGAGCGGCCAGTGCGACATGAAGGCAGAGGGTGCTAAGAATCCCCGGAGGACCGGACTAGGCTGCCATCTGATGCTGACCTTGGCTACGTATAATGGACGCTCCCTATCTTCTGATTCAAGGCTTCTTGAATTGGAAGAGGAACTACAAAGGATCAAGTGGGACGTCGTCGGGCTAAGTGAGGTAAGGAGAAAAGGAGAAGATCTTATTGAACTGAAAAGTGGACATCTCTTCTACTATCGTGGGACAGATACTGGCAGAACTAGTGGTGTTGGATTTATAATAAACAAGAAACTGAAGGATAAAGTGGTAGAAGTTGAAAGTTCCTCTGACAGAGCTGCACGACTCGTTATCCAACTATCGAGAAGATACCAGGCTCAGATTATTCAAACTTATGCACCCACCACAAGTCATCCTGAAGAAGAAATTGAAGAATTTTATGAGGAAATTTGTCATCTAAATAATAAAGGTAAGCAGCACTTGAAAATAATTATGGGAGATTTCAATGCAAAAATAGGGCAACGGCAACAGAATGAAACTTCAGTAGGTAAATTCGGTCACGGCAACAGAAACCAGCGTGGAAATACTCTCGTAGAGTTTGCAGAGGCAGAAGGGTTTTTCATCTTGAACTTCTTCTTCAAGAAAAAGCCACACAGGAAATGGACATGGAGACATCCAAATGGGACGACAAGTGAAATTGATTTTATTATGTGTAACAAAAAATTCGTCATAGAAGACTGCAGTGTGCTAAACAAGTTCAACACAGGTAGTGACCATAGATTGGTGAGATGTAAGATGAACCTCAACACTAAACTTGAACGTGGCAAGCTCATAAGACAAACAAAATCTATTGACATAACCAACCTTAAAAAACACCATAATACCTTCAAGTTGGAACTGAAGAACAGGTTCTCTGCTTTAGAAGGCCTAACATCGGAAGAAGTGGACATCTCTGAAGTTAACAGAAAAGTAACCAAAGCTCTTATGGAAACAGCAACAAAATTAGCTGGGTCTAAGAACAAGTTGCATGTAAATAAATTATCAGGAAAAACGAAAATGTTGATGCAAAAAGAAGAGATATGAGGACAACTAAAGAAGATGTGACTTCCAAAGTGGAATATATAGAGCTATGCAAGACAGTACGAAAAAGTATCACTGAAGACGTAAGAAAATTCAACTGTGAACTAGTGAGGAAAGCAATTGAAAACAACCAAAGCCTAAAGATAGCAAAGGGACATCTCAGTAAGGGAAGAAAACAGATTATGGCACTGAGAAAAGAAGATGGTTCTGTAACAAGAAATAGAGGTGAAATTTTGACAAGAGTGAAAGATTTCTACTCCAAATTATATGAAAGGGATGATACATGCACTCCAGACATCATGAAAGATACCAGTACCAGAGTTCCTCCAGTCCTTCCAGCAGAAGTTGCACATGCAATCAAGAACATGAAGCGGGGAAAAGCTCCAGGAGAAGATGGAATTACTGTAGACATCATACAAGAAGCAAGTGGAGAAATCGAAACAGTACTCGCCGAAATTTTCACTCGATGCCTTAATGAAGGAAAGATTCCTGAGGATTGGAACACCGCTACAATGATCCTGCTACATAAGAAAGGTGACATTGAGGATCTCGGAAACTACAGACCTATCAGCCTCCTATCAGTAGTTTATAAAATCTTCACTAAAGTTCTTTCACACCGCTTGAAGGTAACACTGGACATGGCTCAACCGAGAGAACAAGCTGGATTCAGGAGTGGCTACAGCACAATAGATCATATGCATGTGCTGAGAGAACTAATTGAAAGAGCGAGGGAATATGAACTTCCATTGTGCATGGCTTTTATCGATTATGAAAAAGCCTTTGATTCGGTGAAACCATCAGCAGTTACAATGGCTCTGAAAACCTGCGGTATTGAAGATGCATACATTAATATTATTAATAACATCTATGAAAATGCAAGTGCAAAGATTAGGCTGTTTGAAAATACAACACACATAAAAATTGGAAAGGGAGTGAGACAAGGTGACACCATATCTCCGAAGCTCTTTAATGCCACATTGGAGGGTGTTTTTCAGTCACTGAGCTGGGAAAACAAGGGGATAAAGATTAATGGAGATTATCTAACCCACCTTCGTTTTGCTGATGACGTAGTCATTTTTGCAACTAGCCCATCAGAGTTGCAGAGTATGACCCAGGAACTTGCTGACAAGAGTAAAGAAGTGGGATTAAAAATGAACTTTCAGAAGACAAAAGTGATGTTCAATGCTTTTACAAGAAATGAAGATTTATCGATTGATGGAGAAAAGCTGGAGATAACAGGCACGTACGTTTATCTTGGACAGCAGATATCAAGTGAGGGTCACATTGATGAAGAAATTAATCGGCGTACAAAACTTGCCTGGAGAGCTTTTGGAAGAAACAGCATAATTTTCAAGAGCAATATGCCATTATGTCTTAAAAGAAAAGTGTTTGATCAATGCATCCTTCCAGTGCTTACGTATGGTGCAGAGACGTGGACCGTAACTAAAAGAGACATACAAAGGCTGCAGACAACTTAAAGTAGCATGGAGAGGTGCATACTTGGTGTAACCAGGAGAGATAAGAAGAGGAACTCGTGGATCCGAAAAATGACAAGAGTGGAAGACATCATGATCAGAGTTAAATCCCTGAAATGGCAATGGGCTGGACATACTGCCAGAAGGACAGACCATCGATGGACAGCCGAAATTTTAGATTGGATTCCAAGGGACAGGAAAAGACCCTGAAGAAGACCACATGGGAGATGGGTGGATGAAATTCGAAAGTATGCAGGAGTGACATGGTGGAGACTGGCACAAGACAGACCGTTGTGGAGGAAACTTTGGGAGACCTTCGTCCAGCAGTGGATTGATAATGGTTGACAATGATGATGATGATGATATATATATATATATAAATTAATATATATACGTAAACAAAATTACATGTTGCTTACTCTGACCGTAAACCAGTCCTTCGCTTTGCTTTTTTTTACTTTTTCTCACACAAACCCACACACGGGGTAATATGATCCTAAAGCAATTTTTTTTATCGGGAATTGATTTATATAAAATAAACACGATGTGTTACAATACATTGCTTATTCATATAATTAAAAATCGAAAATATTACCGGGCGCCCGCCCCGGTGGCGCAGTAGTCTAAACGATCGTCCGAAAAGGGGTCCGGGTTCGAATCCCGGTGAGTCATGGATGTTGTGTTTGTCTTTCGGCACTGGCTCTCTCTCTCTCTTCCCTGGAGTTAGTGGCCCTAAATTGGGGACGGGCAACTGCTTATAGCCCATTGAGTTGCTCATGGTGGTCGTTAAACCCCCAACCAAAAAAAAAAAAAAATAATACCTGTTCCAAAATGACCTTTTACTAAACAAACATGGGTAGCTGTATAAGTCCATTATTTAAAGAAAAATTCTGCGACTTTTCTTGAAGCTGAAGTCTTGAAACAAATTGGATTCCACGTCGTTTTCTATGGACAGAAGAACGAGTATATTGGAACTCACTACTTGTACCCGAAATTGCGGCAAAACTCCAATGGAACATATCTTGAAAAAATTAAATTTAGACATAACTCCACAATTTTCCCGCTGAAAAAATGTCTCTGACCAAAAAATTAAAAATTCTAACAGAGTAACTTTTTGATATCATTAATTAAACGCAGTAAACAAATATTAAAATTGGTCGTCTATTTGTATATGATCGTGAACTACAAGTACAATATTTTAGGTGACAACAGGCAAAAACTACTAATTATTTGGCGGCGGTGTGGGGCCCTGGGCGGTTACCCGGTATGCCGTACCTGGGGCCGCCACTGCCTCAAAATCATGTGATATGCTATCCACAATATCCCATCTCGCTGCAGAACCTCAAAATCAGATCCTACGACAGATGATTGAAATTTAATTGTTAATCAAACCTCAGGTATCTCAAGTAATTCTGCGAACCGCTCTTATCACCAAAAAGTTACCGTCATATTGATACGGAAAAAGCTAAAATTTCCAGTTAATATACGAACGAAACCTCCGAAAGGTTTCCTGAAAATTAAAAATTTTCCGTTAACACCTCTTAAAATGGCAATTTTTCGTTTTTTACCGGAGAAAGATTAACAGGAGTATTTCTGTCAATTCACGAATGAAAAATCCGTAAAATTAGGTATTTTTCAGTCATTTTTCGGAAAAGGTTATATACTTCGTTAATTCTCAGGGCAATTTACATGGGCTGTACGTTAAAAGAATACCATGACATTATTTAAGGATATCCACCTAGTTTCTATATTAGCTGTTTGAATTTTCAGTTTCTCAAATACAGTGAAACCTCGGTTATAGGTTTTTCTAAAAGAAGACCTTAAAAACGTATGAATGTAAAATATGTATAAACGAAATTTCAAAATGCTAAATACTGTTGTACAATTTATGGTTTAAATAAGCATAAAATGTTTTTTTAATGATTTATTTAAAGACGATCGGGTGGCGAAGGAAAAGAAAGGCGTTCTAAATTATAATATATTTTATCGCATTGCAAAAATCACAAAGCCTGTGAAAATCAAACTTTTCTTTTATCTATAAAAATTTACATTCTAGATTAAGTGAAATCCTCACAACTAAGAATCTGAGACCAGTGTTCAGTATGAAACTTATGAATCAGAGACCAGTGCTTCAGTATGGAACTCATGAATCTGAGACCAGCGCTTCAGTGTAGAACTCATGAATCAGAAACCAGTGCTTCAGTATGGAACTCATGAATCTGAGACCAGCGCTTCAGTGTAGAACTCATGAATCAGAAACCAGTGCTTCAGTATGGAACTCATAAATCAGAGACCAGTGTTTCAAATAGAAAGTTAGAAAGTTTCCGTTTTT
Source organism: Macrothele yani (assembly GCA_039090855.1). NCBI lineage: Eukaryota > Metazoa > Arthropoda > Arachnida > Araneae > Macrothelidae > Macrothele > Macrothele yani. The sequence continues at coordinate 99,649,509 of CM076993.1, forward strand.
ATGATAGTTCAGAAAAGACTACTATCTTAATTACAATTTAGAGACATTAACTTTCATGAGAAAAATGAGTAGGTTTGAATTATGGATTCAGGTTTGTGTTAAGTTTAAGCACATCATATCACAGAACTTGCCGCTGGCTTCAAACAGTCTTCAGGTTTGCAAACCGGATTGTGTATTCAAAAGATTTCACCATTTCCACATGTTAGTAGATGTCAGCTGTTTCCCTGTTTCACTTCTCAAACTGCAAATAGCTTTCGATTTCAGTTTTGACAAACAAACGAAAATTTTAAAACCGTTGTCACTGTTTTTCCTATATATTTCTCTCTCTCTCTCTCTCTCTCTTTCTCTTTTTATTCTCTTCCCTTCTCTTTCTTTTTTTACTGAAGTTAAATCAATCTAATATGTATGTTTAATTCAGTTTCGTAGTAAGTTTAATTGTTAATTTTTTTTAGAAAAACTGAAAATAAAATATGCAAAGTTAATCATTTATGACCTTTGCTACTTTAAACGTGAAAACTTCGTTAGGGTTTAGGGGGGGGGTGATCGGCCCAGTCGCCCCTGCTGGATCCGCCACTGAACGGGTCTTACTTTGAACAAAAAAGTCGTTCCTATTTTCCAAGGGTTCTTACTTTCAACAAAAAAGAAATCGTTGCGCGGAAGACTTTTATTTACAACAGAAAATTTCCCTGGACCGTTTTTTTTTAACGATTCAAATGTTATAGGTGATTTTAAATCACAAATCTCTCATTAGATCATTAAATTAAGAAAATAACTTTGTGATGGAATCGTTTATTTAGAATTGATGTACATGAGACTTTACCTCTTAACTAGATTCACCCAGTTCGTTGTCTGAAAGCGCATTCACCAACAAAAGTGTGCAAAGAATGGGCAGGTTATCTTATGACGTACCTATACAGAGGTGATGCACATGTCATGACGCCAAAATTACCGCGATAACTTCGTCGGTGAAGTTTTGCTTGGAGAGCAACTGATTACGGAGCGAGAAGGCGTCGTTCAGGGCTTTTCTTCACAATCTTCATGTGGTACTGACCTGATTGTTGCTATATCCTTCGACTTTTTCAAGGCAAAAACAGCAATCGTTCACTGTCATGGTTTCTTGGTTCTCTCCCCACCATTGGAATTTTAAATGACGAAGCAATTTTTCCCATCAATCATAAACCTTCAGCACAAGATTGCTACACTTTACCTGTCTTGATCTCCTAATTTTATTCCGTAATGCATTTTTTTCACAAAAATTGATGTATCCTGTCTTTATTTCAGCATTACATGGATTACACAAATGCAACAAAATATACCCTCCCACATATTTGCCACATTACATTACTTTGCAATCTCTGCATTTCTAAGCTAAATTCCAAGAATAATCATTTGTTTTTATGGAAGCAATGCGATGTAATAGGACAAAATACGAATTCCGTTTCTGAATTTAGAAGAAAAATTCGGTTAGGAATCACACGATTGCCTTTTAAGCATCAAAATACATGCACACGAGTGTTATTATAGGTAAGGTAGGGTAACCTACCTTACCTATTACTAAAGCGTATCATAGATAGGTCTTATAGGTCTTATTATAGGTAGGTTCGTAGGAGAGATTAATATCCTGGTCTCTCAAATTGATTACTACAGCTTTGCAAACGGACGCAAGTTTCGGCACAAAGTTAACTATTGCCGAGAAAGAGAATTTTTTTGAGTAGGTTATCATTATTCAAATAAGAGGTTGTTGTGACTACACAGTTGAATTATAGTTTACACTTGAAATTTATGATATCCACGCAGAACTACTTTTGGGTTGCCGGAAGATTAGAGCCTTAGTTTCAGTAAAAGTTTGGGTTTCTTCCAGCTATACCAAAAAAAAAAAAAAAAAAAAACGTAGTTCAAACAGAAAGGCTATTTTTACTATGCAAAAGAATTCTACTTTTAGCAGGAAGGCTGCATTGTTATACAAAACGGTTTTAGGTTCCTCATAAATTTTGATATTTTAGTTTCAGTAAAAGTTCTTTTATTGCTAAACATGAGTTCTATTTGCGACAGAAAGGTTATTATTGTTATGCAAAATAATTCTACTTCCAACATAAAAAAATACGATCAAGTAAAATTATTAGCTACTTTAAGCTTCATTAGGAAAGTTAAGATTTTAGCAAAGGATTTTTTGTTTCGATGTAGTTCCAACGGAAAGTTCATTATTACTTAGAAATTACTCCATTTTAAGCAGAAATGTTGTTTTAGTTAATCGAAAGAATTTTAGTTTTCTGTGCAATAAATTTCACAAAAACTGTTATTTTGTTGTTGATACTTAAACCTTTTTTCAAACAAAGATTGCAGTGAATATACGAACGAAAAAAAAATCATAATTTTGATTCTAACAAAAATTTCGTTATTATAAAGCAAATGGCTGTAGTTTCAACAGAAAGCTTACTATTACTTAGAAAGTACTCCACTTTAAACAGAAAAGTTATTTTTGTTACTCAAAATAATTTTTGGTTTCTATAAATTTCACAAGAACTGTTATTTTATTGTTCATATTTAAACCTTTCATCAAACAAAGATTGCAGTGGGTATTCAAAGGAAAAGAAAATGTTAGAAATTTGAAAAAGTTAGACTTCATTTGCCTGTCTTTTCCGGTTGGCTAGTAGAGAATTGAATTGTCTGATTTGTACTTTGCTGAAAATAAGGGGGCCAAACTTAGTTTTTTATTCAAAATAACAGCTAACTTTATTAAGTCAACAGATTACGCAACTATTGAGGGCAAAGGCAAACGCTTTCTAGAATTAAACAGTCTATAAAACGAAAAAAATGGGCCAATCATTGTCCGAACGACATTTTATGAAATAATGACTCACGTGAACGACAAAGTAAAAATACGTTGTTCATTTTCTGATTACTGTAGCATTAGGTCGCATTCTTTTCAATTTTCCTATAACACAGTTCAAAAGTTTTGAACAAGTAATGAAACTTTGAAATGACTCGTTAATCCAAATTAAACCCTAGAACGGTAATCTGGAAAACATCTATTTGCAGCGTCTTGGGACACAATCTGGTAAGTGAACTGTTTACTGAAGTTTTTCGAAGAAGTGGCCCAACTTCATCATGGCAGTTTGTAAAATTTGTGTTCTGGCCTTCATGACAACATTAGTAGTGCTAATGATCACGGTTTTGCAAGTATTGTATTGGTGGGAATGAAATGTCCGGCAAAAGACCAGCGCACGTGGACGGCGAGAACGGAAAAGTAGGACAATTTACCCAGGCAAAATAATCCCCCTCGGCATCGGCACATAGTTGTCATCTGTCCGCTAAAGTCATGATCCCGGAACGAAAAAATCTTGTGGCTGGGACCCGAAAAAGTCATCAATTGCACGTTGAACCTCGTTGTCTATCGTGAACTATCTCCCAGACAGGAAGTGATCCAGACGACCAAACAGATGACAGTCTGTCGGAGACAAGTCCGGGGGAATAGACAGGATGAAGCAGTACTTCATAGCCCAAGGCACTTAGTGTCAGCATCGTTCGTTGTGCGACATGAGAGCGAGCGTTGTCCTGGAGCAGAAGAACACCATGTCTGTTGACCAAAGCTGGTTGTTTCTTCAACAATTTCCAGTGCATCTGGTGTAATTCAGCACAATAACGTTCTGCAGTGATGGTTTGGCCTCTTTCCAAAGCATCACTGAATTTTTCGGGGGCTGCCGACCGAAAATGGAAGTTTTGAAATGAAATCCATCAGGACAAAATAAAAGTTAATGAAAAATAGAAGAAAAAAATTAAAGCATTGTTTTCTATTGTGAATTGGTGTCTTTTTATTAAATTAAAAGCATTTTTTCTAGTGTAAGTCGCATTTTAACAAAGAAATTAAATGTTAGGGGTATGCAAGAGTTCCCACCGCCTTCGCTAGCGGGCGCTGTAGGGGTCCAACCGGCCGGCGACCCATGCTGTCAGTTCGTACATGAAGCCAAGCATGGCGGTCGATAAAGTTCCTTTGCGGCACTGTTTCTTATTCATGTCTAATTTAGGAAAAAGTGCGAGTGAAGAATACGGTTCAATATGTCAGACGTTGGCGAAACGGTTATGGGTGAGCGGACGTGTCGAGAATGATTTGCCAGGTCTAAGAAAGGTGATCTAAGCTTGGAAGACAAGCCACGTGCAGGTAGACCGCAGGAACTCACAGACGAGGAGCTGGAATCGCTGTTGCAAGAGGATGCCACACAATCGACCACGCAACTGGCGAAACGTTTGAAAGTGGCTCAATCGACGGTGGTACGGCGTCTACAGGCCTTGCGGAAGATCCAGAAGATTGGTAAGTGGGTTCCGCATACTTTAACGGAGCGTAATATTGGTCAACTATTGGGCATCTGCATGTCGTTGCGCTGAAGAGGTTTCAAGGGAAGAATTTCTTGTGAAAGGTTGTCACCGGGGATGAAAAATGGGTCTGTTGCGACAACCCCGTATGCATGCGATCCTGGAACGACCCAGGCCACCCATCAACATCCACTTCAAAACAGGATATCCACGAAGAAAAGGTGCTGTGTGTTGTGTGTGTGGTGTGATATGCATGGACTGCTGTACTTCAAACTGTTGAAACCGGGCGAAACAATCACTGCACAACGATATAGCGATCAGTTAATGAAACTGAACGCCGCAATCCAGCAAAAACGCCCATGGACAGGTAAAGGACGCCGCTTAATCATCCTGTTATACGGTAATGCCAGATCACATGTCTGTGCCACCACGAAATCAACCCTTGAACAGTAACAATGGCAGGTTTTTCCACACCCGACTTACTCCCCGGACATTGCACCCTCAGAATTTCATCTGTTTCGCTCTATGCAACATGCCCTAGCCCAAAAAACGGTTCCCCACACTTCCAGAGGAGGAAAATTTCGTCAGTAGGTTCTTCAGCTCAAAACCTGAGCCCTTCTGTCACAGGAGCATTCATTTGTTGCCTGAAAAATGGAAAAAGGTCATTGATGCTAACGGCCATTATTTCGTTGAATAAATGTGTACTGGTTTCCTGACTGTTCCTGTATCCTTTCTCCTTAAAACGACGGAAACTTTTGCGTACCCCTAATACTTTCGGAGGGGGCCAGGGCCCCCTTGGCTCTGCTAGGGTGCGTAAATGTCCATAACGTTTTTTTCGCTATCTCTACTTCCCGAAAACGTATTTCGCCACCCCGCTGGCGCAGTGGTCTAAGCGGTGGCTTATGATCATTCGTCCGAGAAGGGTCCGGCTTCGAATCCCGTTGGGTATGGATGTTGTGTTTGTCTTACGGCACTGGCTCACTCCCTTTTTTGGAACCAGTGACCCTAAATTAGGGACGGGCGACTGCTTATAGCCCATCGAGTTGCTCACGGTGGTCGTTAAACCTTCCATAAAAAAAAACGTATTTGAAAAAACATTTTTCTCTAGCAAGCCTTTTGCTATGTTGAATGGTTTTCACATATTTTCTACTTCACTATTATTAAAAATTCGTCCGCCAGGGACGTCAGTGTATAATTCCATTTGAAAATGTTTATTCGATTCTAAAAATCCCTTAGAAAATCATTCGCTGGCAGAATACTCTTCATTATGAAGATTATTTTGCAACCATTTTCTTCTCTAAATAAAGTACAACTCTTCAGCTGAGATATAAAGTTAAACGCCTCGTATAACGTTTTCCTCAATATCTCTTCTAATTGTTCCATTGGAGAATCACTGTTTCCTCTAATATCTTTAGAGGAAACAGGAGAACTTTTTCTGCACATTCGATTGGAAAATCCTTGTTGCCTCTGATACCTTTTGCTATGAAAAACTTCTTGTGCACAGTTAGTTAATTTTCGTAGCACGCTTTTCAGATGCTGGTGGAGTAAGTAGTTATTTTTTGTTTGTGGATGTTTTATCGGTTGTAGAAGTTCGGTTAATTTTTTGAAACCGTTTCCATTCACTTTAAATAACACCGCTCACAATGTGTATTTTAAACTACGCGTGTTTTTTTTTCCTAGCATAAGTGCTGCAAGCGTGATCTCGTTTTTACTTAACTTTTAGATTTTCTAAAAATCTGTTTTGAAATATTTTTTTCCTGTCGGAAAGGATTCAAAAGACTTGTTTATTACAACCGAAAATTCCGTGGCATCTTTTTTTGTTCTTTAATTTTGGTGTTTAACGAACACCGGTCGCCCTGGTGGAGCAGTGGACTAATCAGTGGATTCTGATCATTCTTCCGAGAAGGATGCCGGTTCGAATCTCGGTGAGGCATGGATGATGTGTTTGTCTTACGGCACTGTCTCTCGCTCTCTTCCCTGGAATGAGTGGCCTTAAGTTTGGGACAAGCGACTGCTTATTGCCAATTAATTTTGGGTTACTGATCCCAGAAAAGGGATAGAGCGATCAGACAAGTACAGTACCTACTACTCGTTCGGGACTCGAACCTGACCTAATCGCTGTCGAATGGTTGGAAGCCAAGGCCTCAGTCCACTCGGCTGCGAACGCATCTACTTGATTATGAATGGCTGCACATCTCCGAAAAATGTTTGTTTGGCTGTAGCGACGGAACGCAAATTTCTGAAGTTGCATGGTGTTACGGGGGGGGGGGGGGGCGCAGTGGTCTTCCGACCATTCGGCCGAGATAGGTCCGGGTTCGAATTCTGTAAGGCATGGATATCGTATTTGTCTTACGGCACTGGCTCTCTCCCTTCCGTGGAACCAGTGGACCTAAATTAGAGACGGGCGACTGCTACGAGAAGGAAAAAGGCCCCGGGGTGGAAGCCTTTTTCTTTCTCGTAGTACTGCACTGTAAAAAATTAACTGTAGATTTTACGGTTCCGTTTTCCAGGGTGCCAACACGAAACCGTAAAATCTACAGTTTTATGCAGTGTTGAAGCAAAGCTATAGCTTTGCTCCAACACAATCAACACATTCGTTCCAGCCAAATTTTTGTGTTTTCGTGATTATTTGGACTGTGACTCGCTCCAGCCAAATTCTGTGCTGTTTTCTTCATTAAATGCAGTGTAGCTTTGCTCCAACACTGCATAAAACTGTAGATTTTACCGTTTTGTGTTGGCACCCTGGAAAACGGTTTAAAACCATAAAATCTACAGTCAATGTTTTACAGTGTGCACTACGCTCAAATCCTAGTAAAACCTGGATGCTGACTTTGTCTTACAATTCTGCTTTCACCTCGATGAGGCCTGTAACCCTTATCTGTGTGTAAGAGGTTTCTTATCGCCTTGATCGTTTCAAATCCAATTTTAAGTTTTTAAATTCAGTTCCATTCTTGCCGTATGTTTGTATTTAGAAGTCCATTGGCGGTTTAAAATAAAATCAGTATGGTTACCTCGTGTGACGTAAGTTATCTCCTTTTTTTTTTTTTTTTTTTTTTTTTTTTTTTTTTTTTGGATTGGAGGTTTAACGACCACCGTGAGCAACTCAATGGGCTATAAGCAGTCGCCCGTCCCTAATTTAGGGTCACTGTTTCCAGAGAAGGGAGAGAGCCAGTGCCGTAAGACAAACACAGCATCCATGCCTCACAGGGATTCGAACCCGGGCCCCGTTCGGACGAATGATCAGAGGCCATCGCTTAGACCACCGCGCCACAGGGGCTGCTATCGCCTTTTCGGATGAACTACAGAAAGCTAAGCATCTTAAAATTGTATTCTCTTGCCCTACAAAAAAAGAATAAGTTCCACAAAATTAAAATTGTAAGTACTGTGACAAACTTTTTACACTTTGTGGGATACAAATTTCGGCTTATCTGCATATAAGTTTTTTAAAAAAATGTGCCAAGACTGCAGGGGCTGTCTAACCGAAAGAGAAGGATATGAAATCTTCTATACTTGAATAATAGCTCAAAGTTGCGAATAATACTATTTCGTAAACAGCGAATGAACGAAATTTCCTTGCATTGCAACATACGAACGGCGGGAGTCTTGAGAGGTACGATTGACTTTCATTGTTGAAGACAATGGACTGGCATCTTTCCTAAATAAGATCTCAGGTATTTGTCTGACGAGGGCAACTTCTGAATCATGCTCCAAATGAAATAGGAATTTCACGGATAAGGTTGGAAGTGCTGAAATCATTATCATTGTTTTTTGAATATGACAATCCGATTTTTGGCGTAAATGTGACAAGGATGGTAAGTCAGATAATATCCGAAAACTTGAAAATTTTCATCTTACTGGAACGGGACTCGAACCCGCGTCTCCCAGAAAACGCCCGGGTATGCCAACCGTTTTCTGGGAGACGCGGGTTCGAGTCCCGCTCCAGGACGATGAAAATTTTCAAGTTTTCGGATATTATCTGACTTACCATCCTTGTCACATTTACGCCAAAAATCGGATTGTCATCTTCAAAATTTGTATTATATGGCGTAATCCCGTATTTCTTTCATGATTTATCTGCTTCTCCGGGCAAACACGGGATAAGATTCTTAACCTCCAGATTCGCTAAACATGAATGCCGGTTGCTTCGACTAACGAATCCTGTGATGGTTAAATTCAAATTGATCGGAAACTTGAAACTTGGTCGTTCTGGGTGGTGTAGTGGTTAGCATACCCGGGCGTTTTCTGGGAGACGCGGGTTCGAGTCCCGCTCCAGGACGATGAAAATTTTCAAGTTTTCGGATATTATCTGACTTACCATCCTTGTCACATTTACGCCAAAAATCGGATTGTCATCTTCAAAATTTGTATTATATGGCGTAATCCCGTATTTCTTTCATGATCATTGTTTTTGTTGTGTTCAACACCCTTAACAGAATATGCACAAATCTCTTGAGAAAATCTAGGATAACAACCATTCCACGACGTAATTCTGTATGAAAGCTTCCTCTCGCCGCGTAGGCTATTAAAGAGCTTAAACTTTCGCTTCTTTCTTTTCCCCCTCTCGTGACGTCATTTCTCAAACACTTACTTCAACTTGTGAGAAAAGTAATGTAGACTTGTCGTTGTGATCGAAATCATGGTTTTTGTCAAAGATAATCGAAATATGGTTTTAGATCCATTAGAAAACAGAAGATGATTTAGATACTGAACGAGCCCATGCAGAATATATCGCATTTGCAGAGAAAGAAGTTCCCCGGCGTTACTTGGAAGTCTTCATTATATCGAGAAAACTCAGGAATAGAGTATGGTTTTATACAAAATGGAGCAATAAATGAAAAATTTTCTGAAGCATTGATAAATTGCGCTCAAAAATTTCACGAGCATGCTTCTTCCCGATCATTATGACCGTTCCTGCCTCCAAGAATAGACGCGTCCCGGAGCACATAACAATCTCGTTACCGTCCGAAAGGGATTATAAGTAGAGGAAGAAGGCAGGGCATGGAAGTTCGCCTGTACAAAGCCCGTACAATGGGAAAAGGGAAGCACTTCTCGAAATTTAAACAGGGAATCATTATTGGCGTTAGGAAGGAGAGGTACCAGCATCTCAGCCGCCGCAGGCATTGTTGGTTGTTCGAGGATAGCAATAGTGAAAATGTGACGGGAACTGTCCGAAGAGGAATACCACGGCTTTCAAAAATTGGTTCTTTCCCTTTTCGGCAAAAAAAAAAAAAAAAAACATCAATGGTTGACATTCGTGGAAATGTTCGGCTCACCATCCCTAGATTGACATAAGACTACAACCAGGGCTCACAGAGAAACATTTCCGATCACGCAATGTAGTGGACGTTCTTGGGGGTGGGCTTAAGAAGTTGATGGACCGTTCATGTGCCCATATTAACCAACCAACGACTGCAGTGGACATGATATGGGAAGAATCGATTGAGCGCCTGAGAAAGAATTGCCTGATCCGACGAGTCTAGGTTCCAAAGCATGAACCTAGACTCGTCAATCAGGCGATGTGCATTCAGAAGCCAGATTGCTCATTTGGACTGAAACAGGCAATCGGTGAGCGTATCACGGTACGTGATTGTTCTCGTGGGCATCATTCGGTCCTCTTATCCCTCTTGAACACACTCCTTTCTGCAGATCCTACATAGGAACAGTTTCAGTCCAAGTGTTGCCCAATGTGGTGATCGTGCTTGCATCCAGATACATGTAGTACCGATCCGCATGACACCAGTTGTTAAAGAATATTATCAGTATATTAAGCCTGATTGTCAGAGCGAAGAATAACAATGCAATTACGAATTTATTTCAATGCTTTCTTCCGTTTCGTACCATTAAAGCGTTATCCCTTGTCTGCTATATATAATATCACGAAACTTCTGTGGGGACATGCACTTCAAAGATAGGCATTCTCTGTACTCCTTGACAACTGTGGAATATGTAGGAACCTGATCCCCCCTCCCCTACAATGTCGGCACCACATCATCATGAACCTAAAGTAGGAACATGCTTTTCAAAAATAGGTACTTATGCCTTGTGCCACTTGACAACTGTGGAATGTATGCAGGAGCTTTATCCCCCAATGTCTGCACCACATCATCATGAGACTCCTGTGGTGTAATGCCTTTCATACATAGTCAGTCTCTGTGCCACTTGACAACTGTGGAATGTGCAGGACCTTTATGCCCCCAATGTCTGCATCACATCATTATTAACCTCCTGTGGGGTCATGCTTTTCATAGATAGTCAGTCTCTGTGTCACTTGACAACTGTGGGATATGCAGGAGCTTTATCCCCCAATGTCTGCACCGCATCATCATGAACCTGCTGTGGGGTCATGCCTTTCACAGATTCAGAATTTTCCGTTAATATAGCTTATTAATGCTTGAAAATTCAGAATTTTCCGTTAATACATCTTGAAAACGGTACTTTATTGTCAATATAATAGAAAGGAATTGCGGAAAGGTTTCTGAAAATTCAGAATTTTCGGTTAACACATCTTCAAAACGGTAATTTACCACCAATATAAGAAAGGAAGGGATGTAAGGTCAGGTGATGCGTAACATCACAGCCTCTCCTTGACAAATGTCAACCCCGCCTTCTCGTGGTGCATCCTGTTCCCACTAAAGGGGCTCTGACGACCGCAAATAGCGGTATAACTATACCATCGGGATTAGAGGAAATTCTATCATACACTCACCAACCCGCTTGGCCAGCGTGGTGAGTTATGGCCAAACCCCTCCAAAATGACTCCACAACTTAAATCTTGGCCCTCAGTCTCCGGCAGCTGGAATGTACCTGGTCAAGGCAGCGGCCAGTGCGACATGAAGGCAGAGGGTGCTAAGAATCCCCGGAGGACCGGACTAGGCTGCCATTTGATGCTGACCTTGGCTACCTACAACGGACGCTCCCTATCTTCTGATTCAAGGCTTCTTGAATTGGAAGAGGAACTACAAAGGATCAAGTGGGACATCGTCGGGCTAAGTGAGGTAAGGAGAAAAGGAGAAGATCTCATTGAACTGAAAAGTGGACATCTCTTCTATTATCGTGGGACAGATACTGGCAGAACTAGTGGTGTTGGATTTATAATAAACAAGAAACTGAAGGATAAAGTGGTAGAAGTTGAAAGTTCCTCTGACAGAGCTGCACGACTCGTTATCCAACTATCGAGAAGATACCAGGCTCAGATTATTCAAACTTATGCACCCACCACAAGTCATCCTGAAGAAGAAATTGAAGAATTTTATGAGGAAATTCGTCATCTAAATAATAAAGGTAAGCAGCACTTGAAGATAATTATGGGAGATTTCAATGCAAAAATAGGGCACCGGCAACAGAATGAAACTTCAGTAGGTAAATTCGGTCACGGCAACAGAAACCAGCGTGGAAATACTCTCGTTGAGTTTGCAGAGGCCGAAGGATTTTTCATCTTGAATTCCTTTTTCAAGAAAAAGCCACACAGGAAATGGACATGGAGACATCCAATTGGGACGACAAGTGAAATTGATTTTATTATGTGTAACAAAAAATTCGTCATCGAAGACTGCAGTGTGCTGAACAAGTTCAACACAGGTAGTGACCATAGATTGGTGAGATGTAAGATGCACCTCAACACTAAACTTGAACGTGGCAAGCTCATAAGACAAACAAAATCTATTGACATAACCAACCTTAAAAAACACCATAATACCTTCAAGTTGGAACTGAAGAACAGGTTCTCTGCTTTAGAAGGCCTAACATCGGAAGAAGTGGACATCTCTGAAGTTAACAGAAAAGTAACCAAAGCTCTTATGGAAACAGCAACAAAATTAGCTGGGTCTAAGAACAAGTTGCATGTAAATAAATTATCAGGAAAAACCAAAATGTTGATGCAAAAAAGAAGAGAGATGAGGACAACTAAAGAAGATGTGACTTCTAAAGTGGAATATGCAGAGCTATGCAAGACAGCACGAAAAAGTATCACTGAAGACGTAAGGAAATTCAACTGTGAGCTAGTGAGGAAAGCAATTGAAAACAACCAAAGCCTAAAGATAGCAAAGGGACATCTCAGTAAGGGAAGAAAACAGATTATGGCTCTGAGAAAAGAAGATGGTTCTATAACAAGAAATAGAGGCGAAATTTTGACAAGAGTGAAAGATTTCTACTCCAAATTATATGAAAGGGATGATACATGTACTCCAGACATCATGAAAGGTACCAGAGTTCTTCCAGTCCTCCCAGCAGAAGTTGCTCATGCAATCAAGAACATGAAGCGGGGGAAAGCTCCAGGAGAAGATGGAATTACTATAGACATCATACAAGAAGCAAGTGGAGAAATTGTAACAGTACTCGCCCAAATTTTCACTCGATGCCTTAATGAAGGGAAGATTCCTGAGGATTGGAACAATGCTACAATGATCCTGCTACATAAAAAAGGTGACATTGAGGATCTCAGGAACTACAGACCTATCAGCCTCCTATCAGTGGTTTATAAAATCTTCACTAAAGTTCTTTCACACCGCTTGAAGGTAACACTGGACATGGCTCAACCGAGAGAACAAGCTGGATTCAGGAGTGGCTACAGCACAATAGATCATATCCACGTACTGAGAGAACTAATTGAAAGAGCGAGGGAATATGAACTTCCATTGTGCATGGCTTTTATCGATTATGAAAAAGCCTTTGATTCGGTGAAACCATCAGCAGTTACCACGGCTCTGAAATCCTGCGGTATTGAAGATGCATACATTAATATTATTAATAACATCTATGAAAATGCAAGTGCAAAGATTCGGCTGTTTGAAAATACAACACACATAAAAATTGGAAAGGGAGTGAGACAAAAGGTGACACCATATCTCCGAAGCTCTTTAATGCCACATTGGAAAATGTCTTTCAATCACTGAACTGGGAAAACAAAGGGATAAAGATTAATGGAGATTATCTAACCCACCTTCGTTTTGCTGATGACGTAGTCATTTTTGCAACTACCCCATCAGAGCTGCAGAGTATGATCCAGGAACTTGCTGACAAGAGTAAAGAAGTGGGATTAAAAATGAACTTTCAGAAGACAAAAGTGATGTTCAATGCTTTTACAAGAAATGAAGATTTATCGATTGATGGAGAACAACTGGAGATAACAGATACGTATGTTTATCTTGGACAGCAGATATCAAGTGAGGGTCACATTGATGAAGAAATTAATCGGCGTACAAAACTTGCCTGGAGAGCTTTTGGAAGAAACAGCATAATTTTCAAGAGCAATATGCCATTATGTCTTAAAAGAAAAGTGTTTGATCAATGCATCCTTCCAGTGCTTACGTATGGTGCAGAGACGTGGACCTTAACTAAAAGAGACATACAAAGGCTGCAGACAACTCAAAGCAGCATGGAGAGGTGCATGCTTGGTATAACCAGGAGAGATAAGAAGAGGAACTCGTGGATCCGAAAAATGACGAGAGTGGAAGACATCATGATCAGAGTTAAATCCCTGAAATGGCAATGGGCTGGACATACTGCCAGAAGGACAGACCATAGATGGACAGCCGAAATTTTAGATTGGATTCCAAGGGACAGGAAAAGACCCAGAAAAAGACCACATGGGAGATGGGTGGATGAAATTCGTAAATATGCGGGAGTGACATGGAGGAGACTGGCACAAGACAGACCGTTGTGGAGGAAACTTGGGGAGACCTTCGTCCAGCAGTGGATTGATAATGGTTGACAATGATGATGATGATGATAAGAAAGGAATCACGGAAAGGTTCCTAAAAATTCAGAATTTTCCGTCAATACATCTTGAAGATGGTAATTTATAGTCAATATAAGAAAGAAATTGCGGAAAGGTTTCTGAAAATTCGAAATTTTCGGTTAATACATCTTCAAAACGGTAATTTACCGTCAATATAAGAAAGCAATCGCGGAAAGGTTTCTAAAAATTCAAAATGTTCCATTAATACATCTTCAAAACGGTAATTTATCGTCAATATAAGAAAGGAATTGCGGAAAGGTTTCTGAAAATTCAGTTTTTCAAGCGTACTAAAAATCCGTGAAATTCAGAGCTTTATCCATCATTTCACGGAAGAGGTTGTATGAGAAATATGCTTCGTAATTCACAAAAGAAATCACGGAAAATGGCACGTGAATTTCAGAAACTTTTTGCAGTGTATGTACATACACTGCTGACCACCCAAAATGCAACACCAAGAAGGAAACATCCGATTGCCCTGAAATTCGCAGCATGCGTCGCCCGCGAGAGGACATGCAAACGATTACCATTGCAGGGCATATGCAAATCATATGCGCCCGGCAAGCCACCGAGAAACACTATAAGAAGGGTGCACAGAAGGCGGGGTGTAAGTAGTGGAAGTGTGTTGTGCTGCCGCACCTGTACGTGAGAAGCTTCCTAAGGCCTCGTCGCAGAATACGGCAGTCATTCCAGCACGTTTCGGAGTTCGACAGAGGACGAATAGTGGCTTATAGCGACAGCGGTTTATCGTACCGAGACATCGGCGCCCGTGTGGAACGGCATCCAGCCACAGTAAGGCGAGTATGGATTCGGTGGGTGCAGGAGGGACGGACGGACCGACGTGAGCGATTGCCGCAGCCACGGCACACCACCAAACGAGAGGACCGGCATGTCGTGCGGCAGGCATTGACGGCTCGCACCGCCACATCACGCATGTTAGCGCTGGAATTAGGGTGTGTTGTGCAACAACCTGTGTCATCACGTAGCGTTCGACGTCGTCTGCAGGGGCGGGGACTGGTCGCACGGCGCCCATTGCTCCGATTACCATTGACGTTACACCACCGGCGAGTGCAGAAACAGTGGGCCGATGAACGCCGCACTTGGACTACGGAATGGAACGACATTGTATTTTCCGACGAATCCCGCTTCTGCCTGCAACACCACGATGGTCGGATTCGCGTATGGCAGCACCGTGGCGAGGGACTGTATGACGCCTGCAATATGCATCGGTATACCGGTCCGTCGCCTGGTGTTATGATTTGGGGCGCAATTGGATATGACGCCCGCACCACTCTAGTACGCATCGCCGGTACACTCAACAGCCACCGCTACATCTCCGACGTTTTGGAGCCTGTAGTCCTCCCTTACCTGAAGGGCCTGCCAGCGGCCACGTTTCAACAAAACAATACGCGCCCGCACGTGGCACGCATCGTGCAACAATTCTGCACGGCCCATCAGGTGTCACTGCTGCCGTGACTCACCTGTTCTACCGATATGTCGCCCATCGAACACGTCTGGTAGCTGATCGGCAACCGAGTGGCCCGGCAAGCACCACCCGCGGCTACGCCTGATAAACTGTGGCAACGTGTTGAAGCAGCCTGGACCGGCATACCCCAAGCCCACATCCAAAGCCTCTTTCGTTCGATGCCGCGGCGTGTAGCGGCCGTTATTGCCAGCCATGGGGGACACACGAACTATTGATGTCTGCGTGTTCCGCAAGTCGCACGGGCCTGTAAGCTCAATCGTTTCATCTTTGTATCTGCTGTTATGTGTCCAGTAAATCTGGCTTTACTATCTCGTGTCCTTCTTGGTGTTGCATTTTAAGTGGCCAGCAGTGTATATAACAGTGGCGTATATTCTAGGCTAGCTAGGCTAGCTACGGAGCCCAGAGAATGCACAAAAAAAAAGTCAATTATAAACGGTATTAAGATATGTCGATGCTTTCGCTGCGAAAGAAACACGTGCGGATTCGCTTGTTTCAGTCAGTCTTGCGAAAGAAAGTCAATGGCATAACGCAAGCAGTTTTTCCAAGAGTCTTCGCTGTTCTGATTCGAAGACCGTACATACGTTCGCCTGCTAGCGTTTCCATGACAACATGAATGAGCGGGTGGAAGGGAATCTACCATTGCTTCTGGGGTGAGAGGAATGGAACAATACTACAAAACGTATTTCACCTTTTCTTAAAGATAATTTAAAGTCGCCGTGAGCTTAAAAAACAATCTCAAGTTCCAAAGCATTCTGTTGCTTCGAAAGATCAGTATGAATAATTTATTTTCGTAATTTGTAAAGAGTTCTCCTATAGAAAAAGAAAATTAGTGCAGACCTATTCAGAAAAATAATAAGCTCCAACAGAAGGTAAAATGACTATTTCCCCCCTATAATAGCAAAACACATTTCATCATCGCGCGATTAGAATTCTACCATATACTTTGCGTAATGTGTCTTTCTGACTCAACGGTAGCAGGCGCAGCTGCCGTTGAAGACAAACCCAGATGAACCTGGTTCGAACTCCACCAGCTGGAAAGGGAAAAAATTCGTTCACTTCATGCGTCAGTAAATAATAAAATGAATCTCTAGTGAAAGGGTTGAAAAAGTGAAAATTGAAGATTTTGCGAAATTTCTGTTTTAACAACAGGTATACTTAGATATGTTAGGTGTACAAATAAGTTTTAAGGCGTTTTTTGTGTGACGTATACCGCTAATTTACATATCCGACATTCCCCCGCGTTGTGGTCCTGTGACTTTAACTGGTCCCGAGTATAAAATGTGACGCAGAAGTTTTCCCAACAGTCAAAAGCATTGCACATCGGTAGGTGAAAGATGGTAAGAGATGCTGCATTTATTCGACACTGCAATCTTTACGAATTTCATCAAGGAAAAAGTGCTGCAAAAGCATGTTCATCGATCTGTTCTGTTCTGGGGGAGAATATTGTATCACGTGGGAGTTTTGGTTTATTCGGTTTAAAGCAGGTGATTTTGATGTTAGCGATCGAGAACGTAGCGGTGCCCCGCGGAAGGTTGCACGTGATGAACTGCAAGCATTTCTGGATGAAGATTCATCTCAAACGCAAAGAAGAACTAGCTGAACAGCTCGAGGTAACTCAACAAACCATTTCCAACCGTTTACGCGCAATGGCAGAGATTCAGAAGGAAGGAAAATGGGTGCCACATGACCTGAGCCAGAGAAGAAGGATGAACGTGTCATGAAGTGTTTGAATCTGTTGAATAAACAACACAGAAAATATTTCCTGTGGAAAATCGTTACGGGGGATGAAATGTGGATATGGTACGACAATCCCAAACGCAAAAAAAAACACTGGGTAGACCCCGGTGAAGCAACGACTTCGACACCAAAACGCAATATTCACTCCAAGGAAGTTCTGCTGCGCATCTGGTGGGATACGAAGGGTGTGCTCTATTATGAACTATTGGAACAGGGTCAAACTGTTACTGCTGACCGCTACAAGCAACAATTGCTGCGATTGAACCAGGAAATCTGTCGGAAATTTTCATTTACAGGCAAAGGATTGCATCCCGTGAAATTACTGCATGACAACGCTAGGCTGCATGTCACTAAATCGGCCGAGGAAACGTTATTGAAGCTTAATTGGAAAGTTTTGGAGCACCCGGCGCATAGTTCCGACATTGCCCCTTCAGACTATCATTTGTTTCGATCGATGCAACATGGTTTGTCTGCTGTACGGTTCCAGGCATGTGACGAAGTGCAAAACTGGGTTGACGACTTCACCGTGTCACACGACGAAGTATTGTTCTTCAAGTCTGGAATCCGTCAGCTGCCCGACCGATGGCGGAAGGTGATAGATACTGAGGGCGCATATTTTGAATCGTAAAGGTATTGTTGTTTTCTCTCAAATTACACGTTGCGTTGTCTTAAAACGCTTTAAAACTTATTTGTGCACCTAATACATGTATAAGGCTTGTTCAATAAATAGTGAGACTCTTTGGCTGGAGTGCGTTTGCGCTTACTAATTTTGTCAATGGGTGGCGCTAAGTATACAGGCGATTTAAAACTATGCATTGCAGCTTGTTTCTTATGGAAGCTGTGTAACGTGCTGGACTGATTTTATTGTCCTCTCGTAAGAGATGGATACTTTCAAAGTTGCTCAGCGTGCGGTAATTCAGTTTTGAAACCGGAGAAAACGCCACCAAGCGAAATTCACAGACGAATGAAGGCGGTGTATGGGCCTGCTTGTCTTCCCCACAGTACTGTAGTGCGGTGGTGCCAGCATTGTAGTGGTGGGCGAACAAGCACTGAAGACCAGCCGAGATCAGGAGTACCACGTCGTGCTGTTTCAGTGACGGAAATTGAACGTGTGAATGCTGCAGTAAACCCCAACCGACGAATCACGATCCGAGAACGTCGCTCCGGTGGCGTAGTGGTCAAAGCGCTGGCTCCTGACCAGTCGTCCGCTGGGGGTCCGGTTTTGTGTTCCAGTGAGGCATGGATGATGCGCAGTGTGGTCTAAGTGATGGCTTCTGATCATTCGTCCGAAAGGGGTCCGGGGTCGAATCGGTGAGGCATGGATGTTGTGTTTGTCTTACGGCACTGGCTCACTCTCTTCCCTGGAACCAGTGACCCTAAATTAGGGACGGGTGACTGCTTATACCCCATTGAGTTGCTCACAGTGGTCGTTAAACCTTCAAAAAAAAAGAAGAAGAAAGGAATGGATGTTGTGTTCGTTTCACGGCACTGCTTCTCTCCCTTCTATAACGAAGTAAATTTCTCCGTCATTTTTGTCCACGCCGGGGTTCCAACCCGGGTCCCCTCATTCCGGAATAAACCACTCTACCAATTGAGCTACGCGGACGTTCGTGTCGCTGCTATCTGCCTTTATGTCGTGTGCGTCCTGCTGGGCAGGCACGTCACATCTCCCCCTCCCCCGAAAGAGGGCCGGGGGCATGGCACACGGGTCAGCCGTGACCATGAATCTTTGAAAGCAGCCATCCTCTGTATAACGTGCACTTGAGAACTCCCAGTCAATCTGGTGTGTGGAATGCAACATGACACATTTTTATTTTTCGAAGCGCTGGAGAAGAGATTCTCTTATTTTTCCTATCTCGCGGTGTGGAAATAACATCACACCATTGCGAGATCTTGAACGGTCGGGTCATCCGGAAAGTTCGGGCGTCATTACAACGAAGTAAATTTCTCCGTCATTTTTATCCACACCAGGGCTCGAACCCGGGTCCCCTCATTCCGGAATTAGTCACTCTACCAACTGAGCTACGCGGACGTTCGTTCTGACTGCTATCTGCCTTTTTGTAGTGTGCGTCCTGCTGGCAGGTACGTCACACTTCCCTGGAATCAGTGGCCCTAAATCAGGGACGGGCGACTGCCTGTAGCCTATTGAGTTGCTCGCGATGGTCGTTAAACCTCCAATAAAAAAAAATGGATGTTGTGTTTGTTTCACGGCACATCCTCTCTCCCTTCCCTGGAACTAGTGGCGCTAAATTAGGGACGGGCGACTGCTTATAGCCCATTGAGTTGCTCACGGTGGTCGTTAGACCTCCAATGAACAAAAAAAAAAGATCCTAGGGGAACAGGCGAACAGTGCAGGTGTGAGCATCAGAACTGTTAATATGATCATGCATTCGCATCTAGAATATCGTAAGGTCTGCGCCACGTAGGCACCGAAACATCTGTCCTGTGAACAGATGAGTCAACGAATGGAACTATCGTTACAGCATTTGTTCCTCTACCATGAAGAAGATTATTGCTGGCTGCAAAAGCTGGTGTTATCATTTCGAGCCAGAGACAGAGCAAGCAGTGGAAAGATGCATCATCGCCACCGCCGAGAAAATCACTGTCCACCATTTCCACAAGCATGGCCTTCTTAAGAGGTGGGCCAACGGGGCCGGTGCCCAGGGCCTCCACCTTAACTGGGACCCCGACGTCCCAAGAGTCTAATGGGTTTACAAAAAGTCAAACTCTTTGACCACGCACTAGCAGTAGGGGTTTTTTTTATTTAAAGAAAAGAAAAAACACCAATCCAAAAAGTTTGAAGTTGAAGAAGCGTATATTGTAAAGTACGACTTCCACGCACAAAAGTGCGGAAGGATACATTGACATTTAATGACTTGAGCGTGTGGTGAGTGATGAGGAGAGTTGCGAGAGAGATATCGAAGGAGGAGGACATGGCGAGCTTTGGCTAAGACAACAAGTTCAGTTTGTAACGCGGAGTGTATTCCAGTTTATGTTTTTGTGTAACGAAATAAATGTTTTGTGTTGTGATCGAGTGTCTGTGATGTTACAGACGAAAGATAGAATCGGAGGCACTGGTGAGATTCGAACTCACGATCTCCTGTCCCTTATGCGTCATAACTTGCGTAAATATGGTTCTATTTCTATGAAATTTTAGTATGTGGTAGGAGACCACTGGGAACGAACCCTATTAAAATGGGATTAATGGGGTCAAAGGTCACGACATAGGAGCGAGATCCATTGCATTGCCTTTATGCATCATAACTTGGGTAAATATGGTTCGATTACAATGAAATTTTAGTATGTGGTAGGGGACCACTTGGGGACAAACCCTATTAAAAACGGGTGACGTGGGGTCAAAGGGCAGGGCATAGGAGCGGGATGCATTCCATTGTCCTTATGCGTTATAACTTATGTAAAAATAGTTCGATTGAGACAAAACTTTACCATGTTGTTCCGGAAGTATACTTTACCGGTTCTGTACTCGTAGCTTCGATTTTCCGAGGAGGCAGGAGTAAAGTTAGGTGTTAAGGTGGATCTTTTGTGACAAAATAAGAAACAAAGAAAGCCAACCTCCCTCTTGATCCGGGGTGTGTGTAAGTCTTGAGCCTCGAGGGCCATGAGGGCAACGCTCAAATCGCATTTTCTTCCTTTTAAATAGTCATTTATATTGTCCACACAAAGAAGTGCACGTATGTTTACCACTAGGGTTTACCCACCTAGGCTACTTATGCATACTCGTAAATTCTTTCAATCGTCGCTGTTTAAACAAATAACAATGACGGGTCTTCCATATCGGCATTTCTGTCCGGTGCGTCATATTGTCTGGAAAAGGGTGCTGGTTGGTTCATTTCTTTCTTCTGTTTTAATTTAATTTTCGTTGAATAATTTGTAGAATGGGGAAGAAACATTAAATCTTTCAGCACCCATTTTCTTGTAATTTGCTAAGCAACAAAATGTGAATGCATTTCCTCAGGGCCGGATGGAGCTCTTGCGGGGCTCAGAGCTAAATTTCATTGTGGGCACTAAAATATAAATCTCGTATTTTAATAAAATCGTTTCTGAAAATTATCGTTCGTGAGGAAGACACACGAACACTACCGTAAAGACAAAACGATTATCTCACAGAAGTATTTGCTTTAAGCTTAAGAAAAAGACCATAATACGGACTAAAAGTTCAGAGAGGGTGACAGAGAGAGAGAGAGAGAGAGAGAAATAGTGAGAGGAGGGGAAGAGAGAGAGACAGGAAGAGAGAAAGAGAGAAAGGGAGGAAGAGAGATAGAGAAAGAGAGAAAATGAGAGAGAGAGAGAGAGAGAGAGAGAGAGAGAAAGTAAAAAGTGTTAAAATCTACGATTTTCTTTCCCGGGAGAAGAGGTTTATTTTGCATTGTGACTCTTATAACAGCTTATTCACAAAATGATAAAAAGATACCTGCTTAGCGAATATTTTCTCATTGTGACTATTTTTGTATAGGAAATATAATTAGGATCCCTCTAAAATAAATTGTTATAAACAGTTTTTTTTCCTGATACATGTTTAGTGATTGATTTTTAATGCACAGTGGAGTAACTGACAAATTAGTGACATTCTAAACTTTTATAGGCGTTCATATATGAAAGTTGCCTTTTTTTTTTATTTCTATATATATATATATATATATATATATATATATATTTTTTTTTTTTTACCTTAAATTTAAATATCAGGTTTTCACACAATTGTTGGATATATAAAAGTAGGTGACCACAAAATGATGAAATTTAATTTGCTATTTCATGAATGCGGAAAAGATTAAGGTGGTTACAAAAATCATTTCGAATCTGCAAATGTCAGTGTCCGTACCACGAACAGGGGGGATAACGTATTCAAAAATGGGGAGAGCGGAAGCAAACAAAAAAACTTCCAAAAATATATTTTTAAGGGCCTTTCGCCCCAAAAAGTTTACAAAAAAAATGTAGTTAAATTTTTTTTACCGAAAATTATATTGTTTTCTAAACTGCGGGGTCCCCCAAAAGGCGCGGGTCCCGGGGCGACCGGCCCGGTCGCCCCTATGGTTCAGCCAGCCCTGCATTTCCTACACTTTATGGAATTCTACAATTTCTGTCATGTAGCATTCATTCAAGTGGTATTTAAAAAGTTTCTGGATATTGAATGTTTCTTCTCATAGGGATAACATGGTGATGGTGGTGTATATAATAATTCTCATACGTTCTATATGCAGGGTGTCTCAAAAATACACGACGAAACTGCAGGAATGAGTTCCTCATAGGTAGATAAGAAAAAAAGTTTATATCAACGTAGGTCCGGAAATGCTTGGCTTCCTAGTTATGAAGGGCTGTCTGCGACACTTAAGTGTTCACATTACCTGACTCCCGCAGGTGAAAACCTTCATCACAAGGTAATGACAGAATCTGGTGGTTTTTCTTTCCGACCATGTACTCAAATCAGGAGCAATCGGATATGCACTTTATGTACGGTTTGGCGGATGGCATTTTTCTGGAGGCTAGTCGTTTGTAGCACGAAAGCTTCCCAAGACAAAAATGTCCAGTCAGGAAAACTTTTGAAGGTATCTATCGCCGCCTTTGTGCACACGAGACCTTTACATCTCGTGCTGCCGACAGAGGACGGCCAAGATCTACGACTCCTGAAGCAGAGGCGGAGATGTGCATGCGACTCCTGGAATCAGCACACGCAGATTAGCAATGCAACTTCCTGTTCATCGTTTGACTATTTGGAGAGTGTTGCGAGAAGAACACCTGTATCCGTACCATCTGCAACGGGAACAGGCCTTGTCACCAG
Source organism: Macrothele yani (assembly GCA_039090855.1). Lineage (NCBI taxonomy): Eukaryota > Metazoa > Arthropoda > Arachnida > Araneae > Macrothelidae > Macrothele > Macrothele yani. The sequence continues at coordinate 99,672,576 of CM076993.1, forward strand.
CAGATTACCTTGCGCGAGTAATGTTCTGCCAGTGGTTCTTGCAACAGTGTGGTACAACTCCTAACTTTCCTGCCTTAGTGATATTCACCGATGAAGCACAGTTCACACGCGACGGAATCATAAACTTTCACAATCAGCATGTATGGGCCGAAGAAAACCCACATGCAATACTTCCATGACGTCACCAACAACGGTTCAGCCTAAACATCTGGTTGGGTGTTTTTGGTGATAAGTTATTTGGGGCCCGTGTACTTCCCAACAAACTCGCGGGATGGGCATACCACACCATTCTGGAAAACAACATTCCTGATTTCTTGAACGACACCCTACTGATCATTCGTCAACAAGCACACTTTATGCAAGATGGCGCTCCCGCACATTTTAGCCACCTAGCTCGCAATTACTTCAATCGAAAGTTCCCTAGTCGGTGGATAGGTAGAGGTGGACCAACTGCCTGGCCTCCACGCTCACCAGATTTAAACCCTCTAGATTTCTTCTTGTGGGACCGTTTAAAATCACTGGTGTATTCGACTCCAGTAGCAGATGTGGAAACTCACCGCAATCCAATTGCGGCTGGTTGTGAAACAATACGACACATGACAGGAATTTGGCAGCGTGTTCGCGAGTCCGTGAGACATCGATGTGAGGCCTGTATTGAGGCAGAAGGCGGACATTTTGAACAATTACTATAAGGTAATGTGAACAGTTAAGTGTCATAGACATAACTCGGAAACCAAGCATTTCCGGACCTATGTTGACATAAACTTTTTCTTATCTACCTATGAGGAACTTATTCCTGCAGTTTTGCTGTGTGTTTTTGCGACACCATGTATATCCATACGTTGTAAATAATGTGAACAAAAAAATAACCACATATTGTCATAATACCATATGCTGTATATGTTCTGTTACAGTGGCGGTTCTAGACAAAAAAAATTTGGGAAGGGAGCACAATTCCTGTACATTCCCGTAGTTAATCAAAATTAATATATAACCCCCCCCAAACGATTTTATTTTGGGGGCTGAGCCCCTGTCTAGAACCACCACTGATTCTGTATATGTAAGATCAGGGGCCCCGAATGTTAGACCTATGAGAAAATGTCCTTTGCGTGGTAACTGCCGTATGTCGGCAGCATACGACAGTTACCACGCAAACGACATTGTGGCCTTTCACTGGGAAGCCTTTCAACATCCGAGATATAGTCCTGAAATATCCCTCAGCGATTTTCCCATTTTTAGACCTATGAAATAAAATTCTGAAAAGCAAACGTTTCACTTCGGATGATCAGGTGCGTGAAGCTGTAGATAACTGGTTGCAGCAGGAATACAAGGATTTGTGCAAATATGGGACAGCTGTCTAAATGCTGGTGGCGATTATCTTTAGGCATGCCATGTTTTGACACTTTGAGGCAGAAAGTCTCACTACTCATTGAACAACACTTATACACTATATTGACAAAAGTCACCGGACACCTAGAAGAGAAACACAATATGGCATTTATTGACATACATTAGTACGGTGTCGGTCCACTTTTAGATTTAATGCATGCACTGACCCTTCGAAGCTCGAAGTGGTTGGGTTTTGAGCTCCGTTATTTTCGTTGCTATAAGGTGTTTATTGAGTGCTTTAGTTTCTGTGGTTGCGTGTATCTTCAAGTTGAAGTTCTACGCTTTACGTTCGTGTATCTCTCAGGTTGGTGAGTGCCATATTTTTTCATTATTCACTGTTTTATTTTTCAACCAAGCTGATCTTTTTTCGTTAAAGTCTCGCCATTGCTTCGATGGCGGAGGCAGACAAGGGTGACGCCCACATCCTTATCTTGGCAGATCAGCCAGCTTCCTCTTCTTCTACCATTCAGCTTAATGAGGTGGCTCCCGAGCGTCATTGCGACGTCATGGACACCTCTTCTTCTCCAGCTATTACTCCCACCAAGTGCGGTGGTGCCAAGTCTCCTATCTACATCTCAGCAGATGATGACGTATCAGTTATCAGCAATACTGAGCTCATAGCTTCTACTTCTCATCAACTTTCTGATTCGCCCTCACTGCTAGGAGCCGCTTCATCGAATTCTCGACCCATGTCTGCCCAAGCGTCCTATGCTTCTGCAACTTCTGGGGTCCTCACACCCCCAGTTTCATCTGCTATGCCTTTTCCTGAATCCTATGTCACTGTCGTCGGTTCTACTGCTACAATTGACATACCAGAGGATTCCCGAGCTGGTCACCTTTTTTCCTCCACTATGGAACGGGGCGTCTATTTTGATGCGCTTCCCGACACTAAGCTGTGGCAATATAGCCGAGCCCTCAAAACTATCTTACCAAAGGATGCAATAGGCTTTATAGCTCGAAAACCCAGATCTGTCTTGGTCTATTTTAAGGATAAAGCGCATGCTGACCAGGTCCTTACGGAAGGTCTAACCATCAATGACGTGCATCTGTTAGCACAACCGGTTGCGCACCGCCCGGTGCAGGTGACCTACCCCGTACCACCAGAAGTATCCGACGCTGCACTTTGCACCTTGCTCAGCAGGTACGGCAGAGTTGTTGGCTCCATAACAACTCTCTCTGCGGCTCCCAGAGACCCTGAAGACAAATCGATTCGAGGTTTTCGCCGCACTGCTCGAGTCCTCTTTTCGTCTGATGCTCAGCTGAAAGCGGTTCCGAATGTTTTGCACATCCGCTGTGGACAGCAACGCCGAAGAGTTGAGATAATCACTTCACAGTATTGTACTATATGTCAGAGCGAAAGTCACATAAGGGCTCAGTGCCCACGTGCCTCCCTGCAAACAGCTCCACACACTACATCTTCTTCTACTTTGTCCACCAACGCTTCACAGACTTCTTCCTATTCAAGGAAAGTCGCGGGATCAAGATCTTCCAAAAGTCAGCTTACTGCCATTGGTCAACAAACGACTTTGATGCCTCCACCTCCTGCTGATCCTAAGAATTTTCCCAGGCTTCCAAAATCGACTCCCCCTTGTACTTTTACAACCACTGCTGATGTACATGTTGACCACTCCTCAGCTTTTACCGTTGGCTCCATGACACGAGTCACAGGTAACGCTTCGGGTTCAGACTCTCCAGACGATCATGAAGCTTTGGTGGTTGCTGGAAAACGCAGTGGTGCTACTCGCCCCAAGACGAAGAAGTCAAAGACTCTGGCGTCCCGAAGATCATCTCGCTCTTCTACCCGCTCATCCACTCGCTCCGTCAGCTCTCGACGACCGTTCTCCAGGTAGCCTCTACACACTTCCTCTGAGACAGCATGTGAGGGTGCCTTTCCCTCACTAGAAGAATTCACAACTTTTCTTGCTGAAAATGCTTTCCCTGCTGAGCCTCTGCCATACGAGGACGTGCTGGATTGCCTTTTAGGGTCCTCTAGCCCTTCCTCAGCACGCACTTCCATTCAGCAGTATGAAGCAGCTCTTCCACAAGTGCTGGTTCAATTACACTCACTTGAAAACACTCTTCGGCGCACTGCGGACGAGGTCCCGTGGAGTGCTTGTTTTCTCCGTCGACTCCACTCCATCACTACAGCCAGTCAATTCCTACTGCATCCCACAACTAACCTAGACATTCAAGGTGGTTTCACTTAATTGTCGCGGTTTTGCGACACCTCTTGCGAATGCGCTGGTACGAGAGGATCTTGCTCCGCTGAATGCTGATATATTACTTCTGCAGGAAACAAACTGTACTTCCACCACTCAATTTCATCAATGGCGCCAGTGGGATCATACTTTCCATCACGCCTACAGCCAACTGTCGCGTGGTGGCATGGCAGTTGGTGTTCACTCACGTTTTCGTTCAACTCTTTCCTCCTTCTCAGTGAAAAACTTATGTCGAGACTTATTACAACGAGTCTCTTTCACCGTCGCAGCTGAAAAATTTCATGTATTCAACATTTATGTTCCTTGCACTCCTACTCACGTGCCAGAGCTGTTTGCAAAACTTCGACGGGCTCTGTCACGTATTCCCATCACCGACCGGGTACTTATCGGAGGTGACTACAATTGCACTCTACATCCCCTAACTGATCGCTCTTCTTCTTCCAGAGAACACCGTACGGAAGTAGTACATCTCTTACAGTCTATCACTTCAGACTTCTCACTCGTAGATGTTCAACGCCATTTGTCACCAACCCAGACTACACATACATGGCGTGCACCAAGAGCCATTGATCCTCCTACAGCAAGATTGGATCGCTTTTATGCAACTTCTCTTCTTCTACCAGTAATATCAGATTCATGCTGTACACCCACAGCTTCCTCGGATCATTGCGCCATTGCCATAACAGTTTTTGCTACTTCAACACAGCCACGTACAATCCGGCCTTGGACTTTTGACGACACTCTTTTAGATGACTCAGCCTTCTGCTCATCGGTGCGAGATTTTCTTGCGGATTGGCGTACAAGGCTTCATTCTGCACCGTGCCCCCTCAACGTTTGGTTGGAAGTAAAACGCCACCTCATACTACTGGTACGAAACCTGTCATACTCGATCATGACACAACGGACGATGCGACTTGATCATACTAGGCAAATGCTTTCTTTGCTCAATCTTGCTGATCCCCTATTTCAAGTCTACAAGGCAGAATTACATTCACTTTTGGTGCCACTTGCAAAACAAGCCCTTCAACGCCTTAAACTACAACACCTGAAACCTGATGCTTGTTCGTACGAATTCCTTACGTCACTTGAGTCAACTCGCCGATCCTCTTCTGTTCTACAGCACCTTCGTCTTCCAACTGGAGTAGTTTCATCCGAACCAGTTCCAATTTGTTCTATGGTACGTAATTACTACATTTCAAAATTTTGTGAAACTCCTCCTCCCTCCCCTACGGCTTCTTCTCTTCTGTTCTCTTCTTTGCCTCAGGTCCCTTCTCATCTTTCAGCCAGCCTCCTCCATCCTCCCACTTTAACTGAGCTCTCTGACACTTTCTCGTCCCTCAACCCCCGGGCTTCACCTGGCCCGGACGGTCTCCCTGTTTCTTTCTATAAGGCTTTTCTTCCTGCCCTCCTTCCATTTCTCCTCTGTGCCTTTTCTACTGCCATGCATCTTACATCTCTTCCAAGGAGTTTCACGCTCGCACATGTTGTACTTTTCCCCAAGAAGGGTGATCCGCTTGACTTGGGGAATTGGCGTCCCATCTCACTCTTAAATACTGATTATAAACTCTATACTAAATTTCTGTCCCGCCGGCTTAACCCCATACTCCCTCATATTCTCTCCACTAATCAAACCTATACTGTACCCGGGCGCTCCATCTCCCATAATATTCAGCTTCTTAATGATCTAATTCACCTCGCCCGCTCTCGCTCAGAACCCCTTGCTCTTCTTTCCCTCGATCAACGCTCAGCGTTCGATAATATTTCTCATGATTACCTTCTTGCTACATTACTAAATTTCGGCTTTCCTCCTTCCTTTGCTTCTCTTCTCATCTCCCTCTACCGGGACGCAGTTTTCCACGTCAAGCTGCTCAACCTTCTCACAGCTCCCATACCCTTTCGTCGCGGCGTGCGTCAGGGTTGCCCCTTATCCGGGCAGCTCTTCGCCCTCGCAATAGAACCTTTTTTACGCGCAGTCCATCGATCCTTCTTTGCTTCACTACCACCGGTGGTAGCCAGCACACGTCATCATGTTGCTACCTATGTTGCCTACGCCGACGATATTACATTCTGCATTTGGCAAGACTCACAATTTCACGATCTCCACAATCTCTACAATACCTACGCCTCATGTTCTGGAGCAGCGCTAAACACAACGAAAAGCACAGGCCTATGGACCGGTTCGTGGGCTAACCGCACTGACTCTCCTTGGGGAGCAGAGTGGTCCAACACCTCTCAACGATTCCTAGGAGTCCACCTTGGAAAACCAGCAACTGCTTCACTCGTCACCTGGATGACTCTCCGGCCACGCCTACATCGCTCGGTCGCAATCTGGCGGCGCGCACAATTCTACACCTCCATCTTTCAAAGAGCACGTATAACGCACACTTACCTGCTTTCAATGTGCACGTATTCCTGGTTGGCTTCGAAGCAACCAGCACTACGTCTTCTTGAACTCACCCGCTGTCAAACTCAGGTTATCTGGCCCGGCTATCACTGGGTCGGAGCACCTCAACTCAGCCTGTCTCCTTCCAACGGAGGCATTAGTCTACCCGACGTCAGATCCTATTACAAGGCTTATCGTGTGTCTACGTTTTTACGATCACTTGCGGCACCTGCTCCCTCTGCAGTTGCTGCTCGTGATGTCATAGTCTCTCCGCATAACCCACGCTTTACTCTCCTTTCGTTCTTACTCATGGACCACTGTCCCCTTCTCACACTTTTCCCTCCTGTCTACAAAAAGGCTATCTCCTTTCTTCGTTCCCTCCCTCTTTCTCGCTCTCTCCCTGCCTCCACAAATGACCTACTTTCCGAACCTCTTTTTTTTCTTCTCTGCTACACCCTCCCCATCTCCCATGTTTTGCTTTTCCTTCATGGCTCCGAGCTGGAGTCGTTACTGTCAGCGATCTTGTTAACACCGATCTTTCCTGGCTCCCCTTCTCTTCTCTACCCTCTGCTCTCCGTTTCAATGCCAACGCTCACTTTGTTCACAACTCTCTTATTTCTACTATAATCTCCCTGTTCCCTGAGCTTGCTACTCCCTCAGGTCTAATTTCTGTTCACTCTGCCTCTCTCCTTCTCCCATTTTTTCTGTCGTCCATTGGTCCACCTCTTCCTCTTGTCTCTTTCTCAACAGCTGATCTCTACCGTTTTCTCTCTCGCTCTTCCGCACCTCTTCCCATTTCTGGAATTCCACTTTCTTCTACCTCCGCAGTGTGGTCCGCTGCGCTTTCCCCACTTTCAGCACCCCTTGAAGTCAATTCACATTGGCTTTTCTTACACAACCGCCTCCCTGTGCCGTCGATTTTACATCGCATGACCATTTTATCTTCACCCTCCTGTCCGTATTGTGGCGAGGAGGCTGACGTCCAGCATGTCCTCATGTATTGCACAGTATTATTGCCAATACTCCATCTCGCTTTCACGCCAGCGCAACGATCCTGTGAGACCGTCCTCACCTTCAGCGCCTACCGAACACTACTTCTGAACTCTTCTCGCCCTATTCACCTTCCGGCAGTCTGCTCCTACATCTTCGTGCTTGTAAAACATATAATTCACGTGTATCATCTTCAGCGTCCCCCCGAAGCTTCTACTGACATAAATAAAGTCAGTACTGCGTTACTTTGTCATTTTCGAAATCGCCTACTCTCCCGCCTTCGACTAGAACTTACCACTGCAGTTGCACGCTGCAGTGAACCACAGTTCTTATCAACTTGGTCACCAGCAACCACTTGGTTTGCAGGGTCGCCCACAACGCTTCACCTTACAGTCGGAACTTTTGTTTCACCTACCTCCTGATATATACAATTTTTGCCATGCTGACTTGTCTTCAATCTCTGCTTCATCAGAGACTATTTTTTGTCTTTTCCGACAAATTATCATACATAAACTGTATTCTCTCACCACTATATTGAGCTTTGTGAATAGGTCGTTGCGTCAGCTACAAGCACCTGTAAATCTTCTTTTCATATGTCATTTTGAGACGATTTTTCTATACACATTTCCTGTTTTTTTTTCTTGCTTCGCAACTGAGTGCACTCTTGTTCCTCAACATTCACTGTACTATATTATTTGTACTCTCTATTTTATCAGAATTTTTTTGTTTGTCTCACTATTGTACATCACTTTTAGTAGATCAATTATTGTATAGAATCCTATGAATTGTTCAAAGCATGAGCTACTTATAATTGTCAATTTCTTTTCACGCTTTTTTAAGCCACTGTTCTCATCCTCTTCACATGTATCATTTCGTGTATAACTCATGTGTAAATTTTTTTGTTTTTCATTACTCATCTTGCTGAATTATGTATTCTCTCTGCGATGTCAGAGACTATTTCTTTTTACCACCTCTGACAAACCAATATATATAAATTGTAACTTCTCATTGTACAGAATCATGTATATAGGTCGTTTCACGAACCACAGACATCTGTAAACTTTGTCGTTTTTACAGTATATTCTTATCTTCAATTCCTGATTCAACAGTGTAATTTTACTTTTCAACTGTGTAAATTTGTGTTCTCCAATACTCACTGTGATGAGTTGTGTCTTCTCTCTGTATTTTCAGACATTATTTTTTCTTTTGTATTCTCAGGAAAATTATTGTATATAACTATTTTTCATATCACCGTTGTATGTAACATGTAGTACCGCGAGCCACATTCATCTGTAAATTTTTCATCATCTGTCTTTCGAACTTTCGATTTCATGTTTGTCCCTTGATCACCTGCAACCTCCTGGTTTTCCAGGTCACCCACAATGTATCACCTTTCGGTCAGAACTTTTTTTTTTTCGTCAATATTGTGTAAAATTTATACTCTATAGTGCTCATCATTCTGGATTGATTTTACTCTCTGTATTACCAGAGATTCATATTGCCTCGCCAGATTTCTACTGCACTTAACTGTTGTCATGCAAACGTTGCACCGAATCCTGTGATTAACGTAGCGCAAGCTGCACATTCTGTTAATTTCTCATCACCTGTCTTTTGAATCTATGTCTGCAAGCTCGAATTCTATATTATTCCTTGCATCAATACTGTGCAAAATTAATATTGTATAGCGCTCTTCAAGCTGAATTGTTCCTATTCTTTGCTTTGTCAGAGACTTTTGTTGCCTCACCAGACACTCGAGTGTAATTAACTGTTTTTTTACTATCATCAATGTACAGAACCGTGTAAATAAGCAGTAGCGTAAGCTACAAGCATCTGTAAATATTTTTTTGTCATACATTATTTGAGATGATTTATTCAAGCACATCTCCTGTATCTTTCTTCTAATAAATACTGTGTGAAAACTGACCCTTCGAGACAAGCTTTCGACAAGAATTTGGAACACAGCAATAGGTATGCGCTTCCATTCAGTACATAATGCTGACGCTAACTATTGCTTAGTAGTAGGCCTTGGTTTCAAACTTCTTATGCGGCGCTCTAATTTATCCCGTAGGTGCTCTATGGGATTAAGATCAGGGCTTTGTGCTGGCCAGTCCACACACGATACGGAATGATCGTCAAACTGCGCCGTAACAGTCCTTGCTTTATAGCTCGGTGCATTATCCGGTTGGTACCAGCAATGCTCGGTTCCATAGTATTGCCACAGAGCGGGTAGGGCATAATTGTCCAGAATATCGAGGTAGACGGGCTGGTTAACAGGTTTGTCCATGATAACCAATGGGCCGGGACCATACCACGAAAAATACTCCTACACGAGTACAGTGCCAGCTCCAAACTTGACCGTAGGAACAGTACACTGTAGTAAATAGCGTTCCCTCGACTGCCACCATACCCACACACGGCCATCAGACTGATGTATCGTGTATCTGGATTCATCAGTCCATAGGAGCCGTTTCCATTGATCTACAGTACACGATAAATGTTCTTTACACCATGCTAAACGGCGAGTAGCATTCCGAGTGGAGATGAAAGGCTTATGAGCAGCCGCACAACCATGGTAACCCATGGAATGAAGTTCTCTGCGAATGGTACGTGTACAAACTGAGGTTCCAGCATTTTTACTCACCTGTACACTGAGGTTCCAGCATTTTTACTCACCTGTACACTGAGGTTCCAGCATTTTTACTCGCCTGTACACTGAGGTCTTGTGCAGTACGCCATCGATTAGCTTTAACGACTCTCCTGAGGGTTCGACGTCCTCTATCACTGATTTTCTTTGGTCTGCCGGTTCGTTTTGCTGCTTCAAGCACGCCATGCGTCTTCCACTTATTCAGTACATCCAAAACAGTTGACAGGGAATGTTTAAACGCCTCTCGGTTTTTCTTAAATACAACCCACTAATATAACACCCAACAATCTTTCCTTTCTCAAAGTCAGTTCTATCCCGCTGTGACATTTTCACTCAACCTCACAGTGCGATATGATCGCGGTCAGCTTCACGCTTGTTTTTATACCGTTTGCAGCTGTACCGCGCATCTTAACTAACGCAGCGGATCTGTTCATTTGCTTTTGAAGGGGTGTCCGGTGACTTTTGTCAATATAGTGTATATGGTAAAACCAGAAACGCACTTTTCTGAAATAAACGGAATTACAGATTACGGAAAATCTGGCAAAATATTCAAGGTACGTCGTAAAAGAAACAGAAACTTATAAAACCTGAAATTTCGTTAAAAGACGTACACCTACCGGCAAATTTGCTGCACGTTATTTTCGGGAATTTTCCGTGAATTCACACCACTTATTTTTCATAGTATTGCAAAGAATTGAAGAAGAAATGAGTTTACTAAAGATCATAAGAAAAAGAAAACATTACTGGATAGGACCTGTGTTAAGAGGAAACAGCCTGTTGAAAAGAATGATAGAAGGGAAAATTGAAGGAAAGCGACCAAAAGAAAGAAGACGACTAATGATGTTTGATGATACATATAATGGGCACAGGAGGCTATCAAGAAATGAAGGAGAAAGCAAGGGACAGAGGGCACTGGAAGAAGAGAACTTGCTGAGATACCGTTGGACCTGTAAAGATACAGAACACTAATGATGATGATTTTGTACAGTGGATGTGCGCATGTCTTAAATAAAACGATCAGATTTAGAAATGTATTAATCAATAGAGGATGCCTTTGTCAGTACTGAATTTGTTTTCTATTACAAGTCATAGCTACAATGAATTCCTTTTCAAAGATCACTGGTGCTTTTCGAATTTATTTTAATTCCCTGTGGGACAATTATTTAGTAAGTTAAGTAAGTTACTGAATGCACTGTCCCGTACCGCCAGTATGCTTTGTTTCACGGGGACTAAGAAACTCACTAGGTTCTTTATTGAAATATTGCAATAGTTGTCCTGCTTTGAGACGCCGGTTTGGATCCTGGCCACCCCCGTGGTCCAGAGACCAACCCAAGAGGTCTCTGCAAGTCTACGACCTGGATCACCGTGGTCTGGTTCCCGCTCTGTCTGGCGGGATAGGTCGTGAAATTCTGAGGGTTGACTGGGAGATTACCTACCCCTCGAACTATCTTTTTTATTTTTGGGGAGCCATGTCCCTTTATTATTTCAAACAAAATTCTTACACACACATTTATATACACTATCCACATACTAGGATTTACATTGTTGAGAGAAATTTGCAAGGTATTTACATGGGTACCTTACTTGGTATCTTCTCTTCTTTTATGTCTTCATTCAGGCTCCGAGTCCCTTTCGGTGTACGCGTTCAACTTTTGCGACTCGTTTTCCCCTTGGATGGGAAAGTATTACGAACTTTAGCTTACTAACGGTACGTGAAAGCTAAGTTAACTTTAGCTTACACGTGCCGTTAGTAATACTAGCTGATGACTTTACCTGCACCGTCAAAGTGTTGACTTCGCAGGGAAACGTTGAACTCTCTCGAAAGTTTTGGGATTCATAGGATCCCTGACGGCGCTGCAATAGCTAGCCCGTCAGTCGCCGGAAACCACAGTCTTCTACTCGGACAGATTCGGTCTAGAGACCTGTGGAGATCTGCCTCCCTCACGGGACCGGTACCTTACACCCTTCTGTCACAACCCGTGTGTGCGACGTGCTATGGGCAGTTGGGGCAAGCAACTTTTTCAAGAAAATCCCATCTCGTGGCCGGGAGATCGCCCGCCAACGCGAGTTTTTTTGGGACAAATGTCCTTTATTAGGTATCTGAGTAGATTACAAACACATGCACATTTCACTATGAGGGTCTCATGCACCCCACTCACAATATTCAAGCACTGAAAAAATATTAAAAACGAATCACAACATCGTCCACAGCGCTAGGACCAATGCTGTGGTGATGACCCCGGGCCAGGGTAATCAAAAATACCTTGGTCAATAGACCCAAAAGCTCAATGTCGAGAGCACCGTACCTCCGAGGGTACTACCATCCGTCAACAATAGTTGACTCGACTCTTCCTTTGCTCAAGTTCCCTAATAAGACTAGGGCATGTCTTACTGAAGTTGGAGTGTGAGACATCCAACTTCAGGAGGAACTTGGCATTCGCAGCTGTGCAGTTGCTGCACTTTGGTGCGGCTGCACACTGGTGGTGCTGGTGCCCAATTTCACCGCAATTGCTGCACCTTGCTTCTGACTCGGGGCAGCTGCCTCGGAAATGACCGAAGCCATTACACCGAAAGCACCTGACCTCCCTCAAAAATTCCTTTAGACGGAGCACTGACCAACCCAAGTTCAGTGTCTTCCGCCTCACCAAGTGCTTGAAGGCCTTGGGCTCCACGTCTGCTACCCAGTGGACCCTACCTCCTTTGCCCTTGATGGGGAAACAGGCTTTGAACCCGTTCTCGAGCTCTGGGTTCTGCCCGCAAACCGCCTGCTCGAACTCTTTCCCTGAGAGATCCCCGTCGACCCCATAAACTATCAACCGGGGGTTTCTCTTTCGTGGGGCCGTGGGGAGTGTGCAATCTTTGGTCAGCGGATTGCTTCTCAACTCCTGGGCAAGGCGGTCCAGCTCCCCGGGATGGGAACACTCCACCGCGACCCCTCCTTTCCTTATGCTCCGAAAGCTCTTGACCCCTATCTGCAGTTTAGTTGGGTTGACTGCTGTTTTCAGGGTCTTCTTCGTGTCCTCTGAGGACGCACTCTCAACTGTCGGGTAGACTAAAAGCACGTGTCTCCTGTCTCCCGAATTTACCTTCTTCTTTTTATTCTCAATCGGGGTGGGCGAAGGCCCTTTCGCCTTGCTAGCCCCTTTCCTAGCCACTTCGGCGTAGGAAACCACTTTCACGTCGGCTTCGCAGCCCGACTCCTCGCGAACGGACAGCCTGCCTTCGACATAGGCTACCCGTGCTGCTTGCTCGTAACAAGCCTTGTTAATACTGCTCAGGGCAGCTTTCACCTTTTCTCTCCCTGAGGAAGTGACCCGCGAGTCCAAGAGAACGGACTCAACTTCCCAAGTGAGGTTGAAAATGTGGCTCACAAACGCCTCAGGTGTAAGCACCGGTGGTGTCCTGGGATGCGTACTTCCCACCAAAGATACCTCTGGACAACCAGCGGACGACCCCTCAGGAGCCCGAGACGACTCGGGCTGGGGTGGTGTTTTACCCTTCCTTGCCATGGGCGGAACTGGCAAGGGGGTGCTTACACCGCTAGTTGACAGAGGCTGCTCAGTCGAGGCTCACTTCGTGGGTGTAGCGGCTTTAGAGCCCTTCGCTGGGGGAAGCGTCTTTGACGGTTCCCCCTGGCATTGGGCTCTACCTTCCGGCTGTTCTCGGAAGAAGAGCTAACCCCTTTAGCACTGCCGACAGGGCTTGGTAGTGCTTCTGCCGCTACCTTCTGCGTCCGGGTTGACCCGGACGATTTGGGGACTGACCCCTTAGGTTTCACTCTACCCTTCTGGGTAGTTGACATCTCTGTGGGAGAGATGAAAAACAAAAAAAATTCTTCTAAGTACTGTGTTGGCACCCAGAGGTTCTCCCACTCTAGTCAAACCTTAGAACCCTGGCGCTCGGGCTTTGGGCGGACGAGGGATCAAAGGGCCCCTTCGTCCGCGGGACTAGAACGGCGACGACGTACCCGAAACTGATACCAGAGTCTCTATGCGGGCTGAACGGAACTTCGCCCTCACAAGGGCGTTTTCACTAAGTCCCGTCACTGCTCTTATTTCTGGGGAACGTAAGGAGTCCCGTTTCTTAAAAGAAAAATCGCGAGATCGGGATGAAACCCCGTCTCGCGGTTGATATCGTTAGTTCTGCTTGACAGTATTGCTCAACCAAGTCACACACTGAGAACTCTCACCCGGTCGGTATCAGAGTGACCGGTCGTGCCGTTAGTAAGCTAAAGTTCATAAATATGTATTTGCCGGTTCAGTCATGTTGCATGCTATAAGATCAGTTAATTTCATTGATGTTCTATCAATCGCAATCTGGGACAAAGTAGTGTAGTTTGGAAAATGGCAATGAAAACTAGGGGACTAATAGTTGTAAAACTTATTATATCAGAAGTTTCATAAATGATTTGAATTCATTAAACATTTTATATAATAAAATTGATATAGTTTACTGTGTGCAGCTTTATAATTATTTTACTTCAAGTGCGCTAAAAAATTCACGAAATTTTTATTAATCTTCAATTCGTGTGAAAAATATTAAAACTGATCTTGAAGGTGAAATCCCCAGGAAAGAACATTTGTACCCCTGTGCCCTGACCTTTGCCCCCATTTCGCCCATTTTCAATAGGGTTCGTCCCCAGTGGTCCCGTACCACATACTAAAATTTCATCAAAATCGAACCATTTTTACGCGAGTTGTCGTGGGGACAGACAGACAGACGGTCAAAGCTGGAGCGCATACGCTTCTTCAACCTACGGTTGGAAAGCGTTAAAAAGCTCTTCAAAGTTCATTTCCTCGCTTTACTTTGAATAATATCTAAAATTGTTTCATTTTAATCGAAAAATTTAAACAGGAAAAAAAATCGCACGCAAATAATGTCCGCTGATCTTTTTTTTTTTTTCCTGTCTAGTAACAAAAGTTCCACCAAAACAGAAAATTTTCACGGTATTCCATCTATTCTAAGGACGAAATTAATGTGGACGAAGTGAACAATGGACTAAATGAACAGCGGAGGAATTGAACGGTGAACGAAATGAACTGGACCAAGTAATGAACGTGGACGAAATGAACACGGACAAAGTGATAGGGAATCGAGATTTGGTGATTCTCCGTGCGACGGAGAGAAGTTTCGGCTGTTCGAAAAAAGTGAAGATTTTTCTATTGTTTGAAGAGGAACAAGGGGGGAGAAATTAAGCTTAAAAAGGGAACTTGGCAGTGAGGCAATCGACAAAAAACACCTGATAGAATAAGCATGAACATGTTAATGTGTAAACAACAAAAAGAGTAATACAGAATATAGAAATCAGGACAAATAATATAGAAATTATATAGGACAAGCAAATAATGTCTTCTTCCCTTTGAATAAAGAGCACCTGTGCAGATCAGATCATATGTAGAAGATTTTAGGAAGGGAGTGTCTGACCACAGGTCTGAAACAATCCTTAGAAATAGGAAGCTAGAAGATTTGGGCTAGAGTGCCCGATAGGATAGTGACACGGAAGCAAGGCAAAAAGGGGGATGAAGACGCCTTTATTTATTACCTGGAGGCCAGTACCCGGAGTCCGACGGCTTAACGAGCCCATCGGACGCGCGGCGGATATTTAGCGGTTCGAGCGTTCGTACCTGCCCGGGATCGAATCTGAGGATCCTCCGTGGCAGTCAGGAACGTTGACCACTGGGCCATCCGCTGAAGCACCAGTGCAGATGAGCAGGTTCTCATTTAGCTGGTAATTCTTTCTTTTCATCATCGGGAAGAAAATATAAAGCTACAACTCCGGAGCAGATTAAATTACCTTACGAGCGAAGGCCTAAGGAACCCACGCGACAGAGCATTAAAAGAAATCGAGTGAAGAACATTTAACATTATATGAAAACAACCGATACAACTCGTTTACAAGATTTGAATGACTAAGTCGTTCAAAGTTTATTTTCCCTTGTAATTCTTAATTTCGCTATCCCCCCCCCCCCTCCTTTTTTTATTTTTCATCTGTTGTCCCCTGTTCCTAAATTATAACACTAATTTCTATTTCTTCTGAAAAATCCGGGCATCACGGGATCCGCTCCTTTGGGATCAAGAGCTGATGTTGTGACCTTGTGATATTTTTGCCAATGAAGAGTGCACGTCAGAAGAGCTTAATGGGGCGTACGCGTAATATGTCGTCACAAAATTGTACTCAAGCATCTTGAGGAATGCCAGACAGTCAACTTGCTTCGAATTAAATAGCCACTGGAATTTTGTGAACAGAAGAGATGCCAGATTCTTATATGTAACATATCTGATTGCGATTTATTTTGTTAATGACGTGACTATTCTCATTTGAATCTTTGCAGAGAGTACGCGAAGGGATTTGCGAACACGTAAATGCACAGCATCGCATCCCAAGGAGGGGGGGGGAGGTCAAAATCCTATTCCCTTTTCTGTATACAATGGAATCTCGTTTATACGTTTTTCACGTTTATACGTAACTCCGCTCTAATCCCGATATTTTATACTATAGTTTCTATCGCTTTTTCCTTTCGGTTATACGTAATTCATTTATACGTTTGTTTGCTTTTTGTTGTTTTTGACTGGAGGTTTAACGATTACCATGAGCAACTCAATGAGCTAAAAGCAGTCGTCCGTCCCTACAATCGATACTCATTGTCTTCTTAGACTGTAAAGATGTTGTCCATAAGGAGTTCGTACCACCCGGACAAACGGTCAAAGCTGCGTTTTACGTGGAAGTGCTTCAACGGCTGAAGAACAGAGTTGCGCGCGTCCGCCCGGAGATCACCACCACTTGGATTCTTCACCACGATAATGCGCCAAGCCATGCGTCGCTGAGAGTGAGAGAGTTTCTGTCAAAACACAACGTGGCAACGCTGCCTCAACCTCCCTACAGCTCGGACTTGACCCCGGCTGACTACATTTTGTTTCCCCGGCTCAAATCCAGCCTGAAAGGTCACCATTTTGGAACTGTTACAAATGTGCAAACTGCCGCGACAAGTGCTTTGAAAGCGATCCGTGGTCCCGAATTCCAGGCAAGCTCCGCGGCGTGGCAGAACCGCTGGCAGCGGTGTATTGATGTTCAAGGATGCTATTTCGAGGAATTTTAATGTTATGTAAGTATAACTTTAATTAAACGTCTGTTATTCAATGAGTGTCGTTACTTTCCGGACAGACCTTGTATGTTAGTTTGCATTTGGGGGGTTAACGCCCCTAAATTTAAATTTTTCCAAATTTTCAAGTGCGTTGTTCGTCTATTGATAGCGTTGTCTAATGACTTAATTTTGAGCTTTTAAAAGCCCATGAAAAAGATTATTTATGCTAGTTTGCATTTGGGGGTTAACACCCCTAAATTTAAACTTTTCCAAATTTTCAAGTGATTTGTTCGCTTATTGATAGCGTTGTCTTGTGATTTAAGTTTGAGCTTTTTGAACCCATAACAAAGGTAATATATATTAGGTTAGGTTTGGGGGTAACCACCTTAAATTTCAACATTTGTAAAACAAAGTGCAATTTTTATATGACCGGTAAATATTTATGTGATCAGTTTTCCTAGACTAGACCGGAAGCGTCCTCCGACGTTACGTATTATATACAAATCATCCATAGTGGGCAAGTGTCCGATGGCAAATGTCCGGGGGGGGGGGCAAATATCCGAGTGGGCCAGTGTCCGGTTGAATTTAGTCAGGACCCCGCATCAACATCCCTTTACCCTTTATTTTTCTTTACCTTTTCATTATCAGCGCTTTCTTGAATTCTGCCTTACACACACATAACCTCTCCCCCACCCCTCACTATAGTTTCTCTCGATTTTGATTGGACGACACATTTAATACCTTAATCACGCTGACGACTACCTGTGAGAACTACTTTCTGTTTTTTACTTTTTACTCATTATTTGATATCTCCTACATTAACGCAAGAAAGATTTAGTGATTTAGTTTTTTGATTAAAAAAAAACAACCACGGGAGGTAAAGTTGAATCTTTTTTTAAAATCACTCCATCAAAGCTTATACGAAATAATGTATTAGAGTCCACCTTCCTTTTTTTAAATTATAAATGTTTTGCACAGTTTTGTTTCCCACTTGGCTGGTGATTTTTTTTCGATTAAAGAAATAAAACTAGTTTCAAACCCTTGGAATAAAACTAGCTTTTTTTTTTTTTTTTAACACACGGCAGATTTAGTGTTTTGATAAAAAAAAATCACGAGAGGTAAAAGGTGTATCTTTTTCTTTTTTTTTTAAATCTCTCCGCCAAAGCTTAAGCGAAATAATATAATAGCATTTTCTCGATCCATTAACTTTCGACGTAGGCGAATCAAGAAGTTTGCTCCAGGTGAATCTCTCCCCTCTAGCAGGTGAAAGTTGTAGGCCAGACAAGAATAGGCGAATCAAGAATTATTTCCTCGCCTGAAATGGTGGAAGCCATTAGCTTTCGACGTACGAAGAATAGCCCAAACAAGAATAGGCGAATCAAGAAATTTGTTCCAGGTGAGTCCCTCCCCTCTAGCAGGTGAAAGTTGTAAGAAAGACAAGAATAGGCGAATCAAGAATGATTTCCTCGCCTAAAATGGCGGAGCCCATTAACTTTCGACGTACGAAGAATAGGCCAAACAAGAATAGGCGAATCAAAAAGTTTGCTCCAGGTGAATCCCTCCATTGTAGCAGGTGAAAGTTGTAGGCCAGACAAGAATAGGGGAATCAAGAATTATTTCCTCGCCTAAAATGGCGAAAGCCATTAACTTTCGACGTACGAAGAATAGGCCAAACAAGAGTAGGCGAATCAAGAAATTTGTTCCAGGTGAATCCCTCCCCTCTAACAGGTGAAAGTTGTAGGAAAGACATGAATAGGCGAATCAAGAATTATTTCCTCGCCTAAAATGGCGGAACCCATTAACTTTCGACGTACGAAGAATAGGCCAATCAAGAATAGGCGAAACAGGAAGTAACCCTCTTGCAGTATTAAATTTAACTCTTGTACATTGCATTGATTTATTATTAGTGTACTTTACATTGTGCTGCAGGTCCATGGCACATCGGGGAACCTCGGAATCTTCGGGTCCCCCGGGGATCGCAGGACGGATATTTGTATAAGCCTAACGAAACTGATCTGTCCGCATTTTTCGTGTTTACTGTTGAATTGAGTAGCATACTTTACTTGTGGGCATGCCTTCCCCCAAACCCTAGGTGATATCTGTAAGAGGGATCTGATATGTTTGAGTTGAGGAGGCTCTGCCCCCAACTTCCATAATTTTATATTCTGGATAGTTAAGTCGGTCAGTGTGTACGGGATGTTAACCCTGAAGCTTCCGCGAGCTTTTCGGGGGCTTCCCCCAAAATGTTAAAATAAACATTGGTATCATGATTTATACACTGAGTGGCCATGCACTTTATTATGACCACCTGACAGTTTTAAGCAAATGAGCTATGGCTGCACGCTGTTGCCGCCAGAGGGCGAGGCTAGTATAAAAAGCGAAAGCTTAGTGCTTGCGACAGTAATAGAAGTGATTTTTGGGTGACGAGATGGGTGAAAAATGCGATTTGACGGACTTTCAACGTGCGATGATTCTAGGAGCTCGGAGCCATGGAGCGAGTATCACCGAAACCGCTGCATTCGTGAAATGTTCCAGAGCAGCTGTTGTTAAGGTGTTTAAAGACTGGACTGTCAGCCAAAACACTGGGTCTCTACGTGCAACGTGTGGTCATCATCGACTAGTGACTGCTCGGGCGGAACGGAGAGTGTCCAGACTGGTAACAGACAACAGAAGGGCAACAGTGCAGCAAATTACAGACCATCTTAATCAAGGATTTCCTCAAATGATCTCTGCACCCACTGTTCGCCGTACACTGCATCGGATGGGATATGACAGCCGAATGCCTGTTCGAACACCTTTGCTGTCTGCAGTTAACAAGAGAAAACGTCTCCAGTTCGCACAGGAGCACAAGGATTGGACAGTCGATAATTGGAAACAAATTATGTGGTCCGATGAATCTCGTTTTCAGTTGCACCATGCCAATGGCCGAGTGAGAATTTGGCGAAAACAGCACGAAAGCATGGACCCCAAATGCATTGCTACAACCCTTCAAGCTGGGGGAGGCAACGTTATGATTTGGGGAATGTTTTCCTGGCATTCTTTGGGCCCTTTAATTCGTGTTGATCCACGTCTGACTGGCACATCATATCTAAACATCGTTGGGGACCAAGTGCATCCTGTCATGTGGATGGTTTATCCCAATGGCGATGGCTACTTTCAACAAGATTATGCGTCCTGCCATAGTGCTTGTATTGTACAGGATTGGTTTCAGGAGCATGCCGGTTTACTTTGCTTAGGTGGGCCCCACAATCTTCAGATATCAACCCCATTGAGAATTTGTGGAATGAAGTTGAACGAGCCATCAGACAGCTGGATCCACAACCCTACAATCTCACACTCTTGGAAAGTGCTATTCATCAAGCATGGTGTCAGATTCCACAAACCACCTATCAACATCTCGTGGAGTCCATGCCACGAAGAATCGACGCAGTATTTAAGGCAAAAGGTGGCCCATCGAAGTACTGAGGGGGATGGTCATAATAAAGTGGCCACTCAGTGTATAATGATTCTGCACACGACCACGAATTTCAGGAGGGTGGTCTGAATTCAGCCAATATCCTGAAAAGTCGTGGCTGAATTCAGCCCACAAATCCCCCTCCTGAAAATGTAGTGGCTGAATTCAGCCCACGCTCCTGAAAATTCCTGGTCGGGTACAGAATCATTATATAAAGTCCCCTACCTAGAACCAGTGACTCTAATTTAGAGCAACAGCTTACAACCCTCAGAGTTTCTCATGGTCTCCGTCGGCCCTCGAAAAACGAACACCGATAGATATATATAATCTCGACATCCAAAACACTAACAATATATTTACCAGTAGACCATATTGCTGTCTTAAGCACGAAGAACAAGACATAACCCATTTCAACACGAAATAAACCAGGTCAAATCATCGCAAGCTGTGAAAACATTTTTTTACTTACGAGAATTAAAACTTGTTTAAAAGGTAAAAATAACGTGCGAGATCTTTCGGGTCTGTCTTTACAGACCCATCCTCAGGCACAACAAGAAAACTCTCAGAGCAGTAGGTTTGTCATTTTCATGTAGGACTTCAGTCCACAGGGAGTAGAGTTTAGGTCCCAGCCACCTACAGCGAGATCGCCTTTTGGGCAGGACACAGAAACGGAAGGAATGAGAGCAAGTCTAGTGACTTTTGACAGAACAGTTCGTAGTGAGATTAGAGTACAGTAGATGGCGCCACCGTACAAGTACGATATTGCACATAGATGGGTGAGAGAATTTCAGGGAGGACATAGGAAAGGATACCCATTTAACCAGTGGGTCCAGCCTGGGGGACGTCACTTTACGTGCTCGTCCGATGCACGGCGGATATTCAGCGATTGTTAGTAAATCACACCATCTCTGAAAGATCAGCCCAGGCTTGAACGTGGGGACCCAGCATCGATAGTCTGAAACACTAACCACTAAGCCATCCGCGGCACAGAAAACTCTCACGGGGCACGCTGGCTTATACACGCACCTCTGTGCATCAGCAAGATACAACGCATGCGCCGTACTACAAGGTCGGGTATGCTTTACACAGAAAGTAACAAATGAAAATATGTAGAAATGCATGAAAAGAAATGCAAATGGCAGTAAGTATTTCTTTTCATGCATTTGTACATATTTTCATTTGTTACTTTCTGTGTAAAGCATACCCGACCTTGTAGTACGGCGCATGCGTTGTATCTTGCTGATGCACAGAGGTGCGTATATAAGCCAGCGTGCCCCGTGAGAGTTTTCTTGTTGTGCCTGAGGATGGGTCTGTAAAAGACAGACCCGAAAGATCTCGCACGTTGTTTTAATCATTTTAACCTTTTAAACAAGTTTTAATTCTCGTAAGTAAAAAAATGTTTTCACAGCTTGCGATGATTTGACCTGGTTTATTTCGTGTTGAAATGGGTTATGTCTTGTTCTTCGTGCTTAAGACAGCAATATGGTCTACTGGTAAATCTTAATTAGCACGACAAAAACTTCCACTCATCAACTAACAATATAAACACCAGATAAACGCTTCATAGCTACATGAACACGTTCAAATCTCATCTTAAAACCTTCCTGAACATCTGGAGATGAAATTTAGGTCTTTCTAGCGGTATCAGGCCTAAAATTTGAGGGCTTTTGAGTTTATTAAGCTACGTCGAATTTTATAACCAACCTCATGAACCTAATAGCCACTAGGTTTATAATATTCAATAGCTATAGTAGATTATTTTAGTGCCTTTAATAAAGGTGCGTAGTGATCTTTAAATTGTAGAGTTTTCTATATTTCCCAGTTCATCTGTAATCATGTGTCGAAAGGCAGGTTAGTAGCCCCGTTTGAGGGTGTAAGGCTTTCCTTAAACGTGAACTGGAATTGATGCCTCGGTGGCGCACTGGTCTAAGTGATGCATTCTGATCATTCGTTCGAAAGGAATCCAGGTTCAAATCCCGGTGAGGCATGGATGTTGTGTTTGTCTTGTGACGCTGGCTTTCACCCTTCCCTGGAACCAATGTCCCTAAATTAGGGGCGGGCGACTGCTTATAACCCATTGAGTTACTCACGGTGGTCGTTATACCTATAACCAAAAAAAAAAAAAGAAAACTCGATTTTACCAAGTTTATTCTTTATTTGTCTAATACACCCAAGGGCAGAACCGTAGCAAGCTTTTTTATCTGTAAGGGCGAGACTTGAAATTATGCCCCTTCGAGTTCAAAATTACGCCCCTCGGAGTTCAAAATTACGCCCCTCGGAGTTCAAAATTACGCCCCTTCGCGCTCACTCAAATAATGCGTGGTTTTTACTTTCTTACACACTGCCGTTATAGGAAAGTGTTATGATCGTTCAAAAATCGCACTTCAGGTTTTTGACGTAATGCTATCAAAAATGGAAAAACTAGGTAAATACCCAAGAACCACATGTTGTAAATACCAAGTAGAGCATAAACGTTATGGGAACGCTGACAACACAACACTCCACAGAAATGCAGAACGAAAAACTAAATAGTGCACAACGAATGAGTATCGGATAGTGAACGTAACAATAGGGAAATTACCTTCATGGTTATGGTAGGGCTTAGAAAAATTCTGCTCAAGGTTAAACGCTCAGAGAACTTTCTGCGCAAAGCAAAAAAGCAGCTCTTCATCCCAACGACATGTTCGGAAAAGTCATAGAGGTTAAGCGTAGCAGCATATTGTTTTCTATGCCTCCATTCATTGTTTTGGTATTTTACCTTAATGGTTATGAGATGCTCACACCTCATAGTGTATGCTACTCTGTGCCCTGGTTAACTGCATGGAATACTGTATGAGACTAACTAAAGTCTTTAAAAAGAAAATACTGAAGGGTGTAACTTTTATTTTTTACAATTTCTATTTTTGTATGTCTCCCAGAGCATGAATTTACTCCCCTAGAATGAAAATTCTGGGAGGGCAAAGGCCCTCCCGGTAGCTACGGCTCTACTCAAGCGTAGAGTTCATCATGCTTTTCTTGCCGTACTTCCTCCTCTGATTGCAAGCACAAGGCACTATCAAATAACCTATTCGGCGTATACGGACGACGCAACATTCTGCATCCGGGACAACTTTCCGTTTAACATCATTTCAGATTGCTACGCACTCTACTCATCCTGCTCCGGCGCAAGCCTTAACACTACAAAAAGTACAGGTCTCTGGTGCGGACGCTGGACCACCCGGTCCGACAACCCTTGGATAGCCTCTTGGACTCCCACTACGCAAAAGTTCCTAGGCGTATATCTTGGTGTTCCCTTGGCTGCGAGGAATGCCACTTGGAATTTGCTCCACGCGCGTCTGAATAGCTCGGTCGCCTTTTGGAGGAACACACAGTTCTGCACATCTTATGTCACTCTAGCGAAAATTGCTCGTACTTACCTCCTTTCAACGTGCCTTTATACTTGGACAGTCCTCAAGCAACCTCTCTATTACCTTCAGGAGATTACCAGAATTGTGTCCAAAGTCATCTGAACACACCATCACTGGTCTCAATACTCTGTCGCCCGATCTCTACAGGAGGGATTTCCCTTACAGATGTTGTGCTTCTCTATAGAGCTCATAGAGTGATCACCTTCATCCGTATACTGACAGCCTCACAAAATCCAGCTACAGTCACTATGGATGTGATGGTATCTCGCCGAAATCCAAGATTCACTATTACTACACTTGTGTTGATTGATCACTTTTCTCTTCTTCGCTCTCGTCTTTCCCCCATGTATGCTGAAGCGTTTTCTTTTCTTCACTCTCTGCCTCTTCTTCGTGTCCCTCCTGCCTCTACCACTGAACTTTTGGCCCAACCACTTTTCTATTGTTCCGTCATCCATCCCCCTGACGCCCCCTCACTTCACCGACCTCTCATGGCTCCTGCAGGAGTCGCGACTGTTCGGGACCTTCTTACCACTGATCTCCTGTGGAAACCTTTCTCTGACATCTCTCCTATGCTTCCTAGCACTCCTGCTTCTCTTTCACTCTACTCTGATATCCGTACAGCTATTGTCACACTTTACCCTGACCTAGCTTCCCCTACTGGCCTGTCACTCGTTCCATCCGCTTCCCTCTCCCTCTTCCCTTCTTTCTCACTTTTCAAGGCTCTACTCTCCCGCTTTCCAGTTTCTCTGTCTCTTCCCTCTATCGCTTCCTTCGTGCTCCATCATCATCTGTACAACTTCCGATTCCAGATGTTCCACCCACAGCTTTACCGTGCGTGTGGTCGACGGTTTCATCTATGCTATCTACACCGATGGAGAGAAATATCCATTGGTTGTTTCTGCATCGTCGCTTGTCGGTACCAGCCACGCTCCATCGAATGAACCTCATCACTTCTCCAACCTGTGTCTTCTGTCACATGCCTGCGGATGTACCCCATGTTTATCTCTTCTGTCCGGTGCTTCTACCACTCCATCATCTTGCATTCACTGTGGTGCAACATCTGTGCGCACTCATCTTTTCATTTAGAGCTTACAGTACCTTGTATAGATCGTATCAACCCCCTACTCCGCTACCTACAGCAAGCGCTTATGTGTTCACCCTAGCCCGCCACGTCACATATCTTTACCATCAACAGCTTTTATCTGTTCCAGTAACGCCCACCATCTTCCAGGCGGGGTATGCAATGTGTAGTATCTTTCGCAACAGCCTTCTGTCGCGATTGCGCCTCGCATATGCGTCTGCCTCAACTGACTCTCAGAAACGTCGCTTTCTCAGGGTTTGGTCACCAGATCGAACCTGGTTTACTGATCCCACAGTTCATCTGCAACTCCTTCTTTGAGAACTGTTCTCTTACATATTACTCTACTGACTGTCTGACCTAGCTTTCTGTACCTACAGAACGATTGTCGGTTACTGTATTTCTACAGGTTTTATCATCCATGTCTTTGTGACGTACCATGATCTACCCACCCGTTCTCTGTGAAGAGTGTTTACCCGTCTATATATATTTGTTACTGCCTTTGTATACACATTATACATATTACTTTTATTAATTTTTGCACTAAATCTTTCCTTTTAACCTTTTCATGTCAGTACTGCACTGTACATAGTATTCATCATCATCATCATCACTGTCAACCATTATCAATCCACTGCTGGACGAAAGTCTCCCCAAGTTTCCTCCACAACGGTCTGTCTTGTGCCAGTCTCCTCCATGTCACTCCCGCATACTTTCGAATTTCATCCACCCATCTCCTATGTGGTCTCCTTCTGGATCTTTTCCTGTCCCTTGGAATCCAATCTAAAATTTCGGCTGTCCATCGATGGTCTGTCCTTCTGGCAGTATGTCCAGCCCATTGCCGTTTCAGGGATTTAACTCTGACCATGATGTCTTCCACTCTTGTCATTTTTCGGATCCACGAGTTCCTCTTCTTATTTTTCCTGGTTACACCAAGCATGCACCTCTCCATGCTGTTTTGAGTTGTCTGCAACCTTTGTATGTCTCTTTTAGTTAAGGTCCACGTCTCTGCACCATACGCAAGCACTGGAAGGATGCATTGATCAAACACTTTTCTTTTAAGACATAATGGCATATTGCTCTTGAAAATTATGCTGTTTCTTCTGAACGCTCTCCAGGCAAGTTTTGTACGCCGATTAATTTCCTCACCAATGTGACCCTCACTTGATATCTGCTGTCCAAGATAAACATACGTGTCTGTTATCTCCAGCTTTTCTCCATCAATCGATAAATCTTCATTTCTTGTAAGAGCATTGCACATCACTTTTGTCTTCTGAAAGTTCATTTTAATCCCACCTCTTTACTCTTGTCAGCAAGTTCCTGGATTATACTCTGCTGCTCTGATGGGGTAGTTGCAAAAATGACAACGTCATCAGCAAAACGAAGGTGGGTTAGATAATCTCCATTAATCTTTATCCCTTTGTTTTCCCAGTTCAGTGATTGTAAGACATTTTCCAATGTGGCATTAAAGAGCTTCGGAGATATGGTGTCACCTTGTCTCACTCCTTTTCCAATTTTTATGTGTGTTGTATTTTCAAACAGCCGAATCTTTGCACTTGCATTTTCATAGATGTTATTAATAATATTAATGTACGCATCTTCAATACCGCAGGATTTTAGAGCCATTGTAACTGATGATGGTTTCACCGAATCAAAGGTTTTTTCATAATCGATAAAAGCCATAGTATTATAACCATACATTTATCTCTGTTACAACCTATTACTAGAATTGCTCATATTGTTTCTTTCACTGTGTATCTCTAGTGCATTGTTCATACACCATTGTTACCGCTCACGTTTGTAGCTCAACTTATATCCGTGATGACACTTATCTATTTTGTTTTTTTATTGTCTTTGTATATAGCACATCAGCATCTCTACATTTTCCATCACCATTGTACATATGTCGTCAATTATGTTTGTGTTGGCACTGTAAATACAGGCCTTCTGTTTCCTTCATCCTGGTTTTCTCAATAAACATGTTGATAGCTACGTTTCAGCGATATACCGCTCATGGAAGCCGACAAGATCCGAAAGCGAAGGTGCCTTTTGATTAAGGTGACCAGATATTAGAACACTGATTTGAGGACAAAAGGGCGTGGTGTTGACCAGATATTAGAACACTGATTTGAGGACAAAAGGGCGTGGTGTTGACCAGATATTAGAACACTGATTTGAGGACAAAAGGGCGTGGTGTTGACCAGATATTAGAACACTGATTTGAGGACAAAAGGGCGTGGTGTCCCCAAATAATAAAATGCAAACCTTTTTGTGTTGTTTCTATAAGTGTGATATTACATATGAAAATTTATGTCTTAAAAGGATATATTTTGCAGAATGTTGTTAACTTGTACTGATAAAGTGGAGCTCTGATATTTTTTTATTGGGGGTTTAACAACCACCGCGAGCAACTCAATGGGCTATAAGCAGTCGCCTGTCCCTAATTTAGGGCCACTGGTTCCCGGGAAGGGAGAGAGCCAGTGCCGTAAGACAAACACAACATCCATGCTTCACCGGGATTCGAACCCGGACGCATCGCAGACGAATTATCAGTAGCCATCGCTTAGACCACTGCACCAGCGGAGCAGCAGAACTATGATGCCGAGAACATATGAGCAACAGTGAAAGGCTTTGTCTGAATTAATATCAAGGTGCACACTGAGGAACGAATTGCATGGGGATTTTTTCATTTTGCCAAAGATTTAGGAGGAACTCAGAACAAGTACAGTCGACAAATATTGAAGATGACAATCCGATTTTTGGCGTAAATGTGACAAGGATGGTAAGTCAGATAATATCCGAAAACTTGAAAATTTCCATCGTCCTGGAGCGGGACTCGAACCCGCGTCTCCCAGAAAACGCCCGGATATGCTAACCACTACACCACCCAGAACGACCAAGTTTCAAACCACTGGCCGTACCAGTGTTTCAGTACTCTTAGTGCTTGCCACTGACCATTCGTACAAATTGGTACAGGTTCGAATCCCGAATGAGGCGTGGGTGGTGTTTTTGTCTTACAGCACGTGCTCTCGCTCTTTCCTAGAACGAATATCCCCAATTAGGGCGATATATGACTGTTAATAGCCATTAGGTTAGCTTACGGTGGACGTTAAACTTGTAAAAAGAAAAAAATTCAAAATTTGTTTCCACAAGAAGCATGTTGGAAAATTAATACAACGAAAACTATTTTTAAGAACATTTTTCATTAGAAATCTAACAAGCTAATGAAGAAGTGTAAATTTGAGGACACTTGAGGACAAACATCAAAATTTGGGGACAACTTGCGTCCCCAAATGCATGAGACGCTTTTGGGGACAGTAAACTAAACTCGAGGACTGTGCTCAAGAATTCGGGACTTCTGGCTATCTTACTTTTGATATCTGTTTCTAAGAATTTTTTTACCAATCATAAAAGTTTGAGGTAACAGTCTTTTGCACGATAATTAAAAAAGTGCGCAAGCTTCCGATGAAGTGAAGAACTTATTTAATGTATAAGTTAAAATGTTAAAAATAAAGCCATAGGATCTTTCGGTCTTCCTAAAGACCATCATCAGATGAAGTACTACTATTATAACTCTTGACGATTCCTTTAGTACTTCCATCTGATGATGGTCTTGGATGATGATGGGGACTATTATAACTTTTGACGATTCCTTTAGTACTTCCATCTGATGATGGTCTTGGATGATCATGGGGACTATTATAACTCTGGACGATTCCTTTGGTACTTCCATCTGATGATGGTCTTGGATGATGATGGGAACTATTATAACTCTTAACGTTTCCTTTAGTACTTCCATCTGATGATGATCTTGGATGATGATGGGGACTATTATAACTCTTGACGATTCCTTTAGTACTTCCATCTGATGATGGTCTTGGATGATGACGGGCACTATTATAACTCTTGACGATTCCTTTAGTACTTCCATCTGATGATGGTCTTGGATGATGATGGGGACTGCTGTAACTCTTGACGATTCCTTTAGTACTTCTATCTCATGATGGTCTTGGATGATCATGGGGACTATTATAACTCTGGACGATTCCTTTGGTACTTCCATCCGATGATGTTCTTGGATGATGATGATGGGAACTATTATAACTCTTGACGATTCCTTTGGTTCTTCCATCTGATGATGGTTTTTGGGAAGACCGGAAGTTCTTATTACTTTGTTTTTAACCTTTTAACTTATACATTAAATAAGTTGTTCACTTCATCTGAAGCTTGCGTACTGTTTTAATTATCTTGCTTTTAAGACTGCTATCTTTAACTTTTATGATTGACTCATTCCGCACGAGAACCTGATGCCTTGAGATTTTTTATATTCTTTTCACTTCTGCCAATTACATGCACCTACTAAAAAAGATGCAGTTTTACATTGAATTTTAAAGCTAGGAAATGAAGGTAAAGTCTTAGTGGCAGTGCAAGAGAGAGAGAGAGAGAGAGATCTTTGCGATAGCATCTGGTTTCCATGTTTCGCGCGTTTGATGTGGAAAGCCTCTTAACGTTATTGCATATCTCATTTTTTTTATGCTTTTAAAGAGGCAATGAAGATCAAGTCGATGTACAAATACATCGGATCATATATTAAAAATGATAATACTTAAGGTATCCCGCTACCTTGAGGGCCAAATTTTACATTTTGTAAAAATGCGTTCATTTTAAAGCCACATTATTTAGGATTCCAAAACTGCCTTTGTTTCTTGTCTACGATGAATAGATACAGAGTTATAGCAATCGGAATATCTAAACCCTGGTGTCAAACGAACGGGAAGTGACACTTGAAAAGCTGGAAGTTGGGAAATAATTAGGTTAGTCTTACTATTTGTGCACGAAATTGCAGTAGAAAATATTTTATAGTTAGAAAAATATATCTTCACATATGGACCTAAATACTATTACGTACCTTATAATCCGTAGCCGATATGAAGCACATTGTTCGTGTGTTAATTTAATTTCTTTGTTAACACATTATTGAATTTCAACCATGCCGCGATTCTTCCAATTATAATTCCATCGGTAGTTGAAACATCTGAATTTATTTTTTCGTTCATGTACGTTTATTGCACGTTGATTCCAACACTTTAAATGCTAAGTATGTACATGCCGGTAACATTTCTTAATCCATCGTTGTTCACATGCAGCTGTTGCACAACGAGTTAAAACTTGAAGTCTAAAACATTTCACCATTAAATTCCAAAAAACAGTCTAAAAATCCCGTTATGCTCAAGACTACCACTATTCCACAATAAAACTCCCATCAAAACTCCCTTTAAAGCTTTTCAACTTTTCCAAATCCATCGTCAGAACTATCATCTGGTACACGATGTTGTAGATTGATTGAATATTTTGTGTGTGCGTTAGATGCTAAATATTTTGTACAAGGTTTTACGTATCTGGCAATACTTTGGATACAATTATGTGATGCAATTTATGTTTGCGAGGGTGGCAAACATAAACATACTTTTCATCCCATCAAAACTGTGTCTTTTAAACTTTTATCGCGTTTTTTGCAGGAAGGATTTTTTTCGTCCCGAACTCTTTACGGAAAACCTAATAACTGCAAAAGGTACGTAAATAAATTAATGAAACTTGATATACATTTTGCTTACAAAGGTGTGCATGCAATGAACTAAAAGCTTTGCTGTTTGTCAGTTCAAAGTTAGGTTTTAGCTTCAACATAATGAAGAAATTTGTCGAAAATTCACCATGTAGGGAATGAGTGTATCTCAGCTGTGTTTAGGAACATCACTTATCTTTTAGTGCACTGCATAGATAATAGTGATGCGCATGTACTGATGCAAAAAATGCCATCATATATCTGTAACTTTTTTATTTAGAGCGTTTGCCGTAAACGACATATTTCCTTAAATTCCTTCACAAATTTCACAATTTCTCGAAAATTTATTTTGATATAATTTTTTTTTTCAACGTTTATGTGTTTTTTGTGTGTTAGCCTTCCAATAAATAAATTTACCCATTCTTGCATTTTTTTCAAAAAGTGCTCCTAACGTAGTGAGATACCTTAAGGAATAATAAAATATTGTTACTTTTCTGTTCGAAATATGTCGGATTGTCAACATAGAGTTATTTCCTTGAAACTGGGCAGCTAGTGTGTGTGTGTGTGTGTGTGTGGCATCGAATGTATCCAAACTCTGGTGTCTGTGTGCAAAGCTTAATTAGTTCAGTGAACCGAAACGTTCAAAAGACTGAATTTGTGTCTCGCTCGTCACATACTCTAAATTTAGCGAAGGAATAAAGCCTTAGAATCTTGAATTGCTGCCACTAATTTCTTTGGCCGTCTACAAAAAAAATAAAAAAAAATCACAACATTACCTCATTGTCAGCGCTGCGCAAGTGACTTTTAAATAGATAAATATTCAAGTTAAAATGTACGGAAAGAGGCAGCAAAAGATCAAATAAAACTCGACAATATAGAGGGTAGAAAAACAGATGAAATTAATCTAGATTTTCAGTAAATAAAAAAAATAAAAACTTCCGTCAGAATCCAGAAGGAAATCAAACAAATGCAACTACAACTACGCGGAATAAGGGCTTCTTACAAGTGGCTTCTGACTTCTGTAATTTGAGGTAGAATTTATTATAGTTTGGTTTATCTGAGTTACGAATTTTCTGTGCCCACTTGAATTCTGGCTTTGTCATTCCATTCGGCGCGATTATGCTTACGTTTGAGAAGAAAATGTGTGCACTAAAAAAAAAAAAAGTCTCAGTAACTGTACTGTTACTGCAAAATGGAATTAAGATAAATTAGAAAAAATTTACTTCTCCCACCCCTAGCGCAGCGCTCTCTGCACTAGAGTTGGAAACGGGTCAAAATTTTGGAAACTATAAATTCGAAACTCAATTTATAATTATACAAAATCATATATATATATATACACTGAAGAACAATTGAATTAGAGATACCTGTCTAGTAACGTGTAGCACCACCTTTCGCCCTGATGACGGCGGCGATTCGTCTCGG
The DNA here is from genome assembly GCA_039090855.1 of Macrothele yani. Taxonomy (NCBI): domain Eukaryota; kingdom Metazoa; phylum Arthropoda; class Arachnida; order Araneae; family Macrothelidae; genus Macrothele; species Macrothele yani. Next base: position 99,704,210 of record CM076993.1, read on the forward strand.
TATGGACTCGACAAGACACCGAAAGCGTTGGGAAGCCATACGGATCCACGACCCCTGAACAAGCTCCCACAGTTCTCGAAGATTTGACGGAGGGGATCAGAGCCTCGAACATTTCTCTCGATGGCATCCCAGATGTGCTCGATGGGATTGAGGTCAGGTGACTTAGCTGGCCAAGGAAGCGAGTTCACATCGGTGAAGTGTTCATCCAACCATTCGGATACAATTCGGGAGCGATGGCACGGTGCATTGTATTGTTGCAGGATGAGGTCCCCAGTAGGATGTTGAAGACGCACAAACGGGAGCAAATGGTTGTCCAGGAGATCCCGGTAACGTTGACCTGTGAGGAAAGATGTCACACGTACCAGGGGTCCCATTTTTGTCCACGTAAACAGTCCCCAGATGATAATCCACCCCCACCAGCTTGAAGAGTACCCTGCTGGCAAGAAGGATCCATCGCTTCATGTGGTTTGCGCCGTACTCGTATTCTGCCATCCGCATGTACCAACGTGAATCTCGACTCATCAGTCCAGGCAACATTTTTCCACATGTCTAGGGTCCAGTGGCGATGTTCCCGCACCCATGCTAATCTTTGCACCCTGTGATCTGCGGTCAGCAGCGGTACCCTCGTGGGACGATGGCTTCTGTACCCCATAGAGAGGAAATGGTTCTGGATGGTGTGGCTGCTTACACGTTTTTGTGCACCAGCGTTAAATTGCCGAGTGGTTTCTTGCACTGTGGCCCGTCTATCCGCTGTTACAATGCGAGCTAGCCACACGCTGTTGTCCACGGCAGTTGGCCCTTGCAGGGATGGTTTTACCAGATTCGATGTAATCACGGTGCACCCGTGACACAGTTGCTCGTGAAAATCCCAGTGCCTGCACGACTTCCGAGATGGAGTGACCCATTCGTCGGGCCTCGGCAATTTGCCCACGATCAAATGCGCTTAGATCCTTCGTCTTACCCATACTGCGTCCGACTCTTACTGATTCCCGTCGCATCACTCCTTATATTGTCGGATCGCTGCATACGTAGTGTCGTTACAGTTTACGGGCCGCCCACAGCGCCACATTTGCATAACGCCAGCTGTGTCTAATTCAATTGCTCTTCAGTGTATATATATACATACGCTGTCTAACAGAGAAAATGCCGCACCACGAAGACGTGAACGCAGCGCCATGCTAATTGCAGGGTGGGGGTGCACACGTACACGTTATGCAAATGATTGTATTTCCAGGCCAATCACACGAACTGCGCGCGGTATATAAGCGGGCATGAGATCATCAGTCGAGACGTCGTCACGGCCGCGAGAAGTGAGTGGTTCTGCTGTAACTGTGTCTGGAGAACAAACAAGAGGTGCCAATACCGTTAAGACGCCGTCGTACGCAATTTCGTCAAACGGATGAGTTTCCGAGAGTTGTCATCGTAGGCCTTCGTACTGCCGGATGGTCCTTGCGTTGTATTGCGGAAGAAACGCAACGTGATGCCGCAACCGTCGGTCGCATTTGGAGACAGTGGTCCCAGGAAGGATATGTGCAACGTCATAGGGGGACCGGAATACGGAGACGGACGTCCGAGCGCATCGATCTTCGCATCCGACGTCATGCCGTAGCGGACCTACCGGCCACAACGGGCGACGCTTTGCGGAGTGTACTGGGAGGCTTGGATGCCCCGATATCGACGCTGACAGTGTCGCGCTGATTGCCTGCGTATTGTTTGTTGTCCAGCCGTCCGTTGCAAAAGCAACCCTTAACAGCGAGCCATCGTCGTCACCGCTTGGCGTGGTGTCGCTCCAGAGCTGCGTGGGGTGCCGAATGGAACATTGTGGTGTTCAGCGACGAATCGCGGTTCTGTCTCACCACGGATGATCACCGTGTGAGAGTCTGGAAGCGACGTGGCCAACATGCGAATTCCTCGGCCATTGTGGAGGGCCACACGGCCCCGGCAACATGGAATCGTGGTGTGGGCCGCTCACCGCTGGTACGCATTACTGGCACATTGACGGCACGCAGCTATATTGACCAGATGATGCGGCCCGTGGCACTACCGTATCTGCAGGCATCCCAGTCGCCGTTTTTCAGCAGGATAAACCTCCCGGACACATACCACTCGGATCAGCCTGAATGCTTTACACGGTGTGCGGATGCTTCCGTGGCCAGCACGATCCTCCAACCTCTAGCCCATCGAGCAACTGTGGTACACGATTGGACTTCGATTGAGTAAGATGAACTGTGGGCTCGGATCAACACCACATGGTCCACGATACCCCAGGACTCTATTCGGACTCTCATTGCTTCGATGTCACGTCGGATTCAATTCTGGATTGCCCGAAATGGGGGCCCCACGCCTTATTGATCAACCTGTATATTTGGCCACTGGAGCCTAGTCTGTATGTGACAATTAAATAATTTGTTCAGGACCTATTTGGCTATCTGTGTGTGCAGTTTAGTCTCTTTTCGAGCATTCCTTCATGGTGTGGCATTTTCTCTGTCAGGCAGTGTGTACACACACACACACACACACACACACACACAGAGCCCGGCCTTCTCCAAACAGGGGCCCGTGTGCAAAAAAAATTTGGGGCCCTTAGAAAATCTGAATAATAAGAGACATAAATAAAATGAACAAAAAAAATTGTATTCGAGGAGACTTGTTCTCAGTTTGAATGAGTCAAGAGGAACTCGTAAAAAATAATGTGCGGTTATTTATCAAAAATAAATAACCACATTTTTTTTACTTATGTCAAGAAATGTGCTGTTATTTGTAGTCGGTTCGTTAGGTTTGCGAGTAAACAGGAACTTTAAAGAACCCATAGAATTGAGTTTCTAACAATATTAATTGATTCAGTTTCATACAGAGATTTCTGTAAAACACGATAAGTTGAAAATGTAACGTTAGCTATTTGTGACCTTGGTGACGAAAGCTCATACTCTTCTGCAGTTGTTAAAAACCAAAACAGAGTTCGAAAAACTTCAATAAAAATGTATCGTAGCCAGCCTAAAACGTTTATTATATGTTACCTAATAATCGCTAGCTATTTTTTGCTGATCCACATACTGAAATTTAGAGATATAGATCGAAAAAGGCAGCCACATCATCACTACTCAATGCGATGTTATGATCTCAGTCGTCTGACTCGTCTCACTGCGTCTCACCAATATGGCGGCGAAGGCTGTGACGTCAGAATCGTGACGTTTCGCTGGCTCCATTTTGATCACAGGAGGGGAACGGCGGACCAAGGTACTTAGAAAGTGTATAAAATGGGGGTTCTGGGCCAGTGGAGGGTCAATGTTAACCTATGGGACCCTCCACTTTAGTAGGTGGAGGGTCATGGAGTGGCGGAGGGTCACATCTTACGCCATCTTGGGTGACTGCTTGGGACTGATATCGTCATGGGGATGCCGCAGGGGGTGCTCGTAGATAAGACTGCGCCGTTTCAACATGACATCATAGGGGTGGAGAGTTAGTATTTGCAAAATACTAATTTAACCATAACGCTATCTCGGTACGGAGGGTGGGTGACGTTACAAATGTTTCAATTTTTTTTATCTAACACGTGTTTGTGGAAACCTTTCCTTCAACCTCTCGTCTTGAGAATTTTCCTTTCTATTTCCTTCGGGTGATTTTTAATGTTTCTTCTCAAATAATTTGTTTTTCTTTATGCGTTTTTTAAGATTCTTTACAATTCTTCGATAAATAGTTTTATGTACGTTCTACATTGCTGTTCTGGTAGATTAGATGTTTCCCCGGTCAGCGTCATTTTTCCCCTCTAGGGAATTTTACTGTGTATGCGTGTGTGTGTCTGTGTGTGTGTGTCTTCAAATTCTTCTTGTTTTATTATAAACCTTTTCGTAGATGATTCTTTATTTTTCCCATTAAAGTAATTTTTATTTAACAACGTTCGGAGATTTGGTTTAAAATCTATATTAGCGAGCGAATATTCGAAGCTAAGTGTATTCGTAATTCGATTGAGTATTATTTCTAAGCCTATGATTTATTTTACGGACATTTAGTTTAGGACATTTGGGCACAAATCTTCAGGGGCCGTACAAACATTGCCGTTTTTTTTCGCTGTGAGGGAGGTCCAATCGCCTTTGTTTCCGTGCCACTGGCGAGCTGTCACCCTACGTGCTGGAGTGTGACGTCACAGTGGCGATAAACGATCTCTTGAGCATTCAGAGCTTGTGTTGTAGTGTCGATTTCTCGCTGCATTTCTTTGTCAATTGTAGACCTACTTTGTCGTTTCATTCATTTTTTTCTTCATTTGTTTTCTGTGTACAACTATCTCGAAAATACCTGGATACGCTGTTGCACTTTGTCGTAATAACAGTTCAAAGGAAAGGCAGTTAGATGTTACATACCATGCTTTCCCATCAGATAGAGATTTCTTGAAGCACTGGGTAGCGAAATGCTGTCGAAAGGATGTATTCGATGCAAAGAAAGCTCGAATGTGTTCAGAACACTTTGATGCCTCGAAGTAAGAGCGAGATCTTAGAAATGAATTGCTGAACTTGCCTCCCAGAAAAAAACTGATAAAAGATGCCGTGTCTACAAAAAATATGCCTTAGCAGATGGAGGAGTTATGATGCACAAGGGCAATGGAATGGATCCCACTCCAGTGTCCTGACCTTTGACCCCATTTCGCCCATTTTCAATAGGGTTCGTCCTCAGTGACTCCCTACCACATACTAAAATTTCATCGAAATCGAACCATTTTTACGCAAGTTATGACGCATAAGGGCAATGGAACAAATCCCGCTCTTATGTCCTGCCTGACCTTTGACCCCATTTCGCCCATTTTCAATAGGGTTTGTGCCCTGGTGTTTCCCTACCACATACTAAAATTTCATCGAAATCGAAATATATTTACGCATGTTATGACGCATAAAGGCAATGGAATGGATTCCACTTTTATGCCCTGCCTGACCTTTGACCCCATTTCGCCCATTTTTAATAGGGTTCGTGCCCAGGTAGTTCTCTACCACATACTGAAATTTCATCGAAATCGAACCGTTTTTACGCAAGTTATGACGCATAAGGGCAATGGAATAAATCCCGCTTTTATGCCCTGCCTGATCTTTGACCCCAAATTGCCAATTTTCAATAGGGTTCGTGCCCAGGTAGTTCTCTACCACATACTGAAATTTCATCGAAATCGAACCATATTTACGCATGTTATGAGCATAAAAGCAATGAAATGGATCCCGCTCTTATGGCGTGACCTTTGACCCCACTTCACCCATTTTCAATAGGGTTCGTCCCCTGTGGTCCCCTACCACATACTAAAATTTCATCGAAATCGAACCATTTTTACGTGAGTTATCGTGCCGACAGACAGACAGACGGACGGAAAAAGCTGGAGCATATACGCTTCTTCAACCTACGGTTGGAAAGCGTAAATAAAATGGATCCACACAAATGTAAGAGGCGAGGCAGAGAATTAGTTTCAGAGCCCCAGATGCAATCTAACAACGTAAGCAAAACTGTAGATTCGACGTAATGAAATGTAGATTTCCCAGCTCCAAAGAGCTATTGCAGTGTGCTTTTGGAAAAGAAAAAAAAGATATTCAGCAAAAAAGCATCGAACAGTATTCATGTCATATTACCGTTTTTTCCCAGCGTATCATCATCATCATCATTGTCAACCATTATCAATCCACTGCTGGACGAAGGTCTCCCCAAGTTTCCTCCACAACGGTCTGTCTTGTGCCAGTCTCCTCCATGTCACCCCTGCATACTTTCGAATTTCATCCACCCATCTCCCATGTGGTCTTCTTCTGGGTCTTTTCCTGTCCCTTGGAATCCAATCTAAAATTTCGGCTGTCCATCGATGATCTGTCCTTCTGGCAGTATGTCCAGCCCATTGCCATTTCAGGGATTTAACTCTGATCATGATGTCTTCCACTCTTGTCATTTTTCGGATCCACGAGTTCCTCTTCTTATCTCTCCTGGTTATACCAAGCATGCACCTCTCCATGCTTCTTTGAGTTGTCTGCAGCCTTTGTATGTCTCTTTTAGTTAAGGTCCACGTCTCTGCACCATATGTAAGCACTGGAAGGATGCATTGATCAAACACTTTTCTTTTAAGACATAATGGCATATTGCTCTTGAAAATTATGCTGTTTCTTCCAAAAGCTCTCCAGGCAAGTTTTGTACGCCGATTAATTTCTTCACCAATGTGACCCTCACTTGATATCTGCTGTCCAAGATAAACGTACGTGTCTGTTATCTCCAGCTTTTCTCCATCAATCGATAAATCTTCATTTCTTGTAAAAGCATTGAACATCACTTTTGTCTTCTGAAAGTTCATTTTTAATCCCACTTCTTTACTCTTGTCAGCAAGTTCCTGGATCATACTCTGCAGCTCTGATGGGGTAGTTGCAAAAATGACTACATCATCAGCAAAACGAAGGTGGGTTAGATAATCTCCATTAATCTTTATCCCCTTGTTTTCCCAGCTCAGTGACTGAAAAACACCCTCCAATGTGGCATTAAAGAGCTTTGGAGATATGGTGTCACCTTGTCTCACTCCCTTTCCAATTTTTACGTGTGTTGTATTTTCAAACAGCCTAATCTTTGCACTTGCATTTTCATAGATGTTATTAATAATATTAATGTATGCATTTTCAATACCGCAGGTTTTCAGAGCCATTTTAACTGCTGATGGTTTCACCGAATCAAAGGCTTTTTCATAATCAATAAAAGCCATGCACAATGGAAGTTCATATTCCCTCGCTCTTTCAATTAGTTCTCTCAGCACATGGATATGATCTATTGTGCTGTAGCCACTACTGAATCCAGCTTGTTCTCTCGGTTGAGCCATGTCCAGTGTTACCTTCAAGCGGTGTGAAAGAACTTTAGTGAAGATTTTATAAACTACTGATAGGAGGCTGATAGGTCTGTAGTTTCCGAGATCCTCAATGTCACTTTTCTTATGTAGCAGGATCATTGTAGCGGTGTTCCAATCCTCAGGAATCTTTCCTTCATTAAGGCATCGAGTGAAAATTTGGGCGAGTACTGTTTCGATTTCTCCACTTGCTTCTTGTATGATGTCTACAGTAATTCCATCTTCTCCTGGAGCTTTTCCCCGCTTCATGTTCTTGATTGCATGTGCAACTTCTGCTGGAAGGACTGGAGGAACTCTGGTACTGGTATCTTCCATGATGTCTGGAGTGCATGTATCATCCCTTTCATATAATTTGGAGTAGAAATCTTTCACTCTTGTCAAAATTTCGCCTCTATTTCTTGTTACAGAACCATCTTCTTTTCTCAGTGCCATAATCTGTTTTCTTCATTTACTGAGATGTCCCTTTGCTATCTTTAGGCTTTGGTTGTTTTCAATTGCTTTCCTCACTAGTTCACAGTTGAATTTTCTTACGTCTTCAGTGATACTTTTTCGTACTGTCTTGCATAGCTCTATATATTCCACTTTGGAAGTCACATCTTCTTTAGTTGTCCTCATCTCTCTTCTTTTTTGCATCAACATTTTCGTTTTTCCTGATAATTTGTTTACATGCAACTTGTTCTTAGACCCAGCTAATTTTGTTGCTGTTTCCATAAGAGCTTTGGTTACTTTTCTGTTAACTTCAGAGATGTCCACTTCTTCTGATGTTAGGCCTTCTAAAGCAGAGAACCTGTTCTTCAGTTCCAACTTGAAGGTATTATGGTGTTTTTTAAGGTTGGTTATGTCAAAACTAGCTCTGTTATTTCGATTGAAAATTCACAGAGCACAGGACACTTTCTCGTTATGGCTCCGTGCGCGTTACAGCTTCGCTTATGGCCACCGTGACGTCACAGCGCAGCGAAGAGAAGCGGCAAGACGGCGCGGTTACGATGGGCCTACCTTTCCTCCTTCTAAGTACCTAGCGGCGGACACTTACTCCATCTATTCTAACCTCCTTGGCTCACCCTACGTCAAAGTGTATGGGGGCGTTAAAAAACGCCAGTTCGGTTACGGGGAACCCCTGATGTTACATCAATTCAGATTGAGTTTATAACTTAATTTTAACCAATTAACTTCATTAAAAAATGTATTTTCAATTTTCTTCGGTTTCATCATTTTTTTACGCTTTCCAACCGTAGGTTGAAGAAGCGTATATGCTCCAGCTTTGTCCGTCCGTCCGCACGATAACTCACGTGAAAATGGTTCGATTTCGACAAAATTTTGGTATGTGTTAAGGGACCACCTGGGGACGAAGCTTATTGAAAATGGGCGAAACAGGGTCAAAGGTCAGAACATAGGAGCGGGATCCATTCCATTGCCTTTGTGCGTCATAACTTGCGTAGAAATGGTTCGATTTCGATGAAATTTTAGTATGTGGTAGGGAACCACCTGGGAACGAGCCCTATTGAAAATGGGCGAAATGGGGTCAAAGGTCAGGCAGGACATAAGAGCGGGATTTATTCCATTGCCCTTATGCAGCATAACGTGCGTAAAAATGGTTCGATTTCGATGAAATTTTAGTATGTGGTAGGGAACTACCTGGGGACGATCCCTATTGAAAATAAATGAAATGGGGTCAAAGGTCAAGACACAGGAGCGGGATCCATTCCACTGCTTTTATATGCATCATAACGCGTAAAAATGGTTCGATTTCGATGAAATTTTAGTATGTGGTAAGGAACCACCTGGGGACGAACCCTGTTGAAAATGGGCGGAATGGGGTCAAAGGTCAGGGCATAAAATCGGGATCCATTCCATTGACTTATGCGTCATTACATGCGTGAAAATGTTCGATTTCAATGAAATTTTAGTATGTGGTAGGGAACCACCTGGGAACGAGCCCTATTGAAAATGGGCGAAATGGGGTCAAAGGTCAGGCAGGACATAAGAGCGGGATTTATTCCATTGCCCTTATGCAGCATAACGTGCGTAAAAATGGTTCGATTTCGATGAAATTTTAGTATGTGGTAGGGAACTACCTGGGGACGATCCCTATTGAAAATAAATGAAATGGGGTCAAAGGTCAAGACACAGGAGCGGGATCCATTCCACTGCTTTTATATGCATCATAACGCGTAAAAATGGTTCGATTTCGATGAAATTTTAGTATGTGGTAAGGAACCACCTGGGGACGAACCCTGTTGAAAATGGGCGGAATGGGGTCAAAGGTCAGGGCATAAAATCGGGATCCATTCCATTGACTTATGCGTCATTACATGCGTGAAAATGTTCGATTTCAATGAAATTTTAGTATGTGGTAGGAAACCACCTGGGCACGAACCCTATTGAAAATGGGCGAAATGGAGTCAAAGGTCAGGCAGGGCATAACAACGGGATTTATTCCATTTCCCTTATGCGTCATAACTTGCGTAAAAATGTTCGATTTCAATGAAATTTTAGTATGTGGTAGGAAACCACCTGGGCACGAACCCTGTGGAAAATGGGCGAAATGGAGTCAAAGGTCAGGCAGGGCATAAGAGCGGGATTTATTCCATTGCCCTTATGCATCATAACTTGCGTAAAAATTGTTCGATTTCAATGAAATTTTAGTATGTGGTAAGGAACCACCTGGGAACGAACCCTATTGAAAATAAGTGGAATGGGGTCAAAGGTCACGATATATGAGCGGGATCCATTCCATTGCCCTTATAGTTCATAACATGCGTAAAAATGTTTCGATTTCGATGAAATTTTAGTATGTGGTAGGGGACCACCTGGGATCAAATTTTATTGAAAATGGACGAAATAGGGTCAAAGATCAGAACACAGGAGCGGGATCCATTCCATTGTCCTTATGCGTCATAACTTATATAAAAATGCTTCGATTACGACAAAACTTTATCATGTTGTTCTGGAGGTACACTGAACAGGTTCTGTTGAATATCATCGAAATGAGGTCGAAGGTCAGGACACAGGACGAGATTTATTCCACAGCCATTATCCTCATAACGTGACTAAAAATGCTTCGATTGAGACAAAACTTTATCATGTTGTTCCGGTGGTATACTGAATCGGTTCTGTATAATATCATCGAAATGGGTTCAAAGGTCAGGACACACGAGAGATATTTATTTCACAGCCATTACCTCATAACTTGAGTAATGATTTCCAGCATGTTGGAAAGCGTATCATAATCAATGCATTGCATGATTTTACTAACTTGTTCCCCTTCTTTTCATTTTTCAGGGCTCCTGCAAATCCCGGGGCACGGGTGCGTTGCACCCGCTGCACCCCTTGTGGCCGGCCCTGCACACACACACAGGGCGTTCAAAAGTCTCTCCGCAATTGGTATCGTAGGTTATATACAGTACAGAGAAATCATACAAATTTATTACGAGAAAGTATAATTTCCTCACTTACTTACAGAAAGTGTTGAAACTGTCGTCCTTCACAAGCACCCCGGACAAAAAGTTAGGGAATGCTGTCATCCGGAGGAACAGTTGGAAACTGGTCTGGCAGAGAAAATGCGTGTATATAATGGAATGGAAAGTATTGTACGTTACTTGTTACCTTTTCAGCTTTGTAAGACGTGCATGCCTAATCAGTTTTTTTGTTGCTTACAGGTAGTACCATGGGTAGAGATGGTGACGTAACAGAGTGGCAAAAGGGAGCTATCGTCTTTGGTCGTGAACATGATCATTCGCTGAGGGAGGTGGCGGAGTTCGTTGGCGTGTCCAAGTCCACAGTCAGTAGTGTTCATTTAGCGTGGAAGGGGTCGGCCAGAGACAATTCCCGTTGGAGCAGCTGCGGCAGAAAAACTATCATGAGCAACCGTGATCGTCGACGTCTGGGGCGATTATCAACCACAAAACGGTTCCAAACCCGGTAGGAATTGCTGCAAGAGTACAATGCGGGACCCAGTCAGCCTGTTTCCGAACGAACGCTTTGACGAGAACTGCATGGTGTAGGAATATTCAGTCGTTTAGCTAGGGTACACCCCAAGCTGTCTGCCATACACAAGACAAAGTGGCTGCAATGGGCGAGGGAACACCAATACTGGACCACAGAACAGTGGCGACGCATCATCTGGTCGGACGAATCCAGGTTCTGCATGTATTCCAATGATGGTCGGTCCAGGGTCATGCGGAAGGTCGGAGAAGCTTTCAACGCAGAGTGTGTGCAAAGGGCTGTAGAGAAGGGGGTGGAAGTGTCATGATTTCGGGGTGTATATCCAGTGATGGGGTGCGTCCCTTAGTTCACGTGTCTAATGGCATGAAAGCGGTGAACTACGTGAAACTGTTGGATAACGAGGTGTTGCCATATGTCCAGTTCCTCCAAGATCCCGCCATTCCAGATCCAGAACAGGAGGTCGACATCCCACATCTCACCTGGCCAGCCAATTCACCTGATCTCAATGTTATAGAGAAAATTTGGGACATGCTCGAACGGGCCGTTAAGAAGAGACAACAACACCCTCCCAATTTGACTGCTCTGCGGAACCAGTTGTTCACGGCGTGAAGCAAACTGGATATTAATGTCATCCGCTCCCATATTGACAGCATGCCAAAGAAACTCAAGGCTGTGCTTCGAGCTCGTGGTGATGTAACCACATACTAAACAATAAAATGAGCATTCCGTAATTTTTTGCCCGGTGTGCTTATAACCTAACTGATTTACACATGTTTTCAGACACATCTGCGAGAGTCAAAAAGTCCCTCCGCAGTAATGTTAAGGCTGTCCCACTTAATTTTGGCAGTGCTATGGTAATTTTTTTTTAATTACGTGACTTGTATGTTTAATTTTAGTTTTTGCGATAAAATATCTAGCTTCAGAATATGTTTTTTATTGTTTTTTTTTAGTTATTTATTGGTCCCAGGTAACACATACAACTTGAATTCGTACATTGGTCATGATTAACACATATACGTATCTCGAATTCAGACAAATACAGTATTGTGCGTCACAGGCAAGGATATTAGAATAAGATATCTGGAGATGCCCTTGTTAATGGAGCAGTACTACTTTGCGTGGAGCTTATAACCGCGAACGACGGCCGTCAAAGTGTGGGAAAGCTCATGGTTTTCAAGGCCATTGCAAAGCATTTTGTGTTGGCCGAGTCGCATTCTTCCGTCGCAAATGTTCCCAATTTCGCATCGTAACTTGCTGCCTATGCGTGAGAAAATGCTGAATTTACAAAATTCTTAATTATTCTGAGGCTCCTTCCCATTTTTAATTGAAATACATGAATGTTAGGGTGAATTCTAAACGAAACATAGCGTTAACATTGAAAGCTTCACTCGTGTAAGAAGTATAATTAATTCCGGTTCGATATTAACACGGTTTCTGCAACCAACAGCCACGTAATTCTAAAATACACACAGTTGAAATTTGATAGGTAGCATGTAAACAACGTCAAATTCCCACACCTTGAGGCTTCACGGTTCGAGGCTTCACGGACTCAGGGCATCTCTAGAAGTATTATTCTAACCTCCTTGGTCACAGGGTACGAATATTATGCACTACATTGAAATCATCAAAGTACAGATCGAACATGTGTCACAGTATGCCAGATTTGCAAACAACAAAAAGAACCAGTGCCGAAAGACAAACCCAGAAATCCATGCTTTACCCGGGATTCCAAACCATATCCCTCCGTTGAGCGAAGGATCAGAAGCTATCGGTTAGACCACTGCGCCGCACCAGAATATGTTTCACAGCAATCCCAATTTTCACCAGCTTCTGATGAGTTGAAAGTTTCTAAAATGCAGATATTGATTTCATCATTGCCCCTCAGAAGGAAGGAACACTCATGAAATTAATATTCTCATTTTAGAAACTTTCAACTCATCGCAAGCTTATGAAAATTGGTGTTGCTGCGAATCATATTCTGGTTTCTTAATGAGACGAAACAACTTCCAGCATTCACTCTTCCCTTTTTGTTTTCAATAATCACGTATTTGTTGACCTCGACGCAATTTTCAATCTCCTTAATATGAGATTCATCCATTTTTTAAAATAAGGCATTAATTCTGACACAACATGCAATGGAACGGGATGTTAGCACGTCAAACGAAAACCTCTGAAAGATGCAATGTTAAAAGTAACTCTCAGTCTTACACTGTGACACGCTAAGGATGCAATGTTAAAATGACACACTGAAGATATGACACACTGGTGATTACACTGTGACACACTGAAGATGCAATGTTAAAAGTAACTCTCAGTCTTACACTGTGACACGCTGAAGATGCAATGTTAAAAGTAACTCTCAGTCTTACACAGTGACACGCTGAAGATGCAATGTTAAAAGTGACACACTGAAGATGCAATGTTAAAAGTAACTCTCAGTCTTACACTGCGACACGCTGAAGATGCAATGTTAAAAGTGACACACTGGTGATTACCCTGTGACACACTGAAGATGCAATATTAAAAGTAACTCTCAGTCTTACACAGTGACACGCTGAAGATGCAATGTTAAAAGTGACACACTGAAGATGTGACACACTGGTGATTACACTGTAACACGCTGAAAGATGCAATCTTAAAATTAACTCTCAGTCTTACACTGTGACACGCTGAAGATGCAATGTTAAAAGTGACACACTGAAGATGCAATGTTAAAATTAACTCTCAGTCTTTCACTGTGATACACTGAAGATGCAATGTTAAAAGTGACACACTGAAGATGTGACACACTGGTGATTACACTGTGACACACTGAAGATGCAATGTTAAAAGTAACTCTCAGTCTTATACAGTGACACGCTGAAGTTGCAATGTTAAAAGTGACACACTGAAGATGTGACACACTGGTGATTACACTGTAGCACACTGAAAGATGCAATCTTAGAAGTAACTCTCAGTCTGACACTGTGACACGCGGGGTATGAGAGAGTTAATCACCAGAGAAACAAGCGACAGGTGTTTGTCTGTACTTGCTCCGGGCAATCGCACTGAAAACAAACGCAAAGGAAGTATCGTTTTACGATATGGTATCGGTGAGTCTAGCGTCTGAGTCGTATCGTCGCTTTAAGAAAGTGACGGCAATATTTTTCTATGACAAATCATTTTTCACTCCGCTGAATTCACACACAAAAAAAAATGTTTACTGTGGAATTCGAACACAGAATTCACAGTACACATTTTTCTCTGAAATATTTTTTTTTCTTTTCAAACACAAAACAGAAATAAAATCGAATCAAAATCGCGTCAGGAACACCTTGACCTGACCAGTTTGTCCCGCAAGAAATTGTCTACCCGTTGACCCGTTACAATCTCTGTTCTCCACCAGAAAAAGAAAAATTAGGAGAGTTAAGATAAATAAATACAAATAAATAAAATATTCAACAAATAAACGTAGAAAGCCTAGGGCGCAGTGGTCTAAGCGATGGCTTCTGATCATTCGAAGCCGGAAGGGGTCCGGGTTCGAATCCCGGTGAGGCATTGATGTTGTGTTTGTCTTACGGCACTGGCTCTCTCCCTTCCCTGAAACCAGTGGACCTAAATTAGGGACGGGCGACTGCTTATAGCCCATTGAGTTGCTCACGGTGGACGTTAAACCTCCAATCAAAAAAAAAAAAGCCTGGCAAAAAGCAGGCAAAAGTACTAGAAACCTAACGCTAAAATTTTGCTTCACGGAAAAATAACAATACCCACTGTTACCCATTTTTGTTACATCAAAATTTTTTACTTGGGGTTTACTTTACTACTGTCTGTAAAGACTTATAGCATCAAAAAAAGGACGCTCCCTCCTCTTAGCTGGAAAAGTCTTCCTCCCCCAAGGAAACACCAACGAATGGCACAGTAAGTGAAGGCTAGGGTCTTCGCATACTGTGAGTGCTTTCAGATTGTTGAAAGCTGCATTTATTTCTTCTTCCGAAAAAAAGGCAGGAGGCTTCTTTCTGGCATGCCTAGGAGAGTACCTTCCAGAAAATTTCTTGGTAGATGCAGGTAGAGAGCTGGGTGGTTTGAAGAAACTACACTCCTCTAAACAGTCTTTACAAGTTTCTTCACCACTACGAGACTCCCAAGTATTTTAGAAACTTGTGAGGTCCTAGGGGTTGACAGTATAACATAAAAAAAAAAAAAAAAAAAACCCTGTCAGACACCGACTGGCGGGATACCTCCTTTTAAAGGCTCGTATGCAAAGCACTTGCTTTCGTCCGGAATGCAGTACCAGAAAGAGTGCAAATTGCCGGAAACACGGAGAACCCTTGACAGACAAGTAAATATTGCACCACGGCGGGGTTTTGTGTTACCGCTTGCTGAGAGGTTAACACATGGAAGCATGGAGGGGCACTTTCGCTGAGATTGGGTAACGAAGACGGCTGAATGGAAGTGACGACTACAAAATACCGTCTAAGCACATTCAAATAATGCTTAGACGGTATTTTGTAGTCGTTGATGTTGTTCGCACGAATTCGTCATATCATTTCTTTATATGGAAGTGTTTGTAGGCAAGATTATACTGTATGTTAGTTAAAAATTCTACTCATTCATGAAATCAACACTGTAATTCCGCTGCATATTGTACGGCGCTAACGGAGGTAGATTCGGAGAATCCCGGCATTCCTCATATTTCTAGTACACTGAAGAGCAATTGAATTAGAGACAGCTGGCGTTATGCAAATGTGGCGCTGTGGGCGGCCCTGTGAACGGAAACGACATGACGTATGCAGCGATCCGACAAGTGATACGACGGGAACAGTAAAAGTCGGATGCAGTATGGGTAAGACGAAGGATCTAAGCGCATTTGATCGTGGGCAAATTGTCGGGGCCCGACGAATGGGTCCCTCCATCTCGGAAGTCGTGCAGGCACTGGGATTTTCACGGCCACTGCGTCACGGGTGCACCGGGAGTACATCGAATCCGGTAAAACCATCCATGCAAGGGCCAACTGCCATGGACACCAGCGTGTGGATGGACGGGGTCATCGTCGGCAAGCTCGTATTGTAACAGTGGATAGACGGGCCACAATGCAAGAAATCACTCGGCAATTTAACGCTGGTGCACAAAAACGTGTAAGCAGCCACACCATCCAGAACCATCTCCTCGCTATGGGGTACAGAAGCCATCGTCCCACGAGGGTACCGCTGCTGACCGCACATCACAGGGTGAAAGATTAGCATGGGCGCGGGAGCATCGCCACTGTACCCTAGACATGTGAAAAATGTTACCTGGACTGATGAGTTGAGATTCACTATGGTACATGCGGATGGCAGGATACGAGTACGGCGCAAACCAGATGAAGCGATGGATCTTTCTTGGCAGCAGGGTACTCTTCAAGCTGGTGGGGGTGGTATTCTCGTCTGGGAAATGTTTACGTGGACTGAAATGGGACCCCTGGTACGTGTGACCTCGCCACTCACAGGTCAGCGTTACCGGGATATCCTGGACGACCATTTGCTCCCGTTTGTGCGTCTTCAACATCCCACTAGAGACCTCATCTTGCAACAAGACAATGTACCGTGACATCGCTCCCGAATCGTATCCGAATGGTTGGATGAACACTCCACCGACATCGCCTCGCTTCCTTGGCCAGCTAGATCACCTGACCTCAATCCCATCGAGCACATCTGGGATGCCATCGAGAGAGATATTCTAGGCTCTGACCACCCCTTCATCAAATGTTCGTGAACTATGGGAGCTTGTTCAGGGGTCGTGGATCTGAATGGCTTCCCAACGCTTCCGGTGTCTGGTCGAGTCCATGCCGAGACGAATCGCCGCCGTCATCAGGGCGAAAGTTGGTGCTACACGTTACTAGACAGGTATCTCTAATTCAATTGCGCTTCAGTGTATATCTTACTGAAGAACTGATTGCCGACGGAAAGAAAAACATTAATTTACCATTACCAAGACGAGGCCCTCTTTCGAAGAAAATACAACTTTTTGGAGCAGCATTACATCTTCCCGTATAAGGTCCTACAAGAAGACGATGTGCTTGTTGTGCAGAAGCAAAGCATCAAAAAAGAACAGAAACAATTTGCAAACAATGTAATCTACCTTTGTGCAAAGACTGTTTCATGTTGTATTATCCGAAACAGCATATTTTCGCACAAATATATCGTTCTACTAAACATCGTTTGTAGCTAATATTGTCATTTCTTACCTGCTTCCTATTGGTGCACCTCAAATTCCTATTGGTACAGATATGTACCATCCACCCTTTTCGCTCAGAATCGTCACCGTGACTTTCAAAGAGCTCACGTTTGCTTGTTCCGCAAGTGGTCTCCATTGCACATGCGTGTCAATGCAGTGGAAACCACTTTTCATTAATATTCCTGTACGAAAGGGTTAAGGGAATTGAGGCTCACCACATCCGTGACTCCCGAAGGACTTTTCGATTTATCGGCTTCTACAAAATTGAGGTTTATAAACAATATCGGTGGCAAAACATCCATGTTCAAAAAGATCTAGTTTTTTTTTGTTGTTGTGTCCCCTCCCCATCCCTACAGCCAATTAAAACCCACGCTTTTCCCATTTCGTACTGAACGTCAGCAAGCTACTTCAGCGTTTAAATGCAATCATTAGCACTGAGGTTCCGTATTTTCACTGTTGTCCATGTAGCCACTCGTTCAGAAAACTTGATAATTACATTACCCAAGGCAGCCCCGGTGGCGCAGTGGTCTAAGGCGTTGACCTCTGATCATTCGTCCGTAAGGGGTCCGGGTTCGAATCCCGGTCAGGCATGGATGTTGTGTTTGTCTTACGGCACTGGCTCTCTCCCTTCCCTGGAACCAGTGACCCTAAATTAGGGACGGGCGACTGCTTTATAGACCATTGAGTTGCTCACGGTGGTCGTTAAACCTCCAATCAAAAAAAAAAAAATTACCCAAGGGCGTGAATCGAACCCGCACCTCCCGGTTATAAAAAAAAAAATCGAGGTTTAAACAATATCGGTGGCAAAACATCCATGTTCAAAAAATGGGCAATGTAATTTTCAAGTTTTCTTAACGAGTGGCTACATGGAAAACAGTGAAAATACGGCACCTCAGTGCCAACGATTACATTTGTATCGCCTTCCATGTATTTGAAAAGAATTATTTCTTCGGGGAAATTCATTTCCAATTTATGTACTTCAACGTAACTATATTCACAAATTCTGAGAGTCGTGTCGCAGGACCCGTGTGCACATCCTATGTCTGGGGCACCCGCGATTAAAATTTTCAGTCAAACAGTCAAAAAAAAATATTTACTGGTAAATATTTTTTTTAATAAAGCTCAATGCTTGAGCTTTATTATACGAAATAATAATAATTTGGTTTCCAAAATCTCATATTAAATTTTGAAACCAAACCGCAAAATAATTTCGTGCTACTGTATAACGGAAAATATATTTTGGTTCTGAAAATTTATACTACTGTTAAGGTAGTTTGGAGGCCCCTCCAAATTCTGAGGCTCTGTGCACGTGCAGAAATCAAGTCCTGTCGTGTTGTGAAAAAAATAACTATAATTTGGTAAATTCCGTGTTAATTCAGCTGGAATTACAATTTTGTGGAAAACTAGTTTAGTATACTGATTTGTGTAAGAATAAATAATTTTTGTTATTAGCTTTATTTGATTATCTCACCCATCAAATGTCTGAAAACCAGAGCTGAGTTCGGGCTCAATTTTAAGAGCCCGAGCCCGAATTTTATATTGCAAGATAGAGCCCGGGCCCGAACGAGCTTGAAAAATCTCCTGTTCCAGACTTCCACGCTTTCCTACCCGGGCGATTTACCGATGTCTTTCTCAACTGCGGAGTAGAGAAGGAATATATATATCTGTTTCTGTAGTTTTTTGACAATTCATTTCTTCTTGAAATGTTTCGGGGGATTGGGTATGAGGAAAAATAGGGAGGCACAACAATCTACGTCGTACGTTGCATAATAGAATTAGCAGGGAGCTGCCCCTTTGAGGTAGGGAGGACAATTTCGTCAGCTTGCTATCTACTATCTATAGTTCTTAGAGAAACTTTTCCTTCTCAGAAATTCAGTAATTCATGGCCTATGGTATTTTTTACCCAAGCCCGGAAGGAATAGCTCTGCCGAGTTCCCACTCCCCATCTAGAGCCTGTCGAAGAATTCTGTTTAACTAGAAAGTGTACAAAAAAAAAAAAAAAAAATCTCGTTTGCTAAATCATGCAAAATCACATTTAAAAAGGAAGAAAATTCGGAAAAAACATTTCTGAGCCCGAACATATTTCCGAGTTCGAAGACATTTTCGAGCCCGAACATATTTCCGAGTTCGAAGACATTTTCGAGCCCGAACTCCAGTAAGTATTATGCAGCCCGAGCCCGGTTCGAGCCCTGGCTCGACTTCGGGCTCGGGCTGTCTCAGCACTGCTGAGAACTCAAAGAAACGTAAGTTTGAAGACAGAAACCAAAGGTCATGGCAAGTTTCAGACCGATTAGATTAAACTATTCCCTGGTATTATTGATGTACCCAAAATAGGATCTACCGACGCTGTTTGTAAAATATGCAGCCAAGGCATTCAAGTTGTAGCGTCAAGCTTATATGATTTGAAAGAATACTTTCAGACAAAAATGTATGAAACGAATTTGGAAATGAAGAAGAAAGCATCCATCGACACTTTCTTTGCGCAACCAAAACAGAAAGATCATATTTATCACAAGTGCTGAAGTTTTATTTGCCAATTTCGTCACTCAGTACAATTTAGCTGCTTCTAGCTGATCATTTTTCTGACTTGGCAGCTGAAATGTTTCCTGACAACGCCATTGCCAAGAAGTTTAAGTTAAAGGCAGACCAAAACAACACTTATCAAAAACTACTTAGCTCTATCTACAACGAAACCAGTTATCAATCTGTGCAGGGAGACACCCTTCTCACTAAGGATTGATGAATCAAATGAAAAAAAAAAAGACTGACAAGGGATTAGCTATTAGGGTGAGAATTTTTAAGATGGTTTGGGACCCAGAACAAGATTGCTGGACATACCAGTATACAGACGTGGAACCAGTATGGCCATTTTCAATGACATTGACACCACGCTAAATAAATCCCTTGGAGTATCAGCACTGGCTTTGCTAATGACAATTGCAGTGTTATTGTGGAGAAGGCAAACTCTGTACTTACCAGGATGAAGAAAAGAAATCCTCATGTCTTCAATATTGTATGCATTTGCTACATGGCTAATTTGTGTGCACGAGCTTCAGTGAAGTAACTGACTGTGCCAGTAGATGACCTCCTGTTAGACATTTACTACCGTTCTGAGCACAGTTCTAAACGACAAAAGACGTACAAGGACCTTCGACTTCTTACCAAGGTGGATGACTTTCTGAAACATTGCCAGACCTGATGGCTATCACTGCACAAAGTGGTAGATAGGGTTCCCAACCAGTATGCGGCTCTTTCATCCTATTTTGAGAGCCACAATGACCTTGGAAAGCCTAGTAGAGTAAAAAACACTTGTAAACTTTTGAAATCACTCCTGACCCAGATGAACATGCATTTTCTTCATTTTGTTTCGCCACTTTTAAATGAGTTTAATAAATTTTTCAAACAGATGAATCGCAGATTGATGATATGATGGAGGAGATGGATAGCTTACTCAGGAATTTTATAGTTAAATTTGTGTAGATAAGACATGTTAAATAAATGGCTAATTTGAGGTAAATCAAATTTAATAATTGCGAGGTGCAGCACAATGGCATCACACTAGCAATAGGCCTTTCCAACAGAACATTAATGGAAAAAATGAAACTTAATTGTGCTGACAAAGAGTTGTTTTTTGCAGATGTGAGAAACTTTTATGTAGTAGTAGTGAAAAAGATAGTGGTAAATTTCCATTTGAAAATCAGATGCTGAAAGTCCTGAACTACTGAATCCAACACTCAAAGACAGTTTGAAGTACACCCATATTTGTAGATTGGCAGGTACCTTTGCTCCACACCTTGATCAGGAAACTCTAAAGGATAAGTTTGATTACTATTGTATGATCTCTGACGAACGTGTGCCTGTACTGATGGACAATGGTCAGAAAAAGCTTTTCTAGCTACTCGCTGGATATTATGAGCTGGAGAATAAGTACTGGTGGCATCCACTTCCCAAATCCTAAAATGATTACTCGGCGACTACTTACTTTGTCTCACAGTAATGCTGTGAAAAATCTTTCTCCATGATGAAGAAAATCCATACAGGCTGTAGGAAGTCCCTGAATGCAGACATACTAACCTTTTTTTTACATTGTAAAATAAACACTGATGCTTTTTGCATAGGCTTTTAAACCCACTGATTGCCTTTTGAAAAAAGCAAAAGATGCATGTGTTGAATATAATACAACACACTCTAAGATTAAATTGGTTAAATATGCAAAAGAAATAATACATGTGCATCAGTTGCTGTTTTTGGTAAAACTGTTGAGCTTGTAACATCTATGTAGTAATTTGTGTGTGTGTAAGGGTTATTTAATTTAGTCTTGGTAAGGTTTTTATTGGTCCGGTATACAGGTTATCACCTTAAGATGACAGGTATGTCATCATCTAATTTTCATCATAGTACACTGGCGTGCAAAAATTAAGGACGAGACGGTTTTTCGAATGTAACATCGGGCAGAAGTGATCCACATCGACTCAAATCATAACATAAGATCCCCAAGATGTAAGAATATGGGACAAGTGAGCAAAACCGTCCAAACAAGGAATCCAAAGGATACAAAGGAACTTTATTGAAAAGGTAGCTTCGAGCACAACTGGACAGAAGACAGAAACGCTCATGTGACAGGCAGCTGCCAAGAAAAATCTAGTCTTTAGTAGGGGATATGATCCCCCCTGACTGCGTTGCAGGATTTACAACGTCTGTCCATGCTAAGGACGAGGTTGTCAAGGAGCTGTTGAGGCATCGCGGCCCATTCCTTTTGTAGCGCCAATCGCAGCTGCGGAATCGTTGCTGGCGGCTAGTGACGTGCTGCAAAGCGCCTCCTGAGAAGGTCCCACACGTGTTCGCTCGGATTTAGGTCCGGAGACCTTGCGGGCCAATCCATGCGTTGAATATCTTCACTCTCCAACAGCCACTGTACGATGAGGTGTAGCGTTGTCGTCGATGAAGAACTCAGGACCCACAGCACCTCTAAACAGACTCGCGTGAGGCAGGAGAACCTCGGTACAATAGCGGACACCAGTGACTGAATCTCATTGGAAGATGTGGAGGTCAGTGCGGCTACCAAGTATGATACCGCCCCAAACCGGTCCCTTTCGATGATGTTGGAGGTGTGGTTGCGTGTTCCCTGCTCTATCCAGATGTGTATACGTCCAGAATCGCTCGTCAGACTAAATCGGCTCTCATTCGTAAAGAGAACTCGACCCCATTGACGATGTGTCTAGTTTTTGTGTTCCTGGCACCACAGAAACCGCCGTCTCCGATGAGCAGGCGTTAATGGCACACACCGTACTGGCCGTTGTGCAAATAGACTCCCTTTGTGTAGCCTCCTGGCCACGGTAAAACGCGATAACGGAGGTCCAGTTGTCTGTTGTATGTGCCTTGCGATTTCTCCCGCTGTCTGCCGTCTATCTCTTCTCGCCTGTAGGACAATATACCGGTCGTCCGCCGCCGTGGTTCCACCGCTAAACTCACGGATAGCTGTTCCTGTCGTTTGAAATGCTCTCCGCCACCCCGGTGGCGCAGTGGTCTAAGGCGCTGGCCTCTGATCATTCGTCCGTAAGGGGTCCGGGTTCGAATCCCGGTGAGGCATGGATGTTGTGTTTGTCTAACGGCACTGGCTCTCTCCCTTCCCTGGAACC
Source organism: Macrothele yani (assembly GCA_039090855.1). Classification (NCBI taxonomy): domain Eukaryota; kingdom Metazoa; phylum Arthropoda; class Arachnida; order Araneae; family Macrothelidae; genus Macrothele; species Macrothele yani. Next base: position 99,726,830 of record CM076993.1, read on the forward strand.
AGTGACCCTAAATTAGGGACGGGCGACTGCTTATAGCCCATTGAGTTGCTCACGGTGGTCGTTAAACGTCCAATCAAAAAAAAAAATGCTGTCCAAGCTCGTGAAACGATGCTGTGAGCGATCCCGAACTCCTCGGCCACACTAGTCACACTTCGACCATCTTCCAACTTCCCAATGACGCGACCTCGGGTAAAGTCATCCAGATGTCGTTTACTGGATTGCCTGTTGGCCATATCACACGGGGGCAGCAACTCGACGTCGTTCAAACCTATGTACACCTGGCAATAGCTTTCACCGAATTGCTCAGAGTACACCGCCCGTGTGCTTTATACTCTTCCGACCCCCCCCCCCCCTACGTCATGCTGCATATATGCGCATGCCCTACCGTACCGGACCCTAGTCTATCTCCTGAGTGGTCTTTCGGTCCGCTCTGCCTGCTCGGTCCGCTGTTATGCTAATTTCTCCTCTTCGTCCTTAAATTTTGCACACCAATGTTTGTAGCTGCTTATATATTTGCAAGCACTAAGCTTTCCCTTTTTATGCTAGCCACGCCCTCGTGCAGCCATAGCTCATTTGCTTAAAACTGTCAGATGGTCATAATAAAGTGGCCACTCGGTGTATACGGTTGTGACGTATGTCGCTCTTAATCTCTTTGGAGCTTTGGGAAGACGCCATGTAATAGAAGACATTATGTCAGACACTATGAAATTTTTTGAACATGTAAAATAATATTTTTGAATGTTTAATTTGTGATTTATGTCGCTCTTAATCTCTTTAGAGGGGGTGGGCTTAAGCCCCCAAATCCCCCTCCGTGGGTGTGCCAATGACTTTTGGAGTTTTTTAGAATGGGTGAGTAGGCCACACTGGCTGGGGACTGAGTTTCAGATCAGGTATGGAAGGAACATCTGCACTCTGTCTCTCCCTTCCCCCAGTACCGGCAGCTCTCAAACCAGAAACTGTTAACTCCTTACAGTACTAAAAGCTAATGGAAATCAAATTCTCCATAAGGAATTCAACCTTTGCAAACTTACATCAACACATTTTGTTATTTTGGTGTTTCACAACCACCATGAGCAACTCTTAGAGATACAGGGGTTGGCTATCCCTAATTTGGGGCCACTCTTTCGGGAGAAGGGGCAATAGGAGAACGGTACCACTCATATCTCATCCAAGACCATCTCAGACGAATGGGCCAGCGCATCAAACCATTTGGCTACACGGGCAGTTCAATATATTTTCACGACGCTCATGCACATGAGAGTGCAAACTGAGGTTCCATACTTTCCAAAGCAGCAAACCATTCATCCTGATAATAGGCATGCAGGTTCTTCAGATGATAACATCATGGAAAATAAAGACCGTTTACTTTCCGAAGTACATTAAACATCACGCAAGGTTTTTCTATCTTTGTGTAGAAATATAATGGCTGTAAATTCAGCTTATGAGAAGTCTGGCATATAGATGAAAACTAGTAAGGAACTTTTGCTCAAAGAAATAATAATCTCACCTCAGTGAATCAAAAGTTCTTCCCGTTTGCAACTAAAAAGTTTAATGATGCCAGAAAGTTATACAATATCACCTCATTCTAAAAACACTGACAAAGGGTGCCTACGTTCCACCAAAGCCACAATTCCATGGCAGTGCCGCTTGGCAGGTTTTGAGGAAAGGCATAACCTTGGTTTGCTCTACATACTTGATTTTGTAAACTGTCACACAGTTTATGTTATGTCCTAATGGCAATCAAATACCTTTTCATTCATGCTCTGTGTGCATCTGAAATTTCTTTAATTTTACTTACAATGCTAGTTAGTTTCCAAAAACACACATACTATATAAATATGTGTTTTGATCAATGCATCCTTCCAGTGCTTACGTATGGTGCAGAGACGTGGACCTTAACTAAAAGAGACATACAAAGGCTGCAGACAACTCAAAGAAGCATGGAGAGGTGCATGCTTGGTGTAACCAGGAGAGATAAGAAGAGAAACACGTGGATCCGAAAAATGACAAGAGTGGAAGACATCATGATCAGAGTTAAATCCCTGAAATGGCAATGGGCTGGACATACTGCCAGAAGGACAGACCATCGATGGACAGCCGAAATTTTAGATTGGATTCCAAGGGACAGGAAAAGACCCAGGAAAAGACCACATGGGAGATGGGTGGATGAAATTCGAAAATATGCAGGGAGTGACATGGAGGAGACTGGCACAAGACAGACCGTTGTGGAGGAAACTTGGGGAGACCTTCGTCCAGCAGTGGATTGATAATGGTTGACAATGATGATGATGATGATATTTGTGTCATATTCTTTTTATAAAATTCTGCTAATTCATCATTGTCAACCATAAACAATCCACCGCTGGATGAAGGCCCCAAGGTTCGTCCACAGTAGTCTGTCTTGAGCCAGTCTCCTCCATGTCACCCCCCACATGCTTTTGAATTTCATCCACCCGTCCCCCATATAGTCTTCTTTTGGGTTTTTTTCCTGTCCCTTGGAATCTAGTCTAAAATTTTGGTGGTCCGTTCTCTTGACAATATGTCCAGCCCATTGCATTTCAGGGATTTTACTCTGATCATGATGTCTTCCACTCTTGTCATTTTGTGAAAACACACATTTTCCCGTTACGGGAATTGAAACCATGCCCCCTCACTCTGGAGTAAGTTGCTCTCCCAACTAAGCTACATGGATGCAATGTACCACAGCAGATTTCCCCTCTTGACATGTGCCCCACCTCTGCAGTACACCACAATTATCCTTATCCACAAATTCTTCTTCTTATCATTCCTGGCTACACCAAGCATGCATCTCTCTTATTTTGGGCCCTCCTTTCACCTGGAATAACAGCTACCCCCAAGAGTGGTGTGTGCACAGTTATGTGGCAACCTACAACAAAGCTGTTTGTATTGCAGTCCACAGTTCTAGTGTGGAGTGGTGTAAGGTGTCCAACTGCCTCACCTGGTGTTCCATGACATTCCACAGATGTTCAGTTGGATTGAGATCAGGCGAATTTGGGTGACATTTGAGTTGTCTCATATCAGAACTATGTTCATCTAACTATTCCTGCACAAGAAGGTCCTGATGACACAGGGCAGTATGGTCCTAGAAGAACCCATCCGCCTCTAGGTAGGAGTGCAATATTGGGGTGAGGTGCATGATCTGCAGGCAGTCCCTGGTAGTAATGGACGGACATCCATACGCCAGTTTCTCTAGGTAGGAGTGCAATATTGGGGTGAGGTGCATGATCAGCAGGCAGTCCATAGTAGTAATGGACAGACATCCATACGTCAGTTTCTCTAGGTAGGGGTGCAATATTGGGGTGGTGTGCATGATCTGCAGGCAGTCCCTGGTAGTAATGGACAGACATCCATACCTCAGTTTCTCTAAGTAGGGGTGCAATATTGGGGTGGCATGCATGATCTGCAGGCAGTCCCTAGTAGTAATGGACGGACATCCATACGTCAGTTTCTCTAGGTAGGGGTGCAATATTGCGGTGGTGTGCATGATCTGCAGGCAGTCCCTGGTAGTAATGGACGGACATCCATACGCCAGTTTCTCTAGGTAGGAGTGCAATATTGGGGTGAGGTGCATGATCAGCAGGCAGTCCATAGTAGTAATGGACAGACATCCATACATCAGTTTCTCTAGGTAGGGGTGCAATATTGGGGTGGTGTGCATGATCTGCAGGCAGTCCCTGGTAGTAATGGACAGACATCCATACCTCAGTTTCTCTAGGTAGGGGTGCAATATTGGGGTGGAGTGCATGATCTGCAGGCAGTCCCTGGTAGTAATGGACGGACATCCATACGTCAGTTTCTCTAGGTAGGGGTGCAATATTGGGGTGGTGTGCATGATCTGCAGGCAGTCCCTGGTAGTAATGGACGGACATCCATACGTCAGTTTCTCTAGGTAGGGGTGCAATATTGGGGTGGTGTGCATGATCTGCAGGCAGTCCCTGGTAGTAATGGACGGACATCCATACGTTAGTTTCTCTAGGTAGGGGTGCAATATTGGGGTGGTGTGCATGATCTGCAGGCAGTCCCTGGTAGTAATGGACGGACATCCATACGTCAGTTTCTCTAGGTAGGGGTGCAATATTGGGGTGGTGTGCATGATCTGCAGGCAGTCCCTGGTAGTAATGGACGGACATCCATACGCCAGTTTCTCTAGGTAGGGGTGCAATATTGGGGTGGTGTGCATGATCTGCAGGCAGTCCCTGGTAGTAATGGACGGACATCCATACGTTAGTTTCTCTAGGTAGGGGTGCAATATTGGGGTGGTGTGCATGATCTGCAGGCAGTCCCTGGTAGTAATGGACGGACATCCATACGCCAGTTTCTCTAGGTAGGGGTGCAATATTGGGGTGGTGTGCATGATCTGCAGGCAGTCCCTGGTAGTAATGGACGGACATCCATACGCCAGTTTCTCTAGGTAGGGGTGCAATATTGGGGTGGTGTGCATGATCTGCAGGCAGTCCCTGGTAGTAATGGACGGACATCCATACGTTAGTTTCTCTAGGTAGGGGTGCAATATTGGGGTGGTGTGCATGATCTGCAGGCAGTCCCTGGTAGTAATGGACGGACATCCATACATTAGTTTCTCTAGGTAGGGGTGCAATATTGGGGTGGTATGCATGATCTGCAGGCAGTCCCTGGTAGTAATGGACGGACATCCATACGCCAGTTTCTCTAGGTAGGGGTGCAATATTGGGGTGGTGTGCATGATCTGCAGGCAGTCCCTGGTAGTAATGGACGGACATCCATACGCCAGTTTCTCTAGGTAGGGGTGCAATATTGGGGTGGTGTGCATGATCTGCAGGCAGTCCCTGGTAGTAATGGACGGACATCCATACGTCAGTTTCTCTAAGTAGGGGTGCAATATTGGGGTGGCATGCATGATCTGCAGGCAGTCCCTAGTAGTAATGAACGGACATCCATACGTCAGTTTCTCTAGGTAGGGGTGCAATATTGCGGTGGCATGTGCATGATCTGCAGGCAGTCCCTGGTAGTAATGGACGGACATCCATACGTCAGTTTCTCTAGGTAGGGATGCAATATTGGGGTGGTGTGCATGATCTGCAGGCAGTCCCTGGTAGTAATGGACGGACATCCATACGCCAGTTTCTCTAGGTAGGGGTGCAATATTGGGGTGGTGTGCATGATCTGCAGGCAGTCCCTGGTAGTAATGGACAGACATCTATATGTCAGTTTCCATGCACCAGGTGTCCCAGTTCTTTCCAGTTAAACATGCCCCATATCATACAACCACTCTCACCAGCCACGATAGTTGATGCCATGCATTAAAGATCTATAGCCTTGTGCTACTGATGCCAGATATGGGCTCGACCATTGGTAGAATAGAGTAAATATTGTGGTTCATCAGAACAGGATGTCTTTTTCTGCAGTCTTTGTATGTCTTTTTTAATTAAGGTCCACATCTATGCTCTGTATGTAAGCACTGGAAGATACATTGATTAAACACTTTTCCTTTAAGACATAATGGCATATTGCTTTTTTAAATTGTACCGTTTCTCTCAAAAAGCTCTCCAACTAAGTTTTATATGCCGATAAATTTTTTCATCAATGTGACCTTTGCTTGATATCCGCTTTCCAAGGTAAATGTAGGTATAGGTTATTTCCAGCTTTTCCCCATCAATCAATAAATCTTCATTTCTCGTAAAAGCATTGTACATCAGTTTTGTCTTCTGAAAGATGTGTGTGTACCTGCGAAAAAATACATACGAGAAATTTTATATTTCTCATTATTTACTATTAAAAGGAAAATAAACAAATGCTAGTTACGTTGGCAATCCTTAATGAAACAAAACAAGCTACAGTGTATAAACATCTTTATTTATTTCCAGTAAGATCTCATGAAAGCACAAATGATGTATGCATGTACAAAACAAGAACTGTGGAAACATGCACTCAAGATGGAATTTTATCATGATCAATTGCAATGCAGCAGCAGAACTTCCAACAAAAAAGAAATAGAACATTATGAGCAAACATAGTCATCACAGCAATAGCTGCCACAAATACATGAAACTATTTACAAATGGCCAATCACAATATGGGATAACAAACGAGTTTCACAGATCACCCCATAGTCAAAAGTAACAGGTGTCAAAGTCTTTCAAGTCACAGATGGCTTACTTTGCACATTTCACACTGTGGAAATTTTGGTTGAAAAATTTCTCTTTTTCTCTTAGTGTGTACACAACCTATTCATCCATATTTGTTTGAATTATATCACTTAGTTTGCTTTTACTTGACCAGAGAATGAGTAGGTTAATGCTTTCTATTACATTTAAAAATATAATACCACCCCATAGTTGAAATGACAAATTTTGGCTTCTGGGAAAAATCAGGTCATTTTATTTTATAATGAAGCACTATGACTTAAAGAACCACAGCTTTGAAACTTTGTTTAGTGCATATTTTTGTTTTGCGCAATATTTCAAAATAGAACTTCATGCTATAGTAAGAGTAAACTACACTATCAATTATTTCACATTAAGAAGCTATTTCATTTAACAGAGATTTTGAAAAATGCTTCTATTTGAAGTTATGTTCTACTCATAATGGCAGTTGATACAATTTTTTTCAGACATTCCTGACTTCCACAGGTCGAGGGGGTTGAGCATGTGTCTCCCGAACTTTAGAAAATTTAAATGCAAGAGCAAGCCTACAATGGGGTAGCAAATACGAATGGGAGGTTTAATGAAGTTGCTATGAATTTCAAAAGGAATGAACCAAGTGCTTTATATACAGGCAATGCTCACAATTTAAATTTGGCTATGATTTGTTTTTGTGAGAAAGTAAAACCACAGTAAAATGCTATCAATGTAGGCAACTCGTCATATGGCATTACCCATGTATCAGCAAAAAGATCTGTAACATTTAACAGAATTTTTCAGAAAAGATAACACTTTATTTTCAGAAAACTTTGCATCTTGTCAAAAATACACTGGACTGCTCATCATTGTCCATTCAGCAATGATTAAAGGATAATGCATAACAAAAACTATTTGTTGTGTACTTAAAAGACTCAAATTTTGAATTTTGTGACATTTACAGAGAGACTGTTTTCAAGAATAACCTTCCCATCATTTTATGCTGTTTCAAGCCCCCCCCCCCCCCCCCCCAACCAAAGAAAAACATCAGTTTACACTTATTTGTACCCTCCTAAATTTTTAGTCACACTACATCTATGCCAACCTCTATCAGAGTTCAGAAGTTAAAGTTCAGCAAAAATTTTTTAAACTTAAATCAACTCACTGTAAATTAGAATACAGTTATGTAAATTTTTGAATTTAATATTGTTCCAAGTAAAGTTCCTTCCCCCTCCTACTAGTTAGCTTTTTCACTTAAACTGTTTTTTTTAATTAAAAATAGCTTATTTTAAACCACACAAAAACATGGAGGTCACTGAGAAAAAAGTTCTCAGACTTAATCTAGTCATGCTATTTAGCACCCCCCCCCCCCCACACACACACACACCAGTGGTGCAGTCCTGGAAAAAGAAGTGGACTGGTGCTCCAAAGACCGGGGCCAAGGTGGTTACCGACTCCAGCTGGTATGCGGATGGCAAGGGTCAAGAAATGTTTGAAATCGAATATATATACAGAAATATTTCTGAGATGGATTCGGTAAACAAAAGGTCTACGAATTTGTGCATGGCCACCATGAAAAAAATATATATATAAACAGATACAGAGTGCAGAAGAGAAGAAAGAGAAAAAAATGCTTGGTTAAGATTATTTGGGGGGGGGGAGGGGATATCGATTTCGATTGAATGAATAAATTTAAAAAAGTCCAATTCAGTTAAGTAACAAGTAGCCTGTCACTGCCAGGCCTTGACTGCACCCCTGCTACCCACCTCATGGTGCAAAAACATTTTCAATTTCAAGAAAAAAAGACCACACTATGACGCCAGGCCGAAATAGTCAGACAAAGCTGTTATTCATTGAATCTATTATTAATAATTTTTGCTAACAACATCGTTCATGATTGGTACTTTCATTTGACTCCAATGAAAAACAGACATGATGCCAAGAGTAATTTTTGCTATTTATTACGAAGTGTGATCCACTGAAGAAAAAGTTGGTTTAAGAAATGCAGTACTTACCACCATATCTGTTTTTACATGGAGTCACATGGAACTGTCATTGAAGAACAATTGCATAAAAAAAATTTTTTTTTTACATGATGTGATGAAATTTCACATATCACTTTTTACGACAAACGTTTGCAATTCAGCAGCAATGATAATCTTGAACATGCAATAATGTTTTGACATTCAGTGTACCTAATCTGTCAAGGAAAAAAATGGGGATTCATTTTAATTAATATAGACATTTGATGTGGACTAGGAACATCAAACAGAAGTCATCACTCTTTCCACGTTTATAAGTGAGTCACGGAAAAATTCTCATTGGCCGCTGTTTGATGAGGGATTCATTCGGTAATAAATTTAATTTCACTTCCTTTTTTTCAGAAATAAGTGTGATAATATGAAAATAAGCACATTACAAATCGCCCTGACAAAGCGCTTCTTAAGAGAAACTCATATTTCTCCACATAGACATTTGTCTGTGATTTATTATTCTTCTGTAGAAATGTACCATAATGATAGACTCAGATCAGTTTTCGTGCTGATAAGAAAACCAAGGCTTCCCCTGTGAACAGAAAACAGAACTACTGATTTCTTTCCTCAAAGCACATTCATTGTAACAGATGGTTGAATATCACAAACTTAATACCCAGAAATGGTTAAATCAAGCTCATCTCACAATGCTTATTTAATGAAATACTTACGGTCAAGAGGCAGTAGAGCACCCAGAAGTTTCCCAAGGAAGGGGGTGACCCCCTTAAATTTTCCGGGAAAAATAGTCACGTCCCATAACATTTAAGGAGGAGGTTGACTTTTGTACATTTATTCATATCCAGTTACTAGTAATGTTACAGTACAAGAAAGTTAGATGATTAGAAGAAGCAGCAGATGAAATTCTTTCTCTGGTTAGATTTTTCTAAATTTACATTACAGAACTACTCCCTTATAATTATTGTATGTTATAATTATATGGTACATGATTAAGAAGTATATATAGATCGCTTATTGTGATTTTCTGTTTCAAACCTCGACATAATAATTTTCCACTCCGTCAGTCTGGGGAGGGCAACCCATCGCCCCCGTGGGTGTGCCGCTGTCAGGGGGTAGAGATTTTCTTTATCAACATCTGTGCAAATTTTAGTTTCCAATAGCCTTTTGTTCCACCTATCAGATGCATCAAACAATGACAAGTATATTTGCGCATGCATAATCACTGGTATATGTGACAGTGGAGTGAGTCATGACATTTCCAAATGTTAACATTCATATTGGTGTACATACAATATAATGGTATATTCAATATACACTGAGATCAGTGGTGGCTCGTGGTAGGAAAAATAGGTGAAGAGCTACAAGAGCAATATGAAAAGATATCTACTGTCTTCAATGAAAATCAGTTAATGAGAACTTACCTATTTTTTTATATATTAGATCAATTCTTCTTCCCTTTAAAGATGGAAATTTATCGGTTATGTCGTCAGAAAATGGCTGTTTCTTCGTGACATCAAGAAAATGTCTTTCTGAATAGAAATATTTGCCAAAGAAGCAAGTTTATCTGGAGAAATAGTGTTTCTTGAGTAAGTTTGTATTCTTTTAAGGCATGAAAAACTTCTTTCCACTGAAACACTTGCAGATGCAATTGTTAAAAGCAGGGAAACCAATTAATAAGCTTCTGTAAAAATGCCTTTATCTCCATGAAGCACTCGAAGAAGTTCATGAGTCGATATATTCCTTAATTTTTTATCAGCATATACAAGACTCAGTTCATCTTTAAGGCGCTGGTGTTTAGTAAAAAAATTTCCGTAAAAATGTTCTAGATTTTCAAACGTGTGAGAGGGAAAGCATGATTTAAATTGGTCGAATTTGTTTGTGTCAGCAAGCCAGGCAATTGAAGTTTATCCAAAATTTTGTCTAGCATTTTGTATAAAGCTTCTGACGTTCTATCTTCACTCACACCATGGAAACCCAAAAATCGCTCAACCGATACACCTTCCGAATCAACAGATCTTATTATTAAAGAGCACTCAGAAGTCTGGTTATGTCGTCCCATCTACTTGAATATAAAAACATTGAACTTCATTTATTTCATTTTTGACGTGATCGTTTATATATTCAGAAATGCATTCAATTAATTCGTTTTGAATAGTTTTTGAGTCACCTGTGAAGACATTTTTTATCGTTTCGTATTGATTTTGAATTTTTAAAGGAGTTCTTGATATCAACAGTGAAAGCAATTCCTTGAATTTCTACGATTTATCGAGTCAATGCCTTCGTCATGGTCACGGAATGCTAGTTCTTGTTTACTCAAATACAGTACTGCATCAATCATTGTCTGCAGGAAAAGTCTATTTAAACGAACGCTTTCGCTGAAATGCATTTTCAAAAGCCTAGCATTCTCCCACAGGGCATCGGCAATGGTATTCTGATTCTTTTCAAAATTATTTAGCATTAATTCGCATTTCAGGTGTTTGCTAGAATCACCACGTTTGTGAAGTGACCGTTTTATATTTAAGAAATCTGAAAATTGTCTTTATTCCACGCCGAATTTTATTACTAAAAAATAAGCAGGGCCAACAAAATAATTTTTATAACACAGAAGGGCTACAAAGCCATTTATATTCAGTAAACCAACAATTTTTAAAATTATTATTGTAAGATTTGCCGCTCTTCTTGATTTCTTTCTTGGCGACAATTGTCAGTGAATCCGTCGGTCGTCCTTGAAGTAAAATGTCTCTTTTATTTTCATCTTTCCACCGATTGAACGGAGTTTGCAATAAATTACAGACAATGTCGTTCACAGGATACATACTGAAAACTAAAACTATCACTATCAGTTAAACTGTACACGAAACTAAAGTAACTAATGAAGTTTTTAACAAACAATCACAAAACACAAAACTCTTTCGGAAAGTATGTCCCGAAACACCGCAAAGAAAAAGCCCTATAGTGGATTGCCAAGGGTTTCCGTTCCACTGCGATCTCTTCGGAAGGTCACGACTTCAGGTGCAGAGGCTTGGCGTCTCAAGCTAAAACACTTCACTTGCCCGGCAGATAGGGGAGGGTGACGTCACTGTTACCATGGCAATTCCAACGAAAACTGCAGACTACCAAGCATTCTCATTTCAGCTCTTCACTTGAACTGTTTTGCGTATAAAGACTTGTTTTCCGTATTGGACGCGCATTGTGAATTGATATCTAATCAAAATTTTGGGTATTTTAGCACGCAATAAAGGCAAAAACAGAATATATTATACGAAATTATTAAATAAAACCTTATTTCAAACAAAATAGGTGAAGAGGCACTTCACCTACTTCACCTGAAAAGCCGCCACTGACTGAGATGCCAGTTTATTAGGTTCCCCTGATTCATCACACAAAGGGCTCAATCTAACACGGAAGATGACACACGAGCGTGGTGCACGATATAAATCAGGCTGCTCTTCGAGCATAAGTTAACATCTGATTAAGGATCAGAATAGGCAAAATGAGAGATCTGAGTGACTCTTAAAGTGTTATCACAGCAGTCGTGCCAGGTGCACTTATTCAAAAATTTTCCCAAGAACCATACTCATGAAAAACAGGACATACCAGCAACACAAAAAGAGAGGACACATAGGAAGCTGAAATTTTAATAAATTAAATAAACAATTGAGAAGTTTTGCAATAAAAATTATATATTATTGATAAATAAAAAATAAACCATTGAATTCCCATTTAAGTTATTTAGCCATCTCATTTCGAAAAGTTCAACATATTAATCAGTAGGCCCATCTTGATTTTCTGCACATTTATATTTTTCTGCAGATAATAACATCTACAATAAATCTGAGTTTCTTTTCAAATAAGCATGAAATTCAGAGCATGAGATTTTCTAGAGGTTATACTGCAAAAACAGAATGCGTTTAATGGAATGTACACTCAGTTAACTTGTTTCTCTCCTTCGTCCATTGGCTTAGCATAAGTGAAAAAAGTCTCTCAACTGAAAAAAAAAAAATGTGTAATTTTTAGGAATTCTGAATAGCAGTCAATATAATTTGACTGTTCAAAAACAATCTGGTCAGCTTCTGATGAGCTGGCAGCTGACTGAATCCTTCATCATTAATTTCATTTTCTACAAATTTTTCATATTGTTTAGTTGATCAAAGCATTTAGCATCATCATTTGGGACCCTTTTATCAATTTAACATTGTGCAGAGATTTCCACGTCTTTCTATGCCAGTACTTCATGAAGGGTCATCCATGTGAAGCATGAGAGGTCATCCCAAGGTTTCATCCATTTATCTACATATTTCATGCAACTGCTGTACAGGGATTTCACATCATCACAAAATCTGTCACACAAACTATCAAAGTCCCTCCCTTTTCACGTTTTTCTGCATGTAACACCTTAACTTTCAAAGGCAGGAATTCTTGACTCACACGTTCATTAAGAATGTTTCTCACATATAACAAAAGTGCAAAAATGAAAGTGTTCAACCTAAGGAAACTTCAGTCACCAAAAATTACCAACACTACACGAAACTTAGTAACCAAACGTTGGGCAAAGCAGCATGAAATCAAACCAAACCAGAAGTTCTTGTGAATTGTTTATCTTTGTTGCTAAAAATCCGGAGATTTTGCAGTTATAAAAAATCTGCCCAGACACAGTATTAAGATAAAAAAAGAGGACATGTCCAGCTAAAAGAGTTCGTATGATGACCCTACACTAAACCCTTTTTATGGTTGTGCATGAAAAAGTCCAGGTATGTTCACCTGCTTCATATAATAGGAGAGTTTCCTTTGGAGTATGAAGCATAAATATTTTAAACAGAAAAAAAAAAAACTGACAGAGGGATGTGGCATACTCTCTCTTAACCCCATTGTTATTTCAGTGACCTACACTTCAAGATGATACTTTTATTATTTTAATTCAGATGAAGAAAAATGTGAGCTGTGCACACAAGCCTGCTAAATAAATGTAAGAACCATCAGAATCACTGATCAGAAAACTTATCTTCTAATCATGTGATTGAAAAGATTTTGCCAGTCATTCATTACATGATTGCAATTCTACCAAGCTTACTATAATTGGCCAACAACACATACACAATAATGATCCCTTATCACAGGAGAAATGTTCACAATGTTCTATATATCTGACCTTAAATAGTGAATGAGTTCAAGTTTCCTTTATATTTTTAAAGAACCCATCTCTACTACAGGTATGTGATGCATTTCTTTCCATATTATAATAAGGTAATGTAGTACTTTATTAGAGGTAAACACATGAGATAATGACCATAGAGTTAACACTATTCTTTTATGGTGAAATTGAGATTTTCTTTTTTCTGCATCCATTGATTTTTAATACCCTTCAATTGTCAAATGCACAGAACCATTGTCAAAATTTCCAGCATGTAATGTTATATTTAAAATTTCTTGATTTTCCTTAATTTAATGTTTAAAACTAGCTGCCTCAGGAACTGTAACTATCTCAATTATTCAACTGGGATTACCTTTGCTTTAAAATCTTAGCTTACACTTTTTTGTTGAGAAAATACTGTTGGGGAAAACTTCCAAAGGCTGAACATGGTTCCAGCAGATTATACAAGTCATCTGTAGCTTTGGTTTTAAGTTTTGTTTTTTCCTTATTTTATTTCAATAGCTTCAGTCATGGGGCCTTTGCCCAAAATGCTACTACAATGATAGAACGCAAAAAAAAAAAAAAAAAAAAAAAAAAAGGAGAAAAAGAAGAAGTTTGTGTTAATTGACTGCACTTGGTGTCTTATGAGCCAGTCATTGGTGTCTATGATAAAATATCTATTGTCAGCTGCTTCAAAAAAGGCTGAAGTCTTTTCTCATAATACTGAAGCAATCCAAGATAGAGAAAAAACAACAGACTGTGATGCATATTGTGGTACATTGACAAATGCACGTTTCTTTTTGTGTTACATTCGAAAAACTTTTAGCATCTGGTGCATTTTTAATTGCTGAATTATTAAAATCTGGCTGTTATAGGATTACAGTTGAAATGAACCTGAAGCATAAATGGCAAGTGTAAGACCTATCTCAACAGCAATACGTGCATTACAAAAAAATTGAACTTTTTAGAATTCTAAGGATGCTATTGATTACGCATTGTGACATTTCTTTTGCTTTGAAGAAAATATATTTCCCAGTGTATATTTGGAAAAATTAAATTTAATATTTTCAAAAAAAAAAAAATAAGCATTATGTAAATTTTTGAGAAATTATAAAAATGTGGGATTCCATTCCATGAGGAGATATGTACATGCATTTTCAGAATATCATGAGCCAAAGTGAAAAAAATTTCCCATTTTCATTTTAAAGATCAGGCTAATAACTTAATAAATACTTACAGTTAATATTCATAAGGTACTAAAAGTATAATGGTGACCTGTATTTGTAAAACTGCACATTTAAAGAATGAATAAACTTAGTTCTTGAAACCTGGAAGCCATCATTGAATGCACATAAATAGATACAGCAGATTCTGGTTAACTGGAACACATCAGTGCTGGAACACTTCGGCCCAATTAAGCAACTGCTCCAATTATGTGAAGCTTTATCCCAAAAGCTAATTTGGGATGTTCAAAGCTTCCCCTAATAAATGGCTGTCCTGATCTACTAATGGCCCAATTAACTAGAATCTTCTGCATATATACACCGAGTGATCACTGAATTATGACCACCCCTATGAAAAGTGGATGCAACCCGTTGACCACGTGATTTCTGAGAGGGCACGATTAGTTGACCAATGTAGCATATATAAGGTCTGAGAGGAGCAGTAGAAAGTAAAATTCGGAGTGTGAAGGGTAATGGAAGGATTTATCAGATTTTGAGAAAGGACAACTCGTGGGAGCTCGAAGAGTGGGTGTTGCAATTTCCCGAACGGTTGAACTGATGGGTTGTTTGTGAGCCGTCATAATTAAAGTGTATCAGGACTGGTGTAAAAATGCACAAACAATGATCTGGAGGCACAGGACAGCGAAAGGTTGATGTGAGAGGTCAGAAGACTCATACAGGTCAAGAGAACACTAACCAATGCAACATAGCTCAATGAGAAACAGTCTCTGTCATGACTATGCATTGCATGCTCACATGTACAGGCTGTGACAGCAGATGATCCCGATGACATCCTCTCCTAACCACGGTTCATCAGTGCCAAAAAGTGCAAGTTGGACGTTGGATGATTGGAAAAAAGTGTACAAAGCCGATGAGTCACCTTTTTTTTTTTTTTACTCCACTCCATGGATGGCCGTGTACATATTTGGCGCAAACAACATAAGAAACTCTATCCATCCTCCATGGCATCTACAGTGCAAGCCGGTGGAGGTGGCTGCGTGGTGTGGAGCATGCTTACCTGCCAGGAACTTGGACCCCTGGTGCATGTGGAACAATGTACAACTGGTGCCCTCTATTTTGAATTGCTTGCAAACTCTTTACACTCAGCAATGTTGCATTTTTTCCAAAATGGCATTGGTGTCTTCCAAGATGGCAATGCACCAAGCCACAGATCCAACATTGTGCAGAAACAGTTTGAGGAAAACAGTTAAGACTTCCACCATATCGACTGGCCTCTGAACTTCCCTGATATCAATCCCATAGAGCACTTGTGAGGCACTATATGGAATGGCATATCAGGCCTCTGGATATACCAATAACCTCCATACCTGCATTGAAGGCCGCATTACACAGATCTTGATTGGCCATACCACCCAACTGGTTTCACAATCTTACTGAATCGATGCCACGTCGGATAGCTGCTGTACTGAGGGTGAAAGGAGGACCTATGAAGTATTAGGTAGGTGGTCATAGTTCAGTGATCACACAATGTATAATGCCTTTAAACATTTAACTTTCAAAATTACCAACCCCTTGAGAAACACTGAATTAATATCTCACTATATGTGCTTTAATCTCAGGTTTAGGTACCATATTCAAAACAGGTAGGAAGAGCACTAATATGTATAAAACTGCTGTAAACATGGTCTATCAAAACGTTTTTTTGGCTCTGCATTTTAAAACTTGTCATAGCTTTCTGTGCAACATGTACTTTTCCTTTAATAGAGATATTTCCACTTAAAAAGAAATTTACACATGAGAAAGAAAAAAAATAAGAACAGCAGTGTAAATATATGAGCTGTTTAGTCTAGGTAAAGTCACACAATTCCTAAAAAAAAAGTTTTGTCTTAAAACTTACTATGGATTTTTTTTTTCTTCAAACTGGCCTTTTTTTTTCTATTCATAGTTTACTGTGGAAATAACTCTTTTACGGGTCTTATAGAGGTTATTATTCAAAAACGTTGGTGGTCAACTTTTCGAACTAAAGCCTAGTTCATCATGACTGCATCACTGGAGTAGTTGCTGCCACTCAGTTGGAATTGTCCAACCGCAATTATCCTTAATTGTGGTACTTCTTCTTCTCGCTGTTTCGATCCCTTCTTCTAGTTTCCTCTTTGCTAGTTTAATTGGTGGGTGATTATTCTTACTGAGTCCCAATTTATGGAGTGTCCACTTGCTTGTACACTCCATAAATTGGGACTTAGTAAGAATAATCGCCCACCAATTAAACTAGCAAAGAGGAAACTAGAAGAAGGGATCGAAACAGCGAGAAGAAGAAGTACCACAATTAACAATAATTGCAGTTGGACAATTCCAACTGAGTGGCAGCAACTACTCCAGTGATGTAGTCATGATGAACTAGGCTTTAGTTCGAAAAGTGGACCACCAACGTTTTTGAATAATAACCTCTATAAGACCCGTAAAAGAGTTATTTCCACAGTAAACTATGAATAGAGGTGCCATAAATTCATTTACAACTAGTTATATTTATATAACTGAGGCACTGATTGGCAGCATGGTAACATTTTGCAAGGTATGTGATTTCATGCTTATACTTAGTGATATCACAAGGTGGCATCTCAAATGATAAAACACAATATAGAAAACCCCATAAAGATATCGTTCTCAAATTATGAAAAACAAAATAAGAGAGCTCTATGGAAAGACAGATTTTAAATTTTTTTACACATCTGTCTTGTTGTCTTGTACTGAAAATTGACTCAATACAAATTTTAATGCATCTAGTAGTAACTTGAAGGTCCAGACTGCATTAAACAACACACATGCATTTTTTTTTATATTTAATCCACTTCTAAGACAAGATCAGGACAAGTATTCAAATAACTTTTCCACCAAATCCTCAAAGCCATTTACCAGGAGATCAATGAATGAACACGTAATATCAACTGTAAAATTTGTTTTCATACCTAGTCAGCATGATACTGTACATAAAATTGGGTGCACTGGATTTACTAGAGCATTAATTTTAAAGAGTATTTTTTTCCCTTCTCAATACTGTAATGCACAATGAACATGATTCATCGGCGCAAAATACTTGCCTGGTGCAAAGATCATGCAAGTTGAATGTTGGATGACTAGAAAAAAGTGTGCTAGTCTGACGAGTTGCGTGTTTTTTACTCCATGCCGCAAGTTTTGCATGACATGAAGTTGAAACCATAGCAGATCTACCATATATGCTCAAAGTCCACATTTTTAGTTAAAACAATTAAAAAGGAAATCAATGTGCTTACATCATCCATACAAAAGAACATGCTGATTCACAAAAGAATAAAAATAACAATATTTTGGCATAAAAATGCCACTACCAATTGTAATCAATGTGGCGAGCACAGAAGACTTAAAAAATGCTCTATCATGAAGTAGGGACTGAATGAGCTCAACCAATTTTTTTTGTCAAAGTGCATTTTCATTTCACTACCCACAACAAAGCATTTTCAAATTGCTGAAGTGTAACAATAAATTAAATCCAGAGGGTATCAGTGAAGGTCCTTTGTACCTTGTAGCAAGAAACCTTCCAAACAACATGCATCCATTTAAAAAAATCTTCAGTTCTTTATGTATAACTATTATGAAAATTGATTTCACTCCATGATGGCAAAATTTTCAATTAATAAATATAACATAGCTATTCGTGATAGTTATTACTTATAAATGTTAAGTATAAAATGGAGTTTCATAGAAATATATTATTTCTCACTTGTCAAATTTTGGGGCAGTAAACTGGCTGTGGGATTATGAAATAAAGTGCAAATTACCTCCCTAATATAAAGCAAAAAGAAGAAATTGCTGCTGCAAGAAGGTGTAATTGACAGCATAAAATGTGAATGTGGTCTCAGTGGTGTGGCATGGGCATCGCTGGTGGTGGTGGAGGGGGGGGGATGTGTCCCCTCCAATATTTCTGATCCTCCATATTTCTAACTGCAACCCTTTTCGATTTTTTTATTCAATTAACATTTGAGTCTGCTTGTGTCCCCCCCCAATTCTACGGCTACATGGGAGAGAAGGGCAAGCAAATTAAAACACGAGTGTTAGAGAACATAACTGCAATTAAGAACACTTCAAACAAAATGAGTTTTCAAAGACATGTACAAAAAACATAAGGCACCAAGTGATTTCTGAACTCTGTGGAAATTCTAGCACATCAAAAGCACTTTAAAAAAAAAAAAGAAAAATAGCAGAAAGTCTGGAAACAGAGAGATGAAGAGGAACTACATCAAATGATCAGAAGGAGATTTTATCATGCGAGTGGGAACACCTATTAAGTGCAAGAGATGGGTAATTTGGGAAGTAAAAAACAATACATTCCAACAAAAATTTCCACATGAAGATGTAAACTTATGCTGGTATATTTTAAGCAAAAAAAAATGTTATGTACTACCATGTGTTTTAAAAATTAAATGTTCACAAAGTTTTACTTTAAGACAAAAATGCCACAATTCTCACAAGGATATTACACTGTATTACTGTGCTTTAACATAGAAGTAATAACCAAATGAGTCACGCAACTTATTAGTAGTATGGGAATGCAATTTAACACAGGGTATGGCTTGGCAAGGGCAATGTTGAAGAACTGGTTTTAAACAGTACTTCAACATTATTTTTGAAATTTATAGGATCTGGCACTATTTCACTTCTCTTTCTCTTCTGCTTTCAGAATAGAAAAGCAAAAACAAAGCATTTGGCTGCTGGATAAAGCTAGTTTCAATAACATGAAACATTTTTTGTCAGACTTTCAATGCAAAACAATAAAATCTTATTCTAATATAAAATCTTCCTAAGCACACAATTTTAGTGAATACAGCAGTTCCCCTTACATGCAGCTTCACTGTAAACATTAAAGCATTGGTGGGCAGTATATAGATCACATTTCACCTACTTGTACTTGATTCAGGTCTACCATCTGCCAGTGTAATGCAGAATGAATTACTTTTCCGTTCAGCATGAATTCTATTTTGCAAGAAATTTTTACCCATTTGTTACATCTTTTACTTTCAGAAATTAAAAAACAACAACTAAATACATATTTTGCTTCATTTTTATTTTGTTATTTTGTTACAAAACACAGTGCAAGTCAAATCAGAAGTGGTTTCTTTCCATAGTAAGCACTGTACCTATTCAGCATAGTGTATGCTGTGGAAGGTGTTCTGATATGCTACATTGGTTTGTCAGGTATGTATATTTCAACAAATAAATCTTTCATTAGGGATAATCAATTTAACAGTCTATATGTGCCTTCAATAATCTTTTTATTTGCTTGAATTATTCTACTTGCTTGATTTTACATATTTTTTTAATTCATGTGGCTGGTTTACAACCGTATGCCATTGCATCTCATGTGTGCTCACCACTGAAGACCACTATAAAGCACATTATTACAATTGTTGATCGTCACATGCTAGGTAAGATCATCATACACATGATTACTCTTGCACACTACTGTGCTCCAAGAATGATCAGCAGTATTAACCATCATGCTTCAGTCTTCGTTACACAGACCAGCACACTATGAGCATGAAGATCAGTTTATGCTTCAATCCTGGCCATAGGGTTCATACACATTTACAGAAAATAAATTCCAGGACTTTTTTAGAGGTTCAAAAAATTCCAGGAGCTTAATTTTTTGCTAGAATCATAATGCTTTGATTTACATTTTACAAATTGGGGTGAAATTTACCATACATTTAGAATTCTTATGAAATCCCATGGGTTCCACTGCCACAGAGTGTTCTTCATTATGTGTTACATCTCCAATCAAATGGACAAAATTTTTCCGTATAAAAATTGCTCTGTATAAAACTTATGCGAAGAAAGCTGGGGATTCCCTATTCTATAGTCATCTTGTCTCTCTCTCTCTCTCTCTCTCTCTCTCACACACACTGGTAGCAAGGAGGCCAGATATCAATCTCCTTCAGTGAGGAAAGTGCATGTCAGAAGGAGTGACCATTTTGTACTCATGGGAAGTTTGTTGTAGTGACAAATGTGGAAGTATTAAAAAAAAAACTCAGGAAAAGCAAGAAATATTATGGACTATAGAAAGAAGAAGAGACAGCATGATAGGCCACCTCATAAGACATTTGGACTGGTGTGTCAACTTGACTGAAGGTAGAATGGAAGGAAGAGCTGGAAGAGGACATCCAATAATACAATATATGAGTCAAATAACAAGAGTAAGAGCCTATTGGAACATCAAGATTATAGCTAAGGAATGAATTCCTTTGTGGATGGTCACCAATGTTACCCACCAACCTTAGGGTTGAGAGGAGAAGAAGGAAGAAGAGAAGTTTTTAATTCCAACTGCTCACAACTTTTATACCACTAACCAAGATCGTTGGAAATATGGCACTCAAACATCTTGCACTGCAGCGTCACAAGATGACATCACGTCTCTACACTCGGTGGAAGGAAGTGATGTCACTGCAAATTTGGGTGAAATTTAGTAGAAGTATCTTTCTTCATTCTGCAACTGTGACCCAACCTTTTTTGCATTGCAAGAAAAAATTCCATTACCTTTCACAAAAATATGAGAGATCAAGGACTTTTCAGGCATGGAAAAAGGAGAAATCAAGGACTTTTCAGGCATGGAAAAAATAGAAATCAAGGACTTTTCAGGCATGGAAAAAATAGAAATCAAGGACTTTTCAGGCATGGAAAAAGGAGAAATGAAGGACTTTTCAGGCATGGAAAAAGGAGAAATCAAGGACTTTTCAGGCATGGAAAAAATAGAAATCAAGGACTTTTCAGGCATGGAAAAAGGAGAAATCAAATTCCAGAATTCCAGGGTCTGTGCAAATCCTGTGGCTATTACCAAAGATCACTAAGTGATCACTATAAACTGTCACACTCCAAGTATTATTCCAAGTATGATATCCTGCAACACAAATGCAGATCACCATGTATTCAAGTACAAGAGCATCAGATAGTCTATCTACTGAGACCAGATAATTCTGGCTGACTGTAATGATTAACCCTGTAATGTTTTCTTGCATGTCTCTGCTTGATTTATTCATGTTTTTACTTCAGTCTTTTTCAAAGTTGGGTCACAGCTACACAATAAAGAAAGCTACCTGCATGAAATCATGGCTCTGACAAAGCAGGGACATTACTCCATCATGAGTATTCTCACAAAGAAATGGAATGAAACAAAAGCTATTGGTGCATGGATATCGGTGATGAATGTTGATTCTGAAGATTCACATAACATGAATTTTGGTGAAAATAAATTTAGTGGTGTACTTAATCCATCAAAGAGACGCCTGGTCCTGAAAGATGTGTGGAGGTTACTGAGCCAAAGAAGTTTAGTAATTTGAAGACTTTGTAAAGGAAGATACACATTTTAAAATGTCTATATGATCGCTAAGGCATGCAACAAATCTGATTCAACTGCCTTACTATTTTCCATGATCATTTTTTTTTACACATTTCAATTCCAATTAGTAGTTCTAATTCTGACTATTATATAGCTCTAATCATTCTACTATTCTCTTTTACGTGCGATATTTCAAAGTAACTTGTACAAAATTCTAGCGGATAATGCTTACCTTGGCATTCCTTTCTAGCGATGGGAACATTTCACGCACGTGTTTTCCGGTCTTTGTTGATGTTATTGTCCAACGGACTTTAGGACAAGAATTTTGTATAATTTACACATTTGTGGAAGTCTGTGTATGCTAGGTTTCAAGAAACCGAACTCAGCTACAGAAACAGAAATCTTTTCTCCCCTGAAAAAACACCAGCAATGAAACATAGGTACAGAACAGGGATCCTGACCCATAAAAAGAACTGTGCAATGGAAAAGCAAGGGTTCTCTACCTCCACAGAGATTTCAGGTGAGAAGATCATGAGTTTTAGCATGACTATGGAATTCTGCCTGAAGACTACTTGGAACACAAGAAAACAGATGCTAGAGATTCACGTACTGCAATTTTGGCAAAGTTTAACCCTTTAACTAACTGGAACAAAATAACTTCGTGTTAGCATTTGAACTGAAATCAGCTCAAATGAATATTTATAAGCAGCTGGAATGAGTGATACTGTGCATCAGAAAGCATTGCTTTCCCCTCAGCTTTTTATTCAAAGTGGTCATTTAAGGGGATGATTGACACTAATTCTTTCTGACTGATTACATGCTAAATGGGCTATAACAGTGGCGATGAACCCAAAAAGGAAAGCGAAGATGTTTGAGACACTTGTTTTTCTTCAGTGGCATGCTGTTCATGTCAGGGTGATGCCTCCCCATCATCCGTTGGATCATGTGACAGATAATAAAGGACTAAAAGAGAGCACTTATCACCACTGACAAGTTTACGGTCAGTACTGCTGAGATAAGGGACAGGAGGAATTGTTTTGCAGCAGCTTTCGTAAAACCTAACCACTATGTGAACAATTCTATTCAGGGAGTGCAGAAAATTTTGGGCACAATTTGGTTCAGGATTCATCAGTCACTTAAAGGGTTAAGGAATGATGAAAGAGAAAGAGCACTGGGAAACTGATGACAGGAGCCATGCTTTTACATGACAATGCCTCTGCACATATATCATAAACAATAAATTCTGCTGTGAGAGATAGCAACTTTCGAAAACTGAACTATCCACCCATACTCCACACTTTATCCCCCCCCCCCCCGCCCCAAAATTATTCCCTGTTCCAAGACCTTAATAGAAATCTGCTGAAGTATAGTTTTCTGTGCAATGATAAACAGAAAGGTGCCATTTCTAGATACCTCATGGAACAAGAAAAGGACTTCATTTTCCCCAGTATTTCTTATTTACCAACTAAATAAAAACAAAATGCCTCACAGTCATATGAAACTATACTTGAAAACAGTGAACAAGAATTACTTTTAAGTTCAACTCATCTGAGGCTACGTAGATAACTTACCTAGTGCCAAACATATATATGATCATTACTGCTGATCCTGTAGTCAAAGCAAGGTCAAGGGTCAACATTGTAAATCAGCATGCTTGTTTCTGATCACAAAGCTCTAAAAAAAAGTCCTACCATTGCATATTACTATGCTCAGACATGATCCCAACGGCAGCCAATTCTGTTTCAGAAGAATGATTGCCATTTCAAATTGTCATGCTTCACACATAATCACTGTAATTTATTATGCTTTATGTATGTTATCACTGCAGCTTACTTTTCTCTATGCATAAATATGTACAGCACACATTATAACTTATGCATTGAGCATGATAATGAACAATACAAAAAAACTGTATTTATCAAAAGCCATTAGAGATAAAAGATGTATATTTATCATAACATGCAAGCTTCACAATGGATGTCTCTGTATTCAAGTATTGTGTTCATGTACAATGTATTGTACTGCATTATTTACAAAACCTGGTAGAAGATGTTTGTTCTGATTGACATGACCATGTTGGAATACTGGAAAAGTGTATTTCAAAGATGATTTCAATAAAATACGTGCTGATGCTTCCACAAACTCTTACAGAACACCATAAAAAAGACACAATGGACAGATTTTCAACTTATGACAGCTGAATGCCAACTAAGAAGTTGGAACAAAATATTGAGCTTAGCACATTTCAGCCACTTAGGCTCTTACTCCAAAAAATTCAACATTAACCAACAGATCAAGCTGACTGGAAGCCATCTTTTAATAAAGTGACAATTTTTAAAAAAATCGCCAAAAATAAAGCAGTAAGTCTTCTGTTATATTCTGCTAAAACATTATATTGGTTGTTGTTTTTTTCACTTTTCTTTTCAAACACAATGTTCTAGTTTTTCTTTTCAAGAACCAAAAATTAAAAAAGAAATGGAATTTGTTACAAAAAACACCACAGCATATCAGTCCTTAACAAAATTATACATGCTTTGTTTTTATGTTCTTTTCCCCCACTCACAAATCATAATTTGCAAAGTGGAAAAGTGTTATACAACAGTTACTGGCACATAAGGTGATTTGGTGGCTCATAATAGTGTAAATGATTCAACACCTGTCAAAAATGTTTTTTTAAGCTCTTAAAACTGGTATAACAATAAATCAACACTGTTTATATACATAGTCATGGATCAAATTAAAATGTTTAACAGCCTCTTTCTCCACGTTGTTGTAATAGTGGCAATTTTCACATTTCGAAAAAATTTTACAAATCTCTCCCATGAGAGTATGAAAAATGATCAGCCAATAACCCAAGCAGCTACACTTGTATATTATGACTCAATCCACTTGAAAAAATTACCAGTTTTCAACAAAGTGAAGTACAAAAAGAGAATATGTCTGCACTGTATTCCAAGATTGCTGAAAAGGAAAGTCAATAGTGGAAGCTTCTGATATTCTCGTCGTGGGAAATAACTGCACAGCAGTTATTATCATTGTTTATCTGCATGATTCAGTATAGCATCTGTACAAAAAAAAAAGCACCACTAATGGTGACATGGCAAAGTATGACATAAACTGTCTCCAGAGACTTTTGTTAAAACAGCTTCCATGCAGTACAACACTATCACAAAGATTGTTGGTCACATTCTGTGTAATTATCAGCTACAGTAACATGGTTTCCTACTACACCTCACTTTGCAAACACACCACGTTGAATTGCATGATCACATTTGACATACAACAATACGATACTTCAGTTTTGTATCTGTTTGATAACACAAGTCGAAAATCTTCAAGTAGTGATGGTGCTCAACAGATTACGCTCTTCTTCAGATAATCCACTTTTCAGGGTTCTGCGTACTGTAATGGAAAAAAAGGGGGTTAACAATGGCACATGGCATTTAATAACACACTGTTTATCAAAGCACTTTAAAAGGAAGGGGGAGGATATATCTATTATAGTGATCTACCATTCATGAGCAATTCATTCACAACAAATCAGTGGTATAGCCAGAAATTTCTTAAGGGCAGGGAGATCCATGGATTTGGTTCATTGGTGAAAGCCTCATATTTACATATACAGTGAAATCCGCTTAATAAACTAACAGTTAATACACATCTTTCATGCAGTCCCTACAATTGAGAGGCAAATAAGTACAATATATCCTATTTAATACGCTTCGAATCCTGCTTAATAAGCACTTAGTTTTGTAGCATCACATACATTTGAATTCGGGTGAGTAGTAATACTATGCAAAAAATGGGTCAGTCATGTGTTACATGAATCACTGGATGTTTACTTTGATTAGACACAAAACTCCCCAATTCCTCACCACTAGCTAAACAGGCTTGTCATGGGCTCAGCTTGTGGTTTTCAAGTTTCAGGTGTGGCTTTCCCATGTATAAGTGTCTCCTTTTCTGTGACCTTGATGGGAAGAAAGCATAGAAAGCATTATTTTTGGTGTTCTCCAACAGTTTTATGAATATGCAGCCAAAATATACAAAGGTACATAGCACAGGTTTTATTTATTTTCTATTTCTGGCTAAGATGCTTTCCCGGCT
Source organism: Macrothele yani (assembly GCA_039090855.1). NCBI lineage: Eukaryota > Metazoa > Arthropoda > Arachnida > Araneae > Macrothelidae > Macrothele > Macrothele yani. The sequence goes on from CM076993.1 coordinate 99,752,722, forward strand.
AAGACACTAATTTGCGTCGGTCCCTTGAAAATCGTATTAAGTGGATTTCACTGTATATCACTTTTAATTCACACTCAATCCCACTGCCAAGAAGCGGGATCTGGTACCAGGGGCAGTTCGTCATTAGGGGCCAGAGGGGCCGGGCCCCACCTAAAAGTTTCTATTTCTAAAAATATTTTTTTTTTTTTTTTTGCCCTGATTCTTATTCTCTCTCTTAACTACATGGTGATCAACCTTTCCCTTCAAAAACCATTACCTAAGGGGAAAGTTTCCTCAAAAACGAAAAACTATTTCCTGAGGAAAGAGATCATGTTCAGAGTGTGAGGTAATTGGGGCCAGCTCCAACAGGCCCCAGTAACATCACTACGCAAGTGAAGAGGAGACGATTTCCTCCCCGTCTCATTCTGTATGAAGACCTACATACAACACTGTCTTAAACACATGGGGAAAAAAAGCTGTGGGCTAATTTGATTGGCCAGGAGAGTATCCTTTTCCTTAACATCGTGGGTTGACAGAGAAGCTTACCCTGACCAAGCTCAAGGGTGGCAGAAGGGTTTCAAATGTCATAGCAAGTTCAGTTAGTTGTTTTATCTGTGTGTGTCTCTCTCGGTGATGTGTTGTTCCTTTGTGTTGTGACTTTTTTGCTTGTCGAGTACAATGAATGGAGTGGATATTTTGTTAAAATCTCCGTTCTTTGCTTTAAATCTGGAAGAGAATCTTCATTCAAAAAAACCTCAGTGCTTATCAGCCCAAGAATTTGAGTTTCCAAGAGTATGAAGTTTACAAAGCGCTTTGCAGAACTAATTTCAGTTTTAACTAAGATGATTTTCTATGTTAAAAATAAATAAATAAATGCGAAAACCTGTAAGTATAATTTGCACATGAGTACATATATGTTTTTAGGTTTCACAAGTTCTTTAAAAAAAAGGTTAAGCCTTTCAAATAATGCAAATGGTAGTATGGTACTCATTCTATGTGGGACGAAATTCATGAAACATTCCCTAGGGGCCTGCATATATTTGGAGTTATTATTTTTTCATTACATTTTTTTATCCTGTGAATCCTGTGATTATTCCTCAGTTGAGAAATCTGAAGAAACACAAAGCACAACTAACATAAATTAATGCTCATATGTTTTAAGGTAAAAATTTTATTTAAGGAGTTTTAACATTTTTCTGTTAATAGTTATGCATTCTATTCTGAGGAATTTTTTGGGGTGCAATACAATAGTTGACACATTCCTACCTGATTTGGGCATTATTGTGAGTCAAAGGGGTAAACAGAGGCAGAGTAAAGGAATCTTGGGGTGGGGTGGGGTGGAGTGGGGGGTCTGAATAGTTGGCCTAATAATGACAGTTTTTTTATGTCATTGTTTGACTTTGGCCCCACCTGTTTCAGTTGCCACGAGCCGCCACTGTCTGGTACTGAGGACCCCCTCTGACTGTGCCACTGCAACAAATTATTCTTTATCACGAATGGTGAATGCTTCACTCTCATTGCTGTAAATGATCATTCAATCTACCATTACTACAACACACACTGAAGTCACAGCATGTTTTACTTTATTCCACCCTGATGAGTTCAGAAATGCGTTCCCAATACAAAAAGTAATGCACAGAATTAATAAGTGTTAAATATTATGTGAGTCAGCTGTCAGCTAGGAAATAATGGTGAAACTTAAGAATGGCAATAATATGTGAATGCCATTCATTTGCATGGTGTGTCTGAATCGTTTACCAGAAGCGGAGATTCATTCATGAATGATAGATGAAAGGGTCTGATAAGCTCTTGCTCTTTTGGGTGGTTCATCATTGATTGTGAACGGTGGACATCTCCTGCTCTTTTGGACAGTTTGCCAATTTCCACTTGGCCTCGCAGTTGCTGGAGCTCTGCAGCAAAGAATGATTTTCTCACGGTAGTCAGACAAGTGGCCAGGAATGGATGCAAAGTGAATGACCATTCATTTGAATGAGCATTCAGTATTGGGTTACAATTTAATTCTAGTTCACCCTGAAAAATTTTCAGTTAATCTTCCTTTCCTCTGAGTTCCTTTGGTTTCTTACAAACATTTCTGATGTCCGGATTTCCGTCAAGGCCTATTCTCAATGTATAGAAGGATTTTCAAAAGTTTTGTTTACTCCTGAAGAATTTCAGTTTTGTTCCTCAGCTTCCTCATGCTGTTGCCAGCTACTAAACTGAAATGTTTTTATTGTGTATTTTGTAATTCTGTTGTTGTAATTAAGTTGTTTAAAACACCCCTTATTAGTTTTGAAGGCTCACTGATGTAGGGCACTCAGTGGAGGTGGCCCAGGGGCCTGGACTATCCCCCTGAGGTATCACTCGATCGTTCATTTTTTGTTATTGGCTGCTTGTTTAAAATATATTTGTATACGTTTTTAACATATATTTTACGAATAATTGGAAATACACTTCTATGTGGTGGAGATATTTTTATTGCTTCCCAATATTTCAGACCACCTCCTTAAAAAATCCCTTGATGTGCCACTGAGTACAATCACAAATTGTTAATATGTACATATCAAGAAATGCTCACTACTATGAACAAGTAAAAGTTTCTCTTTTTTTTCATCACTAGTTGCAAATTGCATTTATAGAAAAACAAAGTCCAAAAATTTTAATGTGTGAACATTAAAATGTGCAGACAGCACAGCCAGATAACCATAGAATGATGTAGGAGATATAATGTTGATATGCATGTGTCAAAAAGAACCAAAAATTGTTAATATGTATGTGTCAAGAAATACTCACTACTATGAACAAGTAAAAGTTTATCTTTTTTCATCACAGGTTGCAATTGCACTTAGAGACAAAAAAGTCCAAGTAAAAAAGAAACTCATAAAACACATGCTTTATTGGTCTTTGGGGATGTGGTACATACTAATAATCCTTAAGTTTATAATATGATGACACCCCAGTTATACGTTTTTCAAGGGACCAAATAACATTAACATATAACTGAAAAAAAAACCCCGTATAAATGAAACAGGGAACATTTAACATTAAAGGCAATTCAGAATTTTTTGATTGGGGATATTGTATGCATAAATTAAAAACTTCATGTAAGTGAGAAATGTAGAAATGATATTCTACTGTATTTGATGCTCTCTGTATACCACTTTTAATTAGGGGTTTTAACTGTTTTGTAATCAACATTTATGGAGAGGTTATCAACTGTGTTTCTCACTATCTTTAACATGTTCAAATAACTAAAACACCAGTTCTATAGATTACATTCTTAGCACTGTTTCCTTTTTAAAAAAAAAAGAAATGCGTGCAATGAATCATATGATCCCAATGCACTCAATTTGTTTTACAAATTTTGGCCTTCAAAAGTAAAATTATTTGCAAAATACAAAAATTAATTGCCCATGCTGTCTATTCCAGATACATGCAAACATTTCACATGACCAAATGGGATCAATTGACAGCGAATTCTAATTCAATGACATCTCAGCATAAGTATCTGCATATAATGACTGTCATTACAGAATGATAAAAAGCTAATTTTATTACAAAGCCTGAATATACTTTACATCTGCCTGACAAATAATAATACAGCATGAAAAACTGAAAAAAAAAATGAGTAATAAGCTGTTGCAGGAGGCTTCATGCCACAAAAACCACAAAAAGCCAAAGAAAGAGTGTCACACACACAATAATCCTCAGATTTTCTATTTAAAATACTGGGTCAAATTTAAGAGGCAAATGAAACTGTTATATTGGTAGAATTAAAATAGAATTAACCCTTTGAATAAAGTTCATGTCAAAAACTGCCTTTCTAGTTTCTTAAATTAAATACTTAACTCTAAACTTCGAATACAGGTTTTTTTTTTTCTTAAATGAGTTCGTAGAAGAGTATAAGTAAAAAAACCTCTTCATTCGTTTAACTTTAAACCACATATATAAGAAGAACGAAGAATTGCTTATGAAACCGCTTACAACATGTTACAAACTGGAACCAAAAAGAAGAGAAAACAGCCTTAATACAATATTGCAGAAAAAATAAAGCAGTACCCATTTTTGAAGACATAAAAATTTTATGTAAACAACCTGCTAAAAAAAACTATTAGATATGCAAAGTCCATAATTATAGAAAAACAAAAGGATACTAATTGTAATGTCAACAGTGGTGTCAACCTCTCATTGTCTTGGAAAAATTTTATTAGAGAAGATGGACAAAAAAGGTCTCCATCGAAGATACACCACTCTGAGGAAAGCACTTCAACATCTCCACCACAACAGAATTGCATATTGGTAGTGGCAACCGCAAACTCGAGTGACGTAGAGGGTCCAAAGAAGTTGGGCGGCGACACGCTCAATGGATGTGGCAGTGTATGATGGATGGTGAGAAGGGCAGTGTGTTAGGCTTATTGAGTTCCCTGATGATAGTGAACAGGTATTTAACCGAAATGATTGGAGGAAGTGACAGCTGTTATCCTAAGAAAGATTTTGCTATCATCCTGTTTTTCCTGTTCTGATTTTAGTCTCAGGGTTTGGGACACACATTTGTTTTTTAGGTTACTTTATTTAATATGGCTGCATTTCATTCATAAACCTTTCACCTTGTTTATGTAATGTTTTTAGTAGAATTCGTATTTTCAAAAGACCTCGTTTTTTGAGAAGCATTTTTACTATTGAAATTTTGTTACATCCTTTAAGTTTTTGTGTATGGCTTTTGTAATGTTTCGTACCATTCGTCCCCTGTTTGATGGTTTTTTGAATAATTTGAGCTAACTATTAACTTCAATATCTTCATTGCACCAACTTTTAATTCAACCAACTTTTAATGCGAATACTGATGTCTTGTTTACTTTCATAACAACCATAGACCTGCCTTTGTATACCGGAAAGGAAAGACATTATGTTTGGTAAGCATATATTATTTCTTTTGTACGAATTTTAATGAACTATGGCAATCCCAGTGGTCGGAAGTAGTGCGCTACAGGTAGCGAAACTACTGTAGTTGCTACTTTTCCACGTAGTTTGCAGTGTAGCGCGCTACTTTAACAAAAAGTAGTGTAGCGAGTAGCGCAATGCAAACCTCTATAGTTTGTAGCGAGTTTCGTCATTACTTTCAACGTTACTTCAGTAAACAAACAAGGTGCCCTTCTACATATCACATGATCATCACGTGTGTTTGCGACACAACGCTAATACTCCTCGTTTGAACTGCCCAGCACCAGCGCTAAGCATCGCCATCTAGCGAGCATTTCTTTCATGATATCGGCAATGGAGCGGATTAAAATGGACAGGTTATGACGAACGAGGGTCTCGGAATCAGAACGTTTGGTGTTTCAAAGCACAGTTTTCTAGCATAGGTTGGCAACACCAACACTTGTCTTGTTGTCGTTTTCGTCTCGTGAGAATACGAACGTGTTTGCTTTCCTTGCTTCGAAGACTTATTTAACTTATGTTTCCAGGTGATTATAATTTTTCCTGTTTTCCTGAAATGTGGCAGCTACTGTCCAGCTTTGATGAAGAAAGAATTGAACTGCCTTGGTCGGCGTATAATAATTATTTCACAGTGCTCGAGAAGCAAGTAAACAGGAATTTTACAGTCATGTGCAAACTTTGCCCGTTAAATAAGAAGCTGTCAGTTTCCAAAGTCATCAGCCTCTAATTTGAAATTGCACATAGAGGTAAGTCAAAATTTTCAGTACTAATAGCAATGAAATAAATAATTAGTTATGTGTATTTTTCGCTGTCTTTATAACCACTCATTTAAAAATCCCGGACTTTTTTCAATCCCGGACATCATTACAAATCCAGAACTGTCCGGGCCAATCCCGGATGACTGGTAACCCTAATTATGTCATAACCAAGTTTTTCTACTTTAAATAACGGAAAAGTAGAAAAACTTTGGTTTTCTACTTTCTTCCTTATATTTGAAAATTTTCTATTTTAAAATATCAGGTACAATGCCATATTTACAGATATTAATATACTAGGGGTGTTCAAATGAAAAGGTACGAAACGTCATACGAACGTAACCATTAACATATTTGCCTATGCCGCTATGGGAGAACGTAGCGACACATCTAGGGATGCGATTGGAGTCGCCGGTGTGGATCGGAGCATGCGCGGGCGCCCGCATACGCAGGATAGAGCAGAGGCTCTTATAAAGAGCGCCGTCCAATTGACGCGGCAGTGCGTGTGAGGACAGGATGTCGTTCACATTGCAAAATTCGATGATTGAGGAGCAGCGAGGCGTTATCCGATTTCTGACAGCGGAAGGTGTTAAATCGGCCGCTATTCATTGCGCGGAGGGTGTGGTTCTGCTCCATGATAACGGGCGTCCACACGTCTCCAGGGTCACACACGCGGAACTGACCAAGTTCCAGTGGGAGCAGCTTGACCATCCGCCCTACAACCCGGACATGTCGCCCTGCGATTTCCATGTGTTTGGTCCCCTGAAAAAACATCTGAAAGGGAAGCGCTCCCACTCGGACGACGAACTCAAGGACGCTGGGCAGGACTGGGTCTCGTCACGGCCACAGGAATTCTGGGAACAAGGAATCCTTCGGCTCGTTAATCAATGGGATCGTTGTGCTACGGCCTATGGTGTATACTTTGAATAAAGTCTTCATTTATACCCACAGTGTCGTTTCGTACCTTTTCATTTGAACACTCCTTGTATTAACTGAAACTGCAATATACTAATTTAGTACTCCTAAAAATGTTCATAATTAAAAAAATGTTTTTAAATCATTAACATTACTCCTCAAGTGGAGCACTTGATAACAAATTTTCACCTATAGATGACGCTGTACTACTATCACACAATCCGAACAGCATGAAAAAAATAAGTCAAGATGGTGTAGCATTTATTCATTTGTATTTGCAAGCATGTTACAATAGCAGTTGTTCCAGTGCCGGATGGTATTTTTGCGAGGCCCGGGACAAAGTTTCATAGAAAAAATCTTACATTTTCAAGTTATGTGAAGAGGTCCACCGTAAAGTCCCCCCCCCCCCCACACACACACACACACTCACAAGCACACGATAATTACCATAAAGAAACAAAAATAATAGCCCCCAAAGAAGTGCCATATTTACAGGTATTAATATAATAACTAAAACTGCAATATACTAAGTGGGTTAGGCCGCCCCGGTGGCACAGTGGTCTAAGCGATGGCCTCTGATAATTCGTTCGAAAGGGGTTCGGGTTCGAATCCCAGTGAGGCATGTATGTTGTGTTTGTCTTACAGCACTGGCTCTCTCCCTTCCCTGGAGCCAGTGACCCTAAATTAGGGACGGGCGACTGCTTATAGCCCATTGAGTTGCTCATGGTGGTCGTTAAACCTCCAATAAAAAAATAAAATAAAAAATAAGTGGGCTAGTTTTGCTTGGAAAAATCTTAGTGTAAATGCTGCTCAAAGAAAAGGAGAATATATTAAGTTTTATGTATTATGCTTAATGGTTTTAAAAATGCACTGTATCCTGTAAAATATACTTTTGTGTTTTGTACTGTCCTACTTATTGCTGAAGTATCGCTACTATCCCTGTATCAGTATTAGCTATTAGTAAATACTGTTGGATAAAAAATTTAAATTTGTAATCTTCAATGGCTTATTTTGTCACCCTTTTTTTCAGCAGAAACACAGACACAAGCTGTCTGAACTGGAGGGGCCAATAAAAGCGTTAAAAGGCAAATCAAGCCTAAAAACACATGATGCTTTGAAGCATGTGTCCCTGTTTGATAGAGCTCCTGCAAAGATGTCTGCCCATGCTTTTTCTGAAGTGGAAAGGGAATCATTTAAAGTCCTGTGGGAGAAGCTAACCACAAGTACTCTGATGTCTTCGAAAACCTTAGGGCATCGTCTTAACTCCAAATATGAGCAGATGAAAAGCCTGCTGATTTCTGAATTATCAGAAGCCCAGTGCGTGTGTGCCACAGCAGATTGTTGGTCTGCCAACAACAAGTTGTTTCTAGGAGTCACTTGCCTTTATTTGAATGACTCTTTAGAAAGAAGGTCAGCAACTTTGGCCCGTAAGAGCATTGTGAGTAAACACACATATGATGTATTGGCCAAAGAAATATTTACGATACTTGTGTCTTACATGATCCAAAACAAGACTCTTATTATGGTGACGGATAACGTAACAAATTTTGTCAAAGCTTTCCATATATTCTCGGATGAGAGTCATGAAACAGAAGATAGTGATGATTTTTTGCTGGAAAACATACTGATATCTCGCATTTTAGAGGGAAATGACACGAATGCCGAAAACGACGTGGTTTTGCCACCACATCACCACTGTTCTGCCCATATGCTAAATTTAGTAGCAGCAAAAGATTGTGAAAAGGCACTTCAAAACAGTGCCTTCAAAAAAGTTAGCAGAAGTGCATTTGCAAAGTGCCAAGCGCTTTGGAACAAATAAAAATGTCGGTTGTTTTAGCTGACAAGATATCTGCAGAGCTAAGTGCCCGTCTCATAATACTGAGTAGGACAAGATGGAACTCAATGCATTCTGCCGTCGAGCATATATGCTGGCTCCTGAGAGAGAACGAAGAAAAACTACATATGCTTTTCGATGCTGCAGGTTTAGGAAGGCTATTGCCTCGCGAAGTTGATTTTTTAAATGAATATTGTACAGTGATGGATCGCATTTCCCGTGCCTTAAATATCCTACAAGCAGAAGTGAGTGTATCCATGGGATACCTCGCTCCTACGTTACATCAGTTATTGAGGACTCACTGGCCTGCGATTACGCGGTCCTTTGGTTGAAGCTGTGGTGTCAGGTATTGAAAAGAGGTTCGGTCATTTGCTGTGGGACAGAGAAACTGTTATTTCAGATTGTTACAACCCCAGATTCAAACCGCTCTGGATTGAGGAGAGGGAGAGGCAAAATGAGGCCAAGAAATGGATGGAAGAGTATCTCCACGATATGTTTCCTGGAACTTCAGAAACTGTGACCGAAGTTAAACCTTTGGATGATTTTGCAGGATTTTATAACTTTCCGTCTAGCATTTCTGAAGATACCAGGAAGAACTGAGAAGGTTCTTGTCCGAAACCACTAAACCCTGCTACAACGCTTATGTCGTATAACTACATAAAACAGGCGTTTCTTAAAATGAACACTGGTGTGCCGTCAAGTGCATCTGTTGAAAGATTGTTTTCATTTGCGTCACATGTGTTATGTCCAAAGAGATCCTGTTTATCTGACTGCAACTTTGAGATGCAACTTCTATTAAAAATGAGCAAACATGTTTTTAAAAAGTAGAGTAGCTTCACATGATTATATGATATGCTATATTCTATATGCTACATTGTACAGTCTTGTGCAGTTCACATTTTATATGATATGCTATATGCTACATTGTAAAGTCTGGTGTATACAGAATATACAATGTTTTGTAGTAATATAACATCCTTAACTTTGAATGTGTATTGAATAATCTTGCAAAATTTGGGTCTTAAAAGTAGTGAAGTAGTGACTACATTTTCAAAGTAGCTTGTAGTCACTACTTTGTTAAAAATGTAGTTCTAGTTAACAGCATTTGTCATAAAGTAGTTGTAGTTCGCTACAAATAAAAAGTAGTTTTTCCAACCAATGGGCAATCCCATGAGTACTTTTTGATGTAGAATAAAATTGGGAAGGAGAGACAGGTGATGGCAGAGACGATAACATGCAAAAAGTTAAACGAATGAAGCGGTTTTTTTTACTTATACTCTTCCACGAACTTATTTAAAATTTACATTTATAACAAATTTTGTACTATCTCTATTATATGAGCATTTTAATACAGGTTTTTTCTTCTAGGAAAATGTATTTTAAATCACAATTTTTGGAGAAAAAATCTTCAGTTAAGAACACACAACAGCAACAAATAAAATTCACTAGAAAATTTACTTATAGCAAAGGTTTATTTGACTCTTTAAAGAGAATTAGCGAGAAATATAATATAAGACTAGCTCCAAGTTTAAAGAACAAAGCTAAAAAAAATTTCCCAAAGATAGTTCGAAGAGAAGAAGATATTTTAAAAATACAAGGAGTGGCCTTTGAAATAAAATGTAATTGTGGACTACCTTACATAGGTCTGACAGGTCACAAACTAGAAACCTGAATAGCAAAACATAAAGCAGCTATAAAAAGTTGCTCCAACGAGACAGGTTTTGACAGGCATGTTAGAGAAACTGGTCCCAATATGGACGGGAATTCATTTAAAGTCATCAGTTTCCAAAGCAACTTTGAAAAAAAGAAAATTAAAAGTAGGAATAGAAATTGAGAAAATCAGAATTCCATTATCAATGACTGCAGAAATTTTTTCCTGCCTAACATCTCGCAAGATTTGGTGAACAATAACAGTAACCATCAAGATTAACCATAACTATGAAAGTGACAGAGAAATAGTGACAACAAAAGACTGCCTCAAGAAAAAGAAGAGTTTTTTCCGAAAATTTTCAATTTCAAAATAAATTTTCCTAGAAGAAAAAAACCATTTTAGAATTTTAATTAAGTATAGAATTAACCCTTTAACCAGCTGGAATGAATTAACTCGGGTTAGTAAAATGGGTTAAGATCAACTCCAATTAATATATTCGCTGTCTAAGATGGCCAAATGCAGTTGGAATGAGTGAAACTACACATTAGAAAGCATTACTGTTCTCTTAACTTTGTTATTCAAAGGGGATGACTAACAGTATTTTTTTCTGACTGATTACCTGCTAAAAGGTCTATAACAATAGTGGCTAACCTAAGAAAGGACAGAGAAGATGTTTGAATCACTTGTTCCTACTCAGTCGTATGATAGCCGTGCCAGGGGTACAGGCCCTTCCTCGTCATGCCTTGGTCATGAAGCAGAGAGAGAAAGAGAGAGAGAGAGAGAGAAATAAAGGTCTATAAAAGTGAGTGCTCATCACCAGTCAAAGATTTATGATTGGTATTCAGTCAAAGATTTATGATTGGTATTGGTGAGACAAGAGAGGGAAAGGAATTGTTTTACCCTAACTTTTCTAAAACCCAGCTGCTATGCAAACATTACTGTTTGAGATACACAGAAAATTTGGGGCATCATTTGGATCAGGTAAATTGGCTGCTTAAAGGGTAAAGCGCAAAACTTCTTTTAAGAGAAAATTATTAATTAAAAGTTCAAAGTATTTAATTAACACATAATTACTCATACTTCTGTAATTAACTTACATGATTTCCTGTCACCATATCTTGCTTTCTTCCTTATTTTTGGCTCATTTCGTGCAGACTGTGTTGTAGCTGTCTTAACAAGAGTCTCCAGGATCTCATCATCGGCATCAGTCAAGTTGTCCTCTTTTGTTGGTGCACTATGCCTGCCTAAGCTGCCACCTTGGCCTGAAAGAAATACAAAGGTATTGTAAATCTGTTGTAAACTGGAATGCAGGGGGAAATTACAGTAAAGCATCTCCTTTAGGAGCACTTTGTTCGCAAAAGACAGGTGTCCTTAAAAAAGATTTTTACATTATTTTTTAAGTTACAGTATGAAGAAATGATGCAAAACTCTTAAATTTCTCAAAGTGTTAATGCCTTATATTACGTAAAATTAATACGATAAATATTACAAAAAGTAAATATAATTACATGACAACTGCAAACTCATAAGCAATCTAACAGAAAAAAAGGGCATCACAGGAAGCAAAAAGGTAACACTTGCTGCCACATGGTGGACAAGTACTGAAAGGTGCTGCTTTCTGGCTAATCATCCAAGCTAGGCCTGTGTTTGTGTCCCAGATGAGTCATTGGTAGTGTGCTTGGTTTGCACGATTTAGTGGCTCTCCTTGGAACCCTTCCCTGGAAATAGGGGACCCTAAATTAGGGATGGTTAATCGGTTATAACACTTAGAGTTGCTCATGGCGGTCATTAAGCCTCAACAACAACAACAAATGGTATTTACTTTTAGCAGTGTAATCAAGCCCAAAGATTTGAGTCAGTTCATCCTCAACAGGGAAGGGGATGGTTTGTTAGTTAGGCAGAGATGTAGCGGTTGGTGCAGCTGTCTCTTGTGACCCTAAATTAGGGATGGGCAACTGCTTATAACCCTTACAGTTGCTCATGGTTGTCATTAAACTTCAACAACAACAACTGCTGTTCACTTTTAGCAGAGCAATCAATCTCAAGGGTTTAGGACAGTTTATCCCCAACAGAGGAGAGGTCGGTTTGTTTATCAGGCAGGGATGTAGTGGTTGGTGGATCTGTCTCTTACAAAATATTGCTGATTTGTGGAGGTGAAATCATGCATACTACTGCTACTTGGCTATAACCGGGAGACTAAATATACAAATGGCATATTCTGATGGATGTATGCGTCCATATCTGAGGCAGGCAGCAAAAGAGGGTGGGAACATTCATTATAACTCAGGGTCTTCCACAGGAATCTGGCAGCAATTCAGAGGGGTTCATATTTGAAAAGTGTTTGTTAAGAGAAATTTTACTATATAAAATGAAGTTAGAAATTTTTGTTCATGCCATACTGAAAATCAAAGTATAAAGAGTCAGTTTACTTATTGAAGAACTGGAAATCAAAACTAAATGACATGAAAGTTTCAGAATGTAGCTATCAGTAACCAAGTTGTGACACTAATGAATTGTTGTATGAAGAACAAAACATTAATAATAGAAAAATCAAAAGCGATACTCCTTTTCATATGATTCATGTAAAAACAAAATGAATGTCACACAATCCACAGATGATCTAGAACAGATCAAGGTTCACAGATTGTAGTGAATGTTAATGAATTACATCATACATAAGAGTGACATAAGAAGAAACCGATGTTTTTGAATATTTCATAGATATAAAAAAAATCGACAAGAATGCTAGAAATGGAAGGAACAGGACTTCAAGATAAAACTGGAGCACAAAACTCAATTAAAATAGTTTCAGGCCTAAAAATGTAATACCCAACTCATTCTATTGAGATAACCCTAAAAAAAAACATGAAAACTGTTTTGATCTGAAGTGGGGATCAGTCCTGTGCCTCCTGATTTCTGTCCAATTACACTAGCTATTACACCACAAATTTCCGAGTAACTGAAATACAGGAATTCAAGCAAACATCGAGTGCTTTCCCATTTAAGCAATTTAATTTATAGATCAGCCTAGCATGTTTAAGTAGTTCAATTTATAGTCTGGCCTGTTGATTTCACCTTGTACTCAAGAAAGGTGTTAAAGATTTCATTTCCCTGTCTTCCACTTCACTCTGATTTTTGTCACCCTTATCCTTACAAAAAATAAATTCCAGGACTTTTTCAGGTGTTCATCGCAAAATTCCAGAAGCTTAATTTTTTATTTCACTCTGATTTTTGTCACCCTCATGCTTACAAAAATATAAATTCCAGCATTTCAAGTAAAACTGGATTGGAACAGAGACAAAAAAAAGTATTATAAAATCATTTGCTTTTTTTTATATTTTGAAGTTGCTTTACTGCTGAAAAAGTTTATTGCACGATTCACACTTTTAGCTTTAATTTTTCGCTCTCATATATACAAATAAAAACCGCTTATCCTTATCTCGTACGCTGAGCTCATTTTGCGTGGTGTACAAAAAGGAAAGAGAAAAATATATAAAGATATGCATACAAATACTACCACGGAACAAGATTGATAACAAATGTGAAGACAAAATGATTTTTTTTTCTCAATCAGAACCGCAACTCTGAAACCTTTATCAGAGCGATTCTTCCCCAAATGAAACAAATGAACAAACATTACTCCCCACTAGAATTGACAACATTTAAAACAATATGCAAGGAATCACATCTAAAGCTTTAATCTCGGCACATCCAAATATAATGTTCAATCCCAGAACAATAAACCAAAGAATATACATGTACATATCATTCCCACACTTCACTCAACATACACACACATGGCAAAAATATTCTAGCACTCAAATAGGAATTGAGGAAAGGATAGGAAAAAAAAAAAAAAGAATTTGAAGATTGAATGGAAATTAAAGAATTTCATAACTTTTTTCTTGACTTCCCAGGTAAAATGAACTGAAAACTTCAGAAGATATAGAAAATTGATTCAAGTTCCTAACTAAAATTTTCGGGGGTCAATGGTAAGAAAAACAATAGAACTGTGCATCATTCTTTTCCTTTTTTTCTTTTATCTTGTCCCAAAGGGAATCAAGATACACGATGGGAGCCTATTTTCCTTTCCGAAAATGAGATGGCCAGTCTCTTTTTCAGAAGCTGGAAAATGGTGACACATCAACTGTTGTTCAACAAAGTTTCATAATTTTCCATAAAAAAATAGCTCCGTATAAAACTTACATGAAGTAATCTGGAACCTAGCACAATGAAAATAATATAAAACAATTTTGCTATGGCACTGAAGACTCTCTATTCTAAAGTCATCTATTCCCACACACACTGGTGGCAAGAAGGCCAGATATCAACCTCCTTCAGTGAGGAAAGCGTGTGTTAGAAGGAATGGTTATCTTGAATTAGCAGGAAGGTTTCTACACACTGTTGTGAATCCAACTGCATACAATTGCTATGCCACCAACCAAGGTGGCTGGAAATATGGCACTCAAACATCTTATACTACAGCATTACATGAGATGAAAGAAATGGCATCACATTTCCACTCATCATGGATGGAAGTGATATCTTCATAAGCAGATGCCACAGGGAGCTACAACAAAATAATGCACTCAATCCAAACATTTCTGTCAATTCTTTTTTCATTGCAGGAAAAAAATTCAAGACTATTCCAGGACCGTTTACAAAAATATGAAAAATCAAGGACTTTCCAGGCCTGGAAAAAAGAGAAATCCAATTCCAAGACTTTTCTAGGATTCCCCGAGCCATTTGAACCATGTAAAGACAATAAAAGTTAACAGAAAATATCACACAAATTTTCTTCCAACATTTCACAGTTAATGTTTATAAATGGATAGGAACAGAAATATGCTTGGTGGTGAAGAGAAAGAGGAAGATTGTATTCTGAAAATTTTAAATGAAATGTCTCTTAAAATGTATGTAACTTGAGGAAATAAACTTTCAAGTGCACATTAACTCGATTCTTTTTTCTTTCAGGAAATCAAATTAAGTTTTGTTTTACTTGCTAATATGAATCAGTAGTATGGAGAGCTAATACAAAGAACAACTGATTATGTCACAAGTCGGTGCCATTTTGCCATATTCAACAGTGTTTTTCTTTAATCCTGCAGTAAAATGCTAAACCACCTACACTAGTCACATTGCATAACAAAGAAGCTATCACTGGACTGGATACTTAAGGTCTTCATGACCTGTTCGCCAGGTGCCTGCCAAACCTAGTCAACAAATACTGCATTTTTGTTTTAAAAAATCATCATCTCGGTATCCATATTCAAATATCATAACACAAACAGAAATGCATAAAGTAAATGATTCCTAAAATGTAAAATGTGAATATCATTTAAAAGAAATTTAATCCTAGTAATTAATGACATCACGGCACCTGTAATTATTTATCTTACAGTGAAAGAGTTGAATTTAAAGGCTTTATAGAGGTAATTTGTTTCAATTTGACAGTCAGGTTTTCAAACAAGAATCTAGATCATCATCAGGACTGCATCAACAGAGTGTTGACATTATGTTGGAAATGCTGAACTGCAATTATTACATCGTTTAGCACGTGTACTTCGTCTTATTACCATTTCCATCCTTTCTTCAAGTTTCCACTTTATTAAGTGTGATTGGCAGGTGATTATTTTTATTCAGTACTAATTTATGGAGTGTCCAGTGGCTTGTACATGTCTGTCTAACCTTGTCTTGTTTGCAATGTTTTTAATAGCTGCCTTATGTCCTTCCACATGGATTTTTATACTCAGGGATCATAGCATACTTCTGGAAAATTTTAGGTAGGAATTTTAGGAATTTTTGGAAAAATTTTAGGAAAATTTTAGGAGTGTATTTCAATAAAAACTAGATGTATATTTGTATACATCGAGTAAAACAACTTCGTATACATTGTGAAGAGTTTGCTTCACACCCTTCAATCATATATACTGATAGACTGTGCATGACATCAAAATTTCTGGCTCCAACATAAAATCACATGACATCAGTCAAAAAGATGGGTTACACCTGCTGTGCTTATGGTTGCTCTGAGCGATATAGTAAAGGAAGTTCTATGATTTTTCATGGGTAAGAAACGAATTAAATACCTAAGTCAATAAAGTTCAATTACTTAACCAGAAACTTGCAGCTATTGATATAAAAATATAGTAACTTAAGAAAAAAAAAATGGAATGCATGTTCCAAATTCTTCGCTAATGTTCATCACATTATAAATCACGAAATGTAAACAACCCGATCATGCATGTATATAGCTCATAAGTAAACTTACCTGAAGAGTTTTCATTATATATGAGGCGCATTCACATAATACACCGAAAACACTGAAGTTCTGCAGCGTAAATTAGTAATCATAACAGCATTTTTACACGAAATTTGGAGTCTGATGATGACGTGCCCAATGTTTGAGCCATGGCGGCTTTGATGCAGCTACTGCCAATGCGCAGTCCATTAGTATATATGGTCGAAGTTCACACCCAAATTTTTTGCATAACGTCTAATGTCTAAAGTTTAAGTATGATTTACTTCTAATGTTCAGTTCTTATCTTTTCACATGTTATTATATTCAAGTATATTTATCACATTCAAGTTTCACTTTGAACATTAATATGCTGTTGAACCAGAAGCAATTGACGATTTTCACAGTAAAGTTTTCAGGTTTCACATTAAATTATAATATCCTAAAAAGGTAATTGAAAACCAAGAACTATGTACAATTGTTCACTGAATTACTTTTTTCATATTATTGTTTTAACCTTTACCTGATAAGCCTATCTTTTTCTGCTTCCACCACAACTAATTTACTTTCAGTTTTCTTTATTTCAGCTGAACCTTGTATGATCAAGTTAGAGGCAACTGCTATTTCAACAGTATTTTGTTTTTCTACAGCTTTTCTCATTCTTTCTGTTCCCTCTTGAATTACTGCTAGGGAGGCTTCTTTATCTTTTTAAAGCCTATTTATTTCTGCATCATTTTCTTTTATTTTGTCATCAAACTCAGCTTTTCTTTTTTTCTCTAGCTGCTTTTCCTTATTTTTCCTCTCTTTCTGCTTCCTTTCTTTTACCTTTTTTGATTCTTCTTCCTTCAGCTTATCAACATACTCTTTATAAAATTTATGTGAATCACAAACACTATTTAACAAATTTCTTGTTATGGGAACTTTACTTACACATCCATAGTGTTTAATGGCCCCTTTAACTATTCTTAAGGATGTTATAGTTGAGTCTTTTAAGTTAGCCTTGTCCTTCCTTAACAGAGCAGTGTTAACCGAAAATCCCCTTTCTGCATCAGCATTACCATGAGGTAAAACTAAAATTGACTTGATGAGTTTAGCAAGATTTGAGTATTTTTCTTTTCCGCTAGAGTCTTTAATACTAAATATATTACACCAGTAATGATCAATCCTCACTGGAATATGCCCTTCCTCTGAAAATTTCACTAGTTCATCTAGAGTTGAACTATCAGAATTTAAAAGTTTCCACTCTTCTCTTACTCTATCAATTTGTTCCTCAGAAAGATGCAAAACACTCGAAATTCTGGTTATTTCCGAAAGTCCTTCAGTGACTGAAAGTTGAGTTGACTCTTTCTTTGGTTCTTTTACCTTTAAAACTTCTATGTCTCTTAGCTTTTGATTGCAGAATGGCAAATTTGACTTTAAATATTTTGTGGTTGCAATTAGTGATGATCTCACATCTAAGAGAAATAATTTCTGCCTGGTCTCCTGAACATTCCTGAGGAGATTTTTTGTTTTCATACCAACTTCTAACTCCCCTAGTTTTTTCCATGAATTTTTGTTTTCAAAATCTACATTCTTTAGGTCTTCTCCAAATTTCCCTGCAATAACGTCATCTTGGATAAACTGAGCCATAACATTCCTCATTAAAATATTTAAATCAGAATATAAGTGGTGTATTTTTGGTTCTTCACTCTGATAACATAATGAAAACTTTTCAAAATTTTGGTGTGAAAATGATATTAATGCTAAATAGCAAGGAGTTAGCTCATTTTTCAGGAAACAGTGAATTCTTTTATATCTTGCCGAATTGCAAATGACCCCTCCCCTTTTTCCTTAAATCTCTTGTTACTCTCGAAAACTGTCCGAAGGCACAAAAGTGGAGCGCCCGCCCCGAAGCAAGTGCATCTCGATGGCGTCATTTTCCCTCCCTTCAGCAGCACAGCATATAGGCTGTGTTTCTACAATAACAGGTCTTTTTACCTTACCGTAATGGTAAATTTATTGGCGTTAATAACGGTTGTATTTTTAAAAAATAAGCTTACGAAAATTTTAGGAAGAATAGCAAATTTTAGTTATAATTTTAGGAATTTAAGGAGGGTCACAAAATATTAGGAATTTTAGGAGAAATGCGATCCCTGTATACTTCTCCTTGTTTCACTTACATAGCTTAGTCTGCAGATACAGTCTGTGCTATAGACTACCTCTGCATGTAATTATATGTCTTTTTGCTGTTTCAGGGATGGAAGGAATTTCTTTAACTTGTTATTCAGATCAGGGGCAAGCCTGATTTTATGTTTTTCACTAGCCAATACACCACAAATTTCCAAGTAACTAATCTTTTTAAAGAAGAAACTTGAAGAATGGATGGAAATAGCAAGAAGAAGAAGTACCATGCTAAATGATAACTGTGGTTGAACACTTCCAACTGATTGGCTACATGGTGAAAATCTTCCAAATACGTGGAGACAATGTAAATAGACAAATTCATCGCTCTTTCCGCGTTTTTCTTTAACCAACACACAGCAGCCAAAAATTTTTAATATGACACCGCTCGGATCGAACCCCTGATCTCTCGATAACTAGCCAAGTGTGTTCGCTTTATGCTACGGTGCCAATAATCCACAGCACTATATGTGTTTTACTGTCAGCATCTGACTTCACAAATCCGTAGTGATGGGCTCAGCAACTGAGACATCTCCATCTGGTGGGGCTTAACGGCACAAGCCATTTAATTATAGCTTTATAGCTAATAAATCGTTTTGCTGATGACGTAGTCATTTTTGCAACTACCCCATCAGAGCTGCAGAGTATGATCCAGGAACTTGCTGACAAGAGTAAAGAAGTGGGATTAAAAATGAACTTTCAGAAGACAAAAGTGATGTTCAATGCTTTTACAAGAAATGAAGATTTATCGATTGATGGAGAAAAACTGGAGATAACAGATACGTATGTTTATCTTGGACAGCAGATATCAAGTGAGGGTCACATTGATGAAGAAATTAATCGGCGTACAAAACTTGCCTGGAGAGCTTTTGGAAGAAACAGCATAATTTTCAAGAGCAATATGCCGTTATGTCTTAAAAGAAAAGTGTTTGATCAATGCATCCTTCCAGTGCTTACGTATGGTGCAGAGACGTGGACCTTAACTAAAAGAGACATACAAAGACTGCAGACAACTCAAAGAAGCATGGAGAGGTGCATGCTTGGTATAACCAGGAGAGATAAGAAGAGGAACTCGTGGATCCGAAAAATGACGAGAGTGGAAGACATCATGATCAGAGTTAAATCCCTGAAATGGCAATGGGCTGGACATACTGCCAGAAGGACAGACCATAGATGGACAGCCGAAATTTTAGATTGGATTCCAAGGGACAGGAAAAGACCCAGAAAAAGACCACATGGGAGATGGGTGGATGAAATTCGTAAATATGCGGGAGTGACATGGAGGAGACTGGCACAAGACAGACCGTTGTGGAGGAAACTTGGGGAGACCTTCGTCCAGCAGTGGATTGATAATGGTTGACAATGATGATGATGATGATGATGAATAAATCCAATGGGCAACAGAAATGGTAAAAAATCTTCCAAATATGTGGAGACAATGTAAACAGACAAAGTCATCGCTCTTTCCACGTTTTTCTATAACCAACACACAGTAGATTTGATATTGTCTATTTACGTTGTTTCCACGTATTTGGAAAATTTTCACCATTCCTCTCTCCCTTTGCATTTATTAGCTATAATTAAATAGCTTGTGTCACTAAGCCCCACCAGATGAAGACATCTCAGTTGCTGAACCCATCGCTATGGATTTGTGAAGTCAGATGCTGACAGATAAACACACATAGCACCATGGATTGTTGGCACCGTAGCGTAAAGCGAACGCACTCGGCTAGTTATCGAGAGATCAGAGTTCGATCCCAGTGGTGTCAAATAACAATTTTTCGGCTGCTGTGTGTTGGTTAAAGAAAAATGTGGAAAGAGCAATGACTTTGTATATTTGTTTGGCTACAACTATTCCAGTAATGTAGTCCTGATGATGAACTAAGTTCTAGTTGTAAAATTTGACTGTCACCTTTACAAAACCCATAAATTCAACTCTTTCACTGTAAAATTTTTTATTTAAATCTCGGAATTGCTTCTAAAACAATAATCCCTTCAACTGGCAAGCTCTTCTGTCCACGATGCGTGGAAGTAAAAGAAACCTTAAATTAATTTTAACTCCTGCATGGAAAACACTTAATATTAATTAAAGAAATGCCTGAAAGAGATAGTTTATTGCTTGGAAAATTTTGCATTTTGCAACAGAGAAGTGTAACATCAGAGAGGTAAACCTGTTAGTTATTATGTATTAAAATTAAAGCACAGGCACAGAAATAAATTATCTGCTTTAAATTACAGTTCACATTTTAAAAAATTGCAAATTTTTATAAAAAAAATATCTGAAAACTATAAAGTTGGCTTATTCAGATTAAACAGTAAGAAATTCTTCATAAGAAATAATATAAAAAATATTTCATTAAGTTCTGGGCTGTTTATTACATCTACAGATGTTTTGAGACCCTGGATGATTATCAGGGGTTCACTGTTACTGTTGATCTGGGGGTTCATTGTCAATGTTGAGCTCCTGGATGACCATTAGGTTTGTTGTAAATGCTGATCTGATTTCAGAAGGCTTTTGAATTCAAAAAGTCTTCTGAAATGAAGACAACCAGATCAACATTGACAACAAATCGCAATAGTCACTAGGGGCTTGAAATATCTGTATATGTAAACAAACATATACAGATATTTCAAGCTTCTGGGAATTTATAAAATATTTTGTATACTGCTTCTTATGAAAAATTTCTTACTTTTAGAAATCACTTAATTTCAATAAAATGCAATTTACCTGGTACGGTCTTTACTCTTCCACGTACTCCAGGTACAGTTCCCCATTTCGGTAGCCTCTGTTCATCATTATTTACATTGCCATTCCCTAATAGCTGCCGAAGTTCATGGTCTGCTTGTTGTTCCTTTGTCCTGAACTTATCCATCTGAAAAAAAAATTCACCATACAATTTCAAAAATAAGCCACATCACATTAGTATTGTTAAAATAGATGGGTGCACCAATTCTTTTCGATTGAGCACAATTTACTTCACAACAATTGATTTTAGGTTCTGTTGGCTTGGTTAATTTTAAGTGTTGAAGTAGATGCCAACTTATCAGAAGAATCGTTGTTGTTTTCAGGTTCCTGTCATTGGAGCAGGGAAGCAAAGAAATAAGTAGTTAAACAAATTGAATGTAATGACAGATGAGTTCATATGCACAAGTCTTTATTCTTCGGATTGGGGGAAAATGGGAAATATTGGCTACTCAAAATAAATGGTATATACTTCCAGCGGGAAATGGATATTTTGGGTGACTCTCTCTATGTAATTTGCGCCAAAATTTCCTTCTACACTGACGGAAAAAAAAAAATCCCAACACCACGAAAAAATAGTTGTAGAGGAATGAAATGGCGACAATACATTTGTATAGGTAACATATTTAATCGATTAAGGTTTCAAGATCACAGCTTAATGTAAGCACGAGAAGAGCCATTTTAAATGTGAAATGCTGGTACATTAATAACCGGTGTAACCGCCAGAATGTTGAATGCAAGCACGCAAACGTTCATGCATTGTGTCGTACAGGTGCTGGATGTCAGTTTGTGGGATGGAGTTCCATGCCTGTTGCACTTGGTCAGTCAATACAGGGACGTTTAATACAGGTTGGGAGTGACGCTGGAGTTGTCGTCCAATGATGTCCCATACGTGCTCGATTGGTGAAAGATCTGGTGATCTAGCAGGCCACGGCAACATGTCGACACTCTGTAGAGCATGTTGGGTTACAACAGCGGTATGCGGGCAAGCATTATCCTCTTGGAAAACACCCCCTGGAATGCTGTTCATGAATGGCAGCACAACAGGTTGAATCACCAGACCGACGTACAACTGTGCCGTCAGGGTGCGTGGGAAAACCACGAGAGTGTTCCTGCTGTCATAGGAAATTGCTCCCCAGACCATAAATCCAGGTGTAGGACCAGTGTGTCTCGGCCGCAGACAGGTTGGTTGCAGGCGCTCACCTGGCCTCCTTCTAACCAACACACGGCCATCACTGGCACCCAGGCAGAACCGGCTTTCATCAGAAAACCCAACAGATGTCCACTCCGTCCTCCAATGAGCTCTAGCTTGACACCACTGACGTCGCAAACGGCAGTGGTTTGGAGTAAGTGGAATGCACGCTACAGGGCGTCTGGCCCAGGGCTGTCCTTCAAGTAACCGATTTGTAACAGTTTGTTGTGTCACTGTGGTGGCAACTGCAGCTCGAATTGCTGCCGCAGACGCTGGTACGATGCGCAACGGACATACGCCGTACACGGCGGTCTTCCCTCTCAGTAGTGCCACGTGGCCGGCCGGAACCCGGTCCTCTTGAGGCAGTACCTTCCCTTGACCACCGCTGCCAACAATCATGCACAGCGGCTACATTCCTGCCAAGTCGTTCTGCAATATTGCGGAACAAAAATCCACCTTCTCATAGCCCTATTACACGACCTCGTTCAAACTCCGTGAGCTGTTGATAATGGCTTCTTCGTCTTCTTAAAGGCATTCTTGACTAACATCAACACACTATGTCGAATCTCAACGATAACTAACGCTCACGAACGTTACAGCGCGTATTTACAGCAAACCTGCTTTGCATGTTCCGAGAGGCGCTACTAGCACCACACGTATGCGCCGAGCGCGAAATTTGCCTAGACGTCATCTTACAGATGTACTCTCACCGCCTACCAACAGTCGTTTATCTAACACAACCCCTTCTTGGTGTTGGGATGATGGAAAAGTATCTGCCTGTTGGCAAAAAAAGTGTTTGTGGCCTTCATAGATTTAGAGAATGCTTATGACAAAAACCAAAGTTATGGTTTTTGAGTGAGGAACTGTTCATACTGAATGCGAGATGAGCCTTAATGGCACAGAGATTGGCCAGGTGAATGAGTTTGTATATTTAGGAAGTATGTTTGACAGAGGGAACAAATTAGTTGGCGAAATTAATAGGCGAGTGAATTCTTCATTGAAAGTCATAGCTGCCTTAGGAGGATTTCACAGAAATGGTGGGTTCTCAAAGAAGTCCCGAATGGCTGTGTATGAAAGTGTAATGGTTCCTACTCTGATGTACGACACTGAAACCTGGGTACTGCAGAAAAGACATAAGAGTCGTTTGTGTGCGGAAGAGATTCGTTACTTACGGGGGGATTGTGGTGTAATGTGAGGCAAAATGTAGTTAGTAAGGTGGAGACTAATATTCTTAGGTGGTTTGGCCATGTTGAAAGAATAAGTGATGAGATGCTGACTAAGGGAATTTTTTCAGCCCAAATGGCAGGAAAGAAAGGTAGAGGAAGGCCAAGGAAATCATGGGAGGACCAGATTCAGGAATGTCTGCTTGAAAAAAAGATTATGAGTGGGAAGTACAAAAGATTTTATGTGCCGCATGTGATGGATGTTAATGAAGCTTGAGCTGTGTGCAGAGATCGTTGTAAATGGAGACATTTGATACACCAACAGTAAGTAAATTCTAGTTCTATCAGTTAAATGTGTACTTGGCACATGGTTTTTCTTTGAGGAGCTAATCTCTGAATCTCAGAGAACAGCTTAATAATATGTATGTATGTACAATTGATTTTAAAATGCACTGCAATTGAAAAGGGACCAATTATTGTATGTCTCAACATTTAAGCCTTACAAATTACTATGAATGTGAAAACTCACAGGAACTTTAAGACAGAGGATAATAATCGGCATTCAATAAGTGAGCCACCTGAATAGTCGATAAACTAAAGAAAGGTCTATAGTTCATGTACTCTTCTTGTACTTGAGCACTGCATTACTCGGTGCTTTTACAGTACAGAGGGTGAGTTGAAAGTTTTGCAATATTTGATCTCTTTATGTCTTCATGTGTACCTTTACGATGAAAGCTGACTAGCCTTCAAAGTATAGGCCATCGTGTTGCACCGTCTTTAGCCATCTGTCCGCCAGTTCTTCGATTCCGCGGCGGTACCAGTTCTTGTCCTTTGAGGCAAAGAACTCCTTCACCCAAGCTGCCACCTCCTCCTGCCCGTGAAGGAAATGAGCCATGATCAGGAACAAATAATAATCTGACAGGGCAAGGTCTGAACTATATGCTGGATATGGCATCAGTTCGATGCCCTCAAGTTCCTGGAGTTTTACCAGGGTTGTTCATGCGGTATGAGGCCAAGCGTTGTCTTGCTGCAGGAGAGTGTGCTTTATGTTCACCAGTGCAGGGCACTTCTCCTCCAAAATGGCACACATCTGCTCCAGATGTTCAGAGTACAGTTTGCTATTGATCGCCCAACCGTCTGGAACAAATTCATAATGGATTATCTCCTCAAAATTCCACCAGACACAGAGCATCACCTTGTGAAGTGCCCACGTTTGGCAACAGGTTTTGGAAGCTGACCTGGGCTCAACCACTGCCATTGTGTGTTAGAATTATGGAAATTGACCCAATTTTCATCACATATAACAATTATCTTGATGAAACGTCATTACACAGGATTTCTAGGATTTTCATGCACATGTGCTACTTGGCAGTTTGCTTCAGCTGGCGTCAGTTCATGAGGCACAATGCAGCAGCTCCTGTAAACCTTGCCGAGGTCCTAAAGGTGACAAACCATGCTGGTCTAGCTTGCCTGATAATCTCCGAGTGCTGGTTGTCAGATTTGCCGCTACAGCTTGGACCACTGCCTCCAAATCCACGGTTCGTGTCCTGCCTGACCTTGGCTGATCATCAAGGTTTGAAATTTCTTGAACCATCTGGTTGCAGTGCTGTGATCCACGGAGCCTTCCCCTTTCGCATAACAAATGTTTCATGTAGCTTGAGCAGCGTTATGGCAGAGTTCAAACTTGTAAAGCAAAAGTTCCCTAATTAGCCAGTTGTGGCTATTCATCTTTTAGGCATCATAACCACTGACAGAAAGACAACATGCAATGCTGTTTACAGTAACTACTACCACTTTATATTCCTTTTTACTGACTACAGTGCGTGACTTGAACTAGTTTAAACACGTGGCATACCCGCCGTAGCACATGCGTTTATGCAAATATTGCAAAACGTTCGCCTCACCCTCTGTATTGTATCTGAAGTGGAGCACCACATCTAGCAATCATATACAATCATTATTATATTGCAGTCAGTGACAGTAACGGGCTATTTTGTGCCCTAGGCAAGGCTAATTACTTGCAAAACTCCCCCCACTCCCTTCCCCCAAATGCCAACTTTAATTTAGTTTTAAATATAAAAATAAAACAACATATAAAAAATAAGAATAAAAAACAGCATATAGAAATTTTTATCAGACTTTATACTGGTAATTAATTCTATTCCATAACACTGTTGTGGTATTTACCTTAAAATAAAAAAATACAAATCATCAGTTGAATTTTTTACATGGTTTAAAAAGCTAATATGTATAAAACTGTGTTGCTCAAAAGTCAGTACTACACTCCTCAAAAGTTAGTACTGCCCCTCCCTCAGGTCTGCACCCTAAGCAGCTATCTAGTTGGCCTGATGATTGCAGTTAAATTACATATCTCATAAATTCCACTCAGAAAACTTAATTATTAGCCTACAAATTAACAAGAAGACTGCCCTTGATTTTTACTAGCGGTAACTCTATTACATGGAGAACTAATAAATAAATAAATATCTATCCATTGCGTTTGGAAAAAATACTGAACGTGCCCCTTTTGTTTTCAACTTAAAAATGCATTGAAGTTCCTGTTTTTGAGGTTGCAGCATATACTGAAGTAGCAAATTATTAAGAGCTCCAACCTAATAACATGTTTAGCTGCCCTTGACCTTCAAAACAGCTTTGATTCAAGATGGCATGGATTCAATAAAAGTGCTGACATCATTATACATGCATATTCATCCAAGCGGATGTGGTGGCATCTGTCAATTGCCAAATGTTTGATGGATGAGGATTTCTGTTATAAATGGCTCTCTTAATATCATCTCACAGGTGTCAGATTAGGTTAAGATCTGGGGACTGTGTTGGCCATTTTACCAACTTGAAATCACTGTTGTGTCCCCGGAACCACAGTGATGATCTAAGTCTTGTGTCATGTCATAAGGGCTACCTCCTACTGGAAGTAGCCCTTTTCAACAAGAGATACCCTGCTCATGTTCAGATCAGGTCAGCAATAATGTCAAGATACCTCATGGCATACCGATGCTGCCTTAGAGGTATTAAGGAGCCCAATACCTGCTATGAAAATTGACTCCCAGCCATTACACCACCTCTACCAGCTTGTACAGTTTACACTAGGATCTACTGATTTATACTATTGATGCCATATTCTGTCCCATTCATCAGCATGAATTAACTGCTAATGTGACACACTGGACCAAGAGACAACCTTTTCCCAGTCCTCAAAGGTCCTGATTTGGTACTCCCCACCCACTTTAGATGAATTTCAGTTTTTAAGAGAGACAAGTGATACAGATAGGGGATGCTTTTTGTTATTATAGCCCATTCAATGTGTGATGGGCTGTGTAATTGAAATTGTCCTCTCTATACAGTTGTTGTGCTATGTGGTTACTTGACACAACGGAGCTTCTCTGTTACCTTGTACGATCCCTTCCAACCGCCACTGCACATGAACATCCACCAGTTGTTTCCATACACAGGAAGAGGAAGGCGAATACTTGTTTTGTTGTTTGTACACCACTCATTGTGCACAGTGGCTCTTGCATAGCCAAGAAGGTTTGCCATTTCTGGGATACTTGTACCTGCCTACTATCATGCCTCTCTGAAAGTATCTTAATTCATGAGTCTTTCCCATATTGTCACTAACAAAACTTGGTACATGTCTGAATCCTTTGCAGTGAGCTCTTTATAAAGCCATCTCAACATCCCAGTTGTGTACTTCCACCAATGAGCCATTACCTTATGACCACCCCTAGCCTAGAGAAATGAGCACACCTGGAGACCGAACGGTGGCATAGGTGAAGTTCACAGAGCAGTATATATACAACCTGAGGATCAGCTTTCAGTTAGTAGAGTGTTCGGAGTCAGAATGGGAGAAGCTGCCAATTTATCAGAATGTGAAAAAGGACAAATTGCGATGGGATGGCGCCTCGGAACTACAATCTTGGAAATGGCGTAGCTTGTGGGTTGTTCACTTGCCGCTGTAGTGAGTACATACCAAAAGTGGTGGACAGATGGCCATCTGATGAACTGTCATCCACAGCTCATTAATGCCAGAGGGAAGCGGAGACTGTTGCGCATTGTTCACAGCGACCACAGGGCGGGCATGGGCGGCTCATCACATGAGGCAAGTGAGATGACCACAGGGCGGGCATGGGCGGCTCATCAGATGAGGCAAGTGATATGACCACAGGGCGGGCTTGGGCGGCTCATCAGATGAGGCAAGTGAGGCGACGCTTCACCAGAAATTTTTCTCCGATGAAGGAAATTTTACATCTGTAACATATGTTGTGCCTTTAATCGTACATCTAGACGAAACATTGAAATTCCTATTCCGATCCACGAATTTGATTAAAAAGAGATTCAACCGGAGAATTAATCCTTAATTTATGAGCATTAAATTTATAAAGTTCGAATACTGCTTTTACTAAGAGGTTGAAATGAGCATGCTTTGAGTGCATGAGAGGCGATTGCAGCAAACCGTGTGAACATGGAACAAACCTGTTCCCAGATCACGACTTTCAGCAGGGTCCTGAGGTGACAGCTCACGCTGCTTAAAATCAGCTGGCATCTTTGTTTCTATTGGAGGATGCA
This sequence comes from Macrothele yani, assembly GCA_039090855.1. Taxonomy (NCBI): domain Eukaryota; kingdom Metazoa; phylum Arthropoda; class Arachnida; order Araneae; family Macrothelidae; genus Macrothele; species Macrothele yani. The sequence goes on from CM076993.1 coordinate 99,780,871, forward strand.
ATCCAATGGAAGCGAACAGACCTGAGCTAATGACATTGGTGAAGTCGCTGTTTGAGGCGATAAAGAATTTCACTTCAGCGCACGACGAGTATGCCCACAAAGATTTTTGGTCAAGTGTATAGTGTATTTTCTATTTGTATATCGACTTTTTGGAACGTGTATCTTTGATAGTAGCTAGTTAAGTGAGAAATGCGCTAAAATTTTCCTTTTTATTATTACTAATAAATTTAAATTTATTTGTAACAATAAAAATATAATTATTTTTAGAATTAAGCTAATTTATAAAAAAATAAACTGAATGCACTCTGTTGGGGAAAAACAAATTCTCACCAGTGATAATCTGTTCTGATTTCTTCCATGCTTCAGTTACATGATCTGCTTTTACGAGATATACAGAAATGTACTTTCAGCTTGACTTCTACTGCACACCTTTACCACAGGCCAGCAAGGTCTTAATTTGTGATCAGTGTTACATGCACAATGCATCTTCACCAACAGACCTGTGATTTTTATTCTGGACTCCTGAAACACTTTGTGAGAAAGTACTTCTTTTATTAAAATTATTTACTTTAAAGTTTTAAGGAGTGGATGTTCAATTGATGTTGTGCGTGATGCAAAGACCACTCATTAACTATCACTAGATGATGAAATTTAACGAAAATGTGCATTTCCATCCAGGAGGGACAACATAATAGAAAACAGGTGAACCATTTCTCCTTCTACTGTTTTTTTTTTTTATGAAATATGCGTTTTCCCCTCTGAAATCGTTCACAATTTTTCAAGTCTACTAGCTTCCCCCTCCATTGTGCTTCATGTCTTCCTATTATTTTGTTCAATTATCATCAAATAATATATAGAAATGCAATAGTAATTTTCAAGAGCAATATGCCATTATGTCTTAGAAGAAAAGTGTTTGATTAATGCATCCTTCCAGTGCTTACGTATGGTGCAGAGACGTGGACCTTAACTAAAAGAGACATACAAAGGCTGCAGACAACTCAAACAAGCATGGAGAGGTGCATGCTTGGTGTAGCCAGGAGAGATAAGAAGAGGAACTCGTGGATCAGAAAAATGACAAGAGTGGAAGACATCATGATCAGAGTTAAATCCCTGAAATAGCAATGGGCTGGACATACTGCCAGAAGAACAGACCATTGATGGACAGCCAAAATTTTAGATTGGATTCCAAGGGACAGGAAAAGACCCAGAAGAAGACCACATGGGAGATGGGTGGATGAAATTCGAAAGTATGCAGGAGTGACATGGAGGAGACGCACAAGACAGACCATTGTGGAGGAAACTTGGGGAGACCTTTGTCCAGCTGTGGATTGATAATGGTTGACAATGATGATGATGATATAAACATCATATCACTTTACCACAAAATTTCGTTTTTTATCTCTGATAATATATGTATATCTCATAGGCTGTGTCTTCGCCTCACCATAATTTTATCCCACGAGCCACCACTGCCGCAGGGCCAAGTGTAACAAATCACCCGCAACTACAACAGTGGTGATCAGGGAAATGTGTCACAGCACAAAGTTCATTGCACCTTTTTGCACATGAGCTTGTGTAGCCGAAGACCCAGCTGGATCCCCATGCTCACTGCACATCATCACCAACAACGCATGAAATGGGCCCAAGATCATTGAGATTGGACGTGGATGATTGGAAGAAAGTAGCCTGGTCTGACAAATCAAGATTCCTAGTGCATCACGAAGACAGCGGAACGCAGACACACCGATTACCAACAGAGGCTATGGCACCTGGATGCACTGTTGGGCAGAAACAGGCCTGCAGCAGCAATGTTATGTTGTGGGTGATATTTTCTTTGGACACTTAAGGCCCCATCATCCCAATAGCACAATCCCTGACAGCTATCAGGTATCTGAAAATCGTTGCAGACCAAGTTCACCCATTCATGGCAACTGTGTTCCCTGTGGGTGATGGCCATCACCAAGAGGACAATGCACCATGCCACACTGCCAGAATCATCAAGGAGTGGTTCAAGGAACATGCTGGTGACTCAGAGTTGAAGAAATATTCTTCTCATAATACGTGGTAAATATGTCATGATAATTAACACAGCAATCGGACATCGCCGAATTGACTGTAATTACTGTTTCGCACGTGAATTAAATCACATCAGAAAACTCGAAAATTTCCTCGCCGTGAAGCGGGAATGGAACCCGCATCTCCCGATTTTCGTTCGAGCGCGCTATCCGTTGCCCCATCCACGATGGCGCGCAAGCATCTGTGTTTGCTTACGAATTCGCCGTCGTGGGTGGTGCAACGGATAGCGCGCTCGAACGAAAATCGGGAGATGCGGGTTCCATTCTCGCTTCAAGGTGAGGAAATTTTCGAGTTTTCTGATGTGATTTAATTCACCTGTGAACAGTAATTACAGTCAATTCGGCGATGTCCGATTGCTGTGTTAATTATCATGATGCTGGTGACCTTCTGTTAATGCCCTGGCCTCCAAATTCACCTGACATGAACCCAATCGAACACTTGTGGTTTGAATTTGAAAAGCGGGTTAGCACTGAATCACCACTACCCTGAAATGTATGGTAACTGTAGGACCTGCTGTTGGCATTATGGTACCAGACACCCCAAAATACATATCGCCACCTCATCGAATCAATGTCTCGCCTAGTGGCTGCTGTTTTGCGGAATAAATGGGGTGCTACAGCTTATTAGGTAGGTGGTCATAATGTAGTGGCTCATCGGTGTAAGTGAGGATGGTTTATGTCTAGTTGATACCGAGTGTTCCTAATATTTTGCTACTTCAGTGTAGTTGACTGATGACAAATCTTTGTATGATAATCTTCATTTAAGTTAGGACGGCATGTGTCTGATTGCTACTGGGTGTCCCTAATAATATAATTTGCTACTTCAGCATAGTTGACTGATGACAAATCTTCATGTGATAATATTCAATTAAGTTAGGATGGCATGTGTCTCATTGCTATTGGGTGCTACTTATAATTGGTTACTTCGGTGCAGTTGACTGATGACAAACCTTTGTATGATAATCTTCATTTAAGTTAGGACGACATGTGTCTGATTGCTACTGGGTGTCCCTAATAATATAATTTGCTACTTCAGCATAGTTGACTGATGACAAATCTTCATGTGATAATATTCAATTAAGTTAGGATGGCATGTGTCTCATTGCTATTGGGTGCTACTTATAATTGGTTACTTCGGTGCAGTTGACTGATGACAAACCTTTGTATGATAATCTTCATTTAAGTTAGGACGGCATGTGTCTGATTGCTACTGGGTGTCCCTAATAATATAATTTGCTACTTCAGCATAGTTGACTGATGACAAATCTTCATGTGATAATATTCAATTAAGTTAGGATGGCATGTGTCTCATTGCTATTGGGTGCTACTTATAATTGGTTACTTCGGTGCAGTTGACTGATGACAAACCTTTGTATGATAATCTTCATTTAAGTTAGGACGGCATGTGTCTGATTGCTACTGGGTGTCCCTAATAATATAATTTGCTACTTCAGCATAGTTGACTGATGACAAATCTTCATGTGATAATATTCAATTAAGTTAGGATGGCATGTGTCTCATTGCTATTGGGTGCTACTTATAATTGGTTACTTCGGTGCAGTTGACTGATGACAAACCTTTGTATGATAATCTTCATTTAAGTTAGGACGGCATGTGTCTGATTGCTACTGGGTGTCCCTAATAATATAATTTGCTACTTCAGCATAGTTGACTGATGACAAATCTTCATGTGATAATATTCAATTAAGTTAGGATGGCATGTGTCTCATTGCTATTGGGTGCTACTTATAATTGGTTACTTCGGTGCAGTTGACTGATGACAAACCTTTGTATGATAATCTTCATTTAAGTTAGGACGGCATGTGTCTGATTGCTACTGGGTGTCCCTAATAATATAATTTGCTACTTCAGCATAGTTGACTGATGACAAATCTTCATGTGATAATATTCAATTAAGTTAGGATGGCATGTGTCTCATTGCTATTGGGTGCTACTTATAATTGGTTACTTCGGTGCAGTTGACTGATGACAAACCTTTGTATGATAATCTTTATTTAAGTTAGGACGGCATGTGTCTGATTGCTACTGGGTGTCCCTAATAATATAATTTGCTACTTCAGCATAGTTGACTGATGACAAATCTTCATGTGATAATATTCAATTAAGTTAGGATGGCATGTGTCTCATTGCTATTGGGTGCTACTTATAATTGGTTACTTCGGTGCAGTTGACTGATGACAAACCTTTGTATGATAATCTTCATTTAAGTTAGGATGGCATGTGTCTGATTGCTACTGGGTGTCCCTAATAATATAATTTGCTACTTCAGCATAGTTGACTGATGACAAATCTTCATGTGATAATATTCAATTAAGTTAGGATGGCATGTGTCTCATTGCTATTGGGTGCTACTTATAATTGGTTACTTCGGTGCAGTTGACTGATGACAAATCTTTGTATGATAATCTTCATTTAAGTTAGGACGGCATGTGTCTGATTGCTACTGGGTGTCCCTAATAATATAATTTGCTACTTCAGCATAGTTGACTGATGACAAATCTTCATGTGATAATATTCAATTAAGTTAGGATGTCATGTGTCTCATTGCTATTGGGTGCTACTAATAATTGGTTACTTCGGTGCAGTTGACTGATGACAAATCTTTGTATGATAATCTTCATTTAAGTTAGGACGGCATGTGTCTGATTGCTACTGGGTGTCCCTAATAATATAATTTGCTACTTCAGCATAGTTGACTGATGACAAATCTTCATGTGATAATATTCAATTAAGTTAGGATGTCATGTGTCTCATTGCTATTGGGTGCTACTAATAATTGGTTACTTCGGTGCAGTTGACTGATGACAAATCTTTGTATGATAATCTTCATTTAAGTTAGGATGGCATATATCTGATTGCTATTGGGTGTTCTAGTAATTTGCTACTTCAGTGTAGTTGATTGATGACAAATCTTCATATGATAATATTGTTAAAACAATATTATCATACATAGAGCAAATACATGCCATCTTAACTAATATTCAATTAAGTTAGGATGGCATATATCTGCTCTATTGGGTACTTCTAATAATTTGCTACTTGAGTATATTTTTCACTTATTTTACAATGATTATTTAATAGAAGACAGGATATTAAATTCAGAAGTATTATGTTTACATTGCTTATTCAAAAATACAACATTTCTAGACTTATGTTTTACACTACTGTTAATAAAAATGAGTAACACTACTATGTACCTGTTACTCATTTTTTATTAACTCCTTTCATGCCCAGAGACCTTCGTTTATTCATGAAACATCTCTCAGTGTCAGTTACTCCCAAACCCACTGTAAAAAATGGATACATAGTCTTCCTCTGCAATTCTTTCTCACATCATTATTATTTTTCAATAGTCAGAATTTACTTGCTTCTCAAGATGAAATAATGATATCTTGGATAATAAAAATTATTTTCTGGAGCACTAAATTTTTCTCCCTCAAAAGTTACAGTATAAGCTTTTTGAAATTAAGATCACATGGATATGCAAAAAGAAAGATGATTAACATACATGCAAATTACAAAAAATGATACAGCAAAGTTTTGTGAAATATTTTTCTAATAAATTAAACATAAACTAACATGTGTTTTTTAACTAATATCTCGTGCTGTGTGATGAGTGCAATAACTATGAATTTCTGAAATGGACAGTACTTGAAACTCATAAATGTAAACTGCAGTGCTTTCTAAAGAACAAATTTCGAATTAAAAAATGATTTATTATTCTTGAATATGATCATCATCATTGTCAACCATTATCAATCCACTGCTGGACAAAGGTCTTCTCAAGTTTCTTCCAAAACAGTCTGTCTTGTGCCAGTCTCCTCCATGTCGCTCCCGCATACTTTCGAATTTCATCCACCCATCTCCCATGTGGTCTTCTTCTGGGTCTTTTCCTGTTCCTTGGAATCCAATCTAAAATTTCGGCTGTCCATCGATCGTCTGTCCTTCTAGCAACATGTCCAGCCCATTGCCATTTCAGGGATTTTATTCTGATCATGATGTCTTCCACTCTTGTCATTTTTCTGATCCACGAGTTCCTCTTCTTGTCTCTCCTGGTTACACCAAGCATGCACCACTCCATGGCTCTTTGAGTTCTCTGCAGTCTTTGTATGTCTCTTTTAGTTAAGGTCCACATCTCTGCCCCATACATAAGCACTGGAAGGATGCCTTGATCAAACACTTTTCTTTTAAGACATAATGGCATATTGCTCTTGAAAATTATACTGTTTCTTTCAAAAGCTCTCCAGGCAAGTTTTATACGCCGATTAATTTCTTCATCAATGTGATCCTCACTTGATATCTGCTGTCCAAGATAAATGTAGGTATTGGTTATCTCCAGCTTTTCCCCATCCATCGATAAATCTTCATTTCTTGTAAAAGCATTGTACAACACTTTTGCCTTCTGAAAGTTCATTTTTAATCCCACTTATTTACTCTTGTCAGCAAGTTCCTGGATCATGCTCTGCAGCTCTGATAGGGTAGTTGCAAAAATGACTATGTCATCAGCAAAACGAAGGTGAGTTAGATAATCTCCATTAATTTTTACCCCTTTGTTTTCCCAGTTCAGTGATCGAAAGACATTTTCCAATGTGGCATTAAAGAGTTTGGGAGATATCGTGTTGCCTTGTCTCACACCCTTTCCAATTTTTATGGGTGCTGTATTCTCAAATAGCAAAATCTTTGCACTTGCATTTTCATAGATGTTATAAATAATATTAATACATGCATCTTCAATACCGCAGGATTTCAAAGCCATTGTAACTGCTGATGGTTTCACCGAATCAAAGGCCTTTTCATAATCGATAAAAGCCATGCACAATGGAAGTTCATATTCCCTCGTTCTTTCAATTAGTTCTCTCAGCACGTGGATATGATCTATTGTGCTGTAGCCACTCCTGAATCCAGCTTGTTCTCTCGGTTGAGCCATGTCCAGTGTTACCTTCAAGCGGTGAAAGAACTTTATTGAAGATTTTATAAACCACTGATAGGAGGCTGATAGGTCTGTAGTTCCTGAGATCCTCAATGTCACCTTTTTAATGTAGCAGGATCATTGTAGCATTGTTCCAATCCTCAGGAATCTTCCCTTCATTAAGGCATCAAGTGAAAATTTGGACGAGTACTGTTTCAATTTCTCCACTTGCTTCTTGTACGATGTCTACAGTAATTCCATCTTCTCCTGGAAATTTTCCCTGCTTCATGTTCTTGATTGCACGTGCAACTTCTGCTGGAAGGACTGGAAGAACTCTGGTATTGGTACCTTTCATGATGTCTGGAGTACATGTATCACCCCTTTCATATAGTTTTGAGTAGAAATCTTTCACTCATGTCAAAATTTCGCCCCCATTTCTTGTTATAAAACCATCTTCTTTTCTCAGAGCCATAATCTGTTTTCTTCCCTTACTCAGATGTCCCTTTGCTCTCTTCAGGCTTTGGTTGTTTTCAATTGCTTTCCTCACTAGTTCACAGTTGAATTCCCTTACGTCTTCAGTGATACTTTTTTGTACTGTCTTGCATAGCTCTAAATATTCCACTTTGGAAGTCACATCTCCATTAGTTGTCCTCATCTCTCTTCTTTTTTGCATCAGAATTTTGAAACTCATAAATGTAAACTGCAGCACTTTCTAAAGAACAAACTTCAAATTAAAAAATTATTTATTATTCTTAAATATATAAATATATAAATATCATGTACTGCATTATGAGAAGTATAAAATGTATTCATAAAAGTAAATTAGTGTTCTAGGGAATGTTCATGCTAGTCTGGCACATGAACTTGAGTGCAATATAAAAATATTGTATTGCATTTAAAAACTACATGTAAGGCTTGTGACGTACCTGCCAGCAGGACGCACACGACATAAAGGCAGATAGGAGTCAGAATGAACGTCTGCGTAGCTCAGTTAGTAGAGCGACTTGTTCCGGAATAAGCGGACTCGGGTTCGATTCCCGGCGTAGACCAAAAATGACGGAGAAATTTACTTCGTTATAGGCTTTACTTGATTAGAAACGTTACACCGTTTCAAATATGTGGCATTTTTATTTTTCTGATTGTAATATATAACAATTCATATACAGTGCAAAGGGAAAAACTCACATCAGTAATCATTTTCCCTCTTGTTTTGTTCCTTTCCCTGTGATTTGCCTTCTTTTCCATTTGTTGAAGAACCCGTTCTCGGGTTGTTCTGTACTCCAAAGCAAACTCACTTAATACTTTGCACACTTTCTGTATTGGAAGCTCTTCGATAGATTGGCTTGAGCACCCCAAGTACACCAAAAATTTATGATACCTGAAAAGATAAAATGGAGAACAATTTAACTAATATAATATAAGCAAAGTATGATAATGATAAGTAAATACAAACTATTATAATCATTATTCAAGCATACAAGAAATTTTTGAACTAAGTATGCAATTAGAGTTTCTTCTCAATCACTTTGCATAGCACAAAAGCTTTATGAAGAGAAATAAAGCAATAAAAGGCAAGTTATAAAAAGTTCTGAAATAAAGCAATAAAATTTTAATTTCCTTTAGTTTTCCTTATATAGTACAATAAGGGAAAATTTTGTAAAATACTTCTAAATTTCTTCATACATGTTAACAGCAAAATGGTGCAACAACAATATAATAAAAATCAATGGCAAATATCTATGTAACAAGATGACAATGAAGAGGTTACACGTGTGTCAAAGGTAAATAGTAACTACCAAAACATTACATTTGTGGATTTCTGCTTTAAATTAACTGATCAGTACATGGCTATTTCTAATACTGAATCAGTAAATTTCCCTGAATCTCTCTATGTACAATGGCAAAAGAAGTATGAAAAACAACCTGTATAAAAAAAATCTAAGTGTCTATGTACTCGTATCTAACAATATTTAGAAAGTCATAAGATCAATGAAAACCAAAAATTTAAAAATAGATTAATATTATTATCATTAGCAATTTGGAATGGAAAATCATCCAACTTGATTCCAGATTGCTTATATGATATTTGCAACATGACAAATGAAATTATTGTCTAAAAAAAGTACAATATTAAAGATAAAACTAGAAATATTTTTAACCTCAAAATTGAGTCTTTTTTTTTTAGGTTTTATTTTAAAGACATAATTGATTCTTGGAGATGATCATTCTTAAACCGAAGTATTATATCTTCCCCTACTAATGCATTTTGAAGCATCCAGTATGTCAAAATCCACTCCTTTCCTATAAGAAATACACTATACATAAGAAACAACTTTTGCAGTTACTTAAAATTTACATGAAATATGAAAGCTACTAATTACAAAATATCACAAAAGCTGAAAAAGTGAATATTTCTGTGGAAAAGCAAAGGTTCGCCACTTGTGAATTCAAAGGGGGGGGGGAGAGATGAGTAAGCAGCTTTAATGGAAGGTCACAACATTTCCTAGAAAAGCTAAGTTCACTACAGTAAAGACACAAATTTTTATTTTTACTGTAAGCGTTAAATTAGTCAATACATATACTGTATATGTATGCATTGATAAGAACTATGCATTGTTCTTCAGATCCTGTTCAACACATTATATCATTAAGGAATATGATTAGAGGGGGTGGCAGATATATGCACATAACTGGTAAACCAAAATAATTAATTAAAAAAATTGTAATATACCAGAGCTTGCAAATAATGGGTTAGTTACGGAAGGTTCTTCTGAAACAGAGTGTGTTATCGATAGTCATCATCATCATCATCAACAACCATTATCAATCCACTGCTGGATGAAGTTATCTCCAAATTTCTTCCACAATTGTCTGTCTTGGGCCAGTCTCCTCCATGTCACTCCAGCATACTTTCAAATTTCATCCTTCCATCTCGTATGGGGTCTTCTCCTGGATCTTTTCCTGTCCCTCAGAATCCAGTCTAAAAATTTGGTTGTCCATCGTTCGTTCATTCTTCTGGCAACATGTCCAGCCCATTGCCATTTCAGTGATTTCATTCTGGTCATGATGTCATCCACTCCTGTCATTTTCCTTATCCACAAGTTCCTCTTATCTTTCCTGGTTACATCAAACATGCATCTCTCCATGCTTCTTTGAGTTGTCTGCAGCCTTTGTATGTCTTTTTTAGTTAAGGTCCATGTCTCTGCTCCATACGTAAGCACTGGCAGAAAGCATTGATTAAACACTTTTCTTTCGAGACATAATGGCATACTGCTTTTAAAAATTGTACTGTTTCTTCCAAAAGCTCACCATCCAAGTTTTATACAGCGATTAATTTCTTCATCAATGTGACCCTCACTCAATATCTGCTACCCAAGATAAATGTAGGAATTGGTTGTCTCAAGCTTTTCTCCATCAATCGATAAATCTTTGTTTCTTGTAAAAGCATTGTACATCACTTTTGTCTTCTGAAAGTTCATTTTTAATCCCACTTCTTTACTCTTGTCAGCAAGCTCTTGGATCATACTCTGCAGCTCTGAAGGGGTAGTTGCAAAAATGACTAAGTCATCAGCAAAACGAAGGTGAGTTAAGTAATCTCCATTAATCTTTATACCTTTGTTTTCCCAGTTAAATGATTGAAAGACGTTTTGCAATGTGGCGTTAAAGAGCTTGGGAGATATGGTGTCACCTTGTCTCACTCCCTTTCTAATTCTTATTTGTGCTGTATCCTCAAATACCCAAACCTCTGCACTTGCATTTTCATAGATGTTATTAATAATGCTATTGTATGCATCTTCGATAGTACACAACGTTAAGTCATTGACTCGTGATACAGTTGGACACTATATGAAAATAAATGATGGAATGATGAAATATTAGGTTTTTTAAGGAAAAGCTGTGAAGTATTTTTTAATTGAATGATTGAAAATCAGAAATTAAAACCAATAAAAGTACATAAAGCCATTACTCTCAAGTTTTCTGATACATTTCAGCACAGCATTACTGGCAATCTTCAGTGGTGATAGATGGATTTGTTGATGTAATAGTCTCAGCCTTTGAACTAAGCTCATGCCATCACATATATGTTCTTGATGTCATCCTCATTCTCTCCATTGATGATGCCTACTTGAACGCCATCTAGTGAACAGTTTCTGAATATATTGATAGCTTACCTTTTGAGGCTTCCCTCGTTGACATTTCTTGTATGTCATTATCAGGTTTTTTTTTTTTTTTTTTTTTTTTTTGTAGTTTCCAGCCGGGTAAGTTGCTGTTTTCTTCTACTGTTCTGTATATTACATACTTATATCAGCAGGTCAGGTAAGAAAAGCATCTTTGCACGGGCTTGTAGTTCATTTTTACCTCTTGAGTTTAACTGCACCCCCCTCCTGCTGTATCCCTTCGTGTTTTGCTTTTTTTCCTTCCTTTTATCCTCCTTTCCTTCTCTCCTTTGAAAAATATACAATATGTACATACTCCTTTAAAATATTTACAACTCAACACACTTAAATTGAATTCAGGTAACTTAAAAAACATACTCATTGACATTTATAATCACCCACTGCACCACCAACAGTACTCACACATAGTTCTAATCCAACACTTTAACATCAAACTAATTGCAACTCAAATCTAGAAAGCTTATATACACTATTTACAACACATGCTGTCCTCAACTCTATTTATATCAGCCCATCTTTATGCCATATCTCTTCCTGTTCATGCACAATGCTTAAGCACATGTTGACCTGCCCTCTTTACTTAACCCTACTTTTGCTACAATTTGTCCTCTAGTACTTTCAGCTGCCCAGCAGCCATCTTCAGGAAGCCCTTGTGATGTTACCCTGTCTGCAGCCGCAGAACAAGTGAGCTAAAGAGTCGACGCCCTGGGCTGGCCTCGTTGTCATAGTCAATCCTTTATTGTGGCTCCATCTATTGTTTGATTCTGGCATCTCCTTTTCTTTCCTCTTTTGTTGCTTTGATTTTTATGTTAAATTTTAATTAATTCTTTCCATCTGTCGTTCAAACTATTGGGATCATTAACATTACAACCTTTATCTCTATTTTTTTCTATTAATACTGATTCAGTGGTATATAGATGTCTTTCATTTTTTCAATATTTAATCATTTTAATTTCTTCAAATTTTGCATATTCATGGTTCTCCAAACAGTATACCCAAGTTTCTGAATAAGAGTTGACATAATTTTCACTTTTTCCTTGTTTCTTAATGCTTCTTGTATTAGGTGTTTTCATGCATAATTCAACAGATAAGTTAGTATTGCAATTATATCTTCTAGGTGTTGTTTTTATCATTATAGACTCATGTATAATTATTTGTTTATGTTTCAGAAGGGAACATATTAGCTCAATATTTTGCCAGTTTGGGATGGTTTTACTTTCAAGGCAGTGTTGAATCACAGAGTTAATGATTGCATCAGATCCCAAATGAAAGCGCAATTATTTGCTAAAGATCACATGACACCATTCTGTCTACCATTTCATTCAAGGGCAGTCTTTGCCTGTCATTGAGATAGGGTTTGTCTTGTGACGAGATTACTTTAAACAACATTTACCACTTTTTTGATGGTGAGAGACAGCAGGTGTTGGGGTTGCAGAAGCTTGTTGCTGGATGAAATGGTTCTCCTGTGGCATGGTCATCCTGTGTGTTGCAGTTCCACATTGATGAAAGGTTGCACCTTATCTCAAAAATAGATGCTTGCATCAATGCACTGTTGCCATATCATGACCCAGAAATGCTGTGCCACATGGTGAGTCAACAATCCACCCTCTGAGTGACCAATAATCTATCTATCTTCGGTGCCTTGTCATTCTGCATGAAGTTCACTTCCTCCAAGAAATCACAGCTTGGAGTCAGAAGACTCTTCTCGTGAGGAAACTAGACTTAATTGTAATGTTGCAACAGAAGCATTATCACTCATATATGCAAACACCACAATCAGATTGGTTTTATATTTTCCAAGGAGACTGGTGGATATTTTTGTTCCTGAATAGTATTGGTAATTATGATTACCAAACATAATATGTACACTTTGTGACACTGAAATTACAACACTCTGAAGAAATTATTAGAAGTGTGTCTAAGTCTGTAGGCACTAAGTTGAGCAGAGATATGATAAATGTGAATGTTCAGGTAAAAAAAGGAAATTAAAATATATTAAAAATATTGAAGAGGTAAAATTCATAGTAAATGGATGTTTTTTTTTTTAACCTGAACTTTCACACAATTCATATGATTCATCACATACAGCTATCTGAGATCTTTTGAAGTTTGACATTAAACAGAAGGATAATAAAAATGGAATATCAACAAGAATTTAAGAAACTGGGTAAACATAACATAATCCTTTTTAACCACCTTGCAATCTTATTGTTAGAATACTTCCCATATGTAGCACAGCGTTCAGGATATGATGTATTTTTCCCAAGCAAAACATAACAGAATAGTATGAGATACATACTGCAAGTCACCACTTCTCAACCTAATGGTTAAAAAAATCAGTTTTTTCCAAGTGACACTGTGAAGTGTTCGGTAAGTAGTTGTATGTATATATTCACTGCATGTTGAGGTCCTTTTTGATTAAAATTATGGATTCACACCTGAACTGATCACTGATTAATAAAATTTTTTAATACATATCTGATTTTTCTCTTCCAACAGTTTGTACACATGCACAGACAAATTCATAAAGTTGATTTGTAAAAACAAAATCCTAAATGTTCATGAGTTCTGTGGAGAAATGAACATTTTTTGATAATAGGCAGAAAAGCATTTCAAAATATTTTACCTGTTTATCATTCTCCTATGTATCACTCCAAGGACAATTATTCTTTCTGCACAATCTGTCAAGAACTCTGATGTTCTGTAAAAAAGTGGGTTTTAGCAATAACAATAAGCATATCATGTAAACAGTATTAATTAAAATGCACAGAATGCACCATGAAACTATTTCATTTAGAATTTTCAATAAAATTTTGACTTAGATCTTTTTTGGTGTTACGACAAGGGCGAGGCTTTGTCAGATAGCCAGCAATACAATGTGAATTAGTTACTTCAAAAATTTTAATTTAATGGTTTCAATAATTGCAGAAGAAAAAGATTTTGAAGGAGAAGTCTCATTTGCATTCACCAGAAAAGCTGATTTCAAGGCATTCATAAAATTACAATGCAAAATGTAGATCTGCTGAGGTTTGATAACAATAAAATAAACACATGCTAATTTATTTGTTTATGTTGCTGCTAGAAAACCCTCACTTGCCTTTATTTATTTAAATCACTACATTTAGTCAAGAATTCTCAGAACAAATGTCAATTATAAATAGGCTATCGATCTTCGTGAAATTTAATGTCAAGATAGTAATTTTTTGGAGTACCTGACTAATTACATCAAAGATAGAAAGTGTTCAAATATGCAGGAATTTTAACAAATTATTGTTTTTGGCATACATACTGTATGTATGTATGTCAAAAAGGATACAATCATATGTTATTTCATCATTCCATTAAGTTTGTGGTCACATTGCCATTTCTAGATGTCAGATCAGATTTTTTTATAATAGACAGCAACTCTTTGATGCTCTTACACAGTAGTGTAAAGCATGACCAAAATTTTTCATATCATACTTTCCATCCTGAAAGACATTTTCCTGCTACATGTCACAAGTGCATAACCACATTTTTGTGACACTTATATTTCCATATGATGGATTGCAAAATTTCTCTTTGGATCTGGTAAAGCAGGGACCAATTTTTAGCAAGGGAATTTTGGTCCCATGATAACAGCCCTCATTTTTTGAGAACCCCCAAAATAGTGCTTTTGTCATAGTGCATAACCACACAGATAATTCAATATTGTGAAAGAGCAGACATAAAAACTGTAATGTTTATTACTTTAGTTGGGTTTCTAAAATAATAATAATAAAAATTATAATAATAATAACATTTTTTGCAAATGCCACAAAGCATTTTTATGTTAATGATAGAAATGGACTTGACTTCATGCACTTTAAGTGAAAAAAAAAAAATTCAAACTACAGGATTTCAAATCTACATGAATTTTCTGAGTTTTAAATCAAAATTCAAACTACAGGAATTAAGCAATGATTATCTTAAAAACTATGATGGCTCCAATCTTTGAATGCAGATTTCAGAATACAGTACTTTGTTAATCAAAGGCCTGCATATGAAATTGTGTCATATGATGTATTTTATAGCAATTTAGTTATCTCTAAGGTTGACATCTTTTGGATGCTATGAATAAATGTACTGAACTACAGTAATGTCTCGATAATCTGAGTCCGGGTAAACCGAGCTCCACTTAATCCAAAGTCATTCGCGATTAAACATTAAAAAAAAATATGCATCATAAAAAAAAATCTAATAAAAGATCCTGGGCAATTTGCACATGAAAATGTTTGAAACAGAGTTGAAAAAGGACCTTTTCAGGTAATTCTGAAGCTAATGCTGAGGACTGTTGAAAGATAGCCAAGGGACAAAATGTGCAACCCTGTCTGTGAAACCCTGGAAAATCGTTGAAGCTGGAGACTATTAAAAAACAATACGATAGAATGAATTTTTATGACAACTCGGAACTCGAAAGGGGAGGACAGGCCCTTAAAAGAAAGCTGAAAATATAAAAAGACTGGTGTTGTTTTAACCTCTTGGAGCGCAGGCACCTATCTGTTGGCGACTGTCTGTCTGGCATGCAGGCGTGTTGTGTAGCCTACTGAATGCGTGATTCACACTTCAATTTATTCTGAGAACTTAACACAAGAAAACTACAAAATCTAAAACTAAAATGAGTGGCCAATGAAAACACGTTGCTGTTCTTCTGAATGTGAAGATCAATGCCTTGAAAAGAATAAATCCAGGAGAGAGTATAAAAAAGATGGCAAATGAATCAAGTATCGGCAAAGTGACAGTGGGTGATTGGAAAAGGAACCTACCAAAAAATTGAGAAGTGAGGCATCGAGAACTTTTCCACTGAAAAGTACAGTCAATCAAGGAAAGGTTTGTAAAAAAGTGAATGCAGGAAGACCAATGAGACACTCTTCCCATAGTTTTCCCAGCAACAACTGAAAGGGAGTCCGATGGTACAAGAAAAGAAATTGTATTTTTGCAGATAACTAAAAGAAGTAGCCCACAGTTTCTGTTCTAGTGTCGATTGGTTTGACCAATGGGAAAAAAAGGTTCGTAGTTTGCCAGCTAACCATCTGTGGCGAGAAATTTTCAGAGGATTTTGAAGCAGTAGATTCCTTTTGTGCAAAACTCAAAGACTTGATGCTAACTGGAAATTTTACCACTGAACAGTTGTACAACTACGATGAAATGCTACTTAACTTTAAAATGCTACTTAGCAGATCTTTAGTGTCTCAATCTGAAAAATTAGCGCCCGACTTCAAGAAAAGCAAGGAGCGAAAAACTGTTATGGCTTATTCAAATGCGTCGGGAGCTCATGAATTGCCCTTATTGGTAATCGGGAAGTCTAAAAGCCATGGGTGTTTAAAAACATAGGAGTTCAGGATTGGCCAGTATCCTACAAAAACCAGAGAAAAGCATGGATGAGCAGGGAGATATTCAAACAGTGGTTTCTTGAAGAATTTGTGCCTGAAACTGAAAAATATTTAAAGGAAAACAACCTACCATGAAAAGAGATACTTCTATAATTGATAATGCTCCATCACACTATGATATCGAAGATTTGTCTACTGCGGAGATAAAATGCCATGTCTTATCCTCCAAACGTTACCAGCCTCATCCAGCCAATGGAACAAGAGGTGATTAAGAACCTCAAATAGAACTACTGCAAGCTATTACAGGCACATATTTTGGATGAAGCCGATGGAGAATCCCTGGCAGTTCATTAAAAAAAATTTCGATCAAGGATGTGATTTACTGGCTTGTGGAATCATGGATGCAAAACAGATCTGAGACGCTCGCAAAATGTTGGTGTAATCTGCTTAAAAACAAAGAAGAAAATTATGACTCGGATGATGAAGAAGACGCTGGAAAAGATGATCTCACAAACCTAGTTTCACAGATACCCAGATGCGAGAATGCACCAGAATAGAAAATTAAGAAACCAATTGGCTTTCTTGCAATGAGCTGGAAAAAATTACAGATGAAGTAATTGTTCACATAGTTTTGAATGAAAAAGATTCAGAATTGGGTGTAGAAGGAATTGACTGTGCACAAGAAAAAAACTTTCATGCGGAAGGTATGGCGGCGCTAGAGGCTGCGCTTTGATACCTGGAGCAGCAACCAGAATCATCACCAGCTGATGTTATTTTTCTAAAAAGATGTTGAGATAGCGCTAAAAAAAAAAAAAAAAAAAAGGATGCTCCACAAAAAACAGAAGACATTAAGTGATCTTTTCGTTGTTAATATAATGTAAGTCATAATCTTTGTTTAATTCATCTTGCAAACTTTTTCCTTGATCATTAAAAATTGTTTCAACGAATTTTAGGTTCATATTTAATTACCTTCGTTCAGAATTGTGTTCGTGTTTTGAAATTCTGTATTAATTCAAGTTGGTTCCGGTCCTGAATGCTTCAGATTATCGAGACTCTACTGTATTATGAACAAACAAGAAACAAAACTACTGACCGCACCATTAATGCTGATGTTAAAAACGACTAATTTGTTTTTCATTAACACGAATTTTATGAGAGGAAATCAATATCATTTGTGAGGTCATTGAAATATAATTTTTGGTATAAACAAATTATACAGATACATACATTTTTACATGAATAATAATCATTCTCTAATCTACTGTACATGTGCTCTAAATTGTATATTACGGTCATCATGGGATCTGTGGCTGTCATATTATATTCTCACAAAAACTGGAGAATAATATTTACAAGTTGAGATGATTTCCAAGTGTAAAAATATTTCATTGTGGAATGTTTTCCCCTTCCATACTATATCATTTCTACACAACAAATTAGAGAATGATACTTACAAGTTGAGGATTTCCGAGGGTAAAACATTTTTTCACATCTGATTATTATTGATGATTATTTTAATTGCCTTCATGTTTGATCTGTTATCTAAAACCTCATTCATCCCATTCAAATGGGCAATACTGATACTTGAGATTCAGTGGTTTTTATGATATTTACTAAGAAAGAATTTAATTGTCACTCACCAGTCTAATTTTTGGATAAAATACAAATCCTTTTGGCATTCAATAAAAAATTTGACATCTGTAATAGTATTCCATCCAAAAATTCGAAGATGAAAATTATACAAAATTAGATCACTAGATTGGTATTCAATTTTGAAATTAGACAAGTAAATGAAAAAGTACTTTCCTAGGAAATCCTGTCGGTGGGGGGGGTAAGTTTAGTATAGTCTCTCTCAAGAAATACCATGATCTCACTTAATTGCCACTATTTTAGTTAACGCACCACAGGTTGTATGACAAAATGTGTGGAAACTGCTCAAAATTTTAATGAACATGGGATGTAGTGCCTGTCACTGTTAATCAAATACTAGCACTGTATACAATAGTTTTCTGAACACCAATTCACAAGAACACATTTAAGCTCAATAAAAACCCTAAATAACATTAAAAAAAACATTCTAACTAATATTATAACCTTCAAAATTAGGCTGAAAAAGCTCTTACCTAACCAAGTAACAAGATAAAATGTCAAGATCCACCACTATGAATGAAAGAGTATGGCAGTGTATAAACAGCCCATGTGTTGAGTTGAAAACTATAGCTACGACATAGTTGAAGTTTGCTCTGAAGACATGATGTGTCTCATAATCTATATTATACTCATAATGTTTTAATAACTGATGCCTTGATTCAAAGAAATAGAATAGTGCCAAAAAAAAAAAAAAAAAAAGAACAAAACATTCCTTTAGGTTTAAAAGATGGCTTCATTTTAATAAACATAAAAAATGCTTGATGATACTAACTGCAGAAAGTGTGATGCACAATTAAGATAAAAAATATAATAAGAGTTTGATCAGTGACATTAATCCTTAGTTGTTGACATGTCTGTGACATATATATATTGAAAGAGTTCACTCCGTGAAAGTTCACATTCCATAGACTGTTCTTAGTTGTTTACTGATCACCAAAACATAGTTCGCTCTTGGAGAGAAAAGAAAAATGGAGAACCAGACACATAACCTCAGTAAGTCCAAGTTCTATCATTCTTAGAAAACAGAAGAAAAAAAAAAACTTCTGTGATGCACAAACACACATGTTGCCAGGACAAGAACTTCACACACATCTTACGCAGCTTTTCGTGGAGAGAGAATTGCTGTTTCTATCCAAGTGTGAGAGAGCTAGTTGCACTGGAGTGCCCTCTCTTGACATACACAGGAAATAATGATATTTAAGTTTTTCTTTCCTTTTGGACGTCTGTCAAGCATAAGTAGTAGTTTTATGCAAACGCAATATCTTTGCATAAGATGAAAAATAATTAGTGGAGAGATAGTCAACTTACAGAGTTTTTTTTTTTTTTAATTTTGTAACCTGTATTGTGCTTTAACATTTTCTTTCTTTTAACTATCTGATAAATTTTAATATCCTGTACAATAAATAACCTGTACATAATATGTTAAAATGTTTAAATATTCTGCAGGTTTACTTGGTGTATTGAGACCATGTGGTTCTGAATACACCAGAAGTTAAATTCAGTTAAGTTTGGATTTTATGGCTAAATTTTATATACACTATTTACCAACAAGTAATTGAACACCTCTGCAATTGACGATATCTGCGGTCCTGATACACGTCACGGCCGCCGCCGTTAAATATCGTGTGGGAAACAACAACGCAACCAGTCGCATGCAAGATGCCACGCAGTTCGGAGCTCTCTGATTTTGAGAAAGATGTAATCGTCGGGTATACCAGAAATGGCTGATCCATACGTGACATATCCAGTGAGTTGAAGTACCCAAAATCGTCAGTGGCCTATGTGATTGGCAAGTGGAAGATGAGAGGTGACTGTCAGAATGTGCCATGACCCGGCAGACCCACAAAACTGGGAGTTAGAGACCGACGGATGCTGGCCAGAGAAATTCGGAAGAACCGCACCAAATCGATAGACCACATCCGCGAAGAGTTTCAACAGGCATCCGGGAGTGTTTTTTTGATAAATACCATCCGTAAGGATGCCCATCTGGTCAGTTATCATGGACGTGCTGCCGCCCACAACCCTTTGATCACCAAGTCCAATAGTGCTGCTCGGCTAACGTGGTGCAAAGAACGTCGATAGTGGACCGTTGAACAGTGGAAACAGGTTCTCTGGAGCGATGAATCAAGGTTCACCCTCTACTGTTCGGATGGCAGGGTCTGGGTTTGGCGTCTGGCTGGAGAACGTCTCCTGCCGGAATGTATTGTGCCAACTGTGAAGTTCGGTGGCAGTGGAATTATGCTATGGGGGTGTTTCTCCTGGTATGGCATGGGACCCTTGGTCGCAATTCCTGGTAGACTCAACGCCGAGACCTACTGCACCATTTTGGATGACCATGCACTTCCTACATTGTGGAAGTTTTACGGGGTGGACCCATGTTACTTTCAGGATGACAATGCCACCTGTCATGTTGCGAGGTACACCATGGCTTGGTATGGTGACAATGGGGTTAATCGAATGGACTGCCTGCGCCGAGCACGGACCTTAACCCTATTGAGCACCTCTGGGACGAGTTGGAGCGTCGACTTAAGGGGTGCCCTCACCGTCCGAAATCGGTGAAGGAACTGACCTGTGTTCTCCAAGCCGAGTGGAAGAAAATACCGCTAGCCGTCGTACAATGCCTGGTTGAGAGTATGCCCCGGATGGTCGCAGCTGAAATCACTGCTCGTGGAGGCTCCACCAACTATTGAAGGTGAATAAACTTCGTTTTCCTTTGCTATCACAGGTGTCCAATTACTTCTTGGTAGACAGTGTACATAGTAGATCGCTTTTGAATCAGAATGATTAGATTTCTAAATGCCAGTAAAGGTAAAAACTGAGACCATGGGTTCAGCCACTTGGGCTCTCATCAGCCATCAATTACTGGCATTTAGAAATGTAAAAATTCTGATTCAAAAATGACCTAAGCATAATAAAATGCCATCAGTAATTCTGCTCTACTATTTTGTTTGATTAAATATCATACATTCAAGGATTTCAAAATGTATAAATTAATATGTTAAAAATTGAAGAAAAACAGTGTACAGACCTAAAGAATCATCAGAGAGTCTACCACATGTGGTGAATATGTTTCTTATCACTAAGCTAAGTAAAACCGTTTTTCATTTAGCCTAACTTTAAGATTATGTGCACTTTATATTTTAGTACCAACCTGACTTTCATGGTAATAGAACCATCATGCTTTGCAATAGCTTTCAGATAATCCCACGATGCTTTGCACTCACTTTCCATTCTTGCCAAATTCTTTGCAACTTCTGCATAATCAATCTGCAAAGTAAATAAATAAATGAAAGAAGTAGATAAATGCAGGCATGAGAAGTATAAATTAAAATACTGAAAAAGTAACCCCCCCCCCTCCTCCCGTCAATGTCTTATTTGTTTTTTTCTTTGGTAGCTGTTGCTAATGTAAGGAGAGTGAAGGAAAGTTATTTAAGTAACTTTCTGTTGATTGGAAAAACCACATGCAAAATTTTATTTCAAAATTTTTCACCCAAACAAAAGTATTAAGTGCAAATCTGATTACAGAACTGTGATGTGGTAGAATTAAATAATTGAAAAAATCACACTGAACTGTCTTCTATTTAGAGTTTGGTTTTTGAAGCAAAAATTCTTATTGGCAGGCCCTCTCAGAGGCTAAAAAAGGCCTGGGCCACCTTAATTTTTCTTTTTTGAGACTTCTGATATGCTAAAAAATGAAGTAATGCCAAAATACTCCACATAGTTGCTGCGATCCCCTCCCCCTCCCATTCACCATGGCACCTTTCAATTCTCTTAGTGTATCTTTGTGCTTGTATGCTTGTTTGCCTATGTATGGCTATTACAAACCAAACATCCTCCTGCACAGCTTTTCCCAGTTTGTGCATATATCTTCATCCTCGTTAAATACATTATATATGTTTTTCATACCCGCCGAAGCACTACTACGCTGCCTATTTCTATCCTGGAAGCTGGTGGAGTTCTTCAACTACATTTTATAGCATGCCTGCAAGCGCGACTCGAATTGGAGTACACCAAAGCACATGCCGTTGGAACACTGAGCACGTTTTTTGTGACCTGGGCCCATTCTGCTGGGTGGTTCTTCATCCAGAATGATCAGCTTTTTCTGGCTTTGTGATGTTTTGCACAGTATGTTTTTTTCTACTGCACCACTTCCCTAGTCTCTGTGATGTTTCCCACACCTGTTTTGCATTTCCTTATTGCACATATGTATACCTCCACCTTTGTGTAATTTGTCAGTTATATGCTTCATCACATGCCGAGTTTCATTATCTACTGTTGCAATTTTTTTGTAGCATGTTGAAGCATTTTTTTATGCCTTCGTTTATCACTTTGCATCATGGTACTGTTCTCTTTAGTGACTGCATCATTTTGTTTGCACCCTGTATATATTTGACTTCTCATTTGCACCATGGTATGGTTTGTTTCGTACGCTCTTTCATAATAAGTGCATTTGCTCTCCTAGTGTCTTCATATAGCTATATATACTATTCTTTTTCACTGCTGATTTTTCTGTGTGCCTGTCCTGAAACTATCGTACTATGTTGTTTTTATTTGTTGCACCGTGCTCTTCCCCTCAGGTGGAGGTTTTATCAGTATTTATTTTGTTGCACTAGAACAGCCAGCTGCTGTACGTATTAATTTTTCGCTGGTTTGTTGGCATTTTGTGCTGTCGTGTATATATGTTCTTGCCTTGAATAATTTTATTTTCTGGTGCCTTTGTCTGTCACTTTGTATCATGATCCTGTTCTCATTAGTGCCTGCATTATCTTGTTTGCACCCTGCATATAATTGACTTCTCATATGCACCATGGTATGCCTTTGTTTTGTATGATCCTTCATAATAAGCACATTTGTTCTCCTAGTGTCTTCGTATAGCCATATATGCTATTGTTTTGCACTGTTAATTTTTCTGTGTGCCTGTCCCGAAACTATTGTACTATGTTGTTATTATTTTGTTGCACCATGCTCTTCCCCTAAGGCAGAGGTTTTACCAGTATCGTTTTGTTGCACTGGAACAGCCAGCTGCTGTACATATTCATTTTCGATGTTTTGTTGGCATTATGAGATGTCATGTACATATGTTCTTGCCTGGAATACAGACACTTCCTGTTTTGCATGGTTTTAACCACTTCGCATCTGTTTTGCACAGTATGTTTTTATCTGTTGCACCATTTTTCCCAGTTTCCGTGATGCTTCCCATACCTGGTTTGAATTTACTTCTTGCACATATGTACATACCCATGTTTGTGTAATTGTTAGTTATATGCTTCATCACATGCCTAGTTTCATTTTCTATTTTGCATTTCTTTTGTAGCATGTTAAAGCATTTATTTCGGTGCCTTTGTCTATCACTTTGTGTTATGTTACTGTTCTCATTCGTGACTGCATTATCTTGTTTGCACCCTGTATATATTTGACTTTTCATATACACCATGATATGCCTTTATTCTCTTTCATAATAAGCGCATTTGTTCTCCTAGTGTCTTCGTCTAGCCATATATAATATTGTGTTGCACTGCTGATTTTTCTGTGTGCCTGTATACTAGTTGTGCATGCCCCAAAACTGTCATCATATATTGTTCCTATTTTGTTGCACCATGCTCTTCTGCTAAGGTGGTGGTCTATCAGTATTTGTTTTGTTTCACTGGAACAGCCAGCTGCTGTACATATTCATTTTTCGATGTTTTGTTGGCATTTTGTGATGTTGTGTAAATATGTTGTTGCCTTGAATAAAGACTTCTGAATGCTTGTATGCTTGTATTCAACTGCATTTGGAGATAACAGCAAAAGTTTAAATCTGACGCACCCTGGAATCCAAGACCTAATAGGTTCTCCTGTCCTCCCTTGTGATATGCTTCCTTATTGGAAATTAAATAGTTGATTTAAAAAAAATATATTTCTGAACTGTTTGTTGTTCACAGCACATATTTCTAGGCTTTGCTGTTCTTCAATGTCTGTGTTCAGCACTTTTCTGTACAAAACTTGGCTTTAAGAAAAGAAGCCAGAAATATCTGTGGTATAATGAGAACATGCTTTATGAATTTCTCTCTGTATCAAGACAAATTAATTACACATATATCATCATCATCATCATCATTGTCAACCATTATCAATCCACTGCTGGACGAAGGTCTCCCCAAGTTTCCTCCACAACGGTCTGTCTTGTGCCAGTCTCCTCCATGTCACCCCTGCATGCTTTCGAATTTCATCCACCCATCTCCCATGTGGTCTTCTTCTGGGTCTTTTCCTGTCCCTTGGAATCCAATCTAAAATTTCGGCTGTCCATCGATGATCTGTCCTTCTGGCAGTATGTCCAGCCCATTGCCATTTCAGGGATTTAGCTCTGATCATGATGTCTTCCACTCTTGTCATTTTTCGGATCCACGAGTTCCTCTTCTTATCTCTCCTGGTTACACCAAGTATGCACCTCTCCATGCTTCTTTGAGTTGTCTGCAACCTTTGTATGTCTCTTTTAGTTAAGGTCCACGTCTCTGCACCATACGTAAGCACTGGAAGGATGCATTGATCAAACACTTTTCTTTTAAGACATAATGGCATATTGCTCTTGAAAATTATGCTGTTTCTTCCAAAAACTCTCCAGGCAAGTTTTGTACGCCGATTAATTTCTTCATCAATGTGACCCTCACTTGATATCTGCTGTCCAAGATAAACGTACGTATCTGTTATCTCCAGCTTTTCTCCATCAATCGATAAATCTTCATTTCTTGTAAAAGCATTGAACATCACTTTTGTCTTCTGAAAGTTCATTTTTAATCCCACTTCTTTACTCTTGTCAGCAAGTTCCTGGATCATACTCTGCAGCTCTGATGGGCTCGTTGCAAAAATGACTACGTCATCAGCAAAACGAAGGTGGGTTAGATAATCTCCATTAATCTTTATCCCCTTGTTTTCCCAGCTCAGTGACTGAAAAACACCCTCCAATGTAGCATTAAAGAGCTTCGGAGATATGGTGTCACCTTGTCTCACTCCCTTTCCAATTTTTATGTGTGTTGTATTTTCAAACAGCCTAATCTTTGCACTTGCATTTTCATAGATGTTATTAATAATATTAATGTATGCATCTTCAATACCGCAGGTTTTCAGAGCCATTGTAACTGCTGATGGTTTCACCGAATCAAAGGCTTTTTCATAATCGATAAAAGCCATGCACAATGGAAGTTCATATTCCCTCGCTCTTTCAATTAGTTCCCTCAGCACATGGATATGATCTATTGTGCTGTAGCCACTCCTGAATCCAGCTTGTTCTCTCGGTTGAGCCATGTCCAGTGTTACCTTCAAGCGGTGTGAAAGAACTTTAGTGAAGATTTTATAAACTACTGATAGGAGGCTGATAGGTCTGTAGTTTCCGAGATCCTCAATGTCACCTTTCTTATGTAGCAGGATCATCGTAGCGGTGTTCCAATCATCAGGAATCTTTCCTTCATTAAGGCATCGAGTGAAAATTTGGGCGAGTACTGTTTCGATTTCTCCAATTGCTTCTTGTATGATGTCTACAGTAATTCCATCTTCTCCTGGAGCTTTTCCTCGCTTCATGTTCTTGATTGCATGTGCAACTTCTGCTGGAAGGACTGGAGGAACTCTGGTATTGGTATCTTTCATGATGTCTGGAGTGCATGTATCATCCCTTTCATATAATTTGGAGTAGAAATATTTCACTCTTGTCAAAATTTCGCCTCTATTTCTTGTTACAGAACCATCTTCTTTTCTCAGTGCCATAATCTGTTTTCTTCCCTTACTGAGATATCCCTTTGCTATCTTTAGGCTTTGGTTGTTTTCAATTGCTTTCCTCACTAGTTCACAGTTGAATTTTCTTACGTCTTCAGTGATACTTTTTCGTACTGTCTTGCATAGCTCTATATATTCCACTTTGGAAGTCACATCTTCTTTACTTGTCCTCATCTCTCTTCTTTTTTGCATCAACATTTTCGTTTTTCCTGATAATTTATTTACATGCAACTTGTTCTTAGACCCAGCTAATTTTGTTGCTGTTTCCATAAGAGCTTTGGTTACTTTTCTGTTAACTTCAGAGATGTCCACTTCTTCCGATGTTAGGCCTTCTAAAGCAGAGAACCTGTTCTTCAGTTCCAACTTGAAGGTATTATGGTGTTTTTTAAGGTTGGTTATGTCAATAGATTTTGTTTGTCTTATGAGCTTGCCACGTTCAAGTTTAGTGTTGAGGTGCATCTTACATCTCACCAATCTATGGTCACTACCTGTGTTGAACTTGTTTAGCACACTGCAGTCTTCTATGACAAATTTTTTGTTACACATAATAAAATCAATTTCACTTGTCGTCCCATTTGGATGTCTCCATGTCCATTTCCTGTGTGGCTTTTTCTTGAAAAAGGAGTTCAAGATGAAAAACCCTTCTGCCTCTGCAAACTCAACGAGAGTATTTCCACGCTGGTTTCTGTTGCCGTGACCGAATTTACCTACTGAAGTTTCATTCTGTTGCCGTTGCCCTATTTTTGCATTGAAATCTCCCATAATTATTTTCAAGTGCTGCTTACCTTTATTATTTAGATGACAAATTTCCTCATAAAATTCTTCAATTTCTTCTTCAGGATGACTTGTGGTGGGTGCATAAGTTTGAATAATCTGAGCCTGGTATCTTCTCGATAGTTGGATAACGAGTCGTGCAGCTCTGTCAGAGGAACTTTCAACTTCTACCACTTTATCCTTCAGTTTCTTGTTTATTATAAATCCAACACCACTAGTTCTGCCAGTATCTGTCCCACGATAGTAGAAGAGATGTCCACTTTTCAGTTCGATGAGATCTTCTCCTTTTCTCCTTACCTCACTTAGCCCCACGATGTCCCACTTGATCCTTTGTAGTTCCTCTTCCAATTCAAGAAGCCTTGAATCAGAAGATAGGGAGCGTCCATTGTACGTTGCCAAGGTCAGCATCAGATGGCAGCCTAGTCCGGTCCTCCGGGGATTCTTAGCACCCTCTGCCTTCATGTCGCACTGGCCGCTGCTTTGGCCAGGTACATTCCAGCTGCCGGAGACTGAGGGCCAAGATTTAAGTTGTGGAATCATTTTGGAGGGGTTTGGCCATAACTCACCACGCTGGCCAAGCGGGTTGGTGAGTGTGGGATAGAATTTCCTCTGATCCCGATGGTATAGTTATACCGCTATTGGCGGTCGTCAGAGCCCCTTTAGTGGGAACAGGATGCACCACGAGAAGGCGGGGTTGACATTTGTCAAGGAGAGGCTGTGATGTTACGCATCACCTGACCTTACATCCCACACATATATATATATATATATATATATATATATACATATATATATATATATTCTACTTGCAGTGACCCTCAAAATCAAGTAACAGAATGTATGATTTTTTCATTTCATCTTTGTAGGCTTTGAGAATAATTTATATATATCACTTTTGACAAAGTTTAACTGATTACTGTTACTGCAGTG
This sequence comes from Macrothele yani, assembly GCA_039090855.1. Classification (NCBI taxonomy): domain Eukaryota; kingdom Metazoa; phylum Arthropoda; class Arachnida; order Araneae; family Macrothelidae; genus Macrothele; species Macrothele yani. The sequence continues at coordinate 99,808,505 of CM076993.1, forward strand.
TGATGGTATTATAGTTTTTTTCTTCTTTTTTTTTTTTTTTTTTATATTATGCCATTTTTCTGCACAAAGATAAAGATTGAGTTACAAAAATATAGGTTACATACTGAAATTAAAAGTGCAATCACAATTTAAAAGCAAAGAGGCTCATGGTATGGTGCTGCCATCTACTTTTTGTGAATTGGTTCATTTTCTTGCATGACGGTTTTGCATTTCCTGCTCCATTCCCTTGTTACTGTCTCTCCCTTTTATCCTAAATTTCTGAATTTTATTAATTGTATGCCATATCTCAAAAAATCTAAATAAATAATATACCCTAGATTAGCTAAAAACATGTATAAAACTGTGTATATGTAGTTGAAAGCTACATAACATAATTTAAATGAAACATAGTGCTGAAATACATTGTAGTTTAAGTACTGTATAATTCCTTCAGTCAGCAGTTCTGAGGGAAAATGCCAAAGCAAGAAATTTAATGACATAGTTAAGCACCATCAATAAATTATATCAGAAATTTTACACACAAACAAAAAAATAAAAAAACAGTCACATGTACTGAGATGCAAAATAGATGGCAGCACTAGGCATGAAATCCGTCATTATCAGTAAAACAGTTAAAAAGAAATTTAAAAAGAATTTAATTGTGGAATTTCACACAATAAAAATCAAATTTTCAGCTTTACTTAGAAAAAGGAATTGTAGTGACATAAAGATAAAGATAATTCTAAAATTAATAGTTAACTTTCTGAGTTTCTTGAAGTTTTGTTATTGTTTGAAATCCCTTAGTTGCCTAATAGGGATCATTATTAAAACACTATACTCAAAACAGAACTTCAATGGAAGGAGGAACCAAATATGTATCAAGATGTAATAATACTTTTTTGAATTTGCTGGCGTCCACTAAGAAATACATTTTAGGTGCTTATGAATTTCTTTTTCTTTAATACAGAGATCAGAAATCATAAAAGACACTTTTGCTGTCTTCCCTTTTATTTCCTTTTTTAACAGATCCTTTTTGAAAAAAAAAAAGCATACGTGTTTATAGTACCACTAGAACACCATATCTCTACATCTACTGGCCCAATTTGAAAGTTATGTTTCCATTAGAAAGTTTGAACTGTGAGAAAGAAGACCTATGTGATTTTGCCTTTATTGAATGTTACAACTTGCTACTGAAGTGCATAAAGGCAGATGCTACTGAATTAAAAAAATATATTTTACTCCATATCATTGTTCCTAAAAATACAAATGAAGAAAATGTTTTTCCCTTTGGATACATTTTATCACAAAAAACATTTTGTATACACTTCCTACTTCAAATATTGCATAGTTTTTCTGCTAGGAGCATGGAATATATGTACTTCTTTATGAGGTATCTCTGCTTTTAACCACTTAAGATCCCAAGGAAAAATAAAAAAAAACGATAAAAAAAACCGAAATTGTTTTTTTGCAAGGTAGAAGAATAAGTAGCTCAATTCCAGACAATGAACGTACATGAAACATGTTTTCAAAAAATTAATAATGAGCAATAGTACACTGTGAAAGACAAACACGACAAAATCCATATCTGTAATATTATGGGCATCGTTCTGGTAGTTATAAAACAAAAAACGAAAGTACCAGTACACATCGTGTGGAACAAAATGAAGGGACAATTATTTCAAAAGTCGATATTTGTGTGATATATGTGAAAACATGGCACCACACGGATTCGAACATTGCAATCCGGGTATTGGTATCGGGACTCTCGCTTGACCTTTTTCCCTTTGCCATGTCTTTCCTTCGCACAAACTACACAAACACGAGTAGCATTTGATTTTTTAGAGGTTGATGGTACATAATCGGGGAAATGCTGTTCCACCACATGAAGAGGATTCGGGACTGACCGTCGTCGACCTTTCAAAGTTGGATGTTCCATTCCATAAGTTTCAATAATTTTGTCTACAACTTCCATATGATACTCCAAATGTGAGAGTTTGCCTCCACACTTGCCATACAACACATATGCGTTCCATAATGCGAAGTCCACAAGGTGGAAGAAAAGTTTTTTGTAATAACGTTTGCCACATTTCCTGATAACTGGGTAGTCCGAAAGATGCTGGTCTCCCATTGTAAGATTGTTATCCGTAACTACAGTACAGTGAGTTTCTTTTTGGCTCCTAACCCATTTCGACTCACATGTTCCATTGTGTCGGAGATGTGAACAGTCAACAGAAGGCACACATCCCTTTTGCCCCGCCATCTCAAAGCTTACCATACTGATACAGTGAAATTTCACCCTTGTTCAATTTTTGTTTTTTGAGGAATAAAAGTTGTCTGTTGTGAGGCAGTAGCCTTTATTCCGCAACGGTTTCATCAATGACATAACGTTTTGTGTGGAAATCGGGTGGCCAGTATATTCCGGATCAAAAGCAGTTCCTTTCCCAGTGTAGACTATCATCGCTCATATGTAACTTGATGTAGATTCACATAGTAAAAGGATTTTATGCCGACTCTGGCATGTTTCAGTGGAATGTACTGCTTTTATCCAAGGTGCCTTTTGAACACGAGCAAACTTTCATCAATGGTTACATCGCTCTGTGGTGTGTATACTTCTTGGAATCTTCGCTGTAGAAAGTCGACGATCGGTCAAATTTTATACAGTTTTGGCGCAGGATGTGTGTCACAGTCAAAATCATTGTCATCATTGAAATGCGAATTCCTTTTCAGTTGCATGAATCGTTTTCTTTCCATAATTTTGCTGAAAACAGGTGTTTCGATAATATGATGCTTGGTCCAGTATTGTTGCAGCTTTGCCTTCTTCACTAGTGACATCAAAATATTTACAGCTATGAAAACTAACATTTCGTCATAATTGGTGGGTTCCCAGTTCCGAACTGCCATTTTGTTTGCTTGCTTGCTTGTTCATTTCCCGTACAACAATTTCGCAAAACTCGTCGTCTATAAACAGTCTCATAAATTCCAGTACATCTTTGCATGCAGCTGTATCTGTCTCAAAATTCAATGAACTTGCAGCAGTAAACTGATATCTCTGAGGCTTTTGAGGCAGATTGCTTGTACTTATGGCATACAAATCTCTTGCTGCACTGGAGGGACAATTACTGTGTCTGACGATGTACTACAAACCTCATTATCAACATCTGTATCATCCTCATATTCCTCTTCTGACTCTTCTGCCTCTGAGTCATTGGTACTCATTTGTACCGATATCACATACAAAACAATGCGAACCGCTAAGTAGCTCAGGTCTTCAATTATTGCCAACTGCTATGCGTAACAACGTCTTTACCTTGATCAGCAATGTGTGCTTTATGATCTGCATGCAACCACTAAACGCTGCAAATTGCTGTTAGCCGTATGCTACGACATCTGTTGGCCTAAAATCACATTGGACTACCTCACATCAGTGGGCCTGTAATATTACGGATCTCGATTTTCTTGCACTATCATGCGTTAACGTCATATTACATACCTGGAAGCTAAGTGGTTAAATGTATGATTGGAAGAATACTTTTTGTGCATAGTAGGATTCATGGTGAAAAATATGTCTGATATATTATTTTCTAATTTTTCATAATGCACAATTTTGTCACTAGGGAGCATAACAGAAAATTTCCATATGCAACTACATCTCAGCTTTAAATCACTGATTTGGAAAAACTTATTTCCATTTTTTTTGTTAAGATAACACTCACAATGAAGAACGTTTTTGTATATTTTCCTCAATAATAATATGTACAGGTTTCATGCTAGGGGGCACAGGCGCCAACTATGGGCATGTTCACTTGCTTAAGCATGGCCTCTTAGAAATCAGGCATGCATAGATTTCTGAGAGAGCAATCTAAATTATCTTTCAGCAACTATTTGTATATTGTAATTGGAACTTATGGAATAAGATATTTCTACCAGTTAACATCAGCCAAAGATTATTAAAAATTAAAGTTAATACATTCAACACACACTTTTGAAATGGTGTGTGTTGCATCAATTATTTTAGTATGAATACACTCTGTAATGTGTTGTATCAGTAATAATTATATGCTGAATTCAATGTAACAAATATTTTTCAAATCTACTGGGAAATGAAACAAACATTTAAAAAATGTGAAGGAAAACATTTCTGCTGGTAATATATTAAATTTACTCACAAGCATGAATACTGATAATAATTTATGTCATGGCTATTCCTAGACTTGATACACTATAAATTTCACTAAATTATGGGTTTTACTCAGGAATAAAGGAAATTACTTACAGTCAAATTTTTGGGTAGCACCCCAACCCTTCTTCAGGTCCTCAAGAAGGGCAGGATAAATTTTAACAGATATTATTAGAATAAAGCTCATATTGAGAAATGGCTTCCTAGTTTAATTGAATTAATAATCTAAAGCAACTTATGGGAATTTACTAGGAAATTTTTTCATTTATAGCAAATTTTCGGAGAAAACTCTTCTCCTTCTTCAGGCTCTCTTGTTGTTGTCACTTTACATTAAATGTAAATTAAGAATTAATGACTATTATGTCAAATAAAAGGATCACAGTAGGAATCTTGTAATGGTCGAGAAAAGTGACAACAACAAGAGAGCCTGAAGAAGGAGAAGAGTTTTCTCCGAAAATTTGCTATAAATGAAAAAATTTCCTAGTAAATTCCCATAAGTTGCTTTAGATTATTAAGATATTATTATTTTCTTATTCATTTTAAAGAAAATTAATGCATAAATGCCCTTGCTTTATTTTATTTTTTTATTGTCAAGCATGCCCTGTGATTTACAAACTGTACACCTATGCTAGGGGGCACAAACACATATCCTATATTCCTCCCTACCTCTACTTCTGAAAACCAGTTTGAGAAATTCTATTACTGGATAACATTCACTTTTGAAAACATTTTGTGCATGTTTTCCAATTTATGATGATGCACAGTCCTGCCACTAGGTGATAAAAATGTGTATTTCCCTTTGTGACTGTATATTTGCTTCTAAAGCCCTGGTCACTGATTTTTTTTTCAATGGATGCCATTTACAATGAAGAAGATTAATTATCCACTTTAAATAAAGTGCAGTTTACCTGCTGGGGGTACATATGTATAGCCAGTTTTCTTGTTATTTCTGATTCTAGAATACAGTACTCAGAAATATTTTTTACAACATTTATGTAATGAACTGAAAATTCATATTGATCTTAAGAGCACATTATTGTAATGCGTACATCCTGTTAAGATTTCTCTCTGTTGGACATGACGTCATGAATTCTGCCCTAAACAACTTTGTTTGTTCTTTTTTACTCAGTTGAAGTCATGTAATTGTTTATTTTCTTCAACAACAATAGAACTTTCTTTGCAGTTAGTTGTCGTTGGACAGTGCTTGAGTAATGTTGCCAAGAGAAGAATGGATGGTTCCTGTGTTCTCGACCATTACAAGATTCCTACTGTGATCCTTTTATTTGACATAATAGTCATTAATTCTTAATTTACATTTAATGTAAATTACTTCAAATGAACCCTGGGCCTGCTATATATATATATATATATATATTAAAATTTGAGTTTACTACAGGTAAAAGCCTTCGATCTTTTTCTTCATATTCTTGTTGAATTTGATTAATGCAATTTTTTATTACAAAGTGGAACACGGAAGATTGTAATATTCGAGACATCTTCTTTCACTCTCTAACAGTACTGTAATTCAAAAGTAAAGGAATCATCACTACTCAGCATTAATAAGCTCAACTGAAAGGAATATAGTTGAAAAATAAAGGTATGATTACATACATCTGCAGGCATATGATCAATTTTGAAATCAAAGACCCAGAACTTTGTCAAAGATTGCATGAATATAATAATAGTCTACTAAGATGAATACAACAACCAGATATTGTTTTAAGAGCAATGCAGAGTTCCAAAAACTTATATTTTGCAACAGTTTATGTGGAAAAATCAAGCTGACACATTCCTGAAATTAATGAAAACTTCACAAATTTTGGCAGCAATGTCTGCTGACTGTTGAGTCTTACTAGGTGTAAGATAATGGAGCTAATTATTCTGTTTTAGATTACATGAAATTTTACTGTATTTTATTCCTGATAAAAAAACTTGTATCATGCTTTTCCTTCACATTCTCATAAAACCTTGCTGTGAGTTCCTTCTCCTCTCATCACTTTCTCCCATAGTAAAAATTTTAGGTAACTAGTAGCTTAAATATTCTGTATGTGCTACTGACATCTTTCAACACAGTGCAGTGTTCATTCTTCACTGATCACCAAACGTGTGTGTAAGACACTTTGAAAACAGCTACAGGTTACACAAATCAATTATCAATATAGAAAGTCTCACCTTTGATGCCCTGGTCACTGCACCAATTTCTGAGTACAGATCACAAGACTTAGGAAATTTCTCCATGACAATGTGGCATAGATGATGGAGTAAAGAATGTTTGTGCACTGTGTCTTTTACTTCAGGAACTTTAGATAGGTATTCTATGTGAAATCCTTTTATCTGAAACACCAATAATTTTTGCACATGAATAACTTTAGGGCAGATAAAACATTATATGCACACATACATATTTTGCAAGACAGTTATGAAACTAAAAAATGTCAAACTTTTACTCAACATTTTGAAAGAAAACTTTTTCAAAATTCATAACATAAGCAAATCTAATATGTGAAATAATGAAGAATAATTTATAAATTTAACTCAGAAGAAAATACCGAGAGGGAAAATCATTAGAGACAAATCGTTAGAGACCCCTGTTTAAACATACTGGTGAGCAGCAGAAACCTGCCTACTCAGTTTGAACTATTTTGAAGACCAAGAGTTAATACTATTTAAAAAAAATACATGCAATAGTTTAATCATTATACCATGAAATTCCCAAAGTTATTAAGACTATTATAGCAACAGGAAACATAATATTATTAGCTTCTTTAACTTACTCGTGTAATAACAACAACTCTCACAAGTTTTACAAGCAAAAAAGTACTCAGGCAGGGGTGCGCCAAGGGCATCAGATTCGCCGCTCCTTGTAAGATAATATTTTTCAATTTTTATTCATTTTTACATGAAATAAATATCTTTAGCAACATCAATTCCTATTTCCTGTAAACTAAGAGTTTTCATAATACACAGTATATATGTATACGAGTATATAACATTGAACATGACGGGTGTCTGTTTAACTATTCTAACCAACTAACCAAAAAAACTTTCATATGGGTACATATACAAATAAGTTGTTTAAAACTAAAAACGAAATTCGAAATAACTGGTTTTCATATTTAAATAAAAATAATCGCATATGGAAATAAGTTGCATAAAACTAAGAATAGAATTTGAAATAACTGCTTTTCATATTATTTTTTTCCCCATAAACCTCGATACCCTTATTGCATCGATTTCCCACCTTGTTTCAGAGCACGGTTTTCATACATGAGACCGGCCGATGACAAAAAAAGCTGAACTTTTTAACTGGGTGGAAAATTGGGACACGTGAACGCGCGGTGAGCAAATTCAAATACAGCATATATACAATATTTAAGAGTACGCTAGCCATATGGAATTATTTTCTGTAAATTATGTAAGTAAATATTAAAGTGAAGCACATTATTATATTCACAATAGACAAGTAGGGATTTAAGAACAAAATAAAATGAAATATTTAAAAAAATCAGATTTAAAACTTAAATGTGAATCTTTACTAGCTAAATCCTGAGGTGAAAAGTATTTGTCTAGGAAAGTTTGTGAATTTAGTCAAGCAATTAGAAACTTGCAAGAATTAGAAACATATATCCACAGCTTAGTTTTTAGTCATTGAAGAAGTCAATAAAGTATTTCTCAATGTAACCTTATAAAATGGCTTGCAAAATTTTTTGCTTGCATTGTGAATATGGTGCCATGAATCTCCATCAACGTCAAGCAAGTGGGGAGATTTTCTCTGCCTAATTCTTGTTTTTAACCCTGTTTTTGAACCTCTCATGACACATTCTTTCCACTTAGCTTTCAAACAAGCAAAAAGAAATTCCTTCTTAGAGAGAAAGAATGGGAAAAACAAAACAAACAAAAAAAAAACGGAAAGCTGCGTCACGAACTTTTTAGAGGCTTCGGCCCGACGTAATACTGGCCCAAAGCCGTGCCCCCCGCCCCCACTTAGCTTTCAAACATGCAAAACACATTCTTCCTTAGAAAAAAAAAAAAAAAAAGGAAAGAAACAGAGTTGCGTCACGAACTTTGTTCAGCGGCTTCGGGCCGACGTTATCCTAGCCGGGCGCCGTGCTTTCTTTCCACTAAGTTTTCAAACAAGCAGAACACATTCCTCCTCCTTAGAAAAAAAAAAAAGGTTCGTCACGAACATGGTTCAGAGGCATCGGGCAGAAGCAATTCCGGGCAACAGCGAAAGCACGTCCGAAATAACGTAATTCCGGATCACGGCAAAAGAAGCACATCCGAACTAACGTAATTCCGGATCACGGCAAAAGAAGCACATCCGAACTAACGTAATTCCGGATCACGGCAAAAGAAGCACATCCGAACTAACGTAATTCCGGATCACGGCAAAAGAAGACCACCAGGCCTACATAATCCCGCGGCGTGGCGCCATTCTTCCTTTCCACTTAGCTTTCAAACAAGCAAAACAAATTCCTTCTCTTCGGGGGGGGGGGCGGTAGAATGAATTTAAGAAAAGAAAGCTGCGTCACGAACTTTATTTAGACGCTTCAGGTCGACGTAATCCCGGGCCACGGCGAAAGAAGCACGACGGGCATTTTTTTTTTTTTGTTCACACTTTGAAACAAGCAAAACAAATTCCACCACCTGAGAAAAAAAAAAAGACAAAGGGCTGTGTTACGAACTTTGTTCAGAGGCTTTTACGTCGATTATTTACAAAATCAGTAAAACTTTCTTAATAACAGCGAAAATCTGAATATCCATAATTTTTTTGTTAGTCACCCGTAATCCCGGGGAAATCCGTATTTTTTGGCATCCTCCGTAGGAAGAGGATTCACGAGAGCTTCGATTCTCGAACGATCTCAGAAAAGCGGGAACGCATTAGGGTACATTTGCAGATTACAAGAGAGAGTTTCTGGCGATGACGTCACGGATACAATCAAGCGGATAGTTTGGCCCTGATAGAATGCAGAGTGGCGATTTCCAGCAAGACACGGAAAGGGCTGCGGGAGTTTCCCTAACGCACGAAGTATGCGGAGCTTCCACCCTTTGCGCTGCAATGCTCAAGTGACTGACAACCCATCCATTGTTGACAGCATTAAACGAATTGAGCTCCTGACTCCACCCTCCAACATTTCTTCTTGCCCCCCCCCCCCCCCCCCCGCGTCTGCTCCAAAAGCAACGCTTTAAGCTAGAAAGCGCTTAGTTCTTTTACTCCACAAAAAGCGGAATCGCGGAATTCCGCTTTTTTTTTTTTCTATAGAACGACGACCCTTCCCCCTAAAAAATCCTGAAAAATTTCTCTTCATTTTTGCAATGACCTCGAGAATGACCAAAATGATGCCGAAAAAAGCGGAATTCCGCGAATTCGCGGAAGAATCTCATGTATGGGTTTTACGGTCAACGTCGTAAGCTCTTTCTTTAAAATTTGACAAAGGTAAGGTAATTCAGAAAGGAAAGCATATATTTCTTGAATAATGTTGAAAATTTCTAGACAAATGTTTTCGTCGTTATTTACGACCAGATTTAAAGTATGAGCCGCTCAAATTGCATAAAATGCATCAGGGTTTTAGATCGAAAAATTATGTTTCTTGAAGTCCACTGTGTTTTTGCTTCGTATTGGCCCCATTGTCATAGCGATGGTAATGCATACATGATACTGAAATCTTCAAGATTTAAAAAAAATTAATTAGAAAAATGTTAATACTTTGTCCACAGCATCCGTTTCTGAACAAAAAAAAAAAAATTCTCTGATTTCAAGTCGTTTTCTGCTGCATTATATAATGAATATTTTTACTAGAAAAATAAAGGCGCCATGTAGCATCACGATTTCTCACAGTAAAACGTTTCCTTTTTTTTAACTTCTCCCACGTCGCTGACAATTTATCAACCATAAAATTTGATTCAGGCATCCTGCTGCCCCGGAAGCTGGCGCCCGGTTGCTTTGCACCCATTGAACCCCCGCTTGGTGCCTCCCTAACTCAGGCCATAACTGGTGCTTGCAATTTTTTTCTTTCATGTTCAAAACTGATACTCGCACCTGTAGTTGAGTTACTTCTGGAAAACAGACACCTAATGCTTCTGTTTTATGTGTTATGTTGTTGTAAATATTATTCTTGAAGATTAAAAACTTTGTTCCTTGAATATTCTTAAAATTAAAACAATTCTTACCTAGATTTTTGTAAGCACATATTGGTCCATTGTACCTTTTAAAAACTCAAGAATTCCCAAACTTTTAGTACTGTACATTGAACCACTCAGTTCTAGTAAATGGCCAAAAATAAACTTGTATTACAGCTAAAGAAAATTACTGCACATTCACTAAGACTTTATTATTTTTCATACTTTTGAATCTTTGTGAATATGTTCAATAAAACATGACACATAGAACAGAAATACCAAGGATTTTTAATTTCCTACAGCCATTCTATATGAGTTATGTGATCATTAGCTGCTGACATTTATTTTAGAAGTATTAATTTAATCTTAAAATGACTAACTTGTGGTAGATGATTGATCAAATTTCTAATGGACTTTATCAACTCTTCTCATTTCTTTGAAATTTTAAAATTTCTTAACATATGACTGGAGATTTAGAATAAATTGATATCATCCAAAATATAGTGCAAAAGTAAAAGCAATGCCACAGAAAATGGTGCAGACAAAATGAAACGAAGCAAGTCAGACATACATTTTATCCATGATGTTGAGTATTGCTTAAGTTTATAAGAAGCAATTGAAAATTAAGAGTTTTGGCTAGGCGTTATTGTTGTTCACACAAAGTATAAGCATGGCTAGTACTTAGCAGAGAGAGAGAGAGAGAGAGAGAGAGAGATAGAAAATCTTACCAGTGTTTCATAAGTTTTTGTAAACCGACGTAACACTAAGAAATACTGTATGAATAAAAACCTTATCTTTCTTCTTTTTCTTTATAGTTTTATTGTTAAATTTAGAGTTGGTGAAAATCCTCCAAATACGTGGCATCAGTAAATAAATAAATACATCGTTCTTTCCACGTTCCAGAAACACATAGCAACCAAAAAATCGTTTTCAGCCGCCATCCTGGAATTCCACGGCGGCGGCTGGAAACAATTTTTTGGTTGCTACGTGTTTCTGGAACGTGGAAAGAGCGATGCATGTATTTATTTAGTTAAATTTATAACTTGATTTCATACTAATATTTAATGAAACTAAATTAAAATTTTCTCATGTGTTTCTCTCCGTATTTATCACATGCAGATGTCCGTAGATTAAAACCCTGGAGAGATCAGAATAGTTAGATATGAATACTTTTATTCCCTTGTTCAATGCTGAGACATTGATTTTGAAGTAAAATACAATATATGAGTGAAGAACATTAGAAGACAAAACTCACCTAGAGTAATAACACTAGTAGATTTCTGCAGGACCCACTCAGTATGTAAATGCTGTTTTTCAAAACCTATCCTAATAAAGACACACAAACACATACACATTTTGTTCTGGTTAACTGGAGAGTGAAGAGGGAGGTACTATGAAGATACTATATGCTTAATGCTTATGTTCAATCAGAAGATGTTTGATTCAGAAATGATCCTATGCATAAGACCTATGTACATATCATAGCATGTCAATAAGCTGACATCCTGTGGGATTCAGAGGTTAGCTCCTCAAAGAAAGCCCATTTGCTAAATAAAAGTTTAAACTGCTGGTGCTAGATTTGACTTCTTTTGATGCAACAAATGTCTCCATTTACAGCGATCTTGACACACAACTCACGTTTCAATGGCATCCATCACACATTTCCACAAGACTTTTTGTACTTCCCACTCATTCCAGTGTACAGATCTCTAAGCAAAAGCATTCATGTCTACTAAGGTATTCCAAACTACTACTGGGTGAATTTCTGTTTACTTGATTATGTAGGTAATACAATGTGACAACAACAGATAATGCTCAGCCTGTTTGTATAAAACAGACTAATAGTCCTATTAAAGTTGTCCCTCACTATGTGCATGCATGCACATACAAGTGTATTGTTTACATGTACGTGCATCTTTACATGACAGAAGTTTGTTTACCTCAAAACAGATGTAGTAAGCATTTCTGTGGTTCCCATTGTCACACAGTTCAGTGACTGCAGTGTGATAACCGCAACCGACAGTTGTTCTCTGTTTAGAAGCTTGGTCTAGTTGAGCATGTTCGTTGTGTATGTTTGTGTTGTGGAGCTAATAAAACAAGGTGTATGTGATCCTGTCTGTACGATATAGTTTTTAAAAATATTAAAATAGTAAATCTTTATTTAGTGTGTCTATCTCTTGAGGTATAGTGCTTGTAAACTATAGACCATGAATATGACATGGTGGCAGCGGTAGTTTCACTCTCCATTCCTCAGGATACTACTATATTTTTTGTCTTTGAAAGAACAATCTTACCGTTTCTAAAATAGTAAATCTTTATCTAGTGTGTCTATCTCTTGAGGTATAGTGCTTGTAAACTAAAGATTGCCTTATGGCCTTGCCAGCTCTTCAGAGGTATACCAGAAATCGAAAGATAATATTTTCATGGATTTGGAATGTACTCTTGTTTACATTGATGATATCCTTGTCTTTGGCTGTACAAAGAAACAGAATTCACTTGAGACTGGATAAAAGTGTGACAAAGACTTCGGAAAAGGTAGCAAATGACATGGAAACAAATTCTGAAATGGCAAATGATAAAGACCAAGTGTCTCCTCCAAATGAACCTCTTCCATTGCCAAAAGATCCGTCTGAAGGTGAGATGGAAACCATCCCCAATCCAGGAAGAAAGGAGGTGCCTATCCCTAATCTAGGACGATATGAGATGTCAACTCCAAAATGGGAGCGACCTAAGAGACTAATTAAACATCCATTATGTTTACAGGACTATTGTTGTTAAGATACTAATTAATTGTCCATTATGTCTACAGGACTATCATTTTATAATGTGACTCTAAAAAAGGGGGAGGGGCATGTCACATAGTTCAGTGACTGTGGTGTGATAACCACGACTGACAGTTCTCTGTTTAGAAGCTCGGTCTAGTAGCAGGGCTTTCGTTGTGTATGTTTGTGTTGTGGAGTTAATAGAACAAGGTGTGCGTGATCCTGTCTGTACGATACATTTTTAAAAAATACTAAAATAGTAAATCTTTATCTAGTGTGTCTATCTCTTGAGGTATAGTGCTTGTAAACTATAGACCATGAATATGACACCCATCACCTAGTTAAAAAACAGAGTTCTTCTGTAAGTTTGCAAAGCCCTTTTTTCTTTTAGGAAGGAGAATTTTAATGCAGAGTTGAATAAGACATAGCATCATCTTTTCATGCGATATCATTGTAACACCTTTGAATTTTGAAGATTATTCTGGAATATGGAATACTATAAAGTAAAACCTCAATGAAAACACGTTTTTCACACCCAAAACTTCAGTGGCTTCCCTGCTGATTAGTTATTGAATTACTAAAAATTTGTTTGTCCTCACTTTAAAATTTTTACTGTAACCATTGGGAGAGAAATATTCCCTTTTTGTGAAATTTGAAATTTTGTTATGGCAGGAATTAGCAAATTGAAAAGCAATATGAATGATGCTATCAGGTAGACCCAATATGTGATAATATCTTTTGATGCAGAATAAGAGCTGCAGGCTCTCTTCAAGAGTGATACTCATAATTCCTACTGAAACCTAACAAATAATATACAGACAAACAACTTTCCACTTGTGCAAAAGTTATTAAAAGAATATATATATATGAGCACTGTGTCAGTTGCATAATCTGCATTTCTGTACAGCATAAGAACACCATTCTAGGTGCCTTATGTCAATTGTAAGAATAATGCCATTGGCTAAGTAAACTGGGGATGTACGTAGGTTCAAAAAAGCTGTTCAGAGAATATTACTATTTGCACAGAGAAATCTGAGATTCTTTGATACAGATTTTGTAATGGAAGCTACAGTTATGTTGTGATGAGTAAAAAGAAATGTTCCAAGTGGTAACAAAGTTATTTCATGAAGTTTTCCTTTTATTATTTGATAAAAATATTTAAAATGAAAAATTTGTTCCTGCTTTTAAAATTGCAAACCATTAAAGTAATAAATAATATTTTTTGCCTTGAATATGAAAATTAATACAAATTTATAATGTTATGGTTCATGGGATTTCTCAGTAATTATATATAATTATCCAGAAATGAATTTCCCTTTTTCTTTCACTCTAAGTACTGATTTAGATGTCTATAATGTTTTTTTTTTTTTTTTTTTTTTTTTTTTTTTTGTAAATACTTAATGACCAAGTAGCCAATGATTTTGATCTGACACAGATAGGAAATTATTTATCACAATTTTTTGGGGGGAGGGGAGGGGCGCAGAGTCCTATCACTTGAATAGAGGTTGTTTATTTGCCACGAATTATTCTACAACACCATGTTGATAAAGTGAAAAAAAAAGCCCCATTCAGTAGCAGCACATATTATTTTGGGAAACTAAGAGAAATCGGCAAAAAACAAAGCTGTTAAAAACGCAGCAATGAAAACAAAATTCACACTTCAATTATGCAAAAAAAAAAAAAATGGATGCAGAAAGGGAACTTTTGAAAAATTTCAACCAAAATTTTGACAAAGAAAATACATGAAGCATTTCCTTTTTGAAACATTAATTAAAGAATAGATATATAGTTTAAAAGTATCCACATTACATTTTTATTTTTACCAAACTAAAGCATGAATTTCGTTTTTATTGCTGTATATCAGTCAGGAATCATATTACACAAAGCATTAGGTTGGTCATGCAATTCAGTTGTTTATGGATTGCTTTACTAACTGGTACAAGAAACAGATCGAATCTGCCTATCACTATATCTAAATAAAAAGACTGACTCAGCAGTTGACTTAAGAGTAAATATTCAGAAATTTTGGAATGCCATGATTAGACAGGTTTTTGCAAAAAATGGCAGCATTGCTTTCTTTCATTTGTTTTAAATCCTTGACATTGTTATAGGATAATATACAGTACATAGTTAAAATGTTTCAAAACCTTATAATGAACTTTCTGAGTTGCTAAAACTTTTGCGTAGTATTTCAGTTCTCCTAAGTGTCTACCAAGGGCCATTCTAAAATCAAAACAAGATACTTGTTTCTTAATCTGGTACAGTTCTTTCATGTATTAATAAATAAGTGCAGATAAATAAACCTGTCATATTGACAAAGTTATATTGTTGTGTTTAGCGTACTCAGTATATGAATCTCATGTAGGCATTATCAAGGCTGGTTTTGTCACATTATATCACTGATTCTTAGCAAATTAAGAAAGTGCTACATACCTCAATTCCATTGAGAAAATTACCAACAGAACGCAAGGTGGATAAAATAACACGAAAGGTTTCGCTGCTCTCAATCTCCCTCATTGCTTGTTTCAAATCCATGAGGGGCTCAGCAACTTCCTATGATAGAAAAAAAAAGTTACTGTAGAAATAGAAAGAGGAAAAGATAAATAAAAAAAATCTCAGAACAACAAAATTTGGAATTTGATCCAAATTTGTGCATAAAAATACATTCATGAATTTCTACAGAAAATTATATTCAGATATAGTTGTGAAGTAAAGATATTAAAGTTGCTTTTTGAAATAGTTATAATTTTGATGATTTACCCTTTCCATTGTATCATAATCCAACCGAAAAGCCCACAGTCTCAACCTGGCTTCTAGCTCAATAATGGAGGACAAAGTAAGGAGAAACTGCTCAGCAGTTCCAAGAGGAACATCAGGGTTAGACATCTGAGCCTCCACAATTCGAGCTTTTTCATCTTCAGTCGGCAGCATAGTTGTCAAGATTTTCTATAACAAAGATGACAAGCAGTGGAAAAGTTAAATAGTTTCAACATTAGTTATACATGATCTGAAAAATTATGGAAAAAAACAATCATTTTTCAATTGGAAATTATATTGCAAACAGAGTAATGAAATAAGAAGACTGAGCTAAAAACATTGATACATGTAATGCTCAGTTATAAAAGATGGTGTGGTGTTAATGACAAAATCTATGTGCATCAAAATATGCTACAATTAAACACATAATTATTGTGAGAACGCACTAAGTTCCGTATAGTAATAAAATTAATTAAATGGAAGCTTTCAACCTTTCGATGGCCTTGATCACCTGCAATCATTAATTGATCATGGATGATCAAGGCTGTAGAACGGTTGAAAGCTTACACTTAATGAATTTTATAACTGTATGGAACTCTGTGTGTTTTCACTTAATTCTATGCTTATTGTGTATTGCTGTGTGAAGCCTGCTGGTTTTCAACTACCTATAATTAAAACAAATATATAAATATTCAAACTGTAAAAAAATTTAATGTTCAGCTTTGAAAAATGGCACTGGTGATAAGTCTGTGAAAACTGTACATCAGAGTACGGAACATACACAGTTGTATCAGAATAATATGACCACCCCCAGAATCCCACTGTACCTGCCCAGGTGCATCCCAGAGTGCATGTGATAAGGTCGACCACACGCAGATATAAGCGACCGGCTAGGACAGATGAGCCATAGTCTGTGATGTGAGCACAATGGACAGAGGTAGTGATTTGAAGGATGTTCAAAAAGGAATGATCATTGGCTAGCATGCCAAAGGTGGAAGCATCTCAGAAACAGCAGACTTTATGGGCTGCTCGCACGGTGCTGTAGTAAGGGTGTACCAAGAATAGACCGCTGATACATTGAGTACCTTCCGACGTCATAACTGTGGAGCCCCAAAGGCCATTGATCCCAGAGGAGAATGTCACTTTCGTTAACTGGTAAAGGGCAATTGACACATAACAGTGCAGCAATTGACCATGCAAATGAACTCTGGGACACCCAGATACATGTCCCCAATAACAGTAAAGTGAACCCTCTTATGCATGGGTCTCCGGAATCAATGCTGCGTCAAGGCGCCCATGTTAACCCAGGTCCATCAGCAACAATGCCTGCAGTTCGCAAGGGACTACTGTCACTGGACAGTGGAAGAGTGGAAAAAGATTGCCTTTTCCGATGAATCGAGGTTTCTTTTCCACAGAAGTGATGGGTGGTGGTGGGTACGGTGTCAGACACATGAGAACCAACACCCAGACATGCTTGTTGGTCAAGTACAGGCCGACAGTGGCAGTGTGCATGTCTAAGGGATGTTTTCCTGGTGTGACCTGGGACCACTGGTACCACTGCATGGGTCTCTGAACGCCAATGGCTACCTGTACATCCTCGCTGACCATATGCATCCCTTCATGTTGGATGTTTTACCCTGGTGGTGATGGTGTTTACCAACAGGACAGTATACCATGTCACGTCGATAAGGGTGACTGGTTCCAGGAACATGACAGTGATGTCTCTGTTCTCCCTTGTCCCGCGAAATCGCCCAACCTCAATGCCATAGAGAACTTGTGGGACTATTCAGATCGACAGGTTCGACGTGCCGACCCACAACAATGTCACCTCTGAGGCCTCCGTGCTTTGTCGCAGTTCGAATGGGCACATGTGTCTCGCGCAACCTTCCACCCTCATTGCGTCCATACCACATCGTCTCGCTGCTGTCATCTGGGCAAAGGGTGTTTATTTACATTATTAGGTAGGTGGTCATATTATTCTGATACAACTGTGTATAATTCTTAGAATACACAAAGCTGTAATACTTCACAGTTCAGCAATACTCATAAGTGCTCTGAAAGATTAACAAAAATACATCATTTTTTCAACTAAAAAGAATATTGTGAACAAACAGAGAAATAAAATGTAAAGATTGCTGAAAACATCAATACATGAGGTGGTCAGAGATTGTTTAAATGCTTCATTCTAAAATATAGCTTGGTCTTCACAACAAATCGGCAGGAATGAGCATTGCTATAATCTTCACTTTCAAAACATTATGTAAATATTCAGTCTGAAGAACAAAATCCTTAGTTTTTGAAAAATAGCACTGGTGGCAAGTCTGAGACAATTCTTAGAATATACAGTTTAGATGGAGTCATGATGGAGTCTTGATTCAATGGCTTAGATGGAGTCACGATGGAGTCTTGACTCCATGGTTTAGATGGAGTCATGATAACCATGATAACAAGTGTGACGGACAGTATAAAGCTGCAAGATTTCACTGTCCATCACACTTGTTTCCATGACTCTATCTAAATGGTGTTGATCCAATCCTGCCACTTTGAATGACAGAAGAAAAGTCGTGAGAGTTGAGGAGCAAAAACTCCATACGTTTTCATCTCCAATGAGCAAAACTCTTGAAAGGATTAATTTTTATGAACAATGTAATAGTTACATGCTCACCCCATCTTCATATGCTCTCTTTTTCAAAAAGCAAAGCCATGGACAAAGACGGAATCTCATCTCTCTAAAAATGATTCTGAGGACAGAAATGTGAAACAACCTTAAGTGTACTCAAGCATATGTGTACGTACACTTGCTTGCTTTAGCTCAGTGCGTACCAGCATCTGATACATAATTGAAGGAATATTCAATTTTAAGAAAAAAAAAATTTCTATAGGTCATACTGATATTTAAATAGCTACCCCACTCCACAAAATATGATAATTAGATATTAATATGACAGAAATAGCAGAACATCATATATGCGAAAAAGGAATTAAAGCACCATATAAGTGAACTGCAAGTGTGAAACAATACTCATTTGAAAGATTTATTGAAAAACAAGTGACAAAATATCAGCCATAACTAAAAAATCTTCATCTGATTCAATATTGAAAGAATCACAGCAGTTTGTTAATTACTTCAGTATTTCTGAAACTTTAAGGTCTTTTTCTCTCTTTTTCTTTTGCTTCTAATTCCAAAGTACCATAGCCCAAATCTTGGGTTATAGGGATTTATGCCAATCAGACATTACTGCACACAGGCAGGCCTTCTATAAGTACATTGACAATCCATGTAAATTGTGCCATGCAGGATTTGCTGTTGATATATTCATAATATCAAAAGCATTTCAGATATTATGAGCAAAAATTTAATGCATTCTGAAAGAGAACTAGTATATGTTACTTGATGTCAACAAATATGCTGAGAGCAAACAAACAAAATTGGATACTTGGGATTGGCAAGTCACATTTTTTTTTTAATCTATGCAAATTACCGTAAATGTTACTTGTACATTCATTTGGCATTTAATAAAATAAAAACATTTAATGCTACACCTTATGTCTGCAGTATCCAATCAAAAACACAATAACTCTTCCTAAGAATCAAGAGATACCATTAAAAAATGTGCGTTTTGCAGCATAAATCTCAACTCCACATTCTGATTTATGGATGATACACGGTAGAGTCACATTATTGTGACCACCAGCTAATATCCAAAAATCCAGAGTAACAGAAGTGTGCAGTGTGGACAGCAGCTAGACGGGCTGGGAGTGACTCAATAAAGTGCTGGAAGGTGTTCACAGGTATGTGGAGCCATGCTGACAGCAGTGCATCTGACAGCTGCTGGAGGGTGCGTGGTGGAGGATTCATAAAGCAAACAACACGATCAAGGTGGTCTCACAGATACTCAGTTGGGTTTAAGTAAGGGGAATTAGGGGGCCAGGGAAGTACTTTGAAGACTTCATCAGGCTCTTCCAACCACTCTCGGACATTGCTAGGTGTGTAGCACGTCGAAATGACGTGCTGGAAGAACCCATCTGTCCCAGGGAAGACAATCAGCATGTATGGGTGTATGTGGTCTGCAAGGATGTATTCATAATGAATGCTGTCCATAGTGCCTTCCACAAGTATGAGTGGACCCAGAGAATGCCACAAAAACATTCCACAGACCATAACACTGCCCCCACCAGCTTGTGTTCTTCCAGCAATGGTTGAAGAGTGTTTGTTCTCCGATGTTTCTCACCTTATAGACCAACGTCCATCTGTTCGATGAAGCAGAAAACGTGACTCGTCGGAGAAGGCAATCCTTTGCCAATAATTGGCGGAGGTTCAATTCTGATACTGCCATGCAAGTGTAAGCCTTTTCTTGCCAATGCACCTTCATTAGCATAGGTGCAGTGACAATCTGTCTGCATAGGAGTCCCATACACAGCAGGGTTCGCTGAACTGTCGTTTTAGACACACTTCCGGTAGCCCCCTGGTTCATTCGGCCAGTGAGTTGCTCCATTGTAGAATGCCGATTGGCCCTCATGCACCTTCCCAGGCGACGTTCACCTCACACACCAATGGCACGTGGTGCTCCACAGTTTGCACGTCGCTTATTCGCAATGGTGCCATTTCTCCAATCACGATACCCTTTAACCATAGCAGCACGCGAACAGTTCACAAACTGTGCTGTTTCAGAAATACTGCCATCCTAGGCCCGAAAGCCAATAATCATTCCTTTTTGCAAATCTGATAAATAGCTCCTTTTATCCATGACAGCAACAAGTGATATGTTTTCAGAATGCCTATAGCGTACCTTACATACCCTTCAAGATAGCTCACAACACGTGCCTTCTTTCATTGGCTACACACTGCTGACGTAAAAAGTAGGAGGTCATCACAATAATGTGACTCGACTGTGTACTAATGTATATAAAGCTGTTAATATTCTGGAACAAAAATTCATAGAAAATGTTATATAGACAATAATCTGTCAGTACATGACGCAAACCATTTGACAACCGTAGCCAATGTCATACATTTTAAATATATATATTTTCACCTTTTTTGGTTGGCTATAAAACTTAAATTCTCTCTTTGAGAAGCAAAAATCATTAAGAGTACACCAGTGTGGGGGATCAGCCCATAGCTGAGGTTCCCAGTTAGTAATTCCACCTAAGAGTTTTGGAACAAAAGGCATTGAATTGGAGTCTTTCAGCCAATGTCAAAACAGAACCAGCTGACACTTCAACGATGTTTGTGCACCACCTTAATTCCATGCTTGATCGAAAGCTAACTGTATATCTTAAATTTCTTTCTCAGTGTAACATGTGTGCTCTACTACAACCTATGTCTGTCTACCTGTTATGTGTGTATTTCATTATTTCTATTTGTGTCAGATTCTCAGATTCATAGAGGCCCTTGTTAGTGTCATGTGTGCCACTGTTACCAAGCAGTTCTATCCTGGAAGCTGGTGGAGTTCTTCAACGGCATTTTTTAGCATGCCTGCAAGCGCGACTCTGGCTGAAGTACGCCACAGCGCATGCTGCTGGAACCCTGAGTACGTTTTTCGTGACCTGGGCTCATTCTGCTGGGTGGTTCATCATAAAGAATAATCAGCTTTCTATGGCTTTGTGATGTTTCATGTTTTGCACGGTTTACACCATTTCACATCTTCTTTAACGTTTTTGTCAACCCTCATCGTGACTTGCATTTCGTACTTTGCTTGTGTTTTGTAAGTGTATAATCTGTTATTCTGTACTACAACAATTTTGAGTTTGCATTGTAATTTCTTACATTGCCTGGTCACATATAGTATGTTACACACCATTTGTCACAATTGTTGTTTTCTATGCACTATTTAATATCGAATACTGTATCGTTTGTTGTATTCTGTACTATGCATCATGCCCATCGTGAAATATTCCTGTATATCTTTCTGAGTATCTTGTACTACACTGCTCCCAGACTGTTTGAATAATGTTACCTACGCTGTTCTCATATTGTTCCTGTTTCCCTTGTGTATACTCATTCTGCTTAGTTTACTGTTACTCATTTTTACGCATGTGTAAATTTAGTGTTTTACGCACCATTGTCGCAACTGTTGTTTTCTTTGCACTATGTACTACCAGATACTCTGTTGTTTATATCTGTATCTGACATGTAGCATCTGCACTTTGACCACACTGTATATCCACTGTAATTCATTACATAGCCTGGTTGCATATAGGGTGTTATGCACTATTTGTCATAATTGTTTTTCTAGGCACTACTTAATCTCGAATACTGTATCATTTGTAGTACTGTATCCTTGCACACGTTATGACCCGAGTTATCTCCGGGCCATTTTTAACATTACTCATTTTTGTTTGTCCTCTGCATCTTGGTTTTGTTTTGTTTTGTTTTGTAAACATTTGTACATAATGTCATTACTTTATTCATCATTCTGGTTTTCCAAAAAATAAAACTATTGAATGCTACCAAGCAGTGTGCTTCTTGGAGGTAAACCCACCTGTCAATAAGATTGTCCTACAGTATTTAACTGGGAATCTGCTTGAATATGCAAAAGCTAAATATGCTAGTAGTCTTGAAGTCATAGGTGCCAACTATAAGGGGGCAAGGTGAATCTTCCATTCCAATAATTTTACTGGGAGGAAGGGGGGGAGTGCCCATCCAATATTTTTCATCTTGTTTAATTAAATAATCACTTTAGCCTCATAAGGTAGACCAAGCTCCACCTTATGAAGCCAACCTGCCATGCAGTTTGGCAGTTAGTCACTTGTGAGTCTGGAGAATTCGAGGCCACTGTGGTGCAGTGGTAGCATGTTCAGCGTGTAACTGGAGGACCCTGGGTTCGATTCCCGGTAGTGGCTGATGAGAATTTTTCTGTGACTCACTTATTAACGTGGAAAGAGCGATGACTTCTGTTTGGTGTTCCTGACCCATGTCAAGTGTAGGAATTAATGAAGGAAGAAATATTCTTCATATACATGAGAATTCAATAGAATATTCATAGCAAACATAGTAAACTCTGATATTTGCTTGTAGCTCTTACTGGTCATCCATGTAACATCTCTCAGAAAACTTGAAAATTTGATCACCCTGGAGTAGGAATTGAACTCACATCACCCAATTTCCGTTTGAGTATGGTATCCTGGATAGCATACTTGAATGCAAATTGGGAGATATGGGTTCAATTCCTGCTCCAGGGTGATGAAATTTTCAAGTTTTCTGAGAGATGTTACATGGATGACCAGTAAGAGCTACAAGCAAATTCAGAGTTTATAATATGTTTGCTATGAATATTCTACTGTATGGTTGTTTTTCAGTTTGCATTAGGATATATTATCTTTCTCCATAGTCTATCACACTGTTTTGTCAGCTTATTTGCAGTTGAAAAGACAGTGTATTTAGCAAGTTCACACACACACACACACACACACACACACACACACACACACACACCAAAAGGTTCCAAAGTAGGTTATATATTTATTAAGAAGTATCAAAACATGCTTCCAGCATTGTTTTTTAAATAAATATGAAGAATATTGTAACATTTCAACCTATGCCTGATGTGATTCACTACAAATGCATTTGTGTACAGCCCACCAAGTTGGTAGGACTTAACAATGACAACTAATTAGTTATAAAAGTTTAGTTAACTTCACCTAGACAATGGCTTGCTCTCTGCAAACACTGAAGAACTAAACTGTGATGGAATTTATTAAAAAGCATTGTTTAGGAGAAATTTTTATTATTATTATTTTCCTACTTCATGCTAAGGGGATTTCTCTGCCACAGGATCTAATTTCTTCCTATTGGTAGTTACCCATTTCCACTCTTGTGAATTATTTTCTTCTGGCAGTTTCCCAAGAAACAGAACAAACTGACTTCCAGATTTGTTTCATTTCATTTTAAGGCAATAATTCACTTTGTGCTATTATGTCATTTGATTTTATTATGCTACAAGTCTACTTGTCGAGGTTATTAGACATTTTACTTGAAATGGTGTTTGATATTATATATCTCCATGATAATCTCCATGAGAGCTGTAAAGAAGTTAAGTATGACTGGAAAAACTATTAATAACTTCCACAATGTTAAGTCTGAGGCAAATCAGAAAAATTGGGAAATTAATCACAAAAAAAAAAAAAAAAAATGTAAGGAAAATTATGTGAACAAAACAACACATAAAAAGATTTAAAAAATTAAACAGCAGCACCTTAAATTATTGCAAATGGACTCAACATGAAATAACCCAAATCACACATATAACTGAAATATACAAGCCTGAAGTACATGAAATATAACAGCAATAAAAGAAGTTTTCATCAAAATTTTGAATAAAAAAATATACTTGCTACAGTGCAAATGTACATACATACATGATTAAATTTAAAAGAAATAATGAATATATGAAGCTCAATGCAGAAGTACTTTGTTCCTACTTCTACAGAATCTATTTCTGAAATTTTATGGAACATCTTTTATTGCTGTCCTGGTGGCACAGTGATCTAAACACTGGCTTGTGACCATTCATCTGAGATGGGTCTGGGTTCGAATACCGGTGAGACATGGATGTTGTTTTTGTCTTACAGCACTGGCTCTCTTCTGTCCCTGGAACCAGTGGCCCTAAATTAGGGATGGACAACTACTTATAGCCCATAGAGTTGCTCATGTGAACATTAAACCTCCAAACAAACAAACAAATCTTTTACAAACATACACTGTTCTGCTTAATTTAATTCAGAATTAATAGCCCTAAAACAGATCATTATAAAAGGTATGTTTTCCTCTCTCATTCTGTTATTCCTACTTCATTAGACTGTGAGGTTAAATGTTTTATCCCTTTGTTAGCAATTTAGCAGTATAATATCACGAAAATTTCCAAGTGCTTCTGGTCACCAGTAATTATTTTATTACACATCTTTCAATGTCTCAATAATTTAGAAACTGCAGATTAAATTTGGAAAAAGAATAAAACGTTAAGTATTTTTTATGTGAAATGTCATCAGGGCCAGCTTTCACATTTGTGACTCCCAGTGCTACAATATTTGATGATACTCCCCCAAAAGCTTTCTTTTTTGTGTGCATGTGTGCATGTGCATGTGTGTGTGTGTGTGTGTGTGTGTGTGTGTGTGTGCGAGCACTGGATTGCGTGGATTTTTAGCCACATACGAAATCAATATACACTAGATTAAATTTACTACATATTCTAGCTTACCTCTATTCCTTCCCTATTCATAATTGTACTGTCCATTTTCAGAATAGCAGTTTTGATAGTACGTGGAGGAGGAAGCTTAGTCATACCAATGTTGATTGCATTGGATCGCTTAGTGTCAAGAACTATGACTTCATTCTTTTTGCTACCTTCTTGAGCTTTCTGAAATAGTGATTGAAAATACATTATTGTTTACTGATCATGACATAAAATAGATATGAAAATTATAAAAAAATATATAACAACAAATTAAGAGCAACATTATAATCCAAGCTAAATTCCTCATCTCTTGCAAGCAAAACATGTTAAATTCCCTGCTACCATTCATGTGAAATATTCTATGACTCATTTACAAGATCCACAAATCACTGGATTAAACTCATGTTGTTGTTTTTCCCATTACATATCAATAAACTTAAGTTTTCTGAAGTTCATGCATTTCCTCCTGACAGCTGAATGCACCATAAAAAGTAATGCAAGTTTTAGATGCACTGAGGTGATATAATTTTTGTGTTGACAGAAAAATTATATGATCTTAAGTGGCCTGGGACTAGGTGACATTGCTTAACCTTATTTTAATATAATATTCAGAAGTATTAATTACAGAATCAAAAACACGGCTTTCTATTGAAACACATTTTAGTTAGATGCTCCAATAGAGGAGCAAAATCAACATATCAAAATGCACTGGATATAATGCAATAATCACCAGACCATGAAAAACTCTTAGAAAAGTTTACTTCAAATATGGAATTAAACCACACACACGAAATAATAATAATAATAATAATAATAATAATAATAATAATAATAATAATAAAAGTCCCAAAAAACACAATACATTAGAAGCTAAAGCATACTGGTGATTCTTAACACTGGACCACATCATGAACTTTTCCAGCAGGAAGGCTCTTCTAATTATTATCAATTCCTATGAAATCAAATCTCATGCAAGGAAAAAGAAAGTGATTCAGATCCTCTGAAGGCTTGTGCCTTAAAAAAAGACACTAAACACATATAATGTGAAGTCAAATATCTTTTTAAATGAATAATATTTCATGTGACTAAAAACGAAACAAACATTTTAATATCACAAAAAACTAACATTTTTATATGGAATAAAATTAACATATAGGTTTTAGGCTTTGGTGTCAGAGCTTGTCTGCAACCTAGGTTGTTCAGTCCAAAAACTAGACTGCAGACAAGCTCTGACATCAAATCCTAGACCTCTGAAAAATAAAATTCTATGTCATCTTTATACAGGGAAAATAAGTGCTCTGACAAACATTTTTTTTTTTTTTTTTTACATTACCACCTAAGTTAAAATTAATTCAATAATATTTAACTGCAATGAAAGAAAATCATGTTTGGATAACACTTAATTAAAGTAAACATGAATAAAATCTGTATCAGTATGAAACATTTTACTATCACACACACACACACACACACACACACAAATGCAAATATTATAGCAAGTTCTGGTTCATGCTTATTGAAAAATAGCAATTTTTTTTATCGGTCATCAATCCTATAAAATCCCCCATAGCAGCTATTATTTTCTCATACAAATTCACTCACAAATTTCACCACCTAATCTGTTGTATCAGTAAAGCTTTCTTCCTAAACAAACAAACTCATTCTCCTGGTATATGAGTGAAAGCTGTAAAGGAAGTGTTTGACTCAAGCTGTGCACCAAAATCGCTGTAAATGGAGGTAATTGATACATCAGAAATGAGTAACATTTAACATCAGTATAGTTTTAGCATAAAATACTATATTGGGGAATTAACTTCTGAAAAACTCCTGGGGAACAAATTAATGATATTTACATGTTAAATAGCAATTATTTCAAAATACAGTAGTGAGCCATTGGTTAATTGGAGCAGCTGTTTATTTGGGACAGTTCTTGAAGAACATCACAAATTAGCCCTTCGAGATAAAGTTTCTCATAATTGGGGCAGCTCCAATTAACCAGAATCTACTATACTTCATTTTTAGCAGTGATTTACAGGACTTAAGAACAACAAATTTTATAATGGTGAAATTAAACTTTGACTGCTTGATGATGCTTCTACTTGCAGTGTGTCAGAACTTGTTAATCGGTAATTGCACACTGTAGATCTGAAAAAATATTTTGGTCACAAAAACCTATTGAATGTTCTACATAAATGCTAGCAGAATGAAAAGACATTATCAGGATAATAATTATTATATTTAGTTATATGTTGAAATTGTGCACTGCTTCCTGAAATTTATATCCATGCTTCAGGAAAGTAAAACATGTTTCCATTGATGAGAATTTAGATCCTTGTGGAATCCCAGTGCAGTGATCTCACATGCTAACCTTGATTGTTTGTCTCAACATATAGCTACTAGAATAGCTAATGCATAAAAAAATCAATAAAAAACGAAAAAAAAAAAAAAAACTAGTCCTCAACACTGTGTTCAGAAAATAAATATCAAAGAGCATGCCTACAGTTTCTCTAGAATCTGGATTGAGCCACTCTGGACACTGTGATAGCCCTAAGAACTAACTCTGGGTTTTCTTGTGATCATACCCCATAAATTAGTTTTTATGTCACTCTGGATAGTATGATGGATCAAAGAAATAACTCTTGGTTCCTCAGTGAACAAACTTCACAAATCATCTTTTGTGTCACTATGGATAGTATGATGGTCCTAAGAAATAACTCTGGAATCTCCAGTGATCAAACTTCAAAAGTCATCTCTGGTGTCATTCTGGATAGTATGATGGAAACAACTCTTGGTTCTCCAGTGAACAAATTTCACAAGTCATCTTTTGTGTCAATATGGATATCATGATGCCATTAAAAACTAATCCTGGGTTCTCCAGTGATTGCACTTCATAAATCAGTACATATGTCACTCTGGATAGTAAGATGAGTCTAAGAACTAACTCTGTGTTCTCCAGTGATAAAATTTTACACATCAGCTCTTGTGTCCCTCTGGATACTATGATGGTCCCAAGAACTCTGGGTTTTTGGGGCCATTCACATACTATTCAGATAAATCAGTTCTTATGTCAGACTACAGTCATGGCCATTCTGTTCATATATGAATAGCTGTTCATGATTTTTTGGGAGGGCCTTTCATTGGCCCTAATATGAATAATGAAACACACCCTGATTGAAAGATGCGATGGGCAGCAGCTTCAGCAAAATAATGCATACCAAATAAGAAAGTGTGTCTTACAGAAGCCTCCTTCATAAGTGAGTTGCGTGTCTCCAAGAAAAGTGCTTAGGACTCCACCAATTGGAGATCACAATATGCAGAATCCATGTCTTAAACAAATATCAAAACATATGTCATCTCATGATTTATACCACACATTTTGGAAATTTTAATATCTTAAACAAAACATGTTTGGACAGACATGTACAAATTACAGCACATAAAGTGATTTGGAATTCTGTGGAAGTACTGGCACATACATTAACAGCACAAGAAAAATATTGGAAGGTCTAGAAATAAAGAGAAGATGAGGAACTACATCAAATGATCTAAAAGGCTGGATTATATTCCAGGAATGTCAACACCAACTGAATGCTGATGATGGGAGTGGGGGGGGGGGTATTGCCCCAAAATTTGGCATGTGAAAAATCATATACAAGTTTTACCCGCTATCTGAAAGAAGAGTATTCTTATGAAACTATCCATAAGCCAAAATGGCATAAAGTGACGAAGCAATTACCATTAATTATTATTGGAAAATTTTTTGAGCATTCCCTGACCAAAAAGTAATTTACCAAATAACATATAAAACTTAAAATAACACTAACTTATATGAGGGCTGTACTGAAAGTAATGCAAAAGTGGGCATAACTTTTTTATTGACTGACAGAGGTTGTTCAAATTGCACATGTTGGTAGAGTAATTCTTCCTCTGTAGTAACCCTTCTTCTTCATTGCAGGTAAATAATGGATTCCAAGCAGAAGCAATGTGCCATCATTGAGTTCTTGACAAAGGAAGGGTGCAGGCTGTCCGACATCCACAGAAGGCTACAGAATATTTACAGAGATGACACCATTGACAAGAGCAATGTGCACAGATGGATGAAGAAGTTTAACCAGTGTTGGGGAGGTAGGAAAATGTAATAAAAGTGGCAAGGTGGGGTCTGTGGGACCCCAACTAATGTAGTGTATTACAGAAATTCATATATTTTTAACTAATTAAACAGCTTTATTTTAGAGGTTATTTTTAATGAAAGTTGGTTGTCAAATTTTCGAACTAAAGCCTAGTTCGTCATCAGGACTATGTCACTGGAGTAGTTGCTGCCACTCAATTGGAAGAGACCATCCGCAATTATCGTTAATTGTGGTACTTCTTCTTCTTGCTATTTCGATCCCTTCTTCTAGTTTTCTCTTTACTAAGTTTGACTGGTGGGCGATTATTTTCACTGAGTCCCAATTTATGGAGTGTCCACTTGCTTGTACATGTCTGTCTAGCCCTGTTTTGTTCCCAATGTTCCTAATAGCTGCTTGGTGTTCTTTCATTCGGACCTTAATACAGACACTAGAAATTCGCCACTCTCCAACATTAATTATTATTTGCTTGGTCACCTCAGAGATATTTTCCCTTCTCCTCCCTACCTACTAAAAAATTCCATGCAGCTAAAAAGAAAACTGGACAACTTGCCAGAATTAATTCATCCAGTAATGGCAAGCCTGGATATAGTCTCTATGTATACCAACATTAACCTGGACCTCCTACTGGAATTCATTGCAGATGACCTTGCGGAAAAAATAGTATTCCATAATCACAATAGAGAAATACTACTTGGCATATATGAACTGCTCCTATTTTCCTTCAAGAATAATTTCTTCCAGTTTAGAAAGAAATATTACAGGCAAACTTCAGGACTTGCAATGGGTTCTCCACTAGCACCTCTGCTAGCAAATTATTATATAAGTAAACTAGAGGCAAAAATCCTTATACAACCCTCCTTGTTTGCTCTCTATGTAAGGTACATTGATGATGTCCTAATTATAGTAAATACTGTGGACCAATCTCTACCCTCTCAGATTCTGGAAGAATTTAACTTACTAGAGAATACCTTGAAGTACACCCTGGAACAGGAAAAAGACCATAGCATCAATTACCTGGATTTAACCTTGACCTCAAGAGAAGGGAAAATATTCACTCAGCTTTTTAGAAAACCCACCAACACAGGGAAGATGTTAGACTTCTGCTCATTCCACCCTGATTATATTAAATCGAATACAGCGAGACAATTTTTGGAAAAAATTGAAATCCTGGTCTCTTCAGCTTCTCAAAAAGATCTTCACAAAGAAGAATTAAAGGAAATGTTGGCAGAAAACAATTACCCCTCCCCATATGTTGAGAAAATATTTAAACAAGTGCCAAAAAAGAAGCAGGAAAAAACCAACTTCAAATTCACCAGCAAAATTACGTACCACAAGGGACTTTTCGAGAAACTGAAAAGGATCGGAGCAAAATATAATATCAGGCTAGCTCCAGATCTTAATAACAAAATAAAGAAATTCCTGCCAGCTTTAAAGCAGAAAGAATTGGACATCCAATTGCAAGAAGGAGTAATTTACTGCATCGACTGTAACTGCGGACTCAGCTATATAGGAGAAACAGGGAGAAGTATTAAGGTCCGAATGAAAGAACACCAAGCAGCTATTAGGAACATTGGGAACAAAACAGGGCTAGACAGACATGTACAAGCAAGTGGACACTCCATAAATTGGGACTCAGTGAAAATAATCGCCCACCAGTCAAACTTAGTAAAGAGAAAACTAGAAGAAGGGATCGAAATAGCAAGAAGAAGAAGTACCACAATTAACGATAATTGCGGATGGTCTCTTCCAATTGAGTGGCAGCAACTACTCCAGTGACATAGTCCTGATGACGAACTAGGCTTTAGTTCGAAAATTTGACAACCAACTTTCATTAAAAATAACCTCTAAAAGACCCGTAAAAAAAGTTATTCCACAATCACTATGAATAGAGGTGCCATAAATGCATTTACAACTAGCTTTATTTTTCAACAAAAATATACTCTTCCTAGCTGATACAATGAACGAGCAAAATAAATCAGTATTTTTTAAGCACGCTGGTATTGGTTTATAAAAGGAACATATAAATTATAAAAAACTAAACATAAACATTTAGCCTTGAGATTCCAATGATATCAATAATTAAAAAGTTTAATTTTCTGTAATTGTACAGTCAGGGCACCTTCGAATTATGTGTTTGAGACACGCATATTTTGAGCATTTTTGGCAACAATAGCTTGTTTTTCTATCCCATTTTCTCGGACAAATTTGACATCAACCTTTTACATTTCTTTTTTCTGTGGTGGTTCACTCGTGCTTTGTTCGAGATTTTCAGCCAGGTGCTTGATGCTATCACTCAGTGAAATCGACAGTCGAGGATTGTTTCTCCTTTTTTTTTTTTTTTTTATGTCAGGTGGAATAAGTTGTTTACTTAGTATTTCTTTCAGAAAGTTCGTTCGTTTTATTGAAGAGTTATTATTATATTTATATATGATATATGCATTGATAGCTCAAACATCCAATAAGGAAAAAAATTAAGTCAAAGGCCAGCGATCACTTAGTGGACTTGCACTGTATAATGAAGACATTCGTCGACTACATCAACCCCACCTTTGGTTTGGTTGTAAAACAGAATGATTTCCAGCTTCTACATTACCATCGTAATGTAATGTGGAAATCCTTTTGTTTTCTCTCATCTACATTACCATCGTAATGTAATGTGGAAATCCTTTTGTTTTCTCTCATCTACATTATCATCGTAATGTAATGTGGAAATCCTTTTTGTTTTCTTTAGCACAAATGAAGCTATGGTGATATTGGGTTGAAAACCAAAAATGGTAGTCATTGGTCTTCTTCACTTGGTATTGACAAACTCCCTCCAGTAGCAGTTCTCTTTTATTTTTCTTTATTGTCCAAACGATAGTTAACTTATGATCTCCTAACAAGGATTCAGCCAATGGGCAGCTGATAAACCAATTATCTAAGATAACATTGCAACCTGTTCCAGATATAGGTGCAATCATCCTTGTTACAACTTCAGAAGGAGTGTTTAAACCTTGTATGGGCCTTCAGGTTGTGTGCCAACATAAACTTCCAATTCAGAAATATAAAAAGACTTGAATCAACCAAAGCAAACACTTTCAAGGCCATACTTTGCCGGTTTGCTTGGTATGTATTGCCGGAAACTGCATCGACCAGGAAAACCTTCTAACTTTTCATCAATCGTTACATTTTCTCCTAAAGAATATAATAAACTCACATACTGTATTGAACTTATCAAAAATTTCTCTAATTGGAGCCGATTTGTCACAAGATCTTCGTTTAGTTCTGGTACTTTGGTCATCAAGTTGTAGACATCTTAGAAGAAAATGGAAGCGAACAAGTGACATTGTGCTTTAAAATAATTCAACATTGGTACCCTCTGTGGCCCATAGATCATCAAGATTCTGGTGACTAGACTTATAAAAACCAGCTAAATATAAAAGTCCAAACACAGCCTTCATTTCATTCATGTCAGTCTTTTGAACACTATTATTTTTGGCGAAATTTACTTGCTTTCTTTCTATCTCGTCATTTGGGTTCTTCAAAATAAGGTCTATCATGTCATCAGGAAAAAATATCTCCCAGCCATCTAAAATTGATTTTGCATTTTTTTTTTTTTTTTTTTGCGTTGCCCAGAACACCAGAGGTTTGGCTAAATATGTAATGTGATCAGGTTTTTATTCGGGATCCTAACTTGTTTTTATTCCATTTTGTTTGTTTATCCTTCGCCAAGTAAAAGGCTCCCTCTGTGGATTCTTCTTCTGGAGATTCTTCCTCACATTCTGTATCAGACCCGTGGTTACTGACTAATTCTAAATCAATTTCCCTATCATCATCTCCGCTAAATGGCTCCTCATCTGTGAAAACTTCATATATAAGTTGATGTAACCTCTTCTTTTCTTGCTGCTCGTAACTCATCTGGTAAAAAAAATATTATTCTTAAAATACCCTTGAAACATTTACGAAAACGTATTTGCTATAGTTGGTATGTAAAAATATAGAAAACACAGCCTTTTACGATAATATTTTAGTAGAATATACATGCAAACAACTTACGTTTCGGTAGTAGATACTGTATAAGCACACTTTTGAAAAGGTGGGGTCTCAGCACACTTTACACGTCTGCACACTAAACTCGCTTGCGTGCAACTGCCTGTCGTCTATGGCGTCGAGTAAAATGTCATAGTCAATTTAAAATCTATGGGGTCTGTGACACCCCACCTTACTAATACCAGGTTAAAGCAAGGGGGAAGGGGAACCAGCATTGAAGACAAACCACGCAGTGGAAGACCATCATCTGCGACCACTGACACGAATCGTCAGCTAGTGGGTGAATTGATTCGCGCGGAGAGACGAGTCACAATCCGTGAGCTTGTTGCACAACTGGACTGTGGTCACAATGCCATACAGAAGATGGTGGAAAAATTAGGGTATCGGAAAGTGTGTGCATAGTGGGAACCTCGGCAGTTGACTCCCGATTTGAAGGAGACAAGGGTTTAAGTCTGCTGTGATCTGCTAGAAGCGTTTGAAGACAATGAAAACACTTTTTTTTCGATTTGTTTTTCGATTTGGTGACAGGAGATGAAACGTGGGCGTATCTTTGTGATCTGGAAATGAAGAATCAATCCATGGAATGGCATCACACCTCTTCGCCAAGGCCTAAGAAGTTCGAGAGCCAGCGATCAGCACAGAAAGTCATGGTGACTGTTTTTTGTGATGACAGAGGTGTCATTCTCCTTGATTTTTCTGGAACGTAGCCATACCATGACCAGCGAGCAGTACACTGGGACACTCAAGAAGCTTAGAGAAGCCATAAGGAGGAAGAGACTGAACAAGAATCTGAAAAGGATCCAGATTCACTATGACAATGCGAGACCACACACATCTTTGGCAACAAATTGCGTGATCAGCAAATTAGGCTGGTCGGTGGTGCCCCATCCACCCCAGATCTGGCACCCTCCAACTTCCACCTGATTGGTCTAATGAAGGACAGTCTCCAGAGACAACAATTTGATGACACAGACAAGGTAAAAGTGGCTGTGAAGAAGTGGGTACAACAGTCCATGCTGGAATATTTTCAAAGACGATTTGAGAGTTGGGTTCAACAATGGTGCAAATGCATCGCTTGTGATGGGGACTATGTTGAGTAGTACCTTTGTATAAATAAAGAGTTATTCTAACAACACAATTTGAACAACCTCTGTCAGTTAATAAAATAGTTATGCCCACTTTTTCATTACCATACTTTCGGTACAACCCTTGTAGTAAAAGCAGGAACAACATGATAAATACAGAGCATATTGGTAAATATACATTTTATCTATAACTGGATGCTGACTAAAAGAGACTACTTTTCTACTAGCAGAACAAATAGTAACTTTGACAGCTTTCAGGATTCTTTTTCTCTGCATGTAAATAGTATAAATGGTGGACGCAGGCAAGTTCAATTCATGCAAAATGTCTTTGTTTCATTCACCACAATAAAAACGATTAATTACATTCAGTTTTACGCTAACCATAACACCCTTATGAACTCCCTTAGGCTCTTCTGATGCCTTTGGACACATCTTGCTAATGGATTCAGAAAATAAATCGAGATAAAGTATAGATGCTCACAGACACAGTTCAAAGCTATGGCAGTTTGATGCTAAAAGTGGTTCCCAGGGAAGGAGCTTGAGGTTGGCACTGCCTTTATAAAGGGCTTGCTGCAAAACAAACTCTGAATACTATTTTTGCTTTTTTCGTAAAAACAAAAAAACTCTTCGGATTTCTTTCAGTTAGCAAAAACAGGTACTAATGTAGGTCTTTCGTAAAAGCAAAGTGGCCTAAAGCAAACTTTCAGAAAGCCAGGAATACCTGTATTTCAATGAAAATAAAAACAAGCACATTTATTGAAATTTTTTTTAGCGTAATTTAGTTTCATGCAACATAGTCTGGTCTGCTGTGTGCCAACTATTACGTGCTGTTTTTCTTTGTATCTTTGCTTCTTTTCTCCCTTTTTCTCTGAAACAACAACATAGGAAACCAGTAGTAGTAACCAAGGAAAAGCTGTGTTCTAATTTGTTTGACTCCCAGGATTTCAATAAGAAAAAGATTGTGACCATAATCAGATACCGTTTTACATAATAGGAAATGCTGTATCCGAACAATGGCAAGCAAACTCCTTGTTGATGTCTCTGACTTCTCTAAGAGAATCTTGACAAGCTTTGTTGGAAACACTTAGAAGTTGCAAACTTAAAATTTCTTGATGCCATCTCTTGATCATTGTAGATGAACTAATTTCTTTATTAATTGGAACATTATGGTGGAAGATTTCCCTGGAGGTACACTTTGAAGTGTACATGATAAAGTTGAGCACAACTGTTGGAAGCTGTAATAAAAGAAAATCCTGAAACATGGAATTAAAAATTGCTCTAAGCTGATAAATTAGGCATCCATTATGTTCTGTTTGAAGTGCATCAAAACTTGTGCCAAGACGCAATTATTTGTTCCAATGTTCTCAACATGATTACTGGCCTTCAGCAGTGGGCTACAGGCCAAAATGATTATTCGGTGACTGCATTCATCTTAGGCATGACTAGATTTAAATGAAATTCTGTGTCTTCAAAGCCACCCCCACCCCACCCCTTTGTTTTCATGACATGTGGTTTGCTATGATGGTATCTCTATTGAGATAGATTACTGTATTTTTGTTGTGGAAGATTTTTTCAAAATGGTTTTTGCGTTTCTACTTTCAAATGGAATTAGTATTTACTCTCTGCAGTTTTAAAATTTTCATGATTTCTTGCTGCAGTAGATGGAAGTTGTCCAGCAAAATAAAAAAGAAGAAAGAAACAAAAACAAAACAGCTTGAACTGATATAGTGAAAAGACTGTGTCTGCAGCAAGAATTATTTTTTGCATGTAGATTTTATAAAAATTAACATGGATATTACAAAAATTCCCAGTGATTTTCTTTCAGAGTTCATCCAAAAATTTAAGATACTTCTGAATTTTCCATATATTTTTCACATTTTCTTAGTGGGATTCTGCAAACTGTAAAATTACATTACCACCAAAACTAAGTAAAAATAAACATAGAAATTGAGTAAAAAATGCATAGAGTCATGTATAGAAATGAAGTTCATTAAACAGCAGCTTTCAGTCATTCTATGGCCTTTGGCCTTGAAAACCCGTGATCAACTGATTCTGAGGACTAGTTGCCAGAACTATAAGAAGAATTTGAGGAGCAGGAACTGTTGCCAGAATTTAGTACAGAGATCCAAATAAGTGGGATTTGTTGAGGAGTCTCTGAATTGCAACTCTTGGTAAACAAAATTTCAATGCTTTCTTGGAAATATAGAGGTGATTTGTTAATAAATGGGGCAACTTTTTTTGTTTCTTTCCAAAAAGGAACTGTAGAAAGTGTCTCCAAGGGCAGATAATGCTGTAAGAAAACAATCTTCGAGCAAAATAACTATACTAATAAACTGAATGCCGTCTATGCACGATATAAACCAGGGCTCAACATGGAACCTCCGGTTATGTTTAATTAAAATACACTGAGTATAAAAGCAAAACATATAAGCTCTTTCGGACACCCCACACCGGGTTCCATCATCAGATACATAAAAAAGAGGTAGTATGGGCTGGATACAGACAATTTATAATTTCAACATGTGACGCAATTTGCGAACTGCCATCTGGTGTGTAAACGAAAACAAATCGATTACAATACAATAATGATTAAGTCAAGCAGCAACATATTAAATTGGACAGTCATGTGCACTGTAATCAGTAAACATAAATGTCCACGATCTAGGTATGACGTATGGAACAGAGTCATTACAACACATAAGCCCCTTCCATGCAATAAATAAACTTTCAGTAAATGTTAATTGAGACTTCTTACTTGGTCAACCGCAGACGCAACAGACCTGTCTGCGGTTGACCAAGAGTACATTGGTTCCACTTCAAGATCTTTGAATACCAGAGTGAAGGAACACATGTACAATGTCCGAGTGGGTGCCAAAACAACCGCTCTCTCCCGATTAGTTAACTCTGGAACTAATGTACCAATATGGACAGAAGCGGAGATCCTCGCCACACCAAGTAAGAAGTCTCAATTAACATTTACTGAAAGTTTATTTATTGCATAGAAGGGGCATATGTGTTGTAATGACTCTGTTCCATACGCCATACCTAGATCGTGGACATTTATGTTTACTGATTACAGTGCACATGACTGTCCAATTTAATATGTTGCTGCATGACTTAATCATTATTGTATTGTAATCGACTTGTTTTCGTTTACACACCAGATGGCAGTTCGCAAATTGCGTCACATGTTGAAATTATAAATTGTCTGTATCCAGCCCATACTACCTCTTTTTTATGTATCTGATGATGGAACCCGGTGCAGGGTGTTCGAAAGATCTTATATGTTTTGCTTTTATACTCAGCGTATTTTAATTAAACGTAACCAGAGGTTCCACGGTGAGCCTTGGTTTATATCGTGCATAGACGGCATTCAGTTTGTTAGTATAGATAATGCTGTCTTTGGAAGACCATTTGACAGATATGCAGTAACCCTTTACTTCTGCAGTTCCTCTTTGGAAAGAAACAAAAAAGTTGCCCCATTTATCAACAAAGCATCTCTACATTTCCAAGAAAGCATTGAAATTTTGTTTACCATGAACTGCAGTTCAGAAACCTCTCAAGAAATTCCATTTATTTGGATCTCTATACTAAATTCTGGCAAAAGTTCCTGCACCTCAAATTCATATTATAGTTTTGGCAGCCAGTCCTCAGATTCAGTTGATCGCAAGTGATCAAGGCTGTAGAATGGCCGAAAGCTAACACTAAGCAAACTTCATTACTATATGTGACTTTGTGTGTTTTTCACTCAGTTTCTATGTTTATGTGATATTGTTATGCAAAGCCTGAGTTTTCAACCAACTTAGTACTGTAACTTTTAATTCTGCTGTGATTGACGAGTTTGTTTTGTGGCACCAAATAATTAAGTTTGGTATTGCAGCAATTCCTCATTCCTTTAAAAATGAGAAAGACACATTGAAACTAAGAAATCCATTAAACATGGAACTGGTTAGAAAATAAATGACAATAGAACGTATGCCAAAACACAACTACACAATTCATATAATGCATCAAATGAAACTTTCTGTAACTTAATTCAGGAAATCAACTTCAGTATAGATAGCCAGTTTTGCTGAAATAATGGTTATCACTTTCTCCAAGAAAGCATTGTGACAAAATAAACATTTTTTAAAAAAGAATACTCAGTTAGTTTAGCAAGAAGAATTTATTTTTCTTACCTCCTGATTGAAGGTGAAGAAGCAAACATGTCACAGCCACAGAAAAACAGCAGCAAGAGAAGAAAAAGCAATATATTATTACTCATGCATAACAGCATAATTTTTTTACATGTGCGTCATATCATTGTTTCAAAACAGTGAAAGCTGCATCATGCTGATATATAAGCTGTTAAAAGCAAGATGATTTCATGTAAGCAGCAATGCCACAAAATACAGAAAACATATATGATACTGATTTTAAGGGCATGCTGTATATAAGAGGTCATACAAACATACATAAACAGTAAAAAATAACTATCCGTCCTGGAAAAAAAAAGCCTGATATTTTGAAAAATAGAAAAATTTCTTATCCCATAATGGTATTTTACAATATCACCACAAGAATGGAAAATTTTGCTTCATAAGCATTTGTAAAAGTAAACGACTTCATGATCCTTTTAAAATAACATTTTTCTTCTTTACAACAACCACAAGACTGGCAAATTTCATTTCATTTGTACTTGTAGGAGTACAAAAAATATATGATTAATTACTCTTCCTTAGAGTATTATCACCCACTATAATGGGTAATCATTAAAAGAGTTGGGTATGAAGAAGAATGTCACACATAAAAAAAAATATAATAATATATTACTTTTAGTACACCAGAGTAGCTCTGTTTATGTATGATAAGTCAACAGGGTTGTACACTGAACCTCTAATGTGAGTCAACTAGTTTACAAGAATGACTTGTTTTAAAATTTTGTGGGGACAGTGTAGACAAAAAGTAATTATTGATAGCAGGATTATTATATCTTTAAAATATTTGCATTTTTGCATGCCAACCCAAACTTGATGAGTTCCAACAATTATTATTATTCGAAAATCTAAAAAAATCTCAATATTTTTAATTTATAGCAAATCAGGAATTACCCCAAATTCTCTTACTGCTAAACATTATTATAAATCAGAATAGCATTAATTCAAAAATACATGTAACTGATGGATTTTGGGCCTACATTGATATCTGACACTGCAACACAATTTTAAATATGTATGTGTGTACTCGTGTTTCTAGTTTAAATTTAGTTTGGCTCATTAAGAACTCAATACCAGCAACAAAATACATAACTAAGAAAACTTCAAGTACAAATAATAATTAGAATATGCTCAGTAATGTAAAATTATGGGCAGGTCTCCCACATGACCCTTCCTTTCCTGTGCCCCACAATTATTAATTCATCAAATCAGCATCAAATATCTTTAATTCACCACTGCTTTTATTTATTTATTTAATACAGTGTTATACAATTAATTTTTCATTGCTGATACAGTCACTGTATAATTCCATTTAATTCTAAATATTTTGCACAAATTATCAATAAAAGCCAACATTGAAATATTTCACACACTGCATAAAGTTAAATTGAAAAAGAAAGCACTACTGGCATGACATTTGAAATGAGAGCAATTTTGTGTGTAAACATGATGTGCTTGAAAAAGTCTTGGATGAATTAGGTACTGAAGTGGTTTGTGTAAGACACATTTCTGATGCAATGACAAACGAAGAGTGACAGTGCAGCTGCTTTGGCAAATGATCATTAGATAAAACTTGCATATCTTCCACATCACTCTTCTATAAGCAATTTTAAATTATTAATCTTTAGCTGCAGGTTTCTCCAGCAGTCATGAAGAAAAATGTAAATGTGAAAAAATCTTTAAAGACAAACCTGGGAATATGCTGAAAAGTCTCAAAGAGATTGAGAAATTAGAACAAATTGGCAGTGCATATGCAGCTGAAATTCTAGGTACAAATTTTTAACTTTACCTGTGTATGTGCTCTTGCATTTGAAAGAAATTGTTAATTATAGGGGATTACTGGAATTTTCCTATGTTTCAAAATTTTCACATTCAGAAATGGAAATAGTGTTACTTTTGTTAAGCAGAATATTTCTAAATAATCAAGTATGGCTACTTGTTTAAATATTTGTATTCATACATTTCAGTGATATTTGTAAAATAGAAATACCTTGGAATATAGGGTAATCAACAAAAACTTAAAATTATTAACATCGCAATTTGTTTTCATTAGTTTTATCTGATTAGAAAGAAGAGAAGGGCATCAGTTACTTTATTTTGCTTTGTGTTATGTCTTTCTGAATGCAATACTTTGGCAGGCAGACCTTCTCAGCAGCTGACACTAAAGTTTAATAAGTATAGTTCTAAAATTAAAAAGAAAACCAACTAATTTTTTTTTTTTTTTTTTTTTTTTTGACATTATGGCCTGCTAATTGATGATGACCTGCTGAATTTCGTATTCCTGAAAACAGAACAAAATTCCGAAACTAGGGTTTTTTTTTAATGCACTTCATGTCTATGGATAAAATCCTTCATATCTTTAAAAAAAATTCAAAGGTAATTTTAACTATGAATTTCATTTGATTGAACACTTCAAAATTTTTGCTTTCTCTGTCTCTTTTCTGGAAATGGGCTTCTACCAACTTTGGGAAAGAGAAGAGGTGTGTGTGTGTGTAAGGTTTGGAGAAAGAAAGTATAGCTGTTTTCTTAGTGAAAAGCTTTGCCCCCCACCCCCAGTCTTTAATTGCCTCAACTTCTATCCCTTCTTCCTTTCTTCCACATTCAGCACTCCCCATTACTTTGATGCTCACAATAAAGCATTTATACTCACAAAACAAACAAAGCAGTCTTTCCTCTTTCCAACTTGTCACTTCATTCTTTTCTTTCTAACTCCCTGTCCATTCCATATTTGGTGATATCATGTCATGGGTGCTTGTCTGCAGTCATTTTGAAGTTTGCAGCCTTCATATATCTTTTTTAGTTAAGGTACATGTCAGTGGAGGATTGATGATCCATAAACGGCTCTGGAAGTTGTTGTTTTTTGTGCGTGGCCCACTTTTGGGAAAAATTATTGAGGTAACACATCCTTGAAAAAAAACAATATACCAGCATCATCCTTTATCGTTTAAGGTGGACGTCCAGTGATTTTGCCTCCTATACTTCCAACGGTAAAAATTTGAACCCTATTTTCTCAGCAAAGAAGGATTTTCCATACATCAAAATTGGCCCACTGATAAAAAAACATCCTAGCTTAGATTGCACAATCAGTGTTTTTTTTAAAAAAACGTTCCTGAGCTATATTAAAAATCAATAAGTTTACTTTGATGTAATTATGACACTTGCTTACGGGTGGCGCCACTCTTCCTCACAACTACATCAAAGTAAAGTTATTGATTTTTAATATAGTTCAGGAAAGTGTTTTGCAAAAAACACCGATTGTACAATCTAAGTTGGGATATTTTTTATCAGTGGGCCAATTTTGTTGAATGGAAAATTTTTCTTTGCAGAGAAAACAGGTTCAAAACTTTTTTCCATTGGAAGTATAGAGAGCAAGATCATTAGACGTCCACCTTAAGCATCTTTTGGACACAAGTCTATGAATTATTGCAGTTTTTTGTATTGTGGCAATAAATAACATTTTACCCATTTTCCTGGACTGCAGATCCTTAATAAAATCTAATATAAGAGCAAAATTATTCTGCTGCTGAGAAGCAAGAGATTAGGTACATTCTCTGAGAGAGACTGTCGAAGACTTTATTTCATTCTTATGAATTTTATTGCGATAACAGAGTTCACATAATTTGTAATAGTTTCTTCACTTTTGTGACAACGTAAATCCAAATGCATAAAAATTAGTTTCTTTTTCAAGACTTGCCTATCTTTAATATAATAATTACTATGAAATATCTTGAAAAAACTGAAATCTCCAGAATTGCAAGAATTTCAGAGCAAATTTATAAGGTGAAAGAAAGTAAAGAATGTGAAAATTAATTTTTAATTACTTTCAAATGGAAAGGCTTTTTAATGTAGTTGAAACATAATTTCCAGAACTGCAGTTCAAGACTTTGTGTAACTGTAAAGCTTAAAAAGTAGTAAATAGATGCAGATCTCATTAGAATTTCAAAAAAGCATACACGTATAAAGTGCCAGCAACCCAGAAACTTGACGATGATGGGCAAAACACGTAACAATATTAACAAATATAGGTAACTTCTTAGGTCTTCATCACGCCAATGGAGGACTAAGATTGTTGCCAGATTCTACATTTGAATTTAATAGGAAAAATTCAAATGTAGAATCTGGCAACAATCTTAGTCCTCCATTGGCGTGATGAAGACCTAAGATAAGGTCGAAAGCTTCCAACTTACGAACTTTTTGTAAAAGTTTTCATTTAACGTAACTAGCGTGATCAAGTTACCTTTATTTGTTAACCCAGAACTTTACTGTAGCTGAACCTCAATGCTTTAACTACACAATAGATAATGAGTTTTTATCCCAGACTATCGATAGCAAATTTGATTAGATTATTTTAATTATTTAACTGCAAATGCAAATGGTAAAAGATCTGAAGTAGAGGATATCAGTCAAATAGGACGAGGCTTAATGGGCTGTATCAGAAACAGCGTTTGGCCCAATTTGCTACTTTTTTTTCTTTTCTGGGTGCTGTCAAAGTGGTTAACAAAGTGCTGTTTTTAATATAACTGGGTTATCTTCTACAAGAATATTGAAGTACACGCATATCTAAGTATTTTTCCTTTCTTGAGTTAATATAAAGTCTACTGGCCCAGAATATGGTGGCCCACCAGGAATTCT
Source organism: Macrothele yani (assembly GCA_039090855.1). Taxonomy (NCBI): domain Eukaryota; kingdom Metazoa; phylum Arthropoda; class Arachnida; order Araneae; family Macrothelidae; genus Macrothele; species Macrothele yani. The sequence continues at coordinate 99,851,548 of CM076993.1, forward strand.
CCTGGTATCCTGGCAGTCCAGTCTGTGCCTGGTCCATGCCCCTGATCCATAAAAAAGAACTGGAAATATCATTGATTAAATACTTTTCTTTCATGACATATTGGTAAATTGCCCTTGAAAATTGCTCTGTTCTTCCGAAAAGCACTCCATTTGCACTTTGCAGCTTCTAATTTCCCACGCTGGTTCCAAAGCTTTTGCAACAACATAAACATCTGCTCACATACATATAATTAAACTGCAACTACCAATCACCTCCAAAGTTGACTAAATAAATAATGTAAAATCATAATCAAGTCACATTAAATGTGTGTTTGTTCGTTCATTCATTATCATATCACTTGGTGTTCAGGGTGGTGAGGCACAGTACATGAACTAAAATATGCAAACCAAAAATTGGAATAAAAATTTATTTTGATCACCTACAAACTCCCTTTACTTTTCCCAAACAAACCATTGCAAGATTTCCAATAAACTACCACCTTAAAATCACTAACAGCCGAGTTAACCCCATCAATTCATGTGGTTATATGTCTTCTCCTTGGTCTCTGACTGACTATTGTAAAATGCTAACTTCTGTTGCAGTTAATATTTGACTCCTGCTTGACACACTGCTCAAAACACCAAAGCACATTCTGATTAAGTACATTAATTTTTGTTTTCTGTAAGGCCATTTTTAATCCCACCACTTTACACTGGTCAGAAAATTCCTGGATCACATTCTGCAGCTTTCAGGTAGGTACATTAAAAATGTCTATGTTGTCATCAAAACGAAGGTGGATTAAACAACCTTCATTAATCTTCTGTCCCTGTCTTCAGATATCAAGCAAAGGCTGAACAGAAGAAGAGATTAATAGGCATATAAAACATGGTTGGACTGCATCTGGAAGACACAGTACAGTACAATTTGTGTGTGTGTGTGTGAGAGAGAGAGAGAGAGAGAGAGAGAGAGAGAGAGAGAGAGAGAGACAGACAGACAGACAGACAGACAGGGAGAGAGAGAGACTGTCAAAGAAAGAGAGAGCAATTTACCATTATGTCTTAAAAAGGGGGATTTAATCAACACATTCTTCCAATTCTTACTTATGGATCAGAGACATGAATGTTAACTAAGAAAGATTTACAGAGGCTGTGGATGCCTGAAAAGGGTTCCCTATCACTTCGTCCGTGTTCATTTTGTCCACGCTCACTTCGTCCAGTTCATTTTGTCCAACGTTCACTTTGTCCACTGTTCAATTCATCCGCTGTTCACTTAGTCGAATGCTCACTTCGTCTACTGTTCATTTCGTCCACCGTTCATTTCGTTTTCAGAACGAATGGAATACCGTGGAATTTTTTTGTTTTCATGGAGTTTTTGTTATAGGCAGAAGAAAAGGTCAGTGGACATTTTGATTAAAATATAACTATTTTAAATGTTATTTGAAGTAAAACAAGGATCTTAACTTTGAAGAGCTTTTTAACTCTTTTGTGTGGTAGGATGTCAATCACTACTGGCCGCCCCGGTGGCGCAGTGGTCTAAGCGATGGCCTCTGATCATTCGTCCGAACGGGGTTCGGGTTCGAATCCCAGAGAGGCATGGATGTTGTGTTTGTCTTATGGCACTGGCTCTCTCCCTTCCCTGGAACCAGTGACCCTAAATTAGGGACGGGTGACTGCTTATAGCCCATTGAGTTGCTCACGGTGGTCGTTAAACCTCTAATAAAAAGAAATCACTACTGACGCACGCTATGTTCGGAAAAGGACTATAAGGTGGGATTTTTAAATAAAACTGCACTTTTACTTAGGCACTAAATATTTACATGGGATGCCTAATATTTCTCTTTTACTTACTTAGACACTAAATACTAATTACTATGCCTCATGTGTAGGCCCTTTTTACAGTTTTTATTCTGCCGATGTCATATTCAAAACGTTTACGTATCCACTCAAGGTAATAATATTGTGCTTTTACTGAGGTACGAAATATTAATTCATAATCTCTAGGCTTAGGCTGTTCCAACAGTTTTTATTCTACGGATGTCATATTCATAGGGTTTACCTATCAGCTGAAAGTAATAACATTGCGCTTTTTTTTTTTTTTTTTTTTTTTTTTTAATTGGAAGTTTAACGACCACCGTGAGCAACTCAATGGGCTATAAGCAGTCGCCCGTCCCTAATTTAGGGTCACTGGTTCCAGGAAGGGAGAGATCCAGTGCCGTAAGACAAACACAACATCCATGCCTGACCGGGATTCGAACCCGGACCCTTACGGACGAATGATCAGAGGCCAGTGCCTTAGACCACTGCGCCACAGGGGCGGCCATTGCGCTTTTACTTAGGCACTAAATATTATTTCATATGCCCTAAGCCTTTTTCAGTTTTTATTCTAATCACGTCATATTCATAACATTTACATATCAAATCAAGGTAATAATACTGCACATTTGCTCGGGCACTAAATATTATCTCATGGGCCCTAGGCCTAGCCGTTTTTCCACTGTTTTTATTCTAAGTACGTCACACTCGTAACATTTTCATATCAAATTAAGGTAATAATATTGCGCTTTTGCTTATGCACTAAATATTATTTCATAGTCCCTAGGCCTAGGCCTTTATCACAGTTTTTATTCTAACCATGTTGCATTCATAACGCTTACATATCAAGTCAAGTTAGTAACATTGCACCTTTACTTTGGCTCCAAACATTAATTACTAAACCTAGGCCTTTTTAACAGTTTTTAATCCATTACGCTAAATGTCCATAGCATTTGCACAACATGTCAAGTTATTAATATTGATCTTTTACTTAGGCCATAAAATTTTAATTACTAGGGCCTAGGACATCGGTACAATAAACACGTTAAAAGGTCCTAGGCCTAAGACCTATGAATTAATATTTAGTGCCTAATTAAAAACGGAATATTACTAAGTTGTTATGTCATGTAAACGTTTGAATATGAGATCGGCGAATTAAAAACTGTTAAACCGCCTAGGTCTAAGGCCAGTAAATTAATGTTTGGTGCCTAAGTAAAAACGCAATATTATTACCTTGAGTTGATAGGTAAACGTTGTGAATATGACATCCGTAGAATAAAAACTGTTGGAACGGCCTAAGCCTAGGGATTATGAATTAATATTTCGTGCCTCAGTAAAAGCACAATATGATTACCTTGAATGGATATGTAAACGTTTTGAATATGACATCGGCAGAATAAAAACTGTCAAGAGGGCCTACGCATGAGGCATGGTAATTAGTATTTAGTGCCAAAGTAAGTAAAAGAGAAATATTAATAACTTGACATCTTATGTAAATATTTAGTGCCTAAGTAAAAATGCAGCATTATTAAAAAATCCCATCTTATAGTCCTTTTCTGAACATAGCGTGAGTCATGCTGTAGTGATGGACATCGTACCACATAAAAAGAGTTAAAAAGCTCTCCAAAGTTAAGTTCCTTATTTTACTTTAAGTAACATTTAAAATCGTTATATTTTAATCGAGAAACTCCGACAGGGGAAAAAATCGCATGCAAGCAATGTCTGCTGACCTTTTCTTCTGCCTATAACAAAAACTCACTGGAAACAGAAAATTTTGACGGTATTTCATTCATTCTGAGGACGAAATGAATGTGGACAAAGTGAATGGTGGACGAAATGAACAGTGGACGAAGTGAGCATTGGACTAAGTGAACAGCGGATGAAGTGAACAGTGGACAAAGTGAACGTTGGACGAAATGAACTGGACCAAGTGAACGTGGACGAAATGAACACAGACAAAGTGATCTGTCACCCTGAAAAGAGCCTCCACAGCCTCTGTAAATCTTTCTTAGTTAACGTTTATGTTAACTAAGATGGGTTATTCTTGATGTAACCAAGAAAGATAGAAAAAGGAACTCTTAGGTTAAAAAAATGACAACAGTTGATGACATCATGATCAAAGTAAAGACCCTCAAGGGGTGATGGACTGGACATTTTGCTATAAGAACTGACCACCATTGGACAACTGAAATACTAGCCTGAATGCCATGGGATACAAGAAGACCAAGAATGCCAAGGGAATATGAAAAGACCCAGAAGAAGCACAACTTGGGAAATCGGTGGATGAAATTCAAAAGCATGCAGGAGTGACATGGAAGAGAATTGCTTAGAGCTACTTAGGAAGAAGACCTTCATCCAAGAATGGATTAAAAATGGTTATTGTTGATGATGATATTTTCCACAGAAATACTCAACTTAGACCTTGTGTCAGCATTGCGGATCCAGTCATGCCATGAAATTCATCACCTTTTTTCTCATATTCCTCTTACCACTCTCCCAACGACCATACCTAAACACATATTTTCCCTTGCTGTTCCTTTGGCATAGTACAGTAAAATAACTCTTTCCAAATTTTGCAACACACTAGAAAACCAATAAGGTAATTTCAAAAATGTGTTTTAATGAAAAACTTTGGATTTGTTTTGTTTTCATTTTGGTTGTTTCCACTTAGTAGTTCTAATTCTGACTATTATATAGCTCTAATTATTGTACTATTCTCTTTTACGTGCGATATTTCAAAGTAACTTGTACAGAAAACTAGCGGATAATGCTTACCTTGGCATTCCTTTCTAGCGACGGGGACATTTCACGCACGTGTTTTCCGGTCTTTGTTGAGGTTATTGTCCTAAAGTCCGTTGTATGCGATGACTGGCTTTACTTCTCACACTTTTCGCTGGGTATACTCATTGGATCTTTGCTTTAGGATTCCAAACATCAATTTTTACCGTTCTTTATGCTCGAAATTTTCGCCCATACTCTGGGCATCTTCAGGAGCGTGGCGACTTTACCACCGATGTTCGTGGCTAACTTCGCGCTAATGGAGTCCGATACTCCTTGTTGCCATTCGTCGGAAAAACTTTCCTGGATATATTTCGTTAATGCCCGGCTGGCGCCATCTATGTTTAGTTAAGACCACTTTGTTTTTGTTTTGTTTTTTCCCCCCGTATTTTTTTTTTTTTTTAATTTTTTTAATTTCTTCTCCTATCCTGGTTTTCTTGTCTTTTTTGCCTGTTTTTCTTTTGTTGTTGTTTTTCTTGTCTTATTAGTTCTTTCCACAGGCCCGATAATGTGCTAGGGTCGTTCTGGTTACATACCCTTGCTATATTTTTGTAGATTAATATTGCTTCTTCCCTCCTCATTTGCCTTTCCGATTTTTTATTCTTTTTTAGCATTTTAATTTCATCGAACTTTGGGAATGTCCGGTTTTCCAAGCAGAATTGCACTAAAGCCGTTTTGGCTTCTTTTTTTTGCCAGTTAGATATGTGTTGTTTAAGTCTTTTTTTTAATCTGTTTTTCGTACTTCCAATGTACGATATTGGGGTATGTGTGCTATTGGAATTTCGTAGGTTCCTGATTCTTCTAGCATTTTTTCCTCTGTTTTTTTGTTGACAGTCATACTTTTCACGGTGTGCACTGAGCTTCCTAGTTGTAAGTCATATTTAGCACAGTGCCTATTGATTTCTTTACTCACTCCTTCCAGGTATGGGAAAGCTCCAATGTATTTCAATTTTTTATTTCTCATCTTCCTTTGGTTGTGCACTTCTTGGCCTTCTTTCCTCTGAGTCATATGCTTTTTACTCTCATGTATCCATTTATTAATTAGCTTGCTCGGGTACCCATACTCTTGTGATATTTTCGAGATAAACTCTAGCTCTTGATTTTTTAGCCTGTTGTTAGATGTGTGTGTACGCTCGCCGTATCAAGTTTACTATGCTGTTTTTTTTATGTATCACTGGATGGTGCGACGAGTATGGTATCAGTACAGGTATGTAAGTCGCTTTTCTGAACACAGAGTATTCAAAACTATTTTTGTTTTTCTTTAGTTGAATGTCCAGGAAGGATAGGCAATTATCCTCTTCAAACTCAATAGTTAGCTCTATGGTGTTACATATTTTGCTAAACTGCTGTGCTAGATCTTGTAGCTCGGCTTTGTTAAGTTTAGACATTATAATAATGTCGTCTACATATCGAGCATACAAAGTATTGGTTTTTCAGGTAAATTTTGAATAATTTCTTTTCGAGGTATGCCATAATCACTTCTGCGTATAATGCCGATAATGGGGATCCCATAGGGCCACCTTGTGTTTGTTTATATATATTTCCTTCAAAATGGAAGATGTTGTTTTCTCTTGATGAAATATAAGGTATTCTTTAGCTCTTTCAATTGTGACAAGTTTAGTTCTTTGTTGATGCTTAGTTGCTGCATAATCAATTCGATGGCTAGCTCGACAGGAGTGTTTGGGTATAACGCCTTAACATCCATGGAGGCCATAGTTATTTGCTGTAGGTCTTGATTAATTAATTTGATTTTTTCTATAAACTCATAGCTATTCTTTAATGTATATTGATTCCTCATGAATATTGGGGATAGATAGTTGTATATCTTTTTTTCTAGGTTGATGAGTGGTGAGATTTTTTTCGATAGAATCAGTCTTAAAGGTGTGTTTTCTTTATGAGTTTTAATTTTCGAGAATATTTTGGCATCCCTGCTCCCATTGGAGGGTTTGCATTTTTTATTTCTGTTGGTAACGTGCTGTGGTTCCTTATATTAGCCAGGAAGGTAAGTTGTTTGTCGGTGGGATCTTTGTTGATGCTATCGCACTGTAGCTCTGAGATGGCCGTCCGCATTTTATCATTATATTCCAAAGTGTCCATAATAACAATTTGCCCTGTTTTGTCCGCTTCGCAGAATTTGATCGTGGGGTCTTTGCAAAGATTTACTAGTTGTTTTCTGTCATACTTTAATTTATTAATCTTACAGTTTTTTTTGTGCTTAGCATTATACTCTTTAAGCATGATTCTGAATAGCTTAAACCTTAGATCGGTAGCATGTTCTGGATGCACTCGCTGCACAATATCTTCTAAGATAGGAATGTACTCTTCTGTTCTTGGGGTTTTAGGTGGAAATGCGTATTTTTTCCCACGTTGTAGCACTGCCTTTTCACTAAAAGTTAGCGCTCTCGATGATTGATTCACAAACACTGGGTATTCTGTGCTTTCATCACCCCTCATTTTGATTCCATCTAAAAGGGTATTAAATTTCTTGGAAGTTGAGCTTTCTGCCGCCTTTTGTTGGCTTTCGACTATTTCATTGATTTCAGTGAGAACATCGTCTATAATAAGGGTTTTCCATGTCCCGTTAAAATTCATATATTCAGTATTCAGTATCTGGTTCCACATATTATAGCACTGAATGTGGTTTTGGTATAGTTGTTTTCTTTTATAAATGATTTCTGCACTTAGTCTTTTCTCTTGACACGTCAGTAGCAGCCTTTTGTCTTTTCCATGCATAGGTTTGTTGGAAATTCGTAAGTATTTTGGTATAATATTAAAGTCTCTACAGTTCGTTAAGAACTTTATTTGGATATCTTCTTTTACCAGTTTAATTTTCTTTTTTTAAACTTCCTTATGATGTTTAGTTCTTTAGGCGTCAGCAGGCTTCTATACTTCATTATCCGTTCACGTATCGTTGTTCCGCCCGTGGCCGATTCTAATGCATGTATAACGAATCAATTCCACTTAGTAGTTCTAATTCTGACTATTATATAGCTCTAATTATTGTACTATTCAAAATGGAACAGTCACCACCAAAGCCATAACTATTCAGAACATGTGGCTTCTAAAAACCCTTGCAAGAAATAGGCATTTGGTCAGTGAAAGAATGGTGAGGAAAATTCAAAGAGAAACACTCAAAAAGCAAAAACACATCAGATGCAGAAAAGAAATGATAATGTCAATGTAGTTCGAAATAGCACTTATTTATACTCTACAAGAATATTGATCATTTTACCCCTTTTCTTTCAGGTGAAAGAGATGCAAATCATCAAACACTGTTACGCTTCCAACCATATAATGCAAAGATGATATCTTCAGGTGTAAACAAGCACATCCTGGGCTGTTGCATTATGGGAATTGTAAAAATTAAAAAGAAACCCCTTATTTTTATATTTAAACAGAGAAAGGCTGAAAGCAAAATTGTGACTTATTTCTGCTTCCTGTGTTAACTATGAACCATGCTCACACATTCAAATAATTATTATAACCTTTTTTTACAAACCTTACTAATCAATTAAGGATGTATAGGATAAATTGCATTTGGTACGCTTTGTTAACCCTGCAGTAAATTGTATGGAGATGACATTTTATTTCAGAGAAAACAGCTGCTCTGATTTACAGATTATTTCACCAGACAGCACAGTCAGAGAAGCCAACAATGATCCTATATTTCAAATGAGAACTGAATTGACATTTTAGGTTTCACATAGTTTTGATGTATAAAAAACTAAGATTTGATCAGCAAAGCAATTAAGAAATAAAAAGGAAAGATGTAAAAGGTTAAATGATCAGAAATATGCAGAATCAATTAATTTGTGGCTGTTCTTTCCAACAGGCTGATGTTACATCCTCAAAACATCCTCTTCGTGTCACACTCCTTTCATTCTTTATTTTAACATACACTATCTGATCAAAAGTATTTGGACATTTGCTTATCCACAAACTCACTGTAATAGGAAAGGAATTAATATTGAGTTTGCCCACTCCTTGCTTCTATCACAGGCATAGACGTAGAGTGACCAAAAACTAGGGGAGCACAAGTGTAAACTAATTTTTTTCTTGAGTTGGAATTCTTGGAAAAATTTCCTCTGAAAATTTTCCTGTTCAATTGCCATTAGTGCCATATTTTAGGTTTTTGGCATGCCTAATATATTCAAAACTACGAGGTGCGAGTTGGTTCCCCTAATGAGCATGAAAACAATATGCCTTTCAAAGCACCTCATGCAGTTATCTGATGATGAAAACCATTATCAGATGACTGCATGCTATTATGCATGCAATGACTGCTGGAAAGTAGCTATAACAATGTTTGCTATAGTGTAGCATTGTTCCCTTGGCTGTATGTCACACTTTACAGCATTTAAAAGGTGAACCACTAGTTATTATTTTTCGACTTTTACAGTTTTGGGGGCATGTGACTCCCTGTGCCCCCTCCCACCGATGCGCTATGCCTATGATCACAGCCTCCACTCTTCCACTAGATTTTGGTAGGTTGCTGTGGGAATCGCCTTCCATTCTGCCACAAGAGCATTAGTTACATCGATCCCTGATGTTGGGCGTTATGTCTGTCTCACAGATGGCATTCCAATTCATTGCAAAGGTGTTCCATGGGATCAAGATTGGGGCTCTGTACAGGCCGGTCCAGTTCTTCCACATCTATCTCATCAAACCTTTCCTGCACTAACCTCGTCTGGTGAATGGAGTTGTTGGTAAAGGTTAAGAGCCTTCACCAAACTGTTGCCATAATACTGGGAGCACAGAATTTTCAAGAGTGTCATTATAGGCCACAGTGTTAATATTCCTGGGCACTGGAAATAGGCGGCCCCAACCCAAACCATAAAAAAGCAGCCCCACAGTGAAATGACTCCTCCACCAAACTTCAAAGTTGGCACAACACAGTCAGACAGGTAGACTTCACCTGGCCTCCTCTACACTCAAACTCTTCCACCAGGCTGTCAGATGGAGAAGCATGATTCATCACTCCAGAGAAAGTGCTTCTATTGCTCCAGAGTCCACCGAGTCTAGCTTACACCATTCCAACCAACACTTTGCATAGATCTTGGCAAGTCCTCCAGAGTCCAGCTTTACACCATTCGAACGAACACTTCACATAGACCTTGGCAAGTCCTCCAGAGTCCAGCTTTACACCATTCCAACTAACACTTGACATAGAACACAAATGTTTTGCTTTTAGTACTAAATGTACCAATTCATTAGTATATATACGTGGATACCATAGGCGCCGACTTCGTGGGTTCGAGACACTTTTTGAACCCCCAATGATTTTGCTGTAAGTTCCTCGAACCCCTAATATTTCCCCGCGTATTTCGTGGGGGAAATACACGTACGCATACATGCATAAATTTTGTTTTTCGTTATCAATTCTTCAAGTTTTTTATTATTCATTCCCCATTTACTACATATAGAAAGTGTGTATAGAAATTTACTCCTCAGACTATTTATTGTGCCTCAAAAAAGAATTAGTGTTTGTTAGAGCTCATCAAATTTGACACGACAGACAATACCTCAAGTACCATTGTTTAAGAGCATTTAAAACTGCCTCCTTTATAAAAGAAAATTCTTCAGTTTGTCTGGGTTCCCACAAAATACAAAAGTCTAGCTCTACATTCGGAGACGAGAACCTATTTGAGGTCATAGTGATAAACGTGGAAATATGTTGTATAGTCAGTTGACCCACCCTATCTTCAAACAGTAGGGGATCAAGGAGGTTAGAAAAGAGAGGAGATGGCATCAGCAACCACTGATGAAGCCAAATCTGATCATTTGGTTTCTTGCGCCCTCTGGGTGGGGAGGGTTCAGTGATGTGACTGCATCTTCCTGAAGACCTGTGCTAGAGCACAGGTTGATAGCGGCCATCTCTTACTCTCTGCAGCAGGCCCTAAAGGTCAACAAGGCTCCCACAGCAGCAAGGCCGTGATTGGTTAACACGCAATAGCCCATCTGCTCGACGAAGCATAATTTTGTTTGATTTTTTTAGAAAATACTGAACAGTATTTCGGTAACTTTTTGAAAATTTTTAGTTATTTGAATGTATATTTCGATCCCATTTTTTCCTGACTGTACATGCTGCACAAGTGCCTCTAAAACCTCTTCAAAGTCAATGATTTCCCCATAGACAAGTACAGAAGCAGCCCAAGTTGGACATACTGGGCATACACAGCTGATACGAAGTGGAGCCCATGGAAAACACAGGGCGTGCGGCTGATGCCATGTCCTCTCCCTTCTAACCTTCTATTTTAACTCAGAAATCATTTGAAGAAAAAATTGTTGTCATTTTTAAAATTGGTGGAAAAAACCTTAAAATAAACTGTACATGTTTTTTTTTTTACTTTTATAAGACAATTGCATTAGAAATTCACACAGTAGCTGTGTATTATATATAATAATGTCGCACATACAAAAGCAAAATAAATGAAATAAATAATTCTCTAGAGAAAAAAATTCCGTAATTAACTATAATCTGCTTCATTTTAGCATTTCAGGCATCTTATTGTGCCAGATAATCTGACAGAATGAAATTTAAATTAGACTTAAATACTTTAAATAGTGCATGGGTAATTTTGATGAAAAATTTCCGGAACTCTCAATAATTTTTCAAGTCGGCGCCTATGGTGGATACTAATAATGAAATATCACTAGGGTAAAACATACCATGGCATTCTGTTCAACACATTCAATGTTGTTCATAAAAAGTTAAATAAACTCCATGGTATAACTAAACTAATATTTAAGAAGGTTTTCCTGTACATACCTTAATTCAAATGATGTTCAAACATAGCACAACTGAATTGCTGTTAAGATGGCATCCATACAGTGTGTCACATCGAAAGTCACTGAGCTCTGCCATTCGGCCCACTCTACTGTGTATGTTTGTGCATGATGTTTGCCAGGACACATATGTTTTTTATATCTGTATAGGCCATGGCTGTGACATATATGGACAAGTCCACTACTCAAAAGGTGTATCCAGATAGTTTTGATCATATAGTGTATTGATATTATTTAAGTCATAGTACCACTTTTTCTGTTATTTGTTCCACTTCCTTCTAATTGAATCAAACTTCTGCATCAGAATTGTGTCTCTGGCACTCCCTATTGTGCTCCCACCCCCTTCCTCTTCTAATTTATACAGTTGCTCAAAACTCTCCTCATCTTTCTTCCTTTTCGTGACTCTGTCGCCCCGTCCTTTCTTTTTCTACCGCTGCCCTGTATCGTCTCCTCCGTGCACCCTCTTAGTCTCCCCATCCCATTTCCGGGGTTTCTCCTTCCTCCTCCCTGGCCGTTTGGTCTGCGTCTTCTTCCCCCCTTTCTTCTCCACTAGAACGTAACACCCACTGGCGGTTCCTTCATCACTGGCTCCCTGTCCCCCATCTTCTCTATCGCATGTTTCTTCTCTCTTCTCCTCTCTGTCCTTTCTGTGGCATTGATGGCGATGTCGCTCATATGTACTGCCACTGCCCTATCTTGCTGCCACTTCTTCATACTGTTTTCCGGTTAGCTGACATAATTTGCTCTAAGGACTTGCCGTTTCACGCATATCCGTGGCTGTTGCTCACAAAACATCAGCCCACCCGCTTTCCGGATGCCTACTGCTTTCTTTTCATACTTGCCAAGCAAATGATTCACTCATTTCATCAATCTCTAAGGAATTCTCCTGTACTTCCATCTTTTCTGTTGGCCGGTGGGCGGCTGCAGGCTAGCTTTTGGGGCCGGCTCGTGGCGCCTCCGGTTGGAATCTCACAGCTGCAACTTCCACGCAAACAATCGCGACCTTTCAGAACACCTGGGCCCAGCGCACCGGGTGGTTTTCTATCGCTGGCTCAGACATCCTACTGGTGACTTGATTGTGTCCTCTTTTGGATTGTCTTTGTTTTGGTGTTTGGCTGTTCTCTTCACCTTGCTAGCACTTTTCGTTGGTTCTTTTTCTTGCCCAGTTTTAATACTGGGCAAGTGATTTGTGTCTTAATTTCTGAGACCACAACCCTGTGTGTCCAGACTTTGGTTCTTGTTTTACGTTTGGGCCTTGTGTTTTGTTTGCACCGTGCTTTTTCCATTATTGTGTTCTGCAACGTGTTTCTTATGAATTGTCCTGTACATATCTTCTTTATTTTTGTCTCGTGTATTTCACATGTTAAGTCCTTGTTTTTTAGGACCACAAGCTCTTGTGCCCCGATTACTGTCGTTTTCATCAAAGGTGCTCTTTTTTTTTTTTTTTTTTTTTTTTTTTTGCACTGTGCTTCTCTGCCTTGGCATCGTGTCTTCTGCTTAATCGCGAAAACTGTATTGCATATATCCTTTATTTATTACTGTGTTGAGCATGTGCCTTCATGGCACATCTCAGTTTTTTTTTTTTTTTTTTTCGCTACTGTACTGTAATTTCTTTGCACCATGCTTTTTGTAAATTGCTCTGTACATACCCTTTACAATCATCTTGTTATACGCATTTTGCACGTTTTGTTCTTGATTATTTAGACCACAAGCTCGTGTGTCTTGATTACTTTTGTTTTCGTCAAATGTACTTCTGTATTGTTAGCACCGTGCTTTTCTGCCTTTGGTGTCGTGTCTTATGCTTTATCACGGAAACTGATTTGCATAATTATCAGTGTTGTGTTGTGCGTGTGTCTTCGTGGCACACCCCAGTTCTCCGCTATTGTACTATAATTTCTTTGCACCATACTTTTTGTGAACTGCTCTGTACATACCTTCCAATAAATTGTTATAAGCATGTTGCTCGTTATGTACCTGTTTTTTTTTCAAACCACAAGCTTGTGTGTCCCTACTACTATTGTTTTCGTCGAATGTGTTCCTCCTCTTTATTTGCACTGTGCTCTTCTGCCTTTCTATTTTGTCCGATAACTGTATTGCATAACAATATACATAATACATGCATTACCCATGTTCTGTTCATAAAATGTATGCCTCGGGTGTTGACACCCGATAATGTCTTTTATCATTCGATTTTTTTTGTTTTATGGGACGGTTTCCCACTTGCATCATGTATATACCATCTCATTGTCACTCATTGTTTTGACATTTTAATTTGCTGTTGAGCGACTCATTGTAACATACCTTGTTTTAATAAAGAATTTGAACTGCTCAAAACTCTTATCTCAAAACATAACCTTTCATGTAATTTGCCCTCTTTCTCTTATTAAACACCAATTTCAACATTTAAAATTCTATTGTGACGAATAGCATTCAATATCAGAAAAATACTGAACTCCAGTTAATAATTTAATAATAATAATAATAATAATGACAAACACTAACCTTGTTTATAACATCCTTTGCCCTGTTTTCAAATAAATGCTCAAGTTTTTGCGTGTCTAAATGAACAGGCTTTAGCTCATCCCATATAGTTTTCTTTTTCCCAATCCTACCAAGCAAAGAGCGATCCTCTTTCACCTCTTTCCAGAAGAGTTTCACAGTTTTCTTAGTCTTCTGCAAGGTTTTCGAAGTTTCTAGATGAGTATCCTGGGTATGATGCTGATTTCTTCTCACCCATGGTGGTGGTGGTGGTGCTTGTGTTGTTGAAGCCCTGGATGACATGAAGTGGGATGATGACTGAGAGTTTATTTGTGGAGGGGGTGGTGGAGGAACTGGGCCTCCACCAAGAGGTAAAGGTGGAGGTGGTGGCGGTGGGCCAGTGCCTGGTGGTAAAGGTGGAGGTGAAGGTCTACCATTACATTGATTGTGATCATGAGCACTAGAAGTAGAACTGTCAGAACCTAGACAATCATAATCATCTTCATCTCTAAGGTCTGTAAAGTCAAGATCATTAATAACCAATGGTCTTCTAATCGATTTTGTAAGCTGTTCCCACTGTAAGTCACTTTCAGGTTTCTTTGGCTCCGAGATGGGTGAAGTACATGTTGTAATTGTTGTCTGAGTTTTCAGTTCTGGCCGTGTGGTGCTAGCTGCCAAGCCCTCTTTTGCACGACTGATTATACCACTGCTGTCACCAAGACGAGGGAGGTCAGATGTTGGGGATTTTAGGTTAGTATCACAGTATTGTTTATTTATAAATTTCTCTTGCATGTCTTTCACACTGCTGTCACGTCTCAGATTAGATTTAGCAGTGTCATCGTCTTTAGATTTATTAAACACTATGTAGTTATTATTTACAATTTCAACTGGCGAGGTGCAGTTTTTTAACTGTTCCAGTGGCACAGATTTGTTTTCATCATCCTGACTTTTAGCGTACATCATACCAAGCATCCAAGCCTTCTTGTTAGTATCACCTCTAGCGAACTGGAGAGAACTTGGACGGTTATTTTCTGGCTGTGTTCCTTGTTTAGAGAAACTTTTATTATCTTCTGCCTGGTGACGTTCCTCCTTCATTTTGGAAAGCTCCTGGTTTTTTCTATTTTCATTTTCAACATGATTTTCAAATCGGGATCGATGCCTCTCCACAATAGAGTTAACTGAAATACAATTCAAAGGGCATCAAAAACATTTCAATGACATAAATATTATATTAACATAAAATGACAACTTTCAAATGTAATAAACTAACAAACATGATTGGTATTGCAAAGGATAAAATACAAATTGAATGAACATTTCTGGTGTCTCATTCTTTTTACCTTAGTAATTAATGACATGATGACACTTCTAATTATCTATCTTGCAGTAAAAGAGTTGAATTTATGGGTTTTACAGTGATCTCACTGGTCTCTCTGGTCGCCAGCAATATACAGAAATTGAACATACCAGATCTAACTTACAATCAGTCATTTCAGGAGTCCCTCAGGGGTCGGTACTTGCTCCATTAGTATTTAATATTTATATTAATGACTTCTGTACCTGTTTACACAATTCAGATATTATTTTATATGCAGATGATGCAACCATATTAATACACGGAAATGATGTTGAGACATTGGTGTGACAACTACAAGTCCGTTTTACATCTATCACTAATTGGTTAACTAAAAATGATCTGGCTATTAATATTAACAAAACAAAAGTAATGATTTTTTCAAGTACGTCAACCCCCACCTCCTTAATTCAGAATATTAATTTACTCGGATCATCTATAGAAATTGTTCAAAGTCATAACTATCTTGGTATCATTATTCAGCATGATTTAAAATCGAATTCACATGTTGACTACCTTTCTAATAAGATCTCAAGAAATATAGGGGTTATTAGTAGTGCAGTGGCCAATTTAACCCCAAAATTAATGATTTTATTATACTACACTTTAATTCAGTCTCATCTAATCTATTGTATACCTGTTTGGGGATTGACTACCTTATACAATATGAAAAAACTTCATTCGTTACAAAATAGATTCATAAGACTATTACAATTTAAACTACAAAATACTCAATTTTCAAATACAGTCTTTCAGGCTAGACTCAATCCAAATGATTTTAATATACTAACTATTCAACAATTGCAAATCCATAGTACAGGTAAACTAATGTTTTTGAGAATTAAATATGGCTACCAAGATTTAATTACAATAAGTACTCATAGTCATGATTACTCCACGAGACAAAAAACAACACTAATCCCCATGTTTCCACTAACAGAACGATTTAGATCATTTGTAAATTATACTGGTCCTGCATTATGGAATATATTTCCTACTGATATTGTATCACTTAATAATATTAATATATTTAAAGGAAAACTCAGGCATTTCTTACTGACCAAAATCTCATAATGTATTATTATATTTATTAATTGATAGTACCACCCTAGCTGTGTTTGATATTGTGTGGACTTGACTTTTTTTTTTTTTTTTTTTTTTTTTGAAGAGGGCATGTCAGGCCTATCAGGCCTTTTCCCTCCTCATTTCCTGTTGTTACAAAAATATATTATTTGTGTTATATATTTATGATCATGTAATACCATGTCTGTAACAACTAAAATGCAATAAATGAAATGAAATGAAATGAAAATACTTTGTTTATATTTGATGGTCAATGTTTTGAACGAGAACCTAGTTCATAATTTTCTCAGTTCCAACATATCGACACGTAGCATAGAACTATCCATAGAAAAATCATGAACTCTTCTGACGGGTGCCAACTATCTTGAGTGACTGCAAATGCCATCTTGGGAAATGAAGAGGTCTAAATTCAGAGGCAATGTTTGTAGGAATAAGAGGTACACAAAAAAAAGGGTAGCTTTCCCTTTGAAATAAACTATCTGTTTGGTGACTTCTAAGAGAAAAAAGGTACCATAGAAAGAGTGTTCCCATCACAGCCCCTGTAAAATTTCATTAGCATGCTTTGAGCTTGCTTGAATCAGCTGATTAAATCTCAAATCTTGTTGATCATCTAGCAGCCATTATGCCTATACTACCTCAGGACATAAGGCGTCCTCTTTTTGGAAAATTAATAGCTACTCAGAATGACTCAAATCATAAAATGGCGTCCTTGCTGTTGTCCTGCCCTTAATTCAATCCCAGAGAGAACAAAAACCCCTTGGCATGATTCCCTGCAGACAGACTGATTGAGATGCCACCTCTTCTGCAGTGTAGTTATCTCTGAAATTCTTCCATTTGGCTGTTACCTTGATTAGCACACATGAAATAATCTGAACAAACTATGAATGGTGACTGGTCGATCAAAAACTAATCTGAGGAAATGGAGCTGAAGATACCAATCTGAACATTGTGCATGTGGTCAGTTATAATAAATGGAGGAACTCTCTGTCTGCTCCAGCCTTAGCACTCCATGCACCTTGTACGACCTGGATACTTGTAGCAGTGTTGCTATTACTGTAGGTAGACACTGGACTCAGATCTGACTTTCCTTTCGAAGTTTTAATGTACACATCTTACACACTTTTTGTATTTAGTTTTCTTGCAGTTGGCTATGTATTGTGGCTTGCACATGAAATAAATAAAAAATAAGAGGGAAGACTAAATTTCTAATGCAGACTGATTGGCAGAATTCCAGTGGATGATTTTTTTTACAGCAAATTACATGAGCATCAAGCTTAAAATGCATATAATTAAAGGCAATCTAGAAAGGTGGGAAACTTAGTAGAATAGAACACAATGTCACTGTTTCCAACTATAGTATCAATTAATTTGTGTGTTTTAGAGTCTCTATTATAAGGTGATCTTTGATGACGCTTATGTTGTCATTTTTGAAACCAAGAACAGCTATTTTACAAAGCCATTTGCAGTTCCCATAGTTTATAAATATTGCAATGAGAACCTCTAAAACATGACGTGCACCTGATCCTTATCGTCTTCCTTACCTTCAAGGCTGTCTCTAGTGTAAACCTTAGTATTCTCAACCAGAGTCACATAGGCTAGATGTGAAAGGACAACTCGCCAGGCTAGATGTAAAAGGACAACTCACCATGCTAGATGTGAAAGGACAACTTACATGCCAACAATACATACAAGGAATAAAACATTTATTAAAAGTTTTTGTAACACAGTATTTGAATCGCTCCATGCAGAAAGGGCTTCAGTCCAATTTTTCCAAAATAAAGATAGCATTGATTTCCATATGTTTGATGAACAACTGATCAATCTATGCAGAAAAAGCTTCAGTCCAATAATCAGGAAGGGTGGAACAGAGGGAGCAGTTTTCTTGTTCCAAGCAGAAAGGGCTTCAGTCATGGACTGTAGCCCTTTCTGCCTGAAATCGAATGTGGCATCTACTAGATGGCAGTACTGTAGAACAGGTATTTTAAACGGTTTCACAGTATTTTTCACACCTTTTAATGAGCTTATGTTGTTGTTTGATGTAAAAAACTTACAGACTAGCTGTAAGTTTTTTCACCAGCTTTTAAGTGGGTAATTTCCTATTTTTCCAAAGAAATTTCTTTTAAAATGGATGCGAATTTGAATTTGAACTCTTCAAATAATACTAGCACTGAGAATAGGGGAAAGAAAACGAAAAGTAACCATTCCGAATATGAGTAGAAGTGAAACAATGCAAAGTCTGCCCGACTGAAAGATCAAGAATATAAAAACTATAAAGGAAGAATAATTTTAGCTCTAACTACAGTAGAACCATGCAGGTAATAATCTATTTTACTGAAATTGAGCCCTTTTTTCCTGTTAGGGGTCATTCATATGTGACAGGGATTTTGGGTTGATCAAGAGGAACCTTAGATGTCATGATAGAATTTATGGAATTGAAGAAGTCGCTGAATACATTAAGACTAGCTTCAGATAGGTAAAATTTGAAGTGAAAGTGGTTGGTGCTAATGAAGCGATGAACTTGAAGAGCTGGTGGCCAAGGTATTACAAAAACACCTGCATGTCTGAAGAAATATCTCTGGCAGCAAGTAAAGAATAAAAAGTTTGTTTTGGAATAAGTTCTCTGATGCATTTTAAATACATAAGAAAGTAGAAGGGTGTGTGATTGCCAGTCAATTTATTAACAGCATTGTGTATCATACTTTTAGGCTAAGTCATTCTCACAAACATACTCCAGAGTTTCCTCAAGCAGAAGCGTACCCTGATGGAAGAAGTTCTGATTAAATCAGCAATGATAAAAGACATTTTCACACTGCTTCCTTACACTCCTGAAGAATATCGACAATTTTACAAGGAAATAGTTAATAATCGGCCTAGAAGCAATGAAGATATCAATGATGCCTAAGATGTTTGAACAACTGAAAGCTTTATGTATAAAGTTGCTCTTTTCTTATTTACAATTAAATATTTTAAAAGAAATGTTTTAATCTTTGAAATACGTCATCCTCACACACAGATAAACAATGAAATATTCAAGTTTATTTATAAGAAAACATAAAATTTTGAGAATTAAGTACTGTATTTTCTACATTCATGCATAAACGGCTTTCAGTCCATAGACTTAATTTTTTTATATAACCTGTACTCTGTACATGCAAATTAAAGGTATTTCAGAAAACTTTCTTATACACTAGTCTAAAAGTGTAATTTTTTTAAAACTTTCTTATACACTAGTCTAAAAGTGTAATTTTTTTTTAAACTTTTGCACTTACAGGAAAGAAACTAAATAGTTTTTCTCAGTTTTCACAAAAATTAGTTTTAAGGACTGAAGCCTTTTCTGCATGGAGCGATTCATTTATCTTATTACATGTAAAATTCCTCCTTTATATTTTATTACTAATATTCTTTTTTAGACTCAGGGTTAAATCACTATCAGGAGCAACTCAAAAGGCTATAAGCAGTTATCCATTGCTAAGTTTGGGCCACTAGTTCCACGGAGCAGATAGAATCAGCGTCACCTGACAAGTTTATCAATCAACCCACTGCTGGATGAAGATCTCCCCAAGTTTCTTTTACAACTGTCTATCTTGAGCTAATCTCCTTCGTGTTATTCCTGCACACTTTCAAATTTGATCTGCCTATCCTCCACATGGTTTTCTTCTGGGTCTTTTTCAGTTTCTTCATATATAACCAATATTTCCATTGTACAATGGTGATCAGTTCTTTTATTATAGCAATATGACCAGCCCATTGCCATTTCAGGAATTTTACCTTGGCTACAATGTCATCAACTCCTGTCACTTTTCTGATCCACAAGTTCCTCTTCCTACACTTCCTGGTTATATGCCAAGCATGCACCTCTCTGTGTGTCTATCAGTTGTCAGCAACCTTTGTATGTCTTTTTTAGTTAAGGTCCATGTTTCTAGTCCATAAGTAAGAACTTCAAGATGCATTGATTAAACATTTTTCATTTAAGTCATAATTGTAAATTGCTATTGAAAATTGTAGTTTCTGCCATATGCTCTCCAACCAAGTTCTATACACATATTAATTTCTTCTTTGATGTGGCCCTTGCTTGACCTTGTTGCCTGAGGTAAATGTTAGAATTGGTAACCACTGCATTTGCCAAATCCACCATTAGACCTTCAGTTCTTGTAAAAGTATTGTACATCAATTTTATTTTCTGATAGTTCATTTTTAATCTCACTTCTTTACTCTTGTTAGCAAGTTTTTAGGTTATACTCTGCATCTCTGAGCGAGATACTTGCAAAAATGACAATGTCGTCAACACAGCAGATGTGTAAAGTACAAGCATTGTGTGTGGAGAAGAGGGGAGTCTGCAGAAAAAGAGATGCCGATTAACGTTGCCTGCTTTCTGATGTTGGTGAACTGAGGAAAAAAAAACTCTAGAGGTTATATGTGAGTGGGCTCAGTCAAGAGGACAGATAAAGTGTTCTGTCAGCATGACATCTCCTGCATAATCAACATTTCCTATATTTGAGCTTTTCTTATTCTAATTTGCTATATATATACAGTAGTGGCCAAAATTGTGGAAACCTTTTGGAAAAAGTGTATTTTTGAGGTTTAATGGCTCATAACACCATTTTTTTTGGAGTAATGCCATAAAATTATATATCAATGGAAAGATAATTTCATAAAGAATGTAATGCAACACAGTTTGTTCAATTATATGTATTCTATGAAACTTTATAGCCAAATAACCAGAAAAAGGAAGCACAACTTGTTTAGGTTGATATGAAGTAGCTTTCCTTCATTTGAATGTAGTCAATGAGCATGAGTGTTTAGAGAGCCAATCAGGTGCCATCTTGTTTTGGCAATGAGCCAATCAGGTCACAGTAGGATTCAGCTATTGATGTCATGTATTGGAGCTGAGAGGAGGACATTTGTCAGTGTGTTACGTGATTGCTATTAAGTTGGTTGGGTTTTTTTGTGTTTGTGTGTTCTTTCATTTAGTGAACTTGTAAAACATAATAAAACTAAAGAAATGGCACAAAGAGTTGACTGGTTACCCAGAAAGCGATGTAAAATAGTACTGTTATGAACAAGGCTTCAGTTGTGAAGAGACTAGAAGAGAAACTGGTGGAAACTTAACCAAAGGTGGTATTTCTAAATTTTTGAAGAGGTATAAGGAGACTCAGTCACTACAAAACCAGACTGGTAAAGGTGCACAACAGCAAGTGATGATAGAAGAATTAAAAAACTGTGCCTAGGTGACAGAAGAAAATCATCTGGGTGTATACAAGATGAAATGACGCAATGCAATGTGAAGTTAAGTGCAAGGACTGTTTGGCGCAGACTGCAGGAATTTGGTCTAAAAGCTAGAATTCCACGAAAAAAGCCATTTTATCTCTCAAACAAAGGTTGAAAAGATTAAACTTGGCTAAAACCCATGTTAACTGGACAGCGGAACAATGGGGCAGTATTATTGTGAATGATGAGACCAAAGTCTCCATGTTTGGTAGTGATGGCATAAAATACGAAAGGAGAAGAATCGGAGAAGATTTGCATCCTGATTGCATTACATGTACCGTGAAACACCCAGTCAGTGTTATGATCTGGGGTTGTATGACATCAAAAGATGTGGGAAAATTTTGCATGATTAATGGGAATATAAATGGCCAAAAATACATTAATTAAATACTTGAGCCCAAACTGAAGCCTTCCGCACCTGATCTTTTCCCAGATAATGAAGCATTTATATTTCAACAGGATTCAGCTCCACGTCATGTTGCTGCTGCTGTGTGCAAAAGGAGTATCAAGATGAAATATTCCACTACTGGAATGGCCTGAGAATAGTCCAGACCATAACCCTATCAAAAATCTATGGAGCCGACTAAAGAAACTTGTTTGTCAGAAGCAACCCAGCAATAAAACCCAATCAATAGAATCAATAATCCAATCTTGGTTTCACATTATAACAGCTGCAGAACTAAAAAACTTGGTTCACTCCATGGGTAGGCATTGTAAGGCCGTAATTAATGCTAAAGGTTACCCACCTAAGTATTAACTGACATGGTGAGAATTTTTGTAAATCTAATTTTTTTCTGTGTTTCACTTTTGTTCTTTATAACGGCTGTTCTAATACAAAATCCTTCATAAAAGTTATTGCATTACATTCTTGATGAAATTATCTTTCCATTGATATATAATTTTATGGTATTACTAAAAAAAAAGTGGTGTAATGAGCCATCAAACCTCAAAAATACACTATTTCCAAAAGGTTTCCACAATTTCGACCTGAAAAATTTCATGCTGGTTCACCAGTCAGACAAATATCTCACTCATCAGTTGAAAATCAACAGCCCGGCAGGTCTGCCGATTTTGTTTTGCTTTAAAGTTTGATTTGTTAAAAATTTATATACATCTCTCAAATAATATTTTATCGCTAACCTAATTTAAATTATTTCATTTCGTTTTATTTTAGTTGTTATATAAAATACATGTCGTAATTATGTTACCATGACATTTGATGATTATTAAAACAGCTGGAAGTCCTCTTCTCCCAAACAGGAAAATTACAATACACTCTACACAAAACAAACCAGTATATGATGATAGTAAGATATAAAAAAAAAGAGTTGACATGTTCTGATTTCTGTAGGGGCAACTAAGCACTGTATAATAACCAAACTCAGTTTTTTCCCCTACAGTAGATGATGGAAGAATTATTCAATGTTTTAGAACTTTCCTAACAGCTTCGCAGAAATATGGATTCCTGAGTTTGCCCTTTGACCTACAACAGCAATTGGCTAAGTGGCAGCTTGTGAGGTGCATGTGACTTACACTGGCTATATTTTCACACAGCATTTGGGGAAATCATTCTACCGGGCTTGCGGCTTCTTACCTCATGTTCCTTGTTAAGCGCACTGTGCCCGAATGTTTTGACTCACGACATTCCCTGTTCAATTTTTGTCACAGAGAAACTGGTTTCTCATGCTGGCTCACAATCACGCATCACTGTTGTAAATAAAAATAAGCTTTATTAAGAAATTGATAGTTTTACGTATCCAACAATACGTGTAATAACGTATAAATAATTGCCGATTGAATTTAAACTGCTCTACTGAATTTTTTACTCGTCAACTAAAACTTTTCACTTGTCATAAATGAGCAGACAGCAACATTTTTCAAGCCCTGTATGTATATATATAGGGCTATAAAAATACAGAGAGAGAGAGAGAGAGAGAGAGAGAGAGAGATGCACATATAAAATGGAAGTGCACATTCTCTATTTTTAAGGTCCTATAAAAACATACATGGCTTACTTTCCTTGACTAGAGGGGAATTCTCACTGTTGTCTGAGTATGCACTACTCGTGGAAGAAACACTATCCATCCGTTGATAAATAGCTCCCCGTCCATTTTCTTCTTGTTCTTTGATTAGAGATTTATTTCGAGCATCCCTTTCACGACGTCTTCGCAACGCTGGTGTGATACCATTCACATCAGCTGAAATAAAAAGAAGTAAATATTAGTTTTAACGCTTGCTATACCTCAATCAAATTTTAAGAGAAGCTCTGTAACTTCAAAATTTTACACTTGTATTTTCAGGGTATACAAAGATAGAAGAAAAATAAAACCAACAAAAAAAGAAATATGACACCAAACCAACATGCATAATAATCTCAACTTCTGAATCTGTTAAAAAGAATTTTTTTAATGGATTTTTAGAAAAGGAGAAAATCAGCAAAAAAGAAAATACATTTACACCCTTTGGCATGAAAACTGCATGTCATTTAAAATCACACTTTTGTGGTGCTCTTCGTTGTGAATGGAACCAGTAATTAAATTATTTTTTCTCAGTAGGACATCTAGAATTGGTAAAACAGTTGTAAGTAGAAACAGATACTTTTACCCACTACAGGCAAAAATGTGAGTGATAAAAATCCCAAATTGTATGCAAAATGTTAATAACAGTGGAAGATATGCAAAGAAAAGGATATCTTCCACTATGAGGAAGATTTCCTTTTCGGGTTTTAACTGTTCAGTTATAATTTTTCAAATTGAGCATTTTCTGATCGTAATGCTGTGGTGTTAAACATGATTTTACATCTAAAATGTGGTGTTTAACTAGGTGCGACTTATAATAATTTTCAGTAACATTATAAATCTCAATCATTGTTCACAATATTAAAACAGATTGCTTTATGAATCATTAATGGCAGACACTGAGCTATAAAAAATTTGGAGTGCTGCCTCTTCATTGATTATTAGCACAGGTGCCACCTACAGGCAGGTTTGGTTGCTTAAGCATGCCCCCCCCAGCAAGAATCACAGAATGCCCTGATTTCTGCAGGGGCAATCAAAATTATCTTTTGGTTACAGTTTGTACTTTTTACATTATAATTAGAACTTATGGAATAAAATGTTTCCATCAGTTTACATCAGACATAGATCGCTAAAAATCAAAATTGATATTCAACATACTTTGGAAACAGCGTATGTTGAATATATTATTTCAGTATAAAGTAATTCTGCAGTATATCAGTTATAATTTTATGCGGAATTCAATATAACAAAATTAGTTCAGATGCATTGAGAAATGAAATACTTTTTAAGGGGGAAAAAAAAAGGAAAACAAGAAGTTGTCCAGTGGCCGAGTGGTATGTGGTATGAGGAGCTCGCTACCTCTCTCTCTTTCCTGGAACCAGTGGCTTCAAATCTCTAATTGGGGATGGGTGATTGCTTAAACATATATTCCAGCGAGTTGCTCATGATGGTCATTAACCCCCCCCCCCCCCCCCCCGCCCCAAGAACATCTTTTGCCCATCATATATTCCAATTTACTCACAAGCATGAGGATTAAATGAAAAATGGGTAGTATTTCGAAAAAATTTCGAAAGTTTACTACTGGATAACAATTAATATTAAAACATTTTTGTTTATTTTTTTGTTTACAAACTTGTATTTTAAAGAAAATTAGTGTAGTAAACGCATTTTTTTTTCTTTTCGAGCATGCCCTGAGATTTACAAAACTCTACATCTACGATTATTAGCATGGGAGCCTAGTGTTCACATAAATGATGGCTCGAAACCTGCATGATTATACATGAACAGGCAATTTGGAAAGTGGAAAGGATTCAATCTGGCATTTCATTTTGCGCTCAGTTGGTTGCAATTTACGTTTGAAAATCTTTATCAAATGTAAATTGTTATTTAGGAATAAAGAATTATGCTTTGGCGTCTTTTTTTCTTTCAGTAAGATACTCTTTCCTTGTCTTGTGCCATGGAGGATAAAATGTGGATTTCTTTTCAGCCTTGTGCAGAGTACAGTCAGTAAGCCCACAATAAGGAAAACCACAAAATTGTAGGTGCTTCCCCTATCACATATGAAAACCTCCTTGCACACGAAATTACTGTAGAGTGGCGTATGTCTCCCTCTTTCTAACACATAAATCACTACATGTACCAATCACAGGCTAAACAGTATTCATCTCTCATGGTCAGAGTTAATAACAAACATCCAGCTGTGAAACATTAAGTCTTTTACACAACTTCCTCTCCCATAAATGGAAGATCTTTTATCTATTAGGAGGAAGAATTACACAAGTACAGCAACAAAGCAGTGGTGGCAACTGCCATTTAGCGCAAGACTTGATGCACCTCTACAGCACCTTCACCTCCAATGTTATTATGTGTGAGTTGCGCAGGTGATTTGAAGTGTATTAAAATCAAATAAACAGTTTTTCTAACACATCCTTTCATTGCATTATTTAAAATATACATAATATCTAAGGTATTTTACCTGATATTTTCAAAGTATTTCGCACGTTGTTTGCTCTGTGAGGCACGTGCTCCCGGCCCGAGAGGTCCCTTATGTTACAAACCTTTGGTTAGTAATAAAAAAAAATTGTAGAAATAAAACAGTTAGGTTTGCAATTTTTTTTTTTTATGACTAACCAAAGGTTTGTAACATAAGGGACCTCTCGGGCCGGGAGCATGTGCCTCACAGAGCAAACAACGTGTGAAATACTTTGACAATATCAGGTAAAATACCTTAGATATTATGTATATTTTAATCAAAAGCACGTTTATAACATAAGACAGCCCATAAGGTTGCCTCATGAATTGTATTTTTCGTAATTGCATTATATATCTTCGACGAAAGTCATAAAATGTATTCTGCTAGCATGTCTGCTGCGGGAGGGAGGGAGGGGGGGTCAGAAGGGTCATGAAATAAAAATAATTACTTAATGATATGTTTATCTGCGGCTTTGTACTGAATATCACATGGTGTATAATCAAGAATATATTTTTTTTTATTTCCAATAACAAACCAACAAGATGAATAGAACTGCTACTATATAGTTGATGCTGAGTTATTCTCAGAAAACACAGCAGAAACAGAGGTATATGGAAAAATATGAAATATAGCTTTACAACAACTAACTTGGAAACTCTGCTTTACTCTAAGAAGGAAATTGGTGCAAAATATTCATTATTGTCAATGGTTATAGTGAGGCTGCCCTCTTCTACCAGTGATGGAATTCAAATCCACATCTTCCTTCTCTAGAGTCAAACATTCTGCCAATTGAACTATGCCAGCAAAAGCTTATTGCTGCAACTTGCCATTTTGACATGTGCATCATCTATGAGGTAGGTACATCACATGGTGTATAATCAAGAATATATTTTTTGATCAAATTTTTAGAAGAGATACTTTTGAGAACAGAAATTTAGAGAAGCTCCCTAGCAGCAGAACCATGAACTGTGAAAATGCTGAAAATGCATGTAAAACATTCTCCATAGTGTGCCCTATGTGATGGAAAAAGGTTTTTTCAAATACATCTTCTAGAAGCAAAGATGTCAAGAAAAAGCATTTATGCATATACATCCCTAGTAAGAAAAACTGCATCATTTAGAGTGAATAATATTTGCACTCTATACGATAGTAAATCTCATAGAGTATGAAAAGAATTTCTTCAATATGATTTTTAGAAGAGAAGGTACAATTGCTAACACAAATATGCACTTAAGCCACCTGCGACAGAACTGTGCAACATCAAAAATTTAAAGGTATCGAATGTAAAACAAATTCTTTAAATTAGACTTTAAGAAGGAGTAACAGCTAGAAAAACAGAATATCATTCTGTGCCTCTTAGCAGTAGTATGCAGTGCATTACTTCGAGCAATAAATATGCCTAAAATATTTCACACAAAGAGTGGCATCGTTCCTAAAAACAAAACTTTTCTTTGTGTTTGTAGACAAGTACAGATGGCAGAAAATATGTTCTAAACAGAAATATGCAATCTAAAGGCAAGACTGTTCATCATGAAAAATCAGAAATTTTATAGAAAGTATTCTTTATCATAAATGCTATTAAAAGCAAGAATTTTTCAAGTCTGACTTTTAAATGCCATGATACTGAGAGAATTATAATACATATTTACATCCCCCTAACAGGAAAATTGTGTATTATTTTGAGCAGGAAATATATATATATATAAACTTCTTAAACATGTACTGCGAAATTGCTTTACTCATCCGGGAGCTGCGCACTGCAGCAAGAACCACTGGTAGAGTATATAAGTCAAATTCTCTATTGTTGTATGGGAATTATGAGAGTTTTAGTTTAAGTGTGTTAATTTAGTGGGATTCAGGGATTTCTACGGGAAGTTCTTGGTTCAAGGTGTAGAGAATTTGACTTATATATATATATATAAACTGTATCCTGTAATGAGTGGTATTTGGCCAGGAAAGAACTTTTTAATTAGGATTTTAAAAGCACAGATTCACCTCCAAATATACTGCAAACAGAAATATGCACCTATGCTACTGGTGAAAAAATTGCGAGTTATCAAAAATTTGAAATTATAGACAGTGTTCTTTACCATAGACGCTATATAATGAAGAATAATTTTTCAAACAGAACCTTTAGAAGCATGGATATCAGGAAAAGTGCAATACATTTATGCCCTCTAGCAAAAAACAATGCATTATTTAAAGAAAAACAGTATGCAAACTGGTCTTCATGGTATAAGACATTGAATGAAAAAATGATTTTTTCACTTGGATTTCTAGAAACAATGATATGGAATAAAATATATTTTGAATTCAGTAGCATCTGCATTTATGCCCACTACAGGTTAAGTTATGCATCATAAGAAGATCAAGCAGAATGGATTATCATTCTCGCAATTAAGGCTTCCAAATGCAAAAGGAATTTTTGTAATCAGACCAGTAGATGCAAACATACACATAGTGTTGGAGGAGCATGGAGGAGCCTATGCCCTCTCCCAACTTTAGAAAATTTAAATGCAAAGGCAAGCCTATGGTGGGGCAACAAATATGAGTGGGAGGTTTAAAGAAGTCACTATAAATTTCAAAGAGGAAGAACTAAGAGCTTTACATGCACACACTGTTATGCTCACCTTTCAAATTTGGCTGTAATTAATTTTTGAGCAGAAGTACAGAGGGTGAGTTGAAAGTTTTGCAATATGTGCATAAACGCATGTGCTGTGGCGGGTATGTCATGTGTTTAAACTAGTTCAAGTTTCGCACTGCAGTCAGTCGAAAGGGATATAAAGTCGTAGTCGTTGCTTTGAACAGCATTGTATGTTGTCTTTCTGTCTGTGGTTGGGATGCCTAAAAGATGAACAGCCACAACCGGCCAATTAGGGAACTTTTGCTTTACGAGTTTGAACTCGGCCATAATGCTGCTCAAGCAACACAAAACATTTGTCTGTGAAAGGGGAAGGTTCTGTGGACCACGGCTCCGCAACCAGATGGTTCAAGAAATTTCGCTCAGGTGACAGAAACCTCTATGATCAGCCAAGGTCAGGTAGGTGGCGTACCGTAGATCCGGCGCCCATGCGCTAGGCCATAGAGGTAAATCCGACAACCAGCACTTGGAGATTTGGGACCTCGGCAAGGCATGTGGTCGCCTAAGTGCAGACCTTGCCGAGGTCCTGAAGGTCACAGACCACCATGGTCTGTCACCCTCAGGACCTCAGCAAGGTCTACAGGAGCTGCTGCACTCTCCCTCACAAACTGATGCCAGCTGAAGCAATCCGCAAAGTGGAAGTGTGCACGAAACTCCTAGAAAACACGTGCGATGTACGTTTCATCAAGATAATTGTTACGCGTGATGAAAAGTGGGTCTATTTTTATAAACCAAACACACAACGGCAGTGGTTGAGCCCAGGCCAGCTTCCAGAACCTGTTGCCAAATGTGGGATCTTTGAGCAGAAGGTGATGCTCTGCGTCTGGTGGAATTTCGAGGGGATGATCCATTACGAATTTGTTCCAGATGGTTGGACCATCAACACCAGCCTCTACTCTGAACAGCTGGAGCGGATGTATGCCGTTTTGGAGGAGAAATGCCCGGCACTGGTGAATAGAAAGCGCGCTCTCCTACAGCAGGACAACACTCAGTCTCACACTGCGCAAACGACCCGGGCAAAACTCCAGGAACTTGAGGGCATCGAAATGATGCCACACCCAGCATATAGTCCGGATCTTGCCCCATTAGATTATTACCTGTTCCCGTCTATGGCCTAATTCCTTTGCGGACAGCACTTCGACAACCAGGAGAAGGTGGCAGCTCGGGTGAAGGAGTTCTTCACCTCAAAGAACAAGAACTGCATGGTACCGCTGCGGAATCAAAGAACTGGCAGACAGATGGTTAAAGATGGTAGAACACGATGGTCTATAGTTTGAATGCTAGACAGCTTTCATCATAAAGATATGTATGAAGAAATAAAGTGATCCAAATATTACAAAACTTTCGACTGACCCTCTGTAAAACCATGGCAAAATGCGATCAACGTAGGGAGTTCATTATATAACATCATGTCATGTATAAGCATAAAGATTTGTGATATTTAAAAGAATTTGTAAGAAAAGAGAGGACTTTATTTTCAGAAAGTTTGTCAAAAATATGCAGGGCAATTTGTCATAATTCATTATGAGCAGTGATTGAAAAGTAATGCATAAAAAAAAGTTTGCTATGAACTCAAAAGACCCAAATTTTGAGACATTTACCAAAAAACCGTTTCCAAGAGTGCCCCCCTTCATGTTTTGCTCATGCTATGCCTGTGGAAACAAATTATGGTATCCACAGATGGGTGGACAGAGAGTCATAATGATACTCTACAAGTCCTTTTTTTCCCAAAGGGACATGCTAACACATAGGTGCCGCCTTGAAAAATTATTGGAGGATCCGGAAATTTTTAATCGAATTACCCATGCATTTTTCAAAGTATGTAAGCCTAATTTAAATTTCATTCAGTCAGATTATCTGGCACAATAAGATGCCTGAAGTGCTAAAAGAAGCAAATTATATGTAGTTAATTACAGAAAAATATTTTTTTCTAGATAATTATTTATTTCATTTATTTTGCTTTTGTAATCGCGCCATTATTATATACAATACACAGATACTCTAAATTGCCAACTCAATTGTCTTTATAAAAGCAACAAAAACAAGCAAAATTTATTTTAAAGTTTTTTTTTACCAATTTTAAAAATGCCAACAATTTTTTTTTTTCAAATGATTTCTGAGTTAAAATGGGAGGTTAGAACGGAGAGGACATGGCATCAGCCACACGCTCTGCATTTTCCGTGGGCTCCACTTCGTATCAGCTGTGTATGCCCAGTATGTTCAATTTGGGCTGCTTCTGTACTTGTCTATGGGGAAATCATTGACTTTGAAGAGGTTTTAGAGGCACTTGTGCAGCATGTACAGTCAGGAAAAAATGAGACTGAAATATAGATGCACATAACTAAAAATTTGGAAAAAATTACAGAAATGCTGTTTAGTATTTCCTAAAAAAAAATTAAACAAAATTATGCTTCATAGAGCGGAAGTGCATATTGCGCATTAACCAAGCTGTGGGAGCCTTGTTGACCTTCAGGGACTGCTGCAAAGAGTAAGAGATGGCCCGCTATCAACCTGTGCTCCAGCACAGGTCTTCAGTAAGTGACGTCATGTCACTGAACCCTCCCCACCAGGAGGGCGCAAGAAACCAAATAATCAGATTTGGCTTTACCAGCGGCTGCTGATGCCATCTACTCTGTCTTCTAACCTCCTTGGTCCCAAACTGTCCGAAGATAGGGTGGGTCAACTGACTGTACAACATATTTCCACCTTTATCACTATTACCTCGAATAGGTTCTCGTCTTCGAATGTAAAGATATATTTTTGTATTTTGTGGGAACCCAGACAAACTGAAGAATTTTCTTTTATAAAGGAGGCAGTTTCAAATGCTCTTAAGCAACAGTACTTGAGGTACTGTCTGCCACGTCAAATTTGATGAGCGCGAACAAACACTAATTTTTTTTTTAGGCACAATAAACAGTCTGAGGGGTAAATTTTTATACACACTTTCTTTATATAGTAAACGGGGAATGAATAATAAAACACTTAAAGAATTGATAACGAAAAACAAATTTTATACATATACGCGTAAGTGTATTTTTTCCACGAAATATCCGAAAAAATATTAGGGGTTCGATGAACCCACAACAAAATCCTTGGGGATTCAAAAAGTGTTTCGGACCCACAACAAAATCCTTGGGGATTCAAAAAGTGTCTTGAACCCACAACAAAATCCTTGGGGATTCAAAAAGTGTCTCGGACCCACAACAAAATCCTTGGGGATTCAAAAAGTGTCTTGAACCCACAACAAAATCCTTGGGGATTCAAAAAGTGTCTCGAACCCACGAAGTCGGCGCTTATGTACTAACAAAAGGCACAGAAATCATATAATGTTCAGTAAGACACATCTGCAATTTGTGCTGTAATACAATAGATGCTACTTCAGCTTTGATACACTAAATACAGCTTAGGCTGTAGTCAAAACAAATGAACATTTGATTAGGAGGTTGGTATGTACATTGGTCACATGAAGTAAATATTACCCTGCTATTATGAAAAAGGAATCAGATTTCAAATGATCTTTTTCATATGTGTCACACTAAGATTTTTATGCAGTGTTTGGTGTGCTTTGTGGCCATTTATAGTAAATATGGCATACAACTGGGAACAAGAAAATTAATTTCAAATATTTACCATTTCTATGTACCACCAACACTTGGCCATAATATATTCCCCACAGTATTTTTTTACAAAACATTACTGAAGTTTCAGAACTTCTTTAATATGATATTTATATCTTTCAGTGAATGAACTGACATCAGAATTCTCAATATGACAACAACTAAGAGAAATAAAAGATAAAACTTACAACTTTCATAATCAATATTGCCATTCATTTGCAGTGAATTTTGCTGGTTACTGTTCTTTTGATTTAATTCTTCAACATGATTCTGATTCCTGAAAAATGTAAGGTAACATGTAGCAAAAAAATAAGTAGTAGATAAACTGGTAAAAGAATGTCAATATGATATTGCTCAGTCATATTGAGTGCAGTAAGAAATTCATCTTGCTCAAACACACACATACACACACACACACATGTGCTATTATTATTCATGTAATAAAGATGTAAGAACATGTCACAGCACCACTGAAAGACAGTGATACCTTAATGTGATCTTAACATAAAAGTAGCAGACAGTAAAGTCAAAAAAAAAAAAAAATCAATTACACAACAATGGACACAGCAGGAAAAAGCACCTATCATGTACTTCAGAGGCAGTTATTTCACAAACATCAGGGAGAAACTGAACTGCAATAATTCTTTTTATTTTGTTACGATACCAAGCTTTTGAAAAAAGTTAGTTTGTACAACAACAGTGTGCAAAATAAGCAATTCCTTTTTTTTTTTTTTTACACTCTGTTTTTTTATCACTTCAATACATTACTGAGTCTTTGTAAAATTAGATTAACACAACAGCAGCGCTGAGAACTGATTTTCAACTTTTTGTCAATTTCAGCATTTTTGTCACATAAGTAATGCTTCAGCAAATGCAGATCAGTATAGAATTGTTTTCTTTACTTTCTGAACAATACGATGTCACCTTGTCTTTTTTTATTTTTTATTATTATCATTATTTTCTTCTTAAGTTTTTTTTTTTTTTTTTTTTGGGGGGGGTTGTTAATCTTAATTTTTTGTCGTTTTAGGGTGAGTAAATCGAAAATGAGGGGAGGGGATGCATTTTTATTTTTGTTGCCCAAGGTTCTGTGCTAGCAAATTGGGTAATGCAGGAACCCACACTTTTCTGATTTTGTGTAGAAATTTGAGAGCTGTAATCTGTGTCTATCCCTGATGAAACCATGGATGACAGTTGCCATATATTCTGCAATCCTTCCTCTTTTTTCTCCTGGTAGATATACCAGTTTTTATTTGAAAATTCAAATCAGAGTTTTCTTATTATAGTTTGTTTTGGATTTGTAATTTATATATATATATATATATTATTAGGGTGGTCCTCAAAATTGAAGTTAGTTAGGAAGTTGCTCTCACCCTCTTATTTTGTGTTGTTTGTGAGAAAAGCATTCCCTGTAAAATTTCAGCAGTTTTGCTCAACTTCTACAGGTGCCCCTTAGGTCACCAATTTTGTAAGGGTTTTCTCATACATCTTGCATATAATATTATATTCATTATAATTACATACTATAAAAGTTGTGGGTTTTTTTTCAGCCAGTGATTGCATCCTAAAGTGGGCGTGATTTACCTGAAACAAGGTCCCAAAACAATGTCTATTTAGTTGGTTCTCTTAAGACAGAGCCCATTAGTGGTTGTAAATTGCCATGCAATAAGGATGTACTTTCAAGATTCTTTTACTTCCACAAAAAGTCTGGGAAAACAGTTCGGGAAAGTTCAAGGAATGTCATCGATGAAGTTCTTCCTTTCTGGGTGAAGTTTCGCCTGCCATTTCGACAACAACAGCATTGTGTTTCCAAGTTGAAAGGTTTGTTCTTCAAATGGTAAGCACTGCAAAAGCATCGTACTCAAAAGAACGGAGAATCAAATTTCTAAAGAAACTAATTTTACTTCTAATCTACTGTATTACTTCAGTTGTTTGATATTGCTCACCAGGATTATGAGAAACTCATCAAAATCCCAGAAGATCTTGCTTTTTATGTGCTCAGAGAGATGAGGGGAGTAAGGGCTACATTGCAGGAGCTGATTCCAAATTGGCTGAAGAAGTGGCTAAGTCGGAGCTTAGAAAAAAGAAAGCCACAGAGAGTGAAGAGAAAAATATAGCAGAACTGAAACTTTTATCAGAGAAGGCGATACCTGTGAGAGCAGATGACCCAAGCTCAAGCAGCAGTGAAGCAGAGGGAACTGTTTGTAAGAAGAGGAAGAAAAAGCTGGAATCTGGTAGGGAAGTTTCTGATTTAGACAGTGGAGTCAAATATCCAAGGCTTGATGTTGCAGGATCATCAAAACAAAGAAGACCCCGTGCAAGGAACATTATTTGTGCAGATTTATCAGCCACTCTGGATTGTGTTGGTCTCAGTGATCACAAAGCAACTCAAGTCTTGGCTACAGCTGCTAGATGTGAAAGTAAAGAATCAAAAGTGATTGTCATTAACTGTTCAACAATCAGAAGAGCTTGCATAAAGCATCAGTTACAAACAGCAGCAAATATTATAGCTAATTTTAACCCTGTGGGCCTTCTAGTAGGACACCGGGATGGTAAGATGCTTCATAACACTGCTGACAAACAAGTAGTGGATCAAGTAGCAGTGGTTGTGACAGGGCAGAATGTTGAAAAGTTGCTTGGTGTGCCAAAGCTTCTCTCAGTCACTGGATCTGCACAAGCTGATGCTTTCATAAACCTTGTAATCAAATGGTCTGTTGCTGATAAAATAAAAGCCTTATTATTTGATACTACTGCATCCAATATGGGTATTAATAATGGAGCATGTACGCTAATTATGAACAAACTAAAAGCCAATTTACTCCATTTGGCATGCCGACACCACATATTTGAGCTATTGGTTGAGCAGACTTTTGTTGCCTGTCTTGGACCATCATCCGGTCCAGATATAGGCTTATTTAAACGATTTCAGAAGAAGTGGCGTTTCATCGGTTAGTCCAAGTTTAGCACATTGATGGATGTGGGGAACACAGTAACCGTGATTGACCCTTCTGTAGTCAAAGACCTCCTTTGCTGGCGACTGTCTTGGCTCCATTCAACCACGTAATGATTATAAGGAGTTGCTAAAACTGTGGATGGCGATTTTTGGAAGCAAATAGCCTGGAGGAAAAGATATTTCTTTCCTTCAGCTAGGTGCTCTTCATAGGGCACAGTGGAAGGGGGGGGGATTTTACGATTTTAACAAGTTTTTAATAAAAGGATGTTGCTTGGGGGCACCTCTAAAATGATTTTGATTGCAAAAAACATTTACACCCATTATTTTTTTAGTAATCTACAACATTTTAAGGAGTGAGAGAGCATGATTTCAGACTTTTCCGAAATTTGCCGCTTTCAGAACCACCCTAATATATATATATATATATCACT
This sequence comes from Macrothele yani, assembly GCA_039090855.1. Classification (NCBI taxonomy): domain Eukaryota; kingdom Metazoa; phylum Arthropoda; class Arachnida; order Araneae; family Macrothelidae; genus Macrothele; species Macrothele yani. The sequence goes on from CM076993.1 coordinate 99,887,216, forward strand.
GATATATATATATATCAGTGTATATATAATTTATATATATATATATATATATATATATACACTGAAGAGCAATTGAATTAGAGATACCTGTCTAGTAACGTGTAGCACCATCTTTCACCCTGATGACAGCGGCGATTCGTCTCGGCATGGACTCGACAAGACACCGGAAGCGTTGGAAAGCCATACTAATCCACGACCCCTGAACAAGCTCCCACAGTTCACTAAGATTTGGTGGTGAGGGGTCAGAGCCTCGAACATCTCTCTCGATGGCATCCCAGATGTGCTCATTGGGATTGAAGTCACGTCGGTGGAGTGTTCATCCAACCACCATTCGGATACAATTCGGGAGCGATGGCACAGTGCATTGTCTTGTTGCAGGATGAGGTTCCTAGTGGGATGTTGAGGATGCACAAACGAGAGCAAATGATCGTCCAGGATATCCCGGTAATGTTGACCTTTGAAGGACAATGTCACACATACCAGGGGTCCCATTTCAGTCCACGTAAACAGTCCCCAGACGAGAATGCCACCCCCACCAGCTTGAAGAGTACCCTGCTGGCAAGAAGGATCCATTGCTTCATGTGGTTTGCACCATACTCGTATCCTGCCATCCGCATGAACGTGAATCTCAACTCATCAGTTCAGGCAACATTTTTCCACATGTCTAGGGTCCAGTGGCGATGTTCCCGCACCCATGTTAATTTTTTTGCACCCTGTGATGTGCGGTCAGTAGTGGTACCCTCGTGGGACGATGGCTTCTGTATCCCATAGCGAAGAGATGGTTCTGGATGGTGTGGCTGCTTACAGATTTTTGTGCACCAGCGTTAAATTGCCGAGTGATTTCTTGCACTGTGGCCCGTCTATCCGCTGTTACAATGCGAGCTAGTCGATGATGACCCTGCTCATCCACACGCTGTTGTCCACAGCAGTTGGCCTTTGCAGGGATGGTTTTACTGGATTTGATGTACTCACGGTGCACCCATGACACAGTGGCTCGTGGAATTCCCAGTGCCTGCACAACTTCCGAGATGGAGTGACACATTCGTCGGGCTCCGACAATTTGCCCACGATCAAATGCGCTTTGATCCTTTGTCTTACCCATACTGCGTCCGACTCTAACTGATTCCCGTAGCATCACTCCTTATATTGTCGGATCGCTGCATACACGACATGTCGTTTCCATTCACAGGGCCGCCCACAGCGCCACATTTGCATAACGCCAGCTGTCTCTAATTCAATTGCTCTTCAGTATATATATAAATATACGTAGGTGGTCATTTGAAAAGTTTCGCGCACTGCACAGGCGCTGCCCGTAAGATGATGCAATTGCTCCAATCGTTGCGCCAGTTGTGAGTCAGACTTCAGTATACAAAGTTGTGTCTACGTTTGCTGGAAAATTTGTACCAGTTTCGAAAAATTCTGCCTAGAAGTAGAGGAAGAAAGTGAGTCAGGTCAGATCCCACGTGGCAACCAGCGATCCTACATTAAAACTGAAACTTTGTGAGGAAAATCCCCCCGCCGGAATTCATAAAGCTTTGTGTGAAGTTTGCGGGGTTAGTGTAGTGGATCGTAGCACAATCTCGCAGTGGGCTTCTCGTTTCTGCCAAGGTCAAGGAAGCATCGCAGATGACCCAAGAAGTAGCCAGCCATCAGATGCAATGGATGACACTTCTGCGATTGTCGTTTACAGCATTTTGGAAGAAGATCGACTGAAAACATGCGAAGAGATTGCATATGAAGCAAACATGTCTACTGCTTTGGTTTTGGAACACCAGCTTCAAGCATGGCTGGCCAAAGAAGGCCAGCCATGCTCAAAGCTAGTGTCATCATTTTGCGTGACAATGCAAGTCTGCACGTTGCCTGTACAGTAAAAGACATTCTGGAGAAGTATGGATGAGAATTGCTTTCCCATGCACCACACAGTCCTGACATGAGCCCACCTGATTATGTCTTGTTCCCAAAACTGAAGAAGCTACTCCACTGTAAATGATTCAGTACGATTCAGGACGTTTCTAATGAGGTGACCTGAATAATCCAACACCTCAACAATGGAGGTGTCCTGACTGGAATACAAGACTTGCGCAAACGTTGGGCTGCTGTTGTAAAGAAACATGGAGATTACTTTGAAGGCCTGTAAAGGTATGTTACGAAATTTCAGAAATGGTATGTGTATAACATCTCTACAATTATTACAACTTCTGTTTTATTATATTATATATAACTCCAAGTAATCTTTATCTCTCTCTTCCTAAAAATATTATCCATTATGGACCATATGTAAGGTTTTATGCAAATATTCAGTGCCCACTTTTCTATTCAGGGTTAATAGTTGCTTTCATCTTATTTTTTTAAAAAACAATGTGAACTGAACTATTGTATATACACAGAAGAGCCAAAACATTACAACTAGCACCTCTTTCTACAAACTGAAGCAACTGCAGATAAATGAAGGTGTGTGTGAAGGTCATGAAGTTGTATAAATAACACCTGATACTGAGCTCTGTTAATCAGTGTTGTTCTTGGTCTTCAGATGAGAAAGGCAGTACCATTAAGCAAATTTGACAAAGGCCAAATTGTAATGGCCAGACAACTGGGTCAGAGCATTTTCGAGATGACAAGGTTTGTGGGGTGCTCACAGTCAGCCATGGTTAGTAACTTCAAAAAGTGGTCCTAGGAGCGAAAAGCCATGAACCACCAGTAAGGATTGGATCAACCACAGCTCATCGGTGCAAGAGGTGAATGAAGGCTATCATTTATGGTATGAACCAACAGAAGGGATACTGTATCACAACTTACTGTTAATTTGCATGCTGGCGATGGAAGTAAGGTGTAACAACACACAGTACACCAAATCCTGGTGTAAATGGAGCTCTGTAGCTGCAAGCTCATCTGAGTGCCCATACATTGGTTTCCCATTTGAAGCACATACAATGGGCATGTGAGCATCAAAACTGTGCCTTGAATGATTGGAAGGAAGTCATCTGTTCTGATGAATCTCGTTTTCTGTTGCACCATGTTGGGTGACGAGGTATGTGTGCATCATTTATCTGGGGAAGTGCTGGTACTAGGATACACCATGAGATGAAAACAAGCAGACGGAGGAAGTGTAATGCTTTTGGTTTTGGACAGTGTTCTGTTGGGAAACCCTGGGTCCAGTCATTCATGTGCAAGAAACTATGGCAACTACCACCTATCTAAACATCATTGAACATTAGGAACATCCTTTCATGGCAGTGGTATTCCCCTCTAGTAGTGCATTCTTTCATCAGGATAATGCACCCTACCACACTGCCCAATAGAATGGTTGTGAAACACAAGGAAGACTTTCAGATAATTTCCTGTCTTCCAGATTCCCTAGGCATCCATCCCATCGAGCAACTATGGTTTGTGTTGAAACAGCAAATCCAATCTGTGGTGGCTCAACCACATAAATCACAGGACTGCTGGTAATGTGTTGGTACGAAATGCCACAAGACAATGTAAAAATTTTGTAGTATCCATGCCTCACCAGTTAAAAGCTGCTTTAGTGGCACATGGAGAATCAACATCATATTAGACAGGCCACTGTAATGGTTTGACTCTTCAGTGTATATTTATTAAATGAATGCACATTGAATCAAAGCTGCAGATGCATTGCTGGTGATTTTTTTTTTTTTTTTTTTTTTTTTTTGTATGTCTGAAGGTGAAAAGCTAAATACACCTTTCAAGTTAGGTACATAAACACTGAATTTAATATTAGCTAGTAGCAAAACTGTAAACTGTTCTCAATAATTAGATAATGAAGAGGCCAAAGTTCTATTTACACATCATTGTTTAATTCCTTAAGCTGCAATTACAAACTTTTCACATAAATGACACTATTTAAACAAACAAACAAAAAATAAAAAAAAATGCTCCACAAAGATATTTTAAACTTTAAAAAAATGCCTATTCTGTTTGACTTATTAACATAAAATGTATATTTTGATTAATGCTCTTTCTTCCAGTTTTCCTTTATTTACATCATTCTTTTAGCTGTCATCCCTGCTTTACATCATTTAGAAAATCAGGAAATGCACTGGGAAAATGAAAACTTATTGTATCAAACTCAAATACTGAAATTACCCTTTGTTCAGTAATTTCTGGTTAAAATTCAATGTACTGGTACAGTAAGTTAACCTTGAAATTAGTGTTTCAAACAAAACCTTTTTGTTTTTACATCTGCAATGTAAAATCAATTTATAGATTACTGTGATTTGTGACGTGCCTGCCCTGCCGGATGCACAAGAGATAAAGGCAGATAGCAATGAGAGCACATGTCCGCGTAGCTCAGTTGGGAGAGCAACATACTCCAGAGTGAGGGGATCCAGATTCGATGTCCAGCTTGGACAAACCTGTGTTTTCACAGATTGTTAGAAAGAATGATCAAAATAATTTTTCTCATTGACTAAATGATCAGCAACTTGTTTTAAAATAACATGCACTATTCATGTTATCATCTTACACAAAGATATGAGTACAGTGGATTTATCTTAAAAAATGATTTAGTAATACAGCAGTTTGATAGATGAACAAGTATGTGAAATGAAAGGAATTTTGAAAAAATAGCCAGTTACACTTAGCTTTGTTTTGAAGTAATTAGCAAGACAATCTATAACAATGATAAATATAATATTCAGTTTTTAGCTAAATACATGGTGTATGTGTATATGTGTTATGTTCATGGCATAGTTGAACACAGATGAAAGATAAAAAGCAAATTAATTTCGTCTCAAAATTATATTGAAATATTAAACAATACCTGTTCTGCCATGAAAAGGGAGATTCTTCTGATGTTTTGTCCAAAGCAATTCTCCCCAAGCATTTGTTTTGCTTGGTTGGTAGCATAGTTCCTGCAGAGTACCGTCGACTCTTTCTCCTGTCATTGTCATCTGGGTAAGACTTCCTACTCCGTGGAACTTGCCTGATCGAATTCAAATTTAAGAGAAAAAAAAAAAAGTCAAGATCAAAATACATTGAATTAAAATAATCATGTCTTTATATTTTCTAAAATTTACATATCTTTAACATACATACATGCATGCATATCACTAAGCTGTTCTCTGAGATTCAGAGGTTAGCTCCACAAAGAAGTACAAACTACCAGATAATTTTCACTTACTGTTGCCATATCAAACTTCTCCATTTACAACGATCTTGACATGCAACTTGGGCTTCACTCACATCCATCACACACCGTACACAAAATCTTCTATACTTCATACTCATAATCTTTTTCTCATGCAGACACTCCTGAATCTGATCCTTCCATGACTTTCTTGGTCTTCCTCAGCCTTTCTTTCCTGCAACTTGGGCTAAAAAAATTTCTTAGTAAGCATCTCATCACTCATTCTCTCAGCATGGCCAAACCATCGAAGCTTATTAGTCTCCACCTTGCTAACAACATTTTGCTTCACATTACACAAAGATAAAAAACAAATTAATTTTGCCTCATATCTTTAACTCAAGACAAAAAATTAATATGTTAAAACATCACAAATTAAATTATTCCCACCACATCTTATAATTATATGCATGAATCAACTGCAAATTGTAAGCTACCTCTAAATTTGTTTGTTAGTTTGTGTGTGTGTGTGTATGTGTGTGTGCAATAGAATTCAATTATGACACCATCCATCACACTGCGATATTTATAATATTACATCCAAGAGCGGTTTTAACCAAAGCTGTCTTACGTAAGAATAAATTGTAGTCTTATAAATGCTTAAAAAAACAAGTTTTACTCAGAAGGATAAGGGCATCCAAATAAATAATTAAGCTATTAGACTTTTGAAAATAAAATTATAAAAAACTTATGCACGTGCATATAATTAATTGCCTAATGTAATGCAATACTGATATTTGATATTGCTATATTTAACTTTATAATTGTCTTCCAGAGTACCAATAATTTGCTGTACAAATAAGAAATGCAGCAGAACTAATTTTCAGGGACAACAATTCCTATGTTACTGCTGTGTCATGCTGCATGAGGTGGTGCAATGCGCTATTGAATATGACTGGACTGCGTGCCACAGATCCCTCTGTAATTGTCCTCCAGCTCTGTTTTTGCCATCATGTGTATCATTCATCTGTATCATTACATCCATAAAGTTTCCATTCAATCGGATGCTTCCTTCTTGGTGCACAAATTTCATTGTCCGTGAGTGTATATTATTTTAATAACAAATAACTAAGTAGTGCTAGGCCTTTCTCAGAGTGGGAGAAACACGTGTCTGCTGAGTTCATAATGTGCTACATATGTTAAGGTGTTGGAGGTAAGTTTTGTTACCCCAAATGCCAATAATTATTCTTAATGCACATTAAACATGAAGTTATTGAATTTAGTAACTTTCATGATATGCATATATCATTTAAAGCCTTTTAATTTTTCATTAAAGTTCTTTTTATAAATGACTATTTGACATTTCTCAACTTAACTTAGTTCAGGTACAATGTTCACCTGGAAATTTCGCTATTAATTGCAAAAGCTGTGCATGGAAATATAATTTCATAACATGAACATCTTCCAGGAATAACTATTGCCTGCAAAAACAAATAAGTAAAATAACAGAAAACAATTCAATTGGAACTATGGAAAAATAATTTTAAAAATATGCTGGAAATGCAAATCGTGATTCGAGCACATTGTAGTGTTATTTGTAGAGGTTCTTGAATTACTGGCCAATGGATTACAAAATTTTGGGGTGCAGCTCTCACTTCAAAAACTGTGGCAAACAGAAATATGCGAGACAAATTCCACTGGTCATGATCACGATAATCTCACTATGACTAGAAAACAAGAATGGCCTAATTTAGAAAAAACTTCATGTTAATCACAACAAAGGTTTGATGTAAACATTCAAATTCTTTGTCAACACATTATTTCACTTTATGGGGCCCTCACTCTGAATGTTATCGCAATGCATACTGCTCATAAAAATTCATTTTGTGCTCAGATATGTAATATGACATCTAGTTTCCCTTTTCAACTCAGATTCTTAACATGGCATCATTTTTTCATGCTTCCTTGCATCTATCATAGCTGTAAACTAAGAAACAGATGATAAAAATTGCAACTATATATTTCTTACGCTCGAATTTCTTGATGTATCGAGATTTAAAAAAACATGTTTTCCATACGTTATTTTTTCAGGTAGAACCATTTAATGGTACTTTTAACTGCTGTAACTTTTTACATGTTATATTTCCTTTGAGTGGAAAGCAATTTCTTGGTTGGAAGTTATTAATATTCGCTGCGAATATATATTGTGGTAATCGAATGTGATTCAAGGAAAAATCTTTCACGTACCTCATGATTGTAGGTGGTTGATGTTCAAAACTTTGCACTGTTGTTCTCATCAGGTTGGTTCTTGGGTGTAGGCTTTTTTTGACTAACTTCAAAAAGGCAGCACGTTTTTTGAGTAGGATATACTTTTTTAGTTGAACTACGGGAGGCACATGAAGACAAAGGAGATGTCAAAATTATGTTGTAAAACTTGAAAAACAGAAAAATGAATCACTCGTAAAAAATTTCGCATGAGGAATTGCAATCACCAAAAAACTTCGTCAGACTTCTTGAATGTATTGTCCGATGCATTTCGGCAGATCTGTATGCCATCTTCTGGGACCTCTGGTCGTCCGTTCTCTCTGTAGTCTACGTTGAATATGAAACGTGCTCAGTTTGGGAATCTTTGTGTGTTATACGCTATCGGATGTGTTGCATTGCCACTCCTGTGATTTGAAGACTCAGGAGTTTTTTGTTTTTTTATGTCTGCGTGTTTGCATTGTTTCTGTTCTGTTTGCCTTCCCATTTTTTGTTCTCTTCTTCTATCAGTATCTTCCATGGAATTGGCATTTCTACTCCACTACTAATGCAGCAGTTGGTTTTTTTGTTTTTTTTTCAATTACAATTGCTTCGGCAAAACAAGTGGTCTTTTTGGTTGGTTGTTTGCAGATAATTTTGATATTTTCAAATTCTGGCATTGTGTTATTTCTTATGCAATATTGTACAAGTGCTGTTTTTTCCTCCTTTTTTTCCCAGTTCTTCATATGTTGTGTCAATCTTTTTTTTAATTTGTTCCTTGTGCTTCCTATGTATTTCACTCTATTGTTGTTGTTGGTTGGCTTAATTGGAATGCTATATACTCCTGCACTGTCCAATAGTTTTCTTTTTTCTCTGTTATTGATTATTATATTCTTGTAGTCTTTTACTGAAATTCCAATATCTAGATGTTGTTTTTTGCATTCCTTTTTTATTACATTTGCAACCTGTTTTATGTATTGAAATTTACCACAATATTTTATATTTTGCTTGGTTTTATTTTTAGGATGTTTATACGTGTAATTTAAATTACAAAAAAAAAAAAAAAAAAAACCTGCAACATTAGTAGTGGAGTAGAAATGCCAATTCCATGGAAGATACTGATAGAAGAAGAGAACAAAAAAAGGGAATGCAAACAGAACAGAAACAATGCAAACATGCAGACATAAAAAAAAAAAAACTCCTGAGGCTTCAAATCACAGGAGTGGCAACGCAACACATCCGATAGCGTATAACACACAAAGATTTCCAAACTGAGCACGTTTCATATTCAACTTAGACTAAAGAGAGAACGGACGACCAGAGGTCTCAGAAGATGGCAGACAGATCTGCCGAAATGCATCGGACAATACATTCAAGAAGTCTGACGAAGTTTTTTGGTGATTGCAATTCCTCATGCGAAAATTTTTATGAGTGATTCATTTTTCTGTTTTTCAAGTTTTACAACATAATTTTGACATCTCCTTTGTCTTCATGTGCCTCCCGTAGTTCAACTAAAAAAGTATATCCTACTCAAGAAACGTGCTGTCTTTTTGAAGTTAGTCAAAAACAGCCTACACCCAAGAACCTGATGAGAACAACAGTGCAAAGTTTTGAACGTCAACCCCCTACAACCATGAGGTACGTGAAAGATTTTTCCTTGAATCACATTCGATTACCACAATATATATTCGCAGCGAATATTAATAACTTCCAACCAAGAAATTGCTTTCCACTCAAAGGAAATATAACATGTAAAAAGTTACAGCAGTTAAAAGTACCATTAAATGGTTCTACCTGAAAAAATAACCTATATATTTCTGTTACCACCTTTGTACTTTTGCACATTTTTTTCATGGTGAAAATCTTCCAAATATGTGGAGACAATGTAAATAGACAAAGTCACTGCTCCTTCCACATTTTTCTTTAATTAACACAAAGCAACTGAAAAATTGTATTTTGACACCACTGGGACGGGACTCCAGATCTCGCTTTAACTAGCCGAGTGTGTTCGCTTTACGCTACGGTGCCAACAATCCACGGCACTATGTGTGTTTATCTGTCAGCATCTGACTTTATACAAATCCGTCCATAGGGATGGGCTCAGCAACTGAGACGTCTCCAACTGGTAGGGTTTAATGGCACAAGTTATTTAATTATAGCTAATGAATCCAAAGGGCATGAGGAATGGTGAAAATCTTCCAGACACGTGGAGACAATGTAAATAGACAAAGATATCATTCTTTCCACGTTTTTCTTTAATTAACACAAAATACTATTTCTCAGTTGCTGTGTGTTAAAGAAAAATGTGGAAAGAGAGATGACTTTGTTTATTTACAATATTTTTACAAGCTGAAAAGGATCATCTTTATGGTAGCAGGGTGTATTTGCAGTTAGTATATAAAGTGTTCAAAAAAAGTACTTTTTTTCTTTTATTTATATGAAAAAGATCTTGAGGTAAATAAATATGCCTGAACACAGCATTCTAGTTGTTGAAAATCATTCGTATATTTCATAAAAGGTTTGGATATAGTGGTATCTAAGAAGAGAGATTAATGTATAAGGTAATCTGAAATAAAAAAAATATTTTGCAGGTTCAAAGATCATTTACGGAAGCATAGCATCTGGCTATTACAATGTGTTTCTGCTTCATCCTGTGAGGCTGAAAGAAATTTTAAAAAATATATTTAAGGAGAACCATGATAAAAAAAAAAACGCTTGAGGATCCAGGAAGAGATGATGTAGGAAATAGATAAATGAACTCTAAAGTATGCCAGAGTGACATAGAAGAAAAATGTTCAAGGCAGAGCTGCAAGAAAGAATTGGGGACACCTTCACCCAGCAAAGGATTGAAAATGGCTGATGATGATGTATGTATAAGCATATATATCCTACAGTTTCCTCTCTCTGTCTCTCTCTTTCTCTCCCTCTCTTCACAGTTGTAGATCTTAGAATAATAATAACAACGTTTCGCACAATAAAGTGTTTATTATACATCGACTATAGTTTTGCAGAGCTTTTGGCTTGGCGTCGTCCTGAGGAAGCCGAACCAAACACTCTGCAAAACTATAGTCAATGTATAATAAACATTTTATTATGTGAAACATTGTTATTATTACTGTATCTTAACACCACAAGCTTTGTAGTCATAAATTATATATAGTTGTAGTAGATCTGTTGAAGAAGTTGGACCCCTCCCCCTGAAAGTATTAAGTTCTGCAGCCCTTGCTATTGATCTGAGCTTCAAAATCAAGGAAACACATGCTTTATGAAATTATTATTATTATAATTATTATTATTAACTCTTGTGTAGTAAGGTGGAACACATTACTTGAAATGATTCATGGCATTATTTTATAATCTTGCATCCTTAACAAAAGGTTAACCAAGGAACACTTGTTTTGAGTATTGCAAAATTAAACAAAACATTAAATGACAATATAAGTGCTTTCTATAAAGATTTAAATTTCATGTTAATCAAAACCCATTTCTTAAATTGATATTACTAAGCAAAACATAGTGCTTAAAGTTCTACCTAAATCTAGAATCCAAAGGTAATGATTTGTTGTCAGGCACTCCATCTTCATATTTCAAAACAGTCTGAAAGTAGAAAAAACAAAGAAATATAAAAGAACAATTATTAAACTACAGGTTTTACGTATAGAGCTGATTATAATTATGACTGGTATGAGTTAGAGATAAACACATGAAAAAAAATGCAAATAAAAATGCAAATAAAAAAGCATAATGCGTTAAGAGTTTTATATCACTCAACTGCTGTAACAACACAGGTGCCCACCATCACAATCAATAACACCTTCATAAAATACAATGAAGCTCCACACACTTTGCAAACATAATGGAAAACTCTAGATGACTTATTCCCAAGATGTTAGATTAGGATGTTTGTGATACTTCTCATTCTCATAATTTTCTATATTTCAAGTTTTTTAACCAGGTGATCAACAAAACTTATGTATTCTATTAAATCAAAATTCACTGTCCATTTGAAAAGAGAATCAACAGAGCAATTTACTAAAAGTACAAGGACACTAAGAGCATATTTTTAGAAGAAAAATAGCAGTTCTGGAAATTGAGAGAAGAGTAACTATATTAACTGACCAAAAAGATAGGATTTTGTCAAGGAAATAGAAACATCCACTAAATCCCAAAGATCAGTAGGTGTACTACACTAAAATTTGATTAACAAGTAAAAATTCAAATAAGCAACACCTAGCAAATGTCATACGTACCTTATAGCTTTTAGAGTAACTACTTAACTATAATCGAACAAACATTATTCAAAGAGCATTAAGATCTGGTTCTCCATTTTTGTGGCTCCTTAGTGAGCTACAAGTTGATGTCAAAGCACCAGACTAATGTATATCATCAATATCTTCAAAAACACAACCAGCACCTGACTTCCACGGGATCCTGCCTTAGGTAGAGCACAAGTTTTTGAAATCATAAATATATTATAAAAAAAAACAATTTAAAGGCTGATTAAATAAATGGGGTACTATGAGGAAAATAGGAAGTAGTATCTGGTTTTATTAAATCCTAATGTTAGCAAAGAAATTCATACTTGAAAAATTCAGGAAAAAATACTTTACTTGCACTGTGATTCTGGGAACCCCAAAAGGTGGGGCCCTTGGCCCAGGCATTGCAAGTCTAGGTGCAAATCAAGCCCTGAGTACAACAGCAAAACTAAGCAAGAAGAATGTCAGCTACACCTCACAATATGATGTATGATGTACCTTATGAACTGAATGTCATACTGAGTCAATAGATGTCCATTCTTATACAGGCTGATCGAAAAGTCCCACAAACCAAAGTATGAATTTGTACAAATTGCTGCAATATCGTTATAAGCATCTTTTCTGCCACTAGATGTCACCATCGTACTATTACAAAGTATCTGAGATGCTGAGTTCACTGTGATGTGTACAGGTTGTTCTCAGTGTAGTTTTGTTCTTTGTGGAAGTGAAATGTCTTTTTCCCAGCCACAACAAGCTTTGATTTTGGAAAGTTATTTTGGTAATCGTTCGTATGCATGTGTTGCCAAGGAATTTTGCAACAAATATTCAGTTACAACAGTCCATCAGAAGTTGGATAGCAAGATTAGTGCAGTGTTTTCAGGAAATTGGATCTCTTGCAGGTAAGAAATGCTCTGGGAGACCCTCCATTTTGACTCACAATAAATTTGGAATGAGGGAAAGAGAGCATTGCAGCAGTCTCCAACAAAAAGCTCCAAAATACTTGCCATGCAATCATCAGATTGATGATTGCATAGAGAGTTTCTGAAGCTTTTTGTTGGTTACACCTTCATCCATGTTGCATTCCCTCAGTCCATGAACTGAAGGACCCAGATAAAGGCAAACAAATAAACTTCTGCAAATGGTTTACTGTAGAAATAACTATTTTACGGGTCTTATAGAGGTAATTATTTTAAAAAGTTGGTGGTAAATTTTTGAACTAAAGCCTAGTTTATTAATAGTAACATACTAGAATTCTGTAGATGGTTACATTAATTCATTGAAGAATGTGGAATACAGATCCTCAATACAGTTTTCTTCGCTGATGAGGCCTAGTTTCATCTTGTTAGGTATATGAAAATCCATGTTTTTCATGAAAGAGCGCTGCATTCTCAAAACCTTGGAGTTTGGTGTGTGATATCATGCTATCGCATAGTGGAGCCAATTTTCTTTGAAATGACGGTGAATAGTTCTGTCTACCAAGAGACATAGTTCATGGTTCTCCTTGATGCCAGTGAGTGACATTGTTGGTTCCAGCAAGACATGCCATGCGCCATATGCAGGTTAGTACTATACATTTTTTGCAAGATTTTTTTGAAGACAGTCTCATCTCAAAAGAATTGTTTCTTTGGGGGTATCTTAATATATTTCTTTGGGGGTATCTTAAAAGTGTTGTTTATAAGAATAATTCTCATACCCTGGATGAATTCAAAATGAACAGTGCAACAGTGATTGAAAAGAGTGTGCAGGTGCTTCACAAGGTGGTATCAAACCTGGTAAAAAGAGTGCACATTTGCATTCATGAACAAGGAGGCCACTTTCAACATATATTATAATGAGGTTCCTATTATATTTTTTGTTATAAAGGTGAGATTATGACCAGTATTTTTAGATGTTTAATTTTTCGTATACTTATAATTAATCTCTAAACAGATATGTGTTATGTCAGGGCTGGAGACTTTTTGGTCATCCTACACAAGAAGGGAACATTTCAAGTAAAGTGATTTTAGTACATGTATGTGTACTACACAGGTACACATGGTTGTACATTTATGCCAATTATAATTAAAACTTTGAATAAAACAACAGTAAACAACAACAACAGCATATTGGAACCAATATTCTTGAGGAAAATAAAATATGTAATACATTATAAGAGAATGAAACACAGCAAGTTGATTTTACCTCGTATATCTGAAACTGTTGAAGCAGATCAAGATCAGTGCCTTGTTTGGACATGTAATACTGAATGACGTGTTCCATACCTTGTTCTTCTAAATTATCTACAACATCATAATATGTATCCTGATCAGGAATACCATTGAGAGTCTGTAAGCAAAGCAAGATATCAATATAGATATATATTTTTAAGACAACAGCAATGTCGTTATTCACATGAGTTCAAGATTACACTATCTGTAAAAATTCATTGAACTGAATTATGGCATGTGTCTTTTTCTGAATTTGAGTAAAGCCACAGTACATTATTACTTTACTCAAACTCATAGAAAGATCTATCAGGTATTAGTACAAAAAATCATGCATAAGAAGTATCAAAATTACAGCACATATTTTTTTTAATTACAGTTTCTATCACATAGGATATTTTTATTAGCATTCTTGGATACATCTGAGCTGCTCTGTTCTCTTGAAAAGCCTTAAAAAAACTGTGCAGCAGCTCTCCTTTTTTCAAATAAATGGCAGACTTTGGAATAAAAAAATGCTTTTAGTATCCATTGTGAACTGCATGCCAGACATTACAAACATATATATGCAAATTACACATGAAAAGTGAAGTGACTAAACAGCTGGGCCTACATGGAAAAATACACGTAGTTATGAAACCTGTATCACAGGACTGTCTTTCTCTTTTCTCAAGAGAAGAAATTACTGTTAAAAATAGAAGTGATGCCAAAGTAGTGATTTCACATTATTTAACAGTAGATTATAACAAGGGGGATGCAATGAAATTGTGTCAAGTATAATGCAAAGCTCATGCTGCCAATTGCATTCTTCACAATTTGCAAAGAAGAAATTATTTTGGCTATGGAAAAAAAGTTTTGGAGATTACCTTTTTGTACTGTTATAACATTGTGGCAAAAAAAAAAAAAATGAATTTGATGAATAAGTTGGCGAAAACTTCGAAGAAGCCAGAACAACTCCTGTAATGAGTTCATATTTTGACTCACACAAAGGTACAATAATATAAAATGCAACAGCCATTGAACATTTTATTGGCTTATGAAATCTTACAGTGGAGGGTTTATATAACTGACAAATATGATCATCATAAAAAATGCAGTCAGATGCATAAAAGAAAATTTTTAATCTGTCCCTCAGAAGTTAAGGTATAGTCACAAACATAGAGATTTCCATTAGTATTCCTAAAAGAAAACTGAACTGCAGCTGTAGAAAATTTAAACAAAATGTTATTCACGGAGAACAATATCTAAAATGAATTCTTTTTTGGCTGTTGTTGTTTTTGTTTCGGATTTCAGAAAAACAGATATGGTCACAAAGAGAAATATATATATATTTATGTGTTCCCTAATGAAATAAACTGTGTATCATTAAAATAAAAAATGTAGGAACATGTTTGTCACGGTAGCTTATTATCTGGCATGATGAAACAAATATTTTTCAATCCATATTTCAGAAGCAAAGCTGTGACTTCAAGAGCAAATATGCATTTCCTACACTTAGCAGCAGAACTGCATATTACGGGAAAGTAGAAAGAGTACCTGAAATGTTTCTCATAATAGGCAATTTCCAACACAAAATGAATTTCTTGAGTTACAAAGAGAAATATATATATATTTATGTGTTCCCTAATGAAGTAAACTGTGTATCATTAAAATAAAAATGTAGGAACATGTTTGTCACGGTAGCTTATTATCTGGCATGATGAAACAAATAATTTTCAATCCATATTTCAGAAGCAAAGCTGTGACTTCAAGAGCAAATATGCATTTCCAACACTTAGCAGCAGAACTGCATATTACGGGAAAGTAGAAAGAGTACCTGAAATGTTTCTCATAATAGGCAATTTCCAACACAAAATGAATTTCTTGAGTTACAAAGAGAAATATATATATATTTATGTGTTCCCTAATGAAGTAAACTGTGTATCATTAAAATAAAAAATGTAGGAACATGTTTGTCACGGTAGCTTATTATCTGGCATGATGAAACAAATATTTTTCAATCCATATTTCAGAAGCAAAGCTGTGACTTCAAGAGCAAATATGCATTTCCTACACTTAGCAGCAGAACTGCATATTACGGGAAAGTAGAAAGAGTACCTGAAATGTTTCTCATAATAGGCAATTTCCAACACAAAATGAATTTCTTGAGTTACAAAGAGAAATATATATATATTTATGTGTTCCCTAATGAAGTAAACTGTGTATCATTAAAATAAAAAATGTAGGAACATGTTTGTCACGGTAGCTTATTATCTGGCATGATGAAACAAATATTTTTCAATCCATATTTCAGAAGCAAAGCTGTGACTTCAAGAGCAAATATGCATTTCCTACACTTAGCAGCAGAACTGCATATTACGGGAAAGTAGAAAGAGTACCTGAAATGTTTCTCATAATAGGCAATTTCCAACACAAAATGAATTTCTTGAGTTACAAAGAGAAATATATATATATTTATGTGTTCCCTAATGAAGTAAACTGTGTATCATTAAAATAAAAATGTAGGAACATGTTTGTCACGGTAGCTTATTATCTGGCATGATGAAACAAATATTTTTCAATCCATATTTCAGAAGCAAAGCTGTGACTTCAAGAGCAAATATGCATTTCCTACACTTAGCAGCAGAACTGCATATTATGGGAAAGTAGAAAGAGTACCTGAAATGTTTCTCATAATAGGCAATTTCCAACACAAAATGAATTTCTTGAATTGGATCTTCAGAAAAGGATATAACGAGAAAAATAGAATATATATATATGTACATTCTTCAGAGCAAAACCTTTACATTATTTAAAGCAGACAATGTGAGCAAAATGTTTTTCACAGTGAATGGCATCCAGTGCAAAAAAAATCTTTTTGATTGGATTTTAAGACTTATAAATGCAATTGCAAATGGAAGCCTATACTTGTGTAACCTAGTAGCAGAACTTGTATCAGGAAAAAGTGCAGATTATTCCCAGGAGTGGAAAACATTCAGTGCAATGAAAATCTTTCAAATCAAACTTTTAGAGGCAGATATGGGAAAAAAACACAAAATGCATTTCAATCCTAGTGGGAAAGCTTTAAGTTATTTAGAGTACACTCTGGGTGCTATGTACTTCATAAGAATGGCACTTGGCCCCAAAAGAATTTCTTCACTCATATTTTTAGAAGCAATGATGCAAATGATATACACTGAAGAGCAATTGAAATTAGAGACAGCTGGCATTATGCAAATGTGGCGCTGTGGGCGGCCCTGTAAACGGAAACGACATGACGTATGCAGCGATCCAACAATATAAGGAGTGATGCAACTGGAATAAGTAAGAGTCGGACTAGTATGGGTAAGACGAAGGATCTAAGCGCATTTGATCGTGGGCAAATTGTCGGGGCCCGACGAATGGGTCACTCCATCTCGGAAGTCATGCAGGCACTGGGATTTTCACGAGCCACTGTGTCATAGATGCACTGTGAGTACATCGAATCCGGTAAAACCATCCCTGCAAGGGCCAACTGCCGTGGACAACAGCGTGTGGATGAGTGGGGTCATCGTTGGTTAGCTCGCATTGTAACAGCAGATAGACGAGCCACAGTGCAAGAAATCACTCGGCAATTTAACGCTGGTGCACAAAAACGTGTAAACAGCCTCACCATCCAGAACCATCTCCTCGCTATGGGATACGGAAGCCATCGTCCCACGAGGGTACCACTACTGACCGCACATCACAGGGTGCAAAAAAATTAACATGGGTGCGGGAACATCGCCACTGGACCCTAGACATGTGGAAAAATGTTGCCTGAACTGATGAGTTGAGATTCACGTTCATGCGGATGGCAGGATACTAGTATGGTGCAAACCACATGAAGCAATGGATCCTTCTTGCCAGCAGGGTACTCTTCAAGCTGGTGGGGGTGGCATTCTCGTCTGGGGACTGTTTACGTAGACTGAAATGGGACCCCTGGTACGTGTGACATCGTTCCTCACAGGTTTCATGTTACCTGGATATCCTGGACGACCATTTGCTCCCGTTTGTGCATCTTCAACATCCCACTGGGGACTTCATCCTGCAACAAGACAATGCAACGTGCCATTGCTCCTGAATCGTATCCGAATGGTTGAATGAACACTCCACCAACGTGACCTCACTTCCTTGGCCAGCTAGGTCACCTGACCTCAATCCCATCGAGCACATCTGGGATGCCATCGAGAGAGATGTTCGAGGCTTTGACCACCCTCCATCAAATCTTCCTGAACTGTATGAGCTTGTTCAGGGGTTGTGGATTCGTATGGCTTCCCAACGCTTCCAGTGTCTTGTCGAGTCCATGCCGAGATGAATCCCTGTCGTCATCAGGGTGAAAGGTGGTGCTACACGTTACTAGACAGGTATCTCTAATTCAATTGCTCTTCAGTGTATATGGACACATATATCTACTGGAGCTGAATTGCATATTATGGAAAATTAGAAAATACTGTATTTTTCGTAATATAAAATGCACCAGTATATAAGACACATCCTTATCTTTTATGAAAAAATTAAGAAAAAATATAAAACATCATCTTTAAGATTTTTATTAAAAAACATTAAACTTTATGCCTAAAAACAGCAACTTATGAATAATCAAATCCTTGCCGTTTGTGAAATA
Source organism: Macrothele yani (assembly GCA_039090855.1). Lineage (NCBI taxonomy): Eukaryota > Metazoa > Arthropoda > Arachnida > Araneae > Macrothelidae > Macrothele > Macrothele yani. Next base: position 99,905,621 of record CM076993.1, read on the forward strand.
AATTAGCGATGTGCGTTACTGTGATATGTGGTTTCTCGGAATGGTGTGATGTTCTTTCCACACTGCCAGACAGGAAGAATGAGAATCCCTTCCTCAGTGCTTCAAAAAAATAAATGTGTGTGATGTTAAGTTTTCACACACCAAACTGTCTGGGATTTCTCAAATGCACGTTCTTCAGTGGATGACTGCCTACAGTGACACATGGTCCCGGCCCTCTTTCGGGGAAAGGGGGAGGTGACGTGCCTGCCCCACAGGATGCACATGAGATAAAGGCAGATAGCAAATGAGAGCACATGTCCGTTAGCTCAGTTGGGAGAGGGACTTACTCCAGAGTGAGCTGCCCGGCATGGACAAACTTGTGTTTTCACAGATACCACTAATGAAAACAACATAGAGAAATGCCACTAAGTCCATCAACCAATGGCGTCAACTTGCATCGCAGGATTTGCCAGCGATGTCACACTTTTATTCAACCAATAGCCTTCGTTATCAATTTGGATGGTCATTCTCGTCACATGGCTGATGTGTAGAAGTAAGACAGCCTTGATTAAAGTCCATTGGCATTTTCTGGCGTACAAACAATTCAAAGGAATGGGAACTGCTCTTTTTTAATTTAAAGCTTTGCCAAGAACCATTAAAAATATTGTCAAAGAAGTGAATAGGTTAACCACTGTACATTGTTGGCAAACAGCAAAGAAGTAAGAGACAGAACCCTAGTAAAAGATCATCAAGTGCTGAAAAACAATCTGTCAGATGTGCTGCATCTTCTGTCGTATACTGCAAATAAAAGCACATTCACACCAGTTACAGTTCAAGCAAAATTTGAATATTTCACGAATGGTCTTTTCTGGAAATTATGTATCCACAGTATTTATGTTACTGTGAATGAATAAGATTTTTGCATTTTTTCTACAAAAGTTTTCTGTAAACCCAAGAACTTGCAGCAGCAATAATGCAGCTGGCACTAATGCATTTGCATCTCCAGTTTGCTGGTGGATGTATTAAGCATACATTGAGATGGATCAGCACTACAGCAATCAGATATGTCTGAATCACCAGTTCTATCATTCAATGCATTATATCATCACATCAGCAAACTTGAAAATTACATTGCTCTGGAGCAGGAAATGAACCAGCATCTTCCGATTTCAGTTCGAGCATGCTATCCACTACAGAAAAAGAAGAATATTTCTTCCATGGAATCCATGCCAGTTGTGATATTTTGTCCTGGAGACCATGTTTGTTGTGATCTTTGTTTTTAAAAGGAATTACGAAAGTCCTATGTCTGTTTCAGATCACTACTAGGTATGTACAACATACACAGTGTGCTTCATATTCCGAAAAGTACAGCATTTGGAAAAATTTCCTCTTTGTGGATGACATCTAAAACTGAAAACGATTTTTCAAATCAAACTTTGAGAAGCACAGACAGCATGAACAACTTGATATACATTTATGCTGCCTACTGGAAAATCTTAGCTCTGATTAAAGTAGAAAACATGCACAAAACATTTTTTTCTCAGTCAAGATTATTCAATCAAAACAAAATTTTCTCAATTGAATTTTCAGAAACTTGGCAATAGGCTTGCAATGGCAGAACTGTGCATTATGAAAGAGAAGAAAACATATGCAAAATGTTTCTCATGATGAAGCTATGTGACAGAAACATAAGTTTCTAAATGCCATTTTTAGGAGAGATGGATATATATATATATGAAGTGAAAATACAGTTGCAAATGGAAATACACATTGCACCACCTAGCAGCAGAGCTGTGATTTATAAAAAATAAAAAATAAATAAAAATACACGCCATGTTTTCACTTTGCACAGAGTGCAAGCTTCATGTGACAGTTATGTCTGGTCCTAAAAAGCTGACTAGGAAAATTTCAAACCTATTGCAAACAGTTAGCATAGATATTTATTAAAATTAGGCAGACATATGGACAAGCTGGCAGATGGCCAACAAAGTGCAAATGTGGTGTCTGGTGTAAAAGTTTCTTGTTGCCCTTAAAAGTTATCCTGAAAATTTCAAATCTTCATCTGAAATGATTTCAAATGCATGCCATGTCGAGTTCCAGCTGTAATAAATAAAATAGTTATTTGGTCTTCGTTCTTTTCTACTATTTCCTATTGATAGATTTTTGTAATTATCCTTCTTAAAAATTCTTCTATTTAGGTTATGCACATTTAGATTATCAATGGCTCTCTCTTTGTTTAATTCTCTCTCTCTCTCTCTCTCTCTCTCTCTCTCTCTCTCTCTCTCTTCTGTAGCCTCTTGCAAGTTTTGTGATGTATTTACCAAGGGGCATGCTTGGTATAACTAGGAAAGATAAAAAGAGGAACTCATGGATCAGGAAATTGACAAGAGTAAAAGACATCATGATCAGAGTAAAATCCCTGAAATGGCAGTGGGACCCCCGACGGAAGAACAGACCACCGACAGACAACCAAAATTTTAGACTGGATACCACATGACAGGAAAAAAACCAGAAGAAGACCACATGGGAGGTGGGTGGATTAAATTCAGAAGCATGCCAGAGTGAGATGGAGGAAATTGGCTCAAGTCAGACCATTGTGGAAGAAATGTGAGGAGACCTTCATCCAGCAGTGAATTGATAATGGTTGAAATATTTACCTTGAACAACAGTTATCAAGTGAGGATTGGTTTCATTGATTAAGAAATTAACTAGCATATAAAACTTGGTTGGAGAACTTTTGGAAGAAACAGTACAATTTCCAAGGAAAATATACAGTATACTCGTATGTATATCATTATCTCTTAAAAAGAAAAGTGTTTAATCAATGCATCCTTCTGGTTCTTACGTACAGAGCAAAGACATGGACCGTACCTAAGAAAGACATACAAAGACTGCAGACAACTGAAAGAGGCATGGAGTGATGCATGCTTGGTGTAACCAGGAAAGGTAAGAAGAGGAACTAGTGGATGAGGAAAATGACAAAAAAATGGAAGACATCATGACTATTTATGGACAACCAAAATTTTAGACTGGATACCAAGGGACAAGAAAAAATCCAGAAGACTACATGGGAGATGGGTGGATTAATTTCAAAAGCATGTGGGAGTGACATGGAGGAGACTGGCTCAAGACAACGCTGTGGAAGAAACTTGGAGAGACCTTCATCCAGTAGTGGATTGATAATGGTTGACAATGATGATGATGATGATGAAATATTGAAATCAAATGAATGGTTGACAATGATGTTGATGATGATGATGATGAAATGTTGAAATCAAATGCAAAGTTTACTGGACCCCCTTTGTTAAAATCTTGGGTGTGTCCCTGACACAGCCTAACTAACCTTGTTGATCAGAGTAACAGCATAGACTAGTAGTTCCATATCTGCAGAATCCTTTTCTTTGAGCAAATTCATAATGTTTGACCATGGTAGGGAACCTGAAAAAAAAAAAAAAATTGGGAAAATGTACTTAAAGTAATGATAATCATATAACACATACACACACAAATACATATATGCATATTTATAATTAATTAAACATGAATATGGTAAAACAAAGGAATATTTAAATGTTATCTTGTATTTTATGGTAAAAACTTTTAGCACAGAATTGTGGTCTTCATTACAGTGAAGATTTAAATACCTAGATCAGTTTTGCATTACTAACAAAGATGCACAATACAGATAATATGACATGTCAAACACTAGGTAACGCATTTCACACAGTATACAAAACGTATGCAAATAAGTAGTACCATTAAAATAAAAATGCATTTAGTAACCATAGAAAACTTATGTACATTTCAGAATAAAAAAAACAAAAACGACCACTGTCAATCATGCAAATAAATAAATAAATAAACAAATAAATAAATAAATAAAAATTAAAATGTGAATACCTTTCTCAGAATCAACAACACATACTGCATTCACCAGCAACTGACTATTGGACTCTGTATATTCTATAAACACCAGAAGTAGCTTCAAGGCTGTTTTCACGACTAGTCGATACTAAAAATATAATTGAAAAGTTTTATTGATAAGAAAAAAATCATTTAATAAATCTATTATAAAATCACTTTTAAGTAGATACATTTTTCTTACTTCCAAGACAGTATGTGATTTACATTTCACTAGAACGTTAAGAAAATCTTTATACAAGGGTTGAATGAAAAATAGTGGCAACAGGTATCTAACACACATTACGCTTTATTTAGACATGAATGGAACATCACTGGCCCTCAATGTAATCACCCGCCATATGAATAACTTTAGTCCATACAAGTGGGAGATGGTGGATGCCGTCAGCAGATCTGTTTCTATTCATAGCTGCAATAGTTTGATCTATGGCATGGAGCACCTTAAGAACACCATGAAAACATTATCTTTATATGGGTGCCTTCAATTTGAGAAACAGATCAAAGTCACAAGGACTCACTTCTTGGAAACACGGTAGATGCTCCAAGGTTTCCCAATGCCATCTTGTCAAACGTTCCTGCACAGTTTGAGCAACATGACAATGAGCATTGTCATGAATGAGTTCCTGCACAGTTCGAGCAATATGACAATGAGCATTGTCATGAATGAGTACTGGTGGATTGTCTTTAATGAAAAGTGACCACTTCTTTCATAGTGCTGGATGCAGATGTTTCTCTAGAAACCGTCGATAGTATTCAGCATTCACAGTTTGTTTCTCAGAAACAGCATGATGAAAGATTACACCATCCATGTCATAAGCAACGATCAGCATTACCTTGACTTTACTGGGTTCCTGCCATATTTTTTTTTTTTTTTTTGGGTGTGGGGATCCCTGATGCAAACGTTCATTTGAGTTTCAGGCTTGTACATCTGTGCCCAAGTTTCATCAATGTCAATGATTCGACAAAGAAATACATCACCCTCATTATGATATCGGTCCAGATGGAGTTTTGCTATGGCATATCGGTGCTACTTTGCACTTCTGTGAGATGATGAGGGATCCACTTTGCCACGATTTTTCACATGCCAAGGAAATCGTGCAGAATATGGCACACGGTGAAATCGCTGATTCCAAACTTCATTTGCCAGTTGGCACATGTTCCAGTGCCTATCACAATCAAATAACACGAGCTGCACCTTCTCCTGGGAGATGTGCGTGCATCCCAATTGTTCATTATCTGCTGGTTGTTCTCTACCACTGGAAAAAGCCTTCACCCACACTTCATTCCCACATGTGCATCCTTCAGACCTAACCAACAAACTTGTGTGTTGTGATCATGTGCAACCTCAATTTTTATCCAGCTGCATTTTATTCTGGACTCAGAAAAGTTTTGTGAGAAAGGAAGTTTTTATCTTAAATTTATTTACTTTTCATTTTTGGAGGTGGACGTTTGATTGGTGTTGTGCATGATGCAGTGACCACTCATTTGCATATGTGCAATTTAGCCTGCACACTTTTGTGTCTTCCTAAAACACACTTATAATTAAATGTTACCTTCATATATTGATAAATGTCTAAGTGTGTAGTTTCGTTTTTAATTTATCCTATAACCTGTAAAATTATACAAAATTTTCTGCTATTTATAGGTAAATTTGTACAATTTGTACACATAATCCTTATTCTTTTGTTTTTGTACATACAACTAGTCTTATTATTCATGGTTTTCTTATCTGCAGTATGTTGGCAGAACATAAAAACAGTGGATAGTGAGGAATTACTGTCTGCACTTCATTTTTCAATTCTACATACAGCTCTTTGTTCTTGAACTACATAGCTTATTAGTGCCATCCCAAATTTTTTGGTATCGCTATACCTATGCCTCCTAACATAACTATTTATGTACAATTATTCTGGTTTAAAAACTGAAATTATTGGCAGTAGCATTTAATTGTAAATTTCATGCCAAACAAAACAATACAGATGAAATATTCCTAATATATATGGTTAAGTACAAAAAGGGGCAAACCTTTGAAGATATGAGTGAATACAACCATTGAATTGTCTCATTGTGTTCTATTACTCCATTCATACCATCAACATACAACATGACTTGTCCCAAAGCTGAAAAAGAAAAGTGTTAACCATTAAATGAGATCTGCACTTAATATGCTCAATTTTTACATCATTTTCAGTGTATAACTATTTTTACAATTATAAAAATTGAACTAGCTTTTAAAAACCATAGGAAAATAGATAATTCCACCATATAACATATAGTATAACACTTCTTCACAAACAAAGTACACAAGTAAATACATGATCCTTTTTTCATAGTCATTGTATTCATCTTCTTACATTTCTTAAAGGCTGATGGGAATTATCTTTAAATTATAGAAAGGAACCACATATGTTTTGATATGCTCTGGAATGAATTAGAATTAACAGGGCCTTTTTGCTGTACACAAAATTTTAGCAGATATACGTATAAAAAAATCCATAAAATTCTGAGAAGTATCTTACTGTATTGTTAGTCATATGAAAGACCATGTTGACTGTTATCAAAAATGTTTTGATGAATAAATGAATGTCAGTGACTATGTATTATGCTAATTTATTATTATTCATTCTATGCATTCATTTGGTGCACATTAGGCAGAAGAAATGTGGAAAGTCATTTCTATGACATATTATTTAAAGATCTCAACACAAAAATTAAGAAATATTCTTTCCAAATACGTGGGAAATTCTCTCTCTCTCTCTATCTCGTCCGTCCATGATGGGTTGAACTCTGCAAAGACAATTATGCACCCTTGAGGGTTACTGGCAAATTAATGCAGCCAGCTTACTATTCCTCTGCTTCAGGTGGGTAAGGGACAAAGTGTGTCTTGGCCCGACTTCACCTGGAACCATCTAAGCATTCGTATTCCCGAGCTCAGGGAGTCAGTGGAAAACCCCAGGAAAAACTGCTGACTAGATGGCTGGCAGGACTGGGATTCGAACACCCAACAGAAACATTAGCCTCCCATGCACACAGAGCGTTAACTAACTGTGCATGACGGTGGCATAAGAAATTCACAAGTTCATTATTTTCTGTGATCATATCTGATACAGGGTCTGATTACCACACTAAAGTGCAGGACCCAGGTTCTGGGACCCTATTTAATATGGCCCCTTTTAAAAATATTTCTAGATGTGATCTAATCGTTATTAAACTTTTATTATGATTATTATTATCATTGTTGCTATTTTTTAGACAACTTTTAGCAATAGAAAGTGACCTTTGCATGTAAACTTGATTTTGAGGATGTTATTACCTGTTTTGCAGCTAAGTAGGCAAAGAAGCGACCTAAGTAATATATACCTGTGCCCTAACAAGGACTTCTGTTTGTCTACCTTGCTGTCTGTCCAAAAAAACTGGGCATGTCATTTTTTTTAAAGAACTCTATAAAATCTATGTGAAAGTGGCACTTCTCTTTCTTTAAATATTAGGTAGTTTGAAAAAAAAACTTACATATATCTTCACCATTCTAGACTTAAGTGCCAAAAGTCATGGGATAGCAGTATGCAATTTTTTAACTGGTGCTGCCATCGTATAAAAGCTTCGACGCATGCCACAATTTTTATCAGTTGTAAGTTGTAATCTCGTAAGTCAGGATGAACAACTGCCTGTAGGATTATGGCAAACCGATGTGAATTATGGGAGTTTGAACAAGGCATGGTAGTGGGAGCCAGATGGATGGGACATTCAATTTCCAAAGTTGTATGAAAATTCAACATTCCTTGATCTACGGTGTCACGTGTGTACCGAGAATACCTCATGGAAGGCATAACCACCCACTGTGGACAGTGCAGTGGCCGACCACGGGTGCTGAATGACCGTGACCAGCGGCATCTGACCAGGATTGTCCATGCTAACAGACAAGCAACACTGGCTCAAATAACATCCACATTCAATGCAGGAGGTACCAGAGACATATCCATCAGGTCAATGCAGCATAATTTATCATCCATGGGGTATGGGAGCAGAAGACATATCAGAGTGTCTTTGTGAACACCATGACATCGGACACAGTGCCTCACCTGGGCTCGTGAACATGGTAATTGGATCCTAGATGACTGGCAACACCTGACATGGTCTGATGAGTCATGCTACCAGTTGTTACGAGCTAATGGTAGGGTACAGGTGTGGTGCAGACCCAATGAGGCCATGGACCCGAGCTGTCAACAAGGCACTGTGCAAGCTGGTGGTGGTTCCATACATGTGTGGGGTGTCTTTATGTAGCATGGGTTGGGTCCTCGTAAACACAGCATTAACCAGTAATCACTTTGTTGCTCTGCTGGATGACCATTTGCAGCCCTTCATGGACTTCATGTACCCCAACAATGATGGAATTTTCCAGGTGGACAGTGCACCATGTCATCGAGCCCAAGTTGTCCAAAATTGGTTCGAGAAGCATTCTGGATAGTTCTGATGGATGATGTGGCCACCACATTCACCAGACATGAACCCAACAGAGCACTTACAGGATGTTGTGGAAAGGTCCATTCACACCCAAGATCCTGCACTTATGAATACCAGGGAATTGTGGGTAGCAGTTCAGATGGCATGCATGGCTCAACATCTGTGTAGAAGTCTTCCGGCCACATGTGCAATCGATGCTACATCGAGTTGCTGCACTTCTCCGAGCTAGAGAAGGTCCTACGTGGTACTAGGTACATATCCCATGACTTCAGTGTACTGTATTCACTCAATCTCTAATCCTTTCATTAAAGGAGCAGTTTCAATTTTTGCAAAATCTTTTATTACTCTTCACTTAAATTGCTGCCTCACTTCAAGTTCACAATTAGTTTTACTTTAAAAATTATTACACATTCTATGATTATTAAAATTATTATTACAAATTTACAAATGATTAATCAAGGTCTATTATTTTCCAGCTGCTACATAATCACATTTGCTATATAGGATAAAATACGAAACATCTCCCTCATTTGATGCAAAAGTTAAAGGGGATAAAATATCAATACATTTACACTATATTGACAAAAGTCACCGGACACCTGGAAGAGAAACACAACATAGCATTTATTGACATACATTAGTATGGTGTCGGTCCACCTTTGGCCTTAATGCATGCACTGACACTTCGAGACATGCTTTTCACAAGGTTTTGGAACACAGCGATAGGTATGTGCTTTCATTCGGTACCTAATGCTGCCTCTAACTGTTGCTTAGTAGTAGGCCTTAGTTCCAAACTACTTATGTGGCGCTCTAATTCATCTCATAGGTGACTTATGGGATTAAGATCAGGACTCTGTGTTGGCCAGTCCACACACAATACGGAATTATCGTCAAACAGTCCTTGTTTTATGGCTCGGTGCATTATCCTGCTGGTACCAACAAGGCTCAGTTCCATAGTATTGCCACAGAGCTGGTAGGGCATAATTGTCCAGAATATCGAGATAGACGTGCTGGTTAACAGGTTTGTCCACGATAACCAACGGGCCGGGACCATACTACGAAAAACACCCCCACACAAGTACAATGCCAGCTCTAAACTTGACCATAGGAATAGTACACTGTGGTAAATAGCGTTCTCCCGGCTGCCACCATACCTACGCACGGCCATCAGACTGATGGACTGTGTATCTATATTTATCAGTCTATAGGACCCGTTTCCATTGATCTACAGTCCACGATAAATGTTCTTTACACCATGCTAAATGATGAGTAGCATTCCAAGTGGAGATGAAAGGCTTATGAGCAGCCATACGACCACAGTAACCCATGGAATTAAATTCTCTGTGAATGGTACGTGTATATACCGGAGGTTCCAGCATTTTTACTTACCTGTACACTGGGGTCTTGTGCAGTAAGTACTCCGTCAATTAGCTGTAATGACTCTCCTGAGGATTCGACGTCCCCTATTATTGATTTTCTTTGCTGCTTCAGGCACGCCATGTGTCTTCCACTTATTCAGTATATCCAAAACAGTTGACAGTGTATGTTTAAATGCCTCTCAGTTTCTCTTATGGACAACCCATTAATATCACACCCTCCAATCTTTCCTTCCTCAAAATCAGTTCTCTCCGGCCGCAACATTTTCACTCAACCTCACAGTGTGGTATGATCGTGGTCAGCTTCAGGCTTGTTTTTATACCGTTTGCAGCTGTACCGCGCATCTTAACAACACAGCGGATCCGTTCATTTTCTTTTGAAGGGGTGTCCGGTGACTTTTTGTCAATATAGTGTATATCTATCCTACGTGTAACACGACATCTCCAATGCAGTATATTGGTGAAAGATTTTGTTTCGATGCGGCTGAATCATTTCCTTGATCCTGGGATCCCAGTTGTCTTATTGATGTAATTGTGAATTTCCTATTATTTGTGACAAATATTTCTTCCTTAATTTCAGACCTAAATGCGTTCCTGGATTTGAAAGGGTCATCAACGCTACAAGGAAGCACTAGGGTTGCTTTGACTAGAGAAAATCTGAAGATGTTCAGATTCCCAGCCTTCAATTACCTAACATCAGTTACATGTAACTTCATTATCCTGGGCTGCTTAGGATGCATGTTTGAACAGAGATGGGGGAATGTGGGTTTGATTCATACTTCAAGGTGATGCAGTTATCAAGTTTTCTGAGGAGATGTTATATAGTGAACAGTGAACTACAAAGCGATTTTTATCGTAATCTGTGATTGCTGAAAATAATATACATACTTCCTTTCTAAAAATATTTATTTGCAAATCAGTTGAGGCCATAATATATAATTTTTTTCAATAACACACAGATCAAAGTACAGTAAACATAACTGCATCCATTTCCTCCAAAACGCACATGCATATTTATGCACACCACATTTTTAACAGCACATATTAGCATTTATTTTGGACCATGTGCAGTGGTACAATTTTAATGTTTAACAAAACAACAGGTAACCATATGAGAAGAATGTTCACCCTTGACATCTACTGCATCATAAAAAATAAGAGTGACAAAAAATGACTTTTCTGACAATAATTCTCATCTCATTTTTGAATATTGTAAATTCAGATACAAGTTATCTGTTCTGGGAATTATAGAAAAAGAAGAATCTGATTTAAAAAAAAATGAAAATCCTGACAACAAAAAGCATTTTTATTATTTTTTGATGAAACACTTTCTCTTTCCTCACTGCACACTTTCTCATTAAAATAAAAACCTAGCATCTCTAAACTCACCTCTTAGTATGTAATTCTGATAATTCTGATCGGCTTCAGATCCAACTTTAATAAGGCATGCCAAGCCATCGTTCTGCACAAATTCATGGACCAAGTCTTTGTCATCCTATAAACAACAATCGATTAAAAAAGTCATGCATCCAAAACAAAACAAAGCAAAAAAAGGGGGAGGGGGATAGTTCTGAAGCTATCAAACAGAGTTATAAAAGTTTTGAACAAATTTTAATTCTTAAATCATTAGTCTCCAACGCACATGCATAATGTCATTATGATTATATCAAAGCCCACACCAATTACCCACTAAACCACAGAAAAAGAGAAAAAGATTTCACTTGGTATACAATGTTGTACCTGTAAAATGCTATGCAACTGTTTTTGAAGTAGTTTCATGAAAAGCAGAAAAAATAAATAAATCCTAGTCTTACAGTGAAATGAATAAATAACAATACAAAAGAACTGTAACTGGTACCTTAGGTGTTGTTAGAGCCTGAAAGAATATATCATTGGTTCTTGAATCACTAGGTAGTATGATGTCTACTGCTGATGGTGCCTGGAGCAGCTGAACACAGCACAATGTTTTAAAAGATTGCCTTTAACAGACACTACACTTACCACACAAGAAGTGTAACATGAATGCAGATCATGATAACAGCAAATCAGATGAAGATTATCAAGTATCAATTAAAAGTTGTTATCTCAGTCAAAGAGAAGTAAAACAGTCTTTGTATCTGAAAAATGGTGATCACTTCAGGAAATTTGACAGATATTAATTTGTAGTGTTTTTCCTTGGTCAAGGGACACCTTTGTCTAGATCTCTAAAAAATTATCAATTCAAGGAATTTGACAGGTACTGTGCTTGGTGCTTTTTCTTGGTCAAGGGATATCTTTGTCTTGGTGTCTTAAAAATGATTTCAGGAAATCTGACAGATGCTATATGTCTTGTGATTTTTCTTGGTCAAGAGATGCCTTTATCTTAGTGGCGTATCTTGGGTCTGAGACCTGGGCTCCCCCCCAACAATACAGTTTTTAAAAAAATTGCGAAGTTTATTTTTTAATTGTTAAGTAATATAAGTAACATTTTTTTCTAAATTTTAGGTACATGCTATTGCTAACATGATACCAAGTAATTATGAGGATTAGGATTTGAACACTTATTTGTACATGAACTCCATTCTTCTTTCCTTTTGTGTGAACTTGAGTGTTACGTTTTCACAAAAATGTTTCTTCCGAGTACTTTTTCATATTTAAAAATAATGTTTTTCTCTATTGACAAACCAGCCAAGTTGCTCGAATGTGCATATCCTTGTGTGGCCCTAAGATATATCTTGATTCTTTTTAATACGGAAAAACTTCTTTCGGCAGTTGCAGTTGTTGATGAAATGTTTAATATTTGATCTGCTAATTTGATTGTACACCTCAATAAACACTATGTCCAATTATTCAACTTTATGTAACAAGTAATGTCTCTTACTGATTTGTTTCGTATTCATCAAGGGAATAAAACACCTTCAGTTCATTTTTAATCGAGCTGTATCAGAATTTGAAGCATAGAGTTCTTTAAGCTCTGATAGCTAGATGTTCAGGGAAGCTTTCATAAAATTTATCAAAACAGTTCAAATCCAACAAAGCCAGGAATTTAAGATATAATATAACTGATTTTAAGTCATTGACACTTCACACAAACTGAAACAACTCTCAAGAAACACGCGCTGGAAGCATGGAGGGACTGAGGTAGTCCAAAGTCTTAATTTTTTCAGCAAACCCTTTGCACCATGCAATGGCCACTCACCTCCGCATCTCATTCATGTTTTCATGGAAACGCTAGCAGGAGATGGTATTAAAGCTCTTCGCATCAGAACAGGGAAGTCTCTCGAAGACCTACTTGCGTTACGTCGTTGATCATCGCTCGCCGGACTGATTCTCATAATCGAAAGAAGCGAATCCGCTCGTGTTTTTTTCGCACGGAAAGCATCGACATATCTTAATACCATTGGTAATTGACTTTTATTTGTGTATATTTAATTGACTTTTATTTTTGCATTCTCTGGGCTTCGTAGCTAGCCTAGCTAGCCTCGAATATATGCCACTGCTTTATCTTGGTATTTGAAAAATGGTGATGACTTCAAGAAATTTGATTTCAAGAATTCCTAGTTTTTACATAATCAAAAGATACCTTTTTCTTCGTATCTGAAAATGACTGCTTGAAGAAATCTGGCAGATAATAATGCCAAGTGTTTTTACTTGGTCAAATGACACCTTTGGAGCTTACTACAGAACAAAGCCAGTATGATTAACACTGTTACTCTCAGTGCCCATTTTTTTTTTTACATCTTTTCTACTGATATAGATTTGTGGATATCTTAATGAGTCTATAACAAGTTTTCAAGTCACACACATTTCCATAGCATGCTTTGTTTGTGTTATTTACACAATGTTGAGATGGTGTCCCTACTGACCACTTGCTAAATGCTTAAGTTTAAAAATTTTCATAGACATTATATGAGAACCAGATACACTCTAATCTGATTTCTCTTATGCAAAAAAATGCTTTAATTAGGTGTCATTCACATGGCTCACTCCACGACCGTCTTAAGGGGTGGGCCAACAGGGTCGGTGCCCAGGGCCCCCCACCGCCCCGAGAGTCCTGTGGGCTTACAAAAAGTCAAACTCTTTGACCACTCACCAGCAGGGGTTTTTTTTATTTAAAGAAAAGAAAAAAACACCAATACAGAAAGCTGGAAATTACTTTGTCTTTTTTTTTTTTTTTTTACGTTGCTCATAGCTTCGATTTTTCGAGAAGGCAGGAGGAAAGTTAGGTGTTAGGGTGGATCTTTTGTGACAAATAAGAAACAAAGAAAGCCAACCTCCCTCCCAATCCCGAGTGTGGATGAGGTAGAGCCATGAGGGCCACGCACAAATCGCATTTTTTCCGGTTTTATTATTTTCTGTTTAAACAGTCATGTGTGTTGTATATACGAAGAAGTACAAGAATGTGTATCACTGGGTTTGCCCACCTGGGCTACTTATATATTTTTTCCATTGATGCTGTTTACACAAATAACAATGACAGGGGCCGCATATCGGCATTTTCATCCGGTGCGCCATATTGTCTGGAAACAGAGCTGGTTAGTTCATTTCTTTCTTCTGTTTTAATTTCATTTTCGTTGAATAATTTGTAGAATGGGGAAGAACATATCTTTCAGCACCCATTTTCTTGTAATTTGCTAAACAACAAAATGTGAATGCATTTGGTACATTTCATGGAGCTCTACAATTTTTGTCATGTGCTATTTTTCATTCAAGTGGTATTTAAAAAGTTACTGAATATTGAATATTTCTTCTCATAGGGATAACATGGTGATGGTGGTGTATATAATAATTCTCATACATTGTATATATATCCATATATTATATATAATATAATAATGCCATGTGCGAATAAAAAATAACCACATATTGTAATAATGCCATATGTTTTATATGTTCTGTATATACAAAATCAGGGGTCCCAAAAAATATGACGCCCAAGGCCCCCAAAAGTGTTAAGACGGTACTGCCTGGTACCTCATAAAACATGAAAATAGAATTATCTTGGAGTGGGGTTCCAGCTGGCATGTGTATGACAATCTCAATCCAAGTTTATTACCATTAGCAACTAAAATGCAGGTATCTCAACAAACATCCAGATTACGATAGCTGACACTTCCTTTTCTCGTAGCAGTAAAATCAATATAACCTACAAGGTCTGACAATTTAATTTACTGGAAAGCACCAGTAGAAAAAATGTGTGCATACCTTTATACTAGAGGTTACTGTCATCTATGAAGTAATCCACTTTGGCAGCTATGCATTTGTTTAGATGCTGTTGCCATTGCTGGAAAGATACCTGGAACTCTGTTTCTGAAATACTCTTGAGTTCCTTTGTCATGTTACTATGGATGCCAGAAATGTCAAAAAATCTCCATCCTTCATGGCAGTTTTTATTTTGTGATAGAAGCAGAAATCACAAGGGGTTAAGTCAGGTGAACAGGGTGGGTGATTCAATTTTGTAATTGATTTCTTAGCCAGGAAGTCATGAAAACTTTGCGCATCATGGCCTGGGGCACTATCAGGACAAAATTCAGCTCTCTTCTTTCAAACATAATCTAGTAAACCTTTTCAAACCTCTAAATAGCATTATTGGTTAACCATTTGTCTCTGTTTAATAAATTCATGATGAACTATCGTCTTGTGATTGAAAAAATGCACAAGCATGGTGTTGAACTGTGAGTATGACATGCATGCTTTTTTACTATTGTTATGCCACTGAAAGACACTTGATTTTTTCATAGCACCCTCACCATATTCTACTTTCAATAGCTCTAATGCTTCAGTAGCACATTTATCAGTCTTCACACAGAATTTCATGTTAGTGCGCTGCTCTAAATTTCTATCACTCATTTTTACCTCAAAACTCACACACAGAGTTGCCTTATTGATGGATTGGCAGGGATAGAACAATCTAATGACCTCATGATCACCAGATCTTTTACTCCACAGGATTTCTCTCTGTGAGGTTATGTCAAAGATTTGGTTTCAGCAACAGTTACATCACAAATGTTGAAAATTATGTGGCGCGAGCCTGAACACGGTTTAGACATTTTATGTGCCACTAGGAGTGCATGGCAGGAGTTTATAAAGTTCATTAACCATGTATTAATTTTTTTATATTTATCTACTTCTGTTTAAAATCATGCTTAATTATCAATGTTCATTTAAAAGTTATAGCATGCTTATATAAGGGTTATCATTTATGGACACCCTGAACAAAAAAGTAGAAAATGATTTTTTGTTTTATGTTTTAACTTTAACCTGAACATTGGTACTTAAAAACAATTTTAGACAGGTACATAAACATACAAAGTTTTAATACATCTTAAAGTCCAATGCCCTTGTGTAAATCAAAGCCACTGTTTTTCTTTCTTCTCTCGGTTTCCAGGTAAAGTTACATTACTTGGACCAGAATCAGGTGAAACAACCATGAGGATAGATAAATCTTTCATACGCAATGAAGAAGTTTACAGAAGATTGTATGTTTTAAAGTTTTATTGTGTACTAGAGCAGCAGAAACCACAAAGATAAACTGCTCAAATACACATGCACCTCTAACATTCTTCAGCTGAAAATTATTACATTATGAGCAAGTCAGAAAAACATTTGTATAATTCTCGGGATATCAGAGCGACAACAGGCTTGTCACAATTGCTATGTTTAGAAATTCTGCTGATCTTCTAACTTTGATGCTTGTAAAGTTTTGTCACCCAAGTGTGCCACATAATTTCTTAGTAGCTAAAACTGGTCCTAGGAAAACATCCTAGGACCATATAAATTTTGAGGTTACTCACCTTTATTCCCTAAATCATTTAGGAGGTTTTCGCCTCTACACATTTCCAACACGTATTTTTCTTATTTACATTGTGGTTCGAGGCCGCAACACCACCAAAAAAAAAAAAAAAAAAAAATCATTTTCAACTCACACAAACATCACTCCCCCTCCCCCTTTTCCCTATGACCAAATTCAGATTCAAAATAATCCACCACAAATATACACAATTGAATTCCCTAAAACTCTTTAATCTAATTAAAACATCAATCAATAAATGATTTAGGGAATAAAGGTGAGTAACCTCAAAATTTATATTGTCTAAATAGCACGTGAATAATTAAGCAGCTAGATGACATTTGCAATGCTGTATGAATATATGATCCTAGGACCAGTTTTAGCTACTAAGAAATCAGGCGATAATTGCCTCAATTACATACCGATAACAGAAAGGTAGAGTGAAGTATTTTAGGATTTACCTTGCAATATGAAAATAATCAAAACTAGAGAACTCTGTGTGACTCAGACTTAGTAAACCCACCAACTCTCCAGAAGACTGACCTCATCAAGTGCTTAAAAGCAGTGACTGGAAATCTCCTTTTTTTAAAGGTAGGCTAACTACGGCTATAACTAAATTCTTGAAAAAGTAATTTGCTACAGGTACTTCTACTGAAAAGCAGTTCCAGCTACACTACTTTGTCCAAAAAGTAGATACTTTTATTACTTTTAGCTACTTTTGTTTTACATTTTGGCTTGAATTTAAAGTGCAAATTATGAAAATGATCTTTATATTTACATTTTTACGTATGGCATTCAGAAGTACATATCAAAATAAATTACATGAACAATAATTTGTCTTTGTATATAATTCAGCACTAATATTCATATGCAACACACTTTAACACATTCAATGGTGTATACTCCAGGCAAGCTAGAAAAGCTGTGGAGCCTAAGGAGTTAAAATAAAAATCATATCAAGGAACATCTAATAATTTATTCTCTTTGATTGAGAGAATTGAATTTCACACTCAACAGTCCTCAACAAAACCACTAGCATGGTCATCTCATATGTGTCGTCTTCAAGAGCAAAACCTTTATTTAATGCAGAGAAAAGGAAAAACTGAAATTTATACATTGTTGAGGATCTTTGTGCTTGATCAAAAGAAATTTCTTATGAAAACTCAGCCCAGTACAGTCTGCAAAACACCCAGTTATGTTACTGATGACAAGTTTCAGATTTCTGTTCTGAAAATGCAACTGTTAAAAGGTAACGTCCTGATACAGAGAACTTTGAAATCCACGAAAGAGATGCAGCGAAGTGTCGCAGCAACTTCCTTTGCTGACGACCGCCGACTCTTGGACCTCTAAGGGACCCATCAGCAAATTGCGTTTGTAACATTAGCCTAACTTGTCCCAAGAATTTGTGCAGCAGGAAAATGAGTTAGAGCCCAAATAGAAAAAGCAAGGGGTCAGTGTATTCAAATGAGCTGACACCAAGAGCTATCTTCCAAACTAAGGGTGATACAGAAATCTAATACCACTTGTTTTTAAGGTTAAAACAATAAGTCATTAAATGTCATTACCCTGATAGCAGGTAAAACAGTGACGCAACTGGAGAAAATAAACCTAAATGGCTATATCTCAAGAACTAATGGTGTCACAGAAACATAATACTACTTATTTCAAAGCTTAAGGCAAGCGTGATATCTGAAGTACATTGTCAGAGTTGAACCCAGGCTAATACCAAAAAAAGTTATTAAATGTTATTACCCTGACAGCAAATAAAACAGTGAGGCAACTAGAGAAAATAAAGCTACTTTTTGACTTAAGGTTTTCATAATCAGTATGCATGCATTTGATGGTACATGTTGCCTTTGGTATTAGTATATTATACCTATTTGTGCTATATTTAAAACAGAAAAATGGGTCCAGTCCTGGCTGGGTTTTCTAGGTTACTGTTACAACGAAATTTGCAGATCGACCCCTAAGAGTTCAAAGAGTCGACAGTCGTCAGCAAAGATAGCTGCCGTGTCTGACCGCAATCTTCCCCGCGACACTTTGCTGTTTATCCCAGTGGATTTCAAAGTTGTCGGTATTAAGACATTACCTGTTAAAAAAATGACAAGTTGATAACTAAATTAATTATGTCAACATATTTTAAAGAAATTCAAAACAAATAATGAAAGAAACAGAGGAAAAAAGAACTTGTTTTATAGAGTGCAGTATTGTTTTTTTATTTTGGAGAAAACATTGTGATTTCTGTTTTTTTTTTTCTGTATTTTATATGAAAACCTAATTTAATACCAAGAATAAATGAGCAGAAGTATACCTGGAAGATTTGTTTCAAGGAAAACAATGCCCTTCGTAATTCTCTTCCAGTCGAATTGACTAATTTTTCTGAAATTAAAAGAGCAAGGATGAAAAGATATTGCAACATGTACACCTCTCAGCATTTGTAGTTTCAAAGTAAAAATCTCAATAAGATTTCAAAATTTAATACAATAACTTTTACATGAGAAGATAACAAAACCTTTAAAATGACTCCATAATAATTAATCGTACTGTGGGTTACTTATCATATCAGGAATCTGTGCACATTCTGTCGATCAACAGTCATTTACATGTAATGCGCAGTATGATTACTAAGTAAGCTTTCATTTTGATACTGAACTGCTGGTTTCTTTAACAAGAAAACTCACACAACAGTGACAATAATATTATTACAACCAAGGACCGACTCAGATAGTTTGGGGCCCTGGGCAAGAGGGTTTCAGCTCCCCTTTCTCCCGGCATCCCATTCGAATCGGTTTGATACAAAGCAAGTGATACAGAGGTGTAAGTAGAGAGAGGCAGGCTAGGCAGCTGCCCCAGGCGCAGCTCAAGAGAGGTTGCAAAAATTGCTGTTTACAATCTGATTGAAACTAGAATTTAAAGTTTCGCACCAGTTTCTGAAGCCGTTTTTTTTTTTTTTTTGGACACACCATACCGTGTCATTTATCCATTTACAGAATTTAATTTTACTATGTTTGATCCATTTCGAAAACCTTGGCAACTCAAATTTCGCATTTATTCCTCAACATGATTAGAGCGCAGGCGCCGACTTCGTGGGTTCGAGACACTTTTCGAAACCCCGATGATTTTGTTGTGGGTTTCTCGAACCCTTAATATTTTTGATCGTATTTCGTGGAAAAAATACACATACGCATATGTGCATAAATTTTGATTTTCGTTATCAATCCTTCAAGTTTTTTATTATTCACTCCCAGTTTACTATATATACACTGAAGAGCAATTGAATTAGAGACAGCTGGCGTTATGCAAATGTGGCGCTGTGAGCGGCCCCGTAAACGGAAATGACATGACGTATGCAGCGATCCGACAATATAAGGAGTGATGCGACGGGAATCAGTAAGAGATTGGGCCGCGGGTGACCGAGTGGGCAACGTTCGTGACTGCCACGGGAAGGGCCTCAGGTTCGATCCCAGGCAGGTACGAACGCTCGATCCACTAAATACCCGCCGTGCGTCGGATGGGCACGTTAAGCCGTCGGACCCCGGGTACTGGTACTCCGGTAATAAATAAGGGCGTCTTCCTCACCCTTTCTACTTCAATTCCGTGTTACTTTCCTATCGGGCGCTCTAGCCCAAATCTCCTAGTTTCCTATTTCTAAGGGTTGTTTAAGACCTGGGGTCAGACACTCCCTTCCTAAAATCCTCTACATATGATCATGATCCTGAATCAGTAAGAGTCGAACGCAGTATGGACAAGATGTATGATCTAAGCGCATTTGATCGTGGGCAAATTGTCGGGGCCAGACGAATGGGTCACTCCATCTCGGAAGTCGTGCAGGCACTAGGGTTTTCACGAGCCTCTGTGTCACGGGTGCACCGTGAGTACAATCCAGTAAAACCATCCCTGCAAGGGCCAACAGCGTGTGGATGAGCGGGATCCTCGTCGGCTAGCTCGCATTGTAACAGCGGATAGACGGGCCACAGTGCAAATCACTCGGCAATTTAACGCTGGTGCACAAAAACGTGTAAGCAGCCACACCATCCAGAACCATTTCCTCGCTATAGGGTACAGAAGCCATCGTCCCACGAGGGTACCGCTGCTGACCGCACATCACAGGGTGCAAAGATTAGCATGTGCTCGGGAACATCGCCACTGGACCCTAGACATGTGGGAAAATGTTGCCTGGACTGATGAGTCGAGTTTCACGTTGGGCAGGATACGAGTACGGCACAAACCACATGAAGCGATGGATCCTTCTTGCCAGCAGGGTACTCTTCAAGCTGATGGGGGTGGCATTCTCGTCTGGGGACTGTTCACACGTGGACTGAAATGGGACCCCTGGTACGTGTGACATTGTCTCTCATAGGTCAACGTTACCGGGATATCCTGGACGACCATTTGCTCCCGTATGGGCGTCTTCAACACCCCACTGGGGACCTCATCCTGCAACAAGACAATGCACCGTGCCATCGCTTCCGAATTGTATCCGAATGGTTGGATGAACACTCCACTGACGTGACCTCGCTTCTTTGGCCAGCTAGGTCACCTGACCTCAATCCCATCGAGCACATCTGGGATGCCATCGAGAGAGATGTTCGAGGCTCTGACCCCCTCCATCAAATCTTCGTGAACTGTGGGAGCTTGTTCAGGGGTCGTGGATCCGTATGGCTTCCCAACGCTTCCGGTGTCTTGTCGAGTCCATGGCGAGACGAAACGCCGCCGTCATCAGGACGAAAGGTGGTGCTACACGTTACTAGAAAGGTATCTCTAAAGAGAGATAATCAGGTATCTCTCTTCAGTGTAGAAAGTGTGTACAGAAATTTACCCCTCAGACTGTTTATTTTGCCTCAAAAAAGAATTAGTGTTTGTTCGTGCTCATCAAATTTGACGCGACAGACAATACCACAAGTACCGTCGTTTAAGAGCATTTGAAACTGCCTCCTTTATAAAAGGAGGCAGTTTTAAATGCTCTTAAACGACGTCTGGGTTCCCACAAAATACAAAGTCTAGCTCTACATTCGGAAAAGAGAACCTATTCGAAGTCATAGTGATAAAGGCGGAAATATATAATATTGTACAGTCAGTTGACCCACCCTAGTCGGGGACCAAGGAGGTTTGAAGAGAGAGAAGATGGCATCAGCAGCCGTTGGTGCAGCCAAATCTGATCATCTGGTTTCTTGCGCCCTCTGGGTGGGGAGGGTTTAGTGACGTTTCTTACTGAAGACCTGTGCTGGAGCACAGGTTGATAGCAACCGTCTCTTACTCTCTGCAGCAGTCCCTGAAGGTCAACAAGGCTCCCACAGCTTCAGCAAGGCCGTGATTGGTTAATACGCAACATGCACTTCCGGTTGATGAAGCATAATTTGTTTAATTTTTTTTAAATACTAGACAGTATTTCTGTACCTTTTTGCAAATGTTTAGTTATGTCCATGTATATTTGGGTCTCATTTTTTTCTGACTGTACATGCTGCACAAGTACCTCTAAAACCTCTTCAAAGTCAACGCTTTCCCCATAGGAAAGTACAGAAGCAGCCCAAGTTGGGAATACACAGCTGATACGAAGTAGAACCCACGGAAAACGTAGGGCGTGCGGCTGATGTCATGTCCTCTCCCTTCTAACCTCCTATTTTAACTCAGAAATCATTTGAAGAAAAAAATTGTTGGCATTTTTATAATTGGTAAAAAAAAAACTTTAAAATAAATGTTACATGTTTTTGTTACTTTTATAAAACAATTGAGTTGGAAATTCACACTGTATCTATGTACTGTATATAATAATGTCGCTCCTACAAAAGCAAAATAAATGAAATAAATAATTATCTAGAGAAAGAAAAATTCTGTAATTAACTATAATTTCCTTCATTTCAGCATTTCAGGCGTCTTATTGTGCCAGATGATCTGACTGAATGAAATTTAAATTAGACTTAAATACTTTACTTTGAAAAATGCATGGGTAATTCGATTAAAAATTTCCGGAACCCCCAATAATTTTTCAAGTCGGCGTCTATGGATTAGGGGATGTACATAGAGCCGAGGCTCTATGTACGGTGCAAGATACGGATGCCATTCACATTGTGGAAGATTCTCCGGAGACTATTTGATCCTTTAAGCCACGACTGTTCGCTACATCCAGACTGCTTCATATAGTACTGACGGTCCAAAATAGTTGGGAAAAGCTGTTGAGTCATTGTTTGATTATGCCTCCCACACGGAGATAACAGGTGGCATTGGAGTATGACGTTAATTTTGTTTTGTCGAGAAGTCTATCATCATCAAATACAACCATAACCGATTCACTGCTGGATGAAGGTCTCTCGAAGCCTCTTCCACAACTTTCTAACTTGAGACACTCTCCTCCATGTTACACCTGCAAACTTCCGAATTTCATTCATCTCTCACGTGTTCTGGGTATTGTCCTGGGGTCTGGTACGATTCGTCCAACGACGACTGGTCCAACGCCGATTCGCCCAATACCCATTGGTCCAATGCCGATTCGTCCAAAGGTAGTATTCGTCCAATGGTACGATTGGTCCAGTGCCGATTCGTCCAATGGTACGATTGGTCCAATGCCGATTCGTCCAATGGTACGATTGGTCCAATGCCGATTCGTCCAATGGGACTATTGGTCCAATGCCGTACGATTGGTCCAATGGTACGATTAGTCCAATTCCGTCTGATCTGTCCGAAGAGCTACTCGTGCGAAACAATAAATCTCATCCGTTCTGATTCTGCCTTCCCGTAATCCAAAGAATGTAAAATAATGATACATTTCATGCGTAATATTGTGGTTACTACTTATAGAATTATTTTTTTTCAGAATCGATTTTACTTGTTATACTGTTCTCGCTACCGTATGAAGTTACTGATGTACGAGCCGTTCAATCAACTACGATGTTTCTCTCTGGCATTAAATAATAGCTGGGAGGCTCGTTTTCCTTTTCTGTTTGTAGCATGCAGTGGAGTTCGGCTAAGTGGCCACTGGAAAAGTGGACGGGGTTCGGACCTAGGTCTTTTTAACAGTTTTTATTCTACCAATGTGATATTCATAACGTTTACATATCAAATCAAGTTAATATATTGCGCCTTTACTTAGGCACTAAATATGAATTCATGGGCCCTAGGCCTAGGCCTTTTTAACAGTTTTTATAACATAGATCTCATATTCACAAAATTTACATATCAAATCAAGTTAATAATATTGCGCCTATACTTAGGCACTAAATATCAATTCATAGGTCCTAGGCGAGGCCTAGGTCTTTTAAACAGTTTTATTTTACCGATGCCATGGTCACAACGTTTACACATCAGGCAAGTTAATACTATTGCGTTGTTATTTTGGCACTAAATATTAATTTATGGGCCCTAGGCTTAAGCGTTTTTAATGTTTTTTATTCCACCGATGTGCCTCGCAAAGAGCTGAGAAATGATTCATTGAGTGCTTTTTATTAGGTTTCATAACATGTTTACAAATACCAAATTTCTAAGTTGTTACTTAAAATCTTCTAAAAAGGCCCGTGGCCTAGGTGCCTTGTAAAGAGCAGAGAAATGATCCATTTCATTAGGTTTTATAAAATGTTTACAAATACCAAATATCTAAGCTTTAACTGAAAATCTTCTAAAAAGGCCCACGGCCTAGATGCCTTGCAAAGAGGTGAGAAATGTTCCGTTGAGTGCCTTTTACCAGGTTTACAAAATGTTTACAAATATCAAATATATGTAAATCATTTTTAAAGGACATAAAGAGGAGAATAACTTGAATTATTATTCCTTTCTTAAAAAATAAAAAGTTGACTGTTGGTAGGATGATACCATTGGACGAATCGGCGTTGGACCAATCGTACCACTGGACGAATCGTCCAATGGTTATTATCCATTGGAAGAATCGGCATTGGACTAATCGTACATTGGACAAATTGTCCATTGGACCAAATGGCATTAGACCAATTGTCCCTTTGTACAAATCGGCATTGGACGAATCGGCATTAGTCCAATCGGCATTGGACGAATTGTTCGGGACCGATTGTCCTGTCCCTTGGAAATCCCGTCTAGTCTTTCTGTTATTCAACGGTGGTCAGTTCTTTTAGCAATATTTTTGTAGCCCATTGCCCTTTCAGTTTTTTTAACTTGACCATAATATCATCAACTACTGTCATTTTTCTGATCTATGAGCTCCTCTTTCTATATGAAAAATGATAAGAATTCATTGCATTCATCACGATCAAGGTAAAAACCGTAAATGGCACTGGACTACACACACACACACACACACACACACACACAGAGAGAGAGAGAGGTCGGGGGCGCAATACCCGTATTTTGTGGTATATCTAGTTACGCCTCTCAGAGGCGTAACTACAGCGGGGCAGACGGTGCGGCAGCCCAGGGCGCAGCTCAAGAGAGGGCGCAAAAATCACTGCTTGCAGTCTTCTTAAAATTGGAATTGAAACTTTTATCTCAGTTTCTGGCACACTTAAAATTCAAATTTCTTACTCGAGATGTTCAGGGGATGCTAACGGCTTACATTAAAAAATGAAGGCGCAGTTGTATAGTCCGTCTAACTAAAAAGAACCGCGGCCTTAGTGGACAACAATGGAGCCCGCAGTTTTTCTTTAGTTGGATGGAAAAGGATGTCGGCTTTCTTTAGTTGCATGGATAACATAAGTTAGTTAATTGATTTTTGTGGCGCAAGGGCCAGGCATGGCCAAAGAGCGCCAGACACAGAACTATCAGTTAAACATTTTTAAAAGCGGGGTGAAATGATTAAGAGCAGACAGGCGATAACATAAGGATGTTGTTTTTCTTTAGTTCGTGTATATAAGGACGTCGCTTTTCTGTAGTTGGATAGACAAGGACGTCGCTTTTCTGTAGTTGGATAGATAAGGGTGTTGCTCACTTTGTTGAAGACTCTCTGGGGGCTATTCTGTCATTACTGTGGCTGCGAGTCACGACTGTCATCTACATTTGGCCCGTTTGATGTGATACTGTGTGTGTAGTGTGTTGGTGTAACAGAAAAACAGATGGGGGTGCAACATTTTGTGGTTTGCCCCGGGTGCAGAAATGCCTAGTTACGTCTCTGCGCCTCTGAAGTAATATACGAGGGTTGTACCGAAAGTAACGCATAAGTGGGCATAACTTTTTTATTAACTGACAGAGAGGTCGTTCAAATTGCACATGTTGGTAGAGTATTATGAAATAAAGAAAAATCCCACCTTGAGCAACTCAATGGGCTATAGAAGCAGTCACCCACCCCTAATTTGGTTTGGAATTGCTTGCTCCGGGAGGCGCGCGGGGGGGGGGGGTAAAGGACCAGTGCGTTACGGGGGTCTGCGTATCATCTATGCCTCGCCCGAGTTCGAACCCGTACTCATCTCAGACGACCTCGTACCACTCTACGGGCTTCTTTGTTTTTATTTTTTTTTTACTTCATATGTTTCTAAATAACTGTCTCATTTTCCCATGGATTTGGAAAATGTATGTTCTACTGAATTCAGCATAAAATTATAACTGATAAAGCACGAAATGAATGCAAAACTATTTACGTGAACTAAAATAATATATTCAACATATGCTACTTCAAAAGTTTGTGTTGAATACATTAATTTCAGTTTTAATGATCTTTTACTGATGGTGATAGAACGATCTTATTCCATAAGTTCTAATTACAATATACAAATTGTTATCAAAATATAATTTTGGTTGCTCCGCTAAATTCAGGACATGCCAGGGGCGGATTCAGAGGGGAGGCGCCCGCCCCCAGGAACCAAGGAAAAGCTTCGATTTGTTAGGTTTTAATAACAAATTGAATATTTTTTCGTGAAAGAAAATATTACTTAAAAGTATGTCATTTTCGTTAATTAGTTGGAAGAATTTATAGTTTTTTCATTTTGCGGGAAAATATCAGAAAGGTTCCCGGTTATTCCCGACACTTAAGCCTCCCCCCCTCTCACGAAAATCCTGGATCCGTTCCTGGAACATGCTCTGATTTTGCTGAATCAATCGAACATACCCGTAGTCGGCACCTGTGAATAATATACCTTTTCTATTTTGTTGCTTTTATTTTCAATAAGTTGTTACCCTTCAAAATTTCATTTTTCCAGGCACAAAATTCTCTTTCCGCTAAAGGTATATCTATAGGTAAACTTAATCCCATTTCGCCGCTTCAAAAAGCTATTTACAACTCAAATTTCAATAAAGTGAATGTAGAAGGAATATCGCGCCGATGTCATAAAAGCACAGCTGCATGTGTTCTTCTTTCTTGTTTTTTCATTAATTTTTTTAACGATAGCGTTTTAGATAAGAATCGATTGATTTCTTCAGAAGTCTCCATTTACGTTTGACAGCCAAACATATATATTTTTTTGTTTAAAGGAAAAAAGAAAGAAAGAAAGAAAAGAAAAAGGGCCACGCGTGCCTCGAATTCATTCAGCTTCCCCTAATTAATGAGAAGAAAGTGATAAATCATGCGACGTGTGCCACCCGCCTTTAATTTTCCCTTCCGCCTTTCTCTCTTTTTGACGCCGAACAAAGGCGAGCACACAATGAAATTTTAAAAATTCCAGAATTCCAAACCAGTATTGCCACCTTGTTAGGTTTTATCTGGTCCTCGCGAAACGGGGCTAAAACGAATCCTCCACGAGTTTACCAGCATTGTGTACTATCTCTTTCTTTTAATTATTCTCCGACATAATAGGACACGCACACTTTGATTGTTCTAGATGCACTTTGTGATTAGCATGGAGACGTACCTTCACAGGAGGAAACAGGAACTAATTCACCACCTGCGCGCCAGTCGCGTGAAGTAATGAGATTGACGGGCAGCTTCTGCTCCTTCCCCAGCAAAGGATTAAAGTGCGCATTGTTATTAAAACTACGGCGATCAAACTTTCATCTACGTCATTGCTTTTAATAACACAGTCCCTTTTAATACAAGGAAGAACATGAACACTAGGTATACAGAACTGTCTTTGGGTGAAGTATCACCTGAACAAAAATTACGCCAACTTTGCTGCGTTTAACACAAACGACAGAAAGTAGGCAAAACGTTTAGCATTCCTGTATAGTAATGCAATAATAATACATTTTCGTTTTTTTAATATACAGTACTTCATCATTATCCATCTAATCTCGACAGACCGCTTGATGAAAGCCGTTTTGAGACTTACATAACTCAATATCTACAGCACCCATAAAAATTGGAAAAGGAGTGAGACAAGGTGACACTATATCTCCTAAACTCTGTAATGCCACATTGGAAAATGTCTTTCAATCACTGAACTGAGAAAACAAAGGGATAAAGATTAATGGAGATTATCTAACTCACCTTTGTTTTGCTGATGACGTAGCCATTTTTGCAACTACCCCATCAGAGCTGCAGAGTATGATCCAGGAACTTGCTGACAACAGTAAAGAAGTGGGATTCAATATGACCTTTCAGAAGACAAAAGTGATGTACAATGCTTTTACAAGAAATGAAGATTTATCGATTGATGGGGAAAAGCTGGAGACAACCAATACCTACATTTATCTTGGAAAGCAGATGTCAAGTGAGGATCACATTGATGAAGAAATTAATCGGGTATAAAACTTGCCTGGAGAGCTTTTGGAAGAAACAGTATAATTTTCAAGAGCAATATGCCATTATGTCTTAAAAGAAGAGTGTTTGATCAATGCGTCCTTCCAGTGCTTACGTATGGTGCAAGAGATATGCACCTTAACTAATAGAGACATACAAAGGCTGCAGACAACTCAAACAAGCATGGAGAGGTGCATGCTTGGTATAACCGGGAGAGATAAGAAGAGGAACTCGTGGATCCGAAAAATGAGAAGAGTGGAAGACATCATGATCAGAGGAAAATCCCTGAAATGGCAATGGGCTGGACATATTGCCAAAAGTATTAATCCGACGAGGCAAGAAATTTTAGACTGGATTCCAAGGGACAGGAAAAAACCCAGAAAAAGACCACGTGTGAGATGGGTGGATGAAATTCGAAAGTATGGTGATGATGATGATATCTTCAACAAATGGTTGGCACTAGCTACCAGGTTCAGAGGGGCTCAGTGTACAGCACTAAATTCTTTTACTTTTCCATAGACAGTGTTTTTTAATTAAATTTACTAGAGTGTGATTTTACAAACACAGTCGTTCCCTTTCATAACGAAGTCGAAATGACCTGATGTAAACTTCGTTATAAACAAAAACTATTGACTAAATGCAGTGGTATTACACTGTAAAAAATTGCCGTGAATAGCAGATCAGATCATCTGTAGAGGATTTTAGTTAGGGAGTATCTGACCCCAGGTCTTAAACAACCCTTAGAAATAGGAAGCTAGGAGATTTAGCCTAGAGTACCCGATAGGATAGTGACACGGAAGCGAGGTAGAAAGGGGGAGGAAGACGCCCTTGACGTGCCCATCGGACGCACGGCGGATATTTAGTAGTTCGTACCTACCCGGGATCGAACCTGAGGCTCTTTCCGTGGCAGTCACGAACGTAGACCACTAGGCCATCCGCACCGCCCCCCCGTGAATAATCAGTGTTTCACCCGGATTGAGACGGTTTACAGATCGTAAGCACGCCACCTGGCGGTCAACCATAAATTTTTGGTAGATAAACTACATGTTCACGGTGTTTAAACTGCTTGAACTGTTACTGTATTTTAACCTTGACAATCTGGCAAAGTTTTTCCTGAAGTGGTTATATACCTGTTTTTTCACGTGCGATCAGTCGACTGGCAACATCCCTGTGGGCAACACGCTTTTATTTCCCGGTCATTAGACTGTTATGGTTAATTATCTAAAATCATAATTAGCATTAAGCTGTACACTGAAGAACAATTGAATTAGAGACAGCTGGCGTTATGCAAATGCGGCGCTGTGGGCGGCCCTGTAAACAGAACGACATGGCGTATGCAGCGATCCGACAATATAAGGAGTGATGCGACAGGAATCAGTAAGAGTCGGACGCAGTATGGGTAAGACGAAGGATCTACGCGCATTTGATCGTAGGCAAATTGTCGGAGCCCGACCAATGGGTCACTCCATCTCAGAGGTCGTGTCTGCACTGGGATTTTTACGAGCCACTGTGTCACGGGTGCACCGTGATTACATCGAATCCGGTAAAACTATCCCTGCAAGAGCCAACTGCCGTGGACAACAGCGTGTGGATGAGCGGGGTCATCGTCGGCTAGCTCGCATTGTAACAGCGGATAGACTGGCCACAGTGCAAGAAATCACTCGGTAATTTAACGCTGGTGCACAAAAACGTGTAAGCAGCCACACCATCCAGAACCATCTCCTCGCTATGGGGTACAGAAGCCATCGTCGCACGAGGGTACCGCTGGTGACCGTACATCACAGGGTGCAAAGATTAGCATGGGCGCGGGAACATCGCCACTGGACATTAGACATGTGGAAAAATGTTGCCTGGACTGATGAGTCGAGATTCACGTTGGTACATGCGGATGGCAGGATACGAATACGGCGCAAACCACATGAAGCGATGGATCCTTCTTGCCACCAGGGTACTCTTCAAGCTGGTGAGGGTGGCATTTTCGTCTGGGGACCGTTTACGTGGACTGAAATGGGACCCCTGGTACGTGTGACATCGTCCCTCACAGGTCAACGTTACCGGGATATCCTGGACGACCATTTGCTCCGTTTGTGCGTCTTCAACATCACACTGGGGACCTCATCCTGCAACAAGACAATGCACTGTGCCATCGCTCCCGAATTGTATCCGAATGGTTGGATGAACATTCCACCGACGTGACCTCGCTTCCTTGGCCAGCTAGGTCACCTGACCTCAATCCCATCGAGCACATCTGGGATGCCATCGAGAGAGATATTCTAGGCTCTGACCCCCTCCATCAAATCTTTGTGATCTGTGGGAGCATGTTCAGTGATCGTAGATCCGCATGGCTTCCCAACGCTTCCGGTGTCTTGTCGAGTCCATGCCGAGACGAATCGCCGCCGTCGTCAGGGCGGAAGGTGGTGCTACACGTTACTAGACAGGTATCTCGAATTCAATTGCTCTTCAGTGTAAACATGTTAATTAAAAAAATGCGGTTATAATGTATGTTGTATACTTGGTACGCACGTGTCAGTTTCTAACTCGAAATCATGTTACGTTACTAAAACTTTATCAAGTAAAAATTAATAGCATTACACAAAATCACTTTACATATTTTAATTAATTTTAAAAACTTCGTCTACTTTCATTTAGATTTCAATACCATTATTTTCAGAACATAATCTGATTTTACAAGCGCGTGTGAAATATCGCCAAACTGTAAATTTTGTTCAAAGAATCTTCTTAATGTAAAAGACACTTATTCGCATCTTTGATTGGGGCATTATCAGCATTTTGGCATTAAAGTTCTCCACGCTTGAAACATAGTCCGAAAAAAACCAAAAAAAAAAAAACGGTATGGAAATTTTGATCCAGCTTGCAAGTGGCGGTACAACAAGTATGTCTTAGGTTGGGAAAGGCACGTTAGCGCAGTAATTTACATTGGCAGTTGGCGTATGCCAAGATTGTGGCGGTATGGTACATATATCTCAAGTGATCAGGAAATGTTTTATACAGAGCATGTCTCTTCAAACACCGGGAGTGGCGTTATGCAAGGGTGGCGGTAAATTCAGGGCCGGTACATCGAGGGTTGACTACAATTTGCATTGGTGTTACCTATACTTTCGGCAAACCTAACCTGACTGCAGGGTTGAAACGTGACGGGTTGAAGGTACGGGGTGTGTACGGTAAACGGTAAAAATACCCCTGAAAGCTGAAAAGCGGAAAAAATACCCCCAGAACAAACGGTTCACTGTAAACTGCCACACAGGAACACTGATGTGTGGCAGTGTTCCGGTGTGGCAATTTACCAACAACCCTGCCACACATCTTTCAGCAACTTGGCCACAAAAGTTCAAGAGGGAGGGGGCGCTATAAAGATTGCCGTTTCTGGGCCTATATTGAGAACTGAATTGGGAACTCCAAACGAAATTCGAGAAAACGGTCCATGTAAGCCAAGCGAGAATTGTATTTTAATTTGAAGAAATAAATTGCCGAGGATCCGAGGTACTTTTGGTTAGGGTGGGGGTGGGGGGACTCAACCCCAACGTTCGTATTATTAGATTCTGGGCCGCTGGAGTCTGTCAGTGCATCCAGGCTGTTCCCCCTGAAGCGTCCACGAGGTCCATGAGCTTTTTTTTTTTGGGGGGGGGGGTTCCCCAAAATGTTAAAATGGACGTAGAGCTGTAAACATTAGAACCATGTTTTACATAATGATTCTGTACAGGACCACGAATTTTCAGGAGGGTGGGGTGCAAGTTTCTAAGAGCGCAGACAAGTGTCCAAGGTAAGGGATTTGCTCGCAATTTCTATGCTTCATGTTGTGTTTAATGGTAAACTATGTATGCCCTTCCCCTCTCCCCCAGAAATTTGGTGAAGCCTGTGAAAGGGATACGAGGTGCTTACTTTGGAGGGCTCTACCCCCAACTTCCGTAATTTGATATTCTGGACCTCTAGAGTCGGTCAGTGTATCCTCGATGTTACCCCTGAATAGCTCTTAGAAACGGGGGAGGGTTACCCCACCCTCCTGAAAATTCGTGGTCATGTACAGAATCATTATACGTATAAAGTATGGTACTAATGTTTACAGCTCTACGTCCATTTTAACATTTTACCCCCCCCCCCAGCTCATGGACCTCGCGGACACTTCAAGGGGAACTTCCTGGATACACTGACAGACTCCAGCGACGCAGAATATAATATTACGGAAGTTCGGGGTAGAACCCCCACCCCCCCAAATCAAGTGTACCTCGGATCCTCGGCAATTTATTTCTTCAAATTAGAGTACAATTCTCGCTTGGCTTACATGGAACGTTTTCGCGAAATTCGTTTGGAGTTCCCAATTCAGTTATCAATGTAGGTCCAGAAACGGCAATCTTTATAGATTGCCGTTTTTGGGCCTTTGAACTTTTGTAGCCAAGTTGCTGAAAGATGTGTGGCAGGGTTGCCGGTAAATTGCCACACCCGAACACTGCCACACAACAGTGTTCCTGTGTGGCAGTTTACAGTGAACCGTTTGTTCTGGGGGTATTTTTTCCGGGGACATTTTTCCAGCTTTTCAGTTTTCAGGGGTATTTTCTCTGGGGGTATTTTTTCCTGGGGGTATTTTTACCTACATCCGGTGTGTACTTCCACTGCATAATATACAGTGGGTAAGTAGAAAGTTTTGCAATATTTGGATCGCTTTATGTCTTCATACGTACCTTTACGACGGAAGATGACTAGCATTCAAAGTATAGGCCATCGTGTTGCGCCGTCTTTAGCCATCTGTCTGCCAGTTCTTTGACTCAACGGCGGTACCAGTTTTTGTCCTTCGAGACGAAGAACTCCTTCACCCCAGCTGCCACCTCCTCCTGGTGGTTAGAGTGCCACCCACGAAGGAAGTGGGCCATGGACCGGAACAAGTAATAATCCGACGAGGCAAGGCCCGGACTATATCTGAATGTAGCATCAGTTTGATGCCCTCCAGTTCCTCGAGTTTTGCGCGGGTTATTCGCGCTGTGCGAGGCCGAGCGTTGTCCTGCTGTAGGAAAGCGCTGCTTTCTGTTCACCAGTGCACTTCTCCTCCAAAACGGCATACATCCGCTCCAACTGTTCAGAATAGAGGTTGGCGTTCATGGTCCGATCGTCTGGAACAAATTCGTAATGGATTATCCCCTCGAAATTCCACCACACGCAGAGCATCATCTTGTGCTCGAAGCGCCCATGTTTGGCAACAGGTTCTGGAAGCTGACAAGGGCTCAACTACTGCCGTTGTGTGTTAGGATTACGGAAGCAGACCCACTTTTCGTCGCACGTAACAATACTCTTGATGAAACGTATATCGCGCGGGTTTTCTAGGAGTTTCGTGCACACTTCCACTTGGCGGTTTGCTTCAGCTGGCGTCAGTTCGTGAGGGACAATGCGGCAGCTCTTGTAGATCTTGCCGAGGTCCTGGTGGTGATGAACAACGGTGGTCTGTGATACGCTTAGCTCATCTGATAATCTCCGAGCGCTGGTTTTCGGATTTGCCTCTACGGCCTGGTGCGGCACGGCCTTCGAATCCACGGTTCGCAGCCTACCTGCCCATGGCTGATCGTCGAGGTTTCTGTCATCTGAGCGAAATTTCTTGAACCATCTGGTTGCGGTGCTGTGGTCCACGGAACCTTCCCCCTTTCGCATGATAAATGTTTCGTGTTGCGTGAGCAGCGTGATGGCCGAGTTCAGACTCGTAAAGCAAAAGTTACCTAATTAGCCGGTTGTGGCTGTTCATCTTTTAGGCGTCCCAATCACGGACAGAACGACGACATGTAATGCTGTTCACAGCAACGACTACCGCTTTATATCCATTTCGACTGACTGCAGTGCGCTACTTGCACTAGTTTAAACACCTGGCATACTTGCCGCAGTACATGCGTTAATGCAAATTTTGCAAAACTTTCGACTCATCCTTTATATACACTATCTAACAACAAATAATTGGACACCCCAGCAATCCACGATATCTGCGGTTCTGATACACGTCACACCGCCGCCGTTAAATATCGTGTGGCAAACAACAACGCAACCAGTCAAATACAAGATGCCATGCAGTTCGGAGCTCTCTGATTTCGAGAAAGGTGTAATTGTCGGGTATCACAGAAATGGACGATCCATACGTGACATATCCAGCGAGTTGAAGTACCCAAAATCGACAGTGGCCTACGTGATTGGCAAGTGGAAGAGGATAGGTGACTGTCGGAATGTGCCCCGACCCGGCAGACCCACAAAACTGGGAGTTAGAGGCCGACGGGTGCTGGCCAGAGAAATTCGGAAGAACCGCACCAAATCGATGGACCACATCCGCGAGGAGTTTCAACAGGCATCCGGGAGTGTTCTTTCGATGAATACCATCCGTAAGGAAGCCCATCTGCTCGGTTATCATGGGCGTGCTGCCGCCCACAAGCCTTTGATCACCAAGTCCAATAGCGCTGCTCGGCTAACGTGGTGCAAAGAACGTCGACAGTGGACCGTTGAACAGTGGAAACAGGTTCCCTGGAGCGACGAATCAAGGTTCACCCTCTACCGTTCGGATGGCAGGGTCTGGGTTTGGCGTCTGCCTGGAGAAAGCCTCCTGCCGGAACGTATTGTGCTAACTGTGAAGTTCGGCGGCGGTAGAATTATGCTATGGGGGTGTTTCTCCTGGTATGGCACGGGACCCTTGGTCGCAATTCCTGGTAGACTCAACGCCGAGACCTACTGCACCATTTTGGATGACCATGCGCTTCCTACGTTGTGGCAGTTTTACGGGGTGGACCCATGTTACTTTTAGGATGACAATGTCACCTGTCATGTTGCGAGGTCCACCATGGCTTGGTATGGTGACAATGGGGGTTAATCGAAAGGACTGGCCTGCGCAGAGCCCGGACCTTAACCCTATCGAGCACCTCTGGGACGAGTTGGAGCGTCGACTTAAGGGGTGACCCCACCGTCCGAAATCGGTGAAGGAACTGACCTGTCTTCTCCAAGCCGAGTGGAAGAAAATACCGCTAGCCGTCGTACAACGCCTGGTTGAGAGTATGCCCCGGAGGGTCGCAGCTGTAATCGCCGCTCGTGGAGGTTCCACCAACTATTGAAAGTGAATAAACTTCGTTTTCCTTTGCTATCACAAGTGTCCAATTACTTTTTGGTAGATAGTGTAGTTGCCAGTCTGAAAGTTCGTATTCAAGCTTTAACTGTGATTGAAAGTACACTGTTGTTATCAACATTGTGAATACGTTCATTAAAAAACTAAAGATCTTAGATTTCGGTCACGTTTCTCCAAAATACAGATATTTGCGTTTTGGCGACGTCATTGTCATTTGTGTCTGTCGGCCACGTGCGTTAGAGAGGCTGTACTCGGAGGATATTTACTGCTGGTGAGAGGTATCAAGTGGTTCTGGGAGCAAAACGGTACTCCCTTCTTCCTGATGGGGAAATAACTGATAGTTCAATGAGCGCGAACTTTCCTTTTTTTCTGCCTCCCGTCATGGTGGCACCCTGCACCTTTTTAGTGCAACGAAATAGTGAGAAACCATGAAATTTTTTCAGTGAGTAGGTTTTTCCAGCATCCACTCCAAGTTAAATTTGCCCCCAGTATAGTAAGTCTATTTAGCAGGCTGGCCACTATAGGATATGGTACTTCTGACTTTGACAATTCTGCAGTATGAGCTAACCAGTAGCCTACTGGGGATCTATAAACGTTCCTGGAAGCTTTTTCCTGTGGCCCACTTTTCAGGGAAACTGAGAGAAATTTAAGATTGTGAAAATTAAATCTTATTAAATTACGTTCAATTGAAAACGTATTTTTGTTATTGGCTGAAACAGATTTTCCAGAGCTACGGATTCGTGAAACTGTACGGTCCAAGATAGAGGCGTAACTAGGACGGGGCAGGCTGCCCTGGGCGCAGCTCAAGAAAGGGCGCAAAAATCACTGTGGACAATCGTATTGAAATCGGAAATAAAACTTTTGCACCAATTTTTGGTACACATTTTTTTCGCCATACTTTGTCGTTTGCACATTTACAGATTTGCCTGTAATATCTCTCGCCAGTTTCGGTATCTTGGCAGCCTAAAATGCTAATTTCTACCTAAAAATTTCCAGGGTATGTAATTTGCTCACAGTCGGAAATAAAGCGCGGTTGTTCTTTGTAGCAACATAAGGATGTCGCTCGCATTGTTGAAAGTTCTCTGGGGGCAATTTGATCATTACTGCTCTATAGCTACATTCGGTTATTTAATGTGATACCAAAGGTCCGAACTCCGAAGCAGTTGGAAATATCATCGCCTTTTCTTCAGTTTTTGCATTTTACAGCCATTAATGGGCTGTAAAATGCAAAAAGTGGTGTAAGTAAGGGTTAAGGGGTTGGCGGAAGACTGCCTCACAGGAAGACTGCCACACAGGAAAACTGCCACACATTTTTCAGCAACTTGGAAAACCGCTACACATCCGAAAACCGCCACAAAGAAAACTGCCTCACGCTTTTCGTTAAGGGGCCGGGCACAAATTGCTGTTCCTCCGGGGAACACTGACTGTGTGGCAGTTTTCCAAGTTTCCTGAATTATGTGTGGCAGTTTTCCGAGGTGCCTAACGACGGGAAGGCACTCTTTTGCTTGTCTGAATTTTCATGTCGGTTCCTTCTTAAGGCAACTGGCCACAGAAGTTCGAGGGGGGAGGGGGAGGGTATAAAGATTGCCGTTTCTTGGCCTATATTGAGAATCGAATTGGGAACTCCAAACAAATTTCGAGAAAAAGCGAAAATCGCTGGTTTCAGGACAGGTCAATAAGGTGGGATTTTTTAATAACGCTGCACTTTTACTTAGGCACTAAATATTTACATAACATGTCAAATTTGTAATATTTTTCTTTTACTTAATTAATTCATAGGTCCTACAGCTTGGCCTTTTTTAACAACTTTTTATCCACCGACTTCGTATTTCTAACGTTTACGTATCAAATCAAGTCAAAAGTATTGCGCTTTTACTTAGGCATTAAACATTAAAGTCATAGACCCTAGGCCTTTTTAACATTTTTTATTCTACCAGTGTCATATTCACAACGTTTACACATAAAATCAAGTTAATAATATTGGGCGTTTACTTAGGCACGGAATATTAATTCATAGGCCCCAGGCCTTTTTAATAGTTTTTATTCTACCAATGCCATATTGACAACGTTTACACATAAAGTCAAGTTGAAAATATTGCGATTTTACTTAGGCACCAAATATTAATTATAAGGTCATGGGCCTGGCCTTTTTAGAAAATTTTAATAAGCGTAACATATTAACTTGTACCGATATGTAAAAGTTATGAGTACGACACAGCCATAATAAAACTTGTTAAAACGGCCTATGCCTAGGGCATATGAATTAATATTTAGTGGCAAAGTAAAAAGCGCCATGCTATTAACTTGAGTTGATACGTAAACGTTATGAATATGAAGTCGACCGATTAAAAACTGTCAAAAAGGCACAGGCCCAGGGCCTATGAATTAATATTTCCTGTCTAAGTAAAAGCTCAATATTATTAACTTGACTTGATGTATAAACGTTGTAAATATGACATAGGTAGAATAAAAACTATTAAAAAGGCCTAGGCCGAGGACCTGTGAATCAATATTTCGTGCCTAAATAAAAGCGCAATATTATTAACTTGATTTGATGTGTAAATGTTGTGAATATGACACTGGTAGAATAAAAAATGTTAAAAAGGCCTAAGGCTTATGACTTGAATGTTTGATGCCTAAGTAAAAGCGCAATGCTTTTGACTTGATTTGATACGTAAACGTTAGAAATACGAAGTCGGCGGATAAAAGGCTGTTAAAAAAGGCCGAGGTGTAGGGCCTATGAATTAATTAAGTAAAAGAAAAATATTACAAATTTGACATGTTGTGTAAATATTTAGTGCCTAAGTAAAAAGCGTTATTAAAAAATCCCACCTTATCGTCCTTTTCCGAACGCAGCAATTCTTGCTTGGCTTACATAGAACGTTTTCTCGAAATTTGTTTGGAGTTCAGAATTCAATTCTCAATATAGGCCAAGAAACGGTAATCTTTATAACCTACCCTTGAACTTCTGTGGCCAGTATGAACCGACATGAAAATTCAGACAAACAAAGGAGCTCCTTCCCGTCGTTGGGCACCTTGGAAAACTGCCACATATAATTCGGAAACTTGGAAAACTGCCACATATAATTCGGAAACTTGGAAAACAGCCACATATAATTCGAAAACTTGGAAAACTGCCACATATAATTCGGAAACTTGGAAAACTGCCACATATAATTCGGAAACTTGGAAAACTGCCACACATTCAAAGTGTTCCTGGGAGGAACAGCAATTTGTGCCCGGCCCCTTAATGAAAAGCGTGAGGCAGTTTTCCTGTGTGGCGGCTTTCCGATGTGTGGCAGTTTTCCTTTGTGGCAGTCTTCTTGTGTGGCGGTCTACAGTGAACCAGGGTAAGGGAAATGTACGAAACCTTTCGGCTGAGTGCTGTCTCCCATTTCCTCTCGTATTTTGACGCAATTAAAGATTGTAAAATGCCGTTCCCGTTTGTGATAAGAAATGTCACTTAATTCCATAACACCCTATTAAAAAAAATATTTAAGCGTTAGGTTATTGAACTACAATGAAAATGGCAATGAGGGCAGCAGTAACTTCACGAAGTTTTCCCACTATATTTTCAGCCGAAAAACTAGGCAGTTCTTAAGATCTATTGCGCAACCATTAATGATTATTAGTTATCAATTAACTACAAGAGAATATGATGAAACAAAAGATAGTATAAAATTCAGTGTGAAA
This sequence comes from Macrothele yani, assembly GCA_039090855.1. NCBI lineage: Eukaryota > Metazoa > Arthropoda > Arachnida > Araneae > Macrothelidae > Macrothele > Macrothele yani. Next base: position 99,944,485 of record CM076993.1, read on the forward strand.
CAAAATGTCAGAAGCAACTCCGGTGGCCAGTGTTAGTTATTTTGAAAAATCGGAATTGCATATGCGTGTGGATACTTAAATAATGCAAATTTGTGCGTAATTTAGACACAAGACCAATTTTGTTTCTTCACTGAAAACTCATGAAACAAACATGATTATAATATTTCAAGCACCAGACCCGAAAGTTGTTTTTTTTTTTTTTTTTTTTTTTTTTGTCTTAACGACATCGGGGGGAGAGGCGCAATATTTGTGATTTGCCGCGGACGCAGAAACGCCTAGTTACGCCTCTGGTCCAAGATGTAGGAAATCAAATGCAGATCCTGTTCAAAAAAAAAAAAAAAAAAAAAAAAGCAGCAACCAAAAATTTTATTGTAGGTGAAAACTCCAATGTATTAACGTACACAATGAACTTCTTGATGAATGCAGAGCCATGTGTGCAATGCGTCTCTGAAAATCCATCTTTTGGATTCACCCACACACACGTTTGGACTTTTTTTTCACCCACAAAATCCTAGACATGTAAGTGACGAACATGGTGAACACTTCCGCCAGGATATATCAATGATGGAAACTCGCTACCAAGGAAAATGGAACACATAAACTAAGTACAGCAGAAAATTAACTAAAAGAGTATTTTAGGTGAGTTAACTAACTGTCCATGAACTATATACATATATTGTGTGTATATTATCGGAAAATATAAATTTAACGAATGTTTAAATGCATGTTACTCAAAATCCCTGCTTCCTCCAATATCCGGCAAACAGATCTGAAATCATCAGTGCAAAAAATACTATAAGAAGCACTCTATCAGATAAATTTAACATAAGAAAAATAAAATTTTGTCGATCACTATAGTCACGCTTACAGTTGGGAGCTATTTTGACTTCAGCGATAAGGAACGTGCAGCTCAACCACCGTCAAGCAAATTCAAAGAATATGATTGGTGGGTGTGTTTCAAGAGAGTTCTATTTTCTTTTATCCCCTATAACGAAGTAAATTGCTCCGTCATTTTTGGTCTACGCCGGGATTCGAACCCGGGTCCGCTTATTCCGGAACAAGTCGCTCTACCAACTGAGCTACACAGACGTTCATTCTGACTCCTATCTGCCTTTATGTCGTGTGCGTCCTGCTGGCAGGTACGTCACATCTCCCCCTTCCTCCGAAGGAGGGCCGGGGAGCATGGCCCACGGGTCAGCCCTGACCATGAATCGTTGCAGGCAGCCATCCACTGTAGAACGTGCACTTGAGAACTCCCAGTCAATCCGGTGTGTGGAATGCAACGTCACACACATTTATTTTTCGAAGCACTGGAGAAGAGATTCTCTGATTTTTCCTATCTCGCGGTGTGGAAATAACATCACACCATTGCGAGATTTTGAACGGTCGGGTCATCCGGATAGTTCGGGCGCCATTATAACGAAGTAAATTTCTCCGTCATTTTTGGTCTACGCCGGGATTCGAATCCGAGTCCGCTTATTCGAGAACAAGTCGCTCTACCAACTGAGTTACGCAGACGTTCATTCTGACTCCTATCTGCCTTTATGTCGTGTGCGTCCTGCTGGCAGTTACGTCACACCCCTTTTTTACGCTTTCCAACCACAGGTTGAAGAAGCGTATACGCTCCAGCTTTGTCCGCCTGCCCACACGATAACTTGCGTAAAAATGGTTCGATTTCGATGAAATTTTAGTATATGATAGGGGATCAACTGGGGACGAACCCCATTGAAAATGGGCGAAATGGGGTCAAAGGTCACGACATAGGAGCGGGGTCCATTACATTGCCCTTATGCATCATAACTTGCGTAACTCTGGTTCGATTTCAATGAAATTTTAGTATGTAGTAGGGGACCACCTGGGGACAAACCCTATTGAAAATGGGCGAAGTGGGGTCAAAGGTCAGGACATAGGAGCGGGATGCATTTATTGCTTTTATATGTCTTAACTTGCGTAAATATGGTTCGATTTCAATGAAATTTCAGTATGTGGTAGGGGACCACCTGGGGACAAACCGTATTGAAAATGGGCGAAGTGAAGTCCAAGGTCAGGACATAGGAGCGGGATGCATTCCGTTGTTTTTATGCGTCATAACTTGCGTAAAAATGGTTCGACTGAGACAAAACTTTATCATGTTGTTCCAGAAGTATATTTTACCGGTTCTGTTGAATATCATCGAAATGGGGTCAAAGGTCAGGTCATAGGAGCGAGATTTATTCTACAGCCATTATCCTCATCACTTGAGTAATGATTTCTGGTATGTTGGAAAGCATATCATAATCAATGCATTGCATGATTTTACTAACTTGTTATTTCATATTTTGTATTTTATTCAATTGATTTTACTCTTTGTCATAATTATTCACTAAAGAAGTAAATTAACAAAAGGAATTAGCAAAGCAGTTTGCTTCTGTATATATGGAAAAATACAAAAAATACGGTTTTCGCCTAGCTACGACTCTGGTCAGAGCACAGGTTTTTTCGGTATTATTTTATTTTTCAGTTTAGGGGTTTAACGACCGCCGTAAACAACTCAATTGGCTGCAAGCAGCCGTCCGTCCCTAATTTAGGAACAATAGTTTCAAGGGAAAGGGGGAGATCCATTGTTGTAAGACAAACACAACATCTGCCGCCCTTGTGGCGCAGTGGTCTAAGCGATGGCCTCTGATCATTCATCCGAAAGGGGTCCGGGTTCGAATCCCGAAGAGGCATGGATGTTGCGTTTGTCTACCGCCTTGGCTCTCTTCCTTCCCTGGATGGCCTAGTGGTCAACGTTCGTGACTGCCAAGGAGAAGACCTCGGGTTCGATCCCAGGCAGGTACGAACGCTCGAACGACTAATATCTGACGCGCGTCGGATGGGCAAGTCAAGCCGTCGGGCCCCAGGTACTGCCCCCCCCCCCCAATAATAAATAAAGGCGTCTTCCTCCACCTTTCTACTTCGTTTCCGTGTCACTTTCCTATCGGGCACTCTAGGCCAAATCTCCTAGCTTCTTATTTCGAAGGGTTGTTTAAGACCTGGGGTAAGACACTCCTTTCCTAATATTATCTACATATGATATGATATGATCTTCCTTCCGAGGAACCAGTGACCCCAAATTAGGGACGGGCGCCCATTGAGTTGCTCACGGTGGTCGTTAAACCTCCAATCAAAAAAAAAAAAAAAAGGTCCATGTCGGGATTCGAACTCGGACGCATCTCGGACGAATGGTCAGAACTTCAAAATATCTTTATTACCATGAAACCATGTAAACAATATTCACAATCAGTGCACCGGGAACAGTTGTTGCCATTTTGGCATATTTTACAGAGGAAAAAAAAAAAAAAAACCCTTTAAACATTCTCATCAAACATACAATATTGCGAATTTGCAATGACAGAAAACCAATTTAACATTCCCCGTCTACCACAAAAAGCCAAAAAAAAAAAAAAAAAAAAAGTAGGGAACGTCAGGTGTTTCACAATAATGAACATTAAAATTAGAGCAAAACACAAAATCTGTGCAATTGAACATTATCAAAGGCTGCACAAAGTTAAAAACATTTCAGCATGTCATTCATCCGGCAAGCAAAACAAATCGGTAATTATTTTCTGAAACAAAAAAAAACAAAAATTAATTTGATTTTTCTGTCTGTCTGTGCAGGCCACTACAGACATACAGTACTTTGTAATTCATCAACAATCATGAACAACAACAAGGAAAAAAAAAAAAAAAACATGTAGCAACACGCAAACCAGAAAAACCTTGCTTCTAGCATGTACGCTACTATATACTAACAACATAATAGATTGATTTCTTTCCCTGCCTGTCTGTAAAACTATTTTCATCAGACATAATAATTCATCAAGAATCATGGCCAAAATAAGCAGAAATCTTAGCTCTCAAGGGGAAAAAAACCCTGCTTAACGCGGGTACGCTGTTTCCAATGCAACAACTGGCTCTTCTGTCTGTCTGTAGGAACTTCAATTTTCCACACATAGTTAGAAAATATATTTAAGTGAAACACTATGAGCAACATAATACTAAAAAAAAATATTCATATATTGTTCATATGGTTAAAGTGCCCGTGAGAAATTAACCGGACAATTCTTTTGTCACCACATCGATGAAGATTACGAAACACAGGGAACAATTCTTTCCTGCGCAGACAGTATAAAAGCTGGATGCTCAGGAAAATTTGTCTCTTAAGATAAGACAAATCAGAGCCCTCGTTTCTATTTCTTCCTTTTTTTTTTTTTTTAATAAAAAAATATTATGAACCTTTTTTTACATGTTCTGCATTCCCCTTTTAATGGTCTGTATTCAAAGTGTTCAATGCACAAAAGCGGGTACCTCAAGTTTTAAGATACTGATGCTGAAATTTGGTATGAAATGGTGAAAATATTCCAAATACGTGGCGACAGTTAATAAATAAATACATCGCTCTTTCCACGTTCCAGAAACACACAGCAACCGAAAAATTGTTTATCAGCCGCCCGCTGTGGATGATGATGAAATTGGTATTTGAGAAATTTAGTGATTCCACTAAAATCAATTAACTAACTAACTAACTAACGATTCCGCGGTGTTCTTTTCGTTAAAGTTTTCGCTCTTTTTCACTAAATATACCGGAGGCTTGTTCCATCAGAGGTATGCATCCCTTCGCTGACTATAAACAACATTTGGAGCAAAACTACATATGGTTCCAACTACCGGATCTAGAGCAAAACTACATCTGCATATGGTTCCAACTACCGAATCTAGAGCAAAACTACATCTGCATATGGTTCCAACTACCGGATCTAGAGCATAATATAATGAAAAAGTTATATTCTTCTGTCCTCGGCAATCTGTGTAACAATAATACAACTTCCGGCGATTTGTAGGTAAATGAAACACGACATGCGACGACTGTCTTATTTCTTGTAGTATGAAATTCTTTTAAATTTAGTTGCCCGGACGGGCAACTTGATTTTTTATTTACCTGCCCAGGCGAATAATTTACATGCCTGGTATTTTCAAGCCCTGGGCATGGTATTTTTCAAGCACTCGAACAGGAAACCCAACATTTCGATTTCAGCTTATACATATTCACAATTTCATTTCCACGAAAATAAAACTCAGAAGAACAAATAGGAAAAACTGGGACCGATTTCTTCCAGCGTTGCCGCAAGGTATACAAGAAGTAGAAGAAAAAAACAAGATCAATAGGATTTTCAGAACATTTTCCGGCAATGAGGTCGTTTGTCGAACTAGTGCAGAGATTGGCTGACAAGGATAGGTATAGGTCCAATTTCTCGAAACAGATCTGAAGATATCCATGTGCCTCGGGAAATCTTTACTCGTAGACGTTTGCTTCATGTTAATCATTAACTTGGCACACCTCCGCCGGCAACACTTAAGAGACTTATTAACATCGGATTCATATTAATATACACACAGGCCAGTAATGTAACTAAATGGGAACTAGCTGCGAATAAAAAACAAATGAATAAACCTGGACTGCTAGAAACTATGCCAAAAAAAAAAAAAAAATCGAATTTAATAAAAGTCAGAAAATTATACAAATTTATAAACTATTTCAAGGACAGAAATGCTGACATTACCTATACAGCATTGTAGATGAAAAAAGTACATCGTTATAGATTAAAAGTGCGCAGCAACTTGGTTATGGTATCCCTACATTTTTGGTGAGGATTTTATCAAATTATTTGAAATTTCAGATCAGGTCATACCTAGCGGATTTTAGGGAGAGAGTGTCTGACCCCAGGCCTTAAACAACCCTGAGAAATAGGAAGCTATGAGATTCGGGCGAGAATTCCCGACAGGAAAGTCACACGGGAGCGAGGTAGAAAGGAGGAAGAAGACGCCTTTCTTTATAATCGGGGGCCAGTACTCGAGGTCCAACGGCTTAACATGCCCATTTTATTATTTGAAATGTGTTTTGTTTTCTGCATTTTAGAGTGGAATATGGCTAAAAACATAGAATAACAAATAAAAAAAATAGGTTTTGATTTTTTCATCACTTTTAGCTCGAAAAATAGGTAAACATAGCCAAAAATTAACACTTCCGCAAAACATGACATATTTTCATTTTGTAAATTTTATCATGATGATAATAAAATCTTATAGGGAAGAGACAATTCAATTTATCATAGCCCAGTTATTTAAAAAGCTGTAAAAGTTAAAGTACTGTCAAAAAAGAAAACCTTTCAAAATTTATACCAATTCATGATTTATGCCATAAAAATAAAAAAAATAAAAACTAATGGACGTACAATCATGGGAATAATCTATTTCCTTTATATACTCATGTAATATATTCCTGTAAAGTTTAAAAGCATTTTAAGCATAGTTTTTTTTTTGCGTTATGACGTTTTGCATGAAGAAAAAATATGGAAAAAAAAAGTAATTTTTAGAAAAAGCTAAAATAACTTTTAAACACAAATCCTACTTCTAAAATCAAAATGAAATGTTAAAATACACCTCACTAATAAAGTTCTTTTTTTTTTTTTTTTTTTTTTTGATTGGGGGTTTAAACAACCACCGTGAGCAATGATGATGTATTAATAGCGTAAGTCGTATAGAAGTCGTTGTGTAGGATTTCGGTGGCTTTGGTTTTAAACATGCATATTTTGTCGTGCTTCACACGCACCTCAGGTCTACATAGAGGGAAAAAAAGAAACAAATCTCCATTAGGCAAAAAAAAAAATAAAAATAAATAAACAGTAATTAAGAAGAACCGCTTAATTTAGTAAATGAAACTTACACACATCTTACATAATGACTAGCATCCTTGAAGGAACCCTAAAGTCTTACTTAAATCAGCATTTTAACCAACTTTTCAGCAATTAATTCAAGCCTGCTTTCAAAGATGCAGGAAGCCAAACTGAAAAAAGAAATAGATCTCAAGAAGAAAATAACACACAAAAAAAAATAAGTGATGGTATGAACGGCAAAATAAGAATTACTGGCAGTCTTGATGTGTACATGATGAGGGGTATAAGTCACCGATGACATGCGTGTGAGAGAGATCTTTCGCGGAAAACGAACGCAGGGAAAAGTAGGAGGAGATCAATGCACTCGCTCCCTGCTAGAACGCAATTTAGGTGTTTTATATCGTGAAAAATCCTTTCGTCGCAATCCCCCGCTGTGAATAACCATCTATGAATAGGCCTTTTTGACTAAGACCTGCCGCCTTGGTTCAAAGAACTGTGGAATAATGCAGCGATAAATGTTGTTCGGGGATGGGTAAACGCTCGTTTTTTCTTGTTTCCCAGGAAGCACGCGTTCAGTCAGACATAAAAAGAGGAAATCACGAATTTGTTGAAGAAGACAATAACGTCGTATTTTATGCAATTGCGGAAACAGAGCGACCTCTATAACGGCTCCACCAACCACCTGCTAGGTGACGTCACTGGCTGCCGAGGTCAAGGCCACTTGCTGTTTTTCATGTAAGGGGTGACGCACAGTTCCTTCAAGTTTGCCCTTTCCGCAAGATTTTAATATCGTTGACGACGGATATGAGGTGTTTAAGTGACATGTTTAAAATTCATCGCTACGCAGAGCTGTAGGATGTACGGTGAATAAACAATATGCCTTCTACCTCTCCTATTTTTTTATTTTCTCTGAATGAACTGATCATAATGAATATTTCTTGTTTGCTAATTATTAGATATTATTTTACGAACTACTACTTTACAAAATCCTGTATAAGTTGTGCGTACCTGCACCGCAGGACGCACATGAGATAAAGGCAGATATCAGTGAGAGCACACGTCCACGTAGCTCAGTTGCGAGAGCGACTTACTCAGGAGTGAGGGAGAGCGACTTACTCAGGGCTTCGACAAAACTGTGTTTTCACACTGGCGCCCGAACTTCCAGGATGACCCGGCTGTTAAGTTTCTCGCAATGATGTGGTGTTCTTTCCACACGGCGAGACAGGAAAAATGAGAATCGCTTCTTCAGTGCTTCGAAAAAATAAATCAGTGTGATGTTACGTTCCACACACCAAATTGTCTTGGATTTCTCAAATGCACGTTCTTCATGGGATGACTGCCTACAGTGACATATGGTACCGGATGACACGTGGGCCATGCCCCTGGCCCTCTTTCGGGAGTGGGGTGCTATCTGCCTTTGTTTCAAGGACGCACTTGAAATAAAGGCAGATAGCAGTGAGAGAACATGTCCGTGTAGCTCAGTTGGAAGAGCGACTTACTCCGGAGTGAGGTGACCCGGTTTCGATATCAGGCGCGGAAAAACTTGTACGTTATGAAGTTGACTGTAGAAAAAGGAAATTCTCTCTTCATTTTATTATTACAGAAATTTAGAGATTGAACAGCGTCCATATGAATAGTAAGTACGAATAATATATCGTTAAACACACCAAGTTTACCTTCCGAAATCAACAGTGATAAAAATCCTACGGAAACGTCTGAAATTTAAGCTTTACAAATTGCAGCTCGTTCAAGCTCTGGAGGATGGCGACAAAAAGCACAGAGCAGATATGTGCAGTGACATGTTAAATCGCATGGAAGCTGATGATGACATCTTGTCGAAGTTGGTGTTCAGTGACGAGGCAACCTTTCACTTAAATGGCAAAGTGAATAGACACGATGTGAGGGTTTGGGGATGACAAAATCCCCATACCATCTTAGAACATGAAAGGGACAATCCCAAGAGTTTTTTGTGTCGTGAGTTGTGCTTCCGTTTTTGATCCATTTTTCTTTGCTGAAAGAACTGTTACCGGAATCACATACCTGGACACGCCTCAGATTTACCTAATGCCAATCCTCAGGGAAACAATGGAAAGAGGTTTCCTTTACCAGCAAGGTTTAATTTACCGCCTCCTCACTACCACAAGTACGTCACTTCTTACCTCGATGCTCAAATCCTAGTTTGGACTGGTCGCGGCGGTTAAGCGATGCCGTTAAGTATCGCTTATCCGCTCTTAATAGTAGGTACGCCAAAGAACATACACATACAATACCTGTTTGCAACCTGTATAGTACAGTACTTCAATAAGAGAAGTACTGTACTGCAGGTCGAGAACAGCTATTGGATATGTATATGCCATATCCATGGAACTTCGTTTTAATGTTTAAGAAAACTTATACTACCGCGTCATGCCCCTTTTGGGAAATTAAGGATATAAATTTGGTCAATTATGACTTCGAAGCAATGTTCCGAAATAAGAATTTCCGTAGCAACACTTGATTTGACATTTTGATCGTAAAAAATTAGATAATGCAGAAATGACAAAGGAAATGTTTCGATTTCATTTTTTTACGCTTTCCAACCGTAGGTTGAAGAAGCGTATATACTCCAACTTTGTCCGTCCGTCTGTCCGCACAATAACTGGCGTAAAAATGGTTCGATTTCGATGAGAGTTTAGTATGTGGTAGGGGACCACCTGGGGACGAACCCTATTGAAAATGGGATAAATGGGGTCAAAGGTCACGACGTAGGAGCGGGATCCATTCCATTGCACTTATGCGTCATAACTTGCGTAAATATGGTTCGATTTCAATGAAATTTTACTATGTGGTAGGGAACCAGCTGGGAACGAACCCTATTTAAAATGGGTGAATTGGTGTCAAAGGTCAGCACATAAGAGCGGGATGCATTCCATTGCCCTTATACGTCATAACGTGCGGAAAAATGGTTCGATTTCGATGAAATTTCAGTATGTGATAGGGGAACACCTGGGAAGCAACCCTATTTAAAGTGAACGAAATGGGGTCAAAGGTCAGGACATAGGAGCGGGATCCATTCCACTGCTCTTATGCGTCATGACTAACGTAAAAAGGGTTCGATTTCGATTAAATTTTAGTATGTGGTAGGGGACCACCTAGGGACAAACCCTATTGAAAATTGGCAAAATGGGGGTCAAAGGTCAGGACAGAGGAGCGGAATCACTTCCATCGCCAATATGCGTCATAACTTACGTAAGAATGTTTCGATTTGGATGAAATATTAGTATGCAGTAGGGACCTGCCTGGGGACGAATCCTATTGAAAATGGGCGAAATGGGGTCAAAGGTTAGGACACAGAATCGGGATCTATTCCATAGCTCTTATGCATCATAACTTACGTAAAATTGCTTCGATTGGGACAAAACTTTATCAAGTTATTTCGGAGGTATACTGAACCAGTTCTGTTGAATATAATCGAAATGGGATCAAAGGTCAGGGCACAGGAGTAAGATTTATTCCACAGCCATTTTCCTCATAACTTGAGTAATGATTTCTAGTATGTTGGAAAGCGTATCATAATTAATCAATGCATTGCATGATTTTACTAACTTGTTTACAATGTAAGCTGACTTACACTATCTGGTTAGAAGTATCCTGGCACTTCTTTATCCATAAACTCCTTGTAATACAGAGGATGCTCACGCATTTTTAGAACGATTTTCGAGCAATATAATTGATGTTTAAAATAAAATTATTTCTTTCTTAAATGTCCTATCTGATAGCCCTTTCTCTCGACCTTATCATCTAGATTTCCAAGATGACAGGGCATTTCTTAACATTGGTAGTGGTATTTTATTCCACTCCTCTTCCATTGCTTTCCATAGTCCAATCATTGTTTTAGGTCTGCGTTTAGAAAGCGTTCTTTTTAGCAGTCCGAAAAAGCACGATAGCCTATTGATGACACATCAAGGACTTTGAAGGAATATGAGTAAAAGGTATTATAGACTTGATAGCTGTGTCTTTTTTCATTTTTTCAAGAAATATTGCTGGATTTGAATGTATAACTGGTAATCTTATCCTAATGGAGTTCCACTTTTTGAAGGCTCTGTGGATAAAAGAATTGTATTTCTTTTTTAAACATAGGAGTTAAAACATTGTTTTGGTAATATGTAACATTGATTTTAACATTCTTTTCAACTTTTCTTAACTTTAATTTCCCACTGTAGGAGAAATCAGCAATAATCATGAGCCCTTTACGCCGCCCCGGTGGCGCAGTGGTCTAAGCGATGGTTTCTGATCATTCGTCCGAAAGGGGTCCGGGTTCAAATTCCGGTGACGCATTGATGTAGTGTTTGTCTAAGAGCACTGGCTCTCTTCTCCCTTCCCTGGAAACAGTGGCCCTAAACTAGGGAGGGGCGACTGCTTATAGCCCATTGAGTTGCTCACGGTGGTCGTTAAACCTCTTATAAAAAAAATCCTTTACTGAAACGTTCTTTGGATTCGTAGAATTTGTAAATCCTTTTTTGCGATAGTAAATCGACTTTTTTTTTTTTTTTTTACTTTTTGTTAAAGTCGTTTAGGTCGACCAACGTTTTTTCAATAAGCACAATAAATTTCCATATGCCTCCACGTGACTAGGCAAAAGGCGGCGAACATTGTTTCGAATGTTGTTTTTTTTTTCAGATTCAAATCTTTGTTTATTACCTTGTTTACAGTTGACACATAGATTTTTAACGACTCGGAGATTGCTCCTTGTGTTAGTGGATTTTCTTTTAAAACCAGACCTTACTTTTGAAATAGTTGTAAAAGTATGTACCTTCTTTGGATATTCGTTTGGTGTTCTTTTTCCTGTTAAGAGCAATGCTTGACGATTTCCCCCTCTATTATTAATAAGATTGCTTACTTTGCATTTAGAAATGATAATTACATGATTTTCACAGCGTAATGAGCAAAAACATAACCTCTTTGTAAAGAGCAAAAACACAACCTTCTTCTATCCACAGCTTGTTTGCGTGCGCCATTTTCCTAGCAGACGATATTTAACTGCAGTAGATGTTTCTTTCGTGTTCATCTTACACACTGTTGCCAGTTTCAAATCTTTGAACTTTTTTATTGCCTGTAATTTCTTATCAAAAACGTTCAAGAAATCCATGAACATTCTCTGTACGAAAGGCATTAACCTCGAAATAGTCCATCCTTTGCTGCTGTCACAGCCTCCACTCTACTGGGAAGGCTTTCGATTAGGTTCTGGTTCTTTGCTATAGACATTGCCTTGTCTGACTCAGATTCTGAATAGATTTTTAGATTCTATTTTTTTATTTAATAGATTCTTAGATTCTAATTTTTAATTAGAATATAAGAATCTAATAATTTTTCATTCTTAGAATCTAAGAATCTAATAATTTTTCATTTTTAGGAATCTAAGAATCTATTAATTTCTAATTCTTAGGAATCTAATTGAATCTATTAATTTCTAATTTTTAAGATTTTAATTGATTCTTAGATTCTAATTTTTAATTTAACAGATTCTTAGATTCTAATCTTATTTTGGATTCTGTTCGTTGCTGTAGATATTGCCTGCTTTCCATTAGATACTGTTCGTTGCTGTAGATATTGCCTGCTTTCCATTAGATTCTGTTCGTTGCTGTAGATATTGCCTGCTTTCCATTAGATACTGTTCGTTGCTGTAGATATTGCCTGCTTTCCATTAGATTCTGTTCGTTGCTATAGATATTGCCTGCTTTCCATTAGATTCTGTTCGTTGCTGTAGATATTGCCCGCTTTCCATTAGATTCTGTTCGTTGCTGTGGATATTGCCTGCTTTCCATTAGATTCTGTTCGTTGCTGTAGATATTGCCTGCTTTCCATTAGATTCTGTTCGTTGCTGTAGATATTGCCTGCTTTCCATTAGATTCTGTTCGTAGCTGTAGATATTGCCTGCTTTCCATTAGATTCTGTTCGTTGCTGTAGATATTGCTTGCTTTCCATTAGATTCTGTTCGTTGCTGTAGATGTTGCCTGCTTTCTATTAGATTCTGTTCGTTGCTGTAGATATTGCCTGCTTTCCATTAGATTCTGTTCGTTGCTGTAGATATTGCCTGCCATTCTGCCACAAGAGCATCAGTCAGGTCGGTCACCGATGTCGGATGGTTCGGCATGGCTGGCAGTCGGCGTTTCAGTTTCGTCCCAAAGGTGTTCGACGGAGTTGAGATTGGGAGTCCGTGCAGAGCAGTCAAGTTCATCAAACCATTCGTGAATGGATCTCGCTTTGTGGACGGGCATTGTTCTATTGTTAAAGGAAAGAACCTTCACCGAACTGCTGGCATAATGCTGAGAGCACTGAATTGTCGAGAATGTCTTTATTGGCCGCAGCGTTAAGATTCTGGAGCACTGGAACTAGAGGAACCATCTGAAACCGTGAAAAACAGCCCCACAGCATGCTTCGTCATCGCCCAAACTTAAAAGTTCGCACAACAGACTCTGGCAAGCTGCGTTCACCTGGCATCCTCCACATCCAGGCTCCTCTGCCGGACTGCCAGATGGTAAAGCGTGGCCCATCACTCTGTAACGTACTACAGAGGTAGAGCACGTGACAAGACGACAAATTTGCACCAACACATTCCGTCGGTGTAGCATAGTCGGAGCGAGGAGACGCGATTTCGTTCACCGTTTCCGACAAATTCCTGTTTCCATATAAGCGTCGGAACGTAAAAATGGATTTACTGGCCGTTGGGTTCTTCAAAAAAATGTGTGATGTTTGCTCTACACATCGCTTGGAATTAATGAAAATTCCTTCTTCGCTTCAGAAAAAGAAAACAGAATTAAGAGCGAAATGACGTGCCGTACTATAGAAGTGAAGAACGTGTCAAGATGACAAATCTACAGCAACACATTCCGTCGGTGTAGCTTAGTCTAACCTAGAGCAACTTACACCGGAGCGAGGAGACGCAGATCTAATTGCCATAATTGACAAATGAATTTCATAACTCCATAGAACGCTTTTACACTGTTCCAGAGGCAACTGGCGCCGAGTTTTACACCACTCTAGCCGACGCCTCGCGTTTGCTGCTCTTAGACTTGTGTGCGGCTGTTCGGCCCATCGAGCTTATATTAGATGGAGACACCACTTATTCTGCCGCCATAGGTCACAGCTAATCTTGGCGTGACGTCACATACAGGCAAAAAAGGACAGAATGATATAGTTAATAAAACAGTAAGCTTGTGTATAATTAATAAAGATTATTCAATTCGTCATTTTATATGTCTACTAGCGACCTGGCCCGGCTTCGCACGGTAGCAATTTAGAATTTACGGCGAATCTAAAGAGAGACGATCATTACGTTCAACAGGCAACTGTCTTTCTCCTTGTAAAGCTATTCTTTGTCTGTCATTTGGTAATCGGGATCGTTTCTTGGAAAGTTTCATTATGACGGGATAAACAAATTATTTTAGCGTCCGATGTACTACACTGGTGTGCAAAAATTAAGGACGAAGAGGAGAAATTAGCCTAACAGCGGAACGAGCAGCCAGAACGGACCGAAAGACCACTCAGGAGATAGACTAAGGTCCGGTACGGTAGGGCATGCGCATATACGCAGCATGACGTAGGGGGGGATGTGTCAGCAGGGAATAAAGCACACGTGCGGTGTACGCTCAGCAATTCGGTGAAAGCTATTGCACGGTGTACATCGGTTTGAACGACGTTGAGTTGCTGCCACCGTGTGATATGGCCAACAGGCAATCCAGTAGACGACATCTGGATGACTTTACCCGAGGTCGCGTCATTGGGAAGTTGGAAAAAGGTCGAAGTGTGACTAGTGTGACCGAGGAGTTCGGGATCGCTCACAGCATCGTTTCACGAGCTTGGACAGCATTTTAAACGACAGGAACAGCTGTCCGAGAGTTTAGCAGCGGTCGTCCACGAGCAACCACGGCGGCGGACGACCGGTATATTGTCCTACAAGTGAGAAGAGACAGACGGCAGACAGCGGGAGAAATCGCAAGGCACATGCAACAGACAACTAGACGTCCGTTATCGCGTTTTACCGCGGCCAAAAGGCTGCACAAAGGTGGTCTATTTGCACGACGACCAGTACGGTGTGTGCCATTAACACCTGCTCATCGGAGACGGCGGTTTCTGTGGTGCAAGGAACACAAGAACAGGACACGTCAGCAATGGGGTCGAGTTCTCTTTACGGATGAGAGCCGATTTAGTCTGACGAGCGATTCTGGACATATACACATCTGGAGAGAGCAGGGAACACGAAATCACACCTCCAACATCATCGAAAGGGACCGGTTTGGAGGTGGCGGAGTTCTCGTTTAGGGCGGTATCATGTTTGGTAGCCGTACTGACCTTCACATCTGCCAAGGAGGTTCAGTCACTGGTGTCCGCTATTGTACCGATGTTCTCCTGCCTCACGCGCGTCTGTTTAGAGGTGCTGTGGGCCATGAGTTCCTCTTCATGGACGACAACGCTTACCTCATCGTACAGTAGCTGTCACGGAGCTGTTGGAGAGTGAAGATATTCAACGCATGGATTGGCCTGCAAGGTCCCTGGACCTAAATCCAATCGAACACGTGTGAGGCCTTCTCGGGAGACGCTTGGCAGCACGTCACCAGCCGCCAGGAACGATTCCGCAGCTGCGATTGGCGCTACAAGAGGAATGGGCCGCGATGCCTCAACAGCTCCTTGACAACCTCGTCCTCAGCATGGACAGACGTTGTAAATCCTGCAACGCAGTCAGGGGTGATCATATCCCCAACTAAAGACTAGATTTTTCTTCGCAGCCGCCTGTCACATGGACGTTTCTGTCTTCTGACCAGTTGTGCTCGAAGCTACCTTTTCAATAAAGTTCCTTTGTATCCTTTGGATTCCTTGTTTGGACGGTTTTGCTCACTTGTCCCATATTCTTACATCTTGGGGATCTTATGGTATGATTTGAGTCGATGTGGAGCACTTCTGCACGACGTTACATTCGAAAAACCGTCTCGTCCTTAATTTTTGCACGCCAGTGTACGACCTGTATTCGATATTCGTCTCGGCATAATGTTAGTAATACAATATTTAAATTTTAATTAAAAAGCAACTCAAAGAGATACATACGTATGGACGAAAACAACTACGCATTTAGTCCGTGCGAGCGCCGATAAACCAATTATCTTTCAGCGTCCGATGTAACTACGTACGCATTTAGTCTGTGCGAGCACCGATAAAGCAATTCTTTCAGCGTCCGATGTAGCTACGCATTTAAAAGTCTCTGGCCTTACATACTGTCAGACGGGCCGCAGCGCATGCGCCTCGCGTCTTTTTCGCAATGAGCAAAAGTTTCGTAAACCGGCAGCCGCGCATCGTTGTTTAGGCAGTGAAAGCCACGAAAGAATGCGAGCGGCGGTTTTATCTTTGACTTATCACTAAAATCGTTACTGCTCGGCTCCCTTTTGTCATAGATTAATGTTTCATACAATTAAACCTTCCTCGACAAATGCTCTATGGAATGGTGAAAATCGCATCGAAATCCGTCAAGCGATTCTCTAGATTGCCGCGAACAAACAGACAGACGCCTACCGGGGACTTTATTTTAAACTATGTATAGATACGCCTAGAAGCTTTTGTTCCATTGGTTTCAAAGCAGCTTCTTGTCTGCGGCTGCGTCTTGCCTGGATGTGACGTCACTTGCAGCACGGACGGTGATTTATGGTGGTCAGGGCTGCGTGGATATGAATGGTGTCTCCACCTAATACTGTATAAGCTCGATGGTTCGGTCATGGGAACGCATTCCCTTCAGTTTCGAACGAACGGTTAAGGTCCATGAGGTACTTCCATGGGCATTTTGGAACTCGGTAGTGAGTGAGTGCAGCAACCGAGGACAGGCGATTTTTTCGCACCACCCACTTTTGCACTCGGCAGTCCCTCTTTGTCATTTTACGAGGATTACCAGGTCACTATTGCTCTGTTGTTGCCCTTACGCGTTTCCACTTTACAATAAAATCACTTGCAGTTGATCAAAGCAGCTACAATACGGCAGAAATCTCCCGAACTGGTTTATTGCAAAAGTGCCATCCTATGACAGTGCCAGGTTAAAAGTCATTGGGCTCTGCCGTTCGGCCCATTCTGTAAAAGGTAGTGTTAGATATAACAACTGCTGTAGGGACTTGTTTATTGTAATTTATTACTC
This sequence comes from Macrothele yani, assembly GCA_039090855.1. Lineage (NCBI taxonomy): Eukaryota > Metazoa > Arthropoda > Arachnida > Araneae > Macrothelidae > Macrothele > Macrothele yani. The sequence continues at coordinate 99,961,333 of CM076993.1, forward strand.
ATGTTTGTCTACGATGTTTGCTAGGCCACGCGCGCATTTGTATAGGCCTACCCGTATCGTTCATGGATGTGACATATATGGGCAAATCCATTACTCAAAAAGAGGGTCCGGGCACTTTTGATCATGTGGTGTGTGTAAATAAATCCTCATTTGCGGGTGATGGGATTCGGATCTTCTTTCTCCGGAGTCAGATATTCTCCCGCTTGAACCACACTGACGAAGCTTAACACTGCAACTTTGCCGTGTTGACATGTGCGTCACCACTGAGGTACGTACGTCCCACGTGTAAGTGGGAACAAGGTTCAAGCATGTCTGGAAAAGAAATGTGTTTTTAAAACGTCTGAAAAAAAAATCTGAAACTCATTCGATGCAAGAACAAAAGATGTGTTGCACCTGAGCTATTCTCTACCTCTCTATAAGGCTGTCATTTGGAGTTGTGTCTCTGTATTTAACAGTTATCTATTGTATTTGTGTTTGGTTTTAATGTAGCGAATGGTAGTTTTTGTGGTAATGGATACATGAAGGTGTGTTATCTTTACAGGCAGTTTCTCTTATATATGTCGGAAGTTCGTCATTGAAAAGCAACAGAGGAACGTTACATACTCTGTAAGAAAAGCTTACTATGTATACTTTGGAGAAAAACTTTGGGACTAGAACAAATGATGGGCTCCGCAAAAGGAAAGTGCTGTCTGTGTTGAAGAACTGAGGCAGTGGACAAAACGTAAGATGTATATTTTTGGGTGACACTTGGGATCAAGACAAATCATGGGCTCCACAAAAGGTCTGTGCTGTATGTATGTGTTGAAAACTGAGATAGTGAACAAAACGCAAGACGCGTAATTTGGGGTTAAGTTTGGGGATCAGGACAAATCATGGACTCCACAAAAGATCTGTGCTCTTTGTGCTGAAGAACTGAGGAAGTAGATAAAAGGTGAGGTGCATACTTTGGAGTGAAACGTGGAAATCAGGACAAATAATGGGCTCCACAGAAAGGCTATGCTGTTTATGTTGAAGAACTGAGACAGTGGACAATCAGTAAGATGCATACCTTGGGGTGAAACTTGGAGACCAGGACAAATCATGTGAGTTTCACGGAAGGTCTGTGCTGTTTGTGTTGAAGAACTGAGTCAGTGGACAAAAGGTAAGATGCATACATTGGAGTGAAACTTGGAGACCAGGACAAATCATGTGGTCTTTACGTAAGGTCTGTGCTGTTTGTGTTGAAGAACTGAGTCAGTGGACAATAGGTAAGATGCATACCTTGGAGTGAAACTTGGAGACCAGGACAAATCGTGTGGTCTGTACATAAGGTCTGTGCTGTTTGAGTTGAAGAACTGAGTCAGTGGACAAAAGGTAAGATGCATACCTTGGAGTGAAACTTGGAGACCAGGCCAAATCATGTGGTCTTTACGTAAGGTCTGTGCTGTTTGTGTTGAAGAACTGAGTCAGTGGACAATAGGTAAGATGCATACCTTGGAGTGAAACTTGGAGACCAGGACAATCACGTGAGTTTCACGGAAGGTCTGGGCTGTTTGTGTTGAAGAACTGAGTCAGTGGGCAAAAGATAACATGCATACTTTGAAGTGAAACTTGGGGACCAGGACAAATCATGTGGTCTTCACGTAAGGTCTGTGCTATTTATGTTGAAGAACTGAGTCAGTGGACAAAAGATAACATGCATACTTTGAAGTGAAACTTGGGGACCAGGACAAATCATGTGGTCTTCACGTAAGTGCTGTTTGTGTTGAAGAACTGAGTCAGTGGACAAAAGGTAAGATGCATACTTCGGAGTGAAACTTAGTAACCAGCGCAAATCATGGCCTCCATGGAAGGTCTATGCCCTTTGTGTTGAGAAAATGTACGAAAAATCCATTCGTTTTGATGTGCCAGTGATCTGGAGAGAAACATAACATCACCATGATAAGTGCTACTTTTGCTCTTGTATGCATACGGATACAACACTAAAAACACAAAAGAGATTTTGTAGCCAAAACTTTCATCTGGTATACGATTTATTGTTTTTGGACCAGGTATATCAGTGTCAATAAAATCTGAGCCCTTGAAAATGCTTCTGTAAGCTTTGAACAAGAGTAGCTATAAATCTGGAAGCTTTGAGTGACAAGTAAGGTGAAAAGTTTGACCAGGAAATAAAGGAAGGGGAGAGCGGGTACCAAGGCAAATGAAGTATCCGCCTGATGGGCGACTACTGCTAGATATTGCACAGAGAGACTCCACAGGAAACGCATAAACGGAAGTATTGTGACGTACCACTGAGGTTACGCATAAGTCAAAACTGCAAGTTGCAGCTACAAGCTTTGCCGGCGCGGTTCAATTGGGAGAACATCCGGCTCCGGAGTAGGAAGATGTAGATTCGAATCACTCCACCGGCAAAAAGGGCATTTCATCACGGCGTGAGAAACGCAGTTTTGAACGGAAAGGACTAAGATTTTTCAAGAAGGAGTTTGAAATTCATAAGATGTAAGAGCAAAAGATATGTACATATATTTAAACGTGAGGAATGTACTGCAATGATTTCGTTTCCTACATTTTACCTGTAGGATAACTTACTGTTTTGCACATACTTTGCTCGCAGTGTTACACAACTCTGTGCAAAAACTTTACGTGATAGAGCAGAACTCAAATCATATTTGCAATTAGTACTGCAAATATGTTTAACATCTGTCAAAATAACGCAAAAAGACATTTAATAGCATTTTCCAGTTGAAACACATGACATTTCTATGTTTATGTTACAAGGAAAGAACAATTTGATTTATGTCTGTATTAACATTTTCTAGACTTGTGTTATTTACGCTTTCCAATCGTAGGTTGAAAAAGCGTATATGCTCCAGCTTTGTCCGTCTGTCTGTCCGTCCGTTCGCACGATAACTCGCGTAAAAATGGTTCGAATTCTAGGAAATTTTAGTATGTGGTAGGGGACAACTGGGGATGAACCCTATTGAAAATGGGCGAAATGGAGTCAAAGTTCAGGACATAGGAGCGGGATTCATTCCACTGCCCTTATGCGTCATAACTAACGTAAAAATGATTCGATTTCGATGAAATTTTAGTATGTGGTAGGGGGACCACCTGGACACAAACCCTATTGAAAATGGGCAAAATGGGGTCAAAGGTCAGGACAGAGGAGCGAGATTTATTCAACACCCTTTATCCTCATAACTTGACTAAAAATGCTTCTATTGCAACAAAACTTTAGTATGCTGTTCCGGAGGCTAACCAAACCAATGCTGTTTAATATCATCGAAATGGGGTCAAAGGTCAGGACACAGGAGCGAGATTTATTCCACAGCCTTTATCCTCATAACTTGACTAAAAATGCTTCTATTGCGACAAAACTTTAGTATGCTGTTCCGGAGGCATACCAAACCAATGCTGTTTAATATCATCGAAATGGGGTCAAAGGTCAGGGCACAGGAGCGAGATTTATTCCACAGCAATTATCCTCATAAATTGAGTAATGATTTCTGGTATGTTGGAAAACGTAGGCAAATGAAGTATCAGTGATGAAGTATCAATGAAGTATCAATGCATTGCATGATTTTACTAACTTATTAATGAAAGGCACGTTGTGCGGCCATCATAACATTTGCTTGTCCGCAAAAAAGAAAAAAAGACATCATATGGTTTGACTGGTTCAGCATTGTTACAAAAAAAACAAAAAAAAAAAAAAAAAAAAAAACTTGCCGTTCCATCTACGCGATTTTGTTAAAAAGATTTACAATTTTCTGAAAAGTTTTTAATGGTTCCATATTATTGTAGATCGTTTTGAATTTAACTCGATTTTAACGAAATGCTTGTGACTACGCCGTATCCGTGTTATTTATACAGGCTTAACAAGATATAACAGTTCAACAATTATGCGCTCGTGAAATATTAAGCGCCCGCTGAATAAGAGTTATATAAAAAGAAAAATAATAATAAACACGCAACGCATTTCGGGGAATCAAAAGGAATTAAAATTACACGTTTGTAACATGCGTCACTATTCGCACCATTTAAAAACGCGGTGGCACAAAAAACGCGCGGAGTACAAATATAAAACCAACGGACGAAAAAAGAGAGAAACAGAAAACGCACAGAGAGCGAGAGGCACACAACAAAACAGCCTTGTATACCTAACCGAAACAGTACCGGTCTGCCGAGAAACAAACAACAACAAGGGGATGAAGATACACCCTGAATTCCTTGTCGCACACAAATCGGGTCATGCAGTTTTTATAGCATTTTCATTCTTTTTCATTTTCCTTGTGGTTTTTATTTTCTTTTTCTACTCATTATTTTAGGTCATGAGCAGCCAAGTTTTTTTTTTTTTATGTGTGCCTCTGAAACACACGTAGCCTACTTTCGCTCAGCCCACATCAGACTTTTCGGCTCCACCGCAATAAGGAAGGGTACTTTCACAATATTCAAAACAGCAATTAACCAACTTTGCTTTCAAGCAAGAAAGTTACATGCCAAATAAAAGTTTTTAGCATGGATTGAAGAATAAAGTGGAATTTCAACAAAGGGTACTATAACGTAGAAGTCTTGTCTTACTTCTACGTTAACTTAAAACATCAACATACTAAGAAATAGTTCCTAAATGAAAGCAAACCTTAACGGCCAGACGAAACATGTAAATAACAGAAGTCAACTTACGGAAAAAGATGCTATATTCAGGATGTAGCAAACACATCGTAGCATAGCATATTGCACTAAACTCTCCACACACCACACAACGCTCTTTTCACAACGCTCCTTTCAATAATCAGTTTACAACCCAACGCTCGTAATAATCGCTCTCTTACAACGCTCTTTTCAATAATCAGTTTACAACCCAACGCTCTCAAGCAATACATTAGTCGCCGTTTTTGTCTCTTGTTCTTATCAAAACTCAGGCATACATCACGTTCATTCAACCTCAATTGTGTTGCCAAACGTATTCGTTTGAGAGAAAGATATCACGTTAAGAGTGAAGAATAACAGAATAAACTCAAGATTTACATAGGGAAAGAAACTAAAAAGGAAAGTTAATTTAGAATATACGTCACAGTATATTAGTTTGTCTCAGATGAAATTGCACAAAAGGAGCATAGGAGGGTGCTGAACAGTGACACCCTATATGTAACGTCACAATATGACGCTAGATCCAGACAATTCCCTTTAAAATTTATTTTCCGAAGTAAATAACGGCTACAGTCAAATGTTTTAATCTAGCTGGATTGTTCTTTGTTTTCAATAAAATAAGGTTGGAAAGATAATGCTTTTTTCTCCCGATCTCTTTTAATCTGTACATATAAAACTGAAAGCGCCTCATTGACTCATCACCGAATCTCAGAAACTACTGAACTTAGAACTTTCATATTTGGCAGGAATGTTCCTTTTACAACATAGAGACGCACTAAGACAGGATTTTTTCCTAAGATAACTTTAAGTGGCATGAAATGTTTTTTTTTTTTTAAATAACCCAGCTTTGATAACGCTAGGACGTTTTGCACTGATAAAGCCACTGTTGCCCAGCAACTGAAGCCCCGCCTTTAGTTTTGAATGACTTGAGTTGACCTGTTCTTCTTCTTGGTTACTCAGTCCAAGGACTGGTTGTTCAGTAGATGTACTCTCTCTCTCTCTGCATCCCTCTCTATTCCCCGACTTTCTCTTCCAGTTATAGTATGTATGCCCTTGTATTAATGTCTTGGAATAACTGTGCCACAAAACCATTCCTCGGCCGTCCTCTTCCTCTCTTGCCTTGAATTTTCCCTTCCAAAACTTTCAGAATCGGGCCTCCATGGCGCAACGTGTGTCCCATCCATAACATTATTCTTCTTTTTAACATGTTGATCAGATTCCTGGGTTCCCCCACTCTCTACAGGACCACCTCATTAGTCTATCTATCGAGCCAGCTTATTCTCTCCATTGTTCTATAGCTCCACATCTCAAATGCCTCCAGCTTCTTCACTTCTCTCTTGGTCAATGTCCATGTCTCAGAACAGTACAGAGCTACTGACCAAACATACGTCTTTAAAACTCGCTTCCTCAGTTTTAGTTCTATATTTTTGGCTATCAGTAGTCTTTGATTCTCTTTAAAGGCCGTTTTTGACAACCCCAGTCTCATTCTAATTTCCTTTTCACATCTCGCATCTTCAGTAATAATTTGACCCAAATATGGGAATGATTTAACTTGTTCGATGCATTGTCCTTTAAGTTTAAGGAAAACCTGTTTTGGATCCTTCCCTATTACCATTATTTTTGTCTTATTTTTATTTATCTTCACTCCATAGATATCCGCATTTTTTGTGTATTTTTGACATCATGCGCTGTAACGACTTGGCTAATCCTGAAACAATTGCCTGGTCATCGGCAAACTTAATGGCCTTAATTCTCTCTCCATTAACCCAAACTCCTTCGCTGGCCCTCCCCAAGGCCTGATCCATCATAACTTCGGCATGAATACCAAAAAGGGCAGGTGACAACAAGCATCCCTGCCTTACACCTTTAATTATTGAGACTGGATCAGTCATTCTCTCTTGAATAGAAATCAATGCTTCCTGATTTATACAGAGATTTTTGATCAGCTGGATACTGCTATCATCCATGCCAAGTAAACCTTGGCATTCGATATGTCTAACGATGCTCAGTACATATTTTGTTCTAAATTTATTTGTTCTCAATTTATTTAACAAAAAAAACTTTAAAATCATGTAAAAAGCGATATATCATTATATGCTTTGCATTTAAACATTTATTATCGTTAGACATATCGAATGTCAAGGTTTTTTTATTTGTTCTAAATTTATTTAACAAAAAAAAACTTTTAAAATATCACGTAAAAACAGCTATATCATAATACGCTTTGCATTTAAACATTTATATTATCGTTTGACATATCGAATGTCAAGGTTTTTTGAGTCAAAATCAAATTACCAAAATTCGTTTTCACCGAAGCGATGGGGACGTCATATAAGTGGGTTTTTTTGTGTGTGTGTGTGTTTTTTTTTAGTCAAAATCAAATTACCACCATTCGTTTTCACCGAAGCAACGGTGACGACATACAAGTGGTAAGGTGACTGCAATAAATATAAATACGCGGGTAGATTTTCATAGTAATTGAAATTTGAAAAAAAAAAAAGTTTCCCACTTGAGATCTTGGCAATGGAAACACAATTTTGCCCACGCTTCCAAAAACATCTCACTTGCTAGCTTTTAAATGTACAGTTTCGAACGAAATTATTTATTCAATTATTTACGAAATTGTTTATTTTCACGTTCGAAGAACGGGCATTTAGCTAGTCTTACTATGTAAAAGGCAAGACTTGCGACGACGTGGACCAGTTTTTAACCATAAACAAGTAACTACGTACTCTATCAAGTTGGAAACACATGGAATAATTAATATAGACATAAATCAATCTGTTCTTTCCATGTAACATAACCACAGAAATTTTATCGTCCTGGAACGGAAATCGAATCCGCATCTCCCGATTTGCGCTCGAGTATGCTAACCATTAAACCACCCAGGACAATGAAATCTAAACAATTGACGCATTATCTGAAAATTAATCGTTATATTCCGGTGTTTTTACACAGTGTTATCCGTAACCATTCCTGTTTAATTACTATATAAAAAACATGACTTGCGATGACGTGGATCAGTTTTTAACCATAAACAAACAACTACGTACGCTGTTTAACAAAAGAAGACGAACATTTATATTCCGGTGTTCACAGCGTGTTATCCGTAACAGTTTCTGTTTAATTACTATATAAAAGGTATGACTTGCGACGACGTGGATCACACGGGCCGCGGATGGCTTAGTGATCAACGTTCGTGACTGCCAAAAAGAAACCGCAGGTTCGATCCCAAGGCAGGTTCGAACGCTCGAACCACTAAATATCCGCCGTGCGTCGGATGGGCACGTTAAACCGTCGGATCCCTAGTAATTGGCCCTGTGTAATAAATTAGGGCGTCTTCCTCCCCCTTTCTATACCTCGCTTCCGTGTTACTTTCCTATCGGGCACTCTAGCCCGAATCTCCTAGCTTCTTATTTCTAAGGGTTGTTTAAGACCTGGAGTCAGGCATTCCCTTCGTAAAATCCTCTACATATGATCTGATCTGATCAGTCGTGGATTACTTTTTAACCATAAACAAACAACTACGTACGATGTTTAACGGAAGAAGGCGAACATTTATATTCCGGTGTTCACACCGTGTTATCCGAAACCGTTCCTATTTACTGTTTTGTTTACACCTTTTTTCTTTCGTTCGAAGTTAGAGTTGTTGTTTTTTGTTTTGTTTTTTTCGGGTGCGATGGAAGTGGAACCACACAGTTGTAGGTTGTAAGATGTTTTACTTAACTGGCGCTGAATAGGGCAAGGACGAACGTTACTGTCCTTCGCGAACTTGACTGTCGTGTACAAAGATATTTTCCAACGTCTTTGACTTAACTGATAAATGCTAAAAGAAAAAAAAAAGAAAAAAAAAAGGGGAGTCTACGTCCCTTACGAAGGGAGGATTATCATCCGGCAAACGCTTCTGCATTTTGTATATCTTCACATGAACAATGAAGCACATCAAGGGTATGCTTCAGTACACACTCATTATTTACGATGACCGAAAAAGATAATAATAAACGCTTGAATAGCAATAAGTGATTTCTAGAACCCATTGTATTCTTTTCTCAACGGGCTTTACAGCTAGTTCAATAAGATAGCTAAGTGAAAACATTTAACAATGAAAGTATTAAAAAAAATCACTATTTCGTACAGTAAAAATATTTTGAAATTATGATGTAAGTAATGTAATTTTCTAAGTAAAGTATGTGTAGTATATAATTTCTAAGTAAGCAATGATCAGCAGTGTCGGAACCGCGGGGGCAGAGGGAGCAACTGCCCACGCACTCATTTGGGTATAGCGGAGAAACATCGCATTTACCCCTAACTTTTCTTCCTTTTTATTTATGTCCGTAATCCGAAATCGGATTAATGGTTCTTTTTACGCTTTCCAACCGTAGGTTGAAGAAGCGTATATGCTCCAGCATTTTCCGTCCGTCTGTCCGTCCGTCCGTCTGTCGGCACGATAACTCACGTAAAAATGGTTCGATTTCGATGAAATTTCAGTATTTGGTAAGGAACCACCTGGGGACGAATCCTATTGAAAATGGGCGAAATGGGGTCAAAGGTCAGGGCATAAAAGTGGAATCCATTCCACTGCCTTTATGCGTCATAACATGCGTAAATATGGTTCGATTTCGATGAAATTTTAGTATGTGGTAGGGAACCGCCTGGGCACGAATCCAATTGAAAATGGGCGAAATGGGGTCAAAGGTCAGGCAGGACATAAGACCGAGATTTGTTCCATTGCCCTTATGCGTCATAACTTGCGTAAAAATGGTTCGATTTCGATGAAATTTTAGTATGTGGTAGGGAGCCACTGGGGACGAACCCTATTGAAAATGGGCGAAATGGGGTCAAAGGTCAGGACACTGGTGTGGGATCCATTCCATTGCCCTTGTGCATCATAACTTACCAAAAAATGTTTCGATTGCGACAAAACGTTACCATGTTGTTCCGGAGGTATAGTGAACCGGTTCTGTTGAATATCAACGAAATGGAGTCAAAGGTCATTGCACAAAAGCAAGATTTATTCCACAGCCATTATTCTCATAACTTGCGTAAAACTGCTTCTATTGCCACAAAACTTTAGTATGTTATTCTTGAGATGTACTGAACCGGTTCTGTTGAATATCATCGAAATGGGGTCAAAGGTCAGGACACAGGAGCGAGATTTATTTCACAGCCATTATCCTCATAACTTGAGTAATAATTTCTGGTATGTTGGAAAGCGTATCATAATCAATGCATTGCATGATTTTACTAATTTGTTTACTTCCTAAAATTTCTTTTGGCGAAACAAAATGAAGTTTTCTTCTTTAATAATAAGCCATCTAAAACTTTGAATTCCTAAGGCAATAGACGCAGGTTAAACATTCCTCGTTTATATTAATTTAGATTTTATTGATATAACTGTTTTATCTGTAGCACATTCAAATGACGTCATCGCGTTCTGTTTTAGAAAAGCGCAATGCGTTTTATCATCTGACCAAAAAAATGCTTACCCAGATATCTTGACCCCGTTGCCCAAAAATACTTCCGACACCCCTGGCAATTATGTTATTTTTAATAACTTTTAACAGTTTCAGGAATCCAAATAAAACATCCTGTGATCGTAACACATACGCACTTTCTACCATAGGAGATTGATGGTATACAGCCAACCCTCGATGTACCTTCAATTTACAGCCACCCTTACATTTCTTTTAGGAATGGGTCTGGACAAACGTGCTCTAAAAAAAGAAAAAAAAAAAGAAAAAACACTGCTTGATCCCTTGATACACCGCTACACCCTTGGCATCTGGCAACCACCTATATACACGGTCGTATCAGAATAATATGACCACCTCCGGAATCACAGTGTACCGGCCCAGGCACGTCACACAGTGCACGTGACAAAGTCGACCACACGGAAATACAAGCGACCGGCCAGGACAGATGAGTCATAGTGCGTCACGTGAGCACAATGCGCAAAGGTAATGATTTGACGGACGTTCAAAAAGGAATAATCGTCGGCTACCGCACCAAGGGTGGAATCATCAACAGACTTCGTATGCTGTTCGCGAGAAACTTTTATTAGGGTGTACCAAGAATTGACCGCTGGCACAGCGAGTACCTACCGACGTCAAAACTGAGGAGGCTCAAAGTCTATCGACCCCAGAGAAGAATGCCCCTCTGCTCTGTCGACTGGTAAAGGGCAATCAACGCGCAACAGTGCAGCAATTGACCACGCAAATGAACACTGGGGTACCCAGATACGTGTCCCCGATAACAGTAGAGCGAACCCTGTTACGTATGGGTCTCCGGAGTCAACGTTGCGTCAAAGCGCCCATGTTAACCCAGGTCCATCGACACCGGCGCCTGTAGTTCGCATGTGCCTACCGTCGTTGGACAATGGAAGAGCGGGAAAAGGTTGCCTTCTCCGACAAATCAAGGATTCTACTCCACAAAAGTGACGGGCGGTGGCGGATATGACGTCAGACACACGAGAACCAACACCCGGACATGATTGTCGGTCAAGTACAGGCCGGCTGTGGCAATGTGCATGTCTGGGGGATGTTTTCCTGGTACCACTGGATGAGTCTTTGAACGCCAATGGCTACCTGTCCATTTTCGCTGACTACATGCGTCCCTTCATGTTGGACGTTTACCCTGGTGGTGATGGTGTCTACCAACAGGACAATGCGCCCTGTGATGTCGCTAAGGGGTGCGTGACTGGTTTTAGGAACACGATAACAATGTCTCCGTTTTCCCTTGTCCGGCGAAATCGACCGACCTCAATCCTATAGAGCACTTGTGAGACTATTTAGATCGACGGGTTCGACGTGCCCACCCACAACAACCTCCCCTCCGAGGCATCCGTGCTCTGCCGCAATCCGAATGGGCACGTGTACCTCGGGCAACCTTTCAGAGCCTCATTGCTTCCATGCCACGCCATCTCGCGGCTGTAATCCAACCCAAGGGTGGTTATTCGCATTATTAGGCAATCCAAAGTATACAAAGGCACTTTATTGAAAAGGCAGCTTCGAGCACAACTGGACAGAAGACAGAAACATCCATGTTAAAGGCGGCTGCCAAGAAAAATCCAGTCACAAAAATTAAGGACGAGACGGTTTTTCGAATATAACGTCGTGCACAAGTGCTCTACATCGACTCAAATCATACCATAAGATTCCCAAGATGTAAGAATATGGGACAAGTGAGCAAAACCGTCCGAACAAGGAATCCAAAGGATACAAAGGCACTTTATTGAAAAGGTAGCTTCGAGCACAACTGGACAAAAGACAGAAACGTCCATGTGACAGGCGGCTGCCAAGAAAAATCCAGTCTTTAGTAGGGGATATGATCACCCCTGACTGCGTTGCAGGATTTACAACGTCTGTCCATGTTGAGGAAGAGGTTGTCAAGGAGCTGTTGAGGCATCGCGGCCCATTCTTCTCGTAGCGCCAATCGCAGCTGCGGAATCGTTGCTGGCGGCTGGTGACGTGCTGCCAAGCGTCTCCCGAGTAGGTCCCACACGTGTTCGATTGGATTTAGGTCCGGGGACTTTGCGGGCCAATCCATGCGTTGAATATCTTCACTCTCCAACAGCTCTGCGACAGCCACTGTACGATGAGGTGTAGCGTTGTCGTCCATGAAGAGGAACTCAGGGCCCACAGCACCTCTAAACAGACGCACGTGAGGCAGGAGAACCTCCGTACAATAGCGGACACCAGTGACTGAACCTTCTTGGAAGATGTGGAGGTCAGTACGGCTACCAAACATAATACCGCCCCAAACGAGAACTCCGTCACCTCCAAACCGGTCCCTTTCGATGATGTTGCAGGTGTGATTGCGTGTTCCCTGCTCTCTCCAGATGTGTATACGTCCAGAATAGCTCGTCAGACTAAATCGGCTCTCATCCGTAAAAAGAACTCGACCCCATTGCTGATGTATCCAGTTCTTGTGTTCCTGGTACCACAGAAATCGCCGTCTCCGATGAGCAGGCGTTAATGGCACACACCGTACTGGTCGTCGTGCAAATAGACCACCTTTGTGAAGCCTCCTGGTCACGGTAAAACGCGATAACGGGACGTCCAGTGGTATGTTGCATGTGCCTTGCGATTTCTCCCGCTGTCTGCCGTCTGTCTCTTCTCGCCTGTAGGACAATATACCGGTCGTCCGCCGCCGTGGTTGCTGGTGGACGACCACTGCTAAACTCTCGGACAACTATTCCTCTCGTTTGAAATGCTCTCCAAGCTCGTGAAACGATGCTGTGAGCGATCCCGAATTCCTCGGCCACACTAGTCACGCTTCGACCTTCTTCCAATTTCCCAATGACGCGACCTCGGGTAAAGTCATCTAGATGTCGTCTACTGGATTGCCTGTTGGCCATATCACACGGTGGCAGCAACTCGACGTCGTTCAAACCGATGTACACCGTGTAATAGCTTTTACCGAATTGCTGAGCGTACACCGCCCGTGTGCTTTATAACCTTCCGACACCCTCCCTCCCCTACGTTATGCTGCATATATGCGCATGCCCTACCGTACCGGACCCTAGTGCTAATTTCTCCTCTTCGTCCTTATTTTTTGCACACCAGTGGATATAGGTGGTCATAATATTCTGATACGACTGTGCATATTACTGCACCAACCTGCCTTAACCAAGACAAAACATAATTGATGTGCCACCACTTGCAAGATAGTGTTTTGAAGAACTCCTAAGAAAAGCCACGTGACTCTAACGCGAAGGTGGAATCCATTAGTCAAGAATTTCAATGTAGCCCATGCATATCTACACTGGCATCGCGGGAACTTCAAGTATATCACATCCAGCTGTCCAGCAAGTAAAAAAAAAAAGTAGGGCCGGCTCAAGCCCGTAAGAAAGGTAAGCAGTGCATTGGGTACGCCTAGTCTAAGACGGCGTCGCTGAAAACGCACATCTTGTAAAATTTTAAGTACTGAATACCCTACGTCGGAAAAATAAAATAGTTCTGGGTTTCCTATAGCCTTGTTTCGTTTTATAGCCGAGAACAAGGAGTGGTTTTTGCCCAAAAGCAGTACTGATCAGTTTGTCCTACCTCCCTCTTCGCAACAGGCTACCTTGCTTTACCACATCTGCCAACGTCTCTTCTTTTCCTTTTATTTATTTCTTTTTCTAAGGAAACGAAACAGAATTCTTATTTGCCTAAACCCCCTTTCCCTCTTGCTCCCGTAAAGTCGACTTTCCAGTAAACAAAGGAAGCAACTGCTTGGGATGACAGCTAACGGTGGGGTGCAGTTTTCTTATTTAAAATTTTCGCGAATCATTATTTTTGAGTCCTCCTTTTTCCCTCAAAAATAAAATATAGAGGACATTGAGAAACGACATGCGCACTTTTTATCTCTTCAGGGGCGCCGATCTGTCTCGGTGAATGTATTACACCCAATAATTTTACGACAGGGGGGGGGGTACTTCATAAACAGTATTTTTTAACGTGTATCAAATCAGATAGCAAAGGGACATCTCAGTAAGGGAAGAAAACAGATTATGGCGCTGAGAAAAGAAGATGGTTCTGTAACAAGAAATAGAGGCGAAATTTTGACAAGAGTGAAAGATTTCTACTCCAAATTATATGAAAGGGATGATACATGTACTCCAGACATCAGGAAAGGTACCAGCACCAGAGTTCTTCGAGTCCTCCCAGCAGAAGTTGCACATGCAATCAAGAACATGAAGCGGGGAAAAGCTCCAGGAGAAGATGGAATTACTGTAGACATCATACAAGAAGCAAGTGGAGAAATCGAAACAGTACTCGCCCAAATTTTCACTCGATGCCTTAATGAAGGGAAGATTTCTGAGGATTGGAACAACGCTATAATGATCCTGCTACATAAAAAAAGTGGCATTGAGGATCTCGGGAACTACAGACCTATCAGCCTATTATCAGTGATTTATAAAATCATCACTAAAGTTCTTTTACACCGTTTGAAGGTAACACTGGACATGGCTCAACCGAGAGAACAAGCTGGATTCAGGAGTGGCTGCAGCACTATAGATCATATCCACGTACTGAGAGAACTAATTGAAAGAGCGAGGGAATATGAACTTCCATTGAGCATGGCTTTTTTCGATTATGAAAGAGCCTTTGATTCGGTGAAACCATCAGCAGGTACAATGGCTCTGAAATCCTGCGGTATTGAAGATGCATACATTAATATTATTAATAACGTCTATAAAAATGCAAGTGCAAAGATTCGGCTGTGTGAGAATGCAACACACATAAAAATTGGAAAAGGAGTGAGACAAGGTGACACCATATCTCCGAAGCTCTTTAATGCCATATTGGAAAATGTCTTTCAATCACTGAACTGGGAAAACAAAGGGATAAAGATTAATGGAGATTATCTAAACCACCTTCGTTTTTCTGATGACATAGTCATTTTTGCAACTACCCATCAGAGCTGCAGAGCATGATCCAGGAACTTGCTGACAAGAGTAAAGAAATGGGATTAAAAATGAACTTTCAGAAGACAAAAGTGATGTACAATGCTTTTACACGAAATGAAGATTTATCGATTGATGGAGAAAAGCTGGAGATAACAGACACGTACGTTTATCTTGGACAGCAGATATCAAGTGAGGTCACATTGATGAAGAAATTAATCGGCGTACAAAACTTGCCTGGAGAGCTTTTGGAAGAAACAGCATAATTTTCAAGAGCAATATGTCACTAAGCCTTAAAAGAAAAGTGTTTGATCAATGCATCCTTCCAGTGCTTACGTATATGGTGCAGAGACGTGGACCTTAACTAAAAGAGACATACAAAGGCTGCAGACAACTCAAAGCAGCATGGAGAGGTGCATGCTTGGTGTAACCAGGAGAGATAAGAAGAGGAACTCGTGGATCCGAAAAATGACAAGAGTGGAAGACATCATGATCAGAGTTAAATCCCTGAAATGGCAATGGGCTGGACATACTGCCAGAAGGACAGACCATCGATGGACAGCCGAAATTTTAGATTGGATTCCAAGGGACAGGAAAAGACCCAGAGGAAGACCACATGGGAGATGGGCGGATGAAATTCGAGAGTATGCGGGAGTGACATGGAGGAGACTGGCACAGAACAGACCGTTGTGGAGGAGACTTGGGGAGACCTTCATCCAGCAGTGGATTGATAATGGTTGACAATGATGATGATGATGATGATGATGATCAAATTACCATTTGCCCCGTAACAATTTTTGTGTTACTGCGTACTTATTAAAACACCTTATACATAAACTAGCTCATAGTCCGTACCATGCCCGGGTGAAAAAGTTGTGACTGAAATTTTTATAACACGAATCGTATATTAGAAGATTGGTTTGCACGCCATCGCAGTTATCGTTCTTTATTTAAGCAACTTTGACATTTATCTTCTTCCATCTTGTACTACAAAGAAAAAATTTTACGCAACTAATAATTTTTTAAATTTCCCTCACAGTGAATCAAAACAACGCCTGCAGATACTTTTTTACAATTTTACTTGTTCCTTTTTATGAAATAAAATAACGCAGATTCCTTTTTATGAAATTTCTCTGCAATTTTATTCCTTTTTATGAAATTTCTCTGCAATTTTATTCCTTTTTATTAAATTACTCTGCAATGCGGAGAAATTGAAATGAAACACGACGTTACATCTACGTAACAGAACAAACGTCGTAAACATGTTTTCGAGCACGTGCTTGTTGCCAAAGATGAGGTCGTTTGTCTTAGTAACTTTATTTTATTTTCCGGTATTTCTCCTTGATTTTACGTTTCGTGCAACAACGGTGAGCTTAGTTCCGATTTCTACCACCGGATAAAAGCAGATGGCGCTGCAAGTACTGAATGACGTCAGAGCGTTGGGGACAGACGCAGCCTATTATATAGGTTTTATTTTTGAAAGTGGAATGCGGAAGAACCAGAAAATACATGTCAGTACATTGAAATTCTAAAAAGTTATGTAAATTTTCTTCAACGAAATGTTCACAAAGGAGCGCAGAAGTGGGTCAAACATGCCTAGGGCTGGGACCGAGTATTTCGAAAATTGGTGGCTAAAAACAGTGCAAATAAACTCTCCGCGCACAGAACAAATTTAAACAGATGCGATCAGAGGTAGAGCTTTTGGATAAAACTGATAACAATACTACCTTTCTGCAGGGTGTAATGTTTTCAGATGAAGCAACATTTCATGTGTCAGACAGGAAAGTTAGGCACCTAAATATCCGAAGATGGGCTTTTGAACCCTCCCATATGCTGTACACGAGCATGAGAGAAGCAGTGCAGAACACGAGCATGAAGAAGCAGTGCAAAAAATCAAGGAGAAATACCGGAAAATAAGATAAAGTTAGTACATACATATATATATATCATCATCATTGTCAACCATTATCAATCCACTGCTGGACGAAGGTCTCCCCAAGTTTCCTCCACAACGGTCTGTCTTGTGCCAGTCTCCTCCATGTCACTCCCGCATATTTACGAATTTCATTCACCCATCTCCCATGTGGCCTTTTTCTGGGTCTTTTCCTGTCCCTTGGAATCCAATCTAAAATTTCGGCTGTCCATCTATGGTCTGTCCTTCTGGCAGTATGTCCAGCCCATTGCCATTTCAGGGATTTAACTCTGATCATGATGTCTTCCACTCTCGTCATTTTTCGGATCCACGAGTTCCTCTTCTTATCTCTCCTGGTTATACCAAGCATGCACCTCTCCATGCTTCTTTGAGTTGTCTGCAGCTTTTGTATGTCTCTTTTAGTTAAGGTCCACGTCTCTGCACCATACGTAAGCACTGGAAGGATGCATTGATCAAACACTTTTCTTTTAAGACATAATGGCATATTGCTCTTGAAAATTATGCTGTTTCTTCCAAAAGCTCTCCAGGCAAGTTTTGTACGCCGATTAATTTCTTCATCAATGTGACCCTCACTTGATATCTGCTGTCCAAGATAAACATACGTATCTGTTATCTCCAGTTTTTCTCCATCAATCGATAAATCTTCATTTCTTGTAAAAGCATTGAACATCACTTTTGTCTTCTGAAAGTTCATTTTTAATCCCACTTCTTTACTCTTGTCAGCAAGTTCCTGGATCATACTCTGCAGCTCTGATGGGGTAGTTGCAAAAATGACTACGTCATCAGCAAAACGAAGGTGGGTTAGATAATCTCCATTAATATTTATCCCTTTGTTTTCCCAGTTCAGTGATTGAAAGACATTTTCCAATGTGGCATTAAAGAGCTTCGGAGATATGGTGTCACCTTGTCTCACTCCCTTTCCAATTTTTATGTGTGTTGTATTTTCAAACAGCCGAATCTTTGCACTTGCATTTTCATAGATGTTATTAATAATATTAATGTATGCATCTTCAATACCACAGGATTTCAGAGCCATTGCAACTGCTGATGGTTTCACCGAATCAAAGGCTTTTTCATAATCGATAAAAGCCATGCACAATGGAAGTTCATATTCCCTCGCTCTTTCAATCAGTTCTCTCAGTACGTGGATATGATCTATTGTGCTGTAGCCACTCCTGAATCCAGCTTGTTCTCTCGGTTGAGCCATGTCCAGTGTTACCTTCAAGCGGTGTGAAAGAACTTTAGTGAAGATTTTATAAACCACTGATAGGAGGCTGATAGGTCTGTAGTTCCTGAGATCCTCAATGTCACCTTTTTTATGTAGCAGGATCATTGTAGCATTGTTCCAATCCTCAGGAATCTTCCCTTCATTAAGGCATCGAGTGAAAATTTGGGCGAGTACTGTTTCAATTTCTCCACTTGCTTCTTGTATGATGTCTATAGTAATTCCATCTTCTCCTGGAGCTTTCCCTCGCTTCATGTTCTTGATTGCATGAGCAACTTCTGCTGGGAGGACTGGAAGAACTCTGGTACCTTTCATGATGTCTGGAGTACATGTATCATCCCTTTCATATAATTTGGAGTAGAAATCTTTCACTCTTGTCAAAATTTCACCTCTATTTCTTGTTATAGAACCATCTTCTTTTCTCAGAGCCATAATCTGTTTTCTTCCCTTACTGAGATGTCCCTTTGCTATCTTAAGGCTTTGGTTGTTTTCAATTGCTTTCCTCACTAGCTCACAGTTGAATTTCCTTACGTCTTCAGTGATACTTTTTCGTGTTGTCTTGCATAGCTCTATATATTCCACTTTGGAAGTCACATCTACTTTAGTTGTCCTCATCTCTCTTCTTTTTTGCATCAACATTTTGGTTTTTCCTGATAATTTGTTCACATGCAACTTGTTCTTAGACCCAGCTAATTTTGTTGCTGTTTCCATTAGAGCTTTGGTTACTTTTCTGTTAACTTCCGAAATATCCACTTCTTCCGATGTTAGGCCTTCTAAAGCAGAGAATCTGTTCTTCAGTTCCAACTTGAAAGTATTATGGTGTTTTTTAAGGTTGGTTATGTCAATACATTTTGTTTGTCTTATGAGCTTGCCACGTTATATATATATATATATATATATATATTCTATAAAGAAGATACCTAAGCAAAAAAATACATATATAATTTTGACTCACACCTAGTACAACATAGAAAAGGTTATGTATCTACCTGTGTGATCAAAAGGAAAAAAGGTAAAAAATAAAATAAAACAACTGAATGTAGAAGGTGTCGAGAATACTGAGCCTTGGCTTTATCAAGGACCAGCAAAAACTCTGCATTTTCTCACTTCCACAAAGACCTAGTTGGAAATGGGTTTCTGCAAGGCCATAGATGCAAGTAACATTCCCACCTAAAATAGTTTAAAAAATATATATATAAGTCATGTCCTCCTTAGAGTTGCATGACCTAGCACTAGTTAACATTTTCGCTTGCATCCATTAACCTTCCTGGCCCGACCCATACTCTTCATCTGTTACTATTAAACAGAGAGAAGAAGATTAAAGAGAACTCAAGCTGTGAGAGTGACATAATAATTAGAAATGATTTTCAGCCATAACGAAATTCCAAGTTCGTTTGAGAGAGAATTTAAACCTGAAAAACAATGCAAAAGAAATCCAAATTTTACATTGCAATTAAAAAAGGAAATGTTAATTTATAACGAACAGATTTTTGAAAGAAAACTTGAGTCTAAAACCCCCTACTCTACAACTTATGACAACACAAAAACGAGAATAAGTTAAAGATAATAATTAACTAAAGAAAACTTTGTGAAAGTTATATACCTTAAACAGTTAGTTGCAATATGTACAAAGTATTTCAGCAGTGCTTTAAGTGCATAATTAATTAGTATTAAGAACTTAACTACTTTGAAAAAACAGCGCATAGACAGCGCATAGAAAAGGAACAAGCTAAGCCATCTTCTGTTCCTAGGTACCCCAAAAGACGCTCAAAGTTACAAAGAAAAGAAAGAGTTAAAACCCGCAAAAATGTTAACAGACAAATCAATGCCTAAAAGTTGAAAAGCTAAAAAACGACAGAGAAAAGGTACATGAAGTACAAACATAGAACTTATAAAACCTAGAACCCAAAAACAAGGAAGAGAGCTTACCTCTTGTGTTACAAAAACTTTTCTCCTCACAAGAGAAGAACATGGCTGACCTCTTCTGCCACACCCTAGACGCTGGGGGCAGTGAGGGTGGGGCTGATGGCCTCCTCATACAGCAAGAAAACAACGCGCGGAGATTTTAACCAGAGAAAAAAATATATAAACATAAGACTGTGGATCTGTATGATCAGAAAGAGCAGAATTAACTCTCCAGAATACATGAGAAATATTATAAAATACACGAGCAGTTTATTTAATAATCTTTGCATGTATTAAATCACCTTAGTGAGCTTCTATAGATTAATCAGAATCTTATTAATTTTAATGTTGGTTTTACTATTTTTAGTATAGCTATCCTAGTGATGAATAACTAGTTTTCTTTTTTATTTGTTTTTATTTTCTTTTATAAACGGATTTTTAAGCTTTTTTGTGATTTTGTTTATATTATTTAATTTTTTGTTTTAATAGGACCGTCATATCCATAGCACTAAGGTTCCTTTAGGTAGTTAATAGGCATCCTCTAGCCAACTTCCTTACGGCTTTGATTGGTCAGAATCATATTATTAACTGTGTAGAAAATTAAAGCAGATCTGCCAACCTTACTCTATTATTCAGAATAATTTTTCTTAAAGTTCTTTTGATGAAAGAAGAAGGAATTTCGTTCTCTAGAAAACTTTCTAATAGTATATTAATGTTGTAATTGAAGTCCAAATTGTTGCTGCAAATTCTTGAAATTCTTAGGACCTGAGAAATTAGTACATTCTCAATTACTTTGGTTGAAATGTTATTATTCCAGTGTAGATATTTAATTACTTTGAAAGGAAAATTAACTCTTTTATCATAGAGGCTAATAGATGGGTTACCTCTGTTGAGCTTAATGCTTAAGTCTAGGAACTCAAGTTCCTGATTACTGTGGTTGGTTTTACATAAGTTAAGAGAGCTAGGATAGATATTATCAAAATCACTCTCTATAACTTCTGAATTATTGATACACAGCAGATCATCAATATATCTAAAAGTGTAAAGGTAGTTATCTGAGCAGGTGGGGTGATTTTTAATGAATTTATATTCCTTAAAGAACAGGAATAGATTAGCGATATGCGTGGACGTTGATGTTCCCATTGGAATACCGTTCACTTGCTTATAGAGAGTATTATTATATAAGATATGGTTATTTATTATGCAGCAATTGAGATAAGAGTTCCAAGTTCCTACATCAACAAATTGGTTAAGTTTAAATTCTGCATACAGCTCTTTAAAGGTAGTGATTATATCTGATAGAGGCAGATTAGTATACAGGTTTTCAAAATCATAACTATTAATATCTAGGGGACAAACTTTGAGTATAGTAGAAATTACTTCTGCATTATTATTAATTATCCAAAAATCTCTGTACATCAAGTTAGAACAGTTTCTAATGTGTTTCAAAACCTTCTTTAAGACATCTTCAAAAGCAAGATCTATTTTCTTTTTATGACTCCTTACTCCACTAGCTATGAACCTGAACTTCACAGGATCCTTATGAAACTTAACCGTTGCAAAAAGAAATGGAAATTCAGGCTCATATCTTCTAGTTTGTGGAATTTTAAGTTTCTTGAAGAATGCCTTAAACCGATTTTCTAACTGCTTGGTAGAATAACTTACGGGCTCGTATGTTACTCTATTATTGAGTTCCATAGTTAACAATTCAAAATAGAACTTCTTACAGATAATTGCAAAATTATTGCTAGCTTTATCCGTAGTGGTAAAAATAAATTGGTCTTGCAATTTAGGAGTCATAAAAAGAAAATAGATCTTGCTTTTGAAGATGTCTTAAAGAAGGTTTTGAAACACATTAGAAACTGTTCTAACTTGATGTACAGAGATTTTTGGATAATTAATAATAATGCAGAAGTAATTTCTACTATACTCAAAGTTTGTCCCCTAGATATTAATAGTTATGATTTTGAAAACCTGTATACTAATCTGCCTCTATCAGATATAATCACTACCTTTAAAGAGCTGTATGCAGAATTTAAACTTAACCAATTTGTTGATGTAGGAACTTGGAACTCTTATCTCAATTGCTGCATAATAAATAACCATATCTTATATAATAATACTCTCTATAAGCAAGTGAACGGTATTCCAATGGGAACATCAACGTCCACGCATATCGCTAATCTATTCCTGTTCTTTAAGGAATATAAATTCATTAAAAATCACCCCACCTGCTCAGATAACAACCTTTACACTTTTAGATATATTGATGATCTGCTGTGTATCAATAATTCAGAAGTTATAGAGAGTGATTTTGATAATATCTATCCTAGCTCTCTTAACTTATGTAAAACCAACCACAGTAATCAGGAACTTGAGTTCCTAGACTTAAGCATTAAGCTCAACAGAGGTAACCCATCTATTAGCCTCTATGATAAAAGAGTTAATTTTCCTTTCAAAGTAATTAAATATCTACACTGGAATAATAACATTTCAACCAAAGTAATTGAGAATGTACTAATTTCTCAGGTCCTAAGAATTTCAAGAATTTGCAGCAACAATTTGGACTTCAATTACAACATTAATATACTATTAGAAAGTTTTCTAGAGAACGAAATTCCTTCTTCTTTCATCAAAAGAACTTTAAGAAAAATTATTCTGAATAATAGAGTAAGGTTGGCAGATCTGCTTTAATTTTCTACACAGTTAATAATATGATTCTGACCAATCAAAGCCGTAAGGAAGTTGGCTAGAGGATGCCTATTAACTACCTAAAGGAACCTTAGTGCTATGGATATGACGGTCCTATTAAAACAAAAAATTAAATAATATAAACAAAATCACAAAAAAAGCTTAAAAATCCGTTTATAAAAGAAAATAAAAACAAATAAAAAAGAAAACTAGTTATTCATCACTAGGATAGCTATACTAAAAATAGTAAAACCAACATTAAAATTAATAAGATTCTGATTAATCTATAGAAGCTCACTAAGGTGATTTAATACATGCAAAGATTATTAAATAAACTGCTCGTGTATTTTATAATATTTCTCATGTATTCTGGAGAGTTAATTCTGCTCTTTCTGATCATACAGATCCACAGTCTTATGTTTATATATTTTTTCTCTGGTTAAAATCTCCGCGCGTTGTTTTCTTGCTGTATGAGGAGGCCATCAGCCCCACCCTCACTGCCCCCAGCGTCTAGGGTGTGGCAGAAGAGGTCAGCCATGTTCTTCTCTTGTGAGGAGAAAAGTTTTTGTAACACAAGAGGTAAGCTCTCTTCCTTGTTTTTGGGTTCTAGGTTTTATAAGTTCTATGTTTGTACTTCATGTACCTTTTCTCTGTCGTTTTTTAGCTTTTCAACTTTTAGGCATTGATTTGTCTGTTAACATTTTTGCGGGTTTTAACTCTTTCTTTTCTTTGTAACTTTGAGCGTCTTTTGGGGTACCTAGGAACAGAAGATGGCTTAGCTTGTTCCTTTTCTATGCGCTGTCTATGCGCTGTTTTTTCAAAGTAGTTAAGTTCTTAATACTAATTAATTATGCACTTAAAGCACTGCTGAAATACTTTGTACATATTGCAACTAACTGTTTAAGGTATATAACTTTCACAAAGTTTTCTTTAGTTAATTATTATCTTTAACTTATTCTCGTTTTTGTGTTGTCATAAGTTGTAGAGTAGGGGGTTTTAGACTCAAGTTTTCTTTCAAAAATCTGTTCGTTATAAATTAACATTTCCTTTTTTAATTGCAATGTAAAATTTGGATTTCTTTTGCATTGTTTTTCAGGTTTAAATTCTCTCTCAAACGAACTTGGAATTTCGTTATGGCTGAAAATCATTTCTAATTATTATGTCACTCTCACAGCTTGAGTTCTCTTTAATCTTCTTCTCTCTGTTTAATAGTAACAGATGAAGAGTATGGGTCGGGCCAGGAAGGTTAATGGATGCAAGCGAAAATGTTATCTAGTGCTAGGTCATGCAACTCTAAGGAGGACATGACTTATATATATATTTTTTAAACTATTTTAGGTGGGAATGTTACTTGCATCTATGGCCTTGCAGAAACCCATTTCCAACTAGGTCTTTGTGGAAGTGAGAAAATGCAGAGTTTTTGCTGGTCCTTGATAAAGCCAAGGCTCAGTATTCTCGACACCTTCTACATTCAGTTGTTTTATTTTATTTTTTACCTTTTTCCTTTTGATCACACAGGTAGATACATAACCTTTTCTATGTTGTACTAGGTGTGAGTCAAAATTATATATGTATTTTTTTGCTTAGGTATCTTCTTTATAGAATGTGAATTCTGAATTTTCAAAACTGCTGCGTTGCGCGTTTTGATTTTCAGGTTATTTTGCACCCTTCGTTTTAAATTCTAAAATTTTTTCCTTAGTCTTCAGTTTTGCTCTTTAGTATATATATATATATATATATATATATATATACTGAAGAGCAAAACTGAAGACTAAGTAAAAAATTTTAGAATTTAAAACGAAAGCTGCAAAATAAAAGCTGCAAAATAACCTGAAGATCAAAACGCGCAACGCAGCAGTTTTGAAAATTCAGAATTCACATTCTATTAAGGAGAAACCTAATCAAAAAATACATAAATAATTTCGACTCACACCAAGTACGACATAGAAAAGGTTATGTATCTATCGGTGTGAGTAAAAGGAGAAAAGATAAAAATAATAAAATAAAACAACTGAATGTAGAAGGTGTCGAGAATACTGAGCCTTGGCTTTATCAAGGACCAGCAAAAACTCTGCATTTTCTCACTTCCACAAAGACCTAGTCGGAAATGGGTTTCTGCAAGGCCAAGGATGCAAGTAACATCCCACCTAAAAGTGTTTTAAAAAATATATATGTCATGTCCTCCGCAGAGTTGTATGACAAAGCACTAGTTAACAATTTCGCTTGCATCCATTGACCTTCTTGGCCCGACCCATGCTCTTCATCTGTTACTATTAAACAGAGAGAAGAAGATTAAAGAGAACTCAAGCTGTGGGAGTGACATAATAATTAGAATTAATTTTCAGCTGTAACGAAATGCCAAGTTCGTTTGAGAGAGAATTTAAACCTGTAAAACAATGCAAAGAAATCCGAATATTTACATTGCAATTAAAAAAGGAAATATTAATTTTTAAAATTTTTAAAAAACAGATTTTTGAAAGAAAACTTGAGTCTAAAACCCCCTACTCTACACCTTATGACAGCACGAAAACGAGAATAATTTAAAGACAATAATTAACTAAAGAAAACTTTGTGAAAGTTATATGACTTAAACAGTTAGTTGCAATATGTACAAAGTTTTTCAGCAGTGCTTTAAGTGCATAATTATTTTAGTTATTAAAAACTTAACTACTTGGAAACACTTTTAGGTGGGATGTTACTTGCATCCTTGGCCTTGCAGAAACCCATTTCCGACTAGGTCTTTGTGGAAGTGAGAAAATGCAGAGTTTTTGCTGGTCCTTGATAAAGCCAAGGCTCAGTATTCTCGACACCTTCTACATTCAGTTGTTTTATTTTATTATTTTTATCTTTTCTCCTTTTACTCACACCGATAGATACATAACCTTTTCTATGTCGTACTTGGTGTGAGTCGAAATTATTTATGTATTTTTTGATTAGGTTTCTCCTTAATAGAATATATATATATATATATATATATATATATATATATACACGTAGCTAAGGTCTGACCTTGGCTACGTATAATGGACGCTCCCTATCTTCTGATTCAAGGCTTCTTGAATTAGAAGAAGAACTACAAAGGATTAAGTGGGACATCGTCGGACTAAGTGAGGTAAGGAGAAAGAGAGAAGATCTCATTGAACTGAAAAGTGGACATCTCTTCTACTATCGTGGGACAGATACTGGCAGAACTAGTGGTGTTGGATTTATAATAAACAAGAAACTGAAGGATAAAGTTGTAGAAGTTGAAAGTTCCTCTGACAGAGCTGCACGACTCGTTATCCAACTCTCGGGAAGATACCAGACTCAGATTATTCAACTTATGCACCCACCACAGGTCATCCTGAAGAAGAAATTGAAGAATTTTATGAGGAAATTTGTCATCTAAATAATAAAGGTAAGCAGCACTTGAAGATAATTATGGGAGATTTCAATGCAAAAATAGGGCAACGGCAACAGAATGAAACTTCAGTAGGTAAATTCGGTCACGGCAACAGAAACCAGCGTGGAAATACTCTCGTAGAGTTTGCAGAAGCAGAAGGGTTCTTCATCATGAACTCCTTTTTCAAGAAAAAGCCGCACAGGAAATGGACATGGAGACATCCAAATGGGACGACAAGTGAAATTGATTTTATTATGTGTAACAAAAAATTCGTCATAGAAGACTGCAGTGTGCTAAACAAGTTCAACACAGGTAGTGACCATAGATTGGTGAGATGCAAGATGCACCTCAACACTAAACTCGAACGTGGCAAGCTCATAAGACAAACAAAATGTACTGACATAACCAACATTAAAAAACACCATAATACCTTCAAGTTGGAACTGAAGAACAGATTCTCTGCTTTAGAAAGCCTAACACCGGAAGAAGTGGATATTTCTGAAGTTAACAGAAAAGTAACCAAAGCTCTTATGGAAACAGCAACAAAATTAGCTGGGTCTAAGAACAAGTTGATGTGAACAAATTATCAGGAAAAACCAAAACGTTGATGCAAAAAAGAAGAGAGATGAGGACAACTAAAGAAGATGTGACTTCCAAAGTAGAATATATAGAGCTATGCAAGACAGTACGAAAAAGTATCACTGAAGACGTAAGGAAATTCAACTGTGAACTAGTAAGGAAAGCAATTGAAAACAACCAAAGCCTAAAGATAGCAAAGGGACATCTCAGTAAGGGGAAAAAACAGATTATGGCACTGAGAAAAGAAGATGGTTCTGTAACAAGAAATAGAGGCGAAATTTTGACAAGAGTGAAAGATTTCTACTCCAAGTTATATGAAAGGGATTATGCATGTACTCCAGACATCATGGAAGGTACTAGTACGAGAGTTCTTCCAGTCCTCCCAGCAGAAGTTGCACATGCAATCAAGAACATGAAGCGGGGAAAAGCTCCAGGAGAAGATGGAATTACTGTAGACATCATACAAGAAGCAAGTGGAGAAATTGAAACAGTACTCGCCCAAATTTTCACTCGATGCCTTAATGAAGGGAAGATTCCTGAGGATTGGAACAACGCTATAATGATCCTGCTACATAAAAAAGGTGACATTGAGGATCTCAGGAACTACAGACCTATCAGCCTCCTATCAGTAGTTTATAAAATCTTCACTAAAGTTCTTTCACACCGTTTGAAGGTAACACTGGACATGTCTCAACCGAGAGAACAAGCTGGATTCAGGAGTGGCTACAGCACAATAGATCACATCCACGTACTGAGAGAACTAATTGAAAGAGCGAGGGAATATGAACTTCCATTGTGCATGGCTTTTATCGATTATGAAAAAGCCTCTGATTCGGTGAAACGATCAGCAGTTACAATGGCTCTGAAATCCTGCGGTATTGAAGATGCATACATTAATACTATTAATAACATCTACGAAAATGCAAGTGCAAAGATTCGGCTGTTTGAAAATACAACACACATAAAAATTGGAAAGGGAGTGAGACAAGGTGACACCATATCTCCGAAGCTCTTTAACGCCACATTGGAAAATGTGTTTCAATCACTGAACTGGGAAAACAAAGGGATAAAGATTAATGGAGATTATCTAACCCACCTTCGTTTTACTGATGACATAGCCATTTTTGCAACTACTCCATCCGAGCTGCAGAGTATGATCCAAGAACGTGCTGACAAGAGTAAAGAAGTGGGATTAAAAATGAACTTTCAGAAGACAAAATTGATGTACATTGCTTTTACAAGAAATGAAGATTTATCGATTGATGGAGAAAAGCTGGAGATAACAGATACGTACGTTTATCTTGGACAGCAGATATCAAGTGAGGGTCACATTGATGAAGAAATTAATCGGCGTACAAAACTTGCCTGGAGAGCTTTTGGAAGAAACAGCATAACTTTCAAGAGCAATATGCTATTATGTCTTAAAAGAAAAGTGTTTGATCAATGCAGCCTTCCAGTGCTTACGTATGGTGCAGAGACGTGGACCTTAACTAAAAGAGACATACAAAGGCTGCAGACAACTCAAAGCAGCATGGAGAGGTGCATGCTTGGTGTAACCAGGAGAGATAAGAAGAGGAACACGTGGATCCGAAAAATGACAAGAGTGGAAGACATCATGATCAGAGTTAAATCCCTGAAAGGGCAATGGGCTGGACATACTGCCAGAAGGACAGACCATCGATGGACAGCCGAAATTTTAGATTGGATTCCAAGGGACAGGAAAGGACCCAGAAGAAGACCATATGGGAGATGGTTGGATGAAATTCGAAAGTATGCGGGAGTGACATGGAGGAGACTGGCACAAGACAGACCGTTGTGGAGGAAACTTGGGGAGACCTTCGTCCAGCAGTGGATTGATAATGGTTGACAATGATGATGATGATGATATATAGTCGACATATTTATTTGTAATTATACACTTTCCACATTTTGAACAACAAGCAAGACCAAACAACACATAATTATTCACTGGTTCCTAAATGAGACGAAACAATTTCCAGCATTCACTCTTCCCCTTGTGGTTTTCAAAAATCACTTATTTGTTCGCCTCGACACCTTTCTCAACCTCCTTAATATTAAATCTATCCATATTAACAAATAAGGAATTAATTTCGACATGACATGTCATGGGAACGGGATGTTAGCACATGAATCGAAAACCTCTGAATGCTCAATGTAAAAGATGCGATGTAAAAAGTAACTCTTAGTCATACAGTGAACTTCGCACGGAGAGAGTGAATCAGCTGAGAAGCAGGCAAATGGCGTTTGCCTGTACCTTGCCCTGGACAATAAATAGCACTGTAAAAGAACGCAAAGGAAGTATCTTTTTACGACATAATATCGGTATGTTTGACGTCGGTCGGAGGAAATCTTCGTTGCTTTAAGAAAGAGACGACAATATTTTTGCCCGGCAAATCATGATGCACTCCGTGGGCACTAGTATCGACTACAGAGTTCCACAAAGCGCATTTTTCTTTGGAATATAATTTTGTCTTTCCAAAAATAAAACGGGAATAAAACCAGGTCAAAATCGGGCCAGGAACACCTTGATCCGTCCCGTTGGACCCGCAAGAAATTGTCGACCCGTTGACCCGTGACCCGTTTCCATCTCTGGCAGAAACCAGTGCATGGTGTGGTGTTTAGAGATGGAAACAGGTCACGGGTCAGCGGGTCAACTCGACGGGACGGAAGGTGTTTCAGACCCGGTTTTATTGCCGTTTAATTTTTTAAAAGAAAAAAAAAATATTTCATAGGAAAATGCGTACTGTGGAATTTTGTGCTCTATACTAGTGCCAGCGGAGTGAAAAAGGATTTGTGATACAAAAATATTGCCGTCTCTTTCTTTAAGCAACGAAGATTCCCACCTACCGACGATAAGGCACAGACGCTGGTCTGGCAGATACCACACTGTAAAAAGGATACCTCCTTTGCGTTTGTTTTCAGCGCGCTTGTCCGGAGCAAGATACAGGCAAACGTCTGTCGCCTGCTTCTCTGTTGATTCACTGTCTCACACACCCCGTGTCACATTGTAAGACTGAGAGTTATTTTTTAACATATCATCTTTTGCATTGAACATTCTGACGTTTTCGTTTCACGTGCTAACATCTCGTTCCATTGCATGTCGTGTCGGAATTAATACTGTATTTGTTAATAATAATATGGATGAATTTAATATTTCCGAGATTGAAACACGCGTCGAGGCCAATAAATAAGTGCTTGTTGAGCACAAAAAGGGGAAGGGTGAATGCTGGAAGTTGAGTCGTCTCATTCAGAAACCAGAATATGAATCACAGCAACACCAATTTTCACAATGCTTGTGATGAGTTGAAAGTTTCCAAAATGCGAATGTTAATTTCATGAGTGTTCCTTTCTTTTGAGGCGCAACGATGACACCAACATCCACATTTTGGAAACAATCAACTCATCAGAAGCTAGCGAAATTGGTGTTGCTGTGAAACATATTCTGAAGCTTGACATTTTATCAAGAAAACAGCTGAAACTGAAACTGAACATACAACAAGTTACTTAATTTAAAAACATTGACTGGAACACCTTCAAAATTGAGTGGAACAGCCTTAACATTACTGCGGAGGGATTTCATGACTCTCACAGTAGTGTTTGAAAACATGTGTAAAACCGTCAGATTATGTAAATAAAGGATGACAGTTCCAGCCAGGGCTGGTTCCAGCACTTTCTGTAAGCAAGTGAGTAAATTACACGTTCCCGTAATACAGTACATTTATATGATTTCTATATAACCTACGATACCCACTGCGGAGGGACTTTCTGAACGCCCGGCGTGTGTGTGTGTGTGTGTGTGTGTGTGTGCGCGCGATTACGTATAATTATAAATTGAGTTTCGAATTATAGATCAAAGCAGATTTGTCAGGGTCAGGACCGGGTCGGGTCCAATTATGAGACGTCCGAGTTCGGGTTCAGGTCCAAAACTTTTAACCCGTTTCGAACTCTGGTAGTGTTATGCACGACTGCAGAGTATAATACAGGAACTTTCTGACAAGAGTAAAGAAGTGGGATTAAAAATGAACTTTCAGAAGACAAAAGTGATGTACAATGCTTTTACAAGAAATGAAGATTTATCGATTGATGGAGAATAGCTGGAGTTAACAGATACGTACGTTTATCTTGGACAGCAAATATCAAGTGAGGGTCACATTGATGAAGAAATTAATCGGCGTATAAAACTTGCCTGGGGAGCTTTTGGAAGAAACAGCATAATTTTCAAGAGCAATATGCTAAATGCCATTATGTCTTAAAAGAAAAGTGTTTGATCAATGCATCCTTCCAGTGCTTACGTATGGTGCAGAGACGTGGACCTTAACTAATAGAGACATACAAAGGCTGCAGACAACTCAAAGCAGCATGGAGAGGTGCATGCTTGGTGTAACCAGGCGAGATAAGAAGAGGAACTCGCCGTTCCATTGTTCTTGTAGTCTGCGATGTGTTTTCAATGTAGTTAAGGTCTTAATAACTACTTAATTATGCACTTAAAGCACTTCTGAAATACTTTGTACATATTGCAACTAATTGTTTATGTCATATAACCTTCACAAAGCATTTCTTTAGTTTATTATTGTCTTTATTTTATTCTCGTTTTTGTGTTGTCAGAAGTTGTGGAGTAGGGGTTTTTATAATCCAGTTTTCTTTCAAGTATCTGTGCTTTAGAAAAAAATAATATTTCCTTTTTTATTGCAATGTTTAAGAATTTGTAGTACTTTAGTATTGCTATTCAGGTTTAAATTCTCTCTCAGGCGACTAGGTAACTTGGCAATTTGTTATTGCTGAACATTATTTCTGATTCATTATGTCACTCTTACAACTTGAGTTTTCTATAATCGTCTTCTTTCTGTTTATTAGTAACAGATGAAGAGCATGGGTCAGGAAAGTTATGAAAGTTATGGATGCAAGCTAAATTGTTAACTAAAGCTTGGTCATACAACTCTGTGGAGGTTATGACATATATATATATATATATATATATATATATATTTTTTTTTTTTTTTTTTTTTTTGGTGGGCTTATTACTTGCATCTATGACTTTGCAGAAACCCATTTCCAAATAGGTCTTTGTGGAAGTGAGAAAATGCAGAGTTTTTGCTGGTCCTTGATAAAGCCAAGGCTCAGTATTCTCGGCACTTTCTACATTCAGTTGTTCTTCTTTTCTCTTTTTAGTCACACCGGTCAATACATAACCTTCTCTATGTTGTACTTGGTATGAGTCAAAAAATTTTTTTGCTTCTGTCTCTTCTTAATAGAATGTGAATTCTGAATTTTCATAACTGCTGCGTTGCGCGTTTTGATCTTCAGGTTATTTTGCAACTTTCGTTTTAAATTCTTAAGTTTTTCTTATGTTTTCTGCTATGCTCTTAAGTATATATTTATTTATATATATTTTTTTGTATATATATATATATATATATATATATATATATTACTAAAGAGCAAAACTGAAGACTAAGGAAAAAATTTTAGAATTTAAAACGAAGGGTGCAAAATAACCTGAAAATCAAAACGCGCAACGCAGCAGTTTTGAAAATTCAGAATTCACATTCTATAAAGATACCTAAGCAAAAAAATACATATATAATTTTGACTCACACCTAGTACAACATAGAAAAGGTTATGTATCTACCCGTGTGAGTAAAAGGAGAAAGAAAAAAAAATAAAATAAAACAACTGAATGTAGAAGGTGTCGAGGAATACTGAGCCTTGGCTTTATCAAGGACCAGCAAAAACTCTGCATTTTCTCACTTTTTTTTGCTGGTCCTTGATAAAGCCAAGGCTCAGTATTCTCGACACCTTCTACATTCAGTTGTTTTATTTTATTTTTTTTTTCTTTTCTCCTTTTACTCACACAGGTAGATACATAACCTTTTCTATGTTGTACTAGATGTGAGTCAAAATTATATATGTATTTTTTTGCTTAGGTATCTTTATAGAATTTGTATATATATATATATATATATATATATATATATATATATATATATATATATAGAAGTTGAAAGTTCCTCTGACAGAGCTGCACGACTTGTTATCCAACTTTCAAAAAGATACCAGGCTCAGATTATTCAAACTTATGCACCCACCACAAGTCATCCTGAAGAAGAAATTGAAGAATTTTATGAGGAAATTTGTCATCTAAATAATAAAGGTAAGCAGCACTTGAAAATAATTATGGGAGATTTCAATGCAAAAATAGGGCAACGGCAACAGAATGAAACTTCAATAGGTAAATTCGGTCACGGCAACAGGAACCAGCGTGGAAATACTCTCGTTGAGTTTGCAGAGGCAGAAGGGTTTTTCATCTTGAACTCCTTCTTCAAGAAAAAGCCACACAGGAAATGGACATGGAGACATCCAAATGGGACGACAAGTGAAATTGATTTTATTATGTGTAACAAAAAATTCGTCATAGAAGACTGCAGTGTGCTAAACAAGTTCAACACAGGTAGTGACCATAGATTGGTGAGATGCAAGATGCACCTCAACACTAAACTTGAACGTGGCAAGCTCATAAGACAAACAAAATCTATTGACATAACCAACCTTAAAAAACACCATAATACCTTCAAGTTAGAACTGAAGAACAGGTTCTCTGCTTTAGAAGGCCTAACATCGGAAGAAGTGGACATCTCTGAAGTTAACAGAAAAGTAACCAAAGCTCTTATGGAAACAGCAACAAAATTAGCTGGGTCTAAGAACAAGTTGCATGTGAACAAATTATCAGGAAAAACCAAAATGTTGATGCAAAAAAGAAGAGAGATGAGGACAACTAAAGAAGATGTGACTTCCAAAGTGGAATATATAG
This sequence comes from Macrothele yani, assembly GCA_039090855.1. Classification (NCBI taxonomy): domain Eukaryota; kingdom Metazoa; phylum Arthropoda; class Arachnida; order Araneae; family Macrothelidae; genus Macrothele; species Macrothele yani. The sequence goes on from CM076993.1 coordinate 99,994,893, forward strand.
AGCTATGCAAGACAGTAAGAAAAAGTATCACTGAAGACGTAAGAAAATTCAACTGTGAACTAGTGAGGAAAGCAATTGAAAACAACCAAAGCCTAAAGATAGCAAAGGGACATCTCAGTAAGGGAAGAAAACAGATTATGGCACTGAGAAAAGAAGATGGTTCTGTAACAAGAAATAGAGGCGAAATTTTGACAAGAGTGAAAGATTTCTACTCCAATTTATATGAAAGGGATGATATATGCACTCCAGACATCATGAAAGATACCAGTACCAGAGTTCCTCCAGTCCTTCCAGCAGAAGTTGCACATGCAATCAAGAACATGAAGCGAGGAAAAGCTCCAGGAGAAGATGGAATTACTGTAGACATCATACAAGAAGCAAGTGGAGAAATCGAAACAGTACTCGCCCAAATTTTCACTCGATGCCTTAATGAAGGAAAGATTCCTGAGGATTGGAACACCGCTACAATGATCCTGCTACATAAGAAAGGTGACATTGAGGATCTCGGAAACTACAGACCTATCAGCCTCCTATCAGTAGTTTATAAAATCTTCACTAAAGTTCTTTCACACCGCTTGAAGGTAACACTGGACATGGCTCAACCGAGAGAACAAGCTGGATTCAGGAGTGGCTACAGCACAATAGATCATATCCACGTGCTGAGAGAACTAATTGAACGAGCGAGGGAATATGAACTTCCATTGTGCATGGCTTTTATCGATTATGAAAAAGCCTTTGATTCGGTGAAACCATCAGCAGTTGCAATGGCTCTGAAATCCTGCGGAATTGAAGATGCATACATTAATATTATTAATAACATCTATGAAAATGCAAGTGCGAAGATTCGGCTGCTTGAAAATACAACACACATAAAAATTGGAAAAGGAGTGAGACAAGGTGACACCATATCTCCGAAGCTCTTTAATGCCACATTGGAAAATGTCTTTCAATCACTGAACTGGGAAAACAAAGGGATAAAGATTAATGGAGATTATCTAACCCACCTTCGTTTTGCTGATGACGTAGTCATTTTTGCAACTACCCCATCAGAGCTGCAGAGTATGATCCAGGAACTTGCTGACAAGAGTAAAGAAGTGGGATTAAAAATGAACTTTCAGAAGACAAAAGTGATGTTCAATGCTTTTACAAGAAATGAAGATTTATCGATTGATGGAGAAAAGCTGGAGATAACAGACACGTACGTTTATCTTGGACAGCAGATATCAAGTGAGGGTCACATTGATGAAGAAATTAATCGGCGTACAAAACTTGCCTGGAGCGCTTTTGGAAGAAACAGCATAATTTTCAAGAGCAATATGCCATTATGTCTTAAAAGAAAAGTGTTTGATCAATGCATCCTTCCAGTGCTTACGTATGGTGCAGAGACGTGGACCTTAACTAAAAGAGACATACAAAGACTGCAGACAACTCAAAGTAGCATGGAGAGGTGCATACTTGGTGTAACCAGGAGAGATAAGAAGAGGAACTCGTGGATCCGAAAAATGACAAGAGTGGAAGACATCATGATCAGAGTTAAATCCCTGAAATGGCAATGGGCTGGACATACTGCCAGAAGGACAGATCATCGATGGACAGCCGAAATTTTAGATTGGATTCCAAGGGACAGGAAAAGACCCAGAAGAAGACCACATGGGAGATGGGTGGATGAAATTCGAAAGTATGCAGGGGTGACATGGAGGAGACTGGCACAAGACAGGCCGTTGTGGAGGAAACTTGGGGAGACCTTCGTCCAGCAGTGGATTGATAATGGTTGACAATGATGATGATGATGATATATATATATATAGAACATAATACTATAAAATAACGTTTTTTTTTGTTTTTTTTTTGTTTTTTAACGAACTGGAATACCGTTTACATGTCGTTCGCGCAACTAAAGGCGCGCACATAGAAACTTATTAAGTGGGGAAAATTTTCCATCTCTAATTTTGTATATAGATTACAACAAAATACAGGTATATGTATTACTTACTATACTAGTTACTGATTTTTTCTATTATGACAGAGCTTTGCCACGGCACTGAAAATTATAAATCAACAATTCGCAAAGCTTAACAAAAATGTTTAAACGTTAGGAAAACTTCAACAAAATTTTTGGACTTACCAATGATGGCATGGACTCTTACGGACAGTTGAGTGCGGAGAATCACAGCATTTTTACGGCTGAAATGAAACAAAAAAAGAAACGATAAGCTAACATCGATATGGCTGAATAGTAATGTATCGGTATAAATCACTGTAATATCAATATTCTGCACACAAACACATCCCACGGGTACCGTATTTTCTCTTACTAATTTTCATACAATCATTACTTGAGCAATAAATGCGAGTCACTATCAAGTCATAAGAAAAAAAAATATGCATTAGTAAGGCTACGATGAGAAATAAAAAAAAAAAAAAAATTCAAACCTGTGTTATTTAAAATCCCTAATGATTCACGAAAATTCCAAACATTGTACAAGATTTCCGCGGCAGACGCTAGCAGAAATCCCATACGACCTACAAACCAGATGGAGAATCCCATCTTCGTCGCACCGCCTATCTACCCAAGGTCGAGCTCGCTCAGATCGCAGTGTTTACGGGTACATGTCATCATAGTCGCAGATTGGCTATGCAGCACGGACAAACCTAGAATTGCTCGCAGAATTTGCGCTCACAAGGAGGAATTAGACGCAACGACCTATGTCCCATGGGACTTTTGTGTTGCGTTTCAGAAACGAGGTTTCATTAGATTCAACCTGGAGGCTCAGATACCACAGGAAGTAAACGATTCGCGGAAGTGCCAGATTGACGGTGCGGGTTGGTATAGTTGGGGGTGCCGGATTGTGGCGTCACTGGGTATGCTAATGGGGGGGGGGGAGCAGATGGCCTTGTTTGTGGTCGCGGTCGAATGCCCCAGGACCGGCGGCTTAGTGTGCCCATTCGGGGCAAAGCAAATAATTGGTGGTTGAATGCGGCTCAGTCTGTCCGTGATTGATCCTGGGCCATTTGGACGGAGGAGGGTTGCTCTAACTATTAGGCCACTCGCCGCCCAAAGCTATACAGCATATCGGCTCAGATCATATGTAGGAAGGGAGTGTCTGACCCCAGGTCTTAAACAACCTTTAGAAATAGGAAGCTAGGAGATTTGGTCTAGAGTGTCCAACAGGAAAGTCACACGGAAGCGAGGTAGAAGGGGGGGGATGACCGTATTTATAACCGAGGAGCCATTACCCTGGGTCCGACGGCTTAACGTGCCCAACCGTTACACTGCGGATATTTAGTGGTTCGAGCGTTCGTACTTGCTAGGGATTGACCCTGAGATCTCTCCGTAGCAGTCACGAACGTTGACCACTATGCCATCCACAGCCCAGCTATACAGAAGGTAAGTATGAGGCGTATTTATAGCCAATAGGGGGGTTCGGATAGTCACATTTTTACGGCGGGGTAGGGCTGGTTTGTGGATGGGTGCGGTGTGTATGATAAATTATGCCTTTAATGTGAATTTATGCCACCTAACAAGAAAGAAAAGTCGGCAAATATGCCAAAATATTAGGCGTCCACTAGTGTCTCCCAAAGGAGAAAGTTTCTAGTCCGAATTCAAGATGTAAGGACACTAGTTAAAATTGGCAAAGTTCTGGTTAGATGCGATGGAGATAAGCAGTGAGTATGAGTAGAGACAAGCAGTGAGTATGAGTAGAGACAAGCAGTGAGTATGAGTAGAGACAAGCAGTGCGTATGAGTAGAAACAAGCAGTGAGTATGAGTAGAGACAAGCAGTGCGTATGAGTAGAAACAAGCAGTGAGTAGCATGTAAGAGAGAGACCAAATTAATCCTTAACACGATATACACTATATTGACAAAAGTCACCGGACACCTAGAAGAGAAACACAACATATCCTTTATTGACATATGGCCTTAATGCATGCACTGACCTTTTGAGACATGATTTCAACAAGGTTATGGAACACAGCGATAGGTATGCGCTTCCATTCAGTACATAATGCTGCCGCTAACTATTGCTTAGTATTAGGCCTTGGTTCCAAACTTCTTATGCGGCACTCTAATTTATCCCATAGGGCCCTGTGCTGGCCAGTCCACACACGATACGGAATTATCGTCAAAACACGCCGTAACAGTCCTTGCTTTATGGCTCGGTGCATTATCCTGCTGGTATCAACAAGGATCGGTTCCATAGCATTGCCACAATGTTGGTAGGGCATAATTGTCCAGAATATTGAGGTAGACGTGCAAGTTAACAGGTTTGTCCACGATAACCAATGGGCCGGGACCATCACACGAAAAACACCCCCACACGAATACACTGCCAGCTCCAAACTTGACCGTAGGAACAGTACACTGTGGTAAACAGCGTTCCTTCGGCTGCCACCATACCCACACACACGGCCATCAAACTGATGGATCGTGTATCAGGATTCATCAGTCCATAGGACCCGTTTCCATTGATCTACGGTCCAGGTTAAATGTTCTTTACACCATGCTAAACGACGAGTAGCATTCGGAGTGGAGATGAAAGGCTTATGAGCAGCCACACGACCACAGTAACCCATGGAATGAAGTTCTCTGCAAATGGTACGTGAACATACCGAGTTTCCATCATTTTTACTCACCTGTACACTGAGGTCTTGTGCAGTACTCCGTCGATTCGCTGTAACGACTCTCCCGAGGCTTCGACGTCCTCTATCACTGATTTTCTTTGGTCTGCCGGTACGTTTTGCTGCTTCAGGCACGCCATGTGTCTTCTACTTATTCAGTATATCCAAAACAGTTGACTTGGGCATGTTTAAACGCCTCTCGGTTTCTCTTATGGACAACCCACTAATATAACACCCAACAATCTTTCCTTTCTCAAAATCAGCTCTCTCCCTCCGCGATATTTTCGCTCATCCTCACAGTACGATATGATCGCGGTCAGCTGCAGGATTGTTTTTATACCGTTTGCAGCTGTACCGCGCATCTTGACAACGCAGCGGATCTGTTCATTTGCTTTTGAAGGGGTGCCCGGTGATTTTTGTCAATACAGGGTATATTCCATAAGCTCTTTTTTAAACACATTTTCATTCAGGAAGTGACCACACATCAAATTTTAGAATTTTAATTCACAGCAAAGCTTGATTCTTCCAGCCGATAGATATACAGAAAAATAATAGAAATAACAATGAAACGATTTCTGTTTTTTCTTTTATCTTCCTTTTTCTCGGAAGAGACCCTTTCTCTTTGTAAGCATGAGACACGCTCTTTTTGTGAGAATGTGAGGATGATGAACTTCATCTTTCATCAAAACGCACTATGAAAGGAATATACACTGCTGGCCACCCAAAATGCAACACCAAGAAGGACACGAGATAGCAAAGCCAGATTTACTGGACACATAACAACAGATACAAAGATGAAACGATTGAGCTTACATACGCGTGCGACTTGCGGAACACGCAGACATCAATAGTTCGTGTCGCCCCCATGGCAGGCAATAAAGGTCGCTACACGCCGCGGCATCGAACGAAAGAGGCTTTGGATGTGGGCTTGGGGTATGGCGGTCCAGGCTGCTTCCACACGTTGCCAAAGTTCATCAGGCGTAGCCGCGGGTGATGCTTGCCGGGTCACTCGGTTGCCGATCAGCGACCAGACGTGTTCGACGGGCGACATATCGGGAGAACAGACGGCCCACGGCAGCAGTTACACCTGGTGGGCCGTAAAGAATTGTTGCACGATGCGTGCCACGTGCGGGCGCGCATTGTCCTGTTGAAACGTGGCCTCTGGCAGGTCCTGCAGGTAAGGGAGGACTACAGGCTCAAAAACGTCGGAGATGGTGCTGTGGCTGTTGAGTGTACGGGCGATGCGTACCAGAGGGGTGTGGGTGTCATATCCAATTGCGCCCCAAACCATAACGCCAGGCGATGGACCGGTATGGCGATGCATAATGCAGGCGTCATACAGTCTCTCGCCGCGGTGCCGTTACACGCGGATCCGACCATCGTGGTGTTGCAGGAAGAAGCGGGATTCGTCGGAGAAGACAATGTCGTGCCATTCCGTAGTCCAGGTGCGGCGTTCAACGGACCACTGTCGCCGCACTCGCCGGTGGTGTAACGTCAAGGGTAATCGGAGCAATGGGCGCAGTGCGATAAGTCCCCGCTCCTGCAGACGACGTCGAACGGTACGTGATGACACAGGTTGTTGCGCAACACACCTTACTTCCTGCGCTAACGTTCGTGATGTGGCGGTGGGAGCCGTCAATGCCCACCGCACAACATGCCGGTCCTCTCGTTCGGTGGTGTGCCGCGGCTGTGGCAATCACTCACGTCGGTCCGTCCGTCCCTCCTGCACCCACCGAATCCATACTCGCCTCACTGTGGCTGGATGTCGTCCCACACGGGCGCCGATGTCTCGGTACGATAAACCGCTGTTGCGATAAGCAACTATTCGTCCTCTGTCGAACTCCGAAACGTGCTGGAATGACTGCCGTATTCTGCAACGAGGCATCAGGAAGCTTCCCACTCACAGGTCCGGCAGCACACCACACTTCCACAACTTACACCCCGCCTTCTGAGCACCCTTCTTATAGTACTTCTCGGTGGCGTGCCGGGCGCACATGATTTGCATATGCCCTGCAATGCTAATCGTTTGCATGTCCTCTCGCGGGCGACGCATGCTGCGAATTTCAGGCCAATGGGATGCTTCCTCCTTGGTGCTGCATTTTGGGTGGCCAGCAGTGTATTAATATACAGAATAGGATCCAAAAGTTCCCGGATTGCGTCTGTACGGCAAAGTACGTGTATTGTATACCCACGGTAATTATTGGATTACGTTACGACATTACCCCCCCCCCCCCACAGGAAAATTGGTTTCGTTCATCTACGTCAGGTGCTCGCTGCGGTACATCCGGGTATTGTGAGCAAGTTATGCGGTGTTCGGTGTTTGATGAAAAATGACGTTTTTGAATAGCGTGTTAACATCAAGTTTTGCGTTCGTTTAGGCAAAAATCCAAAAGGAACTTACGAGATGTTGAAGCAAGTTTATGGTAAAAACACCCTGTCGTGGTCACAAACATTCGATGGCATCAACGCTTCAGAGAAGGCAGACAGGAGGTCGAACGTGACGAATGAAGCGGGCGGGCAGTGACAGCTCTCATGTGTGAAAACATTTCGAAGGTTGCGGCAATCGTACGCGCCAACAGACAACAGACGATCGAGCAAACAGCTGAGGCTGCTGGGACATCGGAGACTACGTGTCAACGGATACTAAGAGATGATCTGAAGATACACCAAGTGTGTCAACACATCGTCGCACGCATGTTAACTGAAGATCAGTTGGTCATACGGATAGAAATGGATTTCGTAACCGCCGCCGACTAAGACCCACAATTTCTTAGAAGAACTAACGGGGAATGAAAACTGGCGCATACTCTTCGACCCGCCGACTAAGCGGGCATCAGCTACGTGGAAATAGCCATCGTCTCTACGAAAGCAGAAATTCCGCAGAGATCACAGCAAAGGCAAGATCACGCTAGAGGTCTTCTTCGAAATCCAGGGTATTGTTTGTTTATCCCTGAAGGACACACTGTCAACAAGGAGCTCTACGTGAGTCGATCCGCAAGAAGAGGCCTCTCAACTGTTGGGAAGACCATTCGTGCGTGTTGTTGCACGACAATGCACCGGCACACACGTCATTCCTCGTTCGTGAGTTTCTCGCCAAAAGAAGAACTGTTTTCCTCCCATACCCACCGTACTCATCTGACCTCGTACCCTACGACTTCCACCTCTTCCCTGTGTTGACACGTCGACTTCAGGGTCGTCGGTTTTTGTGCGCAGAAGTGAGAAATGCATCGCTGGTTGCACTGAAGGACATTGCAAAGAATGGGTTCCAGAAGTGCTTCGACAAACTCTACAGCCGCTGGCAAAAGTGTATTGTTGCAAGACGGTCTTATTTTGAAGGAGGATGTATTTCAGCTTTGTAAGTCTAACAATATATGGAGTTACGGACCCAGTCCGGGAAGTTTCGGATCCTACCTCGTACATAAATAAAGTATATGAAACATGGGACAACATGAAACTAAAGCTAAGACTATAAAGTCATGCTGCCTCTTTCACCTTTCATGCTGCCCCGGCCTCCTCCTGTGACCCTTATCCTTGAACATTGTGATTTGTACTGCTTCCAGTACGATTTTTCATAAATGATACTAAATGACGGGAAGGATGATGGATAATCCTAGACGCTTTGCGACTTTTGGAAGGAATATAAGTATATATGAATATAGTATGTACCTGATTTTTTTTTTTTTTTTTTTTTTTTTTTACTGGAATAGCATCATCAGCACTGATTGAATCAATCGGATTAAATCTATATGAACGGAAATTTTTGGTAAAATTTTTGCCAAATATTCTAAAATTTGCGTCCGCTCCTACAATACTTAGTTTACCCCCTCCCCCAAATAGTCCACCCGATTCTGAACTTCTGACGTCGCCACTGATGTATCACTGCGCCAACCCGCCTTTCCTAACGTAAAACATACTTGAAGTACCGCTACTTGGAAGCTGTGTGAGACTTCTCTTTTCGTTTTTTCGCACCATGATTCAATTGTGGGGGCCGCCCCGGTGGCGCAGTGGTCTAAGCGATGGCCTCTGATCATTCGTCCGAACGGGGTCCGGGTTCGAATCCCGGTGAGGCATGGATGTTGTGTTTGTCTTACGGCACTGGCTCATTCCCTTCCCTGGAACCAGTGACCCTAAATTAGGGACGGGCGACTGCTTATAGCCCATTGAGTTGCTCACGGCGGTCGTTAAACCTTCAATAAAAAAAAAAAAAATTGTGGGGAACCTCAATGTTAAAAGACACTGATTCAATCAAAGATGCGAATTAGTGTCTTTTAACATTTAAGAAGATCCTTTGAAGCGAACTCACAGCATGGCGATATTTCAAACGCACTTGTGTGATTAGATTGTTCTTTGGAAATACACTGGCGTGCAAAACTTAAGGACGGGCACTAGTGCCATAGTTATAGCCGCACAGTGAAACACACAAGCTTGAAGCGATTTGAATAACGCAAGTGGATCAATAGAAAGACGACGCGTATGCAAATATCCGAAATGTGATGTCGCAGGTCACATGACAGCGCTGAAATGGATATAAGGAGCATCTTGCAGCAAGGCAGGAAACGGAAAGCAAAAGTGTGCGGCGTTGCCAAGAGGTTCGAGTGGTTTGTTAGTGTGTCGAGGACGAGAAAATGCTCACTCGGAGACATTTACATGACTTCACGCGTGGTCGAATAATCGGAAATCTGGAGGATGGGCGAACCGTAACGAGTGTCACCGACGAGTTCGGCGTGACACCCAGCATTGTTTCACGTGCGTGGACGACCTCCTAAACGACAGGAACAGCTGTTAGAAGGGTCGGTGGGGGTCGGCCACGGAAAACGACAGCAAGAGATGACCGATGTAGGGTCCTACAGGCCAAACGTGAGCGACGCCAGACAGCGGGGAATATCGCAAAGCAACTGCAGATGACCTCCAGGACGCGCCGTATCGCGGTTCACCGTTGCCAGACGTCTACATAAAGGTAGACTATTTGCCCGACGACGACCTGAACGTTGCATCCCATTAAAGCCCACCCATCAGAGACATCGATTACAATGGTGTGACTACAAGGATTGGACCATAGAGCAATGGGGTACGGTACTCTTCACTGATGAGAGTCGTTTCGGTACCACGAGAGATTCTGAACGTCAGAGAGGTGGGAATACGTTATCGACCTGATAACATTACCGAAAGATATCGGTATGACGGTGTTGGTGTGCTCGTCTGGGGAGACATTATGCTGAACGGTTGTACTGAGCTCCACATTTTCGAAGGAGGTTCCGTAACCGCAAACCGCTGCTGCGATGAAGAGCGTCTTTCCCATGAACGCCTATTCCGAAGTGCCATTGGTCCCGAGTTTGTGTTTATGGACGATAACGCGAGACCCCGTCGCACACGTGCAATAGATGAGCTGTTGGAAAGTGAGGATATCACTCGTATGGATTGTCGTGCGTACTCCCCGGATCTAAATCCCATAGAACATGTGTGGAACATGACGCCTCTGCGGAGGCGTCTTGCCGCACGCCCACATCCGCTAGAAAGTGTCCATGAGTTAAAACGTGCACTACGAGAGGAATGGGCAAAGTCGCCCCAAGAACTCGTCGACAGCCTCGTGTTAAGTATGGTCAGACGCTGCAACGCAGCCATTGCTGTTAGGGGACAGCATTTCCTTACTGACGACCACCTCTTTGCTTTAATCCATCAGTGGAAACGATGGCTCTGTACCATGGTGTGTTCTGCTTTACGGTGATTTTTTAGTAAAGTCACAGTGTACACTTTTGTATTCATTTTTGCACATGTGTTTGTTCATTCCCCTGTTTGGTACATACTCAGGTCTCTGTGGTATGACATTCTTCTATCCAGGCTGCTTCATTGGGAAGCTACGACGAAAAAAGTGAACAGTCCTAAAGTTTTGCACGCCAGTGTAATTGGGTTTCAATCTAAATCACGAATGGAAATAGACGAAGGTTTTTTAGAAGAAACTAAAGCACAATAAAATGATTTTGTGCAATGCTATTAATTTTCACTTGGTGAAGTTTTGGTCGCGTAGTATTGCTTTTATTCATTACTTACAACTGAAATGTTAACTCTGTCTTTCTACTATGCAAAGTAAATTTCGCATTTAAGGAATACTAGAAGCTACCGATATGAAAACGGACACACTTCGAACTACACTGCGCAATTCGAACTCAGCATATAACTGCATTTTTTTTTTAATGTTTTCACCTTATGCTAATTACGATTTTCGATTAACCATAGTTAACAAAATTTAGGTTATTTAAAAATAACTGGCAAATGTGATTAAGAGCGCACCGACCGTGGGGGGGGTCCAACGGGTCCGTGTCCCTTCACCCCTTAAATTAATAAGCCTCAGATTGAAGGTGTGTATTATGAAGTGTTGGCCAAAATGAAAAATGACAAAGAGATTTTATTGTGTACTGTAAAAAAAAAACGTTCATTCGATTATCATACTTCTTTATGAACGTAACTTCGACCTGAAATAGTTTCTAGAATGTTAATCGCAACACATGGACAAATAGTTGGGCAAAGGGGTAAAGTGTTTACATGAGGAGAAAGTTACGTTAGGTGCCTAAATGGCTATTCTCAAGTCTTTATCAAATACAGTTCAAACGGACGCACGGTCGAACGTACAGACACACGTAAGTGCAAACATGGTGTGACAGTTACGCCCAGTTCTTAAAAGCCACATAAAAAATCTCAAATCTAATTCAAACTGTTTTCGAAAGCTGACTTATTTAACTAAAACAGGTAGAACATACAGATACACTGGCAGACGGACAACAAAGTGCTAACGTGGGATTTGGTGAGAAAGTTGCTTCCTGTCTCTGAAAGTCATTCTGAACATCTGCATGTAAAACGCTGCCCCTTCAAGCTCCCAACGTAATCGCCGACCGTTAAGGTCCGAAGAAGTATTTATTAAGTGGTCTGAGAGATGGCTTCTGATCATTCATCCGACATGGGTCCGGGTTTGAATCCCGGTGAGACATGAATGTTGTGTTTGTCTTACGGCACTGGCTCTCTCCCTTCCCTGTAACCAGTGGTCCTAAATTAGGGACGGGCGGCAGCTTATAGTATACTGACTTGCTCCATTGGTCTTTAAACCTCCAATTTAAAAAAAAGTATTAAGTGTACAATCCATAATAGTTTAAGTGTCTAATCCACAATAGTTTTACCAGTAAATTTCTTTCTAAAACGACCGTGATGAATCGATGTGTGTGAGCGTGTGTATAAATATATACAGGGTGTCTATAAATGAAATATACAACTTAAATACGCTATTAAAAAATACTATAGAAAAAAAACTAACTTTAAACGTCAAGAGACGTGGGAAGTGTTAAAGTTTGTTAAGTCAGATGATAGATGGCGCCAGGTGTCGCATGTAATGAAAAATCTCGTCAAACACGGAATACAACAGACATGGCTGCCCCAGTGGAGAAAGCAGCGAGTGTATTTTGGTTTGCGGAGTCAAAATCTCTAACAACAGTTCAGCGTAAGTTCAGAACGCAGTACAAGAGACACCCGCCGACACGAAGGAGCATCGAACGATGGGTAAATAGATTCAAAGCAACAGGAAGTGGCTTGAAAGGCTAAAGCACTGGGAGACCTTCCATTTCGGACGAAAAGGTGGAAGACTTGCGTATAAGGCTTATCTAAGGAGTCCGAAGAAGTTCGAATTCCACAACTCAAGCATATCCTAAATTCCAGGTTATTCAAGACATCATTTACCAGCAAGATGGAGCGCCTCCACACTGGTCTTTGGATGTACGCAGATCTGTAGACCACCATTTTCCAGGGCGTTGGATTGGACGTGGGGGTCGGACGGCATGGCCACCCCGTTCTCCTGATATTACCCCATGCGAATTTTTCCTTTGGGGCTTTATTAAGGACAATGTGAATAAGAAAAAGTTTACATCTATCACTGAGCTCAAAGAACGCATTACTGCAGCCTTCCTCCTTGTTACACCTGACATTCTGCAACGTACGTGTGTAAAACTGGACTATCGTTTAGACAACCTTCAAGCAACCAATGGAGCACACGTGGTGACCTACTGACATTTATAAAAGAAAACTTTCACAGTTAGCATGTATTTTGACATAAAAGTAAGTTGTTATTTATTGTGTTTTTTTTTCCAGTAGCATACTGAAGTTGTATACTTCAAACAGAGGTCATCGCTCTTTCCACGTTTATAAGTGAGTCACGGAAAACTTTTCATTGGTCGCCACCGGGAATCAAACCCAGGGTCTTCCAGTTACGCGCCGAATATGCTTCCACTGCACCACCGCGGCCTCGAATTCCTCCAGACTCATATAAACTAACTGCCAAGCCAATTGGCAGGTTGCTTCTTGGAGCCCCGCACTATGCTGGGGATTCACCAAAGATGGTAAACAGTCACTGAACAAATAATTAGAAGGAGAATGAATAATTAATACAAACATTTGACGTGGACCAGGAACATCAAACAAAGGTCATCGCTCTTTCCACGTTTATAAGTGAGACACGGAAAAATTTTTCATTGGCCGCCACTGGGAATATCCTGGGTTCGATTCCCGGTGGCGCCCAATGATAATTTTTCCGTGACTCACTTATAAACGTGGAAAGAGCGATGACCACTGTCTGATATTCCTGGTCCACGTCAAATGTTTGTATTAGTTGTATACTTCATTTATGGACACCCTGCTGTGACGTATGTTCTAAATTAATTTTCCTTTTTAGTTTATTCTCAGTTATACTTCACTCTTAACGTGATATCTTTTTCTCTCAAACGAATACTGTTGGCAACATAATTGAGGTTGAATGTACGTGACGTATGCCTGATATAAGATAAGAACGAGAGATAAAAAGGACGACTAAACTGTTATAAGCGAGCGTTGCTTGGAGAAGTGTTGCAAGTTGAGCGTTGTGTTGTAGAGTGTTGTGTTAAGAGTTGTGTGGTGTGTGGAGAGTTTAATGCAATATGCTATGCTATGTTACGATGTGTTGGCTACATCCTTGAATAAAGCATCTTTTCCGTAAGTTTGACTTCTGTTGTTCACATGTTTCGTCTGGGAGTTAAGGTTCAATTTAGGAACTATTTCATCTTATGGTTATGTTTTTTTTTTTTAAATAACGTAGAAGTGCGAAAAGACTTCTACGTCATACTGTATATATACTGAACGATATTTTCTGGACAATCCTTTGTCAAAACCCTGAGTGCACCCACGAATCTGATATAACAGCCACAATGTAACAAACGGTGGCAGTACATCAAGGGTTTTTAATGTATATGTATATATGCATTGTTTTTCTTTTCTTTTTTTATGACTTAAGCCCGTTGTTAAAGTAGCAATGAACCCCTGCTAACTGTGAACAAGCATTACGAAACCCAACCACACACGCAAGAACGCATATCATTCCACAACAAATACAGCGATGCAAAGAAGAGATTTCTTCACGTCTTTTGGTGAATGAGTGATCAGCCCGTCAGTCACTGCAGGTTATACACATTCGAATCCTCGACGGCTAGGCCCTGTGGCGGGCATCGCTTTCCTCCGCCGCTGACCAGGTGGACGGACCGGCAGCGGGTGGGGAGGCACAGCCGGTGGGTGGACACCCTCGCACAGGGCCAACGACACTCCCCGAGGAATCCGGCCGAACAGGCCAGTGGGCCTTGCCGACATTCGAGTGGGAGACGGATACACACCCCCAAGCCACGCGCGACTCTGCGGGACGAGAAAAAAAAATACCGGTGGCTAACATTAAAAAGCTTAATAAACTCGTTTCGGTTATGCACTTCAGAAATGAAGGAGTCTGCAAGAGGCAACATGAAGTTCAAATCGGGTGTATGAATAGAATGCTGCTGGGTTTGGGTGTTTGCGACGGTATAGACCCGTCTAACGGCTTTTCTTGAAGCTTTAAGGACAATTGCGGTTAGGAAACAATTAGTTAAAACTTCTCGAATGTCTTTTGATTTATTTATTTATCTTTTGTTTTTTTCTTTCAGGATTTAACGATCACCATGAGCAACTTTAAAGGCTATAAGCAGTCGCCCGGTCCCTAATTTAGGGTCACTGATTTCAAGGAAAGGAGATGGCCAGCGCCGTAAGACAAACGCACCAACCGGAACTCGAACCCGGATGCAATTTGGTCGACTGGCCAGCAATCAACGCCCAGTGACGTAGAGAAAGTGACGAATATATTCTGAGAGATTATGTAAAGCAAATTTCATTTCGTATCACAGTACGGTTAAAAGTTTTAACTTGAAGCTAGATCAGTCAGGCAAAAGAAAGAGTAAATATGAAGCAGTACTGGGCCGAATCAAGAAACACTAAAAAACGCAGAGCATTTAGAATAAACATAGAAATTTAATCGCCTCTCCGGTGACCGTGAGGTCTCAGACGTTTTGACTTTTCACCATTTGATGCGATGAGAGTGATGCGACGGGAATCAGTAAGAATCGGATGCAGTATGGGTAAGACGAAGGATCTAAGCGCATTTGACCGTGGGCAAATTGTCGGGGCCCGACGAATGAGTCACTTCATCTCGGAAGTCGTGCAGGCACTGGGATTTTCACGAGCCACTGTGTCACGAGTGCACCGTGAGTACATCGAATCCGGTAATACCATCCCTGCAAGGGCCAACTGGCGTGGACAATAGCGTGTGGATGAGCTGGGTCATCGTCGGCTAGCTCGCATTGTAACAGCGGATAGACGGGCCACAGTGCAAGAAATCACTCGGCAATTTAACGCTGGCGCACAAAAACGTGTAAGCAGCCACACCATCCAGAACCATCTCCTCGCTATGGGGTACAGAAGCCATCGTCTCACGAGGGTACCGCTGCTGACCGCACACCACAGGGTGCAAAGATTAGAATGGGCGCGGGAACATCGCCA
Organism: Macrothele yani; assembly: GCA_039090855.1. Lineage (NCBI taxonomy): Eukaryota > Metazoa > Arthropoda > Arachnida > Araneae > Macrothelidae > Macrothele > Macrothele yani. Next base: position 100,010,378 of record CM076993.1, read on the forward strand.
CTGGACTCTAGACATGTGGAAAAATGTTGCCTGGACTGATGAGTCGAAATTCACGTTGGTACATGCGGATGGCAGGATACGAGTACGGCGCAAACCACATGAAGCGATGGATCCTTCTTGCCAGCAGGGTACTCTTCAAGCTGGTGGGGGTGGCATTCTCGTCTGGGGACTGTTTCCACGTGGACTGAAATGGGACCCCTGGTACGTGTGACATCGTCCCTCACAGGTCAACGTTACCGGGATATCCTGGACGACAATTTGCTCCCGTTTGTGCGTCTTCAACATCCCACTGGGGACCTCATCCTGCAACAAGACAATGCACCGTGCCATCGCTCCCGAATTGTATCCGAATGGTTGGATGAACACTCCACCGACGTGACCTCGCTTCCTTGGGCAGCTAGGTCACCTGACCTCAATCCCATCGAGCTCATCTGGGATGCCATCGAGAGAGATGTTCGAGGCTCTGACCCCCCTCCATCAAATCTTCGTGAACTGTGGGAGCTTGTTAAGGGGTCGTGAATCCGAATGGCTTCCCAACGCTTCCGGTGTCTTGTCGAGTCCATGCCGAGGCGAATCGCCGCAATCATCAGGGTGAAAGGTGGTGCTACACGTTACTAGACAGGTATCTCTAATTCAATTGATCTTCAGTGTATATCTTAAAGCAAAACATGAATCTTCGAGTTAATTGTTGTGTGTGTTCGAATTTTTTCATAAAACTATAACTGGCAGCTGCAATACGCCCCTTCGTTACCTGTGGCCCCGCCCCCGCGGGTGCTCCGGGGGTGGTAGTTACGCCACTGACTGGTACCTGGGGTAAGGTGACCAGACAAGAGCGGATTGGGAAGACCGAACCAGGCCGGGAATTTTCATCTTTCGGCCGTCTATAAAAAAAAAAAAAAAAAGACACATACGTACAGGGGAATGCCTTAAAATTTCCTTCATGGAAAAAAATATGTTAGATTTTTAACAACAATTTAGCGGTGACAGAATTTTAAAAATCCACCCGTTCATCAATGTAGCGTTAAAAACTATTCAACCATGAGTGGAATTTTAAAATTCCAGTTAATTATTTTTCGTCTAAAAATTTTGTTTCGCCAAAAAATAAATAAATAAATAAGTAAAAAATCAAGACTCCTTTGACCCCTTTTCTAGCTAAATCACCATGAAGATCATTCTGAAAGTTAATATGGGTATGTGCATATACCACGTAGCAATTTTCATTTTCCTACGAAACGGGTAATATTTATAATTTTTGGTCAACGATTGCTTACTGCGCAATGGTATTGGTATCTTCTCCTTAAATAGACGATCTTTTAAAGTCTACCCCCCCCCATAACCAGCATTGGCAATTCATTGTTTTCTTTCACACAAATGTGGGTGGGACATGGATTTCAGAATATCTCTGCGTCAGTCTGTAAATAAGAGGGTGGGGGATGGGCCATGACAATGGGCACTAGTATCTCCTTCACGATTTCAAAAGGAGGGTAGGGCCTACCAATGACCTAGGCCTTCAGTCCCTATTACCTAGCTTCAGCTTAATTAATTTATAACTGGGTGCTTGGTCTGGCAGATCTTTTCTCACATAAGTAGGAAAAATTTTGCTGTGTCATTTCAGAAAAAACGACGAGCATATAGATACAAGGAAACGTTTTATAGTACTGTTTTTTTCTTCTTGTAGTTGTTGTTTTAAACAAAACGTTTCAAACAGAAATAAAGCTCAAATGAAGTTAGCGATCACCATTCATAAGAACTAAAATAATTATTCGTTCGTTCCAAAAAATCTAGACAAAGGAATACGAAAAACGGGCCATTTCTTCAGTGGTCCACCGGGAAACATCCCGGGATCCCGGTGGGCCAATCCGCCCCTGTGACCAGATATTGGAACACTGATTTGAGGACAAATCAGCAGATCATTTGAAGACACGTACATACTCAAAATAAATAAGCAAATATTTTTGTCACAAAACTGTATTGTTTCTATAAGTGTGATATTACATATGAAAATTTATGTCTTAAAAGGATATACATGTATCTTGTAGAATGTTGAAAATTTGCACTGACAAAGCAGAGCTATGATGGCGAGAACATATTACCAAAAGTGAATTGCTTTACCTCAGAAATATGTGCTGAATTAAAATCAAGTTGCGCACTACTGAGCGAACTGAATGGCGAATTTTTCTTTTTGACTTAGTTTTTGGAGGAACTCAGAACAAATACAGTCGAAATTTGACCGCCCCAATAGTGCGATCAAATTTCGACTGTACTCTTAGTGTTGGCCACCGACTATTCGTACAAGTTGGAGTCCCGAATGAGGCATGGGTGGTGTTTTTTTTTTTTTTTTTTTATTGGAGATTTAACGACCACCGTGAGCAACTCAATGGGCTATAAGCAGTCGCCCGTCCCTAATTTAGGGTCACTGGTTCCAGGGAAGGGAGAGAGCCAGTACCGTAAGACAAACACAACATCCATGCCTCACCGGGATTCGAACCCAGACCCCTTTCGGACGAACGATCAGAGGCCATCGCTTAGACCACTGCGCCACCGGGGCGGCCATGGGTGGTGTGTTTGTCTTAAATCCGTACAACGAATGTCCCCCATAGTGACAGCTTATAGTTTTTAGAGTTGCTCACTGTGATCGTTAAACTCGGAAAGCGAAAAACAAACAAATGAAAAAAAAAATCAGTCAAAATTTGTTTTCACAAGAAGGATGTTGGAAAGTTAATATAACGAAAGCTATTTTTAAGAACATTTTTCATTAGAAATCTATCGAGCTAATCAAGAAGTGTAAATTCGAGGACACTTGAGGACAAATATCAAAATTTGGGGACAATTTGCGTCCCCAAGGGCATCAGACGTTTTTGGGGACAGTAAACTAAATTCAAGGACTATTCTCAAGAATTCGGGATTTCTGGTCAGCTTAACCTGGGGGTAAGTGCTCCATTCGGTCACTACTCCTCTGACAATTCCTCGACCACTGCGAAAGCCCCTGTACGCGACATTAATTCATTTTCTTTCCTCCACCCGAACTCGCAAAAGTTAAAAGGAAGGCAAACGGAATATTTCTCATTTTCAAACGGGATTATTGTCATTATTTAATATCTTATTATGTAAAAAATACTTATTACAGACTTATGCTGAAAACCATAAATCAAACAATGTGTTTAGTTACAGTTATCTATTCTACTTGCATTTTATTATTTCCATTTCTAGACATATACCCTTACGGTTATGATCATTTAATAACTCTAAATAATATTTTGGATCAAGTCCATACGAGTTTTGAATTCTTATCGTAAATCATTTTTTTAGTAAAATCCGCCAATCCGTATGAATTTTGCATTCGGATTCAAAATATCTATCTATTGTACGAATTTTGTGTTCAGACTCTGAATTATTTACAAATTTTGAAGATGACAATCCGTTTTTTGGTGTAAATATGACAAGGATGGTAAGTCAGGTAACATTCAAAAAGTTGAAAATTTCGTCGTCCTGGAGCGGTAATAGAATCCGCGTCTCCCAGATAGCGCGCGGGTATGCTAACCACTACACCACCCAGAACGACCAAGTCTCAAGTTTACGATTAATTTGAATATGACCAATCACAGGATTCGCTAGTCGAAGCAACCGGCATTCATGTTCAGTGAATCTGGAGGTTAAGAATCCTATCCCGTGATTGCCCAGAGGAGCAGATAAAACATGAATGGAATACGGGATTAATCCCGTATTCCATTCTAAAATATTTATTGGATAAAATTCTTTTTTTTTTTATTGGAGGTTTAATGACCACCGTGAGCAACTCAATGGGCTATAAGCAGTCGCCCGTCCCTAATTTAGGGTCACTGGTTCCAGGGAAGGGAGAGAGCCAGTGCCGTAAGACAAACACAACATCCACGCCTCACCGGGATTCGAACCCGGACCCCGTTCGGACGAATGATCAGAGGCCATCGCTTAGACCACTGCGCCACCGGGGCTGCCGGATAAAATTCATCAATCCATATGGCCATAGGAGTCCTACGCTTTCGTATTTTAAATACACCAAATCGTGAATCCGCAAGGAACGCTTATAGCGTAGTAAAACCCGTTTATTTTCGCGGTGTAAAATTGTACAAAGACTCGCCAAGCTTTCACACTCCACCAGTCCCGTAGCCAAACTGTAACGTACCAGGAGATGTGACGTACCTGCCAGAAGGACGCACACGACATAAAGGCAGATAGGAATCAGAATAAAACGTCCGCGTAGCTCAACTGGTAGAGTGACTTATTCCGGAATGAGGGGATCCGGGTTCGAATCCTGGCGCGGATAAAAATGACGGAGAAATTCACTTCGTTATAATGGCGCCCGAACTATCCGGATGACCCGACCGTTCACAATCTCGCAATGGTGTGATGTTATTTCCACACCGCGAGATAGGAAAAATAAGAGCAGCACTTCGAAAAAAAAAATAATAAGGGGGAGATGATGTAACGTACCAGGAGATGTGACGTACGTGCCAGAAGGACGCACACGACATAAAGGCAGATAGGAATCAGAATAAAATGTCCGCGTAGCTCAATTGGTAGAGCAACTTATTCCGGAATGAGGGGGCCCGGGTTCGAATCCTGGCGCGGATAAAAATGACGGAGAAATTCACTTCGTTATAAAACAAGCAACAAGTTGAGAGGGGCGGCTGATGATTGAGATCGGGCGAAGGATATAAAGTGGTCTGGCAAAAGATGTAAACGACGCCGGGCACTATACTGTTGTGTGAGTCGCTAGGACGGGTAAAAAGGAAACACAGGTCGGGCTCAGCCCGGCCTGGCCCTCCCCTGGCTACGGCCCTGCACTCCACTGGGGAGGCTTTCTCAAGGCAATGTACACATAAAATGCATTTTATGTCTACACTGCCTTGAGAAAGCCTTCCAGTGGAGTGTGAAAGCTAGGCGAATCTTTATACAAATTTACACCACGAAAATAAATGGATTTACTACACTATAAGCGTTCCTTGCCGTCTTACGTTCTGCTGAAATATTTCTCTTTCGGCTAAAATCCGTCCATCCATATATGACCATACGAGTTTTGCCTTCTGACTTTAAATTATCTTTTGGATAAAATCCGTGAATCTATTCGACCATACCAGTTTTGTGTTCCGATTCCCAGCATTTATATACAGAGTTTTACGTTTTAATTATTGATATATACAGGGTGATTTTTTCAAAAGTTCGGTGCAAAAGTAAATTTCGATTAAAAAAAGATCTATGGGTCGGAGAGACATGCGGTTTGCAGATTAATATTCACCGAGATACGGGATTTTGTATGGCATCAAGAAAAAAATGTTCAAAATCTCGACAATAGAGGGCGCTGCTGCAGAAAACAACGAGAGGTGAGAATTGTGAAATGAGATCTACGTTAAATTAATGAAACTTACTTTATTTCAGCACGATCTACAGATGCAAGTGCTCATTGTGTTCATAACCACATTCCAGTACTGCGTGCAGTCAGGGCCCGACTTACACGGAATTGGGCCCTAGGCACAACCCAAAACGAGGCCCCCTCCACTCGACATTTACTTTACGGAGTCGAGTAGGTAGTTTGACCATTTTCGGCGACTGTATCACAATCCAGCGTAATAATTTAATAAACACAATACATTTATAAGACTGACATGTAATTACGGTAGTACCTGGTAAAAATATTGTTTTCTCCTAGATTTTTATGCTGTCCTACTGATTTACATCTGAAAAGACTTGAACCTTCATCGATGAAACAGTTGTGTGTGACAATGCCATATGACGGGTAAAATTCAATTGGACATTGGATTTTTTGACAGGTGTGTCTAAACTATACTATTACCATATTAACCAGGGGTGTATTTAAGAGAGAGGTTTGGGGGGATTCAAACCCTGCCTGAATTAAGTCCAAAGATTTTTCAAATAGAACTTTTGGGAGCTAAAATGTCAAAATGTTTAAAAATTGCTTCAGAACCATGCAGTATTTGAAATTGAAGTATATAGTTGATCTTAATAAGCCATAATTACAAACATACACATACTGCTAGTTTTTATTACACAACACGACAATTTTTTGTTTAATCTCACACAAAAGCCCTCCCCAAATTATCTGGAAAACGTTACTGATATTAACTAGAAATAACACATATTATATTGCCAGTACATGCTTGTGTTTTGCCAGCGATTTATATATAGTTACTCCACATCACATCTACCCACGTATAAATATTTTGAAAAAGGGAAAGTTTTTTTTTTTTTAACCAAGATTTTGGGGCCCTTTCAATTTGAGGGCCCTACGCATGTGCCTTGCGTGCGTAGGCGTAAATCAGGCCCTGCGTGCAGTCGTGGTAGTACGCCTGATACAGCATTGAACAACATGTCAACGGGAATGGCTGATATCTCCTGCCGCATGGCGTCTTTCAGCGATGGTAAGGTCTGGGAAGACACGGGATTTCAAGTAACCCCACAACCAGAAATCAGCGGGTGTGAGTTCTGGAGATCTAGGAGGCCATTTGTGTGCACTATGCCTGCTCAATAGACGATAGGCGCTAAACGTGCACGCCTAATTTCACGTTATATACAAATTATTAGCTTAATAAAACAGCGTGGTTTTGCAATCAGAATGACAGCGCGAACTTTTATTATTTTCGCACATTGAAAATGTGACTGCATATATCCGTAATGGTTTTTATGTCTCACCCTTAACGTTGCTTTGTGCGAGTAATGTGCAAACGAACCTTATGTGGCATTCTCTGCAGCAGCGCCCTCTATTGTCGAGATTTCGAACTATTTTTTTGTTCTTGATGCCATACAAAATCCCGTACCTCGGTGAATATTAATCTGCAAACCGCATGTCTCTCCGACCTATTGATCTTTTTTAATCGCATTTAACTTTTGCACCGAACTTTTGAATCACCCTGTATTTAATTTGAAACACTGATGGGAATGAATGAGATGTCGCTTAACATTCTCTGCGTTTGTCGAGTATAGGTTTGTTCTAGAGGTAAATGAGGACAGAGGCTTTTCCGGACAGCTAGCAGGATAGATCTCGCTAATTTGAAGCAATCTCTTTGTAGGCGCAAATGGTGGAATTAGAAGCCACGTCCTCTCACTCCGGAGCCAGTTATTCTCCCGACTGAACTACACCGACACTGGCTTATCGCTGCAAATTGTCGTTTTGACTCTTGCTTCACCTCAGTGTACATCACATACCTCCACTTGAGAAAGGCAGGAACACGAAATCGCAGGTTTAGGAACCATGCTTGAAGGAGAGGTCACTGTAGAAGAAGGAATTTTTTATTAATTCCAGACGATGTGTGCAAACAGCATCACACATTTTCGAAACGTAGAAAAATGAATTCTCGTTAATTCCGAACGATGTGTGGAAGAAGCATCACATCACATCACACATTATTCTCGAATTTGAAAGAAGATTCATCTTTCCGTTCAGGCGTCAATATGAAAACAAGTTCATTTGCCGGTGGTGAGATTCGAACTCACGACTCCTCGCTCCGCTGCCAGTTATTCACCCGACTGAAGTACACCTACACCGGCTTACCGCTGCAACTTGCTGTTTTGACTCTTGCATCACCTCAGTGGTTCGTCACACGTGGGAGATGGGTGGAAATTTGAAAGCCTGCCAGAGTGACACGGAAGAGAATTGCCCAAGACAAAGCTCCGGAAGATACTTGAGAAAACTGTAACCTGGGCATCCATATTTATCAGAAGTGAAGTTCAGTAGCCATTTTAGAGATAGTGAATTGTATTCATTTTCCTCCAATTTCCCGCCATTTTGATGAGCTGGACAACGAACGATCAAAGTAGGCTCTCTTCTCACGCATCTCTTTGAATGGGAGTTAGATTTATGAGTTTTTCACTTTCCTGCGAGGGACTAAGAGGAGAAAAAGGGACAGCGAAGGTAATTAAGCAACTTTGCGTTTTCAGAAAGAGGGCATTTTAAGGAGTGTCCGCGCTTTCTTGGAAGGCGTTGGACTTCACTTTTCGGCAGGGGAGACTTTTTGGGGGTTTTCTCGGAGGAAGACGTGGAACTCGGTTAGGAGGATTTCGGAGGAAAAGAAGAGAGAGAGAGAGAGAGGAGGCATGAAATCTCGCCGGTCAGTGAGAATTAGGAAAAATGCGAGGAATCGGGTGAGAATGAGAAGGTACGAGGCGAAAACTGACCGGGAGGAAAACGGACGTTGATGATAATAGACGAAAGGAGATCAGGACAATGCTTTGAGACATTCTCCATAACATCTGAATAAAAGTCTTCCTCACTGCAAGAGCAAAGCTTAATTTTAGTCGTGTTTATTTAATACTTTATATATCTGCTCAAATAGGGAGAAATACGGGTTAAACCCCCGATACAGAGCTTGCGGCAAGCAAAGCATCAAACAAACCCTTCACACAGGGCGCTGTAATATTGTTCAGCACCAACAAAACCTTCAATTCAGCAAGTGGATTCAGGATGGTTTATAGAGATCACGATGCTCTTGCAATTCCATAAGTAATGTCAAATTAATGTACTGTACATAAATTCTTGTGAACAAAAAACATATTTCATAAAACTGCTGGACTTCACTGTCATGAACACTTGAAATGTTACACACTACCATACAGCGATGGTCACGGGTCAGCCGGTCGACAATTTTTTGCGGACCTGTTCTTGACCCAATTTCGACCCAGTTTTGTTTACGTTTTATTTAAAAAAAAAAAAAAAAAAGTATTTCAAGGAAAGATGCGTAGTCCAGAATTTTGTGCTCGATGCTGGTGCCAGCAGAGAGAAAAATGATTAGTCATACAAAAATATTGCCGTCTCTTTCTTAAAGCAAAGAAAATTTCCACACACCGACGATACCATATCGTAAAATGATACTTCCTTTGAGTTTGTTTTCAGTGCTATTGTCCGGAACAAGATACAGGCAAACACCTGTCGCCTGCTTCTATGGTGATTCAATCTGTCACAAAAGATTTCCACCGACCGACGATACAGCGCAGACGCTAGACTAACTGATACCACATCGTAAAACGATACTTCCTTGGTGTTTGTTTTCAGTGCGATTGTCCGGAACAAGATACAGGCTAACACCTGTACACCTGTCGCCTGATTCTATGGTGATTCACTCTCTCACACTCCACGTGTCACATAGTAAGACTAAGAGTTACTTTTCACATTGCATCTTTCAGAGGTTTTCGTTTGACGTGCTAACATCCCATTCCATTGCATGTTGTGTCAGAATTAATGCCTTATTTTAAAAAATGGACGACTTTACTATTAAGGAGATTGAAAATGGCGTCGAGGTCAACAAATACGTGATTATTGAAAACAAAAAGGCAAGAGTGAATGCTGGAAGTTGTTACGTCTCATTAAGAATCCAGAATATGCTTCACAGCAACACCAACTTTCACATATTCTGAAACTTGATACGTTATCAAGAAAACAGCAAAAATTGAAGTTAGACATACAACAAGTTAATATAAAAAAATTGAATAGCAGCAGCAACAAATTAAGTGGAACAGCCTTAACATTACTGCGGAGGGACTTTTTGACTCTCGCAGGTGTGTTTGGAAACATTTATAAAACAGTTAGGTTCAATGGCGTACCCAGAGTGGGTGCAAAGGGCCATATGCACTCCCCAAAATAATTTTGCCTAGTTTTAAAAATTGATAAATAATTGTCGGTGATGTTATTTTGCTAGTATCGCCATTCTGGTCTTCCTTAAATTCCCATTAGTTACTTCTTTATTTGGAATGGTCAGACGTGGCCACATATGCCTATTATTAATGCCAATCCCTCCCTCCCCCTCCACGTGCCTATTTCCCACTTGTATGCCACCAAAGACAGAAGAGAGAAAACTGGTGTTGTAGTGGTCAGGGCGTCAGGCTAAGAAATGCTGGGGGCTGGGGCCTGGGGGAGGCAGGGGGTAAGCCTGTTATCTTGAGAACATACCATAGCAGAACGTAGAATGATCATTACTTTGTAATTAATAGTATTTGAGGAAAATAAAAATGCCTGTTCTCATGCACATTTTCTTCATCACTTTAGGAAGGAATGATACCGTAGCTGCAGTGACAAAACCAAGAATATGAGAATTTTTTCGATTGTTGACATCATGTAAAATTTTATTCACTGATGCATAATACTGATACAACTTAAAGTAAATGTTATGTATAGTGCTTGAACAGTCTGATGTAATTGCAAAAGTGATTCTTTGATCAAATTTAATTTCTAAATAGCAATAATTTATCCTACAAAATTTCGCATTGATGGTTTTGACAGTGAGGCGACGATATGCCCCTTCCCCCTAATTTATTTCTGGGCACGCCACTGGTTAGGTTATATGAAGGATGACAGTTTCAACACTTTCTATAAGTGGGTAAGTTATACGTTTCCGTAATATTTTAATATTATTTCTATATAATCTACGATACCCACTGCGGAAAGACTTTCTGAACGCCCTGTGTATATCATCATCATCATTGTCAACCATTTTCAATCCACTGCTATATGATTATATATTATTATAAATTGAGTTTCGAATTTATAGTTCAAAGCAGATTTTCCGGGTCGGGTCCGATTATGTGACGTCCCGGTCCAAAATTTTTGATCCGTTTATAACTCTGTTACCATAACGAACCTATTGCCAGTTAAAAGTGGCTTAACTTCGGGTCATCACAACATTTTAAGAATGTTAATAAAGAAAGGATTATCTCAACATTTTTAGAGAATCCTTTCTTTATTAACATTCTTAAAATGTTGTGATGACCCGAAGTTAAGCCACTTTTAACTGGCAACAGGTCCATTCTTTCGGGAGGGGGCGGAAATCAGTGTGGTTATACAATGAACACAAGTCATAACATCGGCATTCGAATCCAGCAATGACAAGAACCACAGCTCATATCCTTAAGCCACTCGGGCATTGATAACGATCTCACTATGGGGCGTCTTTCTGAGTTTTCTAGTGAAAGGCACACATCTTGTTTTCCCCGATGCGCTGACTTTCCATCGAAGATAAAGAAATGGGTCTGTGTCGTGACTAACAACAGGAGATCTCAGTGCCGGATACAGACAGGTGCGGGCGGACCGGGAGCTAAGCGGGGCCCCGGCTGACAAAGAAGTTCCCCTTAATAAAACTTCAGTATTATTTTTTAGTTCAGCAGTAATATTTTTAATTATCCGTTCGATATGTAATATCATATTTCTCATCCTGCGATCGATTTTTATAATATGCAAATGAGATTCAAATCCGAAATATGAATAAATGCATCAATATATCGTCTATCTCCCGGCCTCGACTTATCAGATTCCATTCAAATATTCAGAATCGTTCGCACTTTGCTTTTGGGCATCGGAGAAGCCAGAAATGAAACGCTAAAATGTTCAGAAAAATCCAGGAAATGCCCTCTGTGAAAACGATGAGAATGCTATGGAATTAAAAGAAGAGATGCAGTTATTCAAACATACACTGCCAATATTAATTGACAATTCGAGGCATTTGCTTATGAAAGAAGAGGTTTTTAATTAAATACATCCAGATCTTTGCATTCTATTCAAAATTATTTTAACTCTTCTTACAATAGAAAGTACAGGGGAGAGGAGTTGTTCGAAATCTTAACAATAAAAACATCATTATCCAGTATAGTCTCGAAAAGACATAACGTCTGGCTGAGCTCTATTAGTTAAAAGAGAAACAGCTGACTCATTAGATACAGCGGAGATTGAAATACATTGTTCAAATAGGAAGGCTCTTCTAAAGTTGCTGTCGGTAGACTTAATTTTTTTACGTCCTCCTACTATAACGTAATGTCTTTTTCGTGAGCAACATTGGTGTTACGCTATGTCTAAAACCATGACTAAGGAATGTTTAATTAAATGAGAATACGATGCAATAGTTCCTAATTAAGCTTTTACGGCCAGACGAAACATATACAGAAGTCAGACTTACGATAACCTTTTTTTGGTCCAGCACTCTTTCAGTAGATCCAACATATAACACAGCAGGTAAACTACACATTTATCTTAGCGATCCAACGTCTACACACAGACCATGAGCAACTGCTGTCTCGTCCTTTTTATCCATCGTTCTTATCACATTCATACGTCACTTTCTCTCTGACCTCAATTGTGTTGCCAACCTCATTCTTGTGAGAGAGAAGATATCACGTTAAGTTTGGAAGTATAAAGGAGAACGAACTCAAATTTACGTAGGAAAAGGAACTAAAAATGAAAGTTATTATAGAACATACGTCACACTACCCTTTAGGAAAGCAGGTCATTGGTTCATAAAATCAGTCGGACTCAAATAAAATTTGTGAAAATGTGATAGTATTTCATATGTTATTGCTGTTCAGCTGCGCAGTTATGAATTTGATAACGGCTTCGTCTTTCCGCTCTCTCCCAATCATGCCTCAAGGTGCCGCTTTTTCTGACCAGGAAGTCTACATTAAGGGCATTTTATTCGGTACATTTTTGTTTAAATAAATTGGTTCGTGTACAATTAAAAGTACACATCCATACCTAGCTGCTAAATATATGTATATACCAGATATCTGCACGGGCTTTATTTGGTCAGCCTGGTCCGGCCCGTTTAGTATATTAGACACACGGCCCGGTCCACCAATTGCAGCTATTATTTAGGCCCGACCAGGACTGTGATGTGCCATTTTGTATCATTTTGTCATTGTCTTTCTATTGTATTTTATTAAATTGTGGAAATTACATAACCAAATGAGATAGACTATTATTGAAAATATTTAGTTGAATGTAAGACTAAAAATATTAACTAAACTTTGGCAATTATCGAAGAATATAGCCTTAAAGGGAGAGAGAGAGAGAGAGAGAGAAAGACACACACACACACACACACACACACACACACACACACACACACACACACACACACACACACACACACACACACACACACACACACACACACACACAGAGAGAGAAAGAGAGACTAACCGCGTTCAAAATCTCTCTTTCTCTGAACTAGCAAGCGGTAATATTACAAAAGTCAATCCCTATACAGATTAGAGATAGGAGAAACAATCAATGTCGTCCCACTCTTTCATACAAACACACACACACACACACACCTCCACCCCACTTCACACACCTACCGTCTCCCACTTCACACAACACACACGGGATCGAACCTTTTTGTTGCCAATAAGCCCCGAAGTGTTTTTACCGTCTTAATACCTACAGATGGTAAAAACACTGTGAATACCTCTCCTTGCCTCTGTGATCACACCCTGGGCTATGTCATGGATGTAAATAAAGCCAGAAAATCAGGTAAACAGACCAGGAAATCAAGAAATACGATTTTTTTCTTTTTTTACCGTTGCGATAAAAAGAATGGGTCAACTTGACCCAACCCGGCTCAGTGTTTTGTTCTCAAAACTACAAGAAGCCCGACCTAGCCCGTGCAGACCTCTAACGTATACGCCTACATAACGGTACATGGCTAAGGCGATTTCTCAAAAAAAAAAAAAAAAAAAAAATACAGCCACCTTGCTCCACACTTATAAAGATTTAATTCTTACACTTTATCCATTTTTTTTTTTTTTTACTTTCAAGGATGGAGAGAAGAACATGTTCCTGTGATATTCTGAGGAAAGAGAAATTTCCCCAAATTCCTAGCAAGCAGTTAAGGGGAACAGGGACCCGTAAGGAGGTAGTCAGATCTTGTGGCCTGGCTCTAGATGATCTTGACACTCCAGAGAATTTGCGCAGTTGCCCGAATTCGTTAGGAATCCATCCTTGCAGACCACGTACACCCATACATACTGATTGTCTTCCTTGGGACGTATGGGATCTTCCAGCACGACAATGCAACGTTTCACACAGCCAGAAACATCCGAGAATGGTTGGAAGAGCACGATGAAGACTTCAAAGTACTTCCCTGACCCCCTAATTCCCCAGACTGAACAACTTTGAACTTTAAGGATGTCGTACATTTCGTCTTGATACAAAAGGTATTGCCCACTCCTTAAACTCTGCGGCTTTTGGAAAACTAATGGATTAGATTAAATGCAATTGAGCATCTGTGGTCGCAGTGGTCTAAGCGATGGCTTCTGATATCTCGTCCGAGACGAGTTCGGGTTCGAATCCCGGTGAGGCATGGATGTTGTGTTTATCTTAAGGCACTGACTCTTTCCCTTCCCTGGAGTTAGTGGCCCTAAATTAGGAACGGGCGTCTGCTTATAGCCTACTGAGTTGCTCACGGTGGTCGTTAAATTCTCCATCAAAAACAAAAACAAAAAAACACCTCGATCGTGTTGTTCGCTCTATGGATTCTCCAACACGCACCCTCCAGCAGCTGTCAGATGCACTGCAGTCAGCATGACTCCACATACCTGTGAACACCTTCCACCCCCTTACTTAATCGCTCCCAGCCCGTCTAGCTGCTGTCTGCGCTGCACACGGCGGTTGCTCTGGATATAAGCTGACGGTCACAATAATGCGACTCAACCGTGTATATCATCATCATCGTCATTGTCAACCATTATCAATCCACTGCTGGACGAAGGTCTCCCCAAGTTTCCTCCACAACGGTCTGTCTTGTGCCAGTCTCCTCCATGTCACCCCTGCATACTTTCGAATTTCATCCACCCATCTCCCATGTGGTCTTCTTCTGGATCTTTTCCTGTCCCTTGGAATCCAATCTAAAATTTCGGCTGTCCATCGATGGTCTGTTCTTCTGGCAGTATGTCCAGCCCATTGCCATTTCAGGGATTTAACTCTGATCATATATATATATATATCCTGAGTGAATTCCAATTCCCTCTTAGTCAAGCCAGCTGTCCGTAGTCAAGACAAGCGTCCTGCACATATAAAATTAACGCATATATGGTCTGATTGATAATTTTCTACTATTAAATTTTATATTTTAGTTTGTTAGCAGATATTTTTTAGTTGCTTTCGAAAATAATTATAATTATTGATATGTGTTAGTTGACAAAGTAGATTATTCCATAGCACCAATCCCTGTTAATCAATAAATCTTCGTTGGGTTAGAGTGTTAAGCATTGGTAACAAAAATGTATTTCTGTTTCTAGTTCAATAGTCATGACCCACACTGTTCAGCTGAATTAAATGTTGATAACTATTCTCCTTCTCCCTGGCGATAGTTTAGTAAAATATATTGTTTAGTAACAATGAAATTAACTATCGTAGCGTTACTTCATGAGACAGCATTAAAAAATCAGATTTCAGCAATGATTTTGACTACTTCCGGTACCTATTTCCGTTACATCGGATTTTTATGCATGGAATTTACTTTACTGTTGTCGGGAAAGATGCATAGCATTAAAAAGTCATAAAAGATCTTGGCGGCACGTGAGCAGAAAGCGAATCCCTCCTGAAGAAACAACAATTAAAAATAAATGATACTCAAATGCATGTTACTGATAGATGGATACCATATTAATCATGATTAATATGGCATCCATCTGAAAATTTGGAATTACAAAAATACCTCAAAAAATGTTGAATTACGTCGTCCTGGAACGGGAATCGAACCCGCATCTCCCGATTTACGTTCGAGTGTGTTACCGTACACCACCCAGAACGAGAATGTATCTGGGACTCCTCAGCTGCTTGGCGATTTGTCGTTCCTTCTTCTTCTTCTTCTTCTTGATTGGAGGTTTAACGACCACCGTGAGCAACTCAATGGGCTATAAGCAGTCGGCCGTCCCTAATTTAGGGCCACTGGTTCCAGGGAAGGGAGAGAGCCAGTGCCGTAAGACAAACACAACATCTATGCCTCACGGGATTCGAACCCGGACCCATTTTAGTGCGAATGATCAGAAGCCATCGCTTAGACCACTGCGCCACCGGGGCGGCTTTGTCGTTCCTGGTGGTGTAACGGTAACGCACTCGAATGTAAATCGGGAGATGCGGATTCAATTCCCATTCCCGGGTGACGTAATTTTCGAATTTTCTGAGGTATGTCTACATGTATGACTAATATGGCATCTATCTGCCAATAACATGTATTTGAGTAGAAAGATTTAAATGTGGCAGAAGAAGTATGATTGACGAAGCACGATAAGGGCACCGGTCAACTCCGAGACCATATCAAACGTGGCAGCTATCTCATTCAAGAAGACCGCCTGCTTAAGTTTTTATGTTAGACATAAGTAATGGTTCTCCCTATGCAATGGTGCTTGACAACTTAGGACACCGAAAAGTGTGTACCAGGTGGGTCCCAAAAACAGCAGATGGAGATTTCCACACAGTTTGTGCAGAACTATGAAAAAGAATATACTGAAAAGGGTTCACATTGAGGACGAGACCTGAATGCACCATTTTGACCACGTATAACGAAGTAAATTTCTCCGTCATTTTTGTCCACGCCGGGCATCGAACCCGAGTCCCCTTATCCCGGAATAAGTCGCTCTACCAACTGAGCTACGCAGACGTATGCTCTCGCTGCTATCTGCCTTTATCTCACGTGCATCCTGTGGTGCAGGCACGTCACACCCGACAAACAAACTGCGGGTGGGAAATCCCTCCATTCCCCAGCAAAATGAATAATTCAAATGTGTCCTTTCTGTCACAGAAATACCTTGCTAACCTTATTAGCCTATTTGGAACATCACCAGGAACACTATAAACTGTTCATACAAGTTGAGCACTACTTAAAGACAATTAATAAGTAGGAACTGTACACCAATTATACTCAAAACAGTATAACTATATACACTAATAATCCGAAATCTCTTGGCATAGAATAGAAAAAAAAACTTTCCAAGCTTTCGCACATCAACCAGCGAAATCTAGCTTGGAAAGTTTTATTTCTATTTTACACCAAGAGATTTCGGATTATTACATGTTCCCACTCTTTTTTCACTGAAAAAATCAAGGACTTTTCAAGGACTCATAATAAAAATTTTCAAGACTGTATTCGTGCCCAATATGAGCTCACATGAAAAACTAAAATAAGTTGTAACAAACAGTCAAAAAGTTCAATTAAAATTACAGTTATATCTATACATAGGGGAATACCTTGGTGAGGTATTATTGTTCCACAAGATTTCACGTTTCCTTATCACTGACACAATGTTTACACATTTGACAAATATATATGTACTAGCGGAGGTACCCGGCGTTGCCCGGGATAGACATAAAGTTTGTTTTCAAGTAACAATGTAAATCGCACTGTAAAAAAAAATCCTACCATGATGAACAGCGCTCAAGTCGGGCCTCACGCTGTTCCAAGGTATCTGCCGCCCCAGATACACTGGCTCTTTCCCGCTGATCCTTAAGTCTTCGATCACGTTGTTCGGTTGTGTCACTCACGCGAAGTAATTTTACTTTCTTTGCTTTCGGCTGAACTTGTCCGATGGGTTTGCGTTTTTTTTTTTTTTTTTAGGCATTTCACCACACTTGATGAAAATTTTATTATAAAAATCAAAATTTATAATGGCCGTTCTGAGCCCTAAAAACTCGAAATAGGAAACATGCACAATATTGCACTTCCTGCACTCCGCATTCAGCTTTCTAGAGTGTAGATATACAACCTGATCACACCCAACGTAAAAGAAAGTAGTTCACGGTAATATACGGATTTTTTTTTACTAATCTCGAAAACTAAACCGATTCGGATAATTCTTTCACCGTTGGGAAGCTTTCCGGAGGACATAGGCTATTTCGTTTATTTTTTATTATTTTTTTTATTATTTTTTATTATTTTTTGTTATTTTTGGCTGTACTACCGAATAACATCGCTTTCAAGTAGTTTCCAATTTCCCATATATCGTTCCGCTTTGTTTACATACAACCTGATCACACCCTACGTGAAAGAAAGTAGTTCACGATAATACACGGAATTTTTTTTACTAATCTCGAAAACTAAACCCATTCGGATAATTCTTTCACCGTTTGGAAGCTTACTTCTTTCCGGTGGACATAGGCTATTTCTTTTATCTATACCAATACCAATACTAATCTTGTATTTAAATTTTATGTATGAAGAAGACCGTCTGTTTTAACTTCAATTTAACCTTGATGCTATTTGAGAGGACCACGCCTATCGGTGGGAATCTGTAGCTCCACCCATATTTGAGACTCATGCGCTAATTGTTGGGAGTCTAATGAAACCTAATCCTTACAAAGAAAATGACATGGTAACATAAACAAACAAAAATACTTATGAAAATATGTTCAGCTGGTGCGTTGTGTTTTCCAAAATCGGACTCTTCCCCGTATGCCTGAATCCCTGAAGTTTGCGAGGAGTGAAGCGTTACCTGACGACCGTTGCTCTGACACGCCGAATAATACCGCAGCAGCCGACTTGCACCCAGTCCATAGAGGGCAACGTAAAAACACATTTGACTCCCTTAGGGATGGAATCTCTAAAAATCGTCCCGCCTGTATTTTAATCTGGGTGATGAAGAGTATGTATGCCAATTTTGGTGCAAATCCATCAAACCGTTTAGGAACGTATGCGGAACAAACATACAAACTTTCACTTTTATAAATATAGAGATATACAGTATATATCTTGTGGTTCGTTTGGGTTTTGTTAAATGTATATATTGAAGATATATACAGTATATAGATTTATACTGATAGTACAGTATATAGATATATCAGAGTAAATTCCCTGAAATGGGAATGCGCTGGACATATTCCCAAAAGGACAGACCACCCATGGACAACCGAAATTTCAGACTGGATTCCTGGGCTACTAACATTCAGCAGATCGCAAACCCGGTTTGAGATGCTAGTACCTTACACTTACACTCCTTCCATTCGCCTATTGCAGTTGAAAAGAATTCCCTTCGCATTCGCTTATCGTACTTCAGAATCACAACCGCGTGAAAACCAGAAAGGTGGCAGCTATGTATTCCTGAATCCAAGATAGCATTTCACAATACATCGCAGCTACCTGTGACATTTTGTTGATAACTTTTCTTCAACGAACTGCGGCTATTCTGAAATTTTGTGAACGGAAAAAAAAAATCAAGTACTTTTCAAGGACTTTAACAAAATTCAAGGACTTTCAAGGTCCCTTGAAAAAGAAAACTAACTTCAAGGAGTTTTCAAGGGCCATGGGAACTCTGTATTAGTGCAGTTATACTATTTTGAGCTTAAAGACAAACTGAAACCTTCAAAAACGAGGATTGTTAACAAAAAAGTTATTTTGCATTACAGTACCTTTGTACCATGACAAATTCTTTTGTCTCACATAGTGGCTGCCACCATAGCGACAATTTAAAACCTAAAATTTGATGTCCTTGCACGTTCATCTTACAGTCCGGACCTCGCACCAAACGATTTTAATCTCTACGGTCCGCTTAAAGAAGCGTTATGTGATCGGGTAGTGATGAAAAGGTGAAAGTTGTGTGTTTCAGAGAAATCTTCTCAAATGGGATCAAGAAGAATGGAGACCGTTGCAAAAATAGCATGGAGGTGCAGTGCAGGGAGACTACATCGGAAAAATAACGCTACAGTTGTGTTTCACTTGGTTTTTGGTAAACACAGTTACGTTGCCTTTACGTTTTCACTTATCCTTTTACAAGTAAATCAGTTTTTAGAATCGATCGATCAATAGATACAGATGATAGATGTAGATTGATAGATGACAGTTCAAGTATTACACAAAACTGATAAACTGAAGGGCAAATAGACAATGTTCTGGTGGCCTTAATTGACACAGATAGAGATAGATAGATAACAGCTAAAAGGAACATACTTATTGTAGCATGTATTTCGATCTCTTAAGCGATTTTTTTCTCATTGATCCCTTCCCTCCAATCCCATCAAAAACTTTGATAATCCTCTCAGCATAAGCAACACGGGGTGCATGTGTAGAAACCCGCCCACTGGAAGAGATTAAACATGGAGAGCACGTATTTCTCTTTGACCTCGTCGTCTAACAGAAGAGAGAGAGAGAGAGATATTCAGTTACGTTCAGACAGGTAAACGTCGGTACAGCTGACCCACTTCTTGGTCGTCTTCAGCGAGAGACAGACACAGAGAGAGAGAGAGAAACAAAAAAACTGGAAGGCGAGGTACAAAAAGGCTTTCGATTCCTGTCGCCGGAGCAGGCTTAATTTTGCCTTCACTTAAGCGTGTCGCCGAGATAAGATTCGCAAGGTTTCTCTCTCTTCCCCTCACTAAGGTCGGCCTGATTTATGCAAAATACGAGCTACAGGATGACTCAAATGCACTGTTTGCAATGCTCAACGGATTCAACCGAATGGAACAAAGTGAAGCATCTGTTTACACAGACAAGAGCGTGATGCGAGGGAAAGAACACTACAGAACTGACGACAAGTCGTCCAGAAAAATCAGTTTATGAAATGAAAATCCTCAGTGATTCTTTATAACGACCAGTACCTCAGAGAAAATAATTCTGACACGTGTATGCGAGGAGTAACTAAAGCTTCACCTTATATGTTTAAAGATTAAGTTTGTGTGTTTTTGAAAATTGTTTGTGTTGAATCAAAACTCACTTGACTATTAAGCATTCAAGGTGGTTCCACTTAAAATTTCTGCCTTACTTAAATCATAACTTTATTATCTACACCAAAATTGCGGAAACCTTTTCGAAAATTTGTTTTTCTCAGGTTTGATGTCTCATGACATCAGTCTTTTTTAGAATAATACCGTAAAATTATATATCATTGGAAATTAATGTACTCCCAAGGATGAAAATTTGCACATCGATAAAACTAACTTTATGTTATAGCATGGGATACTTAATACTTGCTAAAACAGAACCATAATTACATTAACAATGAATAATTTTTCTTTGAGTAATGTTCAGACCTGTTAATAGATGGCGTGATCTGTACTATGATGACGTCAGTAGATAAACAAATGTTGGATTGCTTAATTATGGTTATGTTTCAGCAAGTATTAAGAATCCCATGCTATAACTTAAAGTTAGTTTTATCGATGTGCAAATTTTCATCTTTGGGAATACATCAATTGCGAAGAAAATATGTAAAAAAGTTTTACCATTGGAAATATAAGGCAGAGATTTTAGGTGGATCTACCTTAAACAATAACACTTAGGATAGAGTTCGTTTGACACATAACGCTTGCATAAAAATTCCAGCAATCTTGCAAATTGACGAAGTACAGCTTACAGACACAAATCCACGCAACAGTACTTGTTCGGCGTATAGATCATCTTTGACTTTCTTAATATCAAGACAACACGTGATCCCATTTCGAAAGTACAACGTTTTAAGTTCAAACCACAGTCTCTCTCTCTCTCTCTCTCTCTCTTTACACTGGGCGTGGTATTTTATTTACCTATGACTTACCCTCAGCTGTTTCCAATTTGTCGTCTTGATACGTGCTTCACCCCTGTAGCATGTCACATTATTTCCCTTTTTTAAGTTTTCTTTTTTGAAGCAAAGAAGGAATTTTCATTAATTCCAGACGATGCGTGGAACGGACATAACACATTTTTCGAAGAACCAACTGCTAGTACATCCATTTTCCACAATCGGGCGCTAAAGTGAAAACACACATTTGCCGGTGACGAAAATCGAAGTCGCACCTTTGCGCTTCTCTGTTCTGACCGACTAAACTACACCGATGGAATGTATTGCTGCAGATTTATCTTCTTGACACGTGCTTCACCTTTGTAGTACGTCACATAGTATAGCCGTGCGATTTGCTTTGATCATTCGTTACCTCCTGAAATGCTTGGGGCGGGCGGTATCCGGAAAGATTGGACGGCACTGCTATCAAAAATAATGCTCAATAGGATTGGGCGGCACTGCTATAAGAAATGTTGCTCAATAGAACTAGGAGGGAACTGCTGCGTGGATGTAGGTGGCAGAATTTTGTCGTCGGCTATTTACCCTTTAGTTTGTATAATTACTGAAGAAGCGTTTCTTTCCCCACAGAAATCCACTAACGCGTGACCTATGACATTTGCTACTCAAGCCAGAAATAAGTAGCCTTGCTGAGTCCCCACTCTCCACAGAGACTAGGGTACAGAAGAACTGTCTTTACCAACTAAAAAGTGTAAGAAAAAATTCGTACGCTAAAACGATAGAAATCACATTTAAAAAGAAAATTCTCTCTCTCTCTCTCTCTCTCTCTCTCTCTCTCTCTCTCTCTCTCTCTCTCTCTCGCTAAATGATACAAATCCCATTCAAAAAGAACACACACACTCAGTCTCTCTCTCTTTCTCTTTCTCCCCCCCCCCTCTCTCTCTCTCTGTGAGCCCTACATATTCTGCAGCGGGCTCGGACCGGCTTGGCACTGCTTATAGCTCTGATAGGGAAATTTTCTAAATACCGCAGATATTCGAATGGGTTCGAGAGTACTTCGAGACATACAAGGTGCGTCAATAAAGTTCAGTGAGTGCTGTCGTAACACATAAAAGGAAAGTTTGCGAAAGGTGCGGTAACTTGCATGACGCAATCAAGCATATTGAGCGAACATGTCTGTAGCCATAAAGGAGCTGTGAGAAAGTGTGCAGTACACAGAGCACATGTCACTCCAGCTGATCTAGGTGCACGTTGTTAGCTGGCAAAAAAAAAAAAAAAAAAAAAAAATAGAACACAGAACAAATATCAAACTCTATACTTCAAACTGGGTCATTGTTGAATCGCCCACCATATTCGCCTGAACTCAGCCACTACTTGTTGTTTCCCCGATATAAATTAGCGCTGAAAGGGAAGAGATCTGTCGACATTTCGGACATTCAAACAAACGTGATGACCCAGCTACCATGGACGACAACAACGGTGGACTTTTCTCATAATTTCCAGCACTTATTCCGGGGGAGGGGAGGGGGTATTTCGAAAGCCAGTAAAGTTAGTTTCATTAAACTTTACCGAGCGTTCAGCTAAATTTATTAACACCCTTGTATGAGTCCCTAAAAGAACTTGAAATAAAAGAAAAACTGTCATCACATAATCAGGTAACTTAGTTTGTGCAGTTTTGTATTTTCTCCTAACCAGTGCAACAAATTCTTTTCTGCCTTACAAAAGAAAGTAAAAAAATATTCTTTCTAAAGCATAAACGTCAGCGAAAAGGAAATCTATATATGCACTATCTATATATCTATAGGAAATCTATATATGCACTATCTATATATCTATAGGAAATCTATATATATATGCACTATCTATATATCTATAGGAAATCTATATATGCACTATCTATATATCTATAGGAAATCTATATATACACTACGATGGCAAAGGTTTCAAGAATTAACAACATCTTTGCCACGGAAGGTATAACGTATGCTCTAATTTAACCTTCCTTTTTACTTCCTGTCTTCTAATGTAAATTTGGTTTAATCTCGTTAAACGTTTTCTAACATGAAAGCCACATTTTCTTTCTCGACGAATTTGAGTTTGGCAACACCTAACATTAGATCAAAGTACAATGACGTAGTACAGAATTGAGAGGCAACAGCTGGTGACTCAGTGTTTAGAGAACACTGTTTCTTTTTTTTTTTTTTTTTGATTGGAGGTTTAACGACCACCGTGAGCAACTCAATGGGCTATAAGCAGTCGCCCGTCCCTAATTTAGGGTCACTGGTTCCAGGGAAGGGAGAGAGCCAGTGCCGTAAGACAAACGCAACATCCATGCCTGACCGGGATTCGAACCCGGACCCCTTACGGGCGAATGATCAGAGGCCAACGCCTTAGACCACTGCGCCACCGGGGCGGCAAGAGCACTGTTTCGAGAAATGCTAATGCTGTACGCTTAAGCTATCTTCTGTTGACTCTTGATTAACGTTTGTGAAGCTAATTCACCGAGTTGTATGCTCAACTTCGTGACGAACTGAGAGCATATTCATATTTTGATTGACTACAATTATTGATGGTGACTACTTCCGTGCTGTGGAATAAACATGTTGAATCGGTAAGTCATTTTTGAATTCACTTCCAAACTCTTCTAGTTTACAGAAGTTTTGTTATTGTGTTTAATTAAGTTTTCAGCTACTCTGACTGTGACTCATTCGGGGCAACAGCGTTACATAAAGTTAAGATTTGAGCCTACAATGAAGCTAATGTATAGCTAAAGTTATAATAATTACGGACATTATCAGCTAATTTATCGTAAAACATTATAAAAGAAAAATTTTAAGAAACGGATATGGCAGGAAACGAAGCAAACAAATGAGTTTTATGCGTAATAAATTTATCTTATGACTTTTGTTGCGAAATACCGTGTTTAATATACACTAGTAGCCAAAATTGTGGAAAATTTTAGAAAAATTTGTATTTCCAAGGTTTGATGGCTCAACTTTTTAGAATACCATAAAATTACATATCATTCAAAAGATAATTTCATGCAGAATGTAATACAATAAAATGTGTTGAATTATTTTTATTCCATCAAAAGTTATAGCCAAATAATCAGAACAAGATCAGATCAGATGTAGAAGATTTTAGGAAGGGAGTGTCTGATCCCAGGTCTTAAACAACCCTCAGAAATAGGAAGCTAGGAGATGTGCCCGACAGGAAAATGACGTAGTAAGGGGGAGGAAGACGCCCTTATTTATTACCGGGGGTGGGCAGTAAGGAGAAATTCGGGGGTGGGCAAAAGGAGAAATTCCTCGAAGCCGTCGCACTCTCGTGCCTAAAAACCCGAGGTCTGACGGCTTAACGTGCCCATCCGACGCACGGCGGATATTTAGTGGTTCGAGCGTTCGTACCTGCCTGGGATCGAACTTGAGGTTACCTAAGTGGCAGTCACGAACGTTGACCACTAGGCCACCCGCGGCCCATAACCAGTACAAGACAATACAACAGCCTTATGTAATAAGAAGTGAGTTTCCTTAAATCAAAAGTGACCAATGAGATTTGTTGTTCTGAGAGCTAATCAGGTGTTATGACGCAGCGCGCAACCAATAAGGTATTGGAACGAGTCAGCTCTCATTTCTAGGTATCAGAGCTTTTAAAATGCAGTTTTTTAAATAAAGTGTGTTGTATTGCATTCTGCATTAAATTATTTTTCTAATGATGTATAATTTTACGGTATTATTCTAAAAAAGACTGATGTCATGAGACATCAAACCTGAGAAAAACAAATTTTCCAAAAGGTTTCCGCAATTTTGGTCACTAGTGTAGATAATAAAGTTATGATTTAAGTCAACAATGAAGCTAACGTGTAGTTAAAGTTATAATAATTACGAAAATTTGCTTGCAACTAATTTATCATTAAACGTTATCAAGGGGAAACCCTAGAAAATGAAAATGATAGGAAACGAAGTAAATAGAAATGTTTTTGTACGAAAGTCATAAGTTTACCTTATGACTTTCGTTGCGAAATATTGTGCTTTACATAGATAATAAAGTTACATACTTGCCGACTTTGGAAAATATGCATCAGTAAAACTTTTGCGCAAACGCCATTTACCACACAAAACAAAACATAATTATATTAATAAATATGCAGTAAAAATCTCTGCATATGCCACAATAACTAAACTAGTAGTATCTGTGTTTAAAATAACATTTTACAAAACCATAAAGTAAAATCTTAATTCTGTTCAATGTTAGCCTCGCAAACCTGTGGTGTTTCAATACTAAACTAAAATTTTCATTTGCTGATAACTCTGTTTCCCTTCCCATTTCTTTATTATCGATTTTTGTTTTTGTTTTTTAAAGCCCTTGGATGAAAATTTTATCCATCATTGAATGCATGACAGCTTTCACTAATTTAGATAAAAAATTAATAATGCAACTTTGAAAATATAAATTCTTTTTGAACACCATGTATTAATTTTTACAAATTTTTCACCTTTGTCACTTTCGTTTACGGAACCCCCATTTATCAAACTGAAAAGCAAAATTTTGGGGGAAGGAATATTTAAGAATACAGGATACATGTTCTGATCATCGTTAGGAAAAAAAAAAAATACAGTTACGAGGGAAATCTTTGCTACGTCCGATTTCCGTTCTCGGGCATTTCCCCTCCATTTTCGAGTTGAAATACAAATATTTATGAAATAAAATGATATTTAACATCAGTACTAGGCAGAGGAAACATCACGTGAAAAATAAAATTACGATTACGGGAGAAATCTTCACTGCGTCTAACATCCGTTTTCGAAAGTTTTGAAAGCGAAACTTCCTCTTACTAAAGTTTAGAAAGTTCCAGGCGGAAAACATCCTCTACCACTACTAATTGCCCAACATTTCTGTTCAGTTATGCATCGATCTCGAGGATAACCCAAATTATGACGGAAAAGGAGAAATTCCTCGAAGCCGTCGCACTCTCGTGCCTAAAAATTACAGCGAAATTTTTTCGCCGTCGAATTTCCGTTTTCGGAAACTTTTATTCCATTTTCAAACTGAAATACAAATATTTATGGAATAAAATGTTATATAACAGCAATACTGAACAGAGGCAACATCACAGGAAAAAGAAATTACGATTACGGAAAAAATCTTTCGTTTACTTCCGTCTTTGAAAGACGAAATACAGTCCCGATGCGTATTTTTACGAATTGGTAAAATTCTTCAATGCGTAGTTTTACGCGCCGAGAAAAATTCAAAATGCATATTTTTACACGTCGAGAAAAATTCCAGATGCGTATTTTTACGCGCCGAGAAAAATTCCCGATGCGTATCTTTACGCGTTGGTAAAATTTCGATGAGTACTAGACGCGTAATTACGCATTTTGGAGAACTCTGGTCGGCACGTCACTTGAGCACTCCCGTGGAGAGAGAGAGAGAGAGAGAGAGAGCTACCGCACGACGTCACGCAGCGCAGCCGTCGTTATACTTGATGGCTCCGCACGAAGCCGGCGAGTCAAATATGACATCATCGTGTAACACAACGCTCGTAAGGTCAGGTAGAAAATCTAAGTGGATGGTTCCAGGGGATTGAAATATTTCGATTATATTAAAAAATCCGTAAAAAACGTCTTCTAACCGTAAATCAGTAAAATTAAGCAGAAATCCGTAAATTTTGCTGATAATCCGTAAAAGTTGGCAAGTATGAAGTTACGATTTAAGTCCGCTCCGCAATGAAGCTGACGTGTAGCTAAAGTTATTATGGACCTTTACAACTAATTCATAAAACACTATAAAGGGAAAAACCTATTCGTAGGAAATGAAAATGGAAGGAAACGAAGTAAATTAAAATGTTTTTTTTACACAGTAGTTTATCTTAATGGCATTTGTTGCGAAATGTCTTGTCTCATATAGATAATAAAGTCACGATTTAAGTCCACAATGACGCTGACGTATAGTTAAAAGTTATTATAGGCATTGTGAAGCACCACAGAAGTGAAGCAAGTGTCAAGGCGATAAATCTGCAGCGATGCATTGAGTCCGTGTAGCTTAGTTGGGAGAGCAACTTACTCCGAAATGAGGGGGCGCGACTTCGAATTTGTGTTTTCACAACATTTGCAATTAACTTATCCTAAAACATTACAAAGGGGAAAACCTATTCGTAGGAAATAACAAGTTAGTAAAATCATGCAATGCATTGATTATGATACGCTTTCCAACATGCCGGAAATCATTACTCAAGTTATGAGGATAATGGATGTGAAATAAATATCGCTCCTGTGTCCTGACCTTTGACCCCATTTCGATGATATTATACAAAACCGATTCAGTATACCTCCGGAATAACATGTTAAAGTTTGGTCGCAATCGAAGCATTTTTAGTCAAGTTTTGAGGATAATGGCTGTGGAATAAATCTCGCTCCTGTGTCCTGACCTTCCACCCCATTTCGATGATATTCAACAGAACCTGTTCAGTGTACCTCTTGTAAAACATGATAAATTTTTGTCGCAATTGAAGCATTTTTACGTAAGTTATAACGCATAAGGGCAAATGGAATGAATCCCGCTTCTATATCCTGATCTCTGACCCCATTTCGTCCATTTTCAATAACATTTTACCCCAGGTGGTACCACATACTAAAAATTTCATCGAAATCGAAACATTTTTACGCAAGTTATGACGCATAAGGGCAATGGAATGGATCCCACTCCTATGTCCTGACCTTTAACCAAATTTCGTCCATTTTTAATAGAATTCATTCCACGGTGGTCCCCTACCACATACGAAAATTTCATCGAAATCGAAACATTTGTACGCAAGTTATGAACTATAAGGGCAATGGAATGGACCCCTCTCCCATGTCGTGACCTTTGACCCCATTTCGTCCATTTTCAATAGGGTTCGTGCGGAGGTGGTCCCCTACCACATACGAAAATCTCATCGAAATCGAAATATTTTTACGCAAGTTATGAACTATAAGGGCAATGGAATAGATCCCGCTCCTATGTCGTGACCTTTGACCCCATTTCGTCCATTTTCAATAGGGTTCGTGCGGAGGTGGTCCCCTACCACATACTAAAATTTCATCGAAAGCGAACCATTTTTAAGCACGTTATGACGCATAAGGACAATGGGATGGGTCCCGACCTTTGACCCCATTTCGTCCATTTTCAATAGGGTTCGTCCTCCATTTTCAATAGGGTTCGTTCCATTTTCAATAGGGTTCGTCCCCCTATCACATACTAAAATTTCACCGAAATCGAACAATTTTTACGCGAGTTATCGTGTGGACGGACAAAGCTGGAGCATATACGTTTTTTCAACCTACGGTTGGAAAGCGAAAAAAATGAAAGGAAACGAAGTAAATGAAAATGTTTTTATACATAGTAAGTTTATGTTAATGGCATTTGTTACGAAATGTCTCGTTTAATATACATAATAAAGTTAGGATTTAAGTCCACAATGAAGCTGATGTGTAGTTATAAAGTTATATGGAGATTTGCAACTAGTTTATTATAAAAAATTATAAAGTACTTTTTATACGTGGCAAGTTTATCTTTTGACGTTAGTTACGAAATATGGTGTTTAATATCTTCCATATAAATATATTAAAAAAAAGAAATAAAAATAAAAATAAGAAGAGCTACAGGCGGCGGGTTTTTGCTAGTATACAAACGGAAACAAAAACTCAACGATGAATCATCTGTGGTCCAATAACAGTCCAAGAAAGTTAAACAGATAGCGTCCCGAAGTTATCCACTAATTAGATTTTCCTTTTAGGGCTTTAATGAAAAGTGATCCAACTGCCTGGCATAATTTAACTAGCCTGCGAAGCATCTGATGTAGCAGGGAGGAGCACACATTCGTACAGGAAGTGTGAGGCATGTGTTGACAACACCCAATCATTAATCATAACGCCTTTGGAGCGGACATAAGATCCCTTGACACAAGTAACTACCGAATGTCGCTGTCACATTCGAAATGTCTCTGTAGGGCGCCAACACGTCGTCTGCTACCAAAGAAAAAGACCTAGATACACCTTCATAACAGCTCAGAAATAAAGAAAACAAGTAAGGGTTTATAGTGGCAGATAAAAGATTTTAAGGAAAGGAAAGTAGCACACTAAACGAATGAATTCTGTCTCAGATCCACACTTTCAAAGCGACGGATGCGGAGATCGATGCAGAGGCCAGTAAATGCGTGAGAAATAGCGTTACTACAAAATTTTGTCCCTTAATTTTATTCCTTTGCTCTGCTTCCAAAACTAACAAAGAACATCAAAATGCAAATATTAAAACTTCCATCATTTGTGTTATTAAAAAAAAAAGTCTTAAATTTTATAAGTAGATAGATTATAGATATTCAAATGAAAATATCCCTCTTTCTATTTCTTGAATTGTCAAAGTCTCTAATTAAATCTTTCCTATTTAACTTATCTGCCGTTAGAGCTTCAGAGTGGCAATTCCTGAAAGACATTTCCATCATACCTACACATTGTATTTAACAAATACTTTCAGCTTCTTGAATGATCTTTCAGAAGTAGAAACTGCAACTGGTCATGTTAGATATATATAATTATCAATCCATTACTGGATGAAGGTCTCCCCACGTTTCTTCCACAACGGTCTATCTTGCGCCAGTCTCCTCCATGCCACTCTCCCTCATGCTTTCGAATTTCATCCACCCATCTCCCATGTGGTCTTCATCTGGGTCTTTTCTTATCCCTTGGAATTCAGCCTAGAATTCCGGTTGTCCATCAGTGGTCCGTTCTTCTAGCAGTATGTCCAGCCCATTGTCATTTCAGGGAATTTACTCTGATCGTGATGTCTTCCACTCTTTGTCATTTTTCTTATCCGCGAGTTGCTCCTCTTATCGTTCCTGGATACACCAAACATGCATCTCTCCAGGCTTCTTTCAGTTGTCTACAGTTTTTGTACGCCTTTTTCAGTTAAGCTCCACGTCTCTGCTCTGTACGTAAGCACTGGAAGGATGCATTGATTAAACACTTTTCTTTTAAGACATAATAGCATATTGCTCTTGAAAAATTGTATTGTTTCTTCCAAAAGCTCTCCAAACAAATTTTATTCATCGATTAACTTCTCCATCAATATGACCTTTGCTTGATAATATACATGTATATAAAACGAGAGAGTACCTCGGTACTCTTTGTAGGTAATTTATGCTATGCATCTTTCTCGCATGTCAAGATCTTTGTGGGTGTGAAATAAAACGACTGATTCGAAAGTATGCAATTATTTACATACAACACTTGCTCACACGACCTCACCAATCCATAGTCCGGTACATAATAAGGGGAATTAAATTATAACAACAAACAATAATGTTTACTGATTCCTGACATTAAGCTGTACTTAGGTATAGGTGGATTAATGAATGTTATAGTCGTGAAACAAATGAAAGTAGATATGTGAGCCATAAAAGTAAATATTTACTAAACTATGGCGGCGGTAAGACAAAGTATTTTGGCTGCTTAATTTTTCAAAAACAATATTTATTGTTATTGTTATTATTATTTTTATTATGTATGATTCAGATTAGACGAACGTAAGAAACGAACCTGACACCGATTAAATATGATGTAGTTAAGAAACTACATCTGCGCATGCGCAAGCTAAAATCTGACTTCACGATGGAAAGGAAAGCTGAATCGGAAGTGTGTTAATGAGGCGGATTAGTAAGTTTTGGTCTAGAATATCTACAGGTTACACCCCATCGTGTTATACATTATTAATATTTTAAAGCTCTCGTCAATGGGTGATTGTGAGATGAAAAAAAACCTGAACCCTGACCTCAGTGCTACATATATAAATAATGTATACTTGTATTTATATATTATATTGTACAATGCAATGTACAATACAGGTACTTATTGTTTATATATCACACACATCTTATATTAACTAGCTACACAACAATTAACCATTAGTGCCTGTGCAGTTTAACTTCTCACCTTTTTTGTACCAATTTTTTTCCCACATTACCTTAAAAATTTTACGAAAATTGCATTTTTGAATTTCATATGTGATGTTAGAGATTTCTCAAAAATGGTGAAATTCGAATTCAAAAAGTCAAATAATGCTCTTTTAGAACATTTACGCAAACTATGGAGATGAATTCAGCTCTGGATGCTTACAAGTCTTGCTACCATAACAACATACACTGATTTTTGCCAATTCCACAATTTGGTCATTGAATTCATTAAATCTTATGAAACGAAATTATTTGCTGTAGATACAGCAGCTGCCAAAATAACAAAAGTAGCCTTCCTTTCATCATCCTCAACAGTTTTGAATCTGGAAAGGCACTTTTAATTGAATACCACTTTATAGCATTTTCAGAAATAACATGATCGAGAATTCTTACTTCCTATGCAAAACACGAAAACCCGGAATTCCGAGCTACACCCGGACGACAAAAAGGCCTAGGGGAGGGCGGGGGGGGGGGGGGTCTGGAGGCAGTCAAATTTCGCTACGACGCACCGTTTTAATAGCATCAAAAATTAATTTTTGGAGAGGCTTTTATCATATTTAGCATCAAGTTCTCGTGATTTACGCGGACTGCAATGAGATATTGTTACCTATATGTAAAACGCGATGAAATAATGTTCAGCGATAGTTTCGTAAAATATATTGAGTAACAAATATATTGCTATTGAAGATGCATACATTAGCATTATTAATAACATCTATGAAAATGCAAGTGGAAAGGTTCGGATATTTGAGGATACAACACAAATAAGAATTGGAAAGGGAGTGAGACAAGGTGAGACCATATCTCCCAAGCTCTTTAATGAAACATTGCAAAATGTCTTTCAATCATTGAAATGGAACAACAAAGGGATAAACATTAATGGAGATTACTTAACTCACCTTCGTTTTGCTGAAGACATAGTCATCTTTGCAACTACCCCTTCAGAGCTACAGAGTATGATCTAAGAACTTGTGGACAAGAGTAAAGAAGTTGGATTAAAAATGAACTTTCAGAAGACAAAAGTGGTGTACAATGCTTCTACAAGAAATGAAGATTTATCGAATGATGGAGAAAAGCTTGAGACAACCCATACCTACATTTATCTTGGGCAGTAGATATCAAGTGAGGGTCACATTGATGAAGAAATTAATCGGCGTATAAAACTTGGATTGAGAGCTTTTGGAAGAAACAGTACAATTTTTAAGAGCAGGATGCCATTATGTCTTAAAAGGAAAGTGTTTAATCAATGCATCCTTCCAGTGCTTACGTATGAAGCAGAGACATGGGCCTTAACTAAAAAAGACATACGAAGGCTGCAGACAACTCAAAGAACCATGGAGAGGTGCATGTTTGGTGTAACTAGGAGAGATAAGAAGAGGAACTCGTGGATCAGAAAAATGACAACAGTGGAAGACATCATGATCAGAGTAAAATCACTGAAATAGCAATGGGCTGGACATGTAGCCAGAAGAACGGATCACCGATGGACAACCGAAATTTTAGACTGGATTCCGAGGAACAGGAAAAGACCCAGAAGAAGACCCCATGGAAGATGGATGAATGAAATTCGAAAGTATGCTGGAGTGACATGGAGGAGACAGGCCTAAGACAGACAACTGTGAAAGAAACTTGGGAAGACCTTCATCCAGCAGTGGATTGATAATATTTGTTGTTGTTGTTGATGATGATGATGATGATTGAGTAACAATGAAATTAACTATTGTTGCGTCACTTCATGGGACAATATTCAAAATTCAAATTTCAACAAGGGTTTTGACTACTTCCTTTACCCATTTTCGTTACATCGAAATTTTTTACTTGGGATTTACTTGACTAAAGTTGGGAAAGATGCATAGCATTGAAAAATGTGCTGTAAAAACCTCGGAAAAACGACATCGTAAAACTACTGTTAACAATTCTGCGAATTCTTTCATTCAGTTTATTGATTCAATTTCTTCTTTTACAAAGCTATTTGAAACTATTTGTAAAAGTTGAAAAGAGAAATTTTCACTTAGATTTTTATCATACATTTTCTGCAAATTGTTTGCATATTTTAAAATGCAACTTTTCCGTTAGTGCAAGTTCTGAGGCTCCAAAACCCCGAAAGTATTGACAATATTTTGCATACTGATAAATCTTTTTCTAATTTATGTTATACGTATGCCTGATATTCTGTAAAACACACTTAAAATAAAAGTGTTTTCATCCCTTTTAAATCTGTAATCCAATGTATGGCATTATGCCGACGACATCCCCTATACTGCTGACGCCATAGCAAGCGAGCAAACAGGGAAAAACTTATATTTCCTTTAGCTTGTTGTTTGCAGCTATATTTCTTTCCCCCTGCATCTCTCATCTTTCTTTTTTATCGGTGGTTTTCAGTTAAAATTTCATTTTCTTAATATTGTTGGCCCTCCTCACGTCGCGGGCCCTTAAGCATCCCTTAATCGCTCTTAACATATTGGGGGTGTGCAAAAGTTCCACCCATTTTTTGTAATAGATGCAAAGTGCGATCGGAGTAGTTACGTCACAGATGACGCTGCGATGCCGAATTTTCGGCAAATAAAGCGTGGAGCAGTAGAGCATATAGAGGCACTAGGTTTGTCAGAGTAAGTCATTCGTAACGGAAATCACTGACGGTGTAACATGGCATGCGATAAGGAGCACATTAGGCATTGTTTACTGTAAGAGTTCGATAAAGGCAGTACTGTAGCCGAGTCTTGCCGCAACATCTGTCAAGTGTATGGGGAGGATGCAGTTAAAGATAGTACATGTCGCCGTTGGTTTCGGAAATTCCGGGACGGACACAGAAGCTGTAAAGATCAACCACGTCGTGGACGTCCATCCGTAGTTTCTGACGAGGATGTGGACCAAGCCACAACAAAGGACCCACATCCAAACCGTTCAGGAATTAGAGGAAACGTTGTCGGTACACAGAAAAACAGTCGGGAGACGGATGCATGCTCTTGGGTTCATCACCAAGATCGGTAACTAAGCTCCACACCAGCTTTCTGCAAAGCAACGAGAGGTGAGAATCCGTACCCGTGTTTCTTTGTTTTCTCGTCACAGAAATGAACCGCTTTGGGGACGAACTGTAACAGGTGATGAGAACTGGGTACTGTACCGTAATGTAAAGCGTCGACGGACTGTGTGCCAAGGTGCGAAGCCTGAACCATCGGTCTCAAAAGGAGGACTGCATCCCAAAAAGGTTTTGTTGAGTGTTTGGTGGGATGTCCAGGGAATAATCCACTGGGAGGTGTTGGCACCTAACCGAACGATAAATGCTGACCTCTACTGCCAATAGTTAGACAGATTACGAGCAACTGACAGTTTTCGGAGTTTCTCGAATGCAACTGACCAACACATACGGCATCAACCCCAGCAAGAAGTTCCCCGAACACCCGCTGCACGACATGACGCTCTCCCTGTGATCCCACCCCTCCTTCCGCATCCGAGCTTCCAGACCCAATCGTGGCCTTCGAGATGCAGGGCATGACATTTCATCTACGGCTCACACTTTACGTCGATTTCTGTGAATATGCATTTAAAATTTCTTTTTGAAAGTAAATAGCCATTATTACACAATGCTTTAATCTTGTTGGATTGTTTACGCTTTCCAACAGTAGGTTGAAGAAGCGTATATGCTCCAACTTTGTCCGTCTGTCTGTCCGCACGATAACTCACGTAAAAATGGTTCGATTTCGATGAAATTTTAGTATGTGGTATAGGGGACAACCTGGGGACGAACCCTATTGAAAATGGGCGAAATGGGGTCAAAGGTCAGGACATAGGAGCGGGATCCATTCCATCGCCCTTATGCGTCATAACTTACGTAAAAACCTTTCGATTGCGACAAAACTTGAGCATGCTGTTCCGGAGGTATACTGAACTGGTTCTGTTAAATATAATTAAATATCATCGAAATGGGGTCAAAGGTCAGGGCACAGGAGCGAGATTTATTCCGCAGCAATTATCCTCATAACTTGACTAAAAACGCTTCTATTGCGACAAAATTTTATTATGTTGTTCCGGAGGTATACTGAACCAATTCTGTTTAATATCTTCGAAATGGGGACAAAGGTCAGGGCACAGGAGCGAGTTTTATTCCACAGCCATTATCCTCATAACTTAAGTAAGAACTTGAGTAATGATTTCTGGTATGCCGGAAAGCGTATCATAATCAATGCATTGCATGACTTTACTAACTTGCTATTATTTACGCTTCTTCAACCTACGGTTGAAGAAGCGTATATGCTTCAACTTTGTTAGTCTCTGTCTGTCTGTCCGCGCGATTACTCGCGTAAAAATTGTTCGATTTCGATGAAATTTT
The DNA here is from genome assembly GCA_039090855.1 of Macrothele yani. NCBI lineage: Eukaryota > Metazoa > Arthropoda > Arachnida > Araneae > Macrothelidae > Macrothele > Macrothele yani. The sequence goes on from CM076993.1 coordinate 100,045,930, forward strand.
AGTATGTGGTAGGGAACAACCTGAGGACGAACCGTATTGAAAATGGACGAAGTGAGGTCAGAGGTCAGGGCATAGGAGCGGGATCCATTCCATTGCCCTTATGCTTCATAACTTACGTAAAAATGCTTCGATTGAGAAAAAACTTTATCATGTTGCTTAAGAGGTATACTGAACCGGTTCTGTTGAATATAATCGAAATGGGGTCAAAGGTCAGGGCACAGGAGCGAGATTTATTCCACAGCCATTATCCTCATAACTTGACTAAAAATGCTTCTATTGCAAAAAAAAGTTGAGTATGTTGTTCCGGAGGTATACTGAACCAATTATTTTTAATATCATCGAAATGGGGCAAAGGTTAGGGCACAGGAGCGAGATTTGTTCCACAGCAATTATCCTCATAACTTGAGTAATGATTTCTGGTATGTCGGTAAGCGTATAATAATCAATGCATTGCATGATTTTACTAACTTTATTTTGAATTAAACGACATTAGAACGAAAAGATCATGTTAATTTTATTTCTCTAAATAAATGATAATCGAGCTAATTTTAATTATTCGAAATAAATGATAATCGAGCTAAAGAAAAATATTTTGTAGTTGTTATTTACTTTGAAAAATGAATTTTAAATACACATTGACAGGAATTGAGGGAAAGCGTGAGTCATAGATCAAGTGTCAAGGCCTTCTCCGTTTCGAAGACCCCGCCCAATCCAATCTAACCTTGCTTGTGATACATAACACAAGTCTCATGGGGCACAGGCAACTGCTTCCAGATACTCCCCATGGGCGAACACCCCACGAGAAGCTGCTGGGTGTATTCTGTCTCTCAGATCGGCTTGTAGGTTGAATAATCGTGGTTATAGCTTTACGGTTTAAGTATTACCTTTTGGTTAAAAATACAACATAAAATAAAAAAAATTCGGCGCTTTTCAATACCCATATAAATTGTGTGTGTGGGTGTAAAAAAAAAAGAGCTCGTACTTACTGATTTCATTGCCCCTGGGTGATACAATCAGTCGTATTTAAAAAAAAAAAATCATTTCTGTACCGAATCCCGCTAAACAGAAGAATGATTACATTCGAACATTTTGAAATTTCATGATGCATAGTTTTCTCGTTATCATTCATAAACGCATCTTTTGTTTCGCGCGATGTCTACACTTCTTGAACCTTACTGAAAAAATTCTTCTGAATCCATTTGTTGGATGGCACCAAGAAGAAGATTTTCCGTCAATTTTTGCATTGCGCACGATGCGCAGTTTTACAGGTTAAGTGGCTCAAATTCAGTAAATGAAAGGATATTTTTGGGATTGGCACGTTATTTCCACTTCTCAAACACCGAACTGAAAAATTCTTTTCGCATCAGAAAGCTCAAATTTCGACAAAAATTTCTCATTCAAATTTCTGTTGTTGTTTTTTCATATAAAATGTCCTCGCTAGATGGCGCAAATTTTACTTTTAGTTCGACTATGACGTACACTCCTAATTTAACTTTCATTTTCAGTTGGTTTCTCTACGTACAGAGGGTGAGTCGAAGGTTTTGCAATATTTGCATAAACGCATGTGCTGCGGCGTGTATGTCACGTGTTTAAATTAGTTCCAAGTCGCGCACTGCAGTCGGTTGAAAGGGATACGAAGTGGTAGCCGTTGCTGTGAACAGCATTTCATGTCGTCGTTCTGTCTGTGGTCGGGACGCCTAAAAGATGAATAGCCACAACCTGCTGAATAGGGAACTTTTGCTTTACGAGTCTGAACTCGGCCATCACGCTGCTCAAGCAACACGAAACATGTGTCATGCGAAAGAGGAAGGTTCCGTGGACCACAGCACCGAAACCAGATGGTTCAAGAAATTTCGTTCAATTGACAGAAACCTCGACGATCAGCCAAGGTCAGGTAGGCCGCGAACCGTGGATTCGGAGCCGTGCGCCAGGCTGTAGAGGCAAATCCGACAACCAGCACTCGGAGATTATTAGGCGAGCTGGGCATATCAGAGACCACAGTGGTTCGTCAACTTCAGGACCTCGGCAAGTTCTACATGGAGGTGCCGCGTTGTCCCTCTCGAACTGACGCCAGCTGAAGCAAACCGCCGAGTGGAAGTGTGCACGAAACTCCTACAAAACGCGCGATGTGCGTTTCATCAGTAGAACTGTTACGTGCGATGAAAAGTGGGTCTATTTCCGTAATCCTGAAACACAAAGGCAGTGGTTGTGCCCGGGCCAGCTTCCAGAACCTGTTTCCAAACGTGGTATCTTCGAGCAGAAGGTGATGCTCTGCGTCTGGTAGAATTTCGAGGGGATAATCCATTACGAATTTGTTCCAGACGGTCGGACCATCAACGCCAACCTCTACTCTGAACAGCTGGAGCGGATGTATGCCCTTTTGGAGGAGAAGCACCCGGTACTGGTGAACAGAAAGCGCGCTCTTCTACAGCAGAACAACGTTGGGCCTCATATACCGCGCGAACGATCAGGGCAAAACTTCAGGAACTTGAGGGCATCGAAATGATGCCACACCCAGCATATAGTCCGGATCTTGCCCCATCGGATTATTACATCCATGGCCATCTTTCTTCGCGGGCGGAACTTCAACAACCAGAAGGAGGTGGCAGCTTGGGTGAAGGAATTCTTCGCCTCGAAGAACAAGAACTGGTACCGTCGCGGAATCGAAGAACTGGCAGACAGATGGCTAAACTCGGTGCAACACGATGGACGATACTTTGAATGCTAGTCAGCTTTTGTCGTAAAGGTACGTGTGAAGACAAAGTGACCCAAATATTGCAAAACTTTCAACTCACCCACACCCTCTGCAAATTTTGAGTTCGTTCTGTGTTGGTGTTTCAACCATAACGCTATGTTTTCTCATTCATTGAATGTTATGTTGGCAGCAGTCTTGATGTTAAGAATGAATGACCTGTACATGTTTGACAAGCTAAGAACGAGATATAATGTCTGGAGCGCCACAGTAAATGCGCAAGGGGCCGCGGGTGGCTTAGTGGGCAACGTTCGGGACTGCCACGGAAAAGGACCTCAGGTTCGATTCCAGGCAGGTACGAACGCTCGATCCACTAAATATCCGCCGTGCGTCGGATGGGCACGTTAAGCCGTCGGACCCCGGGTACTGGGTCCCCCGGTAATAAATAAGGGCGTCTTCCTCCCCCTTTCTACGTCGCTTCCCTGTCACCCCTATCGGGCACTCTAGCTCAAATCTCTTAGCTTCCTATTTCTAACGGTTGTTTAAGACCTGGGGTCAGACACTCCCTTCCTAAAATCCTCTACATATAAAAAGGAAAAAGAAAAAGAAAGTAAATGCGCAATTGAAATTGTAGCGGCGATTCTTTAAATCACATTTTAAAATTCATTCTGTATCCTACAAAAGTAACCATACCGTACCGACAATGTAACATCCAAAACACATTTCCAGGTTTTTCTATGCATAACATTTCCACTAGGATGCGTAAAAGTATATTTTAGATCAATTTTATCTCAACTGCTGACAGGAAAAATTATTTTAACTCTAGTTAGCTCTAACCACGTTCGCTTACTATATCCACGTCTTGTTATTCTCGGGATTTGCATTTATATTTCTTGTTACATCGGAGCTGCTAGAAATATCATTAAAAAAATTATTTTCGCATCCAATGATTGTATGATTTTTTATGCAGTTTCCAGCTATCTGATGCAAAGCTTTCCGGCGTAAAATCTGATTTCTTACAAAGGGAAGTGTCTTTTTTGTCCAACTCGGATTTTAACCATTCTTGGCCCAAAATGTTCATCACCAAAATTGATGGAAACATGTAAAATATTTCGTCGGAAATCCAAAAGGTTAGGGAGATACAGAGCGCGCTAGTTTTCGAATGAAAAGTAATACAAAAGCATAAAATGTGACTTTGTTTAGAAAAATATTGAATAATTGAGTTAAATTAAATACAAACATGAAGATTAATAACTGAATGTTCAAAGCAGAATATATAAAATATGTATGCAATGAGCACATCGGGAAAAACTAATGTTAGTACAATTATCAGTTCTACAAGTGTCTAATTCGGGTTTGAAACAATATTTTAGTTGTATTACATAATGACCTGGGTGGGAACATAGAAAGCCTCCCTCAAAGAAAAACTGTTGAAAGGTAGGCCCCTATCTGATTCACGAACGTTGTACTCGTATTGTTCAGCCTTTGGATGTAGGATTCTTCAGACCATACAAATAATTTATTCGGTTTATTACTGATATCAAAACTTCAATTTGGCAGCGATACAACTTCTTAAAATTACAATCATTTTCTTTCTTCCAATATAGGGTTTCTAGATTCAGAAATTTTATCAAGCACGCCTTTTCTACAATAAATCAGACTTTTTATCTTCTCTCATCCAGGTAATTTTGTAACACCACTAGAATATTGTTTCAAACCCGAATTATACACATGCATACTGATAATTGTACTAATATTAGATTTTCCCGATGCACATACATAGGTAGTAGGATCCAAAAGTTCCGGGACAGCGCCTACCCGTGACAACGCAAGCATGCAGTTAAAGTTACGGGGTCTGAAATACATCCCACCATCCCTCCCCTCCATAGTCAGAATGGTTTGGCCCATGGAAAGTGAGCGTAAATGCGCGCACAGGCGTTTGCTGCTGAGGCTAGCCGTCTGTCTTCTGCGCTGTGAGAAACCTGGCTTTTGAAGAGCAACATTGTAACATTAAATTTTTTCAGCGCTTGGGTAAAACAGCTGCAGAGACCTTAGAAATGCTTTCGAAGGTGTACGATGCCGAGATCGAAGGTGTTTTAAGTGGTGTCGGCGTTTTAAAGAGGGCCAAGAATCAATCGTACATAATGAGTGCTGTGGTCGATCTGTGACTGAACGGAGTGAGGAAAACATGACCATGGTGGCGAAGGTGGGTTTTTCAGGATCGTCGCCGAACCACTGAGGAAATCGATAACGCAACTAACTTATCGGAGACCACATGCCAGCGCATTTTGACGGAGGATCTTGACATGCACCGCGAGTGTTAGTACATTGTCTCTCGCCTTTTAACCTCCGAAGAAAGGGATGGACGGATGCGAATATCGGGCGAATTAATCGACAAAGCCTATAGCGATCTATGTTTTTGGATAACACCATCACAGGTGAGGAAACGTGGTGCTACTTGTTTCATATTCAGCCAAAGCGTACCTCTTCAACATGGAAATCACCGTCTTCAGCGCGATCAAAGAAATTCAGACAGCATCGCAGCAAAGGGAAAGTCATACTGGAGGTGTTTTTGATTCTCACGGCATTGTCTATTCCGAATTTATTCCCGAGGGCACAACAGTTAACAAGGAATATTGGACATTTTACGTCGCTTACGGGGAATCAATCCGTTGTAAACGGCCGAAGATGTGGCGAACTGCACAATGGTACCTTCTCCATGACAACGCGCCTTCACATCGGTTCCTACTGGTTCACGGAGTCTCTCGCCAGAAATCGTCGTTCCACATTCCGCCTATTCACCCGACTTAGCCGCTGCGATTTTTACCTCTTTCTACTGATGAAACAAAATCTGCAGGGACGTCGTTTTGTGTCAACAAATGAGATAAAAACAGCATCGCAGGAGGCATTCCGAGAGGTTTCAAAACATGGCTTTCAGCAATGCTTCCAGAAGCTTTACGAGCGCTGGCAGAAGTGCATCGCCGCCCAAGGGGATTATTTTGAAGGTGGTTGTGCATTGGTGTTTTAAAGTATTCAAGGTAAGGAACTATACTCCACGTCCCCGAACTTTTGGATCCTACCTCGTATTCTGCTTTGAACATTAAAACGTAAGTCTTCATATCTGCATTTAATTTCACTCAATTTTTCAAAAAACTGTTACTCAAAGTCATACTTCGCGCGTTTGCGTTACTTTGCATGTGAAAAATTGCGCGTCCTGTATCTCCCTCACCTATGGGATTTTCGACGAAATATTTTAATGTGTCCATCACTGGTCATGATGAACATTTGTGTCAAGTTTGGTTAAAATCCGAATGGAACGAAAAATACACTTTCCTTGTTAAAAAACTGCTGATTACGCATTTGAGAAAAACCTTGGGAAGGCATTTACCACACTAAGATTGAAACTGTTGCCAAACGACGTTCTCATTACTCTCGAGAATTCGATGCCACTACACTGCCGGACAATTGTTAAGGACGGATGACAATAGCAACGATGCTGCCCCGGTGGCGCAGTGGTCTAAGGCGTTGGCCTCTGATCATTCGTCCGAAGGGGTCCGGGTTCGAATCCCGGTCAGGCATGGATGTTGTGTTTGTCTTACGGCACTGGCTCTCTCCCTTCCCTGGAACCAGTGACCCTAAATTAGGGACGGGCGACTGCTTATAGCCCATTGAGTTGCTCACGGTGGTCGTTAAACCTCAAAAAAAAAAAAAAAAAAAAAATAGCAACGATAGCAACCATAAAATGGAAGGCAGGAAAATGTGGAAATTAGCATAAGTGCGGGATACAGTAAGACGTGTTGTGCGTATGCAAATTTTGGATTGCCGAACTTGTTCGTGACGTCATAGCGCTGATAAGAGATATAAAGGATTTGACGCGTATTGACCGTTGTTGTTCAAACGCAAAGTTGAAAGGGAAAGAATCAATTGACGAACTTGCAATTTTCAGTATGTCTTCCCGACATTACCTAGATGATTTTACGCGTGGCCGTATTATTGGCAAGATTGAAAAAGGGCGAAAATAACAGATGTTGCCAGGGAGTTCGACGTCAGCCGCAGTGTTGTTTCAAGGCTTTGGAAATCATTTCAAACAAATGGAGAGTGTAGCAAACGTCACGGGGGAGGTCGTGTTCTCAGTACGACACCTGCAGAAGATCGGTACATAGTGCTATCAACAAAAAGACACCGGCGCAGCACAGCTAGTGAGGTGGCAAGCGGATCTCCCGAAAAACTGTCGCCAGACGTTTGCATGAAGGAGGACTATACGCCCGCCGTCCTGTTGTGTGCATCCCATTGTCCAGACGTCACCGTACCTCCCGTTTGCAATGGTGCCATCAACATCGCAATTGGACTGATAACGACTGGTCTGCTGTCCTCTTCTCAGATGAGAGTAGATACAGTCTATCGTCTGATTGTCGACGACAACTGATCTGGCGTGATAGTGGTACTGCATATTGTCCAGCAAACATACAGGAAAGGGACCGATATCCGACATGTAGTGTCATGGTATGGGCTGGCATCAAGATCAATGGCCGTACGTCCCTCTATGTGCTTCCAACTGGGATTATGACTGGCCAACGATACATTAATGATGTTCTGCTACCTCATGTTTGCATGTTCCGTGGTGCTGTCGGTGATAGATTCATTTTCATGGACAACAACGCAACATGTCATCTAACAGTCGCTGTCCAGGAGTGTCTTGAGAGCGAGGATATTCAACGCCTCGTATGGCCAGCACGTTCTCCAGATCTGAATCCCATTGAAAATGTGTGAGATGCTTTGGGGAGGAGGCTTGCTGGTCGTCAATGCCCTCCAATAAACGAGGACACCCTCATCCGTGCACTGACAGAGGAATGGGATAAATTACCCCAACAGCTGCTTGATAATGTTGTGCAAAGCATGACACGACGTGTGGAATCTTGCATCGCCCTCCATGGTGGCCATATCCCGTATTGAAATCTTACGCCGGAACGCCTGCGGACGGTAATTGCATTTTTTCACGTTTACGTATTCTGCAAAAAATGGCCTGTTTGTCCCTTGAACACGTTCCAAAGCCTTCTGGATTTCAGAGCACAATAAATTGTCTTTCTTGTAATGTCCTGGCATTCTGACATTATTTTATTTCACTTGGCATCCAAATACACTTACTTTTTTATGCGCTATATAGCCGTTTATGATCTGTCCTTAGGAATTGTCCAGCAGTGTATTTCTGCCTTTCTTTTTAAATAAATGAATAAGTTCAATTTATCTTAAAAGGTCATTAAGGACGTCGAGGAAAAACACAGTTTATTTAATCGTCATTCTAGACGTCATCTTAAATTTACTGGCAGCAGAAAACAACTGAATGTTGAGAGTAAATAATCGAAAGCACGCACATGAAAGCTATTTAATTCTGCCTAATGCGCATTATCACGGAGTCTACCAACACATACGAAAGATTTGTGACGTCTACGTGCTTTCGATATAAATAATCTCAAATTCTCAGTGTATCTAGTTTCACCGAACTCTTTTATCTCCTGAATAATCATTCCTACTGGACGGAAATGGTCTTCAAAAAGTTGGACATTTGAGACACATTATGTTGTTAGAGGCTGGATGTCTAATTAAAGAAAATATGTTTTCGCTATTGCTTTTCGTACAAATTCTGATCACGAATCCCGGTAAGCAGTTAAGAGTTCTCAATAACACAAGGCAAAATGGTTTTTAATGGTGAGTGTAAAAATAAATAAAAAATAAATGCGTCATCTATATTTTGACGTCTAGAACACACACACACACACACACATCTATAAACAAGAAATGGTGCTTGCTAACAAGCCTAGGAAAGAGCATTCGAGGGCATTAAGAAACAGTATTTGCATGTGTAATGGATTTCATACAGCGATTTTCTAAGTCAAAGAAAAAAGTGTTTCCGAAGGAAAAATGGCTTCTACATGAACAAAATACAGAAAATTCACACCAGGGATTCATACACGTTCCTAACAAACCACCCCCACCCCCCAAATTCTCTTCTTAGACCCCTTCATAAAACTATCAAGAACCCTCAATTCCTCAATTTGATTGAAGTTGCGTAACTCACAGATAATACACTATATACATACATAAAATATATTATATATATATATATATATATCATCATCATCAACCATTATCAATCCACTGCAGATGAAGGTCTCCCCAAGTTTCTTCCACAATTGTCTGTCTTGAGCCTATCTCCTCCATGTCACTTCGGCATGCTTTCTGATTTCATCCATCCACCTCCCATGGGGCCTTCTTCTGGGTCTTTTCCTGTCCCTTGGAATTCAGTCTAAAATTTCAGTTGTCCATCGGTGGTCTGTACTTCTGGCAACATGTCCAGCCCATTGCCATTTCAGTGATTTTACTCTGATCATGATGTCTTCCACTCTTGTCATATTCCTTATCCACAAGTTCCTCTTCTTATATGTTTCCTGGTTACGCCAAGCATGCACCTCTCCATGCCTCTTTCAGTTGGCTGCGGTCTTTGTATATCTTTTTTAGTGAAGGTCCACGTCTCTGCTCCATACGTAAGCACTGGCAGGATGCATTAATTAAACACTTTCCTTTTAAGACATAATGGCATACTGCTCTTGAAAATTATGCTGTTTCTTCCAAAAGCTCTCCATCCAAGTTTTATACGGCGATTAATTTCTTCATCAATGTGACCCTCACTTGATATCTGCTGCCCAAGATAAATGTAGGTATCGGTTGTTTCAAGCTTTTCTCCATCAATCAATAAATCTTTTTTTCTTGTAAAAGCACAGTACATCGCTTTTGTCTTCTGAAAGTTCATTTTTAATCACACTTCTTTACTCTTGTCAGCAAGTTAATGGATCATACTCTGCAGCTCTAAAGGGGTAGTTGCAAAAATGACTACGTCATCAGCAAAACGAAAGGTGAGTTAGATAATCTCCATTAGTCTTTATCCCTTTGTTTTTCCAGTTCATTGACTAAAAGGCATTTTGCAATGTGGCATTAAAGAGTTTGGGAGATATGATGTCACCTTCCCTCTCTCCCTTTCCAATTTTTATTGGTGCTGTCTCCTCAAATATCGGAACCTTTGCAGTTGCATTTTCATAAATGTTTTTAGCACGTCTTTTGTAAAAAAAGATCGTGCTTATGTTATCGGTTTGTCCGTTCGTCTGTACCCACGGTACTCTGCAACTATTAGTCCGATTTGAAAAATTCTTTTTGCATTCGTAAGCTTGAAATATGCGAATGATGATCCTTTATTTCGTTTTTTTTACGATGTACAATTTCGCCGCTAGAGGGCGTAAATGCAGATGATGTCGAATTAAAAAATACGTTTTATTCCACATATTTGCTTCTAAACATCCGATTGAAAAAAATCTTTTATCTTTCGATTCCATTTATGTCGAAGAGTATTTTGGATACAGTTTCTTTTTCAAACTAAGCATAGATTTCCCACTAGGGGGCGTAAAAGTAAATTGCATTTTTTCCGATAACTCTTCTTCTAATACTCCGATTCGAATTTTTTTTTTTTTTTTTTTTTTTTTTGCAGCGGATGCATCTCTTGATGCACAATCGTTTTGCATATAATTTCGAATTTTTGGTAAAGAATACTTTGGCCACCAGGGGGCGTAAATGCTAATTTTTGCTTCTGATGTATTTGCCATAAAATCTGAGCTTCTAAAATATCGATTGAAAAAATTCTTTCGTGGAATGATGCCACTCACATCGATAAACCTTTTCGGAATATTTTCTTCCTAAAATATTGCACAATTTCTCCGCCAGGGGGCGTAGATGTACATCTTATTTTTGTCAATATCTCGACTTCTAGGAGTCCGATTTGAAAAATTCTTTCTTTGTTGGATAGTGTTTTTCGTGTGACATGTTTTTCATATAATTTCAAAATTTTCACGTAATTCATAGACTTTCCGCTAGGGGGCGTAAAGGTAAACTGCGTTTTCCCTTATATCTCTGCTTCTAAATCTCCGATCTGAAAAATTATTTCTGCACCGGATACAGCTCCTGATGGGTAATCGTTTGCACGTAATTTCAAATTTTTTGTAAAAAATTGTTTGGCCAAGTGGCGTAAGTGTTAATTTCCGCTTCTGATGTATTTGCAGCAAAATATGAGCTCCTAAAATCTCGATTGAAAAAAAGTCTTTCGTGGACCGATACTACTCATGTCGACAAACATTTTAGGAACATTTTCTTCTTGAAATAATGCATAGTTTCTACGCCAAGGGGCGTAGATGTATATCTTATTTTTGTCCATATCTCTACTTCTAGAAGTCCGATTGAAAAATTCCTTCTTTGTTGGATAGTGTTTCCGATGCGAAATGTTTTTCCTATAAATTCAAAATTTTCAAGTAAATCATAGACTTTCCGCTAGGGCGCACAATGGTAAATTGCGTTTTCTGCTCCTAAAACTCCGATTTGAAAAATTCTTCCTGTATCGCATACAAGACCGGACGGAAAATATTTTTCACGTAATTTCTAATGTTTGGTAAAGAATGGTTTGGCCACCAGGGGTCATAAGTGTTAATTTCTATTTCTGATGTATTTGTAGCAAAATCTGGGTTCCTAAAAACTCGACTAAAATTCTTTTTCTTGGACCGATACCGCTCATATGGATAAACCTTTTGTGAATACTTTCTTCCTAAAATAATGCATGGTTTTCCCACCAAGGTACGTAAAGTCACATCTTATTTTTGTCGATAACTCTGTTTCTAAGAGTTCGTAATCTCACGATTCCGTTTACAGCAATATCTGAGGGATTAAAGACCCGATGGAAAAACTTCTTTCTTCCGTCAGATACTATTGCTTTCCATACCGGTTCCATTGACTTTGAATAGCTTTGATAAATTCAATTTGTGTCAGAACGGATTCAAAAGACGTGCTTATTACACCCGAAAATTCGGTGTCATCTTTCTTGTTAATAATGTTAATGCACGCATCTTCAATACCGCAGGATTTCAAAGCCATTGTAACTGCTGATGGTTTCACGGAATCAAAGGCCTTTTCATAATCGATAAAAGCCATGCATAATGGGAGTTCATATTCCCTCGTTATTTCATTTTAGGCAATATATATATATATACAATTTTGAAAGCGTATAGAAATTTATTCAGAATACTTACAGATCTTTTTGAGGCGTTAATCTGCAGCAAAACACATTAAGTTTTATCCCACACAGTCATTTTGGTTCCATGTGACAGCCATTGGTGACATGGAAGATATCAATCTCTTCCCCAAATCGAAAATGCATATCTGTTGTCACTTCTGCAACTGCGGAGGTGATTTGAGTTTTGAGTTCAGTGAGATTTGCACGTAATCTTGGAGCACACACTCGATCCTTAATGAAACTTCATAGGAAAAAAATCGAAAGGTGTCAAATCGGGAGAACGAGGTGGCCATGCTACGTTGATTTCGTGGGACTACGAAGCTCTCCATCACTTTTCCCTCTACAGCAGCAGAAACACGCGGGCGATCAGGGGATTTCTCATGGCGAACAGAACAGCCACTCTCAACATAATTATGATGCCAAGAGTAAATTGTACGTCTACTTGGAGGATCCCTACAATTCTGGGTGCGAAATTTCCGTTGAACAATTGTCGCGGATTTCGCTTTTTCAAACCAAAGCACACAGCGAGCACGCTACGCGGAAGATGCTAAACTCACAAGATTAGTATACCATCCCGACGTCACAGATTTAGTCAGTTGCGCCTGTGCGATAAAAGATATCGAAAAACGATGCACAAGCAATCGACAAGGTCTTCATCAGATGGTGCAACGTGGAACGGGATTCACACCAGCCATTTCGAAGTTATAACGAAGTAAATTTCTCCGTCATTTTTGGTCTACGCCGGGATTCAAACCCGAGACCGCTTATTCCGGAACAAGTCGCTCTACCAACTGAGCTACGCAGACGTTCATTGTGATTGCTATCTGCCTTTATGTCGTGTGCGTCCTGCTGGCAGGTACGTCACATCTCCCCCTCCCCCGAAAGAGGGCCGGGGCATGGCCCACGGGTCAGCCGTGACCATGAATCGTTGCAGGCAGCCATCCACTGTAGAACGTGCACTTGAGAACTCCCAGTCAATCTGGTGTGTGGAATGCAACGTCACACACATTTATTTTTCGAAGCGCTGGAGAAGGGATTCTCTGATTTTTCCTATCTCGCGGTGTGGAAATAACATCACACCATTGCGAGATTTTGAACAGTCGGGTCATCCGGATAGTTCGGGCGAAGTAAATTTCTCCGATATTTTTGGTCTACGCCGGGATTCGAACCCGAGTCCGCTTATTCCGGAACAAGTCGCTCTACCAACTGAGCTACGCAGACGTTCATTCTGATTGCTATCTGCCTTTATGTCGTGTGCGTCCTGCTGGCAGGTACGTCACAAAGTTTCTCTGAAGATTATGGAGGTTCCATTAAATGACATTTTCCAGAAATTTTTGAGGGAATACAATATTGATAAAGATGGCTTTATTTCTGGTTATTATTCATTGAAAAGCAAAAGCAGAAAAATGGAGGTAAGGGTCTAGAATGTTGTAGAAATGCCCTTCTTTCGATTTATTTCCGAGAAATTTTATGTGAAAGCATTTATTTTGGAATTGTGAAATAAATGGAGCACATTTGTCGCTTAATGAGGGAAAATAATTTGTTTTGAAATTTTAACTTATCAGACCGTAAGCAATATTTTCCAAAGGCAATGGTTTTTCCCGAAATACAGCATTGGCTATATTATAAATATAATTTATATTCGATATTTAACGAAAAAACAACTTACCTATTGATCGGAATTCAAATCGCAAACACGAACTTTCCAGATCAAAAACCATATTCAGGGATCTAAATGCTGTGTGGCTTCGCCACCCGATAACCAAAGAGATACATATCTCGAAGTATGGCAGTCAGACAAAAAAATGTATCAATAAAAAAAGGAATCACAACGGAAGTGCAATGGCGCTGATGGCCCCATTAAAAAATCAAAATGTTTGTTCTATATAACATTCTAGACCGGTGACGTGCCGATTTATTCGTATATTTTGTAAACCTAAAAGCAGTTTTCTGATATAGGTTTTGAGATTCAAGTCCACATACTTGTCACACTAAAACTGGTGAATTTTTTTTTTTTTTTTTTCGTCAAAAGCAGTTTAAATAGAAATTTAGTGCCCTGCTAAAATGTTGTCTTCCAAACATGTAAAAAAAAAAGTTTGGTAAGGATATTTTTTCTGCTCATGACTCCCTCTCACCTTGCCCCCAGCCATTGTATTTACAGAAAGTAAAGTACAAGGGATATTCTAGTGGTGATTCCAATTTTTGCCAGTACCCCCTCTGCTCCAAATGTTTGCAGTCAGAATTTTTTTCTTAAATGTTTTATGTAAAAAATTCGAAACCTACATGAAGAATACTGACTTCTGAACTGTGTTAAAGTACCACCACACATTGGTAATTACTAACTACTTATATGATCAAGGGACCTAAATAAAGCAGACTGTTCAGTGAATAATGCTAATAACAGGAAAGTTAAGATAAAGAAATGGAGCAAGATACAAACTAGCGAATAGTTATTTGTTACATCTGCTTTATTTCCGCATTGGTCAAATGAAGATCACGGTGAAACAAAATACAAACCAGTCTTTTATGTCTGCATTCGCTTTATTTCCGCATCAGTTACACGAATTTTCTGACTGCTTCAAAAAACACAAAGTTTACATCGGCTTTGCACGTAATGATATTATATCGGTTTATCTGTAGTAGAGGCATATCATCTGCTACGTCAGCATGGTATCCTGGCCTTGTGAACTTAGCATCTCCCCACGCTCCGCACCTGTGAAAGCAGCCATGTTGAAATGCACACCGCTGGCGATCGCGGTTACGGAATTCAGTGCTATGGCACCACGTGGAACACCTGTGATAGCAAAGGAAAACGAAGTTTATTCACTTTCAATAGTTGGTGGAGCCTCCACGAGCGGCGATTACAGCTGCGACCCTCCGGGGTATACTCTCAACCAGGCGTTGTACGACGGCTAGCGGTATTTTCTTCCACTCGGCTAGGAGAAGACAGGTCAGTTCCTTCACCGATTTCGGACGGTGGGGGCACCGCTTAAGTCGACGCTAAAACTCGTCCCAGAGGTGCTCGATAGGGTTAAGGTCCGGGCTCTGCGCAGGCCAGTCCTTTCGATTAACCCCCATTGTCACCATACCAAGCCATGGTGGACCTCGCAACATGACAGGTGCCATTGTCATCCTAAAAGTAACATGGGTCCACCCCGTAAAACTGCCACAACGTAGGAAGCGTATGGTCATCCAAAATGGTGCAGTAGGTCTCGGCGTTGAGTCTACCAGGAATTGCGACCAAAGGTCCCGTGCCATACCAGGAGAAACACCCCCATAGCATAATTCCACCGCCGCCGAACTTCACAGTTGGCACAATACATTTCGGCAGGAGACGTTCTCCAGGCAGACGCCAAACCCAGACATTGCCATCCGAACGGTAGAGAGTGAACCTTGATTCGTCGCTCCAGAAAACCTGTTTCCACTGTTCAACGGTCCACTATCGACGTTCTTTGCACCACGTTAGCCGAGCAGCGCTATTGGACTTGGTGATCAAAGGCTTGTGGACGGCAGCACGTCCATGATAACCGAGCAGATGGGCTTCCTTACGGATGGTATTCATCGAAAGAACACTCCCGGATGCCTGTTGAAACTCCTCGCGGATGTGGCCCATCGATTTGGTGCGGTTCTTCCGAATTTTTCTGGCTAGCACCCGTCGGTCTCTAACTCCCAGTTTTGTGGGTCTGCCGGGTCGGGGCACATTCCGACAGTCACCTCTCATCTTCCACTAGCCAATCACGTAGGCCACTGTCGATTTTGGGTATTTCAACTCGCTGGGTATATCACGTATGGATCGGCCATTTCTGTCATACCCGACGATTACACCTTTCTCGAAATCAGAGAGCTCCGAACTGCGAGGCATCTTGCATGCGACTGGTTGCGTTGTTGTTTCCCACACGATATTTAACGGCGGCGGCCGTAACGTGTATCAGGACCGCAGATATCGTCGATTGCAGGGGTGTCCAATTGCTTATTGGTAGATAGTGTATATGTACGTAAAAGTGAAAAATGTATAACTGAGAAACGTATAACCGAGTTTCCACTGTACGTGCACTGTAAAAAAAATGCTGAAATTCATGAGCTTCTTTTCCGTGATTCCTTTCGTGAATTAACGAAGCATATTTCTGAACCTTTTCCGTGAAATGACGGAAGGAAACCTGAATCTAACGGATTTTTCATACCCAAGAAAATTCTGAATTTTCAGAAGCCTTTTCGGAATTCCGTTTCTATATTGACGGTAAATTTCCGTTTTTATGATGTGTTAACGGAAAATTATGAATTTTCAGAAACCTTCCCGCAATTTCTTTTCTATATTGACGGTAAATTTCCGTTTTTCAGGATGTGTTTACGGAAAATTCTTAAATTTCAGAAACCTTTCCGCAGTTTTTTCTTCTTATATTGACGATAAATTACCGTTTTTGAGATGTGTTAACGGAAAATTCTGAATTTTCAGAAACCTTTCCACAATTCCTTTCGTATATTAACGGAAAAACTTCGTTCGCACTTTTTCTGTATCAGTATAACGAGAAATTACCGGTAATTTGGTGAGAATACTTGAGGTTTGATCAACTTTTAAATTTCAATCGTCTGTCAAATTTTAAGGTTTCGTAAAGAGATCGGATATTGTGGATAGCATATGGCATGAATTTTGTTTATTGTGGCACAGGATATTTCTTCTCCATATATTTTGTTCACGAGCATTTATTGTATATTGCGTTACTGTAAGAAACCGCGAACTTAACTTATTGTACAGATGATTATGTGATGTCTAAGGTATGTATCAGTCTTCGAACAACTTAAGACAAAAGCCATTACTGTATATATATCTATCAAGAGTAAATTTTACAAGTAGTTTTTTTTTTTTTTGAAATAGTACTATAAACAAGAAATATGACACCGAATTTTCGGTTGTAATGATCATGTCTTTTGAATCCTTTCTGACGCGTATTAAATTTATCAAAGCTATTCAAAGTCAATGGAACCGGTTAGAAAATCGATCAACCTGTTCTTACAATCGATAAAACATTCACAAATAGGAACATCTACTTGGTTCCAACAGCGGCTAAAAAGCATGTCACGAAAAATTAACAAATGGCGCATAAAAAGTTTCTAATAGCAAAAAGAAGGTATCAGAAACAAAAAGGTTTTCAAACCGAACAGTTAAATAAAGAAATACAGAAAAGGAAACATGATATAAGTCTACGTATGCTACCGGAAGAAGTTTGCATAACGGAAAATTGAAAATATGCAAAACACATTCTTTATGGGAAAAGCTATGCTAAGGAAAAAGAACGTTTCAAATAAGTCTCCCGGAAGCAGAGATAGAGAAAAAAAAGTTTCGATCTTTACGCACCTACCGGGAAATCTTTGCATTATTTAAAGAAGGTAATGAATGCTTCACATCTCCGTTGTAGCGAATGGCATACAGTAAAAAAGAAATCTCGCAATAGGGTTTTTAAGTTGCGATACAGCTGCAAACTGAAGTGCACAAACATCACCTGCTGACTGAAATGTGAACTACAAAATTCCTCATATACTAGCCTAAAGTGTTTTACAATGTAAATGTCATTTGGTGTTGGAAGAATTTCTTAAATCGGACATGCAGCAGCAAAAATATTGAGAAAACAGATTAAGCATTTGCACTTCCTAGCGGCGTAACTGTGCATTTTTTTGGGACGAAAATGAGCACACAGAGTTTGCTTAATTAGTAGTAACTGACCAAAAAGAAGTGTTTCAATTAGGTTTTTAGTCCCGAAGATATTGCTGTAAACAAAAACGTGAACTTACGCCCTCTGGTGGCACACTTGTGCTTTAAGAAAGATTTGAAATTATATGAGAAACATTTTTCAGCGGAAACGCTCTCCACCCAAGAAAGAATTTTTCAAATCGGACTCTTAGAAGCAGCGCTATGGACAAAAATGAGCTATGCATCTACGCCCCCTGGCGGAAAAAACATACATTACTTTAGGGAGAAAGTATTCTCGAAAGATTTTACGATGTGAGCGATATCGGTCCACGAAATAATTTTTTCAACCCAGTTTTCAGGAGCTCAGATTTTGCTCCAAATGCATTAGAAACAGAAATAAGTAATTACGCCTCCTGGTGGCTAAACCATTATTTACCAAATATTAGAAATTATATGCAAATCATTTTCCATAAGGAGTTATATCCGGTGCAAAAATAATTTTTCAAATCGGAGTTTTAAAAGCAGAGATATCGAGAAACGTAATTTACCTTTATGCCAATTGTGGAAAGTCTATGAGTTACTTGAGAATTTTGAAAACATATGAAAAACATTTCCCACCGGAAACTCTATCAAACAAAGAAGGATTTTTTCAAATCGGACTCTTAGCAAGAGAGATATTGACAAAAATAAGATATACACCTACGCCCCTGGCGGAGAAACCATGCATTATTTTAAGAAGAAAATATTCCGAAATGGTTTATCGACGTGAGTGGTATCAGCCCACGAAAGAATTTTTTCAATCGAGCTTTTAGAATTTCAGATTTTGTTGCAAATGCATAAGAAGCGGAAATTAAAACTTTCGCCACCCTGGTAGCCAAATCATTTTTACCAAAAAAATTAGAAACTATATCCTAAGGATTTTCCATCAGGAGCTGTATCCTTTGCAGAAAGAATTTTTCAAATACGAGTCTTAGAAACACAGATATCGGGGAAAACGCAATTTATTTTTACGCCTCCTAGCCGAAAATCTATGAGTAACTTGAAAAAGTGAGCATACCTAAAACAGTCTTCGATATAAATGGAATCGAATGATAAAATAATTGTTTTCAATCAGATGTTTAGAAGCAAATGTGTGGAATAAAATGTATTTCGAATTCGACATCACCTGCATTTACGCTCACTAGCGGCGAAATTGTGCATCGTATAAAAAACGACATGTGGGATCAACATTCGTACATTTCAAGTATTCCGATGCAAAAAGAATGTTTGAAATCGGCCTAATAGTTGCAGAGATATGCACAGACGGACGGACAAACCGATAACATAAGCACGATCTTTTTTACAAAAGACGTGCTAAAAAGTACATTTCACCTTTGTTAAAGATAACCGAAAATCATTGTCAGTTTAAAAATCAAATTGCAAAGCACTTTGTTGCTTCGAAAAATCACGATAATTTCTGAAAAGTCGTTCTACAAAAAAAAAAAAAAAAAAAAAAAAAGACTATTACAAACCTATTCAGAAAAACAATAAGATCCAACAGAAAATGAAATTACTAAATCACTCGCATTAATGACAAAAAGTAAAAAAAAAAATTAATCGTCGCGCAATTTATTTTACGATGTACGTGATTCTGATTTCTGAGCTTCTGTGGCTCAGTGGTTTAAAGCTTGCGTTACCTATTGAACCAACCCAAATAACTGGGGTTCGATCCTGTCCGCAGCGGAAGAATTATCTGCTGTAAGGGCTGAAAAATGCAGGGTCGTCGATTTTGTGGAATTTCAGTTTAAATACGGAAAACCCTGAAATGGAATTTTTCTAAAATAAACAGAATTTCTGACTATGGAAAATCTGCGAAAATACGGAAGTTAAAATAAAGGGGCACTTTTGAAAACGGAAATTTCTGAAGAAGACGGATACCTACCGGCAACGTTATTTTCAGAAATTTTCCGTGAATTCACACCACTTATTTTTTATAGTGTACCTTCAAAAAATCTATCGCGTCGACTTGGTTTCTGAAGTTTTCGTCAGTTTAAGGTGTGTCTCCAAGGACTGAAGGAAAGGCCCGGATTAGACACGGAATAAAAATAAAAAATCCAGAACAAAAAAACAAAAACAATATATATATGCTTCGAAACTGGTTAAATCGATTTCGTCCGTCTCGTTTCTTCATACTTAATCGAATGCCACATGCCTGTTACGGGGCTTTAAATCTCGTGTTTATTGCACCATCTATTAGGATGGCGACATGCAATAATTGCATTGTTGAAGGAGTGTCCAGAACCACTCCACGCTAAATGTGCAGAACCACAGGTGTGCTAGTTTCATGGCATTTTAGAAGTCTATAAAACAAGGAATGTCATAAAGAAGTCGGAATAAAGATCTCAGTGAGTTTAAGCCTTTACTTATGCTGCATGTCCACTTCTCAAGAGGATGAAAAACTTAGACGTGGGAGGGTTTTTTTTTCTTTCCTACTGCGTAGGGGGTCTTATCTTTGCTGCCTTTCTGTTCTGTATCTACTTCAGAATCCACCTAGGGACAGCAGAATACGAGGATCCATCCAAGACTAGGTGGAACTAGTGGGTTGTTATTAAGTGCCTCGTGTGCATCGTGGAAGACAGAAAATAAACAAACAAAAATACCACCCGAACAGTTCGACCTCACAACGACTTTGCCTTAATCACAGATGTTGGGCAAGCACATAATTTTTATTCCAGCTGTCGTAATGGGTCAAATTTAGCGGCGATGATATATTGTTCAACATGAGGTCTGTGAATGCTCCATATCTTAATTTCTTCACGTCGCTGAAAAGATGACGACGTAGACCTAAAATCTTATCAACTACTCACTAACGCAAAAAAAAACAACTGACTTTACAAACCAAAATCAATACATGAAAACTAGAGAAACGATTTTCACATAAAATGATAAAATTATTTTCAAAATAATCTAGAATCACATTAAAAGATACGGCAAAACAACTGCTAGCCGGTTGTATAGCGTCACATTTAAAACACGGTACAGGGTCGATTATCCGAAATAATAGGGAAGCATGGTGTTTCGGATAATAGATTAAATTCTAAATAAAGAAATAGTTGGTAGCGATAAAAACTGGAGGGATTTCCGTGATTTAAAAAACTATCTCCATTTACAACTAAGTAAAAATCCTATGTATTCAAAAAAGTAATACTTTAACGCACATATTAAATAAATCCCGTTCTGTCCTAACGTTAAGGCTCCACTTCGGTTAACTGATGCGGTACTGTGTTTCAAATTTAAACTTCGCTCACTTACTTACTGTTCAGATTACTTAAGCTAATTTTTATTTAGAGGCAGAAAGATTACAAACTGAACATTTACTTTTACAAACTGATTTCGTTTTGGTTTGCAAAAGTGAGTATGTATGCGGTTCAAAGAAGACTGTTGTTTTTTAATAATTAATCAATTGAAAAACTATGATTGTGCTCATATATCTGTGTATGTGTGTGTTTTATATATATATTTTATTTCCTTTTCTTACATCTGATAGGGGGATTCGCCTTAGAACCAATACGTTCAGATTCCTCCTTGTGTATTGCATTTTCATATGACTGTAAATTTTAAATGTGTGCAATAAAATAACGGATTTTGATGCGGTTTTCACCATTCCATAGAGCATTTGTCGAGGAAGGTTTAGGTGTATGAAACATTAATCTATGACAAAAGGGAGCCGAGTAGTAACGATTTTAGTGACAAGTCAAAGAAAAAATCGCCGTTCGCATTCTTTCGTGGCTTCTACTGCCTAAACAAAGATGCGCGGCAGCCGGTTTACGAAACTTTTTGCTCATTGGGAAAAAGACGCGAGGAGCATGCGCGGCAGCCGGTCTGACAGCATGTAAAGCCACAGACTAAATGCGTAGTTATATCGGACGCTGAAAGAATTGGTTTATCGGCGCTCGCACAGACTAAATGCGTAGTTGTTTTCTTCCAAACGTACGTATCTCTTTGAGTAGCTCTTCAATTAAAATTAAAATATTGTATCAACATTATGCCGAGACGAAAATCGAATACAGGTCGTAGTACATCAGACGCTAAAAGAATTTGCTTATCCCGTCATAATGGAAACTTTCCAAGAAACAGAGTTTCTATTGGCAAATGACAGACAAAGAATGGCTTTACAAAGAGAAAAACAGTCGCCTGTTGAACGTAATAATCATCTCCCTTTAGATTCGTCGTAAATTCTAAATTGCTACCGTGCGAAGCCGGGCCGGGTCGCTAGTATCATATATATGCTCAATAAGATCCATATCTCTGCTCCCTACATTCAAACTGGAAGGATGCATTTATTACACACTTTTACATTAAGACATAATAGTATATTGCTCTTGAAAATTCTACTGTTTGCACCAAATGCTTTCCGGGGGCCCGGTGGCGTAGTGGTCTAAGCGATGGCATCTGATCATTCGACCGAGATGAGTCCGGGTTCGAATCCTGGTGAGGCATGGATGTTGTCTGTGTCTTACGGTCCTGGCTATCTCCCTTCCCTGGAAACAGAGGCCCTAAATTAGGGACGGCCGACTGCTTATAGCCCACCTACACGGTGGTCGTTAAACCTCCAACCAAAAAAAAAAAAAAAAAAAAAAAAAAGGCAATGCTCTCCGACCAAGAGGTTTTATGCGTCGATTAATTTCTTTATCAACGTGGCCCTCTCTTGATATCTGTTGCCCAATGTATACAGGCACACACACACACGCGCACTCAAGGGACACAGCATTAGATATACTTATCTAATAGCGTGTTGGTCCTCCTCTAGCATGAATAACAGCCTGTACATGCCAAGGCATCAACTCCGCCAGATGCCGAAGGGTTTCCGTAAATAATGCCAGCCATGCCTGCTGCAGCATTGTCCACAACTCTGTCCGAGTCCGAGACGTCGGTCCAGGATCAATGACTGCTCCGCTCCATAGCATCCCAGACGGCTTTCACATTTAAATCCAGGTAGCTTTGGCGCCACTGGATGATTTAAAACTCCGATGAGTAATCCTTAAGCCAATCCTGGGTGGTTGCGGCCCGGTGTGGAGGCGGGTTGTTCTACTGAAACAGACCATCGGCCGCAGGATACGCTAAGGCCATCAAAGCGTGTAGCTAATCAACGTAGCACGCAGAGGTTAAGGACCTCTTCAGACATACTAATGGATCTAATGTGTCCCATAAAAAGGTTTCTAAAACATCATAGAGCCACCAATCGCTTTGAACAGAGCCGACCTGGTACGACGGGGTCATGACCTCATGTTGTCGACGCCACACCCGCACCTCCCGTCAGCTCGGTACAGCTGAAAAACAAGAAAGGTGACACGAATTTTCGGGAGTAATGAGAACGTCTTTTAATCCGTTCTCACGCGAATTAAATTTATCAAAGCTACTCAAAGTCAATGGAACCGGTATGGAAAACAGTAATATCTGACCGAAGAAAGAAGTTTTTCAATCGGGTTTTCAATACCACAGATATTGCTGTAAACGGAATCGTGAGCTTACACATTCTGGTTGCAGACTTGTGCTTTAAGAAAAATTTGAAATTATGTGAGAAACATTTAGCAGAGGAAACGCTCTCCAACAAAGAAAGGTTTTCTCAAATCGGACCCTTAGAAGCAGAGATATTGCCAAAAACATGATATACCTCTACGCCCCCTGGCAGAGAAACCATGCAATATTTTAAGAAGAAAATATTCCGAAAAGGTTTACAGACGCGAGTGGCATCGGTCCACGAACGAGGGTCGTGGGTGGCCTAGTGGTCAGCGTTCGTGACTGCCATGGAAATAACCTTAGGTTCGATCCTGGCAGGTGCGAACATTCGAACCACTAAATACCCGCCGTGCGTCGGATGGGCACGCTAAGCCGTCGGACCCCGGTAATAAATAAGGGCGTCTTCCTCTCCCTTTCTACCTCGCTTCCGTGTCATTTTCCTATCGGGCACTCTAGCCCAAATCTCCTAGCTTCCTATTTCTAAGGGTTGTTTAAGACCTGGGGTCAGACACTCCCTTCCTAAAATCCTCTACATATGATCAGATCAGATCAGATCAGGTCCACGAACGATTTTTTTTCAATCAAGATTTTAGAAGCCCAGATTTTGTAGCAAATACATCAAAAGCAAAATTAACACTTACGCCCCCTGGTGGTCAAACCATTCATTACCAAAATAAGAAATTATATGCAAAAGATTTTCCATTAGGAGCTGTATCCTCTGAAGATTTCTTTTTTCAACTCGGAGGTTTAGAAGTAGAGATACCGAGGAAAACGCAATTTACTTTTAAGCCCTCTAGCGGAAAATCTATGCGTAAATTGAAAAAGTGACTATACCTAAAATACTCTTCGACTTACGTGGAATCAAAAGGCGAAATAATTTTTTCAATCGGATTTTTAGAAGCAAGTATATGGAATAAAATGTATTTTGAATTCGATATCATCTGCATTTACGCCTTCTAGCGGCGAATCTGTACATCGTGGAAAAAAAAAAAAAAAAAGCTAAGTGAAGGATCGTTATTTGCATATTTCAAGCTTCCCAATGCAAAGGGAATTTTTCAAATCGGACTAATAGTTACAGAGATATGGTGTCTACAGACGGACGGGCGGACAAACGGATAACATAAGCACGATATTTTTTTTTTACAAAAGACGTGCTAATAGATGGGATTCTGTGCAAGTTGGGAAAATAAGTTTAATTTGTAGCTACTATTTTTTTTATGAACAATGCATTTTCGCATTTACCCAAAGATTTCCACAGCAGAGTAGCACCTAGGAAATTGACAATAAGCAATTTCATCCATCGATTTCGTGATTTCGGGGATGTATAAGACCGATCTGGAAGTGGCTGGCGGATGAGATTATGAGAGTAACACATGAAGTTCTTAATGATGTTCAGCAGCGTCTGCAACAATCACCAAACAAAAAAGGAAGAATCCCTCTGACGGCTGTCATTAACAGGTTCCACTTTCTTCTGGTTCCGTTCGCACAGCTACGAGAATGTTGTGTCCTCATGCTTATCGAATGAAAGAGACTGATGAGCTGAAACCACTTGATAAGCATAGGAAGTTCAGTTACAGTGCTGAGACGGGCCAAGCACGAGCCTGAAAGCCAGAAATCAAGCCCGGGACCGACCCGGTCTCGGGCTACAGATTATTTACTGCGGTTCTAGTTCGAGCTATGAAAGATATAATTTTCTTCTTTTCTATTTAAATGCGATTTCGTATGATTCAGCATACGAGACTTTTCTTATACTTTCTAGTTGGTAAAGAGTATTCTTTGGCTGCTGGGTCTAAGTGGGGAGTAGGGACTGGGAAGGGCTATTTATTCCGGGCTTAGGTGGCAAACACCATAGGTCACGCATTAGTGGACTTCTGCGGAGAAGGAAAGGTTTCTTCAAGAAACCTAGATAATAGATAGTAGATAGCCGACGACGATATTTTGTAGCCTACATCTACGGGACATTATACCCTGCTAATTCTATTGAGCAATGTACGTATATTGCCGCGCCACCCAACCTTTCCGGATACCCGGCCTCCCGAAGCATTTTAGGAGGAAACGAATGGTCGAATGAAATGGTGCAGCTATAATACTCTAGAAACAGATAAAGTAGATGTCCCTTCCACAGTCTCCAGATGAGAAAGACATCGGTTAAAAGCAGGGAGAGGAGCGAAGAGAAGTCTCGAAGTGGAGACTTCTTTATTAATGACTAAAGTCATAGTTTGGGGGCTCTATCTTGCAAGGTAAAATTTGGCCTGTGGCTGACATACTTCGGGCTCGTGCTTTTAAAATTGAGCCCGAACTTTGCACTTGTGCATTATTGTCACTGGTTTTGGAATTTCGCACATGGAAAGAGCATTCTTGGCAGCATTTTTTTCTTTTTTAGAAGCGAAGCCTGGGTTTAATTTGAATGGATATGTGAACGTAAAAAAAACATAAGATACTGGTTGGCGGCGAATCCCCATATCGGCGTGAAGTTCCATTACATTGTTAGAAGATCGGTGTGTGGTGAACCCATGTCCCGACGAAGAATAGTATGGCCGCCCTTTCTCGCCACCACCGTCACCTCCAATATTTAGTAACACTTGTTCTTTCAATTTGTAGAAGAACAGAAATGTTTCTTGTGAAGGCGAAAAGATATGACAATTCGTCGGAGATGGGTCAGGGTTTAAATCCCGGTGAGGCATAGATATTGTGCTTGCCTTACGGCACTGGCTCTCTCCTTTCCCTAGAGTCAATGACCCTAAATTTGGGGCAGGCGATAGCTTATAACTCATTGAGTTGCTCACGGTGGTCGTTGAACCAAATAAATAAAACTTTATTATTAATCAACTAATAAGAGCATCATAGAACAGAAAATCCAACTCTAAGGAAGCCTAGTATCTTTAAAGGAAGACAAAATCACTGAAAGAAGATATCCAATTATTAAAAGAGTTCTTTTTAGATGAACTTAGGTCTTATATCAAGAAATGAAAACGGTGAAAAAAATGCCTTAGTCCATTTATTTCAGCAACGAAAATTCTCTCTCTCTCTGTCTCTCTCTCTCTCTGTCCGTTACGTTTCTCCATTGATTTATGAAATTACACTAATAGCGCAAGATGAACAAAAGAACACTGAAATAAAAAATAAATAAATACAGGCAATAAAGAAGAACAGACATTGTTCTTCGCAATTGCGGCTACGTGGGAGATTTTAAGCATTTATTTTATTTCGAACGGTCAGCAATTGTGGAGATAAAAGGACAGAGCGAAAGAAAGAAATGGGTTAAGAATCAGCCTTTCCTGGAGCCTCGTCATCACCGCCTTCGTGCACGTGCCACAAAGAGTGAAAAAATAATAAAACAGGGTTTCCGTTAATGTTGCAACACCACTTCAGAATAAGAAGGGAACTGGAGGAAGATGCTCAAACTGTGTCTTCATATGAAGTGCAGTGCCGTTAATCCCCTGTACTGCGATGCGGATCAGATGTGATGTTTGTGCTTTTCAGATGCTTTACTAGCCAACCGGAAAGATACACACGCTAAATGGAAAATTCCACAAACGGCAGCAACAAATTGCCGAGAGAAACACTTTATAGCGAGAATAAGAAAACACTTCCCTCAAGGCAAAGGGAAATTATGTGATACGGAAAATAGTTGAAGACCTTCTTATGGATCAACACAGGATGTGCATCCTCATTGTTAACGATTTGAAAACTTTTACTTTATTTTTTGTACAATTACTAAACAGCTTGTAAGAGGCCTTTAAAGCCTGTGACCGCTGTTACACTGTTATGGACTTTCTTTAATGTGACAGAAGAGATACAACTGTGGGATGTCCATGCAATATTTCCTTTTCCTCTCTATCTTTTCTTTAGGAGGGGGGCTTTACGACCCCCAAGAGCACACAAAGCGATATGGAGCCGTCCGTCCCTAATTTAAGGTCACTGATTTCAAGGAAAGAGGTTGCAGAACAAACACAATGCTCGTGCCTCACTGGGAATAGAAACCCCCGGCGCAACCGATTTGTCAAAAGCCTACGCATCTGACACTCGGCCAGCTGGCAGCGTGACGGGAGGTATGGAGTATGGAATATCTCGTTCGACAAGGCAAAAGTACTAGAACGTTAACCTGAACTTGAACCCAGATCGGGTTCACTCAGGAGTTAGGAGACACAGACGAAATGCATATGCGCAGACATATCGCTCATTTTAGTACACAGATGAGAGAGCTAAACTTTTTCGCGGAACGGAAAATATTATCTTCCATACGCTACTATCTTGAAAGTTCAGCAAAAAGGCTGCTTGAATTACATTTACATGACGGTCGAGTTAATAAGTACGCTTACTTGGAACTTGCTGTGAAACTAATTCGTGCTACATGTGAAAAACTGTATGCACAAAAATCATGCCTGATTCCATCAGGACGGGACACCGACCCAATATGATGTCCGATTCCATCAGGACGGGACACCGATCAACTATGAAGACACGACAGCTACCCATTATGATGTATGATTCCATCAAAAGGGGGCACCAACCTATTATGATGCTTGATTCTATCAGGATAGGACACCGACCCATTATGAAGACAGGACACCTACCCAATATGATGTCCGATTCCATCAGGACGGGACACCGATCAAATATGAAGACACGACAGCTACCCATTATGATTCCATTAAAAGGGGACACCAACCCATTATGATGCTTGATTCCATCAGGATAGGACACCGACCCATTATGAAGACAGGACACCGACCCAATATGATGTCCGATTCCATCAGGACGGGACACCGATCAAATATGAAGACACGACAGCTATCCATTATGATGTATGATTCCACCAAGAAGGGACACTGACCCAATATGATGCCCGATTTTATCAGGACGGGACACCGATCCACTATGAAGACACGACACCTACCCATTATGATGCATGATCCTATCAAGAGGGGACACCAACCCATTATGATGCTTGATTCCTTCAGGATAGGACCCATTATGATGCCTGATTCCATCAGGACTGAACACCGACCAATTATGATGCCTGATTTCATCAGGTTGAGACACCAACCCATTACGAAGTCACTGTTTTGAAGAATACCTTTCTGAAGATATCCTACAGTGATAGGTAGATGATCAATGCCAAACACTGCCTGTTTCTGTGCCGCTTCAAATAAAAGTGATCGTTTTCCGGAAAATATAATACATACTATCGAGCTGAATTATTCATTATCATGACAGTGACAGAGTAGAAACTGATTCTACTCAACAAGTGACTCTTCTTTCACACCTCGCAAAATGAGTAATAGAATGTGTAAAAAAATGCATCTAACTCGACGAAAAGAAACGAAACAATTTCCACAAGCAGTTAAAAAAGTATTTTGACCATCCTGCACATATGAATCATTGGAGTCTCTATCAATCCTAGATACAGGGGTTTATCAAAATAATGGAAACACCGACTGCGACAGGAGTACGTGTAGTGCGCCGCATGCAAGACGTGAGATATATAAAGGGGTGCAGTACGATGTTGGCTATCACGTAGCAGTGCAATAGTCGAAGGTGAAACAGCTGTTGTGGAGTAATTGTCGACAATGTTAGACTCAGTGACCTCAAAAAAGGCATGATCATAGATACGCGTCCTGCAGGAGCTTCAGTAACTAGAACGGCAGAAACAGTACTTGTGTAGCACGAGGAACTGTATCGAAGATTATGACCACTTATCAAAATGGACATGGGATTGTTTCCAAACGTATGGACACCATACGAAACGGTAGGTGTAACACAAGGAACTGTATCAAAGATTATGACCACTTATCAAAATGGACATGGGGATGCTTCCAAACGTATGGACACCATACGAAACGGTAGGTGTAACAGGAGGAACTACATCAAAGATTATGACCACTTATCAAAATGGACATGGGGATGCTTCCAAACGTATGGACACCATACGAAACGGTAGGTGTAACACGAGGAACTGTATCAAAGATTATGACCACTTATCCAAATGGACATGGCGTTGCTTCCAAACGTATGGACACCATACGAAACAGTAACTGTAACACGAGGAACTGTATCAAAGATCATGACCACTTATCTTATCAAAATGGACATGAGGTTGCTTCCAAACGTATGGACACCATACGAAACGGTAGGTGTAACACGAGGAACTGTATCAAAGATTATGACCACTTATCCAAATGGACATGGCGTTACTTCCAAACGTATGGACACCATACGAAACAGTAACTGTAACACGAGGAACTGTATCAAAGATCATGACCACTTATCAAAATGGACATGAGGTTGCTTCCAAACGTATGGACACCATACGAAACGGTAGGTGTAACACGAGGAACTATATCAAAGATCATGACCACTTATCAAAATGGACATGAGGTTGCTTCCAAACGTATGGACACCATACGAAACGGTAGGTGTAACAGGAGGAACTGCATCAAAGATTACGACCACTTATCAAAATGGACATGGGTATGCTTCCAAACGTATGGACACCATACGAAACGGTAGGTGTAACACGAGGAACTGTATCAAAGATTATGACCACTTATCCAAATGGACATGGCGTTGCTCCCAAACGTATGGACACCATACGAAACAGTAACTGTAACACGAGGAACTATATCAAAGATCATGACCACTTATCAAAATGGACATGAGGTTGCTTCCAAACGTATGGACACTATACGAAACGGTAGGTGTAACACGAGGAACTGTATCAAAGATTATGACCACTTATCCAAATGGACATGGCGTTGCTTCCAAACGTATGGACACCATACGAAACAGTAACTGTAACACGAGGAACTGTATCAAAGATCATGACCACTTATCAAAATGGACATGAGGTTTCTTCCAAACGTATGGACACCATACGAAACGGTAGGTGTAACTCGAGGAACTGTATCAAAGATTATGACCACTTATCAAAATGGACATGGGATTGTTTCCAAACGTATGGACACCATACGAAACGGTAGGTGTAACACGAGGAACTGTATCAAAGATCATGACCACTTATCAAAATGGACATGAGGTTGCTTCCAAACGTATGGACACCCTATGAAGATGTCAGATAGGGATAAGCGAAGGTTGGCACGGATTGTACAACGGAAGAACAAGACTCCAGCACCGCAAATAGCAGCAGAGTTGGACACCAGTCGGAATTATCCTGTTTCTGTCACAACAGTTCGTCGGAAATTCCATGGTACCCGTATTTATGGCCGTGCTGCAATCCACAAAATTCTGATTATCAATATCAATGCAATAAAACGTATAAGGTGGTGTAAAGCACATACAAAGTGGGCTGCTAAAGACTGGCAACCTTTCATTCTGGTCTGATGAATCATGCTTATATTATTTCCCACCAATGGTAAAGTGTACGAATCGAGTAAACCTGCAGAAGCGTACCACCCCGAATGTTTGGCTGATTATAAAATACGACTGTGAGTTAGTAAGGGGTGCTATACGTATACCAGTACAGTTTCACCATATCCCCTGTCTGAAAACAGAAATGAGGATTACGAGGGCCAAGCTGTCCCCCAAGAAAGGTCAGAATGAGAAGAGAAGTACAGAGTTCAGAAGTTTTATGGTCCGTAGAATATCATGTCCAAATGGGAAAGAGCTGCAAAATAAAGGTACTGATTCCAACTAGTTTATGCTTTTTCTTGCCGCTTTAGCTCATTTTGAGCTGTTGCTATAATTTTGAATGTATGCAAGACTTAAACTACTTTTTAAAACATATATATTTTTTTAACATTTTGAGGTTGACTTTTCAACGTAATACAGACTTGCTTGCATGTTTTAATTTGTGAGGAATGTAAGACAGAACTCATGTAGGAACAAAATTCACATCACTGACATTCAATAAGATACACACTACCTGGACAATTTGTTAGGACCACCTGCGCATTACAAGCAACGGAGAAAAAAAAAAACATTCCGAAATGGTGAAGTTTGTAATGCAAAGTATACACATAAGGAACTACGTAAAACTCTGAGATTTATCTTTGTATTTCTGGTACATGAAAACAAATATGCTAAACCAGTTTCGTATCTCAAAGATTCCGCTGTTAATTTTTATTGTAATGAGGAAAAGGCAGCGAAGTCATTGTATGAATTCAATACATGCAAGCATGAGAACACTTCCTCTTAAGTTTATGCCTTTATGACCCACTTTTCCAGACTAGAGACTAGTTTCAAAAGTTTCAGTTCTCATATTGTTGCAGTTTAGAAAATACCTAATGCCCTATTTCAATGTACGAGATAAGCTATGTCGAGTTCAACTTGTCTTCGGTGTATTATTATTAGTTTTTTTCGCGGAACTGTTATTTCAACTGTTACCAGCAACTTCAGTGTTTCTATTCACAGGCATAGTAATAATAGCTCCCCATAAACTGACTGAGTATGATGGACTGGGAAATACAGTTAATACATAGTCTGATCAAATAGTTTCAACCCTAAGGGAAATGTCTAAGCAACCAATTGCGTTTCTGCCGTAGCCCCTTCACAGAGAGTAAGTACCTTCTGGCATTACACATTGGTTCCAGCAGTCTGTCTACGGATCATAACATTTCTTAAAGTCACTTTTAAGGAAGGCCAATAGATGCTGAGTCGCGTATTTCTTGATCTCCTCTGAGTCTTCAAGTCTCCTCCCTTTCATAGGCATTCTAAACTTCGTAAACAGCCAGATATCGCAACGAGCCATGTCTGGAGAGTATTGAGCTTGCCACACTTGTGGGATCCGGTGTTTGCCCAAAAGGGCATGGATGAGGTGAGATGAATGGAAAGGGGGGGGGCATTGTCACGATGCAGCTGCAGTCACCGCCGCGCTGATGCCTGGTAGTACTCCTTGTTTACAGTTTGTACACAGCACGCACTTTCTCGATCCTTTCGGGAGTTCCTGCTCGTGGAGGTCTTTTCTGAATACTCGTTACTCTCAACAGACGTCCTTCCATCTTTGAAGTACCGATACCACTCCTTGGTTTGTGCTGCAGCCATAGCTTTATCAGCAAAAGCCTTTCAAAGCATTTGAATGGTTTCGGCTGCGTGGCAGAGTTGGTGGCGCAAAATTTGATGCACATTCTCCGATCAATTCGCTCAGCCATTAAAAAAATGCGACAGACACAGAGTTTAAAAAAAAACGCCAAACCACTGTCAGGCACCAAATGAGCCAGCTCACAGCGCTGTGAAAATTCACGCATGCGCACTAAAATCTAAGCCAGCGCACCATTGAGTCTCGGCGCAAGTTTAGGAGAGAGAAAATGCAGTCGTATACTTTTTGATCACATTTCGTACATTTAGTTAAAGTTATTTTAGCCGCCCCGTTGGCGCAGTGGTTTAAAGGCTGGCTTAAATCCATTCGTCCGAGATAGGTCCTGGTTCGAATCTCCCGGTAAGGATGAATGTGCTTGTTTTATAGCACTGGCTCTCTCCCTTTCCTGGAACCAGTGACTAAATTAGGGACGGACGTCTGCTTGTAATCTATCGAGTTGCTCGTGATGGTCGTTAAACTCTCAAACAAAGAAAAATAAATAAAGTTGTTTTAATAAAGAATGTAATTAATTATACCTAATGAGAAGCGATTATCTTAAAAACGTCATACTGACAGAAGTTAAAACAGATACTGACAGAAGTTGAAACAGATGCTGCAAACGGCGGCTACCGGAATTGATCTGGTAGCAAGTACAATGTAAAAGCTTTCCAAGAAAAAGAAAATCATTCGCCTGATGAAAATGGTAATTACTATAATGGGAACGAAGTCCTTATCTTGAAATCTGAAATCTTCTTGGCTGCCGAGGAATTTTATTATCATTACCATTTTTTCTATATGCAGCTGAAAGAACGAAAGTTTTCGCCGTTAAACTCAATTACTGTTTACCGATACAAAGGGGTTCAATTATCAGTGCCACCTTGGCGATACTCAAACATCAGCCGTTTCCCCTGACTCCTTTTTATAATTCCACAGAAGAAATGTCGAAATTATTAATGACGCTGGATATAAAAAGGTTCAACATTTTTCGGGCAGTGGACCAGTTCGGTAAGATATCGCTAATGTAGCGTGAAAAAATTCCACCGGTTTCCTGCAAGGGCGTATCCGGCCACCTGGCTCTCGAGATCTTCGAAGGTACGCTTAGGCGAGGCGTGGTCCACTGCCCGACAAGACGTCGACACTACACGAGCACAAAGGCTAGTTAAGAAATCAGGGAAAGTTGGTGACCACGGGCTATTTACATTGGCATGTTCCGCGAAAGCACGTCCAGACATCTATCCCATCCTTTTCACTTTCTCTCTCTCGATGCTCCCTTTTGATACACGTGTTCGCGAGCAAACAATAATAAATGCTTAAAAATTCTACAAATAAATGATGACGGCAAGTCCGTTTCAGACAAACACTTTTCATCTAATATTCCAAGTTTCATTGACATGACAATCTACCGTGGAGGAGACATATTAAGACATCTTCACTTCCTGTTGTGTATGTAGCTACTAGCTATCTGACTCAAGGTTTTTCCTTTTTTTTATTTAGGGCAGGAGAGGGAAAGGTAGCGACCGTCATAAACAACTCTAAGGGCTATAAGCAGTCGCCCGTTCCTAATTTAGGGTCGCTGGTTCCAGGGAAGGGATAGAGACAAGGGTGTTGGTTAGTTGCATTCAAGAAACGCCGAAAACGGTCAGTTGCACTCCCAGGGTCTCCCAGCCGCGCAGTGGCCTAAGCGATGGCTTCTGATCATTCATCCGAATTGGGTACGGGTTCGAATCCCGATGAGGCACGGATGTTGTGTCTGACTTACGGAGCTGGCTCTCTCCCTCCACTGAAATGAGTGGCCCGAAATTAGGGACGGGCTACTGCTTATACTGCTTATAGCCCACTGAGTTGCTCACAGTGGTCGTTAAACCTCCAAACAAAAAACAAAACAAAAAAGGCCTTTCCTAGTTCATGGGCTAATTGCACACAAACGACCCTCCCCCCCTCTCGTGACAGATTACTGCACTCAGAGACTCCCTCAAAGTCTTTTCCGTTGGTGGAAAATTGCACTTCCAACTATTGACGTCAACAGCGCGTATCCAATGAAAGAAGGCACGTGTCGTGAGCTGGCTTGGAGGGTATATAAGGTGTGCTGTAGGCATTCTGAAATAATCGGCCGCGGGTGGCCTAGTGGGAAACGTTCGTGACTGCCACGGAAAGGACCTCAGGTTTGATCCCAGGCAGGTACGCTGGGATCGAAATTGAGGTCCTTTCCGCTCGATCCACTTAATATCCGCCGTGCGTCGGGTGGGCACGTTAAGCCGTCGGATCCCGGGTTACTGGCCCCGGTAATAAATAAGGGCGCCTTTCTACCTCGCTTCCGTGTCACTTTCCTATCGGGAACTCTAGCCCAAATCTCCTAATTTCCTACTTCTAAGGGTTGTTTAAGACCTGGGTCAGACACTCCCTTCCTAAAATTCTCAACATATGATCTGACCTGAAACATATCACTCGTTTCTGTCATGAATAAAAGGAGCGATTTATCAGATTTGCAAAAAGGAATGATTATCGGCTTTCGGGCCAAGGATGGCAGTATTTCTGAAAAAGCGCAGTTTGTGAACTGTTCGCGTGCTGCTGTGGTTAAAGTATATCGTGATTGGAGAAATGGCACCATTGTGAATAAGCGACGTAGAAACGGGGGGGACACCACGTGCCATTGACGTGAGAGTTGAACGTCGGCTGCGAAGGTACGTTAGGGGGAATGTTTTTGTGGCATTTCCCAGGTCAACTCAGACCTGTGGAACACTATGGACCTTATTCGTTATGAATCCATCCTTAAAGACCACGTACACCCAGACATGCTGATTGTCTTCCCTGGGGCGGATGGGATCTTCCAGCACGACAATGCAACGTGCCACACAGCTAGAAATGCCTGAGAGTGGTTGGAAGAGCATGATGAAGACTTCAAAATACTTCCCTGGCCCCCTAATTCCCCAGACTTAAACCCAATTGAGCATCTGTGGGACCACCTCGATCGTGTTGTTTGCTCTATGGATACTCCATCACGCACCCTCCAGCAGCTGTCAGATGCACTGTAGTCAGCATGGCTCCACATACCTGTGAACACCTACCTTCCAGCTCCATATTGAGTCACTCTCAGCCAGTCTAGCTGCTGTCTGCGCTGCACACGACGGTTACTCTGGATGGTCACAATAATGTGACTCGACCGTGTAGAACCGTAAGTACGTGTGAGTATGCATATATACATATGATATTAATTTTTTATAAAAGTATGTAGACTAATGCGTGAGCTTGTGTTTTTACCCAGTAAAGTCGACACAGTCTATTAGGGTTATCCAGGAGCCACGCGGAAGTTGACTCTTCATGTCCCAAAAGGTATTTTTATTTTATTATTTTCCATTTTCATTTATTTTTATTTATTTCATTTTCTCATTTTAATTTTTTTTTGTCTTTTCTAATCAGTTTTACCAGCCGTTTCGAAATACAGTCGGTTGGTTTTCGCTTAATATTATTTCATATGATTTGACAAGACAGCAGTTTTTGTGGGTAATGGTTGTAGCACAAACGAGATTGTAAAATAAGAGAAACACTAGTGTCCATGTACAGTTTTGCTAAGCATTTACGTACCGTAAATATTGTGCTTATGCAATGCCCTTCGCACGGTATGGGCCGACACTGGGTTTTGGAGATGTGCATTAGGAGAAAGACCATGGCGACGAAAGTGACTCGTCGCCATGGTCTTCCTCCTACAAGTAGCTCTTCTTCCATCCTATCCGTTTCTGGATCGAACTTTATAGAATTTGTGTCCTGAATGCATCGATATATATACATTTTTCATTTTCTGCTGTAGATAAATCTCATATTACCTCTATAATCGCTGTTCGATGAATGATGCATTGATATCACTGTTTTTTCAGTGAGTCGGAGGAGCATTGTCCAGCAGACAGCATTTTATGCCGGATAGGCTAGAAGTCTGCACGGGCCATAATTTGGAAAGCCCGGCCCGTTTCAAATTTTATAATTAAAGCCTGGCCCGTTTCAATTTTTTTAATTAAAGCCCGGCACGGCCCTTCCCGTATATTACTCCTCTTTCCAAGGCCCGGCCCGTAAAATCTCAACATTTACTAAAACATGAATTTGACACCTGGTGCACTCGGTCATTCGACTCCTGAAGAGTTTTCGTTTTCTTAATTGCTACACGTATTCTATTACAATAAACGTTAATTCAGAAAATTTATGAGAGTCACGTGACGTCCGAGGAGGGGGGAGGGGCTTGTATACTCAAAAATATGGCATGAAAAGGATAATTTCCATGCCTTTCAAATTTCCATGGTTTTCAAATTATCATTCCCTACCACCGGACCCGGAAATATCTTTGGGGATAACGAGGGAGGGGGGGGGAGGTGTTAATTCGAAAAGTACGAAATATCCAGAATTATGAGTCTCATCGTTTTACTGGGAGAAGATTTTATGGCTTTGTAAACTGCACCTATCTCTACTAGCATATCATATCGCTGGAACCCAATATGTCTCTCATGTGTGTGTGTGTGGGGGGGGGGACACATTTCTGCCGCTAAAGATGCGATGTTCCAGACTTTTGTGCTATCGTAACTCAAAAAGGTTTCTGCATTTAGTGCACTGCACAACGTTTACCGGCCGACTAGTTTCAGAACGGGACAGTAATTAAAAATATTTCCAAATATCGCTTTTCTCCTTTACATTGTCTACAAGCACATATTCTCCGGAAGCGATTTTTTCGCGAAAATCTTTCGCTTTCTTAAACTCCATAATAAGTATGGCAGAGTATTTATTAGCAACACTGAACTGAGCATATGCCAAGGGAAAACAACGACAGACTGCCCAGCTAATCAGTGTCACAGAAGTTTTGAAAACGGCTGCCTGAGAGTACAAATGGGGAAAATACGGCACAGATTTATACACAGAACAGAAGTAAGTTTCTCCTAGCCCATTTCTCCCGTGCCATTTAAGACAACGTAGAAGCTTTTCACACATCTAGAGAACAAAGTGCCGCCAACCAGAACAATAAAAAAGATCGTCTGCGACAGCCCTGGTCTGCGAGCGGGTGGCTCGGTTCAGAAATGCTGCAGTTAATAGCCTGCCCTAAAGCATGAGAGGATTGTGGAAGTTAAGGAGAGAGAGAAGGGACCACATTCACAATGAAAAACTAAGGCATCTGACCCACTCCAATTGTTTTGTAGGAGGAGGATGTCGTAAAACTTTTATTTTTTCCATCAGCGGAAATTATTCAATCTTATCCTGCTGCTGTATTTTGCGGGTTTTCCAAATGAGAAAGGCACTGTACAGCGATTGTTTTGCTCATAAAAAAAAAAAAAAAACCCTGCTCGGCCGTGTCTGTTTTACATTAAATATTGAAGGCCCGGCCCGTTTTCCCAACTTAGAAATAAGAAAAGGCCCGACCCGGTCCGCGGGCCGTACTCGGTGAGCGTTGTCTTTGGCTTTCTTGTCTTCCTGTCCGTTTCCAGTCATCTTCTACAGTCCCGTTTCCAACTCCGTCACGCTTCTGGGCGACTTCGCATTTAGAGAAAGGATATTGGTCGCCTGGTCAAACGATTCCCGTTCCCATCCCCGTCACGCTTCTAGGTGATATCGCATTTGGAGAAAGGAAATTAGTAGCAGGGATCGCGCTGCCGATTGCCATCATCGTAATTTGCGAAAAAAAGAATCGCTTTGGCGATGGAAAAAGAGCTTTGGCGATTACATTTTTGTTCTGTTATAACAGTTTGGCGATAAATATTGTATTTCGCGAATAAATTGGCGAAAACTTTAAAAGATCCAGCGCGACGCCTGATTAGTAGCATTATCAAATGAACCCCGTTTCCAACGCTTCTGGGGACTTTGGATTTGGAGAAAAGAAATTAGCCGCCTTGTCAAACGAACCCTGTTTCCAACTCCATCACGTTTCCGGGCGACTTCGCATTTGGAGAAAAGAAATCTGTCCCCTGGTCAAACGAATCCCGTTTCCAACTCCGTCACGCTTCTGGGCGACTTCGCATTTAGAGAAAGAAAATTAGTCGCCTGGTCAAACGAATCCCGTTTCCAACTCCATCATGCTTCTAGGTGATTTCTCGCATTTGGAGAATGGAAATTAGCAGCCTTGTTAAATGAACCCAGTTTCCAACGCTTCTGGGCGACTTCGCATTTGGAGAAAGGAAATTAGTCGCCCTGTCAAACGAACCCCATTTCCAACGCTTCTGGGCGACTTTGGATTTGGAGAAAGGAAATTAGTCGCCTTGTCAAACGAATCCCGTTTCCAACTCCGTCACGCTTCTGTGCGACTTTGCATTTTGAGAAAGGAAATCTGTGTCCTGGTCAAACGAATCCCGTTTCCAACTCCATCACGCTTCTAGGTGATTTCGCATTTAGAGAAAGGAAGTTAGTCGCCTTAGTCAAACGATCCCCTATTTCCAACGCTTTTAGGCGACTTTGGTCAAACGAACCCCATTTCCAACTCCATCACGCTGCTAGACGACTTCGTATTTCGAGAAAAGAATATAAGGCTCTATGGCACCAGAATATACTGCTGGTGTTCTACAAGCTGGAGGTAAGTATAGGCATTAGTTTACCTTGGACAACAGATATCAAGCGAGGGCCAGATCGAAGGAGAAATTAACTGGATAGAATGCATTAATACTGTATATCTCCAGACATATAACGACTATATACACGAAAAGCATACTGATATATTTTATAATATTAAATGAGTTCTCCACTTCGTGCTGACTCAGGAAAAACTGACATGATACCAGTTAGTTTTCAAAATAAACAACTTGCCGAAATTTCTGTAACATATCTGAACATGATCCATGGAAATTTCAGTAATTAATCAGATACGTATATGGCACAGTAATCATTTTTCTGATTTGTGCATCCCACCTCTCCTGTCAGAACGTAAATTGCTCACGGTGTACTAGCATTCGCACAGTATAATATATGTATTTCATATGAGTATTTTGAAAACTAAAGTATTATTTCAAGTGAGAAAATGATAAGATTTTATAAAAAAACAATTCAATTAATTTTCTACAGTTAAATATTACGTAAACTGGAAATGGTTTAAGCTTTATCGCCACGCAGGTGACGTCACTTTATGAGGAGCCTCTAAGTTCGGGGACCCCACAAAGGTGATGACCAGGCTTTGAATGTATTATTTGGTCGGGATGCAATAAGTGTACATCGTTTCTGTGAACACAAAAGAATAGGCAAATTTCCTGAAAATAATGATAACCTTATTCTGTTAATAATTAATTCAATTTCTCAGATATAGTTTATCTGCCATTTAATTCTAAACCCTTCCCATCACACATATGTGATGCGACGAGCAGAATGAAGAATTTTCCTCTACTTGTGCCCAGAAAAAAAAAAAAGAGGAATAATTTCGCGCTCCTACCATTACTAACGCAAAATCTCATTCGCCAGATGACCTACATCTAAACAGTATTGTTCCACTGCATGTGTGACTAAATACGGAAAACCAAAATCCAAGCAGCCATTGATTATGGTCTATCTTCAGAACTTGCTGGTTAAAAAACCTGCACTGCTTCATTGAATTTTTGCTTGCACTCTTGAAAAGCCAATCGCTACTTCCCAGTGTATCTGCAACACAATTAAATGCGCTTAAGAAGAAGAAAAAAATAAGTCGGGAGTAAGAAAAAAAAAAAAAAAAAAAAAGGCATGTAAACAAGTTCAGCTGTCTTTATGAAAACGCCAGGAATCAGATCGTGATCCGGAGTCCTGAAAATCGTTGTTCGTGATCGGGCTAGCATCACGTGATCACATGTTCCTTGCTCCGAAGGAACACTTTTGTTTGTGCTCGTGCGAAGACAACCACAGTGTAGCTCCCTTTTAAGAATTACTGTGATTGACCAATTATTACCAGCAACCGATCACAACCGCAATGGAATCTTGTGGCAGAACCAACAATAATGCGGGGCAACAGTGCGTGCGCAATAGGGGCAACAATAGCCTCGTGGCCATGCGAAAAGACTGGCAGAACAGAATAATCCCCCCCCCTTTTTTTTTGTAAACCTTTTCTCAGCCCTCCCTTCAATTGTTGGAACAACCTTTTTCTTTCCTTTTCATTTCTCTTCCCGCTCCCCTCCATTTGAGGTTCCTTCTAGCTACTGTGTATTAATGAAAGGGAAGTGAGATACTTTGATTATTGACTGTAATCTTCAGATAAGACAGGACTTGTAAAATAATAGGTCAAGAAAGCGAGGAATTCTTTCCTTCAACAACGATGAGAAGACTTACAGGGAAGAAACGTTACAGGGATGACTTTCTGGAAAATATTCAACACACTCAGTTTTCTTCATGAAGAACAACATTTTCAGTACGATTACAACTTAAAAACCAGAAAGATGACACCGAATTTTCGGTTGTAATGATCACGTCTTTTGAATCCGTTCTGACGCGAATTAAATTTATCAAAGCTATTCGAGGTCAATGGAACCGGTATGGAAAACAGTAGTATTTAACCGAAGAAAGAAGGTTTTTAATCGGGTTTTTAATCCCACAGATACGGCTGTAAACGGAAAATTGAACTTTCCCCGTCTGGTATTAAGAAAAATTTGAAATTATGTGAGAAACATTTAGCAGCGGAAACGATCTCCAACAGAAAAATAATTTTTCAAATCGGGCACTTAGAAGCAGAGATATCGCCAAATATAAGATATGAATATACCGCCCCTGGCGGGAAAACTATGCATTATTTTAAGAAAGTATTATTCTCAAAACGTTTTTCGATGTGAGCGGTATTCGGTCCACGAAAAATAATTTTCAATCAAGTTTTCAGGAGCTCAGATTT
The DNA here is from genome assembly GCA_039090855.1 of Macrothele yani. Lineage (NCBI taxonomy): Eukaryota > Metazoa > Arthropoda > Arachnida > Araneae > Macrothelidae > Macrothele > Macrothele yani. Next base: position 100,086,750 of record CM076993.1, read on the forward strand.
TATTGCAAATGCATCAAAAGCAGAAATTAACACTTACGCCCCCTAGTGGCCAAACCATTCCCTACCAAATATTAGATATTATATGTAAAATATTTCATTTCCCATCAGGAGCTGTATGCGATACAGGAGGAAATTTTCAAATCGGAGTTTTAGAAGCAGAGATGTCCGAGAAAACGCAATTTACTTTTACGCTCCCTACCGGAAAATCTATGCGTAACTTGAAAAAGTGATTATACCCGATAGTCTTCGACAGAAATGGAATCGAAAGGGAATTTTTTTTTTCATACGGATGTTTAGAAGCAATTACGTATATGGAATAAAATGTATTTTGAATTCGATATCATCTGCATTTACGCCCTCTAGCGACGAAATTGTGCATCGTGAAAAAAACAACTGAAATAAAGGATCATCATTCGCACATTTAAAGTTTCCCAATGCAAAAAAAAAAAAAAAAAAATTCAAATCGGACTAATAGTTGCAGAGATACGGTGTGCACAAACGGACGGACAAACCGGTAACATAAGCACGATCTTTTTTTACAAAAAAAAAGTGCCAACTATAGCGATATTACAAAACTCACGGCTTCAAATTGTCTATTTTGGTTTAAAGACAAAAAATAAATAAATAAATAAAAATAAATCTAAAATTTCGAATGCATCGAAAATATAAACCAAGGGTGCTGTAACTAGAAATGCATCGTTTTTTGGAAGGAGAAGGGTTTAAAAACCATGTAAAGAAAATAAATCAGCCATCCCTAATTTATGCCCACTGGTTTCATGGACTAAACAAAACTAGCGCTGTACGGCAGCGACACCACTCAAGTCTCATTTGTGACTCGAACCCAAACTTAGCTATCAGGAAGTAGAAGGCCCTGACATTCCTTTTGTGACGTCATACTATCCGTCCTATCCAGAAAATTTCGATTAAAATTTCTTTCTAAAAGTAAATAACGGTTACTGTAAAATGTTTTAAATCTATTTCCTTAATTACAAAATATTTAAAAAAAAAACTATTTTTACTTTGAAAAATGAATTGCCTGGATCATATTTTTCAGCGAGGGCAGCGGATGGCCTAGTGGTCAACGTTCGTGACTGCCACGGAGAAACCTCGGGTTCGATCCACTAAATATCCGCCTTGCGTCGGACACCGGGTACTGCCCCCCCGGTGATAAATAAGGACGTCTTTCTACCCCTTTCTACCTCACTTTCGTATCCGGCACTCTAGCCCAAATCTCCTAGCTTCCTATTTCTAAGGGTTGTTTAAGACCTGGGGTCAGACACTCCCTTCCTAAAATCCTCTACATATGATCTAATCTATTTTCCACATAGTAGGAGACCCAGAGGTAAATCTTCCATAGAGGCCCATGGTAACAATTTAGACCCGAAGACCCCAATAGAACAACGCTCCAGCAGACGGACATAGAACTAAAGCTTTCCAAACCGTAATTGTACCTTTTGTTGTTTTTTTTCATCATTTTCCTTTCAACAGTTTGCAACTCTAGCAAGTATTTGTCATTTTCTTGTAGGACTTCCGTCCACAGTAAGTAGAGTTTATGTCCCAGCCACCTACAGCGAGTTCGCCTTTTGGGCAGGACACAGAAACGGAAGGAATGAGAGCAAGTCTAGCGACTTTGACAGAACAGTTTGTAGTGAGATTAGAGTACAGTAGGTCCAGCCTGGGGGCCGTCACTTAACGTGCTCGCCCGATGCACAGCCGATATTCAGCGATTGTTAGTAAATCACACCATCTCTGAAAGATCAGCCGAGAATCGAACCTTAGGACCTTGCATTGACAGTCTGGCTCGCTGACCACTAAGCCATCCGCGGCTCGAGTTTGCAAAGCACGTGACAGACGCTATCGTAGTTTAATGTCCAACCACTGCGGCGCTGTTGAAGAATTGAAACTCTGTATCTTCTCTGTGATATTTTCACGTTCCGACCAACATGAGATTTCTCTCAGCCTTTGATGTCAAACTGCTGACAACGCTTTTCTCTTTCGCTATACATTTTATTTCGATTCAGATACCCTACAAATTGAAAAAAAATAATAATAAAAAAAAAAAAAATAATAATAATGATCGAGCCACCTACGGAATACATTTTTTTCGCTTATGGAGTAACAAGCATCAGCACTTGTAACAACATTCTCGGAAATTAATTTTTTTTTTTTTATTGAGGGTTTAACGACCGCAGTGAGCAACTCAATGGGCTATAAGCAGTCGCCCGTCCCTAATTTAGGGCCAGTGCCGTAAGACAAACACAACATCCATGGCTCACGGGATTCGAACCTTGACCCATCACGGACGAAGCCATCGCTTAGATCACTGCGCCACCGGGCGGCAAGGGAAATTAATGCAATAAATGTCTTTTTACTTATTTTTTTCTGGGATTAAAGGACCACCATAACGAACTTTTAGGGTTATAAGCAGTCGCCCGTTCCTAATTTGGAGCCGTTGGATCCGGAGAGGGTACAGAGACATCACATGCGCACATCACCCATGCCTCATCCAGAGCTCAAACCCGGGCCCAACTGGTTGGAAGACAGTACTTCATAACAACTTCGCCAGAGGTGAGGCAATTTTTTTTTCGAAGCTTAAGGAGACCCATGGGCATGTAGGTTTATGAGGAGCCGCCCGTCCCTAATTTAGGGCCACTGGTTCCAGAAAGGGCACAAATCCAGTAATGCGTCCGATGAGACTCGGGCCTGGGTCCAAATCAGACGATTAGTTTATTAGTTTTTAACGACCTGGCCACCGGGGAGGGGGGCATCCTTGTCATCAGAATATTAATCAAGCACGGTACGAACAAAAGGAAAACCCCTGATGGTTTACAATTCGGCCTTCAAAGATCGAAAATTCAGGACGATCGATGATGGTGGTCATATGCATCGTTACATTCGCAACAGAAATGATTGATCATTTCATTTACATTTGGTTCATTACTTTTTGTTTCCTTTCTCTTGTCGTAGACCCCTAATTAAAAGACCCCTTTAAGCATCGGACGCCTATAAAGGAGAAATGTCCATTCTAACTCTAACTGGAGAGGTACTGTGGGAGGGGGAGGGGAGAACAGAAACAGAATAAAAAAAATTACGTGCATATCATTTACATCACAGAAGTGAGAATCTGACTGTCAGCCTGTGAGAGGATTCACTCCTGAAACACTATAGCGTGATCCTGGGAAAAGTATTGGGCGACAGTTCTGCGCACATTCTTGTGTCTACGGCATTTATTGTATACTACACATTCAAAATTTATGACTTTCACGTTTCGGAATGGTATATCTTCCAGCTTCGCAACCGTCTTTAGGTCCTATACGGCTGAATAATAATTCTCCTCCCCCTCCCCCCTCTCTCTCTCTCTCTCTCTCTCGGTCTTCAACTAAAATTTAAAATTCCCACTTATAAAACATCTTGAGAAGTTCCCGCTCAAAAGCTAGCTTCTTCGACCCATATTTCAGAGAAGGATTTTATCCATTTCTTCCGGTCCAATTCAGTTGGCCTACGGTGTGTTTAAACTCTCGCTCAAATCACCCATCCATTCCTCTTTTTCTTCTTTATCCCGCTGTCTCTCTCAATCCATCAATATTTTAGACAAGCGTGTCCCGCTGCCATTTTGTTCATAGAGTAGAACCATTTCGGTCTCCTCATCTGAATAACTTGAGAAATATTCCCCTCCACATCCATAATTTCACGGATCACTGAATTACGTATTATATTCTTTCCTGCCATGGTTCATTCCGTTAGCGCGAGAATTCCACCCACTCAGCCTAGCAGTACTGGTCTGTAGAATTCGTATCTTTCTGGTGCAAAGCTTAAAAAAAAAAAAAAAAAAAAAAAAAACAAGATGTTAAAACCCAACTTTTTAATACTTGCCCTTATTTCTGCTACAAGTACATTTTCGATTAATGACGCCAAGAGCTTAAGTAAGTAAATTACTGTAATCATATTAACTAAAGAAACTTAATAATAAAAACCTCTCCCTCTCTCTCTCTCAAAAAAAAAAAAAAGAAAAAAAAAAAGAAATATATATATAGTGCAAAACAAAGCAAAATTTTGAACAAGAGAAATAAAAATAATAGAAAGACCATCAATCACCAAATAAACATCCGAAACAGGCTAGCTTCTCTTGTTCAAAATTTTGCTTTGTTTTGCAGTATTGTTATTTGATCTTTCTCTTATACAGCCTCTGGCGCTAATGAATTTCAAATCTGTTCACTGGTTTTTGTTGTTTCACATTATTTGCTTTTGCTATATATATCATCATCATCATCGTTGTCAACCATTATCAATCCACTGCTGGACGAAGGTCTCCCCAAGTTTCCTTAACAACGGTCTGTCTTGTGCCAGTCTCCTCCATGTCACCCCTGCATATCATCATCATCATCATCATTGTCAACCATTATCAATCCACTGCTGGACGAAGGTCTCCCCAAGTTTCCTCCACAACGGTCTGTCTTGTGCCAGTCTCCTCCATGTCACTCCCGCCTACTTTCGAATTTCATTCACCCATCTTCCATGTGGTCTTCTTCTGGGTCTTTTCCTGTCCCTTGGAATCCAATCTAAAATTTCGGCTGTCCATCGATGGTCTGTTCTTCTGGCAGTATGTCCAGCCCATTGCCATTTCAGGGATTTAACTCTGATCATGATGTCTTCCACTCTTGTCATTTTTCGGATCCACGTGTTCCTCTTCTTATCTCTCCTGGTTACACCAAGCATGCACCTCTCCATGCTTGTTTGAGTTGTCTGCAGCCTTTGTATGTCTCTTTTAGCTAAGGTCCACGTCTCTGCACCATACGTAAGCACTGGAAGGATGCATTGATCAAACACTTTTCTTTTAAGACATAATGGCATATTGCTCTTGAAAATTATGCTGTTTCTTCCAAAAGCTCTCCAGGCAAGTTTTGTACGCCGATTAATTTCTTCACCAATGTGACCCTCACTTGATATCTGCTGTCCAAGATAAACGTACGTGTCTGTTATCTCCAGCTTTTCTCCATCAATCGATAAATCTTCATTTCTTGTAAAAGCATTGTACATCACTTTTGTCTTCTGAAAGTTCATTTTTAATCCCACTTCTTTACTCTTGTCAGCAAGTTCCTGGATCATACTCTGTAGCTCTGATGGGGTAGTTGCAAAAATGACTATGTCATCAGCAAAACGAAGGTGGGTTAGATAATCTCCATTAATCTTTATCCCTTTGTTTTCCCAGTTCAGTGATTGAAAGACATTTTCCAATGTGGCATTAAAGAGCTTCGGAGATATGGTGTCACCTTGTCTCACTCCTTTTCCAATTTTTATGTGTGTTGTATTTTCAAACAGCCTAATCTTTGCACTTGCATTTTCATAGATGTTATTAATAATATTAATGTATGCATCTTCAATACCGCAGGATTTCAGAGCCATTGCAACTGCTGATGGTTTCACCGAATCAAAGGCTTTTTCATAATCGATAAAAGCCATGCACAATGGAAGTTCATATTCCCTCGCTCTTTCAATTAGTTCTCTCAGTACGTGCATATGATCTATTGTGCTGTAGCCACTCCTGAATCCAGCTTGTTCTCTCGGTTGAGCCATGTCCAGTGTCACCTTCAAGCGGTGTGAAAGAACTTTAGTGAAGATTTTATAAACCACTGATAGGAGGCTGATAGGTCTGTAGTTCCTGAGATCCTCAATGTCACCTTTTTTATGTAGCAAGATCATTGTAGCGTTGTTCCAATCCTCAGGAATTTTCCCTTCATTAAGGCATCGAGAGAAAATTTGGGCGAGTACTGTTTCGATTTCTCCACTTGCTTCTTGTATGATGTCTACAGTAATTCCATCTTCTCCTGGAGCTTTTCCCGCTTCATGTTCTTGATTGCATGTGCAACTTCTGCTGGGAGGACTGGAAGAACTCTGGTACTGGTACCTTTCATGATGTCTGGAGTACATGTATCATCCCTTTCATATAATTTGGAGTAGAAATCCTTCAGTCTTGTCAAAATTTCGCCTCTATTTCTTGTTACAGAACCATCTTCTTTTCTCAGTGCCATAATCTGTTTTTTCCCCTTACTGAGATGTCCCTTTGCTATCTTTAGGCTTTGGTTGTTTTCAATTGCTTTCCTTACTAGTTCACAGTTGAATTTCCTTACGTCTTCAGTGTAAGGTCAGGTGATGCGTAACATCACAGCCTTTCCTTGACAAATGTCAACCCCGCCTTCTCGTGGTGCATCCTGTTCCCACTAAAGGGGCTCTGACGACCGCCAATAGCGGTATAACTATACCATCGGGATTAGAGGAAATGCTATCACACACTCGCCAACCCGCTTGGCCAGCGTGGTGAGTTATGGCCAAACCCCTCCAAAATGACTCCACAACTTAAATCTTGGCCCTCAGTCTCCGGCAGCTGGAATGTACCTGGCCAAGGCAGCGGCCAGTGCGACATGAAGGCAGAGGGTGCTAAGAATCCCCGGAGGACCGGACTAGGCTGCCATCTGATGCTGACCTTGGCTACATATAATGGACGCTCCCTATCTTTTGATTCAAGGCTTCTTGAATTGGAAGAGGAACTACAAAGGATTAAGTGGGACATCGTCGGACTAAGTGAGGTAAGGAGAAAGAGAGAAGATCTCATTGAACTGAAAAGTGGACATCTCTTCTACTATCGTGGGACAGATACCGACAGAACTAGTGGTGTTGGATTTATAATAAACAAGAAACTGAAGGATAAAGTTGTAGAAGTTGAAAGTTCCTCTGACAGAGCTGCACGACTCGTTATCCAACTCTCGAGAAGATACAAGGCTCAGATTATTCAAACTTATGCACCCACCACAAGTCATGCTGAAGAAGAAATTGAAGAATTTTATGAGGAAATTCGTCATCTAAATAATAAAGGTAAGCAGCACTTGAAGTTAATTATGGGAGATTTCAATGCAAAAATGGGGCAACGGCAACAGAATGAAACTTCAGTAGGTAAATTCGGTAACGGCAACAGAAACCAGCGTGGAAATACTATCGTACAGTTTGCAAAGGCAGAAGGGTTTTTCATCATGAACTCCTTTTTCAAGAAAAAGCCGCACAGGAAATGGACATGGAGACATCCAAATGGGACGACAAGTGAAATTGATTTTATTATGTGTAACAAAAAATTCGTCATAGAAGACTACAGTGTGCTAAACAAGTTCAACATAGGTAGTGATCATAGATTGGTGAGATGTAAGATGCACCTCAACACTAAACTCGAACGTGGCAAGCTCATAAGACAAACAAAATGTATTGACATAACCAACCTTAAAAAACACCATAATACCTTCAAGTTGGAACAGAAGAACACATTCTCTGCTTTAGAAGGCCTAACATCGGAAAGAAGAGGATATATCTGAAGTTAACAGAAAAGTAACCAAAGCTCTTATGGAAACAGCAACAAAATTAGCTGGGTCTAAGAACAAGTTGCATGTGAACAAATTATCAGGAAAAACAAAAATGTTGATGCAAAAAAGAAGAGAGATGAGGACAACTAAAGAAGATGTGACTTCCAAAGTGGAATACATAGAGCTATGCAAGACAGTACGAAAAAGTATCACTGAAGACGTAAGGAAATTCAACTGTGAACTAGTAAGGAAAGCAATTGAAAACAACCAAAGCCTAAAGATAGCAAAGGGACATCTCAGTAAGGGAAGAAAACAGATTATGGCACTGAGAAAAGAAGATGGTTCTGTAACAAGAAATAGAGGCGAAATTTTGACAAGAGTGAAAGATTTCTACTCCAAGTTATATGAAAGGGATGATGCATGTACTCCAGACATCACGGAAGGTACCAGTACCAGAGTTCTTCCAGTCCTCCCAGCAGAAGTTGCACATGCAATCAAGAACATGAAGCGGGGAAAAGCTCCAGGAGAAGATGGAATTACTGTAGACATCCTACAAGAAGCAAGTGGAGAAATCGAAACAATACTCGCCCAAATTTTCACTCGATGCCTTAATGAAGGGAAGATTCCTGAGGATTGGAGCAACGCTATAATGATCCTGCTACATAAAAATGGTGACATTCAGGATCTCAGGAAATACAGACCTATCAGCCTCCTATCAGTGGTTTATAAAATCTTCACTAAAGTTCTTTCACACCGTTTGAAGGTAACACTGGACATGTCACAACCGAGAGAACAAGCTGGATTCAGGAGTGGCTACAGCACAATAGATTATATCCACGTACTGAGAGAACTAATTGAAAGAGCGAGGGAATATGAACTTCCATTGTGCATGGCTTTTATCGATTATGAAAAAGCCTTTGATTCGGTGAAACCATCATCAGTTACAATGGCTCTGAAATCGTGCGGTATTGAAGATGCGTACATTAATATTATTAATAACATCTATGAAAATGCAAGTGCAAAGATTCGGCTGTTTGAAAATACAACACACATAAAAATTGGAAAGGGAGTGAGACAAGGTGACACCATATCTCCGAAGCTCTTTAACACCACTTTGAAAATGTGTTTCAATCACTGAACTGGGAAAACAAAGGGATAAAGATTAATGGAGATTATCTAACTCACCTTCGTTTTGCTGATGACATAGTCATTTTTGCAACTACCCCATCAGAGCTCCAGAGTATGATTCAAGAACTTGCTGACAAGAGTAAAGAAGTGGGATTAAAAATGAACTTTCAGAAGACAAAAGTGATGTTCAATGCTTTTACACGAAATGAAGATTTATCGATTGATGGAGAAAAGCTGGAGATAACAGACACGTACGTTTATCTTGGACAGCAGATATCAAGTGAGGGTCACATTGATGAAGAAATTAATCAGCGTACAAAACTTGCATGCAGAGCTTTTGGAAGAAACAGCATAATTTTCAAGAGCAATATGCCATTATGTCTTAAAAGAAAAGTGTTTGATCAATGCATCCTTCCAGTGCTTACGTATGGTGCAGAGACGTGGTCCTTAACTAAAAGAGACATACAAAGGCTGCAGACAACTCAAAGCAGCATGGAGAGGTGCATGCTTGGTGTAACCAGGAGAGATAGGAAGAGGGACTCGTGGATCCGAAAAATGACAAGAGTGGAAGACATCATGATCAGAGTTAAATCCCTGAAATGGCAATGGGCTGGACATACTGCCAGAAGGACAGATACTGTCGATGGACAGCCGAAATTTTAGATTGGATTCCAAGGGACAGGAAAAGACCCAGAAGAAGACCACATGGAAGATGGGTGGATGAAATTCGAAAGTATGCGGGAGTGACATGGAGGAGACTGGCAAAAGACAGACCGTTGTGGAGGAAACTTGGGGAGACCTTCGTCCAGCAGTGGATTGATAATGGTTGACAATGATGATGATGATGATGATGATATATATATTGAAGTGCCAGAAAAACTGGTGCAGACGGCCTTATGTAAAATACATAGCAACGACACCTATGCGCGTACTCGGTTGCGTCCGCTAGTGCGTATATAAAGCGATAGACATCCTTACCAGCTGTCAGAACTGTTTTCGGCATGAAAATGACAAGTAATAACGATTTAGGCGATTTTCAACGCGGTGTCATAGTTGGCGCTCGTGAGATGGGCCATAGTATTTCGCAGGTAGAAATGAAGTTCGGATTTTCACGGACGACCATTGCAACGGTGTACCATGACTACAAAAATTCCTGCAAAATATCCAACCAACGATACCTGTGTGGCCGTAAAAAGACATTGGGTGAACGTGACCATCGTCGGCTGTCAAGAATCGTTTCACGTGATAGGGGTGCAACACTCTCGCAGGTATAATCGGAATTCAATGCTGGAGCCTCAACAAGCATCAGCGTCCAGATTGTTCAACGTACCCTGCGCGATATGGGCTTTGGGAGCCGACGCCCAACTCGTGTCCCCTTGATGGGTGCACAACACAGAGCTATGCGCCTCGCTATTGACACGGCAACACCGCCACTGGACACTTGACGACTGGAAACAAGTCGCCTGGTCTGATAAATCGCGTTTCCAACTGTATCGGGAAGATGGAAGGATTCGTGTGTGGCGCAAACCCCATGAAGCCATGGATCCCGCCTGCCAACAGGCAACTGTACCGGCTGGTGGGGGTCCGTAATGTTATGGGGTGTGTTTAGCTGGACTTCACTGGGACCCCTGGTACGTCTACAAACGTCTGTGACCGGCCAACGATATGTGCGCATCCTTTCTGACGAGGTACACTCGTTCATGTCCTGCATTCATGCTGATGGGTTGGGCCTGTTCCAACAGGACAATGCAAGTGTCGGGAGGCCACATTATGGTTAGAGGAGCATTCATCTGAGTTTGGGGTGTTGCCATTCCCACCTAAGTCCCCAGATCTGAACGTGATAGAACACGTTTGGGATGCCATGCAACGAACGCGCTATCGAACACAGGAATCCGAGACCTCGGAATTACACCCGAATTGTGGAACGCTCTGCAGGAAGTATGGTGTGCATTGCCTACAGCAAATTTCCAGAAGCTAGTGGAGTCCATGCCCCGCCGTATTTCTGCAGTCCTGCGCTCCCGTGGGGGACCTACCAAGTATTAGACTAGTGTACCAGTCTTTCTGGCACTTCAGTGTATATATATACCGAAGATCTTGAAACCCTACTTTTTAACAATTGCACTTTCTGCTGCAAGTACGTTTAGGATTAATGACGCCAAGCACCCTTGTAATTAAATTATTGTAATAATATTAAGTATCTAAGGAAACTTAGGTAATAATAAAAATCTATACAATTTGAGTTCACGTGCGTTACTTAATAGCACTATATCTACGACTTTCGTTCGTAACACTTTTGAATGTCTGATGAGAAAAAATTGCTGATCATAATCCTGAGTGATGTTTTTTTACTCTTTTTTCTTTATTTCCTTTCTGTTATCAAATCACCATAAAATATTGAAGACGAAACAAGGATATCAAACATGCTACAGCAAAACTTGTTTTATTTCCCGATTGCTGGACACACGAATTCTTTTATGTCTCCTCACTTTCCCATTAGGTTAGCTCATTTCGTCCATTATAATCTCACTGTAATTATTTTAGTCACTTATTTTCCTGACCTGGACGCGCGCTGGGTCACACTAACTGCAGCTGGAAGTCGGAAATTAAAATAAATTATCAGCCTCTCCCCTGGCAGAGAGGCCAGAGGCGTAAGTTACTGGCTAGTCGTCAGAAATGGGACGGGGATGATAGATGGGTGGCGTGTTTGCCTGATGACACTGGCTCTCTCCCTTCCCTGGAACCAGTAGCCCTAAAATAAGGACGGAAGACTACTTGTAGTTCTTAGAGTTACTCGTTGTAGTCGTAGTCCTCCCTCTCCTGAGAAAAAAAAAATAGAGTTACAACACATGCAGTGCTTCTGATTTTTGGAAACGAAGTTAGCTGTCCCCGAGACTGAGTGGTCGGAGGAGCTGGCATCTGAACATTCGCTGGAGATGGGCTTGGCTCGAGTCCCGGTAGAAGCATAGGTGCTGTACTTGTCTAATGCCGCTGGGACTGTCCGTTCCCTGAAACCAGTAGCCCTAAAATAGGAACGGGCGACCGCTTATATCCCTTAGCATGGTGGTCGGTAAACTCCAATAATAATAAAAAAAAAAAAAAAAAAAAATATATATATATATATAGAGAGAGAGAGAGAGAGTCCAGAGATCTGGCAATCAGGTAGAACATTTAAGAAAGAAATAATTTCATTTAAAAACAAAGCCGGCCCCGGTGGAGCAGTGGCTTAAGGCGCTGGCTTATGATCACTCGCCCTAGTTGGGTCCGGGTTCGAATTCTGTTGATGCATGGATGTTTGTATTTGCCTTTCGGCACTGGCTCTCAATGTGTTACTTGTCCAACACTGTGTTTATCTGTGTACATTGGACATTTAACATACTGTAAAACCATGTTTGATGTATACTTGTTCACAATGTGTTACATGATCAACACTGGCGATATCTGTGTAAATTGATCATTTGGCATGCTGTCAACCTTTATGATTTGTACTTGTTGCTGTGAAATATCTGTATCCTGTCTATGTCTACCTGTTTGTCATGTCTATCTACCACCATGCCTAATAAATTAATAAAACAAAAATAGTCCAGAGAACTGGCTATCAGGTAGAACATTTAAGAAAGAAATAATTTCATGTAAAAACAAAGCCGGCGCAGTGGCCTAAACCCTAAGCGATGGCTTCTGATTATTTTTCCAAGGAGGGGTCTGGGTTCGAATCATGGTAAGGCATGGATGTTTGTGTTTCTCTTTCGGCACTTGCTTTCAATGTGTTATTTGATCAGCACTGGCACTCCGTGTGTTACTTGATCATTTGGCAAACTGTTTATCATGTTCGCTATGTAAATTGTTGATGTAAAATAAATACACTGCTTATGTCTGCTTGACAATACTGTACAACTATGTCTGTTTATCCTGTCTCTGTACCACCAGGTCAAATAAATATATATTTTTTTTAAACCGTGAAACAAAACAAAAACGAAACAAAACAAAAACATGAATGTACCTCAATTTCTGTCCTCCAGTACATTTCATTTTAATGATGAACCATTTGGGCGATGTCTTTTTATAGCAGTTGACATAAAATCTCTTTTGATTTGAGCTGCAAGCTCTTGCTAATTTTTCGGCGCTCAAAATTCCAAGCCATGTATCTCCATCCAGAAAACTTCAGTTGGGGGATTAAAAAAAAGGGGGGGGGGCGGCGATTTCGCAAAACTTATACAGAATAAAGTACGTGTCAGGATTTTTTTTTATTTCGGGGTAAAAACACCAGAGAGAACAGTACACGCCACCCATTATTTTTCATCCGGAACTCAAACCCTACTCGTGCGATTGGCCAGAAGCCCGCGGTTCTGACCATTCACCACCAGGGCAAGTGTGTGGTGGGATGGCGCATTCAGAGTTCATTAACACATGAAATCCTACCCTTCTGATTAGACAAGAAATGCTGTGTACAAAGCTGAAGAACAAACAATAAAAGAAAAAAAGATATTGAAAGAAACGGAATTCGACAAACCAAATTATGCAAATAGAAAATTTAAAGTCTAAATTTCTCGTCTCATTTATTATCACTGAAAATTTGGTTAATTAGAGAAACAATATCATTTGATATTTTGCGATTTGGATGAACACGCTAATAATCAAGCGAGCGTTACAAGGAGACTTTCAATATTTTTCTTGGGGAAAAATCAACGATTCGAATAAAATATCAAAAATATTCCAATGATTTGATAAACAATAAAATTAAAAATTTTGAGTTTTAATTAACCGGATCACCGACAGTTTTGTTCACAACAAATTATTGGTGATTTTTGAGTTTGTTCTTAATAAATTCTCCACGGTCTCGCGAAGAAATTTATTTTGCATGCACTGCTCCTTGGACGAAATGCAATGTACGTACGCTTTTAAAACTCACGCAACTTACGAGAAAAGTATACAAGACCACAATTTTTGCTCATTATTTGCTTTTTGTACATGCTAGCACAACCAGCAAGCCGAGGCTTTCTTCCAGATATTTTGTTGCCACTAAAATGTTCCAAAAATAATACTGAAATAGCCTCATTTCCATTTTCTAAACGAAAAAGGACCGCGAGGCACGGGTGGCCTTGTGGTCAGCGTTCGTGCCTGCCATGGAGATAACCTCAGGTTCGATCCTGAGCGGGTATGAACGTACAAAATACCCGCCGTGCGTCGGACCCCGGGTACTGCCCCCCCCCCCGGTAATAAATAAGGGCGTTTTTCTACCTCGCTTCCGTGTCACTTTCTTATCGGGTACTCTAGTCCTGGCTTCCTATTTCTAAGGGTTGTTTAAGACCTGAGGTCAGACACTCTCTTTCTAAAATTCTCTGCATATGATCTGATCTGATCTAAACGAAAAAAAAAAATCGGGGCCTCGGGTGGCCTAGTGGTCAACGTGCGTGACTGCCACGGAGAAGATCTCGGGTTCGATCCACTAAATATACCCCGGGTACTGGCCCCCGGTAATAAATATGGGCGTCTTCCTCCCCCTTTCTACCGTGCTTCCTCGTTACTTTCCTATCGGGCACTGTAGCCCAAATCTCCTAGCTTCCTATTTCTAAGAATTGTTCAAGACCTGGGGTCAGACACTCCCTTCCTAAAATCCTCTACATATGATCTGATTTAAACGAAAAAGGGCCGCGCGTGGCCTAGTGGTCAACGTTCGTGACTGCCCCGGAGAAGAAATCGGGTTCGATCCCAGGCAGGTACGAAAGCTCGAACCACTAAATATCCGCCGTGCGTCGGATGGGCATGTTAAGCCGTCGGGCCCCGGGTACTGGACCCCCGGTAATAAATAAGAGCATCTTCCTTCCCCTTTCTACCTCGCTGCCGTGTCACTTTCCTATCGGGCACTCTAGCCCAAATCTCCTAGCTTCCTATTTCTAAGGGAAGGGAGTGTCTGACCCCAGGTCAGACACTCCCTTCTAAAATCGTCTACATATGATCTAAACTGGTCTAAACGAAAAAGCATCTACAGTTTAACCTGTGATTATCTTACTAAGGGCACCATACTCTGTATACACTTTACCTTGTGCACCTTGAGTTTCCAAGAACGCGAACATGATTCTCGTAGATAGTTTCAAATACAGACTGAAAGAAATAAAATAATTAATGTGATGAATCATGAATTGTGACCACCAACTTGCAAGCTACGGAATTCAGACTTGAGAAAAGCAATGTGAGACAGGTTAATATACCAGCATATATGAAAATATCATGCCATCGCTATCTGATAAACACTGGAGTCAAGCAAGATTGAAATCTCGAGATCACGACTTACACAAGGAGTTCTCAAGAAGGTTGTCGTTGAGCACCGCTGTATGTTTGAGTCTTTTTGTTTCCCTTTTGTCCGCTTCGCAGCAGCTTTAGAACATATTTGTCAGTGGCCAAACAAGAGTTTCGCACGTGACGCTAGTAGCATTATCAGCCCCGAAGCCAAACAGGAGATTTCAGAAGTGACTGATATTTGTCACTCTTAGCCCAAATCCATGCACGTAAACTTTTTAACAGACAAGCCCGAAAAATGTTTCGGCGGAAAACTTTCGAGGGTTTGGACTAAAAGGTTAAACTCGTCCCTTCATGAATACGTATCTGTGAATCTCCACAAAAAGAAGATAAAAGAAACGATGATTCTGTAATTTTCACGCTATCGCGCGAACTTTCATCTCTTTCAGGAACAGCGAGCTTTTCTTCCACTTCCGGTTTCGTTTTTGTGCAAAATTACACGATACCAGTAGGTACTACGTTAGTGAAATCCGCAAATTTTATTGGCGTAAAAGTTGTGCATATTTTTACAATTTGGGAGTTTATACGTGTAAAACATTTAAAAAGATTTTAGTCTGCTGGACATTTTTACTTATACTTTTCCCTGGAAGAGATTTTCTTCAACAGATCCGGTTTCTTTAACAAATATTCGTGAAATTCAGATCATCATATGTCTTTCAAATTTTATTTAACTAGCAGTATACTCTTCACTGACTGATTAAAAAACTTGAATTATAAATAGAAAAAACTGACAGCAATGACACGCAACACACAAAACAAGCAGTATGAGCTGACTGTTTACACGACTACACCGCACGGCACTGTCCACGTGCGATGAACGACAGACAGACTAACGCGCTCTGGTGGGTTTTCTCTGCGCTGTTGACTCACAAGTGACTCACTGCTGCAGGATTACAGGAATAAACTGACCGGGGGAAAAGGGAGGGCACGAGCGAGAGAATCCAAAAAAGACTGAATACATTTCATTCATTTCTGAATGACATGTATTAATTCATTTCTAGATTCTCTCGCTCGCGCGGTTTGATAGGATATGTGATTACAATAAAGGAATTTGATCAAAATGTATTATTCCTTATTGAAAAAGCCGGACATTTGGGCTGTTTCTTTTAATGCCTGGAGGACAGGAGGACATGGTAAAGAAAGGAGGACATGGTAAAGAAAGGAGGACATGGTAAAGAAAGGAGGACATGTCCTCCAAAAGCCGGACTGCTGGTCACCCTGGACGCGGTGGAATCTCATTACTCTAACCTTTCTATCCTCAAAATTGCACTGAAAGAACCAAAAATAAATGAGTAAACTGAAATCTGCAAAATATGTGGCCTATAGATCTGCACGGGCCGGGTAGGGCTGCTTTTAGTTTAGAGAACAGTGCAACGGGCCGGGCCGGGCCGGGCTGTTCCCTAGACACTAAGGACCTAGTCGAGGTGTTCCCTAGATACTAAAGACCGGATCGGGCTGTTTTTAGTTTAGAGAACAGTGCAACGGGCCGGGCCGGGCTGTTCCCTAGACACTAAGGACCTAGTCGGGCTGTTCCCTAGACACTAAAGACCGGATCGGGCTGTTCCCTAGACACTAAGGACCGGGCTGGGCTGTTCCCTGGACACTAAAGACCGGGTCGAACTGTTCCATAGACAGTAAAGACCGGATTGGGCTGTTCCCCAGATACTAAGGACCGGGCTGGGCTGTTCCCTAAACACTAATGACCGAGACGGGTTGTTCCCTAGACACTAAAGACCGGGTCGGGCTGTTCCCTAGAACTAAGGACTGGGCTGGGCTGTTGTTCCCTAAACACTAAAGACCGGGTCGGGCTGTTCCCTAGACACTAAGGACTAGGCTGGGCTGTTTTTCCCTAGACACTAAGGACCTGGTCAGGCTGTTCCCTAGACAATAAAGACCGGGCTGTTCCCTAGACATTAAAGACCGGGCTGGGCTGTTCCCTAGACACTAAAGACCGCGTCGGGCTGTTCCCTAGACACTAAGGACCGGGCTGGGCTGTTCCCTAGACACTAAGGACAGGGCTGGGCTGTTCCCTAGACACTAAAGACCGGATCGGGCTATTCCCTAGACACTAAAGACTGGGCCAGGCCGGGCCAAGTCGAACCAATCTTTTTATCGCAATGTTTAAGAAAGAAAAAAGTTGTGTTCCCGATTTCCTGGTCTGTTTAACTGTTTTGCTGGGTTTACGTACTGCCGTGACATATCCCAGGCCGTAATCACAAAAGCAAGGAGAGGAACTCACTGTGTTTTTACCATCTGAAGGTATTAAGATGGTAAAAACACTTCCGGGCTTGTTGACAGCAAAAAGCCTCGACCCCGAGCGAGTATGTGTGTTGTGTGAAGTGGGGGACAGGGGTGTCTGCAGTGCGGTGGTGTGTGTGTGTGTGTGTGTGTGTGTGTGTGTGTGTGTGTGTGTGTGTGTGTGTGTGTGTGCGTGTGCGTGTTTGCATGAGAGAGTGAGACGACATCGATTGTTTCTCCTATCCCTAATCTGTATAAGGATTGACTTTTGTAGTGTTACCGCCTTCTAGTTCAGCAAAAAGGGGCATTTTGAACGCGCTTAGCCTTCCTTTTTCTCTCTCTTTAAAGTTTATATTCATCAATAATTGTCAAAGTTTAGTTAATATTTTTAGGCTTACATTCAACTAAATATTTTCAATAATGTCTCATTTCATTATTTAATTTTCATAATTTAATAAAACACAATAGAAGAAAAAAGTATTTGAAATGGCACATCACGAGCCGGGCCCAAAATAATAGCTGCAATTTACGGGCCCAGGCCGAGTGCCTAATATTTCAAACGAACCGGGTTGGGTTGGGCCTTAAACTCACGGGCTTGGGCCGGGCCGAGCTTAACTATACTCCGAGTCAACCTAAGAGTGAACCACTATGAAGGATACGAAACAGCTACCTCCGCTATGAAAAATAGTCCCTAGCGTTTAGAGCGAAAAGCATCTGAATTATTGCTTAGAATCCATTTTTGTTTGCTCAGCAGTTTAACAGACAAAATTGCTATCTAAAAAAAAATCCAGAAGTTAGAGCGCTTTTAGAAATAAATTTGTTGTGAGAAGTTACTGTATCAAGAGCTTCGCACTTTCGGCTATTTCTGCCCACTTGGGATACAACTCGGACAGGGGGAAAGGCTGTGGAAGACCTCTTCAAACATTAACAACACAGAGACAAATTATTTACAATCGGAGAAACTCGAAGGGTGCGTTACTTAAACAGGCAGTAGGAGGCGCAGTTCGGCCTCCACCAGACACCCACTCACAATCCACACTGTTTGTGAGATGTGTGGGTCGGTGGGGGTGGGGAGTGGGTCAGAAAGGAAACAGTAGAAGAGCACATTAACGCGGACGGATACCGTTCTTGCGTTTCAAGACGAGATGTGATAAGACTCTCCCGTCTTTACCGGTAGTACACTTTTAGGGTGAATTGGAGTATAATATGGCCTATGCAGACCTCTAATGTGGCCCGTAAAATAACCGTAAATCAAGTCGAAGTTTCGTAAACTTTATGAGTAATCCGTAAAATATGGCAGGTAGGAATACATAACAAGGGAGAATATTACGGAGTTTAAGGATCTATAGAAATTTCGGTTTATGCGGAACTTCGTATTATGAGAGTTCGTTGTGTGCGAGTTCGACTGTGTAACATAAATACGAGAATAGAATGCGCTCAGAAAACCAACATACGAGGAGTGATCTAAGAGTAAGGTGAATAGAGCCGTCCTTGATCCGGAAGCAAAGGAGAGGTGTCTGACGTAAGCTGTCATTAACCCTCAACTCTCGCAATTGTCGCCTGGCCAGAAACCGGTTTTGCAGCAAATTCCAGTAGTCTTCCAGACAGCAAAGAGTATAGACGTGTGTTTCTCGTTTGTTCAACGCTATCGGTATGTCGAGTAAAGCGCAAACGTGAAATTCTGTTTCCACCTTGGATATTCGGTGAGAGAAAAGAATGAACTACTGACAACTGTTTATGGTGATAGTGCTATAAGTGGTTTTCCCGGTTTAAAGATAGAAAACCAGACAGCGTTTAAGTGGTTTTCCAGGTATAAACATGGAACAACAGCGTTTAAGTAGTTTTCCAGGTTTAAAGATGTAACAACAGCGTTTAAGTGGTTGGTTTTCCAGGTTTAAAGATGGCGATTCTTCCATCGAAGATGAATCACGTCGTGAAAGAGCGGTAACCGGCGACAACGTCATGGAAATTCGCGCTCTGATCAGGGAGAACCAACGCCTCACCATCCGAGAAATTGCAGCAGAGACTGGTCTATCGTTTGGTTCTGTTCAAGCCATAGTCATTCACAAACTGCACGTGAAACGTGTGAGTGCAAAGTTCATTCCTCGTCTTCTGAAATCACAATGCTCAGCCGATCATCCAATTCTTGGCTGAAAAATCCATTCCACTGCCCCCTCACCCCCTTATTCACCGGACTTAGCACCGAATGACTTTTGGCTGTTCTCGAAATTTAAAGCAGTTATGAAAGGTAAATGTTTTGACTCTGTGAAAGACATCAAGGGTAATGTAAAGAATATTTTAAAGGGCATTCTGAAACCGGACCGCCGCGCCGCCCTGGTGGTGCAGTGGTATAAAGCGCTGGCTTATGACCATTCATCCGTGAAGGGTCCGGGTTCGAATCCCGGTGAGGCATGGATGTTGTGTTTGTCTTACGGCACTGGCTCTCTCCCTTCTCTGGAACCAGTGGCCCTAAATTAGGGATGGGCGACTGCTTATAGCTGATCGAGTTGCTCATGGTGGTCGTTAAACCTTCAATTAGAAAAAGAAAATCGAATATGACTTTTATGGGTTTTTTTTTTTTTTTTTTTGGTTGGAGGTTTAACGACTACCGTGAGCAACTCAATGGGCTATAAGCAGTCGCCCGTCCCTAATTTAGGGTCACTGGTTCCAGGGAAGGGAGAGAGCCAGTGCCTAAGACAAACACAACATCCATGCCGGACCGTGATTCGAACCCGGACCCCTTACGGACAAATGATCAGAGGCCAGCGCCTTAGACCACTGCGCCACCGGCGGCTTATGGGTGTTTCCAACAACGGCAGAATCGCTGGAATGTGAGTGTTACCGAAGGGGATTAATTTGCATAACTCTATTATTAAATTTCTGTTTTCTGAAAATCATTCGCCTTTATTTTTTATCACACCTTGTATATGTACCATCGGTTTAAATATGATGGTAAAAAAAATGTTTAATTAACTCTCACTGTTTGCAAATTTGAAATGTGTTTACACAGAAAGGCAATTTCACGTAACAAACAACAGGCATTAGGGCACGTCTCCACAGACAGACGACTCGGAACAATTTAATTGAAAGCGTACAAACCGCCTAACTGATGAGCGTTAACTAAATAAACCCTGAAGTTGCTGAGGGAAGATATCATGTACAATAAGGAGTTGTTGATAGCATATCCATTTTTGTTTTCATCATTTTCCTTTTGCAAGGGACAAATCAACATTCAGGGCGTGTTAGACACAAGATTTAAAAAGATGATCTGCCCTGATAATCGATAAAACTGTCAAATGTAAATTCGTGTTTCCTCCCGCTATGCAAGCGCGACGTCTGCGCCATTATTGCACCTTAGCCATATCTAGATGGGTCACTGGTCGGATTACAATCTCTTCGACTTGTTTTTTATTGGCTGTTGGTCCCCTCCTATGAGTGGTAATTGGCTGAACGCATGAAAAGCACAAGTAAAGGAAGTAATTAAGACAGAGGCTGCAAAAGTAATAAAACATTCCACTGCAAAACCTGAGAAGTAAACACTGCTTATGGGAGTATTTATGAGATTCTATTCTTAGAAGACGCATTTAAGCTTCCTGGGAATCTATCTTATGCAAGCGGCAAGATTTAAAATAAAGAGAACTCCATGCTTCGCAATATATTTACTTATCATTTTTTTTAAGTGGTCGTCTTGCTTATTGGAAGTACGCACCTTTAACAACGCTCCCTAACGCTAAATTAGGCACGCAGTGACCAAGTAATTTACGTGACTATACATTAAAAAACAAAATGACAGCAAGCATTTCCGGCTGAAGAAGACTTCGGACAAATTGCTCAGCTTCCAGTAGGCTACTCTTAACACTTAGAATGGAAATTTAAATTCATAACGCTTGTGAACGAATATGAAACATACAACACTGAAAAAACGTTTTGTTAATTCAACAACAAATTTTGACGATATACAGTCAACAAAATAATTTTGCAAATTCAACAACAAATTTTGTCGATATACAGTCAACAAAATAATTTTACAAATTCAACAAAAAATTTGTTGAGTGTATATCGACAAAATGTTTTGTTGAATTAACAAAACGTTTTTTCTCGGTGAATGCATGTAAGGAAAAGGTTGCTATATCCGGCAGGGGTGGATCTAGGATTTTCGTGACGGGAGGCGTAAGTGTCGGGAATAACCGGGGACATTTCTGATATTTTCGCACAAAATGAAAAAGTGATCTTAGTAGGTCTATAAATTCTTCCAATTAATTAACGAAAGTAATATACTTTTAAGTAATACTTTCTTTCACGAAAAAATATTCAATTTGTTATTAAAACCTAACAAATCGAAGCTTTTCCTTGGTTCTTGAGGGGCGCTTCCCCCTGGATCCGGCCCTGGTATCCGGTCAGATAACCAGTGCTGTAGTGATAATTGAAACAGTACAACAACGCACGATGCCTTCAAGTCTTCAATACCTTCTTACCCCGCCTCTTTTCTTTTCACTTTCTTATATTTATAGTATAAGAAAGTATAGTGATCGGTTGAAATCAGATTTCCGGATCTACACGTTTTGGCATTCAAGGAACAAAATTTCAATATTTTGTTAAGAAAAAACTGAAATGTTTTGGTCCAAATTAAGGACGTTTTGGGCCAAATCTTTGCCCCACAATATCGAGTAAGATGTCGTTGGAAGCGGACTCTAAATTAGAGTGCAATGATGACAGCCATTTATTGCTGGGAGTCTTAGTTCTCGAGATATTTGGATATGGGCAGTTTGGGTACAGCTAAGTAAAAATCATATCAGATCATATGTAGAGGACTTTAGGATGGCAGTGTCTGACCCCAGGTCTTAAACAAACCCTTAGAAATAAGAAGCTAGGAGAGTAGGAGAGATTTGGGCTAGAGGGCCCGATAGGAAAGTGACACGGAAGCGAGGTAGAAAGGGGAAGGAAGACGCGCTTATTTATTACCGGGGGGCCAGTACCCGGGGCCCGACGCACGGCGGATATTTAGTGGATCGAACCCGAGGTCTTCTCCATGACAGTCATTCACGTTGACCACTAGGCCACCCGCGGACCAAGTAAAAATCATCGAGTGAGATGCCGTTTTAATCAATGTTTTACGGAGATAGTAACGATGAAAATCTTTCATTGCTTCGAGACTGAAGAGGGAAAAGTTGATAAAACTGCTTAGTCACGTGGCTTTATGCATTGGGGGATGTTGGCTGTCTTTAAAATTAGTCCAATTAGTATATAAAATATATTTGCAAGAAACTAATTGATTCTGCATTCGCCTTCTGCAAGATATATACGAAAGTCCCTCAAACAAACATGGCACGTTAATTCCACAAACTGTGCAGTTTTTCTGTTGCATTTTCTTATTGGAGAAGAATTATCGGACATTCACATTTCGGAAAGAAAACAAATTATGCTGTACAGGGTATACCGGAACGCGAGCTGGTCAGAAAAAATAGTACCGAACGCACGCAGTTCCTGCCTCACTACCCCACTGCAGATAACACACATGTGACCTGCACGAATAGTACAAATGCGGCACAGTAGTTCCCGAGATTCTCAATGTCACTTTTTTTTTATGTAGCAGGATCATTGTAGTGTTGTATCAAACCTCAGGGAATCTTCCCTTCATTGAAACATCTAGAGAATACTTGGGCGAGTTTAGTTTCAATTTCTCCACTGCTTCGTGTATAATGTCCACGGTAATTCCATCTTCTCCTGGAGCTTTTCCCCATTTCATGTCCTTAATTTCATGTGTAATTTCTGCCGAGAGGACTGGAGGGACTTTAGTACTGTTACCTTTCGTAATGCTTAGAGTAGATGTATTATCCCTTTTCATACAGTTTTGAGTAGAAATCTTTTACTCTAGTCAAAATTTTGCTTCTATTTCTTGTTACAGTACCATCTTCTTTTCTCAGTGCCATAATCTATTTTCTTCCCTTACTGAGGTGTCCCCTTTGCTCTCTTAAGGCTTTACTTGTTTTCAATTGCTTTTCTCACTAGTTCATAACTGAATTTCTTTACGTCTTCAGGGATACTTTTTCGTACTGTCTTGCATAGCTCTATATATTCCACTTTGGAAGTTACGTCTTCTTTAATTTGTCCTCATCTCCCTTCTCTTTTGCATCAACATTTTGTTTTTCCTGAAATTTTCTTCATATGTAACCTGATCTCAGTACCACCTATTTTTGTTGCTGTTTCCATAAGAGCCTTGGTGAGTTCTCTGTTAACTTCAGAAATATCCACTTCTTCCGATGTTAGGCCTTCTAAAGCAGAGAATCTGTTCCTCGGTTCCAACTTGAAAATATTATGATGTTTTTAAGGTTGGATATACACTGAGTGGCCACTTTATTATGACCACCTGATAGTTTTAAGCAAATGATCTATGGCTGCACGCTGTTGCCGCCAGAGGGCGAGGCTAGTAAAAAAAGGGAAAGCTTAGTGCTTGCGACAGTAATAAAAGTGATTTTTGGGTGACGAAATGGGTAAAAAATGCGATTTGACGGACTTTCAACGTGGGATGATTGCACGAGCTCGGAGCCATGGAGCGAGTATCACCGAAACCGCCGCATTCATGAAATGTTTCAGAGCAGCTGTTGTTAAAGTGTTTAAAGACTGGATTGTCAGTCAAAAAACTGGGTCTCTACGTGCAACGTGTGGTCGTCATCGACTAGTGACTGCTCGGGCAGGAACGGAGAGTGTCCAGACTGGTAACAGACAACAGAAGGGCAACAGTGCAGCAAATTACAGACCATCTTAATCAAGGATCACCTCAAATGATCTCTGCACGCACCGTTCGCCGAACACTGCATTGGAGGGAATATGGCAGTCGAAGGCCTGTTCGAACACCTTTGCTGTCTGCTGTTAACAAGAGAAAACGTCTCCAGTTCGCACAGGAGCACAAGGATTGGACAGTCGATAATTAGAAACAAATTGTGTGGTCCGATGAATCACGTTTTCAGTTGCACCATGCCGATGGCCGAGTGAGAATTTGGCGGAAACAGCACGAAAGCATGGACCCCAAAATGCATTGCTACAACCTTTCAAGCTGGTGGAAGCAACGTTAAGCTTTGGGCCCTTAAATTCGTGTTGATCAACGTCTGACTGGCACATCATATCTAAACATCGTTGCGGACCAAGTGCATCCTGTCATGTGGATGGTTTATCCCAATGGCGATGGCTACTTTCAACAAGATAATGCATCCTGCCATAGTGCTCGTATTGTACAGGATTGTTTCAGGAACATGCGGGTGAGTTTACTTTGCTTAGGTGGACCCCACAATCTCCAGAACTCAACCCCATTGAGAATTTGTGGGATGAAGTTGAACGAGCCATCAGACAGCTGGATCCACAACCCTGCAATCTCACACTCCTGGAAAGTGCTATTCATCAAGCATGGTCTCAGATTCCACAAACCACCTATTAACATCTCGTGGAGTCCATGCCACGAAGAATCGACGCAGTATTTAAGGCAAAAGGTGGCCCAACGAAGTACTGAGGGGGTGGTCATAATAAAGGAGCCACTCAGTGTATATATCTTCATGTTCGATGCAACCAGTGGTGCATCGAAGGGAGTGGCGTGACAAATGGCACAAGATCGTATTCTCGGACGAAACGTCTTTCTGTTCATCTGTGTCCGACGACGACAGGGGGAGAAGCGTCGCGAGAAATATATTTGCACCAGGTACAATGCACCAACACGAGGCATCATGGCGGGTGCAAACTGGTACGGAAGCAGATCACCTCTCCTGAGAGTCCGTAACACAACAACGAGAGCCCGTTACGTCAAAGACATTCTCCGACCGGTCACCCTTCGTACGTGCAGGACGTTTGTGGGGCCCTATTTCAGCAGGACAATGACACACCGCATGTTGCAGCGACAGCACGTGCCACCTTTAGGAATATGAACGTTCCACTTCTAGCGGGGCTTGCTAGGTCGCCTTTATTTATTGTCCATAGAAAATCTCTGGGGCATGCTCAAACGACAGGTGCAGCAGTACGACCGTCCGCCAGCATCTCTTGATGAACCTTGGACGCTGGTCAATACAGTCTGGATGGCTATTCCACAGGACACCATTCACACATTATTTGATTCGATGACTGAGCGCGTACAGCAGGTGATACAAGCGGGTCAATACAGCCTGGATGGCTATTCTGCAAGACACCGTTCACACATTATTTGATTCGATGCCTCAGCACGTACAGCAGGTGATACAACAAGGACAACACCGCCTGGATGGCTATTCCGCAGGACACCATTCACACATTATTTGATTCGATGCCTGAGCGCGTACAGCAGGTGATACAAGCGGGTCAATACAGCCTGGATGGCTATTCTGCAAGACACCGTTCACACATTATTTGATTCGATGATTCAGCACATACAGCAGGTGATACAAGCGGGTCAATACAGCCTATAACGAAGTAAATTTCTCCGTCATTTCTGTCCACGCCAGGATTCGAACCCGGATCCCCTCATTCCGGAATAAGTTGCTCTACCAATTGAGCTACGCGGACGTTTTATTCTGATTCCTATCTGCCTTTATGTCGTGTGCGTCCTTCTGGCAGGTACGTCACATCTCCTGGTATGTTACATCATCTCCCCCTTATTATTATTATTTTTTTTTTCGAAGTGCTGGAGAAGGGATTCTCTTATTTTTCCTATCTCGCGGTGTGGAAATAACATCACACCAATGCGAGGTTTTGAACGGTCGGGTCATCCGGATAGTTCGGGCGCCATTATAACGAAGTAAATTTCTCCGCCATTTCTATCCGCGCCAGGATTCGAACCCGGGTCCCCTCATTCCGGAATAAGTTGCTCTACCAATTGAGCTACGCGGACGTTTTATTCTGATTCCTATCTGCCTTTATGTCGTGTGCGTCCTTCTGGCAGGTACGTCACATCTCCTGGTATGTTACAAGCCTGGATGGCTATTCCATAGAACACCATTCACACATTATTTTATTCGATGCCTCAGCGCGTACAGCAGGTGATACAAGCTAGAAGTCGCCACTCCGATTATTAGCTACATTGCGCACCTAGTACGGTGTTCCGTATTTCCTAACAATTTATTTTCCTGTAAAAATCCAAGTCGTAGCTCGACTCCTTTCAGGTGTTCTGTTTTTATGAACATGTGCGTACTGTGACGCACTTCAGAGGTGAAAACATGTGTCAAGACGACAAATCTGCAGCGAGACATTCTGTCCGCGTAGCTCAGTTGGGAGAGCGACTTACTCCGGAGTGAGGAAACACGAATTCGATGCCCATCGTGGGCAAACTTGTGTTTTCACAGTACATAGAATAATAGTGTTACAATTTTATCAATTAAAAACGGCATACCATCCGGAAACAGATCGGCGGTATTAAAAAAAACCACGTGATTCTTGAACGTCAGGATTAAGGAAAACTAGAGGGAAGTTACATCTTTTCACATTCCAGACCAGGAAAACTGAGGCAAAACGGAAGACGCAAATAGGGATTTGCCCCATCAACTGTAATGTCTTCGGTTCTTTTCAAAACATTGTACATCAATTTTGTTTTTCTGTACGTTAATGCGTAATTCCACTTCTTTATTCTTATCAGCAAGTTTCGGATCTGGAATAACCTCTGCAGCTCTGACGGGTAAGAAATCACCAAACAAAGGTGTGTTAAATTGTAATCTCCATTATTCTTAATCTCCTTGTTTTTCCTAATTTAATAATTTAAAGACTTTGTGCAATGTGGCAATGAAGATCTTGGGAGATCTGGTTTAAAATTTTATCATCTCCTTTCTAATTCTTATACGTATTGTATCCCGCAACAGTCAAACTTTTACACTTGCATTTTTTTTTTTTATTGGAGGTTTAACGACCACCGTGAGCAACTCAATGGGCTATAAGCAGTCGCCCGTCCCTAATTTAGGGACACTGGTTCCAGGGAAGGGAGAGAGCCAGTGCCGTAAGATAAACACAACATCCATGCCTGACCGGGATTCGAACCCGGACCCCTTACGGACGAATGATCAGAGACCAACGCCTTAGACCACTGCGCCACCGGGGCGGACACTTGCATTTTCACAGATGTTATTAATAACATTAATGTATGCAAATTTTGAAGATGACAATCCGATTTTTCGTGTAAATGTGACAAGGATGGTAAGTCAGATAATATCCGAAAACTTTAAAATTTCCATCGTCCTGGAGCGGGACTCGAAACCGCGTCACCCAGAAAACGCCCCGGTATGCTAAAAAAAAAAAAAATGAATGCCGGTTGCTTCGACTAGCGAATCCTGTGATGGTTATATTCAAATTGAACGGAAACTTGAAACTTGGTCGTTCTGGGTGGTGTAGTGGTTAGCATACCCGGGCGTTTTCTGGGAGACGCGGGTTCGAGTCCCGCTCCAGGACGATGAAAATTTTCAAGTTTTCGGATATTATCTGACTTACCATCCTTGTCACATTTACGCCAAAAATCGGATTGTCATCTTCAAAATTTGTATTATATGGCGTAATGCCGTATTTATTTCATGATTAATGTATGCATCTTCAATCCCACAGGATTTCAAAGCCTCATAACATCCGATGGTATCACGAAATCAGAAACCTTTTCCTAATCAATAAAATCCGTACGTATTCGGAGTTCTTATTCATTCGCTGTTTCAATCAGTTCTCTCGGTGCATTAATATGATCTATAGTGCTGTAGCCACTCCTGAATCCAGTTTGTTTTCTTAGTTGAGCCATGTCCAGTGTTACCTACAAGCGATGTGAAAGACCTTAGTGAAGATTTTATAAGCCTCTGATAGAAGGCTGATGGGCTTGTAGTTCCTGAGATATCAATGTTCCCTTGTTTTATAAAGCCGGATCACGGTATCAATGTTCCCTTGTTTTATGAAGCTGGATCCCGGTATCATTGTTCCAGTCATCAGGAATTTTCCATTTATTAAGATACCCAGTGAAAACTTGGGCGATTATAGTTCACTGCTAAGACTGTCCGAGCCCGAAAGTCCGAAGTCGAGCCCGGTTCGGCTACATAATGCTCACTGGAATTCGGCCTCGGGCTTTGAGAGAGGGAGATATTTTTTTTCCTTTTTTTTTAAATGTGATTTTGTATGGTTTAGCACACGACACTTTTTTACAGTTTCTAGTTGTTGAATAGAATTCTTCGGCAACTGGGTCTAGATGGAATGTGGGAACTCGGCAGGGCTATTCATTCCAAGCTTAGGTAACAAATACCATAGGCCATGAATTACTGAAATTCTTCGAAGGAATGTTTCTTTAAGAACTATAGATAGTAGATAGCAAACTGACGAAATTTTGCTCCCAATCTTAACGGGACAACTCCCTGCTGATTCTATTGACCAACGTACGACTTAGATTGTTGTGCCACCCGATTTTTTCCAGATGGGCTGCCCCCTGAAACATTTCAGGAAGAACTGAATGGTCAAAGAAAATATAGAAATAGATAGACATCTCTTCCCCACTCCGCAGTTGAGAAAGACATCGGTTAAATGCACGGGGAGGAAAGAGTGGAAGTCTGAAAGAGGAGATTTTTTTTAATGCCTAAACAGGTTAATCCTGGTTTTCGGGCTCGTTCGGGATCGGACTCTTGCAATGTAAAATTCGGGCTCAGCAATGGTTCAGCTTGCAATGTAAAATTCGGACTCGGGTTTGATAAACTTCGGACTCGGACGGGCTCGAGTTGACATACTTCGGGCTCGGGCGGACTCGGGTTGATATACTTCGGGCTCGGACCGGCTCGGGCTCTTAAAATTGAACCCTAACTCAGCTCTGTTACAGTTGCTATCCATACCGGCTTCCTGTGCAATGCCCACGGTAATTCCATCTTCACCTTTAGCTCTTCTATGTTTCATGTTCTCAAGTACACGGGCAACTTCTGTCGGACGGGCAAAAGGAGTTTCAATACCTATATAAGTTCCTTTATTTAGTTACTTAAGAGCAAAACTGAAGACTAAGGAAAAAATTTTAGAATTTAAAACGAAGGGTGCAAAATAACCTGAAAATAGGTAATAGATGTATCAGCCTTTTCATACACCCTGCTGTTCATAGGTACTGCACCATCAAGAAAGAAATAAGCAATCACAATGGAATTTATAGGAGTGATTAGTTATGGTACAAGCTGCAAACGATCACAATTACATACCGGTTCGTGATGAGGAAGGCCAAAAAATTAGTAATAAATAAATCCATTATGGGCGGTCATAATGATAATCAACCCCACACGCCGTGGGATCGAATGAAACAGAGTTTGGATGGTCATCTGCGGTATTACATTCCGTTTTGCTTCTACACGCATCCACAATTCGTTGGCTGTGACAGGCGGCGAAGCCATGCGAGCCAGTCGTTGCGCGATGACACCCCACACGTTTCCTATGGGCGACAAATCTGGTAAGCGAGCAAGCCAGGAAAGACCAGCGACTAGATGCGCACAGAGTACGTCTTGGGCAGTACGAGCAACATGAGTTCGGGCATTGTCTTGTTGGAAGACGGCTCCCGGAATCGTCTGAAGTGTAAAAGTTCAGCTTCCAACACTTCCGTGATGTATCGTTGGCTGTTCAATGTGCCTGTGATGCGTAGTAGGCGAGTGCGTGAATAAAACACCATAGCGCCCCAGACAATCACGCTCGACGTGGAACCAGTATGGCGCTGCACAATACTGCCTTCCAGATGCCGTTCATCGCGGTATCTGAGAACAAGGATTCGCCCGCTGTGATCCATTAGATTGAATCTGGACTCGTCCGAAAACACAATATGCTCCCATTCAGCACTTCAGCTTCGACGTTCGCAGCAGCACTGCAATCATCGGCGCCTATAGTTCAGAGTCAAGTGAAGTTGCAGAAATGGACGGCGAACAACGAGGCCTCTTTGCAGCAATCGATGACGAACAATGCTTGCAGACATCCGACGCTGTGTGACCATCCACCATTGCTGCGCAAGTGTCGTGGATGGTGTTGTGCGCCACGTCACTGCCATACGGGGCAGGTGCCTGCCTTCCTGCTCGGTCGTACGATTTGCAGCTCCAGATTCTGCACGACCATGCGTAGAACCTTCTGCTGTCCGTTGACGCCATGTACGCATAACGGTAGTTGCGTTACGCATAACGCGTGCAGCATTATCACAATATGATAAACTATCTACTCTGAGTCCAACAATTCTACCCCTTCCAAACTCCGTCAAGTGTTTGTATGGTTGTTTCGTCCTCCTATGCGGCATGTTTACATTTTAACAACTGCGTACGGTTGAGTTTAGCGATAGCAAAAGTTTAAAAACGTGACCTCCGTACGCCTTCTTTTATACCCCCTGGTGTGACATTTCCGATGGCGTTGCGCGCGTCTCACATTTGCATATGCGCTGCAATTGTAATCATTTGCATCTGCCATGGTGACCTATTCACCCTGCAAATTTCGCGCAAATCCGAGCATTTCTCTCACGGTGTTGCAATTTCTATTAACAGCAGAGTATAGCTTTGTCTTGAACTCCTCCTCAAAATTTACCTTCTGCTAGTACGTAACCTGTGCCATGCGTGGTTGAAAAAGCTGTCGCTGAAATTTTTTCTTGTCATATAACACGAATCGTAATAAAATGCATAACTATAATAAACGGTTGTATTATTAATGGGCAATGTACAAGATGGGTCACCAACAACAAAATTTCTTGCATTGGAGTATTGAGGTATTCTTTCAGTGAGCCGAATGATATCGTGTCTAGATAAATACACAATGGGGTTTAAAATGTGTTTTATTTTGCCAGTTTGGTTTTAACATTTTTTTTTTTTTTGGTATCATTAATCTAAACTAATATATAAAGAGAGAAACGTTGTTTGTGTGTTTGAGGTAATCTCGAAAACTATTGAACCGATTTTGATAATTACAACAACGTAGTTGATAGCGGAGGGCTTAGTTCCAAGTCCGACCACAGCAGAAAGGCAGGTGGCGGTACAAGTACTGAAGCGAGAACAAACGTCAGGATAACGAACGGCGGATTGCACAAAGAAAATGCCACGGTGACATAAAACAAATAAAATACTTATGACCATAAAAATTAGCGACGAGAATTCGGGGGTCAGAAGCTTTCATTTAAAGCAAAAATAATGAAAATCGCTCCAGTGGGTGACGCTGGTGGATTGCAGAAAGAAACAGCTTTGTGTTTTAAATATATAGATTTCTTGTTACTGTACCATTTTTTTCTGAGCTTTGGCTCAGAAAAGAAAGAGTTCGTCCATTGTACTTACCCAGAGTCAACATCAAATGGTCGCCGAGTACATAACTTCGGTGATTTTGAGCCCCCCCCCCCCTTCATGTCGCACTGGCCGTTTCCTTGGCTAGGTGCATTCCAGCTGCAGGAATATACATATGCAGGGTGCATAGGAAAGTCCTTTTAGAATGAAATAACTTGCGAACGGAGAGAGGTACAGTTATGCAAGTGAGATAACGGCATAGTGAAGCGACTACGCCCGATTGAATGCAACAGATAGCAGCGCCCCTAGTGGCGAAATGCGGAAGTTAGTCATTGCAAATCGAAAACGAAAAAAGTTAGAGCAAAATTTCCAACTACAAAGTTGTAGAGCATCAATTAATTAGTACAAAACGACATTTGTTTCACACGGATAAGATAAATTGTCACCTGAATACCCTAAAATGTACGAAATCGATGCGCGACCTTTTGTGTGAACGTTTGAAGGGAACAGGCATAGGTATGAGCAAATACACAGAATTTATTGCATAAATGTGTACTTATGTCAATACAGTTTGATGACGTCAGACAAAACAAAAACAAAAAAGGCAAACTGGCGCACAGTGATAAAAAGTTAATGTCGAGTATGTTCGAAGAGTTCGCCATTGCCCACGATACACATTTGTATTCGTGAAAGAAACTCTGCATGCACATTCCTCGGCATGGAAGGTGTCACACTATGGCAAGCATCTGTAACACGACGACGCAGATCCAGCAGACTTGTAGGCGCTGTTGCATACACCTGATTTTTTACGTAACCCCAGAGGAAGAAATCCAACGGAGTGAAGTCCGGCGATCGTGGAGGCCATTCAACAGCACCACCATACCCGATGTTTCGTTTGCCCAAAACAATATGTGAGAAAGCGTCGCATTGCTGCTGAGTGAAGCTCACCATTCTCACACAGCGTACGTAGACCTAAACTTCTGATCAGGGTACATCCTGCTACTGGTTTTTATATCGTAGGTACGGTACAGCGTCACAATCTGCATTTGCATATACGGCTACATTTGCGAAATGTGAATATGCAGATTCGAATCGTCGCGCATCGATTTCGGACATTTTAGGGTATTCAGGCGCCAATTTATCTTATCCGTGCGAAACAAATGTTGTTTTGTACTAATTAATTGATGATCTACAACTTTGTAGTTGGAAATTTTGCTCTATCTCTTTTCGTTTTCGATTTGCAATGGCTACCTTACGCATTTCGCCACTAGGGGCGCTGCTATTGGCTGCATTCGATTGGGCGTAGTCGCTGTACTATACCGTTATCTCACCTGCATAACTGTACCTCTCTCCGTTCGCAAGTTATTTCAGGCTAAAGAGATTTTCCTATGCACCCTGTATATAAAAACAGAAAAAATGAACAGTATGATCGCCGCTACCCTCATGCTGGGGAAAAAGCACTGTGCTGTTGCATTCATCTGATCACCATGT
This sequence comes from Macrothele yani, assembly GCA_039090855.1. NCBI lineage: Eukaryota > Metazoa > Arthropoda > Arachnida > Araneae > Macrothelidae > Macrothele > Macrothele yani. The sequence goes on from CM076993.1 coordinate 100,119,427, forward strand.
ACTTGGACGCAAGCACAAGAACCTAGATCGTGGCCTTCAGGAATAGAGTGTCATGACGCTTAATTAAGTGAAATCGCACTATCCGTCACATCCAATCAAATTTATTTAATAATTATTTTCAAGTAAATAGCGGTTACTAAGAGATGTTTTATCTTGCTTGAATTTTTTTATTGAATTAAGACATATTAGAAGGAAAAGGATTAGTTAATTCTATCTTTCTGCTGTCTTTTGATTTGAAATGAACAATGATGGGATAAGAAAACAAGAAAGATGACACCGAATTTTCGGGTGTAATAAGCACGTCTTTTGAATCCGTTCTGACGCAAATTAAATTTATCAAAGCTATTCAAAGTCAATAGAACCCGTATGGAAAACAATAGATCTGACGAAAGAAAGAAGATTTTCAGTCGGGTTTTTAATCTCTCAAATATTGCTGTAAACGGAATCGTGAGCTTACGAACTCTTAAAAACAGAGATATCGACAAAAATAAGATGTGACTTTACGTCCCCTGGTGGGAAAACCGTGCATTATTTTAGGAAGAAAGTATTCTCAAAAGGTTTATCCGTATAAGCGGTATCGGTCTAAGAAAAAAAAATTAGTCGAGTTTTCAGGAGCCCAGATTTTGCAACAAATACTTCAGAAGCAGAAATTAACACTTATGACCCCTGGTGGCCAAACCATTCTTTACCAAACATTAAAAATTACGTGAAAAATATTTTCCATCAGGTCTCGAATGCAATACAGGAAGAAGTTTTCAAATCAGAGCTTTCGGAGCAGAAATAACGCCGAAAACGCAATCTACCTTTGTGCCCCCTAGCGGAAAGTCTATGATTTACTTGAAAATTTTGAATTTATAGGAAAAACATTTCGCATTGAAAACACTATCCAAAAAAGAAGGAATTTTTCAAATCAGACTCTTAGAAGTAGAGATATTGACAAAAATAAGACATACGTCTACGCCCCCTGGCGTAGAAACCATGCATTTTTTCAAGAAGAAAAGTTTCCTAAAAGGTTTGTCGATATGAGTAGTATCGGTCAACAAACGACTTTTTTTTCAATCGAGATTTTAGAAGCTCATATTTTGCTGCAAATACAACAGAAGCGGAAATGAAGACTTACATCACCTGGTGGCCAAACCATTTCTTACAAAAATTGGAAAATATGTGCAAACGATTTCCCATCAGGAGCTGTATGTGGTGCAGAAAGAATTTTTCAAATCGGAGATTTAGAAGCAGAGATATAGGGGGAAACGCAATTTACCGCTACGCCCCCTAGCGGAAAGTCTATGAATTACTTGAAAATTTTGAAATTATATGAACCACATGTCACACTAGAAACACTATCCAACGAAGAAGGAATTTTCAAATTGGACTCCTAGAAGTAGAGATATTGACAAAAATAAGATATACATCTACGCCCCCTGGCGTAGAAACCATGCACTATTTTAAGAAGAAAATGTTTCTAAAAGGTTTGTCAACATGAGTGGTATCGGTGAACAAACGACGTTTTTTTCAATCGAGAATTTAGAAGCTGATATTTTGCTGCAAATACAACAGAAGCGGAAATTAAGATTTACGCCCCCTGGCGGCCAAACTATTTTTTACAAAAATTAGAAATTATGCAAACGATTTCCCATCAGGAGCTGTATCCGGTGCAGAAAGAATGTTTCAAATCGGAGATTTAGAAGCAGAGATATAGGGGGAAACGCAATTTACCGCTACGCCCCCTAGCGGAAAGTCTATGAATTATTTGAAAATTTTGAAATTATATAAAAACATGTCACACGGAAAACACTCTCCAACAAAGAAGGAATTTTTCAAATCGGACTCCTAGAAGTAGAGATATTGACAAAAATAAGATGTACATCTACGCCCACTGGCGGAGAAACTGTGGAATATTTTAAGAAAAATATTCCGAAAAGGTTTACCGATGTGAGTGGCATCAGTCCACGAAAGAATTTTTTCAATCGATATTTTAGAAGCTCCGATTTTGTGGCAAATACATCAGAAGCAAAAATTAACACTTACGCCCCTGGTGGCCGAAGTAATTTTTACCAAAAATTTGAAATTATATGCGAAAGATTTTCCATCAGGAGATGTATCCGCAGAAGAAAAAATTTTTCAAATCGGAGTTTTAGAAGAAGAGTTATTCGGGAAAATGTAATTTACCTTTATGCCCCCTAGCGGAAAATCTATGCGTAATTTGAAACAGTAACTATATCTAAAATACTCTTTGACATAAATGGAATCGAAAGATAAAAAAAAAAATTCAATCGGATGTTTAGAAGCAAATATGTGGAATAAAACGCATTTTTGAATTTGACATCATCTGCATTTACGCCCTCTACCGGCAAAATTGTACATCGTAAAAAAAAACGAAATGAAGGATCATGATTTGCATATTTTAAGCTTCCCAATGCAAAAAGAATTTTTCAAATGGGACAAATAGTTGCAGAGATACCGTGGGTATGGACGGACGGACGGACGGACAAACCGATAACAGAAGCAAGATCTTTTTTTACAAAAGACGTGCTAAAAACTCTCACATTAACCGCTATTTACTTTAGAAAATGTTTTAAAATAAATTTGACTGGAACTGACGGATAGTCTCGATGGTCACCGCTGGATCCAGCTGCACGGTGATCAAAGGTCATCTCGAGTCACAGTACACCGCACATACCTCAACTGACTTCCAGGCTGGCCGATTAGTTATACACGAAAAGTAAATATAGCTGGATAGAAAAGTTGCTTAAAATAATAAAACATTTTATAATATGAAATCCGATCAAAACGTTCCGAGACTAGGCAGATATACAACGTAGTACTTGCGTTACTTAAGTCTGGCTATGATCTCCCTCAAAGTAGTCTTCTTGGGCAGCGATACACCGCTGCCAGCGTTTTTGCCACTGTTGGAACGCTCCCAGGAAGTCCTGTTCGCGAATCGTATTAATCACCGTTTGCGATTCGCGCTGGATCTCGTCCACAGTTTCAAAACAGCGACCCTTGAGCTTCATTTTCATCTTCGGGAACAGAAAGAAGTCGCAGGGCACCAAATCCGGCGAGTAAGGCGGGTGAGGAAGGGTAGTCATGCTGTTGCGGCTGCAAAACTGGCGTGTTGCTAACGCTCTGTGAGCTGCTGCATTGTCGCGGTGGAGCAGGAAATCGCCCCTGCGCCACATTTCCGGTCGTTTGCGGCGAATGTCCTCCCTAAGACGCCGCAGAACGTCGCAGTAAAAAAGCGCGGTGACGGTCTGGCCCTGGGGGACGAATTCACGGTGCCCAACCCCACGAATGTCGAAGAACACGATGATCATGCTTTGGTTGCGCTCCGGGCCTGTCGGGACTTCTTCGGTCGAGGAGATATCGGGCTCCTCTACTGCGACGACTGTTGTTTGGCCTCCGGGTCGTAACCGTAGACACAAATCTCGTCCCCAGTGATAACCCGCGACAGGAACCTTGGTTCATTCACCACCTGTTGACGAAGATCTTGACAAAGTTCGACACGGAGCACCTTCTGTTTAGGGTTCAGGATCTTTGGCACAAACTTAGCAGCAATGCGGTGCATGTTCAAAACCGAAGTCAGAATTTCTTGCACTGTTCCGTATGACACATTGACGATGGTAGCAATGCCTTGAATTGTTCTCCGACGATACTCACGCACCAGTTCCCTAATTTTGTTCACATTTTCGGGGGTTTTGCTCGTGGACGGTCGCCCTGACCTCTCTTTGTCTTCCAGTGACATTCTGCCGCTCTTGAAGCGCGAGTGCCACTCAAAACACCTCGCACGACTCATTGCCATAAGCCTGCAGCAACATTTCATGCGTCTCCGTTCCCGATTTGCCGAGTTTGACGCAGAATTTGATGTTCGCTCGCTGCTCTAGTTTGCAGTCCATACGGAAATCGCAGCTGTGTTCTGCACGTGGTCACCAAATATCGTGTAGCACAGCTCCCGATGTTCACAGAACGACGCCACTCGGCACAATGACTCATGAAGGTCACTGCTCTCGACCGTTGCTCGTGCATCTGCGTACTGCCATCTGTTGGCGTGTTACGTAACTAGTTTCGAAACTTTCTGATCGCATTACGTATAATAATAAAATTATTATAGAAAAGCTGCTTGGCTTGAAAGTATACCAGAAGGTAAGCCTAATTCTTGTACAGGCTAGCAGTTCCTGAAGAAGAAGAGGCAGATCACGAGACAAATTCATATAGTCACATAAAAACGAAATTGGAACGAGAGGATGAAATCGCAAATACAAAACTGAAGGGAGGAAAGGACAACAAAAATCATCCATAAAGTTGAAATAATAAGAAAAAACAACGAAAATTTTATGTGCTTATGCCAACAGCATCAATTTTAGTTTTACTAGAAGATAAACCATTGACAACAGTTTCAAACAACAAACGCGAACAAATAAAATAGCTATCATCAGAAGAAGAGAGAATTTGAAGAGAAAAGAAAAAGGACTGCGTCATTATTTCATTCGTATTTCTTAACAACAAGCATTCTAAAGTACATCCCCACTTTCCTGAACACGGGCTTTCAGAGAACAAGCGATCTGCTGACTCTGTCATTAAGTTTAAGAGGAATATATCTCCATTCCATAACACTGGATAAATACCTGGTCTGCATTCATACTGAAGGAAAGACAGAAACCGTCAGGGACTCAAAGGAAGACGTGAAAGTCAAAGGTCAGAGGAGAACAGGTTTGTGGACAACAAAACCCTTGGGTGACAAAAATATCCATCAACGAAAATAAGTGACCCGCACATGGACAAGCATAATTGAAGACACAGTGATGTTGATGGTGGTGCATGCATGTACAAGTGTGTACATGAATGCAAGATAAAAAAAAAAAAAAGCTCTCCTTCTTAATTCTCTTACTTTTTTTCTTTTTCAACTTTCTGTTTCCTTAACCATTTTGAATGAGTTTAAGGGCTGATGCTTTTGAAATTCGCTGTGTGTGTGTGTGTGTGTGTGTGTGTGTGTGTGTTTGAGATGTCTGCACCGACCTTGGACCTTTAAGCTGTAGGATGTGACCTGCCCATCGGCCGTTTCTGAAACGAAGAACCAGTTCCAGTGATAACAAACAAAAATGAGAATGACACTGAAATATAAGCACGAGAGAGACACGAAACTGGGGTTTTAACAGCCAAAGGAAAATCATGCCTTCTCAAGGAATACAATAAAAAGTTAAACATTCAGACTCAAACTGGTGCATACCATTACACAAAAACCCACTCGAGACTTAAAATTTGTAGAGAAGAGTAATGAACACGTACATGTACACACAAATTTTATCCCTGTTGAAAAGATAGAATGAAACACACAAATTACAAACGCCTTTATGATTACAAAACTGCAAAAACCTTTATTGGGAATGCAAATTACTTTTACTGTCAAAGATAAAAAGCTAAAAACGTACGTCTTTTTACGACCAAATTAAAAACAAATGAAAATGGACTGAAGACTTAAAGAAACATATACAGCTATGAGCCATTATGTATTATGAACACCTACCTAATAAGCTGTAGGACCCCGTTTAGCCCGCAAAACAGCGGCCACTCGGCGAGGCATCGATTCGATGAGGTGGCGATAGGTATCCTGGGGTATCTGGTACCATAATGTCAACAGAATCCTCCAGTTCCCGTACATTTTGGGGTGGTGGTGAAATCCGCTTTTCCAAGTCGAACCACAAATGTTGGATTGGGTTCACGTCAGGTAAATTTTGGAGGCCAGGGCATTAACAGAAAGTCACCAGCATGTTCCTCGAACCACTCCTTGACGATTCTGACAGTGTGGCATGGCGCATTACCCTGCTGGTAATGGCCATCACCAGCTGTCATGAATGGATGAACTTGATCCGCAACGATATTCAGATACCTGACAGTTGTAAGGAATTGTGCTATTGGGATAATAGGGCCTAAAATGTCCCAAGAAAACATCGCCCACAGCATAACACCGCCGCCTCCGGCCTGTTTCCGCCCAACAGTGCATCCAGGTGCCATAGCCTCTCTTGATAATCGGTAATTCGCGCTCGGCAGTCTACGTGATGCACCAGGAATCTTGATTCGTCAGACCACGCCACTTTCTTCCCAATCATCAATCGATTATCTTGTGCCCATTTCATGCGTTGTTTGCGATGACGTGCAGTGAGCATAGGGACCCGGCTGGGTCTTCGGCCACGCAGGCCCATGCGCAGAACGGTGCGCTGTGATACACTGCCCTGATCAACCACCGTTGTAGCTGCCGGGTGATTTGTCACATTGTTGCCTTGCTGTCGCTGTGAACAATGCACGACAGCCTCCCCTCCTCCCTGGCATCAATGAGCCGCGGACGACACACAGCTGAAAGACGGTTCGTCGTTTGGCCATATGTGCACCACTTTTGATACGTACTCAATACAGCGGCACGTGAACAACCCAGAAGCCGCGCCGTGCCATCACAATTTGTCCTTTATCAAACTCCGATAAATCGAGAGATTTTCCCCATTCTGACTCCGAACACTCTACTAACCGAAAGCCGGTCCTCGGGTTGTATATATACTGCTCTATGAACTTCACCTGCGCCACCGTTCGGTCTCCAGGCGCGCTCATTTCTCTAGGCTGGGATGGTGGTTATAATGGAATGTCTCATTGGTGTACACCGAAATGTACAAAAGCTTGTTGCATTGAAAACAACGATGTACGCTGAAACAATGTCAAATCTTTCTCAGTATAAACATAATGATGTAAAAAAGAAATGTCTTTCACATTAACAAAAAGAAATCGGAAATGCAAAAACATTCAACAGTTGAAACGTTGAAACAAGACAACAGTCAACTAAAATAATGAAAAAAAAGTTTGTATTCTATGTATGAGATGGAAGGATCCAATCAAATAATAAAGTTTTATACACAGACACACATAAAATATTTTTATTTATTTACGCTGAGAGTGGCCACTTTATAGGCTGCGTGCCAGGTCTATGGGAAGAAACACTGCTAGTCCGTGTAACATTTCAAATAACATAAGGAGAAATTAACCAAACTGAAGCACTGAAACATAGGGTTAGTTATTGAACCCTTTAACGACCAGGACTCTAAAATCGTGGGTGTTTCCGGAATACCATAACGCCCGAAACTGTCTGCTTCTACTTTACGAATTTCTTTCCTCTTATTTACAGGAGGACTAGTTTTGTGTAACCACATGAAACCTCCGATCTTTGCATTCTTCCATGGAGAATAGATGCGCTGTCACCAGAGTGAATAATATCGCCGGTAGGCAAAACTAACTCTTTGGTACACTTCTTTGCTTGTTCAGAGACAACAATAATGACTGAGGGTGACTTCTTCTAATCTATATAAAATGACTGAGGTGACTTCTTCTAATCTATATAAAATGACTGAGGTGACTTCTTCTAATCTATATAAAATGACTGAGGTGACTTCTTCTAATTATACAAATATAAAAAGCATGTGGGGGTAGAAAATTCTGATCACTCTAGACGGGCGATTCGGACGGCAGTGGTCGTCCGCACGTACCGGCATTACGGGTGGTATGGTCGTTAAAGGGTTAATAAACGTTTACCATTCTAAGACCTTCAACTTCTCTGGATAGTTTTTTCGGATAAAACTTCAAGAAAAGGATATTCGCGAAACACACACTCATTTAATTCGCAGACAGTGGCGTGTCTACTTTCCCTATATTTTCATTAAATCCGGGAATATAATTTGAGACAGATAACTCATCCTTTTTTTTATTTACACCCAAGTTCCCATATGTTCTGGGGAAGACAAAAGGATAGAGATTAACAGAGACAATTTAGCCCACCTTCGTTTTCTTGATGACTATAGTTTTCGCACGCATCCCGTTAAAGTTGCAGAGTATTTAATCCAGAAACTTGCATACAAAATTAAAGACGTGGGATTAAAAATGAACTAACAGAGAATAAATTGGTGTATAATGCTTTTACAAGAACTGATGATTTACGGGTTGATAGGGGAAAATTAGAAGTAACTAATGCATACATTTACCTTGGACAACAGATATCCAGCGGAGGGCCACATCGAAGAACAAATTAATAGGCGTATAAAACTTGGCTGGAGTGCGTTTGGAAGGAACCACAATTTTCCAGTGCAATCTACTGTTATGTATCAAAACAGAAATATTTAATGAACACATCCTTTTCAGTTTTTACTTATGGATCAGAGAGACATGAACCTTAACTAAAAGAGACAGCAGATAGCTGAAAGAAGCTCGGAGAGGGGTGAATTCCTTATTACATCTTCGTGTAACCACGAAAAGATATAATATGGAACTCACGGATCAAGAGTTGATGGTAATTATGATCAAAATGAAGACCCTCAAGTGACAATGGGCTGGAAATATTGCTATAAGAACTTATCATCGTTGGATACCTGAAGTACTATACTGGATACCACATGGGAGTCTGAAGACCACATAGGAGTCTGAAGACCACATGGGAGTCTGAAGACCACATGGGAGACGGAAGACCACATGGGAGTCGGATGACTCTTTTGATACGAAGGCAATACCTCTATTGGCGATTATTCTGGTTGGGCTTCCAAAAGTTTTCTGCTGCAATTTCAATTTGTCCAACGCGTCTTTGGTTGTAGTAGACTTTACTTGGTACCACCATGGAAACTTACATTAGTAAAAGCGTCGACAACAATAAAAATGTGGTTGTAATTTTTGTTGGTGGATGAGAGAGGACCAATAAAGTCGGCATGAAAGGTACTGTGACGTATATTCTAAATTAACTTTCCTTTTTAGTTTCTTTCCCTAAGTAAATCTTGAGTTTATTCTCAGTATACTTCACTCTTAACGTGATATCTTTTCTCTCAAACGAATAAAAAAAATGTGAAATCTTTTCTCTCAAACGACTTTTCTCTCAAACGAAAGTGACGTATGCCTGATTTGATAAGAACGACAGATATAAACTACAAGAAAACTGTTGCTAAAGAGCGTTGTGTTAAGAGCTGTGTGGTGTGTGGAGCGTTTAATGCAATATGCTATGCTATGTTACGATGTGTTGGCTACATCCTTGAATAAAGCATCTTTTCCGTAAGTTTGACTTCTGTTGTTTACATGTTTCGTCAGGCCGTTAAGGTTTAATTTAGAAACTATTTCATCTTATGGTTATGTTTTTAAAATAACGTAGAAGTACGAAAAGACTTCTACATCATAGTACTTAACGCTACTTCCTCCGCCTTCGGAATAGGATTTAAGAACCCTTCTTGCTTTTCCGATTTCTTGTTTAACAAGATGCATTTGACACAGTTCTGTATCACAGATTCGATGTGCTTACGTAGGCCTGGTATAAAAAACTCTCGCTTAACGATTTCGTCAGTTTTCGCTACCGAAAACTGACCCTTTTCGTGTGCATTTTTGATGACTTCTAATTGCATGGCCCTCGGAACAACAATTAAGTCATGATCATTTTCATACTTGTAAAGTATATTGTGCTTAACAAAATAATCGTAAACATCTTCATTGTCTAATAACTTTATAACAGTGGTAATATACTCATCTCCCAACTGCGCGGCTGATATTCCTGGCGTGACATCTGCATCAGATATAATCCTGACGGGGTATCTACTCAGTACGTCAACATGCTTCATTTGCTCACTAGGTCGATGTACAAACTCATGCTGCAAGTCCTCTAAAAATAAAGCCCAGGCACTGAAAACAAACGCAAAGGAAGTATCGTTTTACGATATGGTGTCAGTGAGTCTAGCGTCTGCACCGTATCTTCGAGCGGTAGAAATCTTCATTGCTTTAAGAAAGAGACGGCAATATTTTTGTATGACAAATCATTTTTCACTCCGCTGGCACCAGTATCGAACACAAAATGTCACAGTACGCATTTTTCTTTGAAATTTTTTTCTTTCGAAAAATAAAACGGAAATAAAACCGGGCCGAAATCGTGTTAAGAACACCTTGACCCGACCCGTTTTGACCCACAAGACATTGTCGACTCGTTGACCTGCTAACCCGTGGGCCCTTTCAATCTCAGCTGCAAGTATGATGATTATTATTTTGCTAGGTTATCATTATCATCAGGAGCAGTAACCATTCATAATTCACTGCGGATGAAGATCACTTCACGTCTTCCACAACACTCTGCCTTGAACCATTTTCTTCCATGTATCTTCGGTATGCTTTCGAATTTCCTCCACCTATATCCACGTGGTCTTCTTATGGGACTTTTCCGTCCTTTGGTAATCAATCTGATGTTGTAGAGATGCAACGGTGGTCAGTTCTAACAATATGTCCAACCCATTGGCACTTATGGGTCTTTATTTGATCACGATTTTATCAACTGTTGTAATTTTCCTGATCCATGAGTTCCATTTCCTATATTTCTCCGCAACAACAAGCATTTATCTCCCCATGTTTCTTTCGCCTGTATCTGTTTTTTAGTTAAAGTCGAGCAGTCTGATCTATAAATGCTGGTAGGATGCATTGATTAAACTCTTCTCTTTTAAGACATAACGGAAAATTACTTTTGAAAATTGTGACGTCACTCTAAGGTTACATGGCAATGACAGATCCATGACATTTGGAGATCTGTTCAATCCTTTTTGGTGTCATGTTCCATGACAACGACAGACCCATGATATTAAAGAGATTAGTTCCCTCCTGTTGGGATGCCACTCTCAGGTTACAATGACAATGACAGACCTATGACATTAGAGAGATCAGTTCCCCATTTTGTGACGTCACTCTCAGGCTAAATAACAATATTTAATAGAGCTAAGACATTACATAAATGAGTTCCCTCCTTTTGTGACATCTTTCTCAAGTTACTTGACAATAGAAGAGCCATGACATTACAGAGAAGTTCTTTCCTTTTGTGATATCACTGTCAGGTTACATCACGACAAACCCAATACATTAGCAGATCAGTTCCCTCCGTTTGTGACGTCACTCTCTGGTTGCATGGCAGTTACAGACCCATGACATTAGGAAGACCAGTTCCCTTTTTTTTTGGCATCACTATTATGTTCCATGACAACGGTAGACCTATGACATTAGACATATCAGTTCCCTCCTTTTGTGACGTCACTCTCAGGTTAAATAAGAATAATAGAGTCATGACATTACAGAGATGAGTTCCCTGCATTTGTGATGTTACTGTCAGGTTACATCACAATGACAAACACCCACGACATTAGGCAGACGAGTCCCTTCCTTTTGTCATGACTCCCAGGTTAAATAAAAATGACAGAGCCATAACATTAGAGAGATGAGTTTCCTCCTTCCGTGACGTCACTCTCAGGTTAAATAACAATAATAGAGCCATGACATTACAGAGATCAATTCCCTTCTTTTGTGATGTTACTGTCAGGTCACATCACAATGATAGACCCACGACATTAGGCAGATGAGTCCCTTCCTTTTGTCATGACTCCCAGGTTAAATAAAAATGATAGAGCCATAACATTAAAGAGATGAGTTTCCTCCTTCCGTGACGTCACTCTCAGGTTAAATAACAATAATAGAGTCATGACATTACAGAGATGAGTTCCCTGCATTTGTGATGTTATTGTCAGGTTACATCACAATGACAAACACCCACGACATTAGGCAGATGAGTCCCTTCCTTTTGTCATGACTCCCAGGTTAAATAAAAATGATAGAGCCATAACATTAAAGAGATGAGTTTCCTCCTTCCGTGACGTCACTCTCAGGTTAAATAAGAATAATAGAGTCATGACATTACAGAGATGAGTTCCCTGCATTTGTGATGTTATTGTCAGGTTACATCACAATGACAAACACCCACGACATTAGGCAGATGAGTCCCTTCCTTTTGTCATGACTTCCAGGTTAAATAAAAATGACAGAGCCATAACATTAGAGAGATGCGTTTCCTCCTTCCGTGACGTCACTCTCAGGTTAAATAACAATAATAGAGCCATGGCATTACAGAGATCAATTCCCACCTTTTGTGATGTTACTGTCAGGTCACATCACAATGATAGACCCACGACATTAGGCAGATGAGTCCCTTCCTTTTGTCATGACTCCCAGGTTAAATAAAAATGATAGAGCCATAACATTAAAGAGATGAGTTTCCTCCTTCCGTGACGTCACTCTCAGGTTAAATAACAATAATAGAGCCATGACATTACAGAGATCAATTCCCTCCTTTTGTGATGTTACTGTCAGGTTACATCACAATGATAGACCCACGACATTAGGCAGATGAGTCCCTTCCTTTTGTCATGACTCCCAGGTTAAATAAAAATGACAGAGCCATAACATTAGAGAGATGCGTTTCCTCATTTCGTGACGTCACTGTCAGGTTACATGACAATAGCAGAGCTATGACATGATTAGAGAGATGAATTCCCTCTTTTTGTGACGTCACTCTGAGGTTACATGACAATGGCAATGATGTTTTATTTTATTCATTTTTTTTGTTGGAGGTTTAACGATCACCATAAGCAACTCAATGGGCTATAAGCAGTCGCCCGTCCCTAATTTAGGGCCACTGGCTCCAGGGAAGGGAGAGAACCAGCGCCGTAAGACAAACACAACATTCATGCCTTACCGGGATTCGAACTCGGACCCACGGACCGATCTCGGGCGAATGATCAGAAGCCATCGCTTAGACCACTGCGCCACCGGGGCGGCCAAGTCAGTTTTAGAATTTAGAGGATTTTAGGAAGGAAGTGAGTGATCTCTGGTTTTAAACAAGTCTTATAGAAACATGTTGGAAGCTAGAAGATTTGGGTTTGGGTACCCGATAGGATAGAGACACATAGTGGTAACCTTTCATTCTAGCGTGACAAGGAAAAGAGCAGTAAGAACGGAACAAATGCACAGCGGAGCACAGGAGTAACATGCAGGGCCGAGGGTGCGAGGGTGGAGGAACACTCTGACCGAGAGTGCGGAGGAGGAGGTGGAGTGAAAAAACAACGGGAACCGGAGCTAGAGGTCTGAACGGGGCTTATTTGGTGAGCCCGGCCCGGCTCAAGCCCGTGTGTTTAAGGCCTGGTCCGTCAATTGCCGCAATTATTTAGGCCCAGATCGGCCTGTCGATTGCAGCAATTATTTAGGTCCGACTCATGATGTGCCATTTTGTATTATTTTGTCTTTCGATTGTATTCTATTAAATTGTGAAAATTAAATAATGAAATGAGATATTATTGAAAATATTTAGTTGAATGTAAACCAAAAATCATCAACTAAATTTTGGCAATTGTTGAAGAATATAACCTTTAGAGAGAGAGAGAGAGAGAGAGAGAGAGAGAGAGAGAGAGAAAAAGACAGCCCGTTCAAAATCTCCCTTACTCTGAACTAGCAAGCGGTAACTCTACAAAAGTAAATCCCTATACGGCTTAGGGATAGGCGAAACAATCGATGTCATCCCGCTCTCTCTCTCTCTCTCTCTCTCTCTCTCTCTCTCTCTCTCTCTCTCTCTCTCTCTCTCTCTCTCACCACTCCCGTCCCTACTAAATATAACACACACACTAGCTCGGAGTCAATTTTTTTTGTTGCCAACAAGTCCCAAAGTGTTTTTACAACTTAATACCTACAGATGGTAAAATTTCCGTGAGTGCCTTTCCTCGCCTCTGTTATTATGCCATGGGCTATCTCATGGAATTAATCAAAGCCAGCAAAACAGTTGAACACAGCAGGATATCGGGAAAAACAACTTTTTCTTTCTTTACCATTGCGATACGAAAAAAAAAAAAAAAAAAAAGGTTGACTTGGCCCGACCCTGCCGTAAATGTCTGAAAAACAATCCGGCCCGCTGCTTTGTTCTCTAAACTCAAAAAAGGCCAACACCAAAGAGAAGTCATCCCTCTTTCCACGTTTTATAAGTGAGTCACGGAAAAATTCTTATCGCCCGCCACCGGGAATCGAACCCAGTGTCTTCCAGTTACGCGCCGGACATGCTTGCACTGCACCACAGCGGCCTCGAAATTATCCAGACTCACATACGACAAACTGCCAAACCATCTGGCAGGCTGCTTCTTTGGAGCCCCGCACAATGCTGGGGATTCACCAAAGACGAACAGCAGCCACTGAACAAATAACTAGAAGGCGAATGAATACTAAATACACAGTTGGCGTGGATTAGAAACATCAAATAGTAGTCATCGCTCTTCGACTCCCGGTGGTGGCCGATGAGAATTTTTCCGCGACTCACTTATAAAACCTGGAAAGAGCGATGACTTCTATTTGATGTTTTTAATCCACGTCAACTGTGTATTTAGTATTTATTAAAAAAAGGCCAACCCGGCCTGGCTCGGCCCATGCAGATCTCTAGCTGGAGCTAGCTCACTATACTTACCATCTCTATTCTCATGTTACCTAGCCAGGTACGTCGGTGTAGTGTTTGACATCACACACGACAGCGTTGAAAACCAAACCGAAGCTTTGATTTTCGTGTGACATCACCAAAGGAGGGAACACATCTCTCCAATGTCACGACCTACGATTTTGCAGACGGCCTTGGCCTGAGTCGCGATCCCGTGGCATGACATGAATGCTGAGTTTCTTTCCATTTCTTTCCTATAGCCGTTGTTTTACATGCTCATAAGGGTCGTCAAACCCCAAAAGAAAAACAATCGCTCCTTTTTTTTCGACTGAGCAAGAGTTTCCTCAATGGTAAGCTTCAAGATTATGACGTGGTGTCAAGAGCATTCAAAGGCCAGCCAAGTGCGCTCAAAAATGAATCTCATGAGGTGGTGAACCTCTTCTCAAACGGTGCGGATACCAAAACAACAAAGCAGGAGGGTGAGTGAGGTGAGTGAGCATCATCACTTCTTAACCACATCAGTTTTCTGAGGCGCTTTGCAAGCGTGTATAAAGAGCAAACGAGTCAATTCATTAAGACATTTTTTTTTTCATTTTCTAAATTTAGCAAGGAATTCAAGGAATCGCCGTGTTTTGCCTTGCATTTGTCCAGCAATCTTTAAAGCTGTTTGACCTCAATTCTTTAGAAACGCGATAAAAAAGAAATATATATACTTGCACGGGAATAAAAATAAGCAGATGTTATTGAACTGAGAGGTGAGCATTATGTCTAAACGGACAGATTTGAAACGGCGTGGAAAGTGAAAAAGAAAGAAAATCAGAAAGGGAAAGAAAGGAAGTAGGGGCCTGAGCACTAGGGTCAAAAGCTGAAGGAATAGGCCAGTATCTTGCACAACGGTGACGAACCGACGAATGCGCGAATGAGCTCCATAGGGGGTGGACGCAATAATAGCGCGAATAATGGCTCGCGAAAGGTGCAGTTCTGAAAGCTGGTGCGTTGAAAGACAACCCTAGCTAATCCCTTTGTTTGACCTACATGAGCCTCAGGTTCTGCGGAGACTGAATTTTCATGGCATTTCCTTCCGTATGCGCTAGATGAAAAAGCACTGGAGATGCGATTCGAGGGGACAGATTTGCGTCCTGTTTCACCCCTATTCACATCCCTCCTCCTCCTCCTCCATTTTCATTTATTTATTTCTTTGCCCTGGAGATACATCCTGCTGTAATAGCAGACACCAGATTTTAGCAATAAAAGAAGAAACGTGGCCAAAAAAGAAATACTGTAGAGAAGACAGAAACGTTTCTTCAACAATAGCATGATGAAACGGGTGTCTTCAGACTCTTCCCTTTGCTAGAAAGGCACATAAGATTCAGTGGTCACGTCAGATTGCGAACAGGAAGATTTCACGTGTAATTAGACATCCACTTATATTGTACATGAAAGTCAGACACTGAAAAGTTGCGTCACAGGCGTGCCCAGGAACTGCTTTGCACGTGACGTCACTGGTGTTTACACCTGTCAAAACTAATCATCGCGATCATGACTGGCGAACCAGGAAGAAAATAGTCTGGGAAAGAAAGAAATTAAAAACGTGGTGTATCTAACTATTAAACGACTGTGCGAAATATCATTTTTTTTTCCAAGGAGAAATTTTGGAGGGGTTTTCTCGCCCCCATCGAAACACCCACAAGTTGCATTACCTCTACATAAAAGTTAGTTTACCGTCGATGGCACTCCGCGTCTTACAGGATTTTTCCTTGAACTTTGTTTGGAATTGCAGACATAATTACCTCCTCTTTCACTTTTCTTGATACACCAAACTCTGCAATTCCTGTTCTCAGCGTTCTTGTTCGTTTACAGCAGGCCACGCCCAAATGGGTAACGCCTATGAATTATGAAGCTCGGGTCTTAGTGGTCGATTTCTAATTAAATAGTAAAATTAAGAATTAACATGTGGCCTACTTCACAGCTCATTTTATCGTTCGAAGGAATCCTGTGTTTGTCTCATCTCATTAAAAATACGCGAAAAATCACTGAATGTCTGTTGAAAATATGTGCATCCGAGGACGAAGTCATCCATTGGTCACGTGGTTTAGTGCGCTGGCTTCTGTTTTTTACGCTTTCCAACCGTAGGTTGAAGAAGCGTATATGCTCCAGCTTTGTCCGTCCGTCCGTCCGCACGTTAACTGGCGTAAAAATGGTTCGATTTCCATGAAATTTTAGTATGTGGTAGGGCACCGCCTGGGGACGAACCCTATTGAAAATGGGACAAATGGGGTTAAAGGTCACGATGTAGGAGCGGAATCATTCCATTGCCCTTATGCGTCATAACTTGCGTAAATACGGTTCGATTTCAATGAAAGTTTACTATGTGGTAGGGGACCACATGGGGACAAACCCTATTGAAAATGGGACCAATGGGGTCAAAGGTCACGACGTAGGAGCGGAATCATTCCATTGCCCTTATGCGTCATAACTTGCGTAAATATGGTTCGATTTCAATGAAAGTTTACTATGTCGTAGGGGACCGCCTGGGGACGAACCCTATTGAAAACGGACGAAATGGAGTCAAAGGTCCGGACATAGTATTGCGATCCATTCCATCGCCCTTATCCCATATCATTAAGGTGGACATCAAGTAATTTTGCTTCCTATACTTCCAATGGAAAAACTTTTGTACACATTTCCTTCACAATTAATGTGTTCCCAAGGATGAAAATTTGAACATCGATTAAAAATAACTTCATATCATAACTTGGAAAACTTAATATTTTCTAAAACATAACCATAATTATATTAAAAATCAATAACTTTTCCTTTGGTGGTGTTGAGATCAGAGAAAAGATGGCGCGACCTGTACTTTGATGACGTCAGTGGACAAATAAATGTTGGATTGCATAACTACGGTTATGGTTTAGAAATATAAGTATTCCAAATTATGAAATGAAGCTATTTTAATCGATGTTCAAATTTTCATCCTTTGGAACGCATTAATTGTGAAGAAAATGTGTACAGAAGTTTTTCCATTAGAAGTATAGGAAGCAAAATTACTTGACGTCCACTTTAAAGTAGCAATTCTTGTATGTATGTATGTATGTATGTATGTATGTATGTATGTATATACATTTTATTTGAAAACGGCTCTAAGAATTTTGATGAAATTCGTTAACCTACCGTTTTCTGGTACTAGAAATCGAATTTAGCTTGATCTCGACTTTAGGAGAATTCGTTTAGAGGGTTAAATAACCACACCGAATTATAACGTTTTCAGTGTCATGGCGTTGTTCCATTAATGTTACCAATGCTTAGAAATCTTATGACGTCACAATCTCGCGTTTGAAGAATGTTGGCGCGCGGTCACGCCATCTGTCTCATTACGTCACGCGTTGTGTGTGGATCTTATTAAAGTTTTATGACGTCACACTCTTACGAGCAGATGTTCGCGATTCCCATCTGCCTCATTACGTCACGCGTTGTGTGCGTATGTCCTTCCGCACGATAACTTGCGTAGCAATCGTTCGATTTCGATGAAATTTTAGTATCTGGTAGGGGATCACCTGGGAAGGAACCCTATTTGAAGTGAACGAAATGGGGTCAAAGGTCAGTACATAGGAGCGATGAAATTTTAGTATGTGGTAGGGGACCACCTGGCGACAAACCCTATTGAAAATGAGCGAAATGGGGTCAAAGGTCAGGATATGGAAGCGGAATCACTTCCATCGTCATTATGCGTCATAACTTACGTAAAAATTCGATTTGGATGAAATGTTAGTATGTTGTAGGGGCTTTCCTGAGGACGAATTGTATTGAAAATGGGCGAAATGGGTCAAAGGTTAGGACACAGGACCGGGATCTATTCCATAGCTCTTATGCATCATAAGTTACGTAAAATGCTTCGATTGCGACATAACTTTATCATGTTATTTCGGAGGTATACCGAACCGGTTCTATTGAATATCATCAAAATGGGATCAAAGGTCAGGGAACAGGACCGAGATTTATTCCACAGCCATTATTCTCATAACTTCAGTAATGATTTCTGGTATGATGGAAAGCGTATTATATTCAATGCATTGCATGATTTTACAAACTTGTTTAGTACTGCAGAGTCTGGGTTCGAATCCTAACAAGAGATACATGTTGTGTTTATTCTTCATGCGTTAGTCTAATGTTTACAAATACAATAAAAGACTACTTCTAGTTTTAGATGTTCATTTGGGTACTTAAACCGTGATACTTTAAATAATATTAATTAAAAAAATAAGAGGCGAGGAATTAGAAGATCGAAGCGATGATTCAATTTAACGGGAAAAGATAGGCTAGAGCAGTGGTCTCAAACTCAGAACCTTGCACTGAGAAAAACGTATTGTTATCCTGACACAATAAGCTTTGTTGCAGCAACAAAACATTTTGTCATGATAACAATATATTTTGCTGGATCAAACAAACTCCCAAAAATCGACAAATCATTTTGTTAAATGAACAAAACGTTTTGTCGTGATAACAATAAATTTTGTTATATCAACAATAATTTTCAACAAAATAATTTTGCAAATTCACAAAAAATGTTGTTGACTGTATATCGACAAAACATTTGGTTGAATTAACAAAACGTTTTTCTCAGTGTGGAAGGGCCACTTTCCAGTTTTGAAGGAACTTAGGAGGCCGCGTGAATTTTAATAAATTTCGTATGAATAAATATCAACTTTGCAAAACTACACTAATGGTCTGGCACTAAAGTGGAATATCATTTTTATTATCGGTAAATAGTAAAAACAAATCTTCATCAATCACTGAAAACAATCACTTTTACGTAACAATTATTTTCACTTACATCTTAAAAACAATCGAATTTTTATCAACTGAGCACGGTACACGGTGAAGAAAATATTACATGTTCTGATCAGAAGCTTGGGCTCACTTTTCTGTCACTAACTTATTGATTTTTTGAATTTAACTTATTGTTTTTTTCCTTTGAACATGCTACTTCTAAAATTCAGCATAAGTGACTTCTAAAACTCAGCATAAGTAATTCAACCTGTTATACGTGTTCTTTTAAACTAACTGGTAAAACTATGTTAGATTGCAGCTGTTGAATTTTTCTTTTAGGAAATAATCACACTGAAAATTTATTAATTCAAGATTAAGTTCTTCAGGTGCGTTGTCAGCATTATAGGGAAATGGAGACTTAAATATATTGAAAATAGTTTCCATGTCTTTGAAACATTCAAACCGCCTGTTTAAATCCTCTTTTAACATAGCTATCTTCGTAGAAAATTCACCAAAGTAAGTTTTCTTTTTCTTCAGCTGAAGCTTTAAAAGTGGAAAATTGAGCAAGATTTTCTGCACGGAGCTGAGCTTCCCAAAGCTGAAGTTTCTTCTGAAATGCGTTAACATTATCAATATCAGTAACTAGCTTATTTTGGCCTTGCAGTTTGATACTGAAATCGTTTAAGTATCCAAGTACGTAGTACGTCGGGGCAAGACACCAGTACCGTTTTCGCATTCCTTTTGACGTAACACTAAGCATGCTTAATAACAGTTATATTTTTGCTACTCATAAAGGGGATGGCTTTGCTAAGCATTAGTATGTTTATATTATATTTCATATATTATACTTGAAAAAAGGTGATTTATTTTTATTTAGCAATCATTCATGCGGGCCGCGAGTTTGAGGATATGATTACAGCGGCATCTGTAGGAGTTGAAGGGAAAGCGTAGCAGAGAACGTGTCCACCAGGGAGCTCAAAATATACCAGACGAATAAGCTGAACGAAAATGTGCTTCCTTGTTCCTCTGTGGCAGCGTCCGTGCGGGTTTGAACCCAGCAAGCAGATGAACCAACTCACTAATAAACACAGAAAGTTAAATAGTTTCAGAAGTAGCTGAAAAATAATGACACCGTGCTCTTATCTACTTCAGTTATACTATAGTGAGATGAAAAACTAGGAGAGATACTTCGTGAAATTACGAAATCTAAATACTATACCGTGCAAATTAATTGGGACAAGCTATTTTATTCTCAGAATTGTAATGTGATCGCCAGTTGATGTCGGAAACACACGTAAACCGGTTTTATCAGCTGTGAGGTGGTGTGACTGTTAGAACTTTATAGTAAGAATGTGGTTTGACCGGTTTTAAACAGGAAACAGGCACTTCAGCTTCAGTTGTGAGCTTTCGTGTGTGACAGGTGGATGTTAGTTTTTGCTCTCTGTGAGTACGTGTTGCTTTCGTGTATTGAAAAATGGATATTTCCCCAAGAAAGCGTGCAAAAATAATTGCTCTGAAGGATCACACTTCTATGGCAATGAGAGATATTGCTTCTGCAGTTGGTGTAGGCAAATCAAGTGCATCAAGACTGCTTACGCGATACAATGCATCTGGATCATCGTCTCCAAAAAAGAGAGGTAAATGTGGAAGAAAACGAAAAACAACTCCACGAACAGATAAATATCTAATCAGAAATAGTAAAATGAATAAAAAAAAACAAGCACCGACCTTCAAAGAGATTTATCGGCTAGTGGTTGTGATGTTAGTGATTCAACTGTACGCCGTAGGCTTTCTGGAAGTTGGCCGGAAGGCAAGAAGACCAACGAAAAAACAATATTTGAATGCGAACATGAAGATAAAACGTTTAGCATGGGCTAAAAAATATAAATCATGGACTGTTGCCAACTGGAAAAAGGTAATTTTCAGTAATGAAACTCATTTATTTGTGCAGGGTTACCAATCAAATGTCGTTAGACGAAGCAACCCTTAAGACCTGAGCATGTCAAACAAACTGTAAAACACCCTCTGAAACAGATGTTTTGGGTTTTTTTCACATCAAATTGCGCTGGAAGCTTAGTTCCTGTTCAAGGTATGATGAATTCAGCCAAGTACGTAGAAATATTACAACGTAGGATTGTTCCATTCTTGCAAACTTTTGACGGGACATTTCAACATGACCTGGTTCCATGTCACAATTCGAAATTGGTCAAGAATTTCATGCTGCAAAATCAAATTCATTTGCTTAATTGGCTTGGAAATTCACCAGACTTAAATTCCATAGAAAACTTTTGGAATATTTTGAAGAGACCTTTAGGTCAAATAGACTGTACAACCAAAGAACGCATGATAACGAATGCTATAAAAGTGTGGTTCTACGATTATGAAGTCAAAAATATGTGCATTCATTTAGTGGAGTCAATGCCAAAACGAATTCAAGAGGTCATTTCTGCTAAAGGAGGACATACTTCATACTAATACAGGTATTTATCAGTGTATATCAAGGCATAGAATGATATCAAGGCATAGAATGATATAAAGGCATAGTTTTGGAAAGAAAGAGTGATTTCTCACTTTGTCCCAATTAATTTGCACAGTATAGTAAAAGTCCGGAATACACAAGGTTACGGAGGCCAGAGGTCATATGTAGTCACATTTGAGGTTATATGTAGTCATATTCATGCTCAAGAAAGGACGGTACAAACGAAGTGGAAAGTGGAAGGCACAAGAAAGTGTCGAGGCGTGCTTAGTTCCTGAATATAATGTTAACATTACAACAGTTACTCATCAACATTTGGAATTCACGTATATGAACAGTATACACTATATTATCAAAAATATTCGGACATCACAATGTTTTAGGACAAATGGCTTTATTATCGCAATTAGTAGTTAGGCGGTCCACCTTTTGCTTGTATTAGAGCAGCAAGAAGTCGAGGTATACTATCGATCAATTTCCGGTAGGTCTAGACAGGAATGGTTGGTTACCCATTCGTCCTGTAAAGCTGCTGCCAGAGTGGAGAACAAAGACGGTCGTTATCGTCGATTTCGTATCCATCTCTCCAGTTCATCTCAGAAGTGTTCTATGGGATTAACATCGGGACTGAGCAGGCCACTCTAACAATTCCAACTCATTTTCAAGGAACGAGTCCTCCGCACGCAGTGCAGTGTGGCAGGAAGCTTGATCGTGGAAGAGACAGCTTCCATAATACTGCAACATTGTCGCTCCAGTTCATCCCAGAAGTGCTCTATGGGATTAACATCGGGACTGAGCACGCCAGTCTAACAATTCCACCTCATTTTCAAGAAACCAGTCCTGCGCACGCAGTGCAGTGTGGCAGGAAGCTTGATCGTGGAAGAGACAGCTTCCGTAATACTGCAACATTGTCGCTCCAGTTCATCCCAGAAGTGCTCTATGGGATTAACATCGGGACTGAGCAGGCCAGTCTAACAATTTCACCTCATTTTCAAGAAACCAGTCCTGCGCACGCAGTGCAGTGTGGCAGGAAGCTTGATCGTGGAAGAGACAGCTTCCATAATACTGCCACATTGTTGGTAGGGTAGAATTATCCAGAACATCGAGATGCACTTCAGTGTTCATGGTTTGTGGTATAATAACCAACGGGCGGAGTCTCATCCACGAAAAACAACTCCATACCATGATGAAGCCTCCGACCAACTTAACAGTTGGAAAAACACAATCAGACGAAAATCGTTCTCAGGGCTGTAGCCATATCCTAACATGCGCGTCACATTGGAAGAGTGAAAAGCGTGATTCGTTATTCCAAAGAACAGCTCTCCAGTCTTCCACAGTTCAGGAACGATGGGAGCACACCACTCAAAACGGCGCGAGGCTTCATATTCACGGTAGTGATGTATGGCTTGTGTGTCGCTACTCTACCATTATAACCCACGCAGTGCAACTGTTTGCGGATAGTTGTGGTACTAACCCAGCCATTACAAGCGTTTCCTATTTCAGCAGCGATGGAAACGGCAGAGGAAGAACGGGATAACTTAACATTTCTTACCATGGCTGTTTTGTCACGTTATATCAGTTTGTGCATCCTTCCTGAACCGTTCTTTTGCTGCAATTGCACCGCCCTACTTCCATCTCTTCACGATATCACTTACAGTCGATTTTGATGTATTTAGTTTCGCTGAAATGCCCCGTATGGAAATGTTATTCAAATGACATCCTCTAACCAGCCCAAGCTGGAATTTGGAAAAATTAACTTAAATGAAAAAGGTGGACAGAAGACAAAAAACAAAGCCACACAACAAAAAAACTATGTTGTTAACCTTCTGAACAATGGTAAACTACAAAAACCACGAACCATAGAAATGTAAGCAATTTTTTTCTTTGGTTAACTGAAGAGTTTCAAAATCCTTAAGAATTCTATTGTGGGAAATAATTAATATTAGAATTATATATATATATAAGAAATTAATCGCCGTACAAAACTTGCCTGGAGAGCTTTTGGAAGAAACAGCATAATTTTCGCGAGCAATATGCCATTATGTCTTAAAGTGTTTGATCAATGCATCCTTCCAGTGCTTACGTATGGTGCAGAGACGTAGACCTTAACTAAAAGAGACATACAAAGGCTGCAGACAACTCAAAGCAGCATGGAGAGGTGCATGCTTGGTGTAACCAGGAGACATAAGAAGAGGAACTCGTGGATCCGAAAAATGACAAGAGTGGAAGACATCATGATCAGAGTCAAATCCCTGAAATGGCAATGGGCTGGACATACTGCCAGAAGGACAGACCATCGATGGACAGCCGAAACTTTAGATTGGATTCCAAGGGACAGGAAAAGACCCAGAAGAAGACCACATGGGAGATGGGTGGATGAAATTCGAAGGTATGTGGGAGTGACATGGAGGAGACTGGCACAAGCAAGACAGACCGTTGTGGTGGAAACTTGGGGAGACCTTCGTCCAGCAGTGTATTGATAACGGTTGACAATGATGATGATGATGATGATGATGATGATACACTATATTGACAAAGTTACCGGACACCTAGAACAGAAACACAATATAGCATTTCTTGACATATATTATAGTACGGTGTCGGTCCACCTTTGACCTTAATGCATGCACTGACCCTTTGAGACATGCTTTCGACAAGGTTTTGGAACACAGCGATAGGTATGCGCTTCCATTCAGTACATAATGCTGCCACTAACTGTTGCTTAGTAGTAGACCTTGATTCCAAACTTCTTATGCGGCGCTATAATTCAACCCACAGGTACTCCATGGGATTAAGATTAGGGTTCTGTGCTGGCCAGTCCACACCCGATACCGAATTATCGCCAAACCACGCCGTAACAGTCCTTGCTTTATGGCTCAGTGCATTATCTGCTGATACCAACAAGGCTCGGTTCCATAGTATTGCCACAGAGTTAGTAGGGTATTATTGTCCAGAATATTG
Organism: Macrothele yani; assembly: GCA_039090855.1. Classification (NCBI taxonomy): domain Eukaryota; kingdom Metazoa; phylum Arthropoda; class Arachnida; order Araneae; family Macrothelidae; genus Macrothele; species Macrothele yani. The sequence goes on from CM076993.1 coordinate 100,143,909, forward strand.
AGGTAGATGTGCTGGTTAACAGGTTTATCCATGATAACCAATGGGCAGGGATCATACCACGAAAATCACTCCCACACGAGTACACTGCCAGCTCCAAACTTCACCATAGGAACTGAACACTGTAGTAAATAGCGTTCCCCGGCTGCCGCCATACCCACATACGGCCATCAGACTGATGGATCGTGTATCTGGATTCATCAGTCCATAGGACCCGTTTCCATTTATCTACGGTCCACGATAAATGTTCTTTACGCCATGCTACGAACGAGTAGCATTCCGAGTGGAAATCAAAGGTTTATGAGCAGCTGCACGACCACGGTAACCCGTGGAATGAAGTTCTCTGCGAATGGTACATGTACATACCAAGGTTCCAGCATTTTTACTCGCCTGTACACTCAGGTCTTGTGCAATACTCCGTCGATTAGCTGTAACGACTCTACTGAGGATTTGACGTCCTCTATCACTGATTTTCTTTGGTCTGCCGGTACATTTTGCTGCTTCAGGCACGCTATGTGTCTGAAGCAGCAAAATGTACCGGCAGACCAAAGAAAATCAGTGATAGAGATCCAAAACAGTTGACTTGGGTGTGTGTAAACGCCCCTTCGTTTCTTATGGACAACCCACTACTATAACACCCAACAATCTTTCCTTTCTCAAAGTTAGTTTTCTCCCGCCGCGACATTTTCACTCAACCTCACAGTACGATATGATCACGGTCAGCTTCAGGCTTGTTTTTATACCGTTTGCAGCTGTACTGCGCATTTTAACAACGCAACGGATCCGTTCATTTGATTTTGAAGGGGTGTCCGGTGACTTTTGTCAATATAGTGTACAAGAAAGAAAAAAATATTTATGTTTGTAAATCATCTTTCACGTTTTGTATTTTTGTTATTCAATTATTGTGTATTCACCTTCTTTCTGTATAATATTCTGCAAAATGTCCTGAAGCAATATATGCCGTCCCGGTGGCGCAGTGGTCTAAGCGATGGCCTCTGATCATTCGTCCGAAAGTGGTCCGGGTTCGAATCCCGGTGAGGCACTGGCTCTGTCCCTTTCCTGGAACCGCAGTGGCCCAAAATTAGGGACGGGCGACAGCTTATAGCCTATTGAGTTCCTCACGGTGGTCGTTAAACCTCGAATAAAAAGAATATATATATATAATTATTTAAATACTAAGGAAGCTAAGAATACTCGCTTTTTTTTCCTATTATTCATTGAACATGTAGGAATAAAGCGAAAAATTGCAGATAAATAAAACATCGAATACTAACACGGGAACTATCCCTGATAATAAAACTCTGAACACAGATCTGAATTCTGCACACGAAGAAACCTTTAAGAAGCACACAACTGTTACTTAGAAGAAAAAAGTAAAGTTTTTTTTTTTTTTTTTTGTAGTACCAGTGAAACATTGCAAGCCGTCATTTATGGCTTCTTCAGGAACCAGCACAAATGTTTCCTCCCTCATTTCAACATAGATCTAGTAAACGTAGGTTTTTGCTACTATACCGTGCAAATTAATTGGGACAAGCTATTTTATTCTCAGAATTGTAATGTGATCGCCAGTTGATGTCGGAAACACACGTAAACCGGTTTTATCAGCTGTGAGGTGGTGTGACTGTTAGAACTTGATAGTAAGAATGTGGTTTGACCGGTTTTAAACAGGAAATAGGCACTTCAGCTTCAGTTGTGAGCTTTCGTGTGTGACAGGTGGATGTTAGTTTTTGCTCTCTGTGAGTACGTGTTGCTTTCGTGTATTGAAAAATGGATATTTCCCCAAGGAAGCGTGCACAAATAATTGCTCTGAAGGATCACACTTCTATGACAGTGAGAGATACCGCTACTGCAGTTGGTGGAGGCAAATCAAGTGTATCAAGACTACATACGCGATACAATGCATCTGGATCATCGTCTCCAAAAAAGAGAGGTAAATGTGGAAGAAAACGAAAAACAACTCCAAGAACAGATAAATATCTAATCAGAAATAGTAAAATGAATAAATAAAAAAAAAAAAAAAACAAGCACCGACCTTCAAAGAGATTTATTGGCTAGTGATTGTGATGTTAGTGATTCAACTGTACGCCGTAGGCTTCTGGAAGTTGGCCGGAAGGCAAGAAGACCAACGAAAAAACAGTATTTGAATGCGAAATTGAAAATAAACCGTTTAGCATGGGCCAAAAAATATAAATCATGGACTGCTGGCGACTGGAAAAAGGTAAATTCAGTGATGAAACTCATTTATTTGTTTAGGGTTACCAAGTAAATGTCCTTAGACGAAGCAACTGTGAACCCTTAAAACCTGATCATGTCAAACAAACTGTGAAACACCCTCTGAAACAGATGTTTTGGGGTTTTTCACATCAAATGGCACTGGAAGTTTAGTTCCTGTTCAAGTATGATGAATTCAGCCAAGTACGTAGAAATATTACAACGTAGGATTGTTCCATTCTTGCAAATTTTTGACGGGACATTTCAACATGACTTAGCTTCATGTCACAATTCGAAATTGGTCAAGAATTTCATGCTGGAAAATCAAATTCATTTGGTTGATTGGTCTGGAAATTCACCAGACTTAAATCCCATAGAAAACTTGTGGAATATTTTGAAGAGACGTTTAGGTAAAATGGACTGTACAACCAAAGAATGCATGATAACGAATGCTATAAAAGTGTGGTTCCACGATCATGAAGTCAAAATTATGTGCACTCAGTTAGTGGAGTCAATGCCAAAACGAATTCAAGAGTTCATTTCTGCTAAAGGAGGACGTACTTCATACTAATACAGGTATTTATCAGTGCATATCAAGGCATAGTTTTGGGAAAAAGAGTGATTTTTTACTTTTTCCCAATTAATTTGCACAGTATAAGTATATCACATTTGCAGGGAAGGCCTAAAACCAATTTTTGAGGAGAAGAATGACTACAAACATAATTCCACAAAAACATGTAAGCTACATAAGCTCCCAGAGCGCACATAGCGCGGAAACAGCAACATAAAAAAAAATATGAAATATTATTTTTATGATATGAGATTCCACCTCTTCCAGAGGTATTCTCCTTTACCTTACGGGACGTGTACGACGTACCAAGTCTGGGAAGTGGTATTTCTTTCTCTCAGTTCTCCAGGAACTTCCTTACTATCCTACAAGTGTTCAGGATAGCTGCCTTCTGTAGTTCCATGTAGGTGTTAGATTGAAGGTCCAGTGTCTGTATAGAGATATGAATGACATAGGTACAACTGCTGTAGCTGATATTACTACGGGGACAGTGGTGACGTTCTTTATATGACACATTTCCTTGACTTTGTATCGTAGGTCGTTATACTTTAACAGCTTCTCTCCCTGCGTCTTCTGGATGTTGCACGTGTTGGGCACGGCTATGTTAATGAGATATGTTGACTTTTTCTCCTTGTCGACCAGGACGATATCGGGCCGATTGTGGGAGATGATCTTACCTGTTCTGATCGATCTGTCCCAGTACATCTTGTGGGTGTTGTTCTCTAGAAGCGTTGTTGGCTCATACTTGTAGTAGGGGACAGGCCCAGTTGCAATGCGGTGGTGCTTCCTTGTCAATTTCTGATGGACAATCTTGGCGACTTGATTGTGTCTGTTCGTGTACTCTGTGTGAAGACTCTGCACCCTGCTGTGATATGTTGGATGGTCTGTTGCGCTTGATGGCATTGCCGACATGTGTCGCTTTCTACTGACGCGACCTTCAGGATATACTTCCGGTAGTTTCTGGTGTTTACAACTTGATATTATTATGATCATCATTCATATTATTAATATTATAAATAAATACACTGCTGGCCACCCAAAATGCAACACCAAGAAGGAAACATCCGATTGGCCTGAAATTCGCAGCATGCGTCACCCGCGAGAGGACATGCAAACGATTAGCATTGCAGGGCATATGCAGATCATGTGCGCCCGGCACGCCTCCGAGAAGCACTATAAGAAGGGTGCACAGAAGGCGGGGTGTAAGTAGTAGAAGTGTGTTGTGCTGCCGGACCTGTGCGTGGGAAGCTTCCTGATGCCTCGTCGCAGAATACGGCAGTCATTCGAGCACGTTTCGGAGTTCGACAGAGAACGAATAGTGGCTTATCGCGACAGCGGTTTATCGTACCGAGACATCGGCGCCCGTGTGGGACGACATCCAGCCACAGTGAGGCGAGTATGGATTCGGTGGGTGCAGGAGGGACGGACGGACCGACGTGAGCGATTGCCGCAGCCGCGGCACACCAACGAACGAGAGGACCGGCATATTGTGCAGCAGGCATTGACGGCTCGCACCGCCACATCACGAACATTAGCGCAGGAATAAGGGTGTGATGCGCAACAACCTGTGTCAGCACGTACCGTTCGACGTCGTCTGCAGGAGCGGGGACTTGTCGCACGGCGCCCATTCCTCCATTTACCACTGACGTTACACCACCGGCGAGTGCGGCGGCAGTGGGCCATTGAACACCGCACCTGGACTACGGAATGGCACGACATTGTCTTCTCTGACGAATCCCACTTCTGCCTGCAACACCATGACGGTCGGATCCGCGGGTGCCGGCACCGCGGCGAGAGATTGTATGACGCCTGCATTATGCATCGCCAAACCGGTCAGTCGCCTGGCGTTATGGTTTGGGGCGCAATTGGATATGACACTCGCACCCCTCTGGTACGCATCGCCGGTACAGTCAACAGCCACCGCTACATTTCCGACGTTTTGGAGCCTGTAGTCCTCCCTTACCTGCAGGACCTGCCAGCGGCCACGTTTCAACAGGACAATGCGCGCCCGCACGTGGCATGCATCGTGCAGCAATTCTTCACGGCCCAGCAGGTGTCACTGCTGCCATTGCCCGCCTGTTCTCCCGATGTGTCGCCCATCGAACACGTCTGGTCGCTGAGTGGCCCGGCAAGCACCACCCGCGGCTACGCCTAATGAACTGTGGCAACGTGTGGAAGCAGCCTAGATCGACATACCTTAAGCCCACATCCAAAGCCTCTTTCGTTCGACGCCGCGGCGTGTAGCGGCCATTACTGACAGCCATGGGTGGCCACACGAACTATTGATGTCTGCGTGTTCCGCAAGTCGCACGGGCCTGTAAGCTCAATCATGTCACCTTTGTATCTGTTGTTATGTGTCCAGTAAATCTGGCTTTGCTATCTCGTGTCCTTCTTGGGGTTGCATTTTGGGAGGCAAGCAGTGTAAATAAATAAATAAAAATCAAAACTTTCTCAATTAACAATTTTTTTCGCAAATACAGATGTGATATAGGGACCCAACGATACACCAAAAAAGTAATACAACGATGAAAATGAAAATGCTAAACTTGAAACTTATGTAGCTTAAATACTTTGTAGTTTTTATTAAAGTTCACCTTTTTACAGAAGGTAAATATAGCACTGTTTTTGTCTTTTGTTGGGTTTAGTTTTGTTTCTTTTGCCTGGTTTCTGCCTCTTCCATTTGGTCTTTAGAAACTTTCTTGACAATTTCTCATCGCTGCTTTTGCGCGCTTACCTTTTCAATGCTTTTTCTTATGTTCTGGTGGTCCTTTTGGAAATGGTGTCTAACCAGTCTTGTGTTGTACATAGATATTGTTGACGACGTATAAATTGCCTTGGCAATCCTTGGGTTCGCACCACTGTATCTCCACCGTCTTTCTTATGTTCCTTGTGGTTGCTTGTTACCAATCGTACTCATCGGTAGCAAACAGTTTGAAACAACAATTCTTTGGTACAAGATATACACATAGGTAATGCAACACATGTTTATTGTATGATCATCTTTCCGATGGCATCCGTTTCAGTTTTACAAAACCAGGGAACTCGTCCCTTACGACAAGCCATTACAGCGTCAAGTCCCCTTCTGCCTCGGGACCTTTTTTTTTTTTTCTTTTTTTGATTGGAGGTTTAACGACCACCGTGAGCAACTCAATGGGCTATAAGCAGTCGCCCGTCCCTAATTTAGGGTCACTGGTTCCAGGGAAGGGAGAGAGCCAGTGCCGTAAGACAAACACAACATCCATGCCTCACCGGGATTCGAACCCGGACCCCTTTCGGACGAATGATCAGAGGCCATCGCTTAGACCACTGCGCCACCGGGGCGGCCCTCGGGACCTGTGTACCCTTTTCTAGAGCATTGACGCTCGCCCACACGTAAATCCCGTGTGTCGTCCTTGAGGAAGCGAATATAGGCAACTAGTGAGGTCGAACGAGATAGCTACCATACCATGGTTTTTTGTTGTCCGGGTGTAGCAATTATATTTAATCACTTCATAATACAATATTAAAAAAACAGAAGAGAGAAGAAAGAAATCATGTTGTAGTAATAAAACCCCAACAGAGAGAAAGCGATCATTGCTACTAGCGTCTCTAGACAGGAAAAATTCCCTATGAGAGTCTTACTGCGCATGTTCACGGACATAGGCACTTTATGATCTCGGAAACTTCAGCTTCGGGAGTCGTACACATATTGCATTAATGAAGGCGGCAGTCCGACTTCTACTCTCGAACGCAAGTGTTATTTATATTGCTTTCTCGGTAGGCAACTACTCTCGTGCGCACAAGATAAGTACTTCGAAAAAACTGAAAGTATGTCGAACGCCACAACTGTTTCTTGAGCTTATTGTGAGCGTGAGTTTTCTGAGAAAATTAATTAAAGCAATTTATCGAGGCACGTGAAAATGTTTCGTCGTCATCCTACAGAAATACCTGGAACTTCAGCCAATTTCCATCGAGGTCTTTTTAATTAGTGTTTCAGGCATTTGGTCGACTTGCGACAGCACGTTAAATTGTATACGGACATTAAATTACAATATGAACAAATTACATTTTATTCAATGGAAGATTTAGAACTTCGAAAGGAGAAGATGGAACGCGAGACTCAGTCCTATTTCGTCAAACAGACAGGAAATAAAAAAAATGGCAGATGGCGACACAGCAATGTATTTTTCGAGTCATCGGAGTAGCACGTACGAAGGTAAAGTGCAAGGAGAAACAAAACGTCGTTTAAAATGTATTGGGAGCCACAGAACCGAGAAAACTTGTCCTATCAGCATTGTTGCTCGTGTTCAGCAAGTGAATGATGCTACTGAGATTGTTGTCACTTATCAATTTGCAGAGTAGAAGTCGGACGCTCCGCTGAATAAATGTAAACAGCACCTGCGTTCGAGAGTTGAAGTCGGGTTGTCACCTTCATTAACGCAATATGTGTACGACCCCCTGAAGATCACCTATCGGAGGGGCTAACTGAAAGACACGCCATAAAATATAGGAACGTCACTCTGAATCTGCAGATTAGAGGCCGCGGGTGGCCGAGTGGGCAACGTTCGTGACTACCACGGGAATGGCCTCAGGTTCGATCCCAGGTAGGTACGAACGCTCGATCCACTAAATACCCGCCGTGCGTCGGATGGGCACGTTAAGCCGTCGGACCCCGGGTACTGGCCCCGCGGAAATAAATAAGAGCGTCTTCCTCCCCCTTTCTGTGTCACTTTCCTTTCGTGTCACTTTCCTATCGGGCGCTCTAGCCCAAATCTCCTAGTTTCCTATTTCTAAGGGTTGTTTAAGATCTGGGGTCAGACACTCCCTTCCTAAAATCCTCTACGTATGATCATGAAAATCTGCAGATTCGTAATACACTCAGAGCAAGCAAGGGGGATTAGAAAGGGTACAATACCGGAAGGCGGAGGCTCACAGCTGGGATCATGTCCGGCCCACCCACATAATCCAACAAAACCCGTTCCCATGTGATTAAATTACACACATATACTAAGTGGAATTAAATCATAACAATAACAACACATTCGCCTCACTCACGACTACACCGAGCCAAAGTCCGATACATAGTAAGTGGAATTAAATCATAGCAAGAAACAATAACAGCACATTCGCCTCACTCACGACCACACCGAGCCACAGTTCGGTACATACTAACTGGAATTAAATAATAACAACAAACAAACAATAACAACACATTCGCCTCACTCACGACCACACCAAGCCACAGTCCGGAACATACTAAGTGCAATTAAATCATAACAATAACAACACATTCGCCTCACTCACGACTACACCGAGCCAAAGTCCGGTACATACTAAGTGGAATTAAATCATAACAATAACAACACATTCGCCTCACTCACGACCACACCGAGCCACAGTCCGATACATAGTAAGTGGAATTAAATCATAGCAAGAAACAATAACAGCACATTCGCCTCACTCACGACCACACCGAGCCACAGTTCGGTACATACTAACTGGAATTAAATAATAACAACAAACAAACAATAACAACACATTCGCCTCACTCACGACCACACCAAGCCACAGTCCGGAACATACTAACTGGAATTAAATAATAACAACAAACAAACAATAACAACACATTCGCCTCACTCACGACCACACCAAGCCACAGTCCGGAACATACTAAGTGCAATTAAATCATAACAATAACAACACATTCGCCTCACTGACGACCACACCGAGCCACAGTCCGGTACATACTAAGTGGAATTAAATCATAACAACAAACAATAAGGTTTAGCAATTCCTAACATCGATCGGTACATTAGGTTGGTATTATTTTTGTCTGTACTACTGCGATTTTTCATCCAGAAACGGATTCAGCAAAGGATTTACGTCCATCCTGAGCTCCTCGTTATAAGCGAGTTCTACTGTATTTCAGAGAGAGAGCCTGAAGGAGAGAAAGAGAGAGAGACAGAAATAGCGAAAAGGAGAGAAAGGGAGAGACAGAAAAGAGAAAGAGAGCGAGAAAGAGAGACAGAAAGAGAGAGAGAAAACGAAAAAAAGAAAAAGAGCCAGAAAGAGAGAGAGAGAGAGAGAGAAAGAGACAGAGAGGAGAAAAGAAAAATTTTGTGAGAGAAAACACAACGGCAGATGCAATGCCCAGTTTCTAAAATTACCTCTTGAAAACTGTCGGATGAATATTTTAGAAACTAGCTTCTTAGTTTTCAGTCTAAGACAGCGTATATTGTGGGATGGAAGTATTGAACAAATGAACTTCTTCTTTCGTAGTCTCCGCATGAGTACTTCAGCTAAAAGAACCGGCGCACGAGTTTCAGAAACAAAGCGGCAATTCGCGTTTCCGAAACCCATATCCAAGCCTGCAACTGGAAGGTGAGGGAAGGTGAATATATATATATATATATATATATTACAACGAAAAAAGAAAAGAAAATACGTCCTCTTCTTTAATTTCTAAACAGCCTATACCTATTACTCACGACTGTTCTCCCTCGAATGAGCTCTACGACTGGCAGACAGCGCAGATAGGATACCTGTATTTCTCATCCATGAGTGGCTACATTAATTCCGCATTCGCAATGTGAAACCCGAAGTCCCAAACCAGGTATCGAGAAAAACAGAACATCCATTAACGGCTCATATTTCTTAACTCCTACCAGGATATAAAACAAGAAATGTCGTGAGCTGAGGGGCAAAGATAGGATGGAGGAGGGGAGGGGGAGGGCGGGGTACTATCCAGAAGTTAGAAACCACAAGGTAGAGGCTGCGTTAGTTGCAGTGATATGTGTCCCTAGAAATGGAGCCATAAAGTCGCTTGACGTCAACATCACAGCCTGACGTCACGCATGACACAAGGGCTGAGGGGAAGAAAACAGACGACACGCGCAGTTTACCCGAAGCAAATATATATAGCCTAGCTCACCGTAAAACTACCTGAGAATAAATAATACGGAAATTCCAAGCACATAAGCCACAAATTGGTAGTTCCATACCCAGTAATACATTAGTCCTGGTTTGTCTTTGCAGCTAAATTTTAATCCATTTCCTCAGAAGCGTTATGTCCAACAACATACAGTAGAACGTCGGTTTTTCCGTTCTATACGTAATTGTGCGTTGGTCCAGATACTTTACTGTAGTTCCTATCGTTTTTAAACTCGATTATACGTACTTCGCTTACACGCTTTTTGTGATTATACGTTAAAATCTGAATTTGAGATTATCAAAAATACACGCTTCTTTAGTTCTTTCATACATAAAGAAACGATTGCACCAGAGAAACGTTCATCACGCTTCTTTGATTATTTTATACATTGAGAAACGATTCCATCAGAGAAACGACTTGCGGTATATGATCTTGTAATTAATACAAATAAATCTAATACATTGATATTCTCTACACAGACAATTGAAATATCGCCTGCATTACAAATAAAAATTGACAATAAATTTATTGAATATGTGGACAATGTTAAATATCTGGGGACTATACTTCAAAATAATTTGAAATGGAACCTACATATTGACCATCTTGTTGTTAAACTTTCGAAAAAATTAGGTAGAATTGGTTTGATAGTCCCACTTTTGTCAATTAGGGTTCTAAAGTTATTATATTATTCATTACTAGAGTCTCGCGTTGACTATTGCATTCTGGCATGGGTGCAGACTACATTAATGAATATTTACAGACTTTAGATATTACAGAATAAATCTGTCAGATTATTAAAAAAAAATTTTTTACACCTATAAACGAAGCACAATTTAGTTTTCGACATTTTGCTAGAGATGTGGTTTTTAAATATTAGCCAGGTATATGACTTTAATTTAGGTAAGATAATGCATAAAAGGATTCAAAATAGCACGAATAATGAATTTATACTAATTTCTAAATCTGTTCATAGCTACAATACCAGGAATCAAGATTTACTGAAACCAGTCTTTCCGAGAACTAATTATATAACGCAAAGTATAAACTACATGGGACCACAATATTGAAACTCATTACCACATGAGATTACTGATTTGAATAACATTAATATTTTTAAGAGGAAATTAAAACTTCATCTGTTACATAAAAATTAGAAATGAGGGGGAGGTAAGGGGAGGGGAATATGAAAAAGTAGGGAAAATGTGAGCGATAAGTGAACAAAATGGGTGATTAGGGGAGAAAGATCTTTGCATTTTCATCTTTTTTTTGTTTTCCTAATTATTATCTCTTCTTCTTTTCTTTTGGATTAATTAACATGTATACTAACTTACACTAATAATTCGGACTGCTGTCTCTGTGGTACTTGACTGGATATGTGTACGTAGGGAGACTGGAGCTATGTCAGGTCTTTGTTTGGCCTGTTCCCCTCTCTTCCTAGCTGTTTTGTATTAATAAATATAATAATATCAATGATCTTGCATGTATTTGTATTAAAACCGCTAAAAAAAAATCGTTATGTTTAAACTTTGAGAGAATTGAGACAGCGTGGTTGTGTTCTTTCTTGGTGCAGCTACGTTGAATCTTGATTCCATCAGAGAAACGAATGTTGTTTGCTTTCGGTTTGGACGACAAATTGTTTTCGCGTTTCATGACTGACACACACATACAGTATGCACTATTTAAAAAATTTATAAATCTTTGGGACGTCCACTGTTTCGAGGCGTAGTAAATAGAATCCTAAATGTATCATCAATATTTAACATTCCGGTTTCAAATGGATGCACTCAGGATCCGCAGGGAAAAAAATAAAATGAAAAACCCGTTAATTCATGAGTTCCGTACCGAAGCACTGGTCTTAGATTCTTAGTTGTGAGGATTTCACTTAATATAGAATCAGGATTTTTATAGACAGATAGATTCGTCAAAAGAGAAGTTTGATTTTCCTAGGCTTCGTGATTTTTGCAATGCGACAAAATATATTATACTTTTGCAATGCTTTTTTACGCTTTCCAACCGTAGGTTGAAGAAGCGTATATCCTCCAGCTTTTTCCGTCCGTCTGTCCATCTGTCGGCACGATAACTCGCGTAAAAATGATTCGATTTTGATGAAATTTTAGTGTGTTGTAGGGGACCACCTGGGGACGAACCCTATTGAAAATGCACGAAATGGGGTCAAAGGTCACGGCATAGGAGCGGGATCCATTCCATTGCTCTGTTGCGTCATAACTTGCGTAAATATTGTTCTATGTCGATGAAATTTTAGTTTATTGAAGGGAACCACCTGGGAATGAACCCTATTGAAAATGGGTGAAGTGAGGTCAAAGGTCAGGACATACGAGCGGGATGCATTCCATTGCCTTTATGCGTCATAACGTACGTAAAAATGGTTCGATTTCGATGAAGTTTTAATATGTGGTAAGGGACCACCTGGGGACGAACCCTACTGAAAATGGACGAAATGGGGTCAAAGGTCAGGACATAGGATCGGGATTCATTCCATCGCCCTTATTCCATGCTATTAAAGGAGCAATTCTTGTATATATGTAAATTTTATTTGGAAAACGGCTCTAAGGATTTTGACGAAAGTCGTTAACCTACCGTTTTCTGGTACTAGAAATCGATCTAGCTTGATCTATACTTTCGGAAAATTCGTTTAGTGCGTTAAATAACCACTACGAATTACCACGGTTTTAGTGTCATGGCATCCTATTAATATTACCAATGCTTAGAAATCTTATGACGTCACAATCTCGCGATTGAAATGCTGGCGCGCGGTCACGCCATCTGTCTTATTACGTCACGCGTTATGTGTGGATCCTATTAAAGTTTTATGACGTCACACTCTTTCGAGCAGATGGTCGCAATTCCCATCTGCCACATTACGTCACGCCTTGTGTGCGTATGTCCGTCCACACGATAACTCGCGTAAAAATCGTTCGATTTCGATGAAATTTTAGTATGTGGAAGGGGAACACCTGGGAAGGAACCCTATTGAAAGTGAACGAAATGGGGTCAAAGGTCATGACATAGGAGCGGGATCCATTCCACTGCTCTTATGCGTCATAACTAACGTAAAAAAGGTTCGATTTCGATTAAATTTTAGTATGTGATAGGGGACCATCTGGGGATAAACCCTATTGAAAATGGGCGAAATGGGGTCAAAGGTTAGGACATAGGAGCGGAATCACTTCCATCGCCATTTTGCGTTATAACTTACGTAAAAATTGATCGATTTGGATAAAATGTTAGTATGTTGTAGTGGCCTGCTGGGGACGAATCCTGTTAAAAATGGGGGAAATGGGGTCAAAGGTTAGTACACAGGAGCGGGATCTATTCCATAGACCTTATGCATCATAACTTACGTAAAAATGCTTCCATTGTGACAAAACTTTATCATGTTATTTCGGAGGTATACTGAACCGGTTCTGTTGAATATCATCGAAAAAGGATCAAAGGTCAGGGCACAGGACAGAGATTTATTCCACAGTCATTATCCTCATAACTTGAGTGATAACTTGAGTAATGATTTCTGGTATGTTGGAAAGCTTATCATAATCAATGCATTGCATGATTTTAATAACTTGTTATTATTCTCCGCCAATTCGACTTTAAATAAATCATTATTAAGGAGCATCTTAAACTCCCTTAGAGCATAAATTTTACAATCTTATTTAGCATTTTAAAATTTCGTTTAATTTTTTTTACATTTATACGTTCTTAAGACCCTAGAAAAACGTATAAAAGAGGTTTCACTGCATTAATCTACAGGAATTAATATGCTTAATATATACTGTAAAGTTGAATGTTTGTTTGTTAGTTCTATAGACTCGATAAATCGGGCGCTCGGGGTGGCCAACGGACTGGTCCACCACGGCCAATCCATCGCGCCCCAAAAGTGGCATCCAGGTAATTGCGCACATTAATGCTGAAATGGGCTGGCGCCCCATCATGCTGAAACCACAGTCCTTGTCGGACGGCCAGTGGTACATCTTGAAGCAATTCAGGTAAAACCTCTTCCAGAAAGATACGATTACATCTGCCATCGAGTCGCGTTGGTAGCAGATATGGGCCAAACAGATGTATAATGTGCAAGCCACCTACTGCCCTCTACCGGCAACAGTACACGCCGGTCACTCCGTCGACGCTGCCACGCATGTAATTACTGTTGGTGGACGCAATTTTGAGCAATTATTGTAAACATTGCTGTAAAGAAGCATTTGTCAACGATGCTGTAAGTATACAACTTATGTTTCCTTTCGTGTCTATTTCTTGTGTTTGTGCCTCAACGCGTCACTTGCCCCCATACATTCCTATACAAAAAATGTTTGCTGCGGTGTGCTCGGCCACCGCTTAAAGTTTTTCCCATGAGTTCTGAATCACCCTGTTATATAGATTGGTATACTATCTCATGGTATTCTAACTTAGACCGTAGACGGTTTTTGGAAAGAGTGAGGGCCCGAGATCAACGGTCCCCCTCACAAAATTTTCGTAAAAAGTTCCATTTCTTACTTTTTTATTTTGAATTCGAATTTAATATTTTTTGTTGTAATAAATGCAAGAATTAATATTTTTGGTGACACGTGCTTTCCGGTGAAGAGATGCAACACAATTCAGCATCGGAAGTGAAGGTAAATACTTCCATTCCTCTTCCTTTCTTTTCTGTTTCGTAAAAGTAAATCAATTTTTCTTTATTTTTCACATTTGCAGCCATCCCAGCTCAATAACCTAAATGAATTAAAATAAATTTACTGGAAAATTACAGGAATATCTCTTTCATTCATAAACTTTCACCCGCTGAATTTGGTGATTCCACGAATAGCAATATTTACCCGGAAAATACGAGTAACCCCTGCTATATGTATATAAAAAACAACAAAAATCAAACGGGAAAACTAAAAATACTGTGTGCCTAAAGACTACAGAGAATAAAATTCAAATTTAATGAAGAAATGAAATACAGTATTAGGCTAGGTTCATGCCGTAAAAAATTAATCGTTTTCATTAGATTTGTATTTAGATAGTAAATAATCACCAAATTCTCCCGAGCAACGCCGGGCAATTCAGCTAGCATTGAATAAATGGATGCAGAGGTACGGTCAACACTTGATGTACCACCACCGTTTGTTACATTACATTGTGGCGTTACATCAAGGTGGCGTTCTATAAAATTCGCCAATTATTTTTAAGTAACCCAAATTTTGTTATTTGTAGCTCGTCGAAAATAGTAATTAGCATTAAGTTATAAACATGGTGATTAGAAAAAATATAATTATACGTTGTGTACTTAGTGCACACACACTATATAGTTCGACGTGCCCGTTTCCATCTCAAAATCTTCTGTTATGCGTTAAATGCAAAAATTAACTTTGCATAGTAAGAAGACAAAGTTAATATTTTAATTGTAAGAAATTACGAAAAAAATCATGTTACATTAATTATTTCAATACAATATTCCAAATAGAGCATTTAAGAACACTCGAGAAATTTCTATAACATTTCAGAATGCTTTCCGATGTATCCTCAACACATTTCAAGAAGAATTTCAATGTCTGCAAACATTTCCACTTCTAAGATATTCCAAATAAAACATTTAATAGCATTCTTTAAAATTGCATGATGCTTCTGAATACTTACTTTCCTTATTATCCTCAAGTCAGAGAACCATTTCCGTATCTGTATGCATTTTTAAGATATTCAAAATAAAAATTTTAAGAACATTCTATACGTATGAAAAGCATTCCTCAATATCCTAGAAACTTGAAAGCTTCAGGCTGTTCTCCCATGCAAATTCATGCTTTGATATCACACATATCTCCTTATGGAAAAATATATATTACCTTATGCGAAAAGAAAATTGCTTGAGCTGCAATAGAGTCGTGCGCAAGCAGTGTTATAACCACTCCTGACACAGTGCATTACTATTAAAAAGTTACAATTTTTCCTGCAGCACTTCGCTCCTATCAAGAGCCTGAAACTTCGATTACATCTACAAACTCAGTATATGTACAGAGTTTTTGTTCAAAAAAATACAAAACAACTCAGATACTGAGCGTTTACCACAGAATAAGGAATCTTCAAGGCTTGGTGATAAAGAATCTGAACAAATATTATTCCTGGTTGAGAGAACTGGTTTCTAATCCCAGAGCAAGATATAGATGTTATGTTTGGCTTTCCAGAACTCGTTTCTACTTCTTCCCAGAACCAGTGGCTCTTAATTAGAGATGGGTGACTCCTTGTAGCACCAGATGCACATGAAAGTTGTTAAACCGCAAAAAAAAAATTAAAAAAAAATAATTGTAAATTCTTTTTCCTGTTCCTTTAAGGCAAAAAAACTAATTATAAACACCCGCGATCAATTTTTTAAATTAAATCGACAAAATAAATATAAAAATGAAACAAAACATAGTAGAGCACCGGTTATCAGAACACCAGTTATTCGGAATACTTAAATATTGCATTCAGCGCGTAAGTGCATTTTTTCGTGAAATGTTCACTCATCAATTCACAAACACATGTCTGAAGACCAACTTGATCCCGTGTGCCAATTTCCAAATACATTTCCCTTGTGGGTCTCTCTCTCCCTGTTTACTATTGGGTATGGTGCAGGACCGCATGATGAAAATGTCATTCAGCAAATAGATGACTTAGGTTTTACATTCTAAGGAATTTTTCGCGTTATTCCTATTTTCACATAAAAAAAAAAAAAAAAAAAAAAATGGGGAGAGGGTCCTCCCAGATAGCACACACAGCCTTGCAATTTAACATAGGCCCAACTCGGAGCCACCGTCTTTTATTCCTAAAAGACGGTGGTACAGTGTTGGGCTTACGTTAAATTGCAAGACTGTGCTACCTGGTCCGATTATTCGGATATCATCCACCTTGATTAATCCGGATAACCGGCATTTAAATGTATAATCAAAATAAAATAAAAACAAACCAGAAAATACGAGGGTTTTTTTTAAAGTCTCTGAAACTCCAAAGAACTTTTGTGTTTGTTTGGGGGGTTCAACGACCACCGTGAGCAATTCAATTGACTATAAGCAGTCGCCCGTCCCTAACTTTACGGCCACTGGTTACAGGGAGGGGAGGGAGCACTAGATACGTACACCACCCATGACTCATCGGTGTCACCCGGTCACCGCATATGCGACCGGAGTGGAAATGGTAGCAAATGCGACCGGCATGGGCAAAGAGGAATGAGGAAGAAAGGAGGTAGGCAGGGTGGGGAGATTAGGTGTTGACCACCTGGAGTCTTCCAACGGTAAATGCGACCGGGGTTGAAATGGTAGTAAATGCGACAGGCTTAGCGCAGAGGAGTGGGGAAAGAAGGGAGAAAGGTCAGATGGGAGGAGGGTTCAGCGCCGAACAGATCACGTTTGTAGTTTGTTATACAAAATCCAGAGATTTGCTCTGAAACATGCAGAAGTCAGAAATAAGCTTATTTTGTAAATACAAACAATACAATAATTATTAGACTTTCGCTAAAAAGGCTATTAAACAGGAAATAGTGATTGATGTTGGCATACCCCTAATTTTAGGTTTGGGACACGTGGATATTTTTTGCAAACAGTGAGCCGCAAAAAATCTGCTTCCAGGGCTATTTATGGATCGCCAGTCCGATACTGAGCGTTCGTATGATCTAAAATTTACAACAGCTATTTCTGCAGAATTTTCAGTAATAATAATTCCGAACACGTGAAAAATAATCTATGAGGAATTAAAACAACAATACATGAAGGTAGGAGATTTTTTGGGGAATGATATTTTCAACATTTTATAACCAATTGTTATTATGTGGTTGTGATAAAGTCAGAGCATAAATAAACTATTCTTAAAAAGGACAAATGAATCAAAGCCATATTATTTTTTTATATTTTCTGGAGATCTAAAATTCATGTGGGTGAAACCGCCCTGTGAGTCCCTAGACTAGCGTTCAAAACACTGAAAGTTCTGTCGCGTTCAGACTGAAGTACGTACTTGAAGTACAAAGCAACTTCTTTTACTGTACAGAGAAACGCATTTCTGTAGTTCGCGTGGTGGTCGCAAATATTACCCGTTTCGTCACACCGCATCGTCAGCATCTCACCCCCACCCCCACCCCTCCCCCATCTGGCCTCCCTTCTGTTTTTCCCCATCGATCTGCCGGTGGTTCCACCTAAAATCTCTGCCTTATGTTTCCAATGGAAAAATTCTTTACATATTTTCTTCGCAATTAATGTATTCTCAAGAACGAAAATTTGCACATCGATAAAACTAACTTTAAGTTATAGCATGAGATACTCAATACTTGCTAAAACATAACCATAATTATATTAAAATTCAGTCATTTTTCGTTGAGTAATGTTCAGACCTGTTAATAGATGGCGCGACCTGTACATTGATAACATCAGTAGACAAACGAATGTTGAATTGCTTAGTTATGGTTGTTTTAGAAAGTATTTAGTATCCCATGCTAAAACTTAAAGTTAGTTTTATCGATGTGTAAATTTTCATCCTTGGGAATACATTAATTCCGAAGAAAATAAAGAAGTTCTACCATTGGAAGCATAAGGCAGATTAGGTGGAACCACCTTAAGCCTGTCGCATTTACTACCATTTCAACCCCGGTCGCATTTACGACTGCTTCTGCCTCATCAGGGATTTGGACCCAGGCCCATTCGGATGAACTGCCAGAGGCCAGCGATTAGACCACTCCGCCACCCGGGGCGAACCATAAAACTTTTAAATCACAGCATCGAAAATGGTAATACAATGAATTTCAGAACTGCATGCGAAAGATGAAAATAACAGAAAATGGTCGAAAATGTAGCTGTCGTTTTCGAGGCAAGAACTACTTCATTCGAGAGGAGGGGTAGCGCAACCCAGTAAAGAAAACACATTACACTTCCAAATGACTGCGAGAGTTGAAGAACTAGGGCGACGAATGTATTAAACCTGGGTGTCCTGCAGTTTTACAGCAAATGAAATACCACAAACTCGTACTTAGCTTTTCTCCCGAAAACCACTTCTGCATTAATTTAATGTATGGGGGAATATATTCAGTTTCCTGAAATGGCTAGAAGATGTCGAACCTCTGCCAGACACAAGCACCCGTAACGATAATCTGTGATGGAGAGGGAAAAGGAAAAAAAAAAAAGAAAAAGAAAAGTACACTTGTTCCTGCAACACACGCGGCTTTGAGCGATTCGAAATCCTATGAATTCGGAAGAATACACGCCATGAGGAAGCTACTGAATTATTCAACCAAGAAATGACCTTCACTTAAAAAACACATGCCGCAGTTTTTAAGGCATCACATGAAACCAGCCGCAAGCGAATAAAAGGGGAAATTGAAAAAAAAAGAAAAAGTGGAAAGTTAAAAGCTGTCATGTGATCACCACGCACTACGATTTATGAATCGCTCTCATCTCCATGATACTCCAAGTAAGGAGTATGTAGTAGAATATACTAGAGATGAGCTCGGGCCCAGGCTCGGACGGGCTCAGAATTTATTAACTGACGAAAAACCCGGGCCCGGGCTCGGGATTACACATCTTGAATTTCGTTACTGTAATTAATTCAACACGTGTAGTTCCGAGCCCGGTTGAATTTCACTGTGGATTTGTTACCATGGTGGAAGGATTTTCAATTTCCTAAGCTAGCAGCCATTGCAAGACAAATTTTGCTTAGCAAGACTTGCATTATGCATTGTCCAAAGCTATGGTCCAAGCAAGGATTAGTTTAAGGAAGTCTGGTATCGAAAAACTGGGAAAAAATCGCATTCCCGTTTTTTGTATTTTATTAAAAATCAAGAATCTTATCTTTAAAATGATGTATTAATTTCCAAAATTGTGCAGTAAGAAGTATTGTTATTTATTTATTTTTAATTTCCTCACTCCCGCGATTTTTGGGGTGAAGTTGGTTTTTGTGCAGCAGGTCGAGTTTTAGAGAAAAGATCAAGTTGAAGAGCTGAGGCATTAGATGCAATTCTCTCTCTCTCTTTTTTCATGATGAACTTGATCTGGAAACTGCACACACATATGATAATATTGTGATTATTATACTATTAAGTGCAAAGCTTTGTTAATGTTACAAAATACAGAATAATCTGGTCTGGAATGCTATTACGTTCTTTTTTTTTAAGTTTGGAAATTTCCCTACATGCTTTTTTATATTCTACTACATCACTCTAAACTACCTTTACCAATTAGCATATATGTAAATGTATTGCAAAGATTAGTTTTCTAGAGTCAAAATTTCAAACACTTGCAACTGTCTGTACGGCGTTGTACGTTTTATAATGCAATTTATTCAAAATAAAAGTAAATTTAGAAATCAAAAAAGAAATAACGAATGGAATTTTTTGTTTCTAAACGATTTTCTTTTCTTCAGCTTTTACCAAAATTACTGATTCCTCTGATACGGTCGAAGGGCACGTTGATTATTTATTTATTTTCAAATCCACATTTTAGAACATTTGGCTTTATGCGTAGTATTTCTAAAAACATATTAATATTGTGAAGTGGATTAACTGAACTAAACTTTTTAAACTAATGATTTTTAAACTAATCCTTACTTGGGCCATATCTTTGGCCAGTGTATAATGCATAAATGCAAACCTTGATAAGCAAAATTTTCCAAGAATCCGGGCGCGGGCTTCTAAAATTGAGCCCGACATCATCTCTAGAATACACAATAAAAAAAAAATAAATCCCGAGGGTGCCTCGGTGTTCTTTGTAGGTAATTTATGTTATGCATCTTTCGAATTCCAAGATCTTTGTGGGTGTGAAATAAAGCGAGTGTTTCGAGAGTGTACAGTCATTTACGTACAACAGATTTCATTTATTCGCGTCACTCACGGTCACACCGACCCACAGTCAGGTACATACTGAGAATGTTCACAAAGTAATGCCACCATATTTATATACAAGCCCAGTGCCAAGGTATCAGATTGAAATAAACTAAGAACGAAGCTCAGAATTTCTACTTTAATTCATATAGAGTATTTTATTTTTGTACATAGTCCCCTTCACGTCAGATACAGATACGCCAACCAGTGGCGCCCATATGAGTACTTTGGGGGGGGGGGGCTAAGGAAAAACTTACCTCCTTCAAGGCTTTCAAACATTTTAGTAAATGTACAAGATACTAAAATACAACAAAAATAATTGATACAACCAATCATTAATATCTTATTAATTTTTAAAAATGCTTTAAAAAAAGGTTTCGTCTATTTTAGTGTTTTAAATTTATCAAAAATTTGGCTATACCAACGGCCCCATGGGCGCCCTTGTCCCCAACGTTTAACCAGTTTTGAAGTAGGACTACGTCTATATCTCCGTGGATAGTATGGGGCGCCTCACGGCCGACCACCTGAGACAAAAATAGGTCCCGATTAAAACCAATATAGTTTTAAAAATACGTGCCGCACACTAATCGTGTTAGCATATTCGTAAACAGCATGGAGTCCGATTCGCGTACTGCGCACGTGCACGCGACGCGCCCCTCGGTCCCGGTGCGCGGGAGAGATGATACATTATTTCTGGGTGTATCGCCGCGTTTGACTCAGCCTATTTCAGCAACCGTGAGCGCACCACGACTGTGCGTGCTATCGTTTTAAAGCTATCGACGAGATCTATTCGAATATATGAAGAACATTTCAGAGTGTTCTGAACTGAACATTTAAAAAATTGTTTTCTTGTGAACCGGTGAACACTTTTGACAATACCGCTGTTTATCTGGACAACTGTGAGTGCAAAACAACTATGCGTGGTATCGTTTTAAAGCTCTTGACAAGATCTATTCAAATATATAAAGAACTTATCGCAGTGGTTTAAACTAAATTTTAAATCGACAATGCCGCGGAATTCGCAGAATGAACGCAAGCAAGAAAACCAAAACGAAAGTCAAGAACAAGTTATGAGGAATGTAAAAAGACCGTTGGGTAATTCGTGTATCGATGTGCTTTGTATTCACAATGTATCCAGCATTATTTGTAAACATTATGTAAGCTACTTTTCATATCATAGACCTGTATTGGCTATAACAAATTAAATAAATGCTTTGAAGCCATACTCCACTAGCTCATTTCAACTCTCCGATCTGAAGGTCGTAGTCCTACGTTACGAACTGACAACCCAATTAGAACTGAGCCTACCTGTATTTTTTTTTTTTTTAAACGGGTCTCTGTAAAAATATTCAGGTTGTTCTCGGAATCCTTTCCTCGTAGCAGCTTGAACATCTTTGTCTCAGGTGAACTTAATTTCTTTCAGATGTCTCTTGAGAACAGAAAACAACCGGAAGTCGGACGGCGTCAAGGGAGGGCGTTCAAGAACTTCAAACACGATTTTCTGTACGGGGCCTATGAAGTGAAAGCACTGGCGTGGGGTTTGGCATTTTCGTGTTGCAGTTACCATTGGCTTTTATCCCCGCGCACTCCGCTTTTTTTCTTTTTTTTTTTCTTATTGGGTGTTTAACGATTACCGTAAGCAACTCAGTGGGCTGCTATAAGCAGTCGCCTGTCCCTGTCCCTAATTTAGGGCCATTGGTTCCAGGGAAGGGAGAGCGCCAGCATCTTAAGACAAACACAACATCCATGCCTCACCCCGATTTGAATGCGGACCCATCTCGAACGATTGGTCAGAAACCATCGATCGCTTAGACCTCTGCGCCACGGGAGCGGCTCACGCGGCTTCATTTTGGTTGCTAGGTAACAAACATTCATGCATCATTTAATTGCATGAATGTCTGCATTTCAACTTGAAACTGCAGGCAACAATTTCCGAAAACGTAAGGTTAAACGAAACGAAAAGTATAATCTTTAAACATGAAATTCATCCGCGGATTCCAAGAATTCCGTCTTTTCCATCAACATTTGGGTCATTCTTGGGGGATATGCAAAACTAAAAAGAAATTTTGGGGGGATTGGTGTGTGTGTGTCGGGGGCAAGCATTTTTGGGGGGATGCGTGTGTGTATCTGTGGAAAGAATTCCGTCTTTCGAAACTTTTGAAAAAAATGGAATTTAGACGGAGTGAGGATTTCTCTCGTAACCGTAATTTTTTCTCGCGATGTTCCCTCTGTCTAGTATCGTTAAATGTGATTCTATTGCATATGTTTGTATTTCAGCTTAAAAATGGAAGGAAATTTTTGAAAACGAAAGTCGGATGGAGCGACGATTTCTCCCGCAATCGTTTTTTTCCCCCGCGATGTTTGCACTATCCTGCGTTGTTGTTAATGCCCCCCTCCTAAATGTTTGCATTACAGCTCGATAAATGAAGGAAAATTTTCCAAAAACGATCTAGAAGGGAGCTAGAAACAGTAGTCCCTTTTTCTTCCTCTTTCTAATCTAGAACTGGGGGAAGAAACAATAGCACGTCACCTATTTTTTTTAACTGGTGGATGGGTGAGAATTAGTAACACAAGACTTTTTTCAAATCTAGAAGAGAGCTGTCAATTTACTTTTTCTTTCCAATAAAAAACTGGAACAGGTAAGTAACTAACATTTGACTTTGTGACGTATGTCTCTAATTTAAACTTCCTTTTAAGTTTCAACATGTAAATTTTGTTACTTCTCCGTTTGAGTTTCCTTCTGAACGGCACATTTCCTAATGCATTTTGGCAACACTGACAGTGATTCAAAGAGTAAATACAACGTAGTCGAGAGCAAAATGTGTGGAGAGTGTAGAGTTCGTACATACTATCGTCAGATGATTTACTCATTGTCATGGTTAACTTGACAGAAGTATCTTAGAGTATATATGATTGCTGTTGCATACTATTGATGTTTTGTGTAAAGTCCCACACAATCCCGTAACTCCTATGTTTGGAAATAATAAATCACTTGGATTTTAACGTAAGTTGTTCTTATTCATACGAACCTTGGCCACTCTTCATGTTGTCAGGGCTAAACTATTTTTCAATAAGTTATGACGAAGAAAATGTCTCCATCACCTTTGTCCACGCCGGGCATCGAACCCAGTCCCCTCACTCCGGAGTAAGTCGCTCTCCAAACTGAGCTACGCGGACGTATGATCTCGTTGCTATCTGCCTTTATCTCATGTGCGTCTTGCGGTGCAGACACGTCACATCTCCGCCCCTCCCCCTTCTGAAAGAGGACCGGGGGCATGGCCTAGAGGTCTGCACGGAAGCCCGGCCCGTATATTTCTCCTCTTTCCAAGGCCCGGGCCGGCCCGTAGAATTTTAACAATTTCCAAAACACGAATTTGACACCTGGTGCATTCGGTCATTATACTCCTGATGAGTTTTCGTTTTCTTAATTGCTACACGTATTCTATTACAATAAACGTTAATTCAGAATATTTCTGAGACTCTGTATAAGTCACGTGACGTCCGAGGAGGGGAAGGGGCTTGTATACTAAAAAATATTGCATAAAAAGGACAATTTCCATGCCTTTCAAATTATCATTCCCTTACCGCCGGATCCGGAAATATCCTTGGGGATAACGAGGCGGGGGTTAATTCGAAAAGTACGAAATTTCCAGAATTATGAGTCCCATCGTTCTACTGGGAGAAGATTTTATGGCTTTATAAACTGCACCTATCTCTACTGGCATATTATATCGCTGGAACCCAATATGTCTCTCGTGTGTGGGGGTGGAACACATTTGTGCCGCTTAAGATGCGATGTTCCAGATTTTGTGCTATCGTAACTCAAAAAGTTTCTGCATTTAGAGCACTGCACAACGTTTACCGGCCGACTAGTTTCAGAACGGGACAGTAATTTAAAATATTTCCAAATATCGCTTTCCCCTTTACATTGTCTACAAGCACATATTCTCCGGGAGCGATTTTTTTCGCGAAAATCTTTCGCTTTCATAAACTCCATAAGAAGTGTTGAAGAGTATTTATCAGTAACACTGAACTGAGCATATGCTAAGGGGAAACAACGACAGACTGCCCAGCTAATCAGGGTCATAGAAGTTTTGAAAACGGCTACCTGAGAGTACAAATGGGGAAAATACGGCACAGAATTATACACAGAAGTAAGTTTCTCCTAGCCCATTTCTCCCGTGCCATTTAAGACAAGTTAAAAGCTTTTCACACATCTAGAGAACAAAATTCGCCGAGCAGAACAATAAAAGAGATCGTCTGCTAGCTGGTGGCTCGGTTTAGAAATGCTGCAGTTAATAGCCGGCCCTGAAGCATGAGAGGATTGTGGAAGTTAAGGAGAGAGAGAAGGGACCACATTCACATGGAAAAATTAAGGGAGCTGACCCATTCCAATTGTTTTGTAGGAGGGAGTACGTCGTAAAATTTCTATTTTTTCCATCAGCGGAAATTATTCAATTTTATAATGCTGCTGTATGTTGCTAGTTTTCCAAACGAGAAAGGCATTGGTTTGCTCATAAAAAAAAAAAAAAAAAAAACCTGCTCGGCCAGTGTCTATTTTACATTAAATATAAGAACACGTAGATTGGATCTGCTCATCCAATCCACCGTTAACAGGAGGGGGATTATAGCCCTAGTTGGGACTCTAACCCTCCAGCAACACTCGATTTCCCCCAGTCAAACGGGGACCGAGAGGTGCACGTGCACACCGAAAGCGATTCGGAATCGGAATGAGGGCAAAAGTCAGTGGGCAAGCAGACAAAATAACTTCCAGTGTACATACCATGTAAATACTCTTTTGAATCTCTCAATGTTGTGAGTCC
The DNA here is from genome assembly GCA_039090855.1 of Macrothele yani. Classification (NCBI taxonomy): domain Eukaryota; kingdom Metazoa; phylum Arthropoda; class Arachnida; order Araneae; family Macrothelidae; genus Macrothele; species Macrothele yani. The sequence goes on from CM076993.1 coordinate 100,169,249, forward strand.
TAAGCATGAGGACAGCGTATAGATGTGTGTAAGTTTTTGTTTAAGAAAATAAAGGGAAATTATTCCCCCCAAAAAAGTTCGAGGGCAAGACAATCTCCCAGTCAACCCTAAATTAATTAACGACCTATCCCGCCAGACAGAGCGGAAACCCAGATAAGGTCACCTGCCAGCACGTCATCGCGGGATGGTCTCTGGGCCACGGGGGTGGCCAGGATCCGAACCAGCGTCTCAAGGCCGGATAATTGTCGCAACATTTCAAAATAAAATCCAAGGTGTTCAATTAGTCCCAGTGGTGCCAAGAAACATTGGCGGAACGGGACAAAAAAATCAGTATCTTACATTAAATATTGAAGGCCCGGCCGGTTTTCCCAACTTAGAAATGAGCAAAGGGCCGGGCCCGGGCAGACCTCTAGCATGGCCTACTGGTCAGCCGGGACCATGTGTCGCCGTAGGCAGTCATCCCATGAAGAACGTGCATTTGGGAAATTCCAGTCAATTCTGTGCGTGGAACGTAACATCACACGCATTTATTTTTCGAAGCGTTCTCATTTTCCCTATCTCGCGGTGTGGAAAGAACATCACACCATTGCGAGAAATCTATAACAGCCGGGCCATCCGGGAAGTTCGGGAGCCAATACGACGAAGTAAATTTCTCCATCATCTTTGTCCACGCCGGGCATCGAATCCAGTCTCCTCACTCCGGAGTAAGTCGCTCTCCCAACTCAGCTACGCGAACGTATGCTCTCGCTGCTATCTGCCTTTATCTCATGTGAGTCCTGCTGTGAAAGCACGTCACAAAATAATTTGGTAAAGACATAAATCGGCATTCAAGACACTACAACATTTTCAGATCTGAAAGAATGTAACAACACAAAAACGTTATCTTGTTTAAATTACGATCTGGAAAAAAGATATAGGAGGAAGTCTTTTAACACGTAGTTATTTTCTTTTTATAACGATCTGATAAACAGCAAGTAACACAAGACATTACTACGCGACACTCAAATCTGCTTCAGTGGATGTTACTATTTATGCAGTGTTATGTACGGAACAGGTCAAAACTGACTAGTTGATGTGTGTTTGAGTAGGTTAGAAACTACAAAAAAGGAGAAAGTCAAATGCAAATTCATCAGACTAGACTGTTAACAAAACACCACTAGAAAAGGAAATGTTTCCATTTAGAGCGTAACTGTTGTTTTGATTGTTCCATGAAGTTACGCCGTGTGACTTCAAATCAGGTGTTTGCTCTGGCTATAATGATCACCCGTGAGAACCACATGATCTTGGCATCATAGTCTAGTGACCTCGAGGCTTTCTCCTTTTTGACCTCACGACTTTCTGCGTCACGGGTGAGAGGGAAACAAACCCTTTGGAACCACCGAGTGAATGATGATCAAAAGGCTGATTTTTCCTTCACGGGAACGCCAACATTCCTTTCAATTACTCACCGGAAAGGGAAGACAGAAAAAGTCAAGAGTCTGGTGCTCTTTTAAATCTGGAGGAACTAAACTAGGAGAGTTCAGGTATGCAAATTGCGACACGGCAAAGACAGATAAACGATTTGTTAAAGAGCAGTCACTGCTTCCGAGCAAGCGACCAACCAAAAAAGACACGGAGAGAGAAAAAAAGGCGGAATGCACTTAATAACAACCAAGTTCTTTACAACAATGTTACCTTCATGACAAAACACATCCTTTTTGAGAAACATATCGTGAAAATTAGTTTACCTATCATTTTATTTATTAAATACACTGCTGGCCACCTAAAATGCAACACCAAGAAGGACACGAGGTAGCAAAAGCCAAATTTACTGGACACATAACAACAGATACGAAGACGAAACGATTGAGCTCACAGGCCCGTGCGACTTGCGGAACACGCAGGTATCAATAGTTCGTGTGGCCCCCATGGCTGGCAATAACGGCCGCTACACACCGCGGCATCGAACGAAAGAGGCTTTGGATGTGGGCTTGGGGTATGTCGGTCCAGGTTGCTTCCACACGTTGCCACAGTTCATCAGGTGTAGCCGCGGGTGGTGCTTGTCGTGCCACTCGGTTGCTGATAAGCGACCGGACGTGTCCGATGGGCGACATATTGGGAGAACAGGACGGCCACGGCAGCAGTGAAACCTGGTGGTCCGTGAAGAATTGTTGCACGATACGTGCCACGTGCGGGCGCGCATTGTCCTGTTGAAACGTGGCCGCTGGAAGATCCTGCAGGTAAGGGAGGACTACAGGCTCCAAAACGTCGGAGATGGTGCGGTGGCTGTTGAGTGTACCGGCGATGCGGACCAGAGGGGCGCGGGTGTCATATCCAATTGCGCCCCAAACCATAACGCCAGGCGACGGACCAGTATGGCGATGCATATTGCAGGCGTCATACAGTCTCTCACCGCGGTGCCGCCACACGCGGATCCGACCATCGTGGTGTTGCAGACAGAAGCGGGATTCGTCGGAAAAGACAATGTCGTGCCATTCCGTAGTCCAGGTGCGGCGTTCAACGGCCCACTGCCGCCGCACTCGCCGGTGGTGTAACGTCAATGGCAATCGGAGCAATGGGGGCCGTGCGACAAGTCCCCGCTCCTGCAGACGACGTCGAACGGTACGTGCTGACACAGGTTGTTGCGCAACACACCCTAATTCCTGCGCTAACGTTCATGATGTGGCGGTGCGAGCCGTCAATGCCCGACGCAAAACATGCCGGTCCCCCTCGTTCGGTGGTGTGACGCGGCTGCGGCAATCGCTCACGTCGGTCCGTCTGTCACTCCTGCACCAACCGAATCCATACTCACCTCACTGTGGCTGGATGTCGTCCCACACGGGCGCCGATGTCTCGGTACGATAAACCGCTGTCGCGATAAGCCACTATTCGTTCTCTGTCGAACTCCAAAGTGTGCTGGAATGACTGCCGTATTCTGCGACGAGGCACCAGGAAGCTTCCCACGCACAGGTCCGGCAGCACAACACACTTCCACCACTATAAGAAGGGTGCCTTCTGTGCACCCTTCTTATAGTGCCTCTCGGTGGCGTGCCAGGCGCACACGATTTGCATATGCCCTGCAATGCTAATGGTTTGCATGTCCTCTCGCGGGCGAAGCATGCTGTGAATTTCAGGCCAATCGGATGTTTCCTTCTTGGTGTTGCATTTTGGGTGGCCAACAGTGCATATCCTTCTCCAGTAGTTTTTAAAGCTTCAGAAGCCCATCAAGTTTTGACAACTAATATTTTTAGATGTCAAGTCCAAGTCAAAAACGACTAGACTAACACTTATGAAAACAATATCCGCACCTAGGTTTTCTAAATACTATAGAGTTTTCACGTGCAGCTCCCTATATTTCTTGCTTAGGTTTTCTAAATACTACAAAGCATTCAGTGGAGCTCGCTAGATTCCTTGTCTAGGTTTTCAAAGTACAAGGCGTGTTGAATAAATAATGCAACCGCGCAAATGTCTAGCGCATGACGTGTTGCCTAGCATCTACTCAGATGACAAAGGATTCTTTGTGTCATTAGCTTCATTTTACTACGTAATAGGACTCCGTACATCTATTTGTTCGTACTAGCAGTTATGCCCGTTCTCCGAACGGTGAATCTCTAATTTTTTGACCATAAAATTAAAGAAAGGAAAAGTAATCAATGGAAAGGAAAGTAATTTAAGATCCGTAACTGTTTCACGATTTAGAACAGGGTAGTGACGTCATTGCATACGGTTGGACGTAAAACGGATCAAGCTTTCGCGCCCCTTAATTTTGAATCAAAATTTCATGGAATTTTTGCAGTAATTTCAACGTTTCTGGCATAATTATCTTTAAACCTATCATCATTTTGAACAGTAAAGCTAAACCTCCCTTTTGAACTGTTTGATTTTTAGACTTTTTTAGGTATCCGGACCTTAAGAACTATCAGCATGCCAATTTTCAGATCTCAAGGTTATTGAGAAGTGGTCGAACAATTCGCGAAAATTTTAAGCAGAGAAATGCTCCATAGCCACCATTTTTATTTTTATCTTTATTTTATTTGGTTTTATTTTATGCCGGCGGAAAACGCCGAACTTTAAAAGCATCGCTGTATCATTAAGCAATACGTCATTACCAGTTTGATTGTAGCCTATCCTTTCACCCAATGAGAAGAGAGTGCTAAAAATAGCTGCGTTACCATGGCACGAGGTCACGGGACCAGAACTTTCCTGTGTGGTTACCGTTGAAGACAGAGGAAGACGTTCGTTCCTTCCTTCGTTCGTTATGAACGAACGGCTTGCTTAAAAATCAGAAAACGACTTTTTCTTATTTTTTTAAGAGGGATGATTGTGAGTTTATGCTGAAAAAAATTGCAGTGTGTTATGATTTATAGTTTTCCATATATCAGGTGTTGTTTTTTAAATTTATCTCATCGCGAAATAGAGAATTTTGTGAATTTTAAAAATTTAATTTCTCGTAAAGTAAATCGAAATACAAAAAAAAAAAAAAAAAAAAAAAAAAAAAGGCGACGAGGTGCAATAATTCAGCTATGACCCTACATGCCTACAAAGTTTCGTGGTTCTGTTGCTGTTAGTGTGTCCGGAACGTGAACTGATAGCACTTTTTTGCTTACCTTGAATTTGAAATACAATAGCTCTTGAAGTATCACCAGAATCGAAAAACGGTTTGTTTCAGCGTGTTTACCAAACAATTCTCTAGAAACGATGTAAATGTACTATTTCTGTGTTCAATGTTTTTTGCGCTGCGAGCTAGGAAAGCGCGAGTCTGGCAAAATTTCTAAAACAGCGGCGGCGGCTGTAACTTTTTTTTTTTTTTTTTTTCCTGAATAGATAATTAATTGTGTATAAAATAAATGATTCCTTTTCAACTGTGTCAACGGTAAGTTACAAAGTTTTTAACACATGAACATGAATCTCCCAAAGAAGTTCACGCTAGCTTAGTGGCAGTTTATGGTACCGGAACTTTTGACATAACCACTGTTCGTCATTGGGTAAGAAAATCAAAGGGCAGCGAAGGAAAGTTGGCCGTAAAGGATCAGCACCGGAGTGGGAGTCCCGTAATCGGAACTTGCGATTTGAACAAGCAAAAAGTCGATAAGCTCATCAGGGAAGATCGAAGAATAACTCAGAGAACCACAGTAGGTAAGCTGAATATTAGTTTAGGTAGTGTCAATGACATTGTGAACGTTTCAAAGTACGTGTGCTCGTGAAGAAACCAAGACTTGAAACATGCCAAAAGGTTGCTTGCTCGCTATGAAAAATATGTAAGGAATTTTCTCCAAAGCGTTGTGACTGTTGATGAGAGTTGGGTTCACCAATTTGACCCAGTAATGAAAAATCAATCGCTGGGATACCGACACCCATCTTCTTCTGGAGCCAAATAATTCGAAATTCAGATTTCCGCCGGTAAGCGCATGCGCATTGTGTTATGGGATTACCACAGGCATTCATCAGAAGAAAATTATGGAAGGGATTTTCTCCAAAGCATTGTAACTGGTGATGAAAGTTGGGATCACCATTATGACCCAGTAAAAAAAATCAATCACTGGGATAGCGACACCCATCTTCTCCTCGAGCCAAAAAATTCGGAATTCAGATTTCCGCCGGTAAGCGCATGCGCATTGTGTTATGGGATTACCACAGGCATTCATCAGAAGAAAATTATGGAAGGGATTTTCTCCAAAGCATTGTAACTGGTGATGAAAGTTGGGATCACCATTATGACCCAGTAAAAAAATCAATCACTGGGATAGCGACACCCATCTTCTCCTCGAGCCAAAAAATTCGGAATTCAGATTTCCGCCGGTAAGCGCATGCGCATTGTGTTATGGGATTACCACAGGCATTCATCAGAAGAAAATTATGGAAGGGATTTTCTCCAAAGCATTGTAACTGGTGATGAAAGTTGGGATCACCATTATGACCCAGTAAAGAAAAATCAATCACTGGGATAGCGACACCCATCTTCTCCTCGAGCCAAAAAATTCGGAATTCAGATTTCCGCCGGTAAGCGCATGCGCATTGTGTTATGGGATTACCACAGGCATTCATCAGAAGAAAATTATGGAAGGGATTTTCTCCAAAGCATTGTAACTGGTGATGAAAGTTGGGATCACCATTATGACTCAGTAAAAAAATCAATCACTGGGATAGCGACACCCATCTTCTCCTCGAGCCAAAAAATTCGGAATTCAGATTTCCGCCGGTAAGCGCATGCGCATTGTGTTATGGGATTACCACAGGCATTCATCAGAAGAAAATTATGGAAGGGATTTTCTCCAAAGCATTGTAACTGGTGATGAGTGTTGGGTTCACCAATTTGACCCAGTAAAGAAAAATCAATCACTGGGATAACGACACCCATCTTCTCCTCGAGCCAAAAAATTCGGAATTCAGATTTCCGCCGGTAAGCGCATGAGCAGTGTGTTTTGGGATCACACAGGCATTACATCAGGAGTATATGGAGCAAATAAGCGACTATCAACTTTGAAAGTTTGTAGCATACCTTAAAATAATTAAAGCAAAGAACAAACCGCGTGCGTGGGAAAAAAAAGCCAATAATTCTGCAGCGCGACAACGCCAAGCCCCACTCTAATGCTTTCACTTCAGAGGCCATAGAGAAAATCTGGTTTGAAGTTTTTGAACACCTTCCCTACAACTCATCAGATTTGGCGCAGTCCAATTCTGGTTGTTTTCATCTCTCAAGAGACATCTGAAAGGAATTCAGTTCAGCTGTGACGAAGATGTTCAAGCCGCTAAGCGAGGAAATGTTTCCGAGAACAAGCTGAAAATGTTTACAGAGATGGGTTTAAAAAAATGTTTAGCGTTGGTCTTTATCGAGCATATGACGGGGACTACGTAGAAAAATAAAATATATGTGAATTAAAGTAAAAATTCTGAGTTTTGCTCTTGTTTACTTTTTTTTTTTTTTTTTTTTTTTGAATTTGATACGTTGCCATTGGGCTTGTATATACAGAAGGTGAGTCATACATATCGATATGCGCCAGAGTGTCGTGATTTCTTCGCCCTCTCACATTCCCCAAACCTATATATCGAGATACCTGAATGTGTTAAGTTACAGCTATATCTGCCATGTAAGAAAAGCAGTTCTTAATGTGTACAGGAGCTGAGTCGCAAGTTTTGCACTATTTGACTAACTGGATGTTTAGAGTTTGATGTTAGTGCTTAATTCTTTCGCTTCGATTATTACGCTTGTTTGATCATCGAAGACTTAAATTATTTTCACGCTAATGGGATTTGGAGATTACTTGATATTTCGACATGGTGTTGTTCAGCTATTGAAGTGTTGTTTTCGATATATGCCTGAGATGAAATAAAAGGTTAAAACTGTAAGTACAAGACTTGAATTTCCTGACCGTTAATGTCATTAAGTGCCTAATTAGCTTCCTGTGTTGATAATTAAGCTATCCGAAGCATCACATAAGAGCTACGGAAAGTTTGAATCAAAGCAATATTCTGACTCACGTGATATGATGCTCTAATAAGACGTGACGTATACACTAATTTAACTTTCCATTTTAGTTTATTTCTCTCATGAGACTTGTGACGTATACTTTAATTTAACTTTCCTTTTTAGTTTTTTTATCTAATAAGACTTGTGACGTAAACTCTAATTTAACTTTCTTTTTTAGTTTCTTTCTCTAATGAGACTTGTTACGTAAACTCTAATTTAACTTTCCTTTTTAGTTTCTTTCTCTATGTAAAATTGCATTCATTCTCCTTAGAGTTTTTCAAACTTAAAGTGATATCTTCTCTCCCGCAAGAGTATGGTTGGCAACACCTTGAGGTCAGAACGTATGACGAATGAATGTGTCAGATGAGAACAGAATGATACATAATGTGTGAGCAGCAGCAAAGGTGTGGAGATGGCGGATGTTATAATGTTAATTGTGGAAGAGGCGTTGATTAATTAAAGTTGTATCTATGTAAAGCATGCGTATTGTGCTGATAAATATGTTTTTATCATTAAGAGTTCTATCGATTAACGTTATTTAGTTCTGAAGTTTACTCGTAATCTCATACGTTTAACGTTCGACGTAAAGTGTTATGTTCTACTGGATTACCGTTTCATTGATTTGTTGAAAGAATAAAAGAATAAATCTGTAAGTAACTTTTTCTTGACGTTTTCTTGGAAGACTCCTCTTTGTGAAGTCATTAAGAACAGATTTATGTAGTGTTCAGTCAGCCGTAATTCTGCGAACATTACAGACTAATTTTTCTTCACACATAAATAACTAAACGCCCCATATCGTATTGCGTAATTGTCTGGTGAACAGGGTTTATGTCAAAACCTCTACACATGGAAGACAGCAGAAAACTTTACCGAGGAAATAAGTGTCATTTTGGTGGACCTGTTGAAGGTTCTAAACAAAACATATAATGAAAGACGTGGCTTCATCCTTACATGTAAACAGAAAGGATGAAGCCACGTCTTTCATTTGTTGTAAATTTGTTAGAAATACACTGAAGAGCAATTGAATTAGAGATACCTGCCTAGTAATGTGTAGCACCACCTTTCGTCCTGATGACGGCGGCGATTCGTCTCGGCATGGACTCGACAAAACACCGAAAGCGTTGGGAAGCCATACGGATCAACGACCCCTGAACAAGCTCCCACAGTTCACGAAGAATTGATGGAGGGGGGACAGAGCCTCGAACATCTCTCTCGATGGCATCCCAGATGTGCTCGATGGGATTGAGGTCAGGTGACCTATCTGGCAAAGGAAGCGAGGTCACGTCGTTGGAGTGTTCATCCAACCATTCGGATACAATTCGGGAGCGATGGCACGGTGCATTGTCTTGTTGCAGGATGAGGTCCCCAGTGGGATGTTGAAGACGCACAAACGGGAACAAATGGTCGTCCAGGATATCCCGGTAACGTTGACCTGTGACGGTCGATGTCACACGTACCAGGGGTCCCATTTCAGTCCACGTAAACAGTCCCCAGACGAGAATGCCACCCCCACCAGCTTGAAAAGTACCCTGCTGGCGAGAAGGATCCATCGCTTCATGTGGTTTGCGCCGTACTCGTATCCTGCCATCCGCATGTACCAACGTGAATCTCGACTCATCAGTCCAGGCAACATTTTTCTACATGTTTAGGGTCCAGTGGCAATGTTCCCGCGCCCATGCACCCTGTGATGTGCGGTCAGCAGCGGTGCCCTCGTGAGACGATGGCTTCTGTACCCCAAAGCGAGGAGATGGTTCTGGATGGTGTGGCTGCTTACACGTTTTTGTGCACCAGCGTTAAATTGCCGAGTGATTTCTTGCACTGTGGCTCGTCTATCCGCTGTTACAATACGAGCTAGCCGACGATGACCCACCTCATCCACACGCTGTTGTCCACGGCAGTTGGCCTTTGCAGGGATGGTTGTACCGGATTCGATGTACTCACGGTGCACCCGTGACACAGTGGCTCGTGAAAATCCCAGTGCCTGCACGACTTCCGAGATGGAGTGACCCATTCGTCGGGCTCCAACAATTTGCCCACGATCAAATGCACTTAGATCATTCGTCTTACCCATACTGCGTCCGACTCTTATTGATTCCCGTCGCATCACTCCTTATATTGTCGGAACGCTGCATACGTCATGTCGTTTCCGTTTACAGAGCCGCCCACAGCGCCACATTTGCATAACGCCAGCTGTCTCTAATTCAATTGCTCTTCAGTGTACATAATACTGTACATTCACCGTGAAAGTGGTATGTGTGGCTTAAGTTGTCTGGATAAGTCTGCAATGCCATTCTGGAAAAAACTTGCATGTTTTGCTGCGAAGAAACCATCAAGGAAATTCTGGAGATCAACATCATTGTTGAGCATTCAGCCACGAAGTGCATGCGACAGAGATCGGAAAACAGGTGATAGTCTGAAGGGGTTACATCTGGGAGATAGGCTGGATGTGGAAGGATCTTCCATTTCATGTCCTGAATGGCCATTTTGGTCATGTTTGCACCGTGAAGGCGTGCGTTATCGTGTCGGAGAAAGACACCATGGCGCTGACGGGACCGCCGAGGTTGCTCACAGTAGAGTGCAGCATTGATGGTCCGATTTTTCCGCATTATTTCCCAGTGAATAATGTCTTCCATGTTCCACCAGACACACAACATGATCTTCGCAGGATGAAGGTCATGGTTTGGACGTGGACATTTTCTGTGTTATTATTGTTGTAAAAGACACTGCGTACGCTCATATTTTCCCTAGGTTTTTGCAGATATATCGACTTGACGATCGCTCTGCAAGTTTCTTATGAACACACTGCTACAAAGAAAAAAAAAAAAAAAAGCTTATACGCATTTGTTTTCTCTTCGTTCTCCTCATATTGACGAGTAACAGGAATAATTGTTACAAAAGGCAAAGCTACCCGTTCCGCCCCGGTGGCACAGTGGTCTAAGCGATGGCGTCTGACCGTTCGTCCGAGATGGGTCCGGGTTCGAATCCCGGTGAGTCATGGATGTTGTGTTTGTCTTACGGCACTGCCTCTCTCCTTTCCCTGGAACCAGTGGCCGTAAAGTAGGGACGGGCGACTGCTTACAGTCCATTGAGTTTCTCACGCTGGTCGTAAAACTCCGATCAAAACAAAAACAAAAAAAGCTACCCTCTCCCATGAGCTAACTGTAAAAAATTTTTCGTGTATTGACTTCTCATTTCCGCATGATCATCTTCAAACCCTGTCAGCAAAATTCCGGCATGTGTACTTATCCTCAAGGACTGCTTGCTGAATAACTTGTCCGCCCTCCTAACAAACCCATCCATCGAAGGTGAGTGAATTTTCGAGTTCTGTTGTGAATTAAACATAAGAGGACTCCAGAAACGGAAACCTACAATTGGATCAACGTGAAATAACTAAAAACAGCCGGGAAACGCAAAGATCGAAGTTACATATCAGAATTCCTTTCAAATTGCTTCATTTCTGATTCATCGCGGAACCCACGCGTTTTTTCCCATTCGGAAGCGTAAAATTAGCATTTAAATATAGACACACCCACTTTCAATTTTGTTGCTTCTTCTTTCCCATTTTTTTTTTCTTTCTCCTTTTTATTTATCACTACGCGACCGAAATGATTCAGCTGTTGAGCGTAAGGACCTCCGTTGGAAAGAAAGCCAATGCCAGGTAAAGTAGGACGTTTGCGTGGGAATGGCAGAGAACTGATAAAAACACACTCACACAATTCAGAGAACGAGTTACTACTAATTGCATCCAAAAAAAATTATGGCTTCTCTAGTCTTCAGAGGATGGTTGGAACAAAAACGCCACTTATCTAAACTTTATATACCTGAGGTGTGCGTCCCCTAACATCTTGCCAAATTTCGGAAGATAATGACAACACATTCACAACGGGAACAAGTATTCAGTAAAATGTCTTACACGCGTGTCATATAGTCACGTGATCGGGGACTCGCGAGCCAATAATAGCTATTACTATACAACCAGTCTTTGTGTCACTGTCAGTCGTTGGTTGAATTTCTCCTAGTTCATTTGACTTTAAGTGATAATTAAAGTTCTGAATGCCGCCAAAGAGAGAAAGCGTTCCGCATGGTTGACCGTAATTACCAAAATGCATGTCGGAAGCAAGTTGAGTGATTCCTTGTCTTCATTTTTTAATCAAATAACTTGTGAAGAAATCTTGGCTTCGTATGCCATGTGGGAATAAAAGTATACGCCGATTACCGTTACCGTGTGTTTAAAATAAGGTGACCAACTTTTTGTCGAATTTAAGAGACATAACGAATCCTTGACATGGAAATTATATTTATATTACATTATTTTTAATGAAAGGAAGAAGAAGGAAGCTAGGAGATTTCGCTCTGATCTTAATAATGCGGACACCGCTTGAACTACTTTAGTAATTCATATAAATGTCTTTAAGAGTTCGCTTATTTAGAAACTGGACTAGATATGATTGGAAGCTGTGACGTACCTGCCAGTAGGACGCACACGACATAAAGGCACATAGCAATCAGAACAGACGTCTGCGTAGCTCAGTTGGTAGAGCGACTTGTTCCGGAATAAGCGGACTCGGGTTCGAATCCCGGCGTAGACTAAAAATGACGGAGAAATTTACTTCGTTATAATGGCGCCCGAACTATCCGGATGACCCGACCGTTCAAAATCTCGCAATGGTGTGATGTTATTTCCACACCGCGAGATAGGAAAAATCAGAGAATCCCTTCTCCAGCGCTTCGAAAAATAAATGTGTGTGACGTTGCATTCCACACACTAGATTGACTGGGAGTTCTCAAGTGCACGTTGTACAGTGGATGGCTGCCTTCAACGATTCATGGTCACGGCTGACCCGTGGGCCATGCCCCCGGCCCTCTTTCGGGGGGGGAGATGTGACGTACCTGCCAGCAGGACGCACACGACATAAAGGCACATAGCAATCAGAACAGACGTCTGCATAGCTCAGTTGGTAGAGCGACTTGTTCCGGAATAAGCGGACTCGGGTTTGAATCCCGGCGTAGACCAAAAATGACGGAGAAATTTACTTCGTTATAAAGCTTAGTCTGTTCCTCACTTATTTCATCATTTTTCATACCCTTTCTCGTCGTACTCATTTCTTTGAAGTTATGTTCAGTAACGCTTTATCAAGTTTTTCTTCCCGTACGGTGTTACTAAAACGACTGAATTTTGTAAATCAGCTTTCGTAGAATTTTACAGTCGGTTCGTCATAAACGTTTAAACAATTCATCGAGCATGCCCAAAGAGACATTATCTCCGATAACGACTCCTCATTGACTTATATCCACAATTTTAGGTTTGCACGGGCTTTAATTTGAAAAACCCGGCCTCACCCGAACCTGAAATTTAGGGCCGCGGCTCAGAATTTCTAGTTTACTGCCCGGCCCGGCTTTTTCCGACTTGAATCAAGCGTTCGCCACCACATACTGCACGGCTTCCTCCAGCGCAAGGGTTTTCAAAACTCGTGAGCCACGAGTGCTCTCTCTATGGCCAGCGAAACAATGTTTACAATGGAAATTCCAAAACTAAAAAAGAAAATGAAACTTTCTGAAATGGAAAAATGAATATTCAGATATCTTGGGTACATAGACTTTGAGTTCCCAAATCTGCTAAGAGCTATGTTGACATAAATTATATAATTGAAATGTTTAGACTACTAAAAATGTAGGTTTATCAGGTACCTACATAAGAATTCTTTGTAACATAGATATATACACTATCTACCAACAAGTAATTGGACACCCCTGCAATCGACGATATTTGCGGTCCCGATAAGCGTCACGGCCGCCGCCGTTAAATATCGTCTGGGAAACAACAACGCAACCAATCGCATGCAAGATGCCACGCAGTTCGGAGCTTTCTGATTTCGAGAAAGGTGTAATCGTCGGGTATCACAGAAATGGTCGATCCATACGTGACATATCCAGCGAGTTGAAGTACCCAAAATCGACAGTGGCCTACGTGATTGGCAAGTGGAAGATGAGAGGTGACTGTTGGAATGTGCCCCGACCCGGCAGACACACAAAAATAATAGAAGTTAGAGACCGACGGGTGCTGGTCAGAGAAATTCGGAAGAACCGCACCAAATCGATGGGCCACATCCGCGAAGAGTTTCAACAGGCATCCGGGAGTGTTCTTTCGATGAATACCATCCGTAAGGAAGCCCATCTGCTCGGTTATCATGGACGTGCTGCCGCCCACAAGCCTTTGATCATCAAGTCTAATAGCGGTGCTCGGCTGACATGGCGCAAAGAACGTCGACAGTGGACCGTTGAACGGTGGAAACAGGTTTTCTGGATCGACGAATCAAGGTTCACCCGATACCGTTCGGATGGCAGGGTCTGGGTTTGGCGTCTGCCTGGAGAACGTCTCCTGCCGGAATGTATTGTGCCAACTGTGAAGTTCGGCGGCGGTGGAATTATGCTATGGGAGTGTTTCTCCTGGTATGGCACGGGACCCTTGGTCGCAATTCCTGGTAGACTCAACGCCGAGACCTACTGCACCATTCTGGATGACCATGCGCTTCCTACGTTGTGGCAGTTTTACGGGGTGGACCCATTGTACTTTCAGGATGATAATGCCACCTGTCATGTTGCGAGGTCCACCATGGCTTGGTATGGTGACAATGGGGTTAATCAAATGGACTGGCCTGCGCAGAGCCCGGACCTTAACCCTATCGAGCACCTCTGGGACGAGTTGGAGCGTCGACTTAAGGGGTGCCCCCAACGTCCGAAATCGGTGAAGGAACAGACCTGTCTTCTCCAAGCCGCTCGTGGAGGCTCCACCAACTATTGAAGGTGAATAAACTTCGTTTTCCTTTGCTATCACAGGTGTCCAATTACTTGTTGGTAGATAGTGTATATATTTAAGCATGCACTGATTGATGCCTGTCGTGCTCATAAATAGGGCACAAGCAATTCCTACCCTCTCCGCTTCAGCTAAATCAAGATTTTGCGAACTAAGTTAACAAGCAGCTTCGTCTCTTAATGTGTTTCTAGTACAAAACAATGCAGAAATCTACATCACTTAAAATATCAATAAAATCTCTCGGCAAAGTTTCTAGTGTGCTTCGGAATAGCAGCAAGCAGTAACAATGCGGCGCGTTCGTTCGTGCTCGAACAGGAAAAGGCAAAAAGCAGAAGGGAAATGGGCGGTACGGGCAGCTTCCCAATGACCCAAGCCGCCTGTTCACGCCACAGTTCGGATAACATCGTAGCAGGGTCGCTTTAGCCATTGTGCTTTCACTTTCCAGTTGTGAATGCAGGAAATCGGCATCAAATCTCTTTCGACTGGGGTTTGTTTTTCTTTTTTTCGTTTGGAAACGTTCCAAAAATTCCCAAATACGCCTCAACAAAAAAGATCTAAAGTTTATATTTTGAAACTAGCCGACCGCTAATGGTTTCGTAACACCAAAGAGAGCCTCACCCTAAGATGGGCAGATGCGGAGGACATAAGCCGATGGTGAGGATGGGAGGGTAAGTGGTGCGGGGGGGGTGGATTGGCGGCAGTGAAAATACCAAGGGCCTGGTGAAGCAACCAACACCTTCATATCATTGGTAATTTCTCTCGCTGATGGTTTTTTTTTTTTTTTTTATCTCAAAATTGTTCCTTTAAATTTTCTGAATGCAAAAAAAAAAAAAAAAAAAAAAATTATATCCTACGTTAACTATCTTTTCAGATAAACAATGAAATTAAATTTAAAATCATAATCATCTATTGTTGAATATTTCGGCCATTTTCGTTGTTGATTAACTCCTTACGTTGATAATAATACCAAAGAATTAAAAATACAACTAATTTAAGAAGATTTTAGCAAAGCTTTTTTTTTTCTTTTCTTATTTTTAATTTCAAACTGCTGGTAACAGAGGCAAACACGGGCAGAATTAATCCAACGTTATTAATGTGACTGCGTGAAAACCCGTCCATAATGATGGAGAGAAAGAAATAAGATATGCACAGTAATTTTTTAATAACAAGGTGTTCTTTTTGTTTGTGATGTTTAAATCTGAAACTATGTTTCATGAACATTACAATAATAATAATAATAAAAGTACCACGTCATAGAGTTGTTATGTCACACGCTGACATAACTCAGAGTTTCCATCCACGGAACACCCGCCCCAAAACACGAAAAACTAAGTGGAACGTCAGAAATATTTCTTTTTCAGTTGGTGCTATGGTGATGACGTCACATAATAATATCCGGAAAGCAGTTCCCATTTACTGCGCGTACGTCGTACCGAAATTTGGCTTCCACTCGACCCCCCCCCCCAAAGTGGGGTTGCCTGCTATTGACGAGAGCTTTAAAATAATATATAACACGAAGGAGTATAACCAAGAGGTCTGCGCGGGCCTTAATTTGGAAAGCCCAGCTCGGCCCAAGCCCGCACGTCCAGGGCTCAGCCGGTTTATTTCCCATGTTTCCAAGGCCCGGGCCGGCCCGTAAAATCTCAACATTTACTAAAACATGAATTTGACACCTGGTGCACTTCTGTGACTCTGTATAAGTCACGTGACGTCTGAGAAGGGGGGGGTGTATACTCAAATATATTGCATGTAAACGACAATTTCAATTCAAATTTTCTGGGTTTCAAATTATCATTGCCTACCGCCGGACCCAGAATATCATTGGGGATAAGGAGGGAGGGGGGGGTTAATTCGAAAAGTACGAAATATCCAGAATTATGAGTCCGATCGTTTTACTGGATGAAAATTTTATGGCTTTATAAACTGCACCTATCTCTACTGGCATATCATATCGCTTGAACGCAATACGTCTCTTGTGTGTGTGTGTGTGGGGGGGGGGGGTTATCCCAAAAATATATAATTATTTCTAGTGCAATAGAGAACACATCTTTAGTGTTTATGGGGCTTAATCCTAAACTAGTCCTAAAATATCACTACACCTCCACAAATTCTCTGCTGACTTCGGCTTGATTCGACTAAATATTCATTACATTTTTTAGCATTAAGGCCCCTTCTTTCAAGCTACCGGATGTAGCAAATGGCTGCCGAGACTTTGTTGAGTTGTACCTATAGCACGAAAAAGTTTTTTTTTCATTTTTGGGAAATTATTCCCCCCAAAGCCCGAACCACAAACACATGCAGGGTATCAGCAGTATCCCATGCCGGAAGATAATTTCTTTAGTTGTACGTAGCTTATAAATCCGTAAAATCTGTGCCCAATCAGACTGGTGTTTCTTTATACGTATTTCACATTTTTGTATTAAGCACCCCCACCCCCTCGCTAAGTCATGGGTACCAGCGGAAGGCGATGGTACTCATTGCATGAGTTGGATTTTAAAAACCATGAAAATATGGTCCCTTGGTCACACAGAATTGCAGTTATTTAATCGTATATTTACAGTGTTATGGAATTAAACCATTCCCCGCTTTTCTCGCATGTCATATGACCTTAAAAAAATTTCAAATATCGCTTTTCCGCTTTACATTGTGTACAAGCACATATTCTCCGGAAGCGATTTTTTCGAGAAAATCTTTCGCTTTCTTAAACTCCATAATAAGTATGGAAGAGTATTTATCAGCAACACTGAACTGAGCATATGCTAAGGGAAAACAACGACAGACTGCCCAGCTAACCAGTGTCACAGAAGTTTTGAAAACGGCTGCTGCTTACTCCCTGAGAGTACAAATTGGAAAAATACGGCACAGATTTATACACAGAAGTAAGTTTCTCCCAGCCCATTTCTCTCGTGCCATTTAAGACAACTTAAAAGCTTTTCACACATCTAGAGAACAAAGTGCCGCCGACCTGAAAAACAAAGAAAGATCGTCTGCAAGCGGGTAGCTCCGTACATAAAGGCTGCAGTTAATAGCCTGCCCTGAAGCATGAGAGGAGGGTGGAAGTTAGAGAGAGAGAGAGAGAAAGAGTAGGGACCACATTTACATTGAAAAACTAAGGGAGCTGACCCACTCCAATTGTTTTGCAGGAGGGGAGGATGTCGTAAAACTTCTATTTTTTCTAACAGCGGAAATTATTCAATCTTATCCTGCTGCTGTATGTTCTGAAATTTTTAAAAAAAAAGGCACAGTACAGCGATTGTTTTGCTAAAACAAAACTGGCCCGTGTCTGTTTTACATTAAATATTGGAAGGCCCAGGCCTAGCCCCGTTTTCCCAACTTAGAAATGAATAAAGGCCCGATCCGGGCCGGGCCCGTGCAGACCTCTAATGTAACTTTTAGATATTCTAGACCAAAATTCACCAATTTCCCACAGAAACACACTTGCGATTCAGTTTTTCTATCTTGAGGTCAGATTTTAGCTTGAGCATTCATAGATGCACTTCCGTAACTACATTACATTTCATCGGGTCGTTTCTTACGTTCGTCTAAATCTGAATAATACATAATAGTCTATATGTTATCGGCAATGTATGAAAACCAGGCATTCTATAGAATGCCTAGGCAATGTATAGAATGCCTGGCGTTTTTAGGCAAAGTATGAAACTGTTAATATTTCACATATTTCCTAGGCATTCTCTACAATGTCTAAACAGAAACCGGCAAAGTATAAAATACTCTCGCTCTCGCCAATGATGTTTCTAACGTGACATCGTAAGGCACGTGACTTTCAACGCTCACCTAAGACGGAGAATTCGCCATTTGTATTTCAGTCTTTGTTCGGAAGTGAAGTAAAAAATACTCCCGTTAATTATGTTTCTAATGTGACGTCGCAAGGCACGTGACTTTCAACGCTCGTGTGTAAGACGGAGAATTCGCCATTTGCATTACAGTCTTTGTTCGGAAGTCAAGTATAAAATACTCCCGCTAATGATGTTTCTAATGTGACGTGGCAAGGTAATTGACTTTCAACACTCGCGTAAGACGAATTCACCACTTGCATTTCAGACTTTCTTCGGAAGTCAAGTATAAAATGAAAGAGAAAGGTGTATTTTCCCAGAAGGAATCATGGAATGTAGAAATGCAACGTCGATTTTACGATAAACTGTCTAAAGTGAGGAAGTGGCCAGGGATTTGTCAAGTGTATGTGCAAGACAAAGTGCCAAAACATGAAGTGCTTTTGTGTGAAAAAAAGGAATGAAGTGCAATTCAAAATGTCATGCAAGCCTTCCTTGTTGCAACAAGTATAGGTTAGAAAGTTCTGTATTTTATTTCATATTTTCTGTTTTCATTCTTTTTCATATACGTCTTTTCAATAAAAGCCTTTTCATGAAACTCTTTTAATACTTTGCCTAAATAGCATTAGTCATTCTATAGAATGATTTGGCATTCTATACAATGCCTAGGTAAAGTATATATAATATTTGGCAATTTCATACTTTCCCTAAAAACGCCAGGCATTCTTTACATTGCCTAGTTATTCTATACATTGCCTAGGCATTCTATAGAATGCCTGGTTATCATACATTGCTGGTAACATATATAATAATAATAAATATTGTTTCTGAAAAACTAAACGATCGAAATACTTACTATCGCAGCCGCCATAGTGTAGTCTCTATTTACTTTTATGATTCACATATCTCATTTCATTGGTTTTATGACAATAACATTCATTAATCCACCTACCTAAGTACCACTCAATGTCAGGATTTACTAAACCATATTGTTTGTTATGATTTAATTCCATTTAGTGGTACAGGACTGTGGCTCGGTGGGGCCATGAGTGACATGACTAAATGCCACGTGTTGTACATAAATAAATGCATGCTCTCGAATCGCTCGTTTTATTTCATACCCAAAAAAATGTTGGCATGCGAAAGATGCATAGCAAAATTTACCTACAAAGAGTACCAAAGAACTCTCCCAATTTTTTGTTTTCTTTATGAAAGCAATACGGAAGACATATCTCAGAGAAAAACATCTTCAGCATGCTTCTAGTAGAAAAAAATCACAGCCGTTGGATAAGTTTTGCTATGTCATCAATATCTACATTACAGAAGGTTAAAAACTTATTCAGGTAACCAAGAAAATTATCAGTTATACACTGAGTGGCCACTTTATCACGACCACCTGACAGTTTTAAGCAAATGATCTAGGGCTGCATGCTGTTGTTGCCACAGGGCGAGGCTAGTATAAAAAGGGAAAGCTTAGTGCTTGCGACAGTAGTAGAAGTGATTTTTAGGTGACGACCCAAGTAGCACACTGACACTGGCCAACGGTTGGCCCAAGGATATTTTTGTGTCGGCAGCGTTGGGCGAAGGTTGCGTTGTTTATCGAAGATTGGCCAACGGTTTTTCCAACTACACATGACCAACCATTTATCAACAAATGACCACTTAACGGTTGTCCGATGGTTGTGCAACAACACAGAACCAACCATGGTTGTCCAACAACACATGATCACATTGGAAAACTGTTTGCAACAGTTTTCCAATGTGGTTCCAACTGTTGGCCGCCGAGTCGCCGAGTCGCTGGGTTCGACCATTGAAAGCCCAATATAATATTGCTACCTGGGGAGATGGGTAAAAAATGCAGTTTGACGGACTTTCAACGTGGGATGATTGTAGGAGCTCGGAGCCATGGAGCAAGTATAACCGAAACCGCCGCATTCGTGAAATGTTCCAGAGCAGCTGTTGTTAAAGCGTTTAAAGACTGGATTGTCAGTCAAAAAACTGGGTCTCTACGTGAAACGTGTGGTCGTCATTGACTAGTGACTGTTCGGACGGAACGGAGAGTGCCCAGACTGGTAACAGACAACAGAAAGGCAACAGTGCAGCAAATTACAGACCATCTTAATCAAAGATCCCCTCAAATGATATCTGCTTGCACTGTTCGCCGTACACTGCGTCGGATGGGATATGGCAACCGAAGGCCTGTTCGAACATCTTTGCTGTCTGCAGTTAACAAGAGAAAAGGTCTCCAGTTCACACAGGAGCACAAGGATTGGACAGTCGATAATTGGAAGCAAATTATGTGGTCCGATGAATCAAGTTTTCAGTTGCACCATGCCGATGGCCGAGTGAGAGTTTGGCGGAAACTGCACGAAAGCTTGGACCCCAAATGCATTGCTACAACCCTTCACGCTGGTGGAGACAGCGTTATGGTTTGGGGAATATTTTCCTGGCATGCTTTGGGCCCTTTAATTCGTGTTGATCAACGTCTGACTGGCACATCATATCTAAACATCGTTGCGTACCAAGTGCATTCTGTCATGTGGATGGTTTATCCCAATGGCGATGGCTACTTTCAACAAGATAATGCGTCCTGCCATAGTGCTTGTATTGTACAGTATTGGTTTCAGGAACATGCCGGTGAGTTTACTTTGCTTAGGTGGCCTCCACAATCTCCAGATCTCAACCCCATTGAGAATTTGTGGGATGAAGTTGAACGAGCCATCAACCAGCTGGATCCACAACCCTGCAATCTCATAATCCTGGAAGGTGCTATTCATCAAGCATGGTCTCAGATTCCACAAACCACCTATCAACATCTCGTGGAGTCCATGCCACGAAGAATCGACGCAGTATTAAAGGCAAAATGTGGCCCAACAAAATACTGAAGGGGTGGTCATCATAAAATGGCCACTCAGTGTATTTAACAACACTTTGAAATGACAGCTGCAAAGCTACATATTACGACGAAACGGTGAGAATTTCATTGCATTTTAGCATCATCTTGTGAGAATTTTCCGTCACACAATTAATGCCCCAACTGGGGAGACGGTCTTCTGGATTCGTGGAAACGCCATTCCTTGGAACAAATGGAAAAACGTGTCACTTTCTTAAGAGACGATGTGCGAGGGTAAATAACGCATTTACGAACGATTTTTTTTTAAATATAATATTAATATATTCCTTTCTATAAAGAAGATACCTAAGCAAAAAAATACATATATAATTTTGACTCACACCAAGTACAACATAGAAAAGGTTATGTATCTACCTGTGTGAGTAAAAGGAGAAAAGATAAAAAAATAAAATAAAACAACTGAATGTAGAAGGTGTCGAGAATACTGAGCCTTGGCTTTATCAAGGACCAGCAAAAACTCTGCATTTTCTCACTTCCACAAAGACCTAGTTGGAAATGGGTTTCTGCAAGGCCATAGATGCAAGTAACATTCCCACCTAAAATAGTTTAAAAAATATATATATAAGTCATGTCCTCCGTAGAGTAGCATGACCTAGCACTAGTTAACAATTTCGCTTGCATCCATTAACCTTCATGGCCCGACCCATGCTCTTCATCTGTTACTATTAAACAGAGAGAAGAAGATTAAAGAGAACTCAAGCTGTGAGAGTGACATAATAAATAGAAATGATTTTCAGCTATAACGAAATTCCAAGTTCGTTTGAGAGAGAATTTAAACCTGAAAAACAATGCAAAAGAAATCCAAATTTTACATTGCAATTAAAAAAGGAAATGTTAATTTATAACGAACAGATTTTTGAAAGAAAACTTGAGTCTAAAACCCCCTACTCTACAACTTATGACAGCACGAAAACGAGAATAAGTTAAAGATAATAATTAACTAAAGAAAACTTTGTGAAAGTTATATACCTTAAACAGTTAGTTGCAATATGTACAAAGTATTTCAGCAGTGCTTTAAGTGCATAATTAATTAGTTATTAAGAACTTAACTACTTTGAAAAAACAGCGCATAGACAGCGCATAGAAAAGGAACAAGCTTAGCCTTCTTCTGTTCCTAGGTACCCCAAAAGACGCTCAAAGTTACAAAGAAAAGTAAGAGTTAAAACCCGCATAAATGTTAACAGACAAACCAATGCTTAAAAGCTGAAAAGCTAAAAAACGACAGAGAAAAGGTACATAAAGTACAAACATTGAACTTATAAAACCTAGAACCCAAAAACAAGGAAGAGAGCTTACCTCTTGTGTGACAAAAACTTTTCTCCTCACAAGAGGAGAACATGGCTGACCCCTTCCGCCACTCCCTAGACGCTGGGGGGCAGTGAGGGTGGGGCTGATGGCCTCCTCATACAGCAAGAAACCAACGCGCGGAGATTTTAACCAGAGAAAAACAAAATATATAAACTTAAGACTGTGGATCTGTATGATCAGAATGAGCAGAATTAACTCTCCAGAATACATGAGAAATATTATAAAATACACGAGCAGTTTATTTAATAATCTTTGCATGTATTAAATCACCTTAGTGAGCTTCTATAGATTAATCAGAATCTTATTAATTTTAATGTTGGTTTTACTATTTTTAGTATAGCTATCCTAGTGATGAATAACTAGTTTTCTTTTTTATTTGTTTTTATTTTCTTTTATAAACAGATTTTTAAGCTTTTTTTGTGATTTTGTTTATATTATTTAATTTTTTGTTTTAATAGGACCGTCATATCCATAGCACTAAGGTTCCTTTAGGTAGTTAATAGGCATCCTCTAGCCAACTTCCTTACGGCTTTGATTGGTCAGAATCATATTATTAACTGTGTAGAAAATTAAAGCAGATCTGCCAACCTTACTCTATTATTCAGAATAATTTTTCTTAAAGTTCTTTTGATGAAAGAAGAAGGAATTTCGTTCTCTAGAAAACTTTCTAATAGTATATTAATGTGGTAATTGAAATACAAATTGTTGCTGCAAATTCTTGAAATTCTTAGGACCTGAGAAATTAGTACATTCTCAATTACTTTGGTTGAAATGTTATTATTCCAGTGTAGATATTTAATTACTTTGAAAGGAAAATTAACTCTTTTATCAAAGAGGCTAATAGATGGGTTACCTCTGTTGAGCTTAATGCTTAAGTCTAGGAACTCAAGTTCCTGATTACTGTGGTTGGTTTTACATAAGTTAAGAGAGCTAGGATAGATATTATCAAAATCACTCTCTATAACTTCTGAATTATTGATACACAGCAGATCATCAATATATCTAAAAGTGTAAAGGTAGTTATCTGAGCAGGTGGGGTGATTTTTAATGAATTTATATTCCTTAAAGAACAGGAATAGATTTGCGATATTTGTGGACGTTGATGTTCCCATTGGAATACCGTTCACTTGCTTATAGAGAGTATTATTATATAAGATATGGTTATTTTTTATGCAGCAATTGAGATAAGAGTTCCAAGTTCCTACATCAACAAATTGGTTAAGTTTAAATTCTGCATACAGCTCTTTAAAGGTAGTGATTATATCTGATAGAGGCAGATTAGTATATAGGTTTTCAAAATCATAACTATTAATATCTAGGGGACAAACTTTGAGTATAGTAGAAATTACTTGTGCATTATTATTAATTATCCAAAAATCTCTGTACATCAAGTTAGAACAGTTTCTAATGTGTTTCAAAACCTTCTTTAAGACATCTTCAAAAGCAAGATCTATTTTCTTTTTATGACTCCTTACTCCACTAGCTATGAACCTGAACTTCACAGGATCCTTATGAAACTTAACCGTTGCAAAAAGAAATGGAAATTCAGGCCCATATCTTCTAGTTTGTGGAATTTTAAGTTTCTTGAAGAATGCCTTAAACCGATTTTCTAACTGCTTGGTAGAATAACTTACGGGCTCGTATGTTACTCTATTATTGAGTTCCATAGTTAACAATTCAAAATAGAACTTCTTACAGATAATTGCAAAATTATTGCTAGCTTTATCCGTAGTGGTAAAAATAAATTGGTCTTGTAGTTTGGAGAGTGACCTTTTAGCTTCTCCAGAGAAAAAGAGATTTCTGTCGAAACAAAAGTCCAGACCTGCCAACTCACCGGTGAAGCTATTGATTATATTATATTTCCATTCTGCGAAGGCCTCAATAGGCTGATTGTACGTTAAACTGGTTTTTACGATGTACTTATTTACATCTTGAGTGAAGCTCTCAAGAATCCTTTCTTTGGAAATTGTGAAGGAAGGTCTGAATTTAGAGCCATACTCTAATAAATTCCTAAGCTTTTCATTTTCAACATAACTCAAGTTTCCGGTGATAATATGGTTGTAATTCTTATCATAGTGAACTGTTTCTTTATGTTCATCACAAGAACAAGTAGTAATTACAGGAATGTAGCTCGAAGAGTTAAGTTTGTAGTTTTTAACTATTGACCCTAAGGTCTTAACATATTTAAAACTTACAATAGACTGGTGCCTGTGGATGGGAAAAAAAATTGCATTATTGTAGAACAGCTTCCTTACATTGAGATTATCGTAGGCTTTATTTAGGAACCTGATGGTAACAAAATTACTGGAAAATTCTTTAAGAGAAATTTTATCTTTAAGAATATGTTTAAGAATGTCCAGAACCAAAGCAAAAACATGCTTATCAACATGGTCAGCAGTTTCATTCCAGAATTTGAAAAAACATTTAAGGACAGAGTGCTGTTATAGACGTTTCTGAATATGCATGTGAAAGGTAAATCTATGCATGTGAAAGGTAAATCTTTAATACCTATGTTAATTTATCCAGCAGGTGGCAATATAAATATAATAATATTATGGCATTTCGTACGTCCCTCCAGTTGCGTCCACACTAAAGGACGAACGAAGAGTTGTGTTCTTTCTGTGCCATAACAAATGACAGTTATCAGCAGATGACATTTTTTTCAGTTATGAAACAGTAGCGCGCTTCCGATGGAGACCCTGGTGAACACCGACGTATCCAATTAATTCGATTTATAGAACTTCAAAAAGTCACCGTGAAAATTATATTAAATAATATAGGAAGAAAAAAAGGTTATATCGAACAATGCTTTGTTTCAAATGCGTGAAAAAATCAAGGAAGATCAAATGATCATATGTAAAGGATTTTAGGAAGGGAGTGTCTGACCCCAGGTCTTAAACAACCCTTAGAAATAGGATGCTAAGTGAGATTTGGGCTAAAACGCCCGATAGGAAAGTGACACGGAAGCGAAGTAGAAAGAGGGAGGAAGACGCCCTTATTTATTACCGGGGGGGAGTACCCGGGGTTCGACGGCTTAACGTGCCCATCCGACGCACAGCGGATATTTAGTGGATCGAACCTGAGGTCCTTTCCCTGGCAGTCACGAACGTTGCCCACTAGGCCACCCGCGGCCCAAAATGAAGGAAGTTTCCCTTTGATAATCTAAAAATTACTAATTTTTAAAGTTTAAACTGAATGTTTTCTATGTTGGGGGAAGCATTTAAAAACACCTGAAGATTGTACCGTGAATGAATGTAATACTAACAGAAGGATGGTATTACGAATCGAGAGGAAAGATAAATATACATATGCTAAGGAAATGTGCATTCATCGATTAGCATATTAAATGCGTATTGTTATATATTATCGATTCTCGTATTACACGATTAGCACATTATTATATATTATCGATTAACATATTATATGATTAGCACATTATTTTATATTTTCGATCAACATATCATACGATTAGCAAATTACGATTAGTATATTACACGCATTACCGGATAATTACCATTGTAAGAAGTAAAGCACAGATGAAAATTAATACGCATTTTTTTATTTTTAATGCAAGCAAATATTCAATAAGCGATGTATTTTAGCAATGCATTGTATTTCCTGCGAGAATGGTAAAGTCTGCCTGCCAATCTCAAATGATATTCAAATTTTACATAGTGTCAAACTGATAGAAACCGGTCCTGAGTGGATGGAGAGTTTTAAGTCTGCATGCTGTTATGTTAGTAAATGCAGAAACGACCGATTTCTGTTTTTCCGCTCCTAAATTCCTTTTCTTGCTTGGCCTGCCTATTTTCCATTGAGATTATTTCTCTGAAAAATAAAAAAAGTAATGATAAACTCAAATGGAAACGATATTATTCGACTCAATAAGAAAAATGAGGCCACTTCATGCATGTTATGGAATGAAAGAGAAGAACAAAAAAAAAAAAATAAGCTGGGAGACTACATTTGAATTATCCGACAAATTTTACATGTACAGAGTCAATAAATTCTGTTTTTTCTCTCTCTTAGTAGTGGAACCAAATGAGGAAGACGCCATTACTAAGCCAGACCTTCATCTCCAATGGAGAGGCGCGTTTATGTTTTTCTACGCACCGGCCTCCTACCGACAGCAAGTCACGCGCGGAACTCGTGAACATCATGCAAAACAGGCTTGTTCTTGTTCAAAAGGTTCGTAAACATCGCTGGGAGACACCATTCCTCAGGAAGCAACAACATTCGGGGTTCCGTCGCTGGGACAGCTATGTGTGTCACTGTACATGAATTCTTAATTGATTTCTGTCGAATCACTGTTTCCAGCATGCATTATGAATTAGGAAGCAATTACTAGAAATCAATTCCCCCATGACACAAGTAATATACCTTGCACAGAGCCCAATAATTACTGTTCACTTGATTACCGTTGGGAAATTAGAGACTAAATTTCAGAATTAAAGTCATTCACATAAAAGCGCACACTACTGTCTAGTTCAGTGGCGCAGATGACCCCCACGCGACGACCGCACCCCTCTCCGAGATTTATAGGGCGCCCAAAACAATATTCCCTCGAAGCGGGCATGGGCAATGCGAGCCTACCTAACCCAATGAGCTGCGCAGGCATCAAAACCACTTGGGCAATTTTTTTTTTTTTCTCAGCTTCTCTTACTAATGAATTCTTAGTTAGAACTTGGATTGGAACCCTTAGTTCTTATAACACAATGAACTGGGCAGACATCAAAACCACTTGGGCAAAATTTTTTTTTCTCAGCTTCTCTTACTAATGCAGTACAAGTTGGAACTTGGATTGGAACCCTTAGTTTTTATAACCCAATGGGCTGGGCAAGCTCAAAACCACTTGGGCAAAAAAATTATTTTCTCAGTTTCTCTTACTAATGCAGTACAAGTTGGAACTTGGATTGGAACCCTTAGTTTTTATAACCCAATGGGCTGGGCAAGCTCAAAACCACTTGGGCAAAAAAATTATTTTCTCAGTTTCTCTTACTAATGCAGTACAAGTTGGAACTTGGATTGGAACCCTTAGTTTTTATAACCCAATGGGCTGGGCAAGCTCAAAACCACTTGGGCAAAAAATTTATTTTCTCAGTTTCTCTTACTAATGCAGTACAAGTTGGAACTTGGATTGGAACCCTTAGTTTTTATAACCCAATGGGCTGGGCAAGCTCAAAACCACTTGGGCAAAAAATTTATTTTCTCAGTTTCTCTTACTAATGCAGTACAAGTTGGAACTTGGATTGGAACCCTTAGTTTTTATAACCCAATGAGCTGGGTAAGCTCAAAACCACTTGGGCAAAAAATTTATTTTCTCAGTTTCTCTTACTAATGCAGTACAAGTTGGAACTTGGATTGGAACATTTAGTTTTTATAACCCAATGAGCTGGGCAGGCATCAAAACCACTTGGGCAAAAAAATTTATTTTCTCAGTTTCTCTTACTAATGCAGTACAAGTTGGAACTTGGATTGGAACCCTTATTTTTTATAACCCAATGAGCTGGGCAAGCTCAAAACCACTTGGGCAAAAAATTGTATTTTCTCAGCTTCTCTAACTAATGCAGTAGAAGTTGGAACTTATATTGGAACACTTATTTTTTATAATCCCCCCCCCCCTTTTTATCACCGTTTTTTACGCAATTGATTTTAAATAAAAAAAATTATTTAACACATTTCATTAATTAAAATTTTTATTATATAAAATGTGAGAAGCTCAAACTTACTTCTGGAATGTTTACAATTTAACTAACCGGAATGCCTTTCCCCGCCAACTAGCATGGGTAAATTAGTTAGTACAATGAACTTGGTTACGGTTTGCTGTAATTGGCTTGCGCTGACGTCTTTTTTTTTTTTTTTTTTTTTTTTTTTTTTTTGAGAAAAGACTCAATATCTTCCTCTTTTTCGGAGTGGGAAAAACCACTAATCCGCATTCTCGCGTTCACTATCTGCTCGCACGAAGTTACTTTGCAAGAAGTCTTTGAGAATGAAGACGATAATGAGAAGAACTTAGAAGGAGGCGAACGCCAATTAGCATTGTTTTGACTTTTGGGAGCCCGAATTATATTTATTTATTATTATTTTAGCAGGTAATTGATTTTCGATTTATGAAAATTAATTAGGGATTTGGGAATTTTAATCTAAAATGCTCAAAGCTTAGGGGGTACATTGCCCCCCAAGGTTTAGAACACTCTTTCAGTTTTTCAGACAGAAGGAACAGATCAGGTCCACATCGACATGATTTTTTCCATACACGAGAGGTAGACGATTCCGTGAACAGTTTTAATGTCTTTAAAATCCCGACGTGTTTTTTGTTTGTTTGTTTTTTATTGAAGGTTTAACGACCACCGTAAGCAACTCAATGGGCTGTAAGAAGTCGCCCGTCCGTAATTTAGGGCCACTGGTCAAGGAAAGGGAGAGAGCGAGTACCGTAAGAAAAACACAACATCCATGCCTCACCGGGATTCGAACCCGGACCTCTCCCGGACGAATGGTCAGAAACCATCGCTTAGACCACTGCGCTGACGTGTTGATTACACATGCATCAACATAATCAATAACATTAAACAGAGCTCATCGCTCTTTCCACGTTTATAATTGAGTCACGGAAAAATTATCATTTGGCGCCACCGGATATCGAACCCAGGGTTTTCCAGTTACGCGCCGGATATGCTTCCACTGCACCACAGCGGCCTCGAATTCCTCCAGACTCACATACACTAACTGGCCAAGCCAATTTGGCAGGTTACTTTTAGTAATTGCTTCCTAATTCATAAATGTGGAAAGAGCGAAGACCTCTGTTTGATGATCCTAGTTCACGTCAAATGTCTGGATTAATTATTCATTCGCTTTCTAATTATTTGTTCAGTTGCTGCTTACCATCTTTGGTGAATCCCCAACATTGTGCGGGGCTCAATGAAGCAACCTGCCAAATTGGCTTGGCCAGTTAGTGTATGTGAGTCTGGAGGAATTCGAGGCCGCTGTGGTGCAGTGGAAGTATATCCGGCTCGTAACTGGAAGACGCTGGGTTCGATTCCCGGTGGCGGCCAATGAGAATTTTTCCGTGACTCACTTATAAACGTGGAAAGAGCGATGACCTCTGTTTGATGATCCTAGTTCACGTCAAATGTCTGTATTAATTATTATCAATAACATCTATGAGACTGCAAGCGCCAAGGTTTGGCTGCCTGAGGACACTGCACTAAGAAAAACTGGAAAAAGAGTGAGACAAGGTGACACCATCACACCTAAATGCTTCAATGCTACATTGCAGAATGCTTTTCAATCACTAAACTGGGAAGACAAAGGAATAAAGATTAATGGAAATTATTTAATGCACATTCGTTTTGCTGACTGTCCCGTCATTTTTGCAAGTAGACCCAGTTCAGAACTACAGTGTATGATTCAGGAACTTGCTGACGAAAGCAAAAGAGTGGGTTTGAAAACGAACTTAACACAAAACAAAACTGGTGTACATTGCTTTTACAAAAACTGATGATTTGACAGTTGATGAGGCAAATCTAGAAGTAAACGATGCCTACATTTACCTTAAACAACATACGGTGACATAGAACAAGAAATACACAGCTGGACAATTGCTAAGGACGGATCATAAACGGCTATATAGCGCAAAAAAGTAAGTGTGGTTGGATACCAAGTGATATAAAATAATACCAGAATGCCAGGACATTACAAGAAAGACAATTTATTGTGCTCTGAAATCCAGAAGGCTTTACGTGTTCAAGGGACAAACAGGCCATTTTGAGCAGAATACGTAAACGTGAAAAAATGCAATTACCGTCCGCAGGCGTTCCGGCGTAAGATGTCAATACGGGATATGGCCACCATGGAGGGCGATGCAAGATTCCACACGTCGTGTCATGCTTTGCACAACATTATCAAGCAGCTGTTGGGGTAATTTATCCCATTCCTCTGTCGGTGCACGGATGAGGGTGTCCTTGTTTATTGGAGGGCATTGGCGACCAGCAAGACTCCTCCCCAAAGCATCCCACACATTTTCAATGTGATTCAGATCTGGAGAACGTGCTGGCCATACGAGGCGTTGAATACCCTCGCTCTCAAGACACTCCTGGACAGCGACTGTTCGATGACATGCTGCGTTGTCGTCCATGAAAATGAATCTATCACCAACAGCACCACGGAACATGCGAACATGAGGTAGCAGAACATCATTAATGTATCGTTGGCCAGTCATAATCCCAGTTGGAAGCACATAGAGGGACGTACAGCCATTGATCATGATGCCAGCACATACCATGACACTACATGTCGGATATCGCTCCCTTTCCTGTATGTTTGCTGGATAATATGCAGTACCACTATCACGCCAGATCAGTTGTCGTCGACAATCAGACGATAGACTGTATCTACTCTCATCTGAGAAGAGGACAGCAGACCAGTCGTTATCAGTCTAATTGCGATGTTGATGGCACCATTGCAAACGGGCGGTACGGTGACGTCTGGACAATGGGATGCACACAACAGGACGGCGGGCGTATAGTCCTCCTTCATGCAAACGTCTGGCGACAGTTTTTCGGGAGATCCACTTGCCAGTAGCAGCCATAAACTGATATGCTACCTCACTAGCTGTGCTGCGCCGGTGTCTTTTTGTTGATAGCACTATGTACCGATCTTCTGCAGGTGTCGTACTGCGAACACGACCTCCCCGTGACGTTTGCTACACTCTCCATTTGTTTGAAATGATTTCCAAAGCCTTGAAACAACACTGTGGCTGACGTCGAACTCCCTGGCAACATCTGTTATTTTTCGCCTTTCTTCAATCTTGCCAATAATACGGCCACGCGTAAAATCATCTAGGTGATGTCGGGAAGACATACTGAAAATTGCAAGTTCGCCAATTGATTCTTTCCCTTTCAACTTTGCGTTTGAACAACAACGGTCAATACGCGTCAAATCCTTTATATCTCTTATCAGCGCTATGACGTCACGAACAAGTTCGGCAATCCAAAATTTGCATACGCACAACACGTCTTACTGTATCCCGCACTTATGCTAATTTCTACATTTTCCTGCCTTCCCTTTTATGGTTGCTATCGTTGCTATTGTCATCCGTCCTTAGCAATTGTCCGGCAGTGTATGTAGGCCTATAAAACTTGATAGGAGAGCCTATGGAAAAGTACAATTTTCAAGAGAGAGTTACTATTATGTCTCAAAAGAAAAGTGTTTAATCAATGCATACTTCTAGTTCTTAGTCATGGAGCAGGGACATAGACCTTAACTAAGTAAAATATTCAAAGGCTGAGAATAATCAGAAACGTTTATTCACAATTAAATATTTTATTTTACGACGTACTATAGTTCCGCTGAGCGTTTGGCTTGGCTTCATCAGGACAAATGGCGTTGCTGATTTATCGAATAGCTGATAATGTTATTCCTAGTAAAAACAAGTTTTCAAGTGCATACTGTAGTGTATTACTTATTCAGTGACTGCATGCAGAATGGGAACCGCGGATATGAATCTTTATGTACTTAAACAGTTACTATTTCTTCGTTCTTCGCAATTTTAAATTCCCTACGTCGTTTTTTTTTTTGTTTTTTTTTTCCTGTCATAAGGCTGTTTATGAATTTTAGTTTGTAACCTGAGGAGGAGTCTCTCTCTCTCATCTTTTTAAACTATAATTACAAAAATGATGTCTTTCTACTGTCTTAGACATTCACTCAGAGGACTTCCTCCATTTCCCAGAAATACAAACACTAAATTTAACAAAAAATTGATTTTACATAGCGAAATTTCCGTGAATTCCAGAAATTCACGCATGTTTATTCGAGTTCCCTAAAATTTTAGATGGTTGCACCCCCATATGTTCTAACAGCCTAAATATGGGGGGGGGCTAAAGCCCACCCCATCCCACCCGTAGCGTTGCGCCTGTCAATGACATCGTTAACATTTCAGGATACAGCTAAGTAAGTGCTCGTTGGGTACCGCGTTACCTAACGACTGAAATAAAGATTTGAAACATGCCAAAGGTTGCTTGTTCAATATGAAAAATATGGAAAAGATTTCTCGGAAGCATTGTGTCCGGTGATAAGGGTTGGGTTCACCATTTTGACCCAGAAATGAAAAATTAATCGCTAGAATTCCCACACCCATCTTCTCCTTGGGCGAGAAAAATCTGAAACTCAAATTTCTGCTGGTAAGTGCCCGGCTCACTGGGTTCTGGGACTACAGTGGCATTATTCACCAAGAGTACATGGTCATAGGTGCGACTGTCAACTCTGAGAGCTACGTACATATCTTTAAAAAGTTAAAGCAAAGAATAAGCCGTGTGTGGGGGGAAAAAAGAAAAAAAAGCCAATAATTCTGCACACGACAATGCCAGACCCCACGCCACAGCTCCATACAGAAAATTGGATTTCAAGTTCTTGAACTCTGTAACTACAGCCCAGATTTGGCGCCGTCCGACTTTTGGTTGTTTTCTGCTCTCAAGAGACATCTGAAAGGAATTCAGTTCACTGTGACGAAGATGTTCAAGCCGCTATAAG
The DNA here is from genome assembly GCA_039090855.1 of Macrothele yani. Classification (NCBI taxonomy): domain Eukaryota; kingdom Metazoa; phylum Arthropoda; class Arachnida; order Araneae; family Macrothelidae; genus Macrothele; species Macrothele yani. The sequence continues at coordinate 100,202,050 of CM076993.1, forward strand.
GAAATGGTTCCGAGAACAATCTGAAGATTTTTAGAGAGACGAGCTTAAAAAACTGTTTATACGTTGGCGGTATTTATCCGGCGTGAGGGGTGACGATGTAGAAAAATAAAATATGTGAATTAAAGTAGAAATTCTGAGCTTTGTTCATGTTTTATTTCGATTTGATAGTTAGCAACTGGGCTTGTATAAATATGAAGGTATTACTTTTAAGCACCCTCTATATCTAGTGCCCGCAGGGGGTTTTGACTGATTGATGGGTGCGGTGTGTATAGTAAATTGTACCTTCAGTGCACATCCTGCATCCCAATGTTTTCA